>CM042039.1:28810000-30060000 GCA_023525975.1 Smallanthus sonchifolius | reverse complement strand
GAATTTCAGCTACAAAAGCTTGACTCACAGCATCAACCAAATCTTCTAGATGAATACACCAATCATAATTTTCATCATTTTGTGCAACCAAAGTAGATGATGTGGATGCATGATTTGAATTTCCAGATCCAGAAGAACCATGTGACTGAGAACGATTATTCTAAAAATTATTTGTCTTCTTCTGAGAATCAAACTCCACTTTCGGCTTCACACATTCTTTAGCAAAATGACCATATTCTTGACAATTGTAACATCGAACCTTTGTCAAACCCCATTCTTGATCGACTATTAGAACCAATATACTTCCTTCTAGTCTTCTTCAGAAAGTACTTTTCTTGTCTCATAAGCATGGCCATATTCCATTGAATATTCATCTCCTCCAAATCAACCGGATCAATTTGACGAAAATCTTCTTCAAGAACATCAGGATCATGAATCTTTCCTCCAATAAAATTCTCATATGATACCATGAATGAATAAAACATTGCTAGATAATCATCATTAACTCTTTGATTCATATGAATAGAAGTAGTATTGTGTGATCCAGAAGATGTAGATGTATTTGCAGAAAATCCAGTTTAACTTGAAACTCCAGAGACGTGTTCACTTGAATTATCTTGACCATCACCAGAAAAGAAAGCAACACCAGTACCAGTTATACCAGAAGACTTAGCAAAATACATTGCAGGATCTTGAATATGTTCCATATTCGTTTCTTTCTTCTTCATATTCAAATCATGATATTGAATCTTTCCAATAACATATTCAAGAGACATGGTTTTGTATTTGGCATTTTCTTTGATCAACACAGAATACACATCAAATTTTGATGGTAAAGACTCCCAAAACTTATCATTGATCTCCTCAGTTTCATAAACAACCGATGCACTTGATAATTCACTCAGCAGTTACCAGATCATCCAGTGATTCATTTTGAAAATGTTTGAAAACCAGAAATTGCTTTTTCAATAACTCTTTCCGACTTTTCATCACATCTAGACTCCCTTCACACCTTTTCTGCAGAGCTTCCCACAATTGTTGAGAAGATTTAAATTGTTTGAAACTGTGATAAATTTCCTTTGGAAGTTACATAGAAATGATAGCCATAGCTTTCTTCTCACAATCAAACAAATGTTTCTCTTCAGTGGTTAATGCAGATACTGGTTTAGGAACATCATCCTTCCCCATCCATGAGTATGTAGGATGTGTATAACCTTCCAAAATAGGAATCCATAAACTCGTATCAGTAAACGACACAAACTGATCAAAACGATCTTTCCAGTTTGGATAATCAACAAGACTTAACAACTTTAGTGGTTTCTCAGATGTATCAATCTCATTAGCATAGTTGAACATGTTAGTAACTTGCACCATATTAGCCATTTAAAAAAATGCTAAGTATGAAAAAGAATCCACTCAGGCGAAGATATTAAGTTTGGTTTAAACTCTTCAAGCGAACTTGACCCCAAGCGAACTTGATAAGTTCTCTTAATCAAGTAAAACAGCTAAGTTTGCCTACTAATTTCACCTGCAACAGAATTCAGAACTAAGTTCGCTTGGTTCAGCTGTAACAAACTCAGGAATATGAGTCTTCAACCAAAACACGAACAAAAAGTTTCAAAAATCACCATAACTTGCTGAATTGATGGAATTTGATGAAATTGAACCGTAAGATTGAGTATAATGTGATTTAGAACACTTCTAATGGATCAATTTCGCTAAAAACACCTTCAAAATCACAAAATCAGCCTCAAAATCACTCTCAAGAACTTGAAAACTCCATGAACATGAAATTTTGCAAAACTTAACCAATTTCTTGTCAAATTGGACATAAATCGTCACAAAATAATCACGAATCACGAGCAAATCACGAGCAAAGGCTCTGATACCACTTGTAGGTCCACATGACGCTTCTATATATCGTACTCAAGACGTGACGTATCAATGACACGGAGTGTGGAATCCAACCGTATCAAAGTATGTGCACACGAGATGACAATAGAACTGGTAACAATCACAAAGTAAATAATCTTCTCTTCTATTTCATACAAACACAAAGTTTACAGAACAGAGCATTCAAAGTGTTAAGCATTTCTAAAACTGAACCTGCAAACTCTATTTATAGACAAAACTTTTACTATAGGCGAACTTAATAAGTTCGCCTCTACTGTGATTAGGCGAACTTGCTAAGTTCGCCTCTAGCAGAACTTATACTACACTTATACTAAATCAGACATTAACAAAACATAAAGACAATAAGATATAAACTATTACAAGCTCTTGTCATACATCTATGTCCTAACATCCTAGAACGTGGTTGAATAGATGGTGTGAGTAGACTTGTATAGACGTGAACATGCATAAACATGATTTTTGAATTGGTCCGTGTTAACGGTCATATTTTATTCTAAATGAAAAACTGGGATAGTGTCACCTATGTGTTAATGTCTAGGTGATGGTTTGAAGTGTAACGGGTGCGTTGCACGTTGTGTGAGTATGCAGGACAAGGTCCTGTGGGGAGTTATGATTATACATCTTTAGTGGATGTAAATGTTCAGGACAAGGTCCTGAGGGAAATTAGTATTATAAATATTATGTGTATGAATGTGTAGAGTGATGTTTTGTGTCTAGACTGAGTAGTATGCCATCTTGAAACATTGGTACGACTCGTATGGGGTACGACTGGGTAAATTCTGTGTGGGTATGTGGTGCTGTGTGGCAAGGGCTACCATTATAACGAATATGAGGTAGAGCTCAGGAATGTGTGTCTATAAATGACAGAGTCATAATGTACAATACGTAGATTTGCTCAGGTTTAGTTAGTTATGTGGGTGCTTTGTACGAGTTAGAGGGTGGTGATGCTATACTTATTTATACTTTAAACATGATAGGCTTTGTTGTTGCGACCGGACATTACGAGTCCTCATAGTACACGCTTGATCGTGCCTAGGATAGGTGGCGGGATGCTTAGGAGTAGTGTTTCTATCTTGAAGGTTTCTCAATGTTGATACAACGAGGTGATACGAGGAGTTTCGACGTTATTTGAGACGATCAGCAAGGTGCTCTTACGAGATACTTATACATATAAATCGGGAATACGTAGCACAGAGCCAAGGAGTACAGTGATGGAAGATGACGATGAAAGCGTTACGTAGATGATTGATCGGAACTAGTTATGACGTGGTCAAGGTGACGACGCTAGGATTTTCAGCACGTAGTGGGAAAAGTGACAATAGGTTCTCTAGGGGATATGCTCCATTGGAGGAGTTCTGGCAATATAAAATATAGAGGGGAGTAGATGTGTTCTCTATGAACAAGATGATGGATAGCTAAGGCACCTGCTGGAACGTACTTAACGTTCGTACTCGGTGAATGAGACGCGAGAGGTGATCGTATAGTATCGATAGAGCAACAACAAAGAGAGCGAGACAAAGGGAAGACAAGTGCAGATTGCACCTAAGTGGCTGGGAAGGAAATTCTTACGCTAATAAACATACGTCTAGTCTAATGTGAGCTCTTGGGGAGTATTCATGTGAAGCAAATGTTTGGCAGTTCGAACGGACACGACGTGGGTAAGTGAGCATTGAGAAACACCGGGGGCGGATTAAGATAACCCTAGTGTTGGGTGTATGTACGTACTAAACACGTGATAATGAAGGAAAGAGATATTATGGTAGAAAAATTTTGAGGAAGACCAGTGTAGCTTTACACAAGCTCGTGGAGATTATCAAAGAAGGATAAGGGGAGTACCTTTATGAGCAAGGCAGTGGTTCCTGAGCTTTGAGGAGTCTGCGTTAGAGGGCAATTAGAGTGCGAGATGAGAAAGGAGGATAACGAGTGATCCTAACCATGAGAGACAAGGAACCGTACTTGAGTATGGCCAATGGGATAAAAAGGCCATCAGAATTGTAAAAAAGAGATAACGTCTTACGTGTTGTGAGCGAATTATGAAATGCGATGAGTAAGTAACTAATTGACAAGGTTATGCCATAAGAGAAAGAGGTGCGTGAGACTTATAAGTCAAAAGATGGACCGGGTCTATGAGCAGGACATTCGTTGAATGCCAAATGTGGAGGATAAAGGTCAATGCAGGTTAATGAAATTTATAAGTGTGAAAGTGATTGTTAGACACCAGATGGAATTGGTGCACAACTGAGCGATGAAAGATAAAAACGTTGGGTTGTGCCGACGCAGGATTCGAGGACTAATCCTCTTTAAAGGGGGATAGACTTGTAACATCCCAAAATTTCATAAGCTAATGGTTAAGGTCCGGAGTGACCCGAATCTCGTTTAAACATATGTGTTAGCATAGATGGCGCACGAATTTCATATTGATGGGTCGTAAAGAGTTTGGTTAGTTGTGTTATGTCTAATTTAAGATTGAAACGCGTGAGTACGAAACTGTAGGGACCCGAGTGTAAACCTAGAAGGTTTAAATAAGAGTTTAAGGGAAAACCCTAGGCCATTCGGCCTAGGGGGTGTCGCACGGCAGTAGGGAGAACGACGAATAGAGGAACCGGTGGCGGTGCACGACTACGTGACATCTAAATCTCGGCCAGGTAATCTCCGTTTAATCTTCGTTTATATCCTTTACGTGTATGCATGTAGGATGAATTTCCGATTAGGCTTTGGATGGTGTGGTTTGGTCATGAGGGGCTGTTGCGATGGAATGGGGTAGCCGACTGGTGAGGTTAGCCGGTTGTAGCAGTGGTGCGCGATGGTGGTGACTGGTGTGAGGCGGAGGGAGATGTCCGGGAAGGAGAAAGGACTCGGGTAGCGTGGCAGTGGTCTCGGGAGTAGCCGAAAACAGTGACGACAACAAGGGGAGGTGTCTGCGATCATGGGAGCCACCTGTGGTGATGCTTCATGGCGGCGGACTGCGAGTAGTGGTGTTCTAGTGTGAAAGGGGAACCCGGTTAGGGTTTCTCTCGGCTAAAAAGATGGTGGGAGTGCGAGGATGACTCGAGGTGACGGAACATGATGGTGGTCCACGATGTTGAGCGGCGAAGGATTGGAGTCTGGCCACACCCAACTATGGTGTTGCAGGCCCAGGATTTTCATGGCAGGGTTTAGACGTGCATGTGAGTCTCAACTCGGGTTCATGTAGTCTATAAGGGGTCAGGTTGCAATTAGATTAAAGTTTAAAGCCTGAAAATGAAAATTTTGAAAATTGGATAGGTGGCGGACCGCCACCAAAGGGATAGCGGTCCGCTACGTTGGGTGCAAGGAAATAATAAGGAGGTTACACGTGTCAGATGACTAATAGTTGGAAACTGACGTGTGGGCGACAGGTGGCGGATCGTCAGCAAGACCTTAGCTGTCCGCCAGCCACAATGTTCCATAGCGGTCCACCATTGTGTAGCATAACGGTCCGCTATGTAGCCTACAAGCCAGTTAAGCCGCCTCAAAGGGGTGGCGGATCGCCACCTAGTATCTTAGCGGTCCGTTACGGACGAGTCGGGCACCCAATAAATAGATGGACCTAGAGCTCGTTTTTAGGACATCTCACACCTCAAACACATACACAAAACACCTACTTAACCTAGGGAAGTGTGCCAAGGAGCCCCAGTTCGCATAGAGAAGTCCGATTTCCAGTCTTTCGATCCCAATACGAAGGAGATAGTTCTGAGGTAAGGTTCTGACTAGTTCTTAATGACTTGGTTACTTTCATAAGACTAGGAAGTTATGATTAAGTAAAATTAGAATGGCTTAGGACCTTGATCCAAGTCATTGTGCTGTTGACATAAGCATGTAAGGATCGTTTGAAAGAGAAGGAAGTTAGATATGAGTTCTATGAGGCCCTTTTTAAATTATTTACTTTAAATGTTTTGGGCCGGTATGCATGCAAGAAAGATTTACATAAATGCTATTTTGGGATTAGCATTTATTTGTATTAGCATTCATGTTGCAAGAGGTTGTGACAACTGGTAATTTACCACATAATTATTTAAATATAATTACGCATATTAGACTAATTTTTAATTAATTAAGTCTAACCCGGTACAGTGGAGTCCAACTCACACACGATTACACGGGAAATATTAGATATTTCCAAGTCACATATCGCGTTGGTGATAGACCAAAAATAATATTTAGACGACTCGAAAACATCCTCTTTATATATATTTCCATTATATTATTATTTATATATTAGAGGATACCCACTCAAACGAGACTATAAAACTAATATATGTCAAACATATATTATACCCGAAATACTAAATTATTATTATTTTGGATACCCGACTCTTTCCCGACGCGTAGTAACAAACGAAAATAACGACACACGGGTATTGTACCGAACTAGTAACCGGCGGGTATCACTCCACAATTAAATACTACAAAAAAAGATAGTGCGTACTTGTCTGACTTCTCAAAGATATGAGATAAGATTTTGAAAAAAAATTAATAATAATAATAAAAAAAAAATAAGTACGCATGAACATCCCTATATAAATAAGCATAAGAGGACTCTCAAACACACACCTTTCTTCTCTCTTTTCTCTCCGCAGTGACCGAACCCACTTCCCTACACCACCCTCACCTTCATCAACCACACCCCACAACCCTCACTTCTACCTCAACACCACCCGACACCACCACCTCCACACCACCACCGGTCCACCACCCTCACCTCCCTACTCCCCTCCCTCCCTTCTTTCTCGGTTGAGCACCACCCTCGATCCCTAACATCACCACCTTCATCATGCCATCACCACCACCAATCATCACAAACTACCCCTACCCCTAGACTTACAAACGTAGCACAACACCAATATAACCACCACCATAGGCCCGTCCCATCCTTCGACAACCCTACTGTCACCATAATAAATAGTATTGACTATAAATAATTTTGTATGAAAATGAAGAGATTTTTATAAAATTATATTTATAAAAATGCCTCATTATGGCTAATATATAACAATCTTAGTTGTATATATATATGTATATATTAATACATGAGGGTAAATTAATTGGTTTGAAAAGCGTATAAAATAATATGATTATTTGTATGTTAACCTACTTCATAAATGTATATATATACGAAACTTATAATTATAAATGATTAATATATATACATGTTTGGACAAAAAGGAGTTTAAATAATAAAATAATATGAATATTATTTATGACAACATATTAATTGGGAATAATCTATCTTAAACAAAGTTTTGGATAAACAAATACCGAGTCACAATATTTATTAAAGAATTTAGTAAATATAATAAACTTGAACCACAAGTCGTATCACCAACGGCGATCGGGTCGGACCCTTGTAAGATATTACGAGACAAGGTTTGAGACCTCAGGGTATTGGTCAGGTGACCAAACCACACTTACAACAATCTCATAGGACCTAAGGTGTCTTAAATAATTTAGGGCACGGATAGGTCGGACATTTGTTGGACTTACTACACATCTCATCACCTCAGAAGATAAGATGAGTTTCACGGCCCCACTTTTACTTGTTTTAAATTGTTTTATAACACACGGGGGAGAATGCATAACTCATATTTGGATACGAGTATACAAAACGATTGTTCGGATGAACAACACTCAACGATTGTTCAACGATTGTTCGGATGAACAACACTCAACGATTGTTCGGGCGAACAACACTCAACGATTGTTCGGGCGAACAACACTCATAGATTTTTCGGGCGAACAACACTCAATGATTGTTCCGGCGAACAACCCTCAATGATTGTTCGAGGGAACAACACTCAACGATTGTTCGGGCGAACAACACTCAACGATTGTTCGGGCGAACAACACTCAACGATTGTTCGGGCGAACAACACTCAATGAGTTTTCGGATGATCAACACTCAACGATTGTTAGCTTATGGTAACAATGCACATATATATGTATTGTTTGATCGACAATCCTTTACACTCTGGGAAATCTCGTAGTCCAAATAAAACATATTTTACTGTTTACTTAAACTTGTGAACTCACCAACTTTATGTTGACATTTTAGCATGTATTTCTCAGGTAACTAATAATGGAAGGAAAGGCATGCATGCACGTAGGATCACTTTTGAAGTTTGCTGGTTATAACCTAGGACATCTAGGTTATACCTAACAAACTTGTTATTTAAGCCGTATACTTGGCTACGTATGGTATTTTGGGCATGTATTGTCTTTAAATAAGTTATCATTTCATGTAATGACTGAAACCTTTGATAGAATGCATTTCGATGTCGTTTGTTGTAATCAAAGGCTATGATCGATCACCTAGTCTGCCGCACCCCGTGTTTCCGCCCTAGGCGGGGTGTGACATATTGGTATTAGAGCCTTGGTTATAGCGAACTAGTATGCATTAGTGGGCCTTGACTATAAACTTAATCTTGAACCCTTGGAACTTTAGGAAACACATTACAAGAAATGCTAGAATGATTATGTAAGTAAATTTACACTTACGGTGCGCAACGTAAGGGTAAATTTAAATACGCATGATTTCTGGATGATCATGTTGTGTGAGCTACATCTAAGATAGGACACTCGGCACAATATTAAATTCAAATCATTGAATCATAGGAAGTTAAGTGCATTACATATCATAGCATGCATTTAGACTTAACTTACAGGAACTATAGGTATATGTGTAGCATACCTACCTACCTATATACTTAACGTATCTACCTACGTTATGTCCTCGCCAACTTCACAAGTGGTCCTCTTCTCAAGACACACCGAGGAAGAAACATCATAACTCTTCGTTAACAGTTCCTTTCCTGATAGTAGTAGGAATCAAACTCTGATTTCTAACCCTCCATACCTAAAAGGAAAATACAACTTGAAGTCATGCTTGTGAAGCAGACAAGGTTTATGTAGTAAACCATCATACATCCAAACGCGTATTTGATAGAACAATACCACCACCATAGTTTCATACATGGAGCGGACATGGTGACACGTCTGGAAATACACACAAGTAGGAACACGCATATATAGTATTCATCTCTACTATCATCGGGAAATGTAGGTCCCCGGGTGACTCAGATCGTTACGTGTGGGTGAATGACTAGTCGAACCGGGTGCGGAATGCCCGTGACTAGGTGGAGAATCAAGCAACACAAAGTAAACCGACAACGAAATCACTTTCAAAATCCGTCTATTATAAACTTGAAGGTTACAGAGAGAATACTACTGAGTGCAAAATGTCTGCATACATAAATTCTGTCAACCTATCCTATTTATACTAGACCTGATCTCTGTGCACTTAACAAGTGCGCAGGGCAAATTGTTCATGCGTACTTAGCAAGTACGCAGAGTATTCTTGCGTACTTGCTAAGTACGCAGGAAGTAATTCCTGCGCCATGCTAAGTGCGCAAAACACATAGAGACATTAGACAATAATAACATGCATTAGTAATTACAACTCGATAACTAATACATACAGACACTAACATAAAAAGACCAATACATACAAGACAAGTACAAAATCTAAGACACTATCCAGAGTTTTTGTCACACAAAAGTGCTTCAACAAATTCCCCCTTGACAACAGCTCTGGATTGTCTTCGGTCTTCACTGCTCCCCAGCTTTAGCTTCCATCTTCTTCTTGTATTCAAGGCAGAACTTGATCACCTTGTCGTATTTAGAAGCAAGGAACTTTGTCCACTCGTCCGTGTACATGAAGTACTTGTCAGCTAGTGCCTCCGGATCTTTCACAGAGAAGTTTATGAAGCAGACTTCATCAAACACTCTGATCAGTTTCCTTGGCACTAAGCTTCCACTTTCGGACCACACCTTTCCAATCACCACTGCCTCACCCGATTTAGGATCTACGTACCAGTACCATATGTTACCGAGGATATCTTGAGATAACTTGCTCAGGGGAATCTTGGTTTCACACAGCACTGGCTTGTATACCTGTTTCTTTAAGCTTCTATTAGTCACAGGATGTCTAGCGTTCTTGTCCCTGACTCACTTCGGCACTTGAGGCTTAAACATTTCGAATTTCCCAGATCTTACCTCTCGCTGTAGAAACTGCCACAAACCCATCGCTACTGCGTGATTTGAGTGACCCAGCAGCTCTCGGTTTACTAGGTTCATGAGTTCGTATCTTGGCAAGGAGTTGAAAGCTTCGCTGGTTGGTTTCAAGTATTGAACACCCCCAGCTCGCTTGATTGTAAACAACTTCTTATCCTCCTAGAAATTCACAGCTAAGATCATCCCTGTCGCTCTGTGTTTGTCTATGATTGATGTCTTTTGCCAGACAGGAGTCGGATCCTTCGATGAACTTGCAGGCATATGTTTGTCTTTCTGTACCTCTGGATCCATAGGTGTAGGGTCGGCAGGGGAGGCTTCAGTCGACTCCTTAACAGTACTAGCAGGCTCGACTGAACCTATGTCAAGATGAGTTTCAAAGGATGGAACTTCGAAGATCTCTCCATCTTCTAACTCATATTCTCCTTCCCCATCGCCCTTGAGAACTTCGATTACAACATCATCATCTTCCTCATCCCAGTCGTCACAAGAGTCGATCTCTCCCTCTTCCATATTGCAGAGAGCCTCGATCTGTGCTTCTTTGGAATAGTCTGGCTCTAAGAATAGGATCACATCATCCGACACGTCGTCTGATAACTCTTTCAGAACGTCAGCCACCGACTTTCCTTTATTGCCACCTGAAGCATCACCTCCACCTTCACTCTGAGTGGACTCTCCTCAGCCATAGGCACAGCAGAAATGGGAACAATCGCCCAAGCCGACGATTGCTGCTCACTTCCACTCGGTCCGGCTTCAGGATCCTTGTCCTGATCATCACCCTTAGTCAGATCAACTAAGTGACAAGCCTCTTCCCTGCTAGGCTTAGGTGGTTGCTTCTCCAACAGCTCCTTCAACTTCTCCCCCTGAGCAGCAAGCGTCTTGGCCACATCACAGACCAATTTCACCATAGTGTCATGCTCTAAACGCTGCTTGTCATCAGTCGCCCGCTGTTTCTTCAACACGACTACTTCATTAATCAAAGAGCTTATCTGGCCCTGTTGCTTGTCAGATTCTTCTCTTGATTTCCGTACCGTTGCAAGAAGACTCACGACTTGAGTTTCTAGGGTAGTGGTCTGTGTATCACGAGGATCAGGTCCCCTGGAAGACGATTCTTCGGCTTGATGAGTTGGGAAGGTGAAGATTTCATCAAAATCAAATCCTTGAGTAAAATCTAACTCAGGTAATGGTTCACTGATGTGTTGAAGAGTGGTTGTGGGGATTGAGGTAGGGATTGTGGTTGTATGGATTGTGGTAGGGGTGATGGTGATATACTCGGTTAGAACTGGAGTTGTCACCGCCATTTGGACAGATTGCACAGGGATGGACACTATCACAGGAACCTCTGCTGTGATAGCAGTGATAGCCACAACAGGTGTTACACGTGGCCTCCTCCGCTGTCGCCTGTAAAGTTGTTGTGAAGGTGATGTAGAAGTGGAATAAGTACTCGCAGCCGTTACATATGCTTGCCTCTGACCACTGACTTCTACCTCACGAAGGATAGCTTGTTGTGGCCTATCCCCCCGTTGCTTATTTATACTTTCTCTTCTACGTCTCTGTATAGCAGCGTCCAAATCAGAATCGGGCTCGTATTCACTGCTAGTCCCTTGTCGCTTTCTCTTGGAAGATGACTCGGGAAGGGTCACATTCGTCAATCTTCTTGGGTGTGCCTGGGATGGTGCATCATCAGAATCAGAGGAATCTGACTCGGTCGATTCAGAGTCGGAATCTTCAGCACCTCTAACTTCCTGTTCTTCATCTTTTTCTTCTTCTTCATACCTTTCATCTTCAGATCCAACTTCCTCTTCTTCCTGTTGTTCATCACTGTGTTGACTGAGTTTAGGCTCAGACGTGGTACTACACCATCTGAAGTCAGTAGGGGCCACATATGCTTCATTGATTAGGTGGCCAAAAAGTGAGTATGCTCAGGGGTAGGTTCTACACTGCCTGGCGTTAAGAACTGTGAGAAAACTCTCTTGGCCACCCGTTTGACTTGTAGTCTTTCTCCAATTGCCGGTAGATTAGGTACAACATCATTAATCAACAGCTGCACGAATGGAGGGTATAATAGAAATCTAAACCTATTAGCAACATTGATATGATCGGTGATAGACTTGTAGATATACTTTGAAAATTTATAACCCTTGTTAAGCGAGAGGGCAACCATTGCAGCCGCCAAGTCATGCCCCATGGCATCCTTTCCCGCCTTTCTAGCAGATATGCACATGATCATGACGTGCGCGAAGTAACGCCACTGATCAAGTACCCACATCTTCTTGTATGAGGAGTAGTCCATTGTACCAACATACCCCATCCTTTGTCTCCAGCATCCATCAACGAAGTAGCCAGGGTAACTCACCGGATCAGTTGATAAGTCCCTAAAATGTAGCACGCGTCTGATGGTGTCTTCAGAAATAGCAATATCATGACCTGCTACAGTAGCCCTAATGACGTTTGGGGTTACTGTACAGTCGTGATCAGCAGATTCCCAGAATTGCTCCAGATACGGTCTTGAGACAATAGGATCAGCAAAGATGGCATTGCTGATCTTCGATCGGTTCAAGAAGTCGACGATCTCCCTATATTGAAGTGCAGCACCCTTCCACTCGGGCTGTGTTAAAGCCAGTAGATTGAATTCGCTGGTAAATGCACGAGCTATCACTGCAAAAACAAACAATAAACACAATAAGAGCAAGAAGCATCATTGGAAATGAATAAAACATGACTTGATATAGCAATTACACAATGAACTGAATTTCAGACTTAGAAATTTTTCACAAGTGTCCTTCCTACGTACTTAGCAAGTACGCAGGGGTTAGTTCTTGCGTACTTAGCAAGTACGCATGAATTACTTCTTGCGTACTTGTTAAGTGCGAAGGAAGTTTCACTTAGGCAAATTTCAAATTCTAAAATGCAACAGATGTGAGGCATTGCTGTGGATTAGGGTAACCACAAGGTCGAAATACATGATTAGGACGTATGGAACCACTATCAACAGCAATGAGTTGCTAAACTAGTCAATTTTGACCTAGCCTTGGTCCGACGGTAGTCTACAGTCAAACAAGGGGCAAAAGCAAAATCAAACCCTGATACAGATAATTTAGGAGTCAATAAGCTTCGATTAGTAACTAATAACAAGTTTTAGGTCTAAATTTTCGTGTAGAACAACCAAAATCGTTTAAATTTTCACTATTAAGAACTTAAAGAATCTGTCAATAAGAGGAGACGTAATGGGTGGAATGGACTGAGATTCTAACCAAAGATGATTAAGGTGAAGAAACAAAGATAGGGTGGAAAAATCGATTAGGAACACATGAAAAATCTTGAGAAAATTGAGCAGAGGTATTCAACAGTGTGATACGTTTGAAATGAGATGAAACTCAAGAAAAATTCTAACTGATGTATATATACCCAACACAAACTGGTCGTGCGTACTTGTTAAGTGCGCATGACTTAACTCCTGCGTACTTACTAAGTACGCATGACTTAAGTCTTGCGTACTTTTTAAGTATGCAGGGTTTACCTCATGCGCACTTAATAAGTACGCAGAGACCCTTGTATGCTCAAACTTTCAACTCAAATTATGAAGATTTCAAGTCAAATAACGAACAAGATAAGCACATTCAATCAAGAGGTTTAAAGTCAATTCAAGAAGGTTAAACACAAAAATTTTTGGCTTTTCTGATTAAAATTGAACTGTACACAAACTTAGAATCTTTTTGATCTTTTCTAGATAGAGATATACAAGTATATACACACAAACTATTTTTGTTCAAAGACACAAGCAGAGGATCATATCAGGCTAAACTATAGCAAAAACGATACAAGATAAACGTCAAAGAATATGGGATTATGTCATGAATTACAATTTATTCATACTTAATAAGCATATAAACAAGTAATTCAAGTTGGCAATATTATAAGATTTGAAACCATAAGCATCTTTGTATCACGTTCTTGTGTGTTAAGGTATTAAGTTTAAGATATACAACGTGTACCCCACTGATATGCTACAGGAAAGGAAATTGCACTATCTCAAGGCATCTAAGATTTTCCCGAAGATTTTCAAATCTCCAGAATGAAGTTACATCGTTTAGCACAGAAAAAATCAAGCAGAATCCATAAGGATTATCAAGAATCATAAGATTCAGAATCGAGTGATTCGGATGTCTTGGTTTGATTGGATTTTCTTCTTTGAATATCATATGATGATTCAGGTTAATAGATATGGAGTCTAAGGATTTAAGTAAGGGTATCCAACTTTTATCTGGATTTGATTTCAATGAATCAGGTATGATTCAAGGGTGAATATAAGCTTAACGGTTGATGTCAAGACATATCTTTGCCCGACTTCCCATTGCATACTTGTGAGCATGGGAAGTGAAGCGAACCGAAAAATTGTGCAAAAGACATAACCCGAAACGGGTCTCTAAAGAAAATATTTGCTAAAATCTTACATCCTTTATCTGATAATGATCTTTTTGTATTCTTTTACACACGCACACATGCATACATGGGTTCAAATCACAGTTGTAGTCTAGATTTAGTTTCCACACTATTAATGATTCAATGACGCCTACAGCCTACTGACAATTCAAATTACTTGTAAATAAGCAGATTAAAAACACAACAATTTAAACAATCAAGTAAGCATGACGCAATCATTTCCCATATGTGCAGTCTATGGAGTTTAGATCATTTCTGATGTACAATAATTTCCTCTTTTCTTCAAATAACTTTGAAATTTTCTCCATTTTCTATTTTGTTTGGATTTTTTTTTGTAAAATATTTGAAAACTAAAAGAACTATACAGAAAACTTAAAAGAAATAAAATTTGTAGAACCAAAGACTGATTGCTACCAAACTATTCTAAGTACAAATGCTGCTGATAGGCTTATCAGCAGCATTCAACACATGTTGCTGCTGATAGGCTTATCAGCAGCATTCAACACTTGTTGCTGCTGATAGGCTTATCAGCAGCATTCAACACTTGTTGCTGCTGATAGGTTTATCAGCAGCGTTCAACACAAGTTGCTGCTGATAGGCTTATCAGCAGCATTATTCTCATCTCTGCTGCTGATAGCTTTATTCTCTGAAGATCAAACGTTCCAGCTGACTATCCATGCAAAGCGCCTCTGACACCTTTCTGCAAAAGCAACTGCCACACTCCAAGCAGAAGGAACCTCACTGGTGTAACCAATAAAGGACAATGACGCGCTTCTCCAAGCATGCAAACAATGATGCCTAAGAAGACGTTTCAGTAAAGTTAACTAGATTAGCCTTTGCGTGTAATTTAGATTAATAAACAAGATCAACGGCTTGTGTTAGATCTGATCCTTAGAATCAAGGGTCTGTCTTGATTCTAAGTTACTATATATATCTTGTAAACACTTCAAACAAAGTGTGCCTTGATAGTGCTTCTTGATAGTGTTTTACTTGTAAACTTGTAATCTCAGAAGTCTAATACAACAGTGCATTTATCAGTATTCTTGCTGTTTACTTGTTTACTTTGTTGGTTGCTATTGTTTCCGCCAATATCAACTAGAACATAATCACCTTGTAATCTTACGATCCTACAAGTGGTATTAGAGCTTTGGCTCAAGATTAAACAAACTAACACTTGTTTAATCACTTTCTGATTCTATTCAAAACTCTATTCTTGATCAAGTCACACAAAACAAAATGGCACAAAGTCATGGATCTGAAGACATCGGTAGTATCAACCGACCACCAAGGTTGGTGTCTGGGGAGGACTATGATATGTGGAAGAACCGTATGGAAAGCTTCTTCTGCTACCATGAATATGGAATGTGGAAATCCATAAGGGATGGACCTTATGTTCCCATGGTGGCCTCTGCTGACTCCGAAGGACCACTAGTTCCGAAGGAACCCTCTAAGTATTCTGAAGAAGACATCAAGAAAATGGAGGTGGACTTCAAGGCATTAGGAGCTATCCAAATGTGCCTTCCAAATGAAGTTTTTCACAACTTCAAAGCTCACAAAACTGCAAAGGAATTATGGGGAGCCTTGGAAAAGATGTTTGCTGGATCTGAGGAGGTCAAGGAGAACAGACGTGACATTCTCAAGCAACAGTATGAAAACTTCGTCTGGAAGGAAGGTGAGTCACAAACAGTTTTGTATAACAGGTACACGTACCTGGTTGGAGAACTGCAGTGCTCCAAGGTAAAGCTGGAGAATGAAGACATTCTCAAGAAGTTCATAAGATCTTTTCCTAGTTGTTGGACATTATATACAGTGTCCATCAGAAGAACAGAGAATCTGAAGACTCTTCAGATGACTGAGCTCTTTGGCATGCTCAAAACCTATGAATTAGAAATGATTCAAGCTAAAGAAAGGAGCTCCAGTTATCAATCAGCTACCACTTCCTCCACCACCACCTCAGCGCTTCACTCTGATCATTCTGGTCCTAGTGCAAGCAACTACTATCCTCCCATTGTTACTCATCCTCAAACACCAACTGCTTCACAATCCAACTCATCACCATTTCTTCTTGAGGCACCTCCTCAACAGCCAACCTCTACTCTTTTGTCTCTGATAACTCAAGCAGCATGCACTTCATAAAGGAGGATCTGGAATGCTTTCATCCAGATGATCTTGAAGAAATGGATATTCAGCACTCATATGCCATGCTCTCCCTCAGAGCAAAAAGGTTCTATTCTAGAATCGGGAGATCAGTTCCAAGCAACAACTCAAACACCAGAGTTGGGCTTGATAAAAGCAAGATCCGATGTTACAACTGTAACCAAATGGGTCACTTTGCTAGGGAGTGCAAGGCACCTAAAGTCAATCAGGGTGCCAGCCATCAAAGACAAGCTTACCAAGGTCAGCCCAGGCAGCAGCAGCAGCACAAACTGCAGCCTGTGCAAATGTTGGAACTACAGAATTTGACTGGAGTTTTCAATATGAAGATGTTCCTGCCCCCAACCAAGCACTTATGGCAGACAATGCAGAGATACCACCTCAGGTATTTGAACATCTTTGCTCTCAAGCTTGCATTGACAAAGTTTTAGGTTATGGAAAGCATAACCAAAATCTAATAGATCAAAATGAAGAGTTTCACCAAATGAAATCTGAATTCAAAAAGGTCGAAGACAGTTACAAAGAAAAGATTAACTGCCTTAAGAAAGAGATTTCTTCTTTAAAACATGAACAAACCAATCTTGAAACTCAGATTGATGATCTATTAGTAAAACTTAAAGCTACCAGAGCTGAACTGGCTGAACAGAAAGTTCATGTTGAAAAATATGAATTTTCATCTAAAAAGTTACAAAGATTGTTAGATATTCAAGTCCATGAAAGGGTAAAAACTGGACTTGGATATCATAATGACGAGTACAAGACAGTTCCTCCTCCTGCTGACTATGTTGCCATTCACGAACCAAGCTTCAATTCTGCAAATCTTGACACGGCAAACAGAAACCTTGATCCTTCAATGGATGCATGTTTTTTGGAAAACTGCTCCACCTCTTCAGAACCTGAGTCAACCTGCTCAGACCACTGTGAAACTAGTGGAGTCCCATCTGCTCCTATCTCTGAAGCTGTTCTAAACAAAACTGAATGTCCTGTTGTTACTCCAACTATTCCAGCTCCCATCCCATTCAAACAAATCAAGATTAGCTATCCTCAAAATGGAAGAAAGCTAAACATTGAAAAGGGAGAGACATCAGGTTTCACCAACCCCAAGTCTCAGTCAAAGCCAAAGGTGTTTGATAGTTTTCATACACCTGGAGAAAAAGGTCCATATGTTCAAAAGACACTAGAAGAAACCACTTTTGAGCATAACAAAGCTCATCCGTGGAACTTCAAAGATTTGTTTCAAAGTAAGAACTATGTGGACTTTCACCGGGACAAGATAGCACTATCCTGCTTTGTGTGTGGCAAATACAATCACACTGCCAGCACCTGCTTTCACTACCGTGAACACCAAAGAAACTCAAAGCAGCATGCCTTTGAGAAAACAAACAGAAACAAACAGGTAAGAAGCTATGATGCAAAGGCAACAAAGTTCAGAGAATCTCTATCCCCTCAAAGAGTGAAGATGCAGAAACCTCAACAAACTTTCATCATATGTGGGGAATCAAACCACTTTGCTGCAACATGCAAGTTCAACCCTTTTAACCAGATTGCAAATCGTTCATCCGTGCTCAACCCATCAGCAGTAAACAAAATCGCTGCTGATAGAGTAAAGTCCAGGAAACAAAAGGCAAAGCCTTCAGCAGCAAAAGTCTCTGCTGCTGACAAAGCAAAATCAAAAACAACGGCATCAGCAGAAAAAGCATCTGCTGTTGACAAAGCAAAAGTGTCCACTGCAGATAAGGAAAGATCCCAGGCAAAGCCTTCAACAAAAACTCCAGCAAAGCCTTCACCAGCAAAATCGGATGCGGATAAGCCAGAATTGTCAGCAACAACATCTTCTGCCAACAATGTAAAGAAAGCATGAAAACCACCAACACAGCAATGGAAGGCCAAACAATCTCCAAGCATAACTAATGGCTCCATTGACTGCAAGCATGCTGACAATGGCAAATTAGCAACAACT
Organism: Smallanthus sonchifolius; assembly: GCA_023525975.1. NCBI lineage: Eukaryota > Viridiplantae > Streptophyta > Magnoliopsida > Asterales > Asteraceae > Smallanthus > Smallanthus sonchifolius. The sequence continues at coordinate 30,041,444 of CM042039.1, read as the reverse complement.
TTCTACAATGCTGCATGCTACAATGTTCCTCCCACTAATTAGATATCTTCCATGTGCAGGGACAGCTAGGCAATAAACACAATACTTGGGTAGTAGATAGCGGCTGTTCCAGGCACATGACAGGCAACAGGTCAATCCTCTCTAACTTCAAACATTTCAATGGAGGATATGTTGCCTTTGGGAGTGACTCAAAGGGTGGATCTATCACTGGACAAGGAACTGTGTCCAATGAAAAGATGAGTATTGAAAGAGTCAACTATGTTAAAGAACTTGACTTCAATCTCATGAGTGTTTCCCAAGTATGTGATCAAAAGCATTGGATGCTCTTCACTGACAAAGAATGTTTCGTGTTAGCTCCTGGCCTATCTAAACCTCCTCCGGAGAAGATTCTCCTAACTGCTCATAGAAAGGACAACTTATATGTGCTTGACATGAATGAAGCCACTCCATCTGGTAGTGTTTCATGTTTTCTGTCAAAGGCATCAGTTGATGAATCCGCTATCTGGCATAGGAGGTTAAGCCATGTTAACATCAAAACAATCAATAAATTAGTGAAGGACAATCTTGTCAGAGGGCTTCCTGACAAAGAATTCCAGCTAGATGATCACTGCATTGCCTGCTTGAAGGGAAAACAACATAAGAGTTCCCACAAGCCCAAGACATTGAACACAAATGACACCCCTCTCCAGCTACTGCATATGGATCTCTTTGGTCCTACGAATGTCATGTCAATGGGCAAAAAGTCCTACTGTCTGGTGATAACTGATGACTTCTCCAGATTCTCATGGGTATTCTTCCTAAGAATAAAAGATGAAACTGCTGAGATTCTCAAATCCTATATTCTTAGGGTAGAGAATCAAAGCAATCTGAAGGTAAAGATCATAAGGTGTGATCAGGGAACAGAGTTCAAAAATCACACTTTGAACATTTTCTGTGAGAGCAAGGGCATTGAAAGGCAATACAGTGCTCCAAGAACCCCTCAACAAAATGGGGTTGCTGAAAGAAGAAATAGGACTCTGATTGAATCAGCAAGATCTATGCTGGCTGACTCAAAGCTGCCCCTTACTTTATGTGCGGAAGCAGTAAGCACAGCTTGTTATGTGCAGAATAGAGTCCTTATTGTTAAGCCTCTCCAGAAAACACCCTATGAAATATGGCTCAAAAGAGTTCCCTACATTGGCTTCCTGAAGCCCTTTGGATGTCCATGTACCATTCTCATCACACATGGAGTTCTTCCTAAATTCGGTGCAAAGTATGATGAAGGTTACTTTGTGGGTTACTCCTCTCAATCAAAGGCCTACCGAGTGTTCAATTCTAGGACTCGGATTGTGGAAGAATCTGCTAATGTGGAATGCAGGGAACACGTTGTCTGTGAACAAGGCAAAGGTCCTAACTGACTCTTTGATATAGACTCCTTCACCCAAATATTTGAGCCTCTCATATTCTCAAATATGGAGTCTTCCTCTTCAAAATCAACATCTTCTGCCTCAACCTCCTCCTCTGACTACAGACTGGATTTTCCCAGTCCCTACATCAGGATGAAAAGGCCATCCATTGATCCTCCATCAGTGGCAGAAGCTATTGAAGCCAGTACAGGTGAAGCCGGTACTTCCAACACCACAAGCAGCAATCTCTCTGACCAAGAAATCCTTAATGAAGCCTCCTCAATCCATGCTGAAGAGGCCTCTGATGCTAACACTGCTGACAATGTGGAACACAATGATCAGAACCTCTAAGCTCCTCTCCTCACAACTGAAGACAATCCTGATCTAAACCAAAGTAATCTTGAAGAGGGAATATGGCTGGATGTGATACCAGCACAGAGAATAAACAAAGAGCATCCTCTGGAAAACATCATTGGTCCAGTCCACACAGGTATCCAGACAAGAAGTAAGTCTCATGAAGCCAACATTTGTTTGTTCTCTTGCTTTCTATCTCAGGTGGAACCCAAGAAGATTGATGAAGCTCTCAAGCACAACAGCTGGATTGAAGCAATGCAGGAAAAATTGCTGCAATTCAAAAGACAAGATGTTTGGAAGCTTGTTGATCTTCCACCTGGTTAAACAACCATTGGAACAAGATGGGTCTTCAGAAACAAGCAAGATGAAAGGGGCATCGTGGTCAAGAACAAAGCCAGACTGGTAGCTCAAGGTTACACTCAAGAAGAAGGCATTGACTATGATGAAGTCTTTGCTCCTGTTGCCCGTCTGGAAGCCATCAGAATCTTTCTGGCATATGCAGCGTCCAAAAACTTTATGGTCTATCAAATGGATGTGAAGAGTGCCTTTTTGTATGGCAAGATTGGTGAAGAGGTCTATGTCAAACAGCCTCCAGGCTTTGTGGATCCTGCACATCCAAATAAGGTCTTAAAACTAGACAAAGCTCTCTACGGCTTACACCAAGCCCCAAGAGCCTGGTATGACACTTTATCTGGATATCTACTTAGCAACAACTTCAGAAGGGGGGCCATTGATCAGACATTTTTCATCAAAGATGAAGGGGGAGAAATTTTGTTGGTCCAGATTTATGTTGATGACATTATCTTTGGATCTACAAGAAAGAAGCTCTGCAAAGACTTTGAAGTTCTGATGCATTCCAAATTTGAAATGAGTTCAATGGGTGAGCTAAATTTCTTTTTAGGACTTCAAGTCAAACAGGTACCAAATGGAATCTTCATAAGTCAATCCAAGTATGTCAAAAGCATCTTGGAGAGGTTCAAAATGGCTGACTGCTCTGCTGCAAGAACTCCTATGCAAGTGCACCATCAATTATCTCCGGATAAAGAAGGACAAGACACTGATCAACATCAGTATCGAGCAATGATAGGGTCTCTCATGTATCTCACTGCCTCAAGACCAGATATCATGTTTGCAGTTTGTCTCTGCGCAAGATTTCAAGCAGCTCATAAAGTGTCTCATCTTCAAGCTGTCAAAAGGATCCTTAGATACCTAAAGGGAGCTCCAAAACTTGGGCTATGGTATCTAAAGAATGGAAATGTCAATCTCTATGCCTACACTGACAGTGACTATGGGGGTTGTAACTTGGATAAAAAGTCCACATCTGGGGGATGTCAATTTCTTGGAGGAAGGCTCATCTCATGGTAATGCAAAAAGCAAACATGTGTCTCTACTTCAACAGCTGAAGCAGAATACATTCCAGCTTCAAGCTACTGTGCACAGGTCATCTGGATCCAAAATCAAATGCTTGACTATGGAATGACCTTCATGCTGACTCCAATTCACATTGACAACATGAGTGCTATCTCTATCATGAATAATCCAGTGCAGCATTCCAAGACTAAGCACATCGACATCAGGTATCACTTTATCAGGGATCAAGCTGAGAAAAAGAGAATTGTCCTATCCAAGGTTCACACAAATGAGCAATATGCTGATTTGTTCACTAAACCTTTTGACGAAGCAAGATTTCGATATCTAGTTGAATCAATTGGCATGATGAACTTTGAATAAGACATGTCTCTAATTTTTATCTTTCCTTGTAAATATGTCTATGTTTTTGTTCTTAATAAAAGGTTATAGTCAGCAGCACCTTTTTCACTGCTGACAGATTTACTCTTCAGCAGCAAAACCTTTGCCACTGATCGCTTTAAGTTATCAGCAGGAACAAGTTTCCTGCGGACAACTTTAAGGAAGTCAGCAGCAACCTTTTTGCTGCGGAATGAATACAACAGTCAGCAGCACTCAAATCTGCTGCTGAAAGACTTCACTATCCGCAGCAACCAAGTTTGCAGCGGATAGCTCACCATCGACAGCAACCAAGTTTGCTGCTGATGGGTAAAACAAGTCTACATTAACTTTTACCCGAGGTAAAAACTACTCTCAGTCTTTACCATGACTGCTCGAGTGCTTTACAGCTGTAACAATGAAAAGTGAAACAGGTTGTACTGTACAAGTAAAGTTGCTTTTTCTTCGTCTGCCGTTATATCACAATCTCAAACGTTCCCACAACCTCTTCATATTCAATTTCAAACCTATCTCCCATCACTTTCTCTCCCGTTCCCACAGCATTCAAAGCCCTAAATAATTAAGCACCATTCAAACACCCTTCTCTCTTCCCTCCAAATCCATAACAATGGCAGGCGCAGACATAAACAACCCAAACGACAAGTTTTCCCCATATCACAACCTCACTGCATGCCTAATAAAGGGCAAGAAATCCGAAGGTTTCGATGATATGATCGACTTCCTTTGTCAGTCCAAAATCCACCATGCCCTAACAGTCAATCCAACCATCTATACTTCCCACATGGAAGAGTTTTGGAGCTCAGCCGTGTATTCTACTGACCAGGGCACTCCCCAAATCAGTGGCACAGTAGACGGCAAGGAGATGATTATCACTGAAGCAAAGCTCCGCCAACACCTCAAGCTTCAAGATGAAGGGGACGCCATCTCTTACCCAAGAGACGTATACATGAGGACCTTTGTATCCATAGGGTACACTGGGAATCAAACAGAGTATACGATAGAGAAGGCACTCATGGGTCCCAAATGGAAGTATCTCTGCCACACTCTTCTCCAATGCATATCCTAGAAGAGGAGTGGCTGAAACCAACGTAGCTCCGGTCTTGCGTCGGCAATTCACGGTATGATAACTAGGGCGGGTTTCAATTTTTCCCACCTCATTCTTGAAGGTTTGAGATACAAACTTCAAGAAGGGGTGAAATCACAGTTCTTCATGTACCCAAGATTCTTGCAGGAAGTGTTCAATATTGAGCACCAAGATCTTTCAAAAACTGCAAGAATCTACGTAATGCAGGGACATAAGAACAACATTTTTCAAAGCATGAGAACAGTTTCATCAAAGTTCTCAGGGGCCGATGTTCCATTGTTATCTACAATGCCGAACACACAAAGTGCCCAGGGTGACAGTTCAGCAGACCCAGCTGATACTGATCCCACACCCTCCACCTCACTGCCACAAACTCAAACTGCTGCTTTCCTTGATCGAACCCCTGTGCATTATACTGAGGATGTACATGCACATAATTTACTCACCCACAGTTTGATTGCTCAACCGGAACACGGGGCCCCGGTTGCAGCCAAATATTCAAGGAAGAGGGGCAAGAGAACTCCTTCTTCTCTTTCCTCCAAGGCCCAAACCCAAGCCAACATCCCTCACTCAGAATCACAACATTCTAGTGATAATATCATAAGGGAAAGCCACACTGTTAGGGAGACTCCTTCGGAAGTCTCTCTATTAGGATTAGGATCACTTCCCGGATCCATAGAACAGCCCTTTGAGCCATTCCTATCTTCCTTGGACTTAAGTGTTGAGGAACCTGACCAAAGTGATGTACCTACTCCAACTACCACTATCAAGGAGGTACTGATTGGTCTTGCTTCCGAAACACCCGACCCAAGTTCTTCACCCTTGAAGGTCCACTCTAGGAGTAATGAAAGAGTGGATGTGGAAGAGGCTGTCACTACTGCCGGTCCATCAAATGACCAGGAGGACAGTGACAGCATCTTTAAGACCTCAACCACGGCAACTCATGGTGAGGGTGTTTCCTTGGAAACTCCCCTCACTGAGAGGAATCCCAGGCGCCAAGAAACCACGGGTGATGGGGATGCTGAGGCTCGGCCTACGGCCCCATCTGGGTCCAAGGATTCCACAACTGTGGATGAGGACAGACTGAAACTTCATAACTTGGAATTAACGGCCAGGGTGGCTATGCTAGAGGCTGAAGTGTCCAAACTAAGACACCAAGTCTCTATGCATGAAGCCCATCAATGCCCAACTTTAGCCACTCCCTCCCTTGTATCAGTAGGCACCCAAACTGATGCTTACCTGTCTACTGATGCAACCAAAAAGGGGGAGATGGTCTCTTTGGAAGAAGATACAGACAGTTTTGATGACTGGATTCAAGAGCAGGTTGTACTTCAAAGCTCACTATTCAAGCCTGCTTTTGTACAAATTCATGACTTGCCAGCCTCAGATAACGAAGAAGACGAGACATCTGAAGACTGGAAGTTGGTCGTCAGGGCTGTCGATGAAATGCTGAATGGTATTGAAGACACAGAACAAACAAATACACCATTCAGCATCCTCCCTGAAGCAGCAGCCATCATTGGTCAATCCTCAACCCCCCAACTATTCAGATCATCAAAGAAGCTAGAATTTGACTCCATTCTAGCTTGGGGGTATGATGGATCAGCTGAGAGGTTTTGGATTGGATGGGAGTTCAGCGGAGTAGAAGAGCTGAACTGGAACTTTCTCAATGCCCTCCAAGTCCTACAGCTATACTTATCAAACTGCATCAACAACTCAGCAGATCTCTCAGCAGAACTTGCCATTGGCAGGTTCCATGACTTGATGGAGGATAATCTACCCCACTTAGAAAGACTAATTCAAAAAGCAAATCGGGTAGCTTATCCTGAATCCTCGGCAGCCGCAGAAATGAGACTGACTCCTAGCAATCTTGAAATAACAAGGAGCAGTCTTCTCACTGAAGAAGAAGTTCTGGGCCTTCGAAGATTCCTATATGCCTTCCTGGTCAAGGACTTGGACGTGCTAGGTTGGGTGAGCACTAAGTCCCTTGACCACACTCTTCTGCTCAGCAACGGCTCCTCTCTCATCATCAACACCAGGAACATCCGTCAGTTGCCCTCAGACTTCCTATTCAAGATTTTTCAGCTCAGAGCCAACATCTGCAATATTAACTCATTGGAGAGCCAGGCAATGATGGTCACCATCAAAGCCCATCTTGAAGAAAAATGACTGATTCCTCAGGAAGAGTCTGTGTCAACTTCTGATGCTGACTCCAACTCAGATACTCCACAAGTTGAAGCCACATCTGTAGCATCTGGCACAAGATCTTCTCTTAGGGATCAACTGAGGGAAATAGAAGGTCCTGAGTATCAACTTGATGAAGATAGTGACCGTCCCTCATCAATTCCTCAACTTGCCAATGAAGCCGAGGCAGAGATCCCAACAGCACAACAATCAACTGTTGTTGTGATCAGTGAAGCCAGAGCAGAGGCATCCAATGTTAATAAAGGGAAGGGCATTATGACAGAAGAGGATGAAGAGAGGTTGCGAAAAGAAAAGAAGGAGAAAGAAGAGAAAAGAAGAAGAAGAGAAGAAGAGGAGATGGTTGACATGAAAAAGGCTCAAGAAAGAAAAACAGCCATTCTCCTAAGAGAACAAACCATCCAGCTGTATGCTAAACAGCTGGATGAACTGAAAAGAACGATTCCTGCAGTTGACCGGATTGAAGAAGATGCAGCTCTTGCTCTTCAACTGCAGGAACAATTCAATAAAGAAGAGGAAGACTTGGAGAAGAAGAAAAAAGAAGAAGCTAAGTTCAGAATAACCGATTCTGAACTAGCAAAAGAATTAAGGGAGGAGTGGACTGAAGATCTGATCTCTCAAGGTGAGGATGCAGACTACCTTGAGAAACTTTCAAACAAAGAGATTTACAGAGTCTTCATGGGTCAGCAGGGTCAATTGGCTAGCAAGAAAAAGGCCGAAGAAGAAGAAAAAGCCAAGCTACAGTCCAAGAAGACCATTGCACTGAATAAAAGAACCCATGAAGAAAGGAAGGTCATGATTGACTTCCTTAAGGCTAGAGGAGATAGTGGAAGGAGGCTAGGTCCCATGAATTTCATGAACCTGCAAGCCCTCTACTTCAAAGTTAAAAAGGATGAGGAAGAAAGACTAGGGAAGAAGGGCTCCAAGAAAAGGGTACTTATCAAAGAAGAAGAAAAACCAAAGACAAAGAAACCCAAGCCTTCTCCCTCACCTACCTCTTCCTCAATCCAACAACCTTCCACTCTCCTCCCCAAAACTTCCACTCCTCCACCCAAAAAGTCCAAATCATCCCACCCAGCTCCCACTCATCAACAGCCTCCCTTGAAGAAATCCAAACCCACACCTAAACCAGAAGACTCAAGAGACATAGTTGATTGGGTCTATAATCCACAGGATCAAAGGGTTGAGATCTTCAGGGGGAGAACTGAAAGAAGAAGATCTAACTACAGATCTGTTGATGAGGTTCTGCAACTACCAGATTTAGACCTAAGAAGAATTTTGGAGCTGGGTGAAGCTCATGAGCCTGCAAATGAGAGTGGGAAACATCTTATGCTAGCAATCAGACATTACTTCAACCCTAGCAAAGACGTGGTCATGGATATCAAACCACTCAAGTCCCACTCTCCATTTGTATCTTGGTCCTACAATGCTGATTTGGATGAGTTCACTCTGATTGATGTAAAGAAGCAGCAGATGAGATGTTCAAGCAAAGCAATCTACAAAATGCCACACAAAGACATCAAGACTCTGTCTGAACTTCCACTGAACAATCCCAACAAGGATCCAAGAGGCTATGAGGTTGAAAGGATAGTCAGCCACATGCAAAAGCTTTAGCAACAAAGTGATTAGAAGAATTTTAGTTGCATCAGTCTAGGGGGAGTTTGTAGAACCAAAGACTGATTGCTACCAAATTATTCTAAGTACAAATGCTGCTGATAGGCTTATCAGCAGCATTCAACACATGTTGCTGCTGATAGGATTATCAGCAGCATTCAACACTTGTTGCTGCTGATAGGCTTATCAGCAGCATTCAACACTTGTTGCTGCTGATAGGTTTATCAGCAGCGTTCAACATAAGTTGCTGCTGATAGGCTTATCAGCAGCATTATTCTCATCTCTGCTACTGTAAGCTTTATTCTCTGAAGATCAAACGTTGCAGCTGACTATCCATGCAAAGCACCTCTGACACCTTTCTGCAAAAGCAACTGCCACACTCCAAGCAGAAGGAACCTCACTGGTGCAACCAATAAAGGACAATGACGCGCTTCTCCAAGCATGCAAACAATGATGCCTAAGAAGACGTTTCAGTAAAGTTAACTAGATTAGCCTTTGCGTGTAATTTAGATTAATAAACAAGATCAACGGCTTGTGTTAGATCTGATCCTTAGAATCAAGGGTCTGTCTTGATTCTAAGTTACTATATATATCTTGTAAACACTTCAAACAATGTGTGCCTTGATAGTGCTTCTTGATAGTGTTTTACTTGTAAACTTGTAATCTCAGAAGTCTAATACAACAGTGCATTTATCAGTATTCTTGTTGTTTACTTGTTTACTTTGTTGGTTGCTATTGTTTCCGCCAATATCAACTAGAACAAAATCACCTTGTAATCTTACGATCCTACAAAATTTAACTTTCATGAATTGATATGATTTAAGAAAAATAAGTTTTCACTCTGGATTGAACATTCCTATCAAGTTGACAAGATGTTCAAAGCGGGTTCGATCAAACGCCTTAGTGCAAAGGTCAGCAAAGTTGTCATCCGTGTGAACCTTTACAAGTTCAATGAGATGCTTTTCAACACAATCACGGATGAAATGATGGCGAATTTCAATATGTTTAGATTTGAAATGTTTCACCGGGTTGTTTGTGATGGACATGGTGGCATTGTTGTCAATGAACAGTGGAGTTCCAGTGAAGTGTAAGCTATAGTCTCTCAATTGCTGCTGAATCCACAATATCTGATAACAACCGCTCGCTGCAGCAATGTACTCTGCTTCACATGTTGAGACAGAAACCGTTGACTGCTTCTTACACTGCCAGGAAACTAGCCTGTCTCCCAAGAATTGACATCCACCAGAAGTTGACTTTCTATCAAGGTTACCACCGCCATAGTCTGAATCAGTATAGGCTTGGAAGTCAAATGACTGCTGCTTTGAGTACCAAAGACCCAATCGGGGTTTCCCTTTCAAGTATCTGAATATCCTCTTGACAGCTATCATATGAGACTCCTTCGGTTGTGACTGAAACCTTGAGCACAAGCATACAGGAAACATTATGTCGGGCCTTGAAGCTGTGAGATACATAAGATATCCGATCATCCCATGGTACAATTTGCAATCAACATCCTTTCCATCTTTGTCTGGATGCAGACCATGATTAACGGGGATAGGTGTGCCATAAGTACTGCTATCACTCATCTTGTATTTTGACAAGATATCCTGCACATACTTAGTTTGATGTAGCTATCTATCATCCTCTCTTTGACTGACCTGCAGACCCAGGAAGAACGACAATTAACCCATGTTACTCATCTCAAACTTGGACTTCATCACCTGTTCGAATTCCCTACACATCTCTTCATTAGTAGACCCAAATATAATGTCGTAGACATACACTTGTACAAGAAAAATATCACCTCCTGCTTTCCGAATGAAGAGGGTCGAGTCAATCTGTCCACGGTCGAAACCAATTGATAGTAGATGTTTTAATAACGTCTCATACCATGCCCAAGGTGCTTGATGAAGACCATAAAGTGCTTTGTCGAGCTTATACACTTTATTGATATTATACGGATCTTCAAAGCCAGGAGGTTGAGTGATATAGACCTCTTCATGAACTTTTCCATACAGGAAAACACTTTTCACATCAAGTTGATAGACCTTGAAGCCGACATAGGAGGCATAAGCCAAAAACAGTCGAATGGCCTCAAGTCTAGCAACTGGGACATATACTTCAGTGTAATCCAGGCCCTCTTGTTGATAAAATCCTTGAACAACCAACCTTGCTTTATTCTTTACTACGACATGACGATCATCTGTCTTACACTTGAACACCCATCTGGTTCCAATTGGTTGTACGCCTCTTGGCAAGTCAACCAAATTCCACACATGCAACTTTTGGAATTGAGATAGTTCTTCTTGCATCGCCTCAATCCAGCAGTTGTCAGCGAGAGCCTCCTTCACATTCTTCGGCTCTAACTGGGACACGAATGTAGCATGCAAACATGTTTCCATGACACCAGTGTCAAGTATCTCAGAGTACAGACTAGTGTTCTCAGCAATGGTTCTATGACGAGTTTGAACACCAACATGAGGATCACCAATAATGTTGTCAATTGGATAATTCTTATGCACTCTCGTCTCTGGTACATTCGGTTCCTGAATTTCTGAATCGAGGTTCGTGCTCAACTCCCCCATATCATGTGTTCCAAAGAAGAATATTTAATGTTGATTGGATCAGCTGGAGCTTCATTTCCTACACGAGTGTTAGGATTATCTTGAGCATCATTTCCGTCAACATGACCAACTTCAATGTTATCACTTTCATGAGTTCTAGATGCAGATGCAGCATTGGAATTAGGAGTTACAATTGGTACAGTTGCACGGGTTGAGAAACTGGAGTCATCACCGCCACCTAATAATTCATACACATTTGCGGCCTCATCGGCAGACAAATCAAGAAGGTTGAAAGATTTGAATAGATCATCATAATCAAAACCCCAAGTTGGACCAGTTGGTTCTGGTGGAATGCTATGTTTACTGCAATCCACTTCAAACCATTCCTTGATAGTACGAGTTCCTATATTGTACACTCTCTTGCAAGGCGAGTTGACAACATATCCTAAGAAGATGCCTTCCACCGCTTTTGCATGAAACTTAGACTTGCGGTCTTTGTATTATAGCATTAAGGAACAGGGACTACCAAAAGGAACTAGATAGTCAAGATTGGGAGGTCGATTGTTGATCAACTCATAGCAAGTCTTGTTGTGCCTCTTCACAACCAGAACTCTGTTCAAGACGTGACAAGCTGTATTTACTGCTTCTGCCCAGAAAGTGACAGGAAGCTTTGCATCTGACAGCATTGTCCTTGCAGTCTCAATCAAGGTTACGTTCTTCCGTTCTGCAACTCCATTCTGCTGAGGTGTGTACGGGGCACTAAATTCATGACGGATCCCCTTCTTGTGACAGAAAAGTTCCATCAAATTAATCTTGAATTCAGTTCCGTTATCACTCCTTATTCTTCTAACCTTCAACTTTCAAAGAGATTCCAAGCTCAGGATTAGGTATTGAAGAATGTCAGCAGTCTCGTCCTTTGTACCTAAAAACTGCACCCAAGAAAAACGTGAGAAATCATCAGTTACAACCAGATAGTATGACTTACCTCTAATACTCCTAATACTTATGGAGCCAGACAGATCCATTTGTAATAGCTCCAAAGGGGTATCGATGGAGTTTTGGAGCTTGGGCTTGTGAGACTTCCTTTGCTGTTTGCCCTTTTTACAAGGCATACAGTCATCTGCAACGGTAAATCTCAGCTTAGGAACACCGGTTACCAAACCGTTTCGAACAAGATGATTCCTTTTTTGATAAGAAATGTGTCCGTGTTTCCTGTGCCACAAGATTGAGTCAAGCTCTGTCGTTTTGGTAAGCAAACAAGTAGCAACTGAAGATGTGGTTTTCGCCACGCTCATGTCGATTAGAAAGGTATCATTCGTTCTTGGAGCACACATCAGAATCCAGTCTTCAGGAACCTCAAAACCAGGTTTGAGAATCATGCATTCAGTTTGTCAAACATGACGGAGTACTCCTTGTCGCACATCTGGGAGACACTCAACAGGTTATGCTTCAGCTGCTCACAGTAGTTGACGTTGTCGAAGCTGAATCAACCATTTGAAACCACGCCTTGACACGTGATACTACTGCCTTTCTCTCCAGCAAAGGCCACATAGCCGCCTCTGAATTGTTTTACATCTTGAAGCAGGGCCATGTTGCCTGTCATGTGCCGGGAACATCCACTATCTACATACCAACGATTAGAGATAGTACCCTTCGGATGTCCCTGCCCGAGTCATTAGAAATTAATTATATTTAGAGACCCAAGCCATATTGGTCTTGGGTCGTCCGTGTTTCTCAAATTAAACAACCTCAATTAATTCACAGTCGTGACTATAAAAAATGGGTGAATCTTTAGAAGATTTGGGACCAGGAGATTGAGAACTTTTGAATTTCTTGTTCCAGGACCTCTTCTTTTTCTTACCTGGAACAGTAGACTTAGATTCAACAGCAGCATGTGAACTAATGGAAGCTTCACCTGATTGAACTCCAGCCAGCTGTTCTAGCTTTCTCAATCTCTTGTTCCTCCTTCTCCTCTGTGGCTTAGAGAGTTTCACCACAAGTTTCTCACCAGTAGGTGCACTACCAGAGGTAGATGCACAAGGTTTAATAGGTAGCTTTCCCCGTTTTGAAATAGATGGTTTAGCCTCAAATGTGATCTTTGGCTTTACCATAGGTTTTTCTGGTGGTTTCACCACATTTGCTTTTGGACTTTTGGAATGCTTCACTGGTGATGACTTATGGATAACAGCCGGTTGTGAAACAATTGGTCGTTTCCTTTGGTTCATAGCAGGGCAGTTCACAAGGATGTGACCAACCATACCACAGTGAAAGCAAGTTCTCTTTTCTTTGTAAGTCCTCCTGTAAGGCTCATTTGATTTGACATTTGATGACTCAGCATGATGAACAGGAGAAGGTGTTTGGTGAACATGAGTTTGACCCGATGATGATTGGTTTTTGGGAATATCATACTTTTGCATATTTTCTTGATAACCAATCCCATAATGAGCTGAAAAAACTTCTTCCTTAACTTGATTAATGTTTTTATATCCCCCATAAAGCATTACTTTTAATTTTTCATTTGATTCAATAATATCGGGTTCAGTCAAAATACAATTATCACAATCAGTGATAATGTTTTTCTTAACTTTATGTTCACCTAGCAACTCCTCAAAGACTACTCCTTCAGGGCAGGTGTTCTCAGACCCATCATCAGAAGCAGTAAAGAACTCTTCATTAGATGCAGAGTCAGCCTTATTTGAGGAATCATCCTTTTTAGAGGAATCATCCTGACTATAGGACTCATCAAGGCAAGACAAATCCTTTTCTATTAAGTCGTTGACAAATTTCCCGCTAACTGGTGGAGGAATGGCATAAGTACCCAACCCTAACCCATTCACTTGCCTCACTACAGATTCGTAGTGTTCCACCATAAAGCGAGAATTTTTCAACTTCTCAATTTTACCATTTAACTGTAGGACCTCATTCTGCAGCTTGGTAATTTCATTATTTATCTTTTCTAACCCCTTGTATGCAACGTCCAAATGAAACTGTTGTTCGCCTATTTCAAGTGAAAAATCACGTTTTTCTTTCTTTAAAGTTTCAATTGAATCTTTGTAACGTTTTTCATTTTCCTTGTAGCTTAACGTTGCAATACGAAGGGGTTCGACTTTTTCTTGAAGCTTAGAATTTTCTTCTTTTAAGCCAAGACATTTGGAACATGAAATGACAGCAAAAGAATTAGAGTCTACCTCAGTTGACGAACTTGATGCTTCCCCAATAGCCATGAGGGCAAAGGTAGTTGTAGACTCCTCTTGGTCAGCTACAGACGTTTCCCGTTCTTCTGCTTCCATCATCTCCATAATCTCAGCCATTAGACCAACCTGTGTTTATGCAATAAGGGCATCCTCCAAATGAACACCCCAATCAAAGCTTTCGTCCTGTTGAGCTACCAATGCATTGGACGTTCCACCTTGACTTTGATTGCGGTTGTTAGAGTTGTTGTACCCTTGATTGTTTCCTTGGTTGTTTCCCTGGCTTGGTCTAGTGAATCCTGAGGCAGGTGCTTTATCCTTCTGATATTCATGAGCAAAGTGTCCAAAGTTCTGACACTTGTAGCACTTGGCCTTGGATTTGTCAAAACCCACCTTGGCATTTGAATGCCCACCAATAAACTTTAGGCCAGTTCTGTTCAAGAAACGCTTGGCTTTTCTCAAGATCATGGCCATATTCCACCGAATATCCATGTCCTACATGTCATCTGGATCCACCTGATTAAAATCTTCTTCAATTGTCTCAGGATCTGTAAGCTTGCCACCAATGAAGTTCTCATAGACAAGCATACACGATGAAAATAATGCTACATGATCTTCAGCTATCTTGGCTATAGCAGTCTGGTGGTGAGAACCAGATCCAGATGATATAAAGCATGTATGACCACCACAACCATTTGAGTTATCTTCTTAATTAGAGTTCCCTGAGAATAAGGCGATACCATAACCAGATGATTTAGCTGTGGAAGACGTCCCATAATACATAGAAGGGTCTTGGATTTGAGGTCTTCCTGAGCTTTCCTTTCTTTTCAGGTTCATATCATGAGCTTGAACCTTACCGATTGCTTCTTCAATCGTCATCTCATAGAACTTCGGGTTCTCTCTCAGTAGAGTGGTATACATCTCAAACTTTGGTGGTAACACATCCCAAAATTTTTCAACTAATTCCTCATCAGGATACTTCAGCTCAAAATCTTTTAACTCAATCTGCAGATGATAGAATCTAGATATAAGTTCATCAGTAGATTCATTCTCCAGGTATCTGAAGTACTCATACTCCTTTCTCAGAAGATCTCTTTTGCTCTTCTTGATGTCACTGTACCCTACAAATCTTTTCTGCAATGCCTTCCAGAGATCTTTCGAATTATCATATCCTCTGAAGCTGTGAAAGAGTTCTCTAGTTAGGGCCATTGTGATAGATCCATGTGCTTTCTTTTCTCTATCATAGACTTTCTTTTCTTCTTCGTCTAGCTTAGAAATAGGCTTGGGAACAACTTCATCAAAATATGTATAAGTTGGATGCTTATACCCCTCAAGTATAGGTATCCACAAAGAGGAATCAGTATATGAGATATAATGTTGAAAGCGTGCTTTCCAATTTGAATAATCATTTACATTAAGCAGCTTTGACGGTTTTTGTGGGGTTCCAATTTCATTGTCATAATTAAGTAGGTTACCGAGGTTCTGAAGATTTTCCATAGTGTAACACTTAGTCAAATTTCATAAAAGTCAAAACAACTTGCGCACTTGACTCTGGCCTTGCGCACTTAAAAAACCTAGTCTTGCGTATTTAGAATTTGCTCTTGCGTACTTGATAAGTACGCAGGAGTAAATGATAAGTACGCAGGAGATCAATTAAGTACGCATCAAATATGGTCTTGCGTACTTGGTAAGTACGCAGCAAGACTGTACTTGTTGCCAAATATGGTAAGTACGCAGGTCACTTTTTCACCAACCCTCACCAACGTTTTCCGGTCACTGGAATCTCTCCGGAGACAGAAGAAATTGAAGATATGACCAAACAAAATGAGCCAAAGGGTCAGAAACTCGTTTCTAACCAACCTTTGTGCTCAAAACACTCAAATACACAACAAAAGTCAGTTTTTGAGTGATTTTTGCTTCTAAAATAGTGCTCAAGAGCTACCCCTGTTTTATTACAAAAATCAACAAAAACACCCACTTTTGCTTGCAAAATCTCTGTAGGATGTGTAGAAGATGCTCCTAACACACTCACAACACCCGAAATCAAGAGCTAAGCTCTGATACCACTTGTTGGTCCCCGGGTGACTCGATCGTTATGTGTGGGTGTGTGACTAGTCGGATCGGGTGCGGAATGCCCGTGACTAGGTAGAGAATCAAGAAACACAAAGTAAACCGACTACGAAATCACTTTCAAAATCCGTCTATTATAAACTTGAAGGTTACAGAGAGAATACTACTGAGTGCAAAATGTCTGTGTACATAAATTCTATCAACCTATCCTATTTATACTAGACCTGATCTCTGCGCACTTAACAAGTACGCAGGGCAAATTGTTCATGCATACTTAGCAAGTACGCAGAGTGTTCTTGTGTACTTGCTAAGTAGCAGGAAGTAATTCATGTGCACATGCTAAGTGCGCAAAACACTTAGAGAAATTAGACAACAATAGCATGCATTAGTAATTACAACTCGATAACTAATACATACAAACACTAACATAAAAAGACTAATACATACAAGACAAGTACAAAAGCTAAGACACTATCTAGAGTGTTTGTCACATAAAAGTGCTTCAACAGGAAATGATGGAATGCACGACCCACAAGAGGGATTTAATCAGCCATGAGTTATTGGCAACTCAAGAAATGGTCATTAGACACATGATAAGGACTTGGTCCTGTATAACCTGGTGGCCCGAAACAATGCTATATGCTATCGGGATTAGCATGGACACTCGACGCAAGAAATCCATATTCTTTCTGTCTTAGCCTATCTATAGGCCAGACACATCATCAGGCTTGTGCCTATCCTATTACACCCTATTGAGTCTAAACAATAGGATTACACTTCCCTTCGACTATGATAGTCTTATGCCATGGTTGCCCAAGAAACCTTATACCCGACTAGGCATGTTGGCAGTTGAAAGCATTGAAGCAAAGGATCTTCAAAGTACTAACGGGAGTATAATAGACTTAACGCTATTACTAAATCATCCCGATGCTCAGTACGACATGGGCACTAGTACATTGATACACATAGAGAATATGTCACCCCAAGGAGAAACCTAACCCGGAGGACAGGTTGTCATCAGTGGATCCACTTATCTCATGAGAAGCGATAAATGAACTTGCTACCCTTAGTACACAAACCGCTGAGGCCATCCGGAGTATCGAAACGACAACAAATGGTAAACCCCATACTCAAACATACGGGAAATGACTTCCCTAGGAAACCCTTTCTGTCCTACAAACCAAAGGACTTTCATGACATGAAAGGAATCACTATAACCCCTAGATAGGTAAGATATGATTATCAACACCAGCGGATGTTCTGACAACCAACAAGTGAGCTAGACTACTCGTTCACTTTAGGGTGGAAGCATTAGCATGAAGGAATGCTCAAGTACAAACTCGAGGCATCATCAATTAAAAACTTTAATGTCTTAGGACGAGTTCAATACTCTACGCATTAAGGAATACTACCCTGAGAGTGAAATACAACTAGGAATATGGAATTTCACCTTGACTGATGATGAACATCAAGTATACTCAAACCGATTACATGAACTATCAGGTCTACCACCACACATGGTAACCTTGGAAATCAAGAACGTCAGTCAGTATATCATGGACTTGAATCCTCGGATTCATAGTACAGACTGTTGAATCGACCGCCATGGTAGACACCATTCTAATGGCTTGAGACCTAACAGATGAGTTGTTGAAAACTTGAGCTTTAGTTAAGGATGTAGTAAGCAAAAAGGACTGGTCAACGAGGAGACTCGGAATGACAAGAAGCAAAAGATAACAGAATTATGAGGCTGTTGTACACAAGATGAAACATTAGGCCATAGTTAAAGTATAACAAATGCAACTACCATCATTATTGGAATTGCACTAGCTATGCTAGAAGGCAGAGCACATGGAGGGATAGTACAAGAGAGCATGCTTCAAGTGTGACAACACATATCATCTCAAGCACATGTGCCCAAGGAACCATAGATTACAAATTAAACTAAGAACAAAAACCATTGACTTCTGAATGTGGACTATATCTTATGTTAGAGGTTATTGATTAAGATCATGAACCTTAAGTACTTGAATCAATGACGGGATGAATGAGTACTCTCAGTTTACACATGAATCGTTGACACTAAAGTCAATAACTATATTCAACCAAGTTGAATTTTGATCGATCAAAAATCTAGTAGCCTCAAGGATGCCTTCGATTGTCAAACTAATTAAAAGTAAAGATTATCCAACCAGTTACAAGAATTACCAGACTATGGATATATATTTCTCGAAATATTATTTGTTTAGACTATAAAGAAAGTATTAGTCACTGAGGATGACATAAGTTGACAAAAAAGGATACTAAGAATGGATTCTTGGTGGAGAAGAATCAAAATGGGAACCTAAGTGCTGAAGTTCTCTAATCCAAAATCAGAATACGGATTCATGACACAAGCATTTTAGAAAAATCAAGTTTGGTTATAGCTCGAGTTTAAGTACTCCGTACGTGTAGGAACTGAAGAAATGTACAAGGACTTTAAGGAATTCTATTATGTATAAAGAAAGGAATTGCTTTATACATCGTGGTTTGCATAATCAGTGTTGAAGGCACATCAGAACATCATAAACCATATGTGTTATCATGAATCGATTAACCGAAAATCGGTATACTATCAACTTACATGGAAGATTTCAAAACTAGAAGAGCCGACTACACTGTGGGTCAAAGTATTAGCTTAGACCTAAAGTACATATCCCTGATAATGATAGACATCTTATTTACAAGAGATCGAAGAAAGTAATAAGAACACGCTTGTGAGTGAGCATCTCCAAATATTCATTGATAAGTGGTTAAAGAGGAAGAACGATTCAAACCATTAGGCATATACATAGAGCAATGAGGTTGATTTTAACAGGAGTTAGAATACTCAGCTACCACGAAATTGAATATCATGTAATAACTAGTTGCACATTATGCAAAGTTATATTGATGAAAACGTCAATCCCCGCATAAAGGACTAAATTAAAACTAACCAACTTAACGGTTCAGAAAACATTTAAGGGTTGATCAAAAGAGTAGGAGACTCGGTCATAAGTAGTCAAGGATAGTATACTGACTACCAAAAGGAAACCTCTGTAAACTTAAATTAGATGACAAGGTTCTGTCATAAGATACCATCAAAAGAGTACAGTTCTTTTTAGAAAGAACAAGAAACTCGCTCTAGGATACGTTGGAACAATTAAGATTCTGGATAGAATTGTTTCCATGGCACATAAACCCAAGTTGCCTCAGGAAACTCGACAGCTTGCATGATACAAATTATGCTTAATACAAGGTACGATTGTCCAAAGACTCGTTACCCATACTACCATAGGAAATTCACTTCGAAGACTAGTTTCACATTGATAATGAAGTTAATAGTAGCTCTTAAGGCATTAAGGGAATTAATGTGAACTTCAAAACTAAGACACAAACCCTATGAGTTCTAGGTCTGAGACAACATACTATTGAAGGTCTCGCAAAATGTGGAAAACTCAATCCCCGATACATCGGACCTTTTGAGATCCTAGCCAGAGTAGGCCCGGTGGCTTACAAACTCAAACTACCTAAAAAACAACTCAGTAGTGTACACGACACATTCCACATATCAAACCTAAAGAAGTGTCTGTTAGACGAAACCCTAGTTATACCACTCGAGGAAATACAAATTGACAACAAACTCCAATTTGTGGAACAACCAGTTGAAATCATGGATCGGGAGATCAAGAAACTAAAACGTTGTCGCATTCCTATAGTAAAGGTCAGATGGAACTCTAAGCGAGGACCAGAATTCACTTGGGAACGCGAAGATCAAATGAAACTTAAGTATCCCCAGTAGTTCAACAGTACACCAATGACAGACAACGTCAACTAAATTTCTGGACGAAATTATTCTAATTGGGGGAGGATGTGACAACTGGTAATTTACCACATAATTATTTAAATATAATTACACATATTAGACTAATTTTTAATTAATTAAGTCTAACCCGGCACAGTAGAGTCCAATCCACACATTCATCCAACTTTCCGAAAACCTTAGCAACATTCATCCAACTTTCCACGTCTCTAACTGTAGGTCCCTTCGTGTGTGTCGGATCGTTGCATGCAAGTGGTCTACTAGTCGGACCGGGTGCGGAATACCCGTGACTAGGCGGAGAGTCTAACTAAAACAAAGTAAACCAAACACGAGAGTCACAATAAAAGCTCTTTCTATTATAAACACTCGACGGTTACAGAGAGATTACAAATTACGTACTTAGCAAACTGAGTTCGTCTAAGATATGAGTTCTGCGTACTTATCCTCTGTGAACCAAACCTATTTATACAGACCTGATGCCTGCGCACTTAGCAAGTGCGCAGGACCAAATGCTCTTGCGTACTTAGCAAGTACGCATGGGTCTTCCTGCGTACTTGCTAAGTACGCATGAGCTTTATCCTGCGCACATGTAAGTGCGCAAAACACTTAGAAGAAATGCAACATACATTATGTAAAAGTAAATACAACTCGATAAACTATTACATAACGACTCTTAAATACAAAGACAAATTACAGACATTAGAAATACAAACTAAGACTCTATCCAGAGTGTTGTCACAGGAAAGTGCATTAACAAACTCCCCCTTGACAACAGCCCGGGATCTTCATCGTATTCAGCCTTCAATCTTCAGTCTTCACAACACTGGCTCCTTAGCTTCCATCTTCTTCTTGTAATCAAGGCAGAACTTATTCACCTTGTCATATTTAGAAGCAAGGAGCTTTATCCATTCGTCCGTGTGGACACAGTAGCGTTCTGCTAGTACCTCCAGATCTTTCACAGAAAAGTTGATGAAGCAGACTTCATCAAAGATTCTGATCAGTTCTTTTGGTACTGTGTTCCCACTCTCGGAACGAACCTTTCCCATGATCATAGCCTCGCCCGTTTTTGGATCTACGTACCAGTACCACATGTCACCAAGAATATCCTGAGATAACTTGTTCAGGGGAATCTTAGTTTCACATCGCACTGGCTTGTATACCAATTTCTTTATGTGCTTCTTAGTCACAGGATGTACAACGTGCTTATCCTTGACTCTTCAGGGCACTTGAGGCTTGAAGTATTCAAATTTCCCTGATCTTGTTTCCCGTTGTAGTGTTACCCACAAACCCATTGCTACTGCATGACTCGAGTGACTCAGCAGGTCGCGGTTTGCGAGGTTCACAAGGTCGTACTTGGGCAAAGAGTTGAACGCCTCACTGGTTGGTTTCAAGTATTGAACCCCCCCAGATCTTTTGATGGCGAACAGCTGATTGTCCTCCTCGAACCTAACAGCCAAGATCATACCTGTAGCTCTGTGCTTGTCTGTGATGGACGTCTTTTGCCACACGGGAGCTGGACCCTTAGATGATGCAGAAGGCATGTCTTTATCTTTTGGTGCCTCGGGGTCCACAGGTGTAGGGTCGACTGGGGAGGCTTCAGTTGTAGCTTCAACATTACTTGCCATGTCAACTGAGCCTGTTTCGAGCAGAGATTCGAGCAATGGTACTTCAAAGATCTCACCATCCTCTAACTCGTACTCTCCTTCCCCGTCGCCCTTGGGAATCTCTATTACCATGTCCTCATCTTCATCATTCCAGTCATCACTAGAGTCGATCTCTCCTTCTTCTAGATTGAAGAGAGCATCGATCTGTGCTTCTTTAGAGTAGTCAGGCTCTAGATATAGGATCTCATCATCATATAAGTCCTTAAGTACTTCAGCCACTGACTTCCCTTTATCACCACCACCACCAGAGGTATCACCACCCTCTTGCTGAGTAGACTCCCCCTCAGCCATTGGAATAGAAGAGATGGGCACAATCGCCAAAGCTTGGTGCTCACCTCCACTAGGACCGGCTTCAGGATCCTTGTCTTTATCATCATCCTTAGTCAAGTCGACTGGATGACAAGGCTCAGCACCAATGGATTTATTTTCTTTCTCTTTCTCCTTCTCTTTCTCTTTCTCTGTCTCTTTCTCTGTCTCTTTCTCTTTCTCTTTCTCCCCCTGAGCATCAAGCTTCTTGGTCAGTTCTTCAACTAATTTGACCATCGCTTCGTGCTCTTTTCTCTGTAAATCCAGCCTTAGCTCAAGTGAAGTTCTGTGGCCTAGAATCATTTCATTGGTTTTCATTAGAAGCTCGTTCTGTGCCATAACATTCTTCAGTTGCTCATTTGTCCCTGTTCTCTAGCTGTGGAGAATCCTAACTTCATCGGCCAAGGAATTGATCTGTGCTTGTTGAGCATCAGACTCCTCCTTTGACTTTTGAATGGTCTTCAACATTCCAGCAACTTGGGTCTCTAAGACATTGATCCTTGCATCATACGGATCAGAATGCCTAGATGATGAGGCTTCAGCATTATGGATGGGGGAGGAGAAGATTGTATCAAAGTCAAACACTTGTGAGAAATCACCATAGTTGAAGGGTTGACCTGTCGGCTCAGTGGTGTGAGGTGGGAGTGGGGATGTAATGATGGGAGTGGGTGTTATGGTTGGGGTGATGGTGACTGACTCTGTGAGAAGTGGAGTAGTCACTGTCACCTGGACGGTTGGAGTAGGGAGGGTCACCATCACAGGAATCTCCTCTGTGACCGCCGTGACTGCCACATTATCTTGTACTAGTGGCCTTCTCCTCCTTCTGTATAGTTGTTGTGCTGGTGGGGTAGATTCTGACTCTGGACTGTCAGCCGCAGCTTGTACTTGCTGCACAGTCGGGATCTCTATAACCCTGGGGATAGCAACCTCTTGCCTATCGCCCCTCTTCTTGTTGGCTTTCTCTCACCTTTGTCTTTGTAGAGCAGCGTCAGAGTCAGATGTTGGCTCATATTCGCCGCTCGAGCTTTGTCGCTTTCTTTTAGAAGACGACGCAGGCAGGGTTACCTGGGTGTGCCTGGGATGGTGCGTCATCGGAATCAGAAGAATCTGATTCTGTTGCTTCTGAATCGGATTCCTCAGCACCACCATCACCACCTTCATCATCACCTCCATCACTTTCATTCATTTCTTCTTGTTGTTCATCAGAATCATCACTCATCTCTGGTGCCGAATTGGGACTATACCTATTCCAATCTTCTGGCGCGACATATGCTTCATTAAGCAGGTGGCCAAAGAGTTCAGTATGCACAGGGGTAGGATCTACAATGCCTGGCTTTAGAAACTGAGCAAACACTCTCTTGTCCACCCGTTTTACTTGCAGTCTATCCCCGATCGCACGTAGGTTTGGCAATGCATCATCAATCAAGAGTTGCACAAACCTCGGGTACAATAGGAACCTAAACTTTTCTGTTGTATTGATCTGATCATTGATTGCTTTGAAGATGTAGCGAGAGAAGTTGTAGCCCCTATTAAGAGACAAGCCCACCATGACTGCTGCAAGGTCATGACCCATGGCATCTTTCCCTGCTTTTCTTGATGAGATGCACACGATCATGATGTGGGCAAAATAACGCCATTGATCCAACACCCACATCTTTTTGTAAGAAGCATAGTCCCTCGCTCCGACATATCGCATTCTATGCCTCCAACACCCATCCACATAGTAATCTGGATAGGATGTCGGGTCGGTAGCGAGGTCTTCGAACCGCAGGACCCTTCTTATTGTATCCTCAGAGAAAGCAATAGCCCGACCATCAACCGGTAGCCCTTATGACATTAGGGGATACCGTGCAGTCGTGCTCTGCCATCTCCCAGAATTGCTCCAAGTAAGGTCTTGAGACTGTTGGGTCAGCTAAGATTGCATAACTTATTCTTGATCGGTTCAAAAAATCAACGATCTGCCGATATTGCAAAGCTGTCCCTTTCCACTCTGGTTGAGTGTTCGCTAACAAGTTGAATTCATTAGTGAATGCCCGAGCCGTAGTCTGCAGAAACACACAGAAAACATAATCAGAACAACGTATGTTATTGGAAATAAACAAAC
Organism: Smallanthus sonchifolius; assembly: GCA_023525975.1. Taxonomy (NCBI): domain Eukaryota; kingdom Viridiplantae; phylum Streptophyta; class Magnoliopsida; order Asterales; family Asteraceae; genus Smallanthus; species Smallanthus sonchifolius. The sequence goes on along the minus strand of CM042039.1, from coordinate 30,017,319 downwards.
ATGACATGGTATAGTAGTTACTCATTGAACAAAAATTTCAGACTTAGAAAAGTTTCTAAGTGTAGGTGCTGCGCACTTAGCAAGTGCGCAGCTTTTTCTTCTTGCGTACTTAACAAGTACGCAGGAATTGCTTCTTGCGTACTTGTTAAGTGCGCAAGAACAACACTTAAGAACAAAATTCAGAAGTTGATTGATCGTTCAAAAAATGGGTCGATTAGGTCGCCACTAGGTCGGAATCAAGGATGCTAACCTATGGGACCATTATCAGCACCACAAACTACCAACATTTCACCAATTTTTGACCTAACACAGTCGCCGACCCACTGTCGAGTAAGCTTCAACCGACGGCTCGAATCGAGAATCAAAGGGTGATTAGAGAATCGATTAAGGTTCCTATTTGCATGAAACACACAATAAGTTACCCAAACAACCCCAAATTTTACCCAAAAATTCAAGATTTTAACCTAAAGTTTTCTAAGTCACAAATCGGTCGAATGTCACGATTTTATGGATGGAATCGGTCTAAATTCTCACCAATGCGATGTAATGAGATGATGAAAGTATAGACGGGACGAAAAGATGGTTTAGACACAATCGATTTTGAGTAGAAAATTGCAGAGGGAAACTCTTAGGTTTGAAAGCGTGAAACTCAGAAAAAGTTCTAAGTGTCATTTTTATACCCATCACTCATCGGTCGTGCGTACTTGTTAAGTGCGCACGAGTTAACTCTTGCGTACTTACAAGTACGCGGGACTTAACTCTTGCGCATTTACAAGTGCGCAAGATTTACTCTTTCGCATTTACAAGTGCGCAAGCTTTACTCTTGCGTACTTGTTAAGTACGCAAGGCTTACTTCGTGCGAACTTATCAAGTACGCACAGCCCTTAAGTGCGTAAATTTCCAACTAAGAATTATGAAGATTTTTCAAATCAACGAACGAACAATATAAGAATATTCAAGCACGAGGATTCAAATACAATTCATGAAGGTTAAATATAAAATATTTTTGGCTTTTTCTGATTAACCTTGAACAATGCATAAACTTAAAATCTTTTTGTTCTTTTCTAGATAGATATATACAAGTATTCACACAAACTGATTTTCATCAAAGACACGAGCAGAGGATCATATCAGGCTATCTTTTAGCAAAAATGATACAATATAAACATCAAAGAATATGGGATCATGTCATGGATTACTCTTTATTCATACGTAATAAGCACATAAACAAGTAATTCAAGTTGACAATATTATAAGATTTGAAACTATACGCATCTTTGTATCATGTTCTTGTGTATTAAGGTATTAATTATAAGATATACAACGTGTACCCCACTAAAATGCTATTTTAACTTGCACTATCTCAAGGCATCTAAGATTTTCTAGATTTTCAGAATGAAGCTACATCTATTAGCACAGGAAAAATCAAGCAGAATCCATAAGGATTATCGGGAATCATAAGATTCAGAATCGAGTGATTCATTTGTCTTGGTTTCATGTGATTTTCTTCTTTGAATATCGGGATGATAATTCAGGATAATAGATATGGTGTTTGATTATCAGGTAAGGAGATCCAACTGTTATCTGGATTTGATTTCAATGAATCAGAAGTGATTCAAGGGTGAATACATGCTCAACGGTTAATGCAGAGACATGTCTTGATTCAATCTCTCCTTGCATACTTGTGTGTATGGGCAGTGAGATGAACCGCATTAATTGTGCTAACGACATAACCCGAAACTGATCTCAAAAGAAAATTATTGCCAAAATCTAACATCCTTTATCTGATAATGATCTTTTCTATTCTTTTATGCACACACACTTGCAAACATGGGTTCAAATCACAGTTGTAATTTAGATTTAGTTTCCACACTACTAGTGATTCAAAGACGCATACAGCCTACAGACAATTCAAATTACTTGTAAATAAACAGATTAAAAACATAATAATTTAAACAATTAAGTAAACATGACGAAATCATTTCCCATATGAGCAGTCAATGATGATTAGATCATTTATGATGTACTATCATTTCCTCTTTTTCTCAAGTTAACTTTGAAATTTTCTCCATTTTCTATTTTTGTTTTTGTTTTGGTAAAATATTTTGAAACTTAAAAGAACTATACAGAAAATTTAAAAGAAATAAAATTTAACTTCCATGAATTGAATTGATTTAAGAAAAATTAATTTTCACTCAGGATTGAACATTCCTATCAAGTTGACAAGATGCTCAAAACGGGATCGATCAAATGCCTTTGTGAAAAGGTCAGCAAGATTGTCATCCGTGTGAACTTTTACAAGTTCAATTAAATGCTTTTGGAGTGTTTCACCGGGTTATTTGTGATGGACATGGTGGCATTGTTGTCAATGAATAGAGGAGTTCCAGTGAAGTTCAAGCCGTAGTCTCACAATTGCTGCTGAATCCACAATATCTGAGAACAACCGCTAGCTGCAGCAATGTATTCTGCTTCACAAGTTGAGATAGAAACCGTGACTGCTTCTTACACTGCCAGGAGACCAGTCTGTCTCCCAAGAATTGACATCCACCAGAAGTTGACTTTCTGTCAAGGTTACAACCGCCATAATCTGAATCAGTGTAGGCTTTGAAGTCAAATAACTGTTGTTTAGAGTACCAAAGACCTAATCGGGGTTTCCCTTTCAGGTATTTGAAAATTCTCTTCACGGCTATCATATGTGACTCCTTCGGTTGAGACTGAAACCTTGAGCACAAGCACACAGCAAACATTATATCGGGTCTTGAAGCTGTGAGATACATAAGTGATCCGATCATCCCACGGTACAATCTGCTGTCCACATCCTTTCCATCTTTGTCAGGATGCAGACCATGATTGACTGGGATAGGTGTTCCATAAGTACTGCTATCATTCATCTTGTATTTTGATAAGATGTCCTGCACATACTTAGTTTGATGTAGATAAATGCCATCCTCTCTTTGACTGACTTGCAGACCCAGGAAGAACGACAATTCACCCATATTACTCATTTCAAATTTGGACTTCATCACCTGCTCGAATTCCCTACACATCCCTTCATTGGTAGACCCAAAAATGATGTCGTCGACATATACTTGTACAAAAAGAATGTCACCTCGTGTTTTCCTAATGAAGAGAGTTGAGTCAATCTGTCCACGGTCGAAACCATTAGACAGTAAATGCTTAGATAATGTCTCATACCATGCCCGCGGTGCTTGATGAAGACCATAAATTGCTTTGTCGAGCTTATACACTTTATTGATATTATGCGGATCTTCAAATCCGGGAGGTTGAGTGACATAGACTTCTTCATGAACTTTACCATAAAGGAAAGCACTCTTCACATCAAGTTGATAGACCTTGAAGCCGACATATGTGGCATAAGCCAAGAACAGTCGAATGGCCTCAATTCTAGCAAATGGGGCATATACTTCCGTGTAATCCAAGCCCTCTTGCTGATAAAAACCCTGAACAACCAATCTTGCTTTGTTCTTCACAACTACATGACGATCATCCGTCTTGTATTTGAACACCCATCTGGTTCCAATTAGCTAAAAGCCTTTTGGCAAGTCAACCAAATCCCACACGTGTAACTTTTGGAATTGAGACAATTCATCTTCCATCGCCTCAATCCAGCAGTTGTCAGTGAGAGCCTCCTTCACATTCTTCGGCTCTAACTGGGACACGAATGCAGCATGCAGACATGTTTCCATGACACCAGTGTCAAGTATCTCTGTGTAAAGACTGGTGTTCTCAGTGATGGTTCGATGGCGAGTCTGAACACCGGCATAAGGATCACCAATAATGTTGTCGATTGGATGATTCCTACGCACTCTCGTCTCCGGTATAATCGGTTCCTGAATTTCTGGATCAAGATTCGTGCTTAACTCCCCCATTTCCTGTGTTCCAGAGGAAGAAGATTCAATGTTAATTGGATCAGCTGGAGCTTCATTTCCTATAGTTGTGTTAGGATTGGCTTGAGCGTCATCTCCAGCAACAACAACATCTTCACTGTTATCACCGTCATGAGTTCCAGATGCAGATGCAACATTGGAATCAGGAGTTATAATCGGTATAGTGGCACGAGTAGAGAAACTGGAGTCATCGCCACCACCTAATAATTCATAAACATTTGTGGCATCATCTGCAGATATATCAGGAAGATTGAATGACTTGAATAGCGCATCATAATCAAAACCCCAAGCTGGACCTGTTTGTTCGGGTGGAATGATGTGTTTACTACAATCCACTTCAAACCATTCCTCGACAGTACGAGTTCCTATGTTGTACACTCTCTTGCAAGGCGAGTTGGCAACGCATCCTAAGAAGATGCCTTCCACTGCTTTTGCATGAAACTTAGACTGGCGGTGTTTGTACTGTAGCAACAAGGAACAAGGACTACCAAAAGGAACTAGGTAATCAAGATTGGGAAGTCGATTGTTGATCAACTCGTAACAAGTCTTGTTGTGCCTCTTCACAACCAGAACTCTATTTGCCCAGAAAGAGAAAGTGACAGGAAGCTTTGCATCCGACAGCATAGTCCTTGCAGTCTCAATCAGTGTTTTGTTCTTCCGTTCAGCAACTCCATTCTGCTGAGGCGTGTACGGCGCGCTGAATTCGTGACGGATCCCTTTCTTGAGACAGAAAAGCTCCATCAAATTATTCTTGAACTCAGTTCCGTTGTCGCTCCTTATCCTTCTAACTTTCAGCTTGCAGAGAGATTCCAAGCTCAGGATCAAGTATTGAAGGATATCAGCAGTCTCGTCTTTAGTACCTAAGAAATGCACCCAAGAAAAACGTGAGAAATCATCATTTACAACTAGACAGAACGACTTACCTCCAATACTCCTGATACTTATGGGGCCACACAGATCCATGTGTAATAGCTCCAAAGGGGTATCAATAGAGTTTTGGAGCTTGGGCTTGTGAGACTTCCATTGCTTTTTTCCCTTTTTACAAGGCATACAGTCATCTGCAACGATAAATCTCAGCTTAGGAACCCCGGTTACCAAACCGTTTCGGACAAGATGATTCATTTTACGATACGAAATATGTTCGAGTTTCCTATGCCACAAGATGAAGTAGAGCTCTGTCGCTTTGGTAAGCAAACAAGTAGAAACTGATGAGGTGGTTTTTGCCACGCTCATATCGATCTGATAGGTGTCGTTTGTTCTTGGCGCTCTCATCAGGATCCAATCTTCTGGAACTTCAAAACCGGGTTTGAGAATCAGGCATTCTGACTTGTCAAACATCACCGAGTACTCCTTATCACACATTTGGGAGACACTCAACATGTTATGCTTTAGCTGCTCGCAGAAGTTGACATTGTCAAAGCTGACACAACCGTTCGAAACCACGTCTTGACACGTGATGCTGCCGCCTTTTTCTCCGGCAAAGGCCACATAGCCGCCTTTGAATGGTTTAATGTCTTGAAGCAGGGCCATGTTTCCTGTCATGTGCCTGGAACATCCACTATCTACATACCAGCGGTTAGAGATAGTACCCTTCGGACGTCCCTGCACGAGTCACAAAAGAATTAGTTAGTTTTGGAGACCCAAGCCATTGTGGTCTTGGGACGTCAATCATTTTCAAAATAAACTACTTCCTTTAACTCACAGTCATGATGACTGTTCAAAATTGATGAATCTTTAGAAGAAATAGAACTAGGAGATTGAGAAGTTTTGGATTTGGCAGTCCAGGATCTCTTCTGTTTCTTAACCTGAACAGGAGACTTTGGTTCAACTACAGCAGTTGAACTTGTGGAAGCTTCACCTGATTGAACTGAAGTCAGCTGTTCAAGCTTTCTCAACCTCTTGTTCCGTCTCCTCCTCTGTGGCTTAGAGAGTCTTCCACAGGTTTCTAACCAGTACGTGTACTACCAGAGGTAGATACACGAGGTACAGCAGGTTGCTTTACCTTTCTTGGAACATATGGTTTAGCTTTAGACATGATCTTCGGCTTTACTATCGGTTTGACTGGTGGTTTCACCACATTTTGCTTCAGATGTTTGGGAGATGGTTTCACTAGTGGCGACCTGGGGATAACAGCTGGTTGTGAAATAGCAGGCCGTTTCCCTTGGTTCTTAGAAGGACAGTTCACAAAAATGTGACCAACCAAGCCACAGTGAAAGTAGTTCCTCTTGTCTACATAAGTTCTCTTGTAAGGCTCATTAGATCTGGCCTTAGATAACTCAGCATTATGAGAAGGAGGAGTTGGTTTCTGAACAACAGTCTGAACCTTAACAGTTTGATTTTTGGGAGTATAGTATTTTTACAAATTTTCTTTGTAACCATGCCCAAAGTGAGCTGAAAAAGCCTCTTTCTTTACTTGGTTAAGGTTTTTATACCCCCCATAAAGCATTACTTTAAGTTTATCATTTGATTCAATGGCATCAGGTTCAGTTAAAATGCAATTATCACCATTAGTGATAATGTTTTTCTTGACTTTCTTTTCAGTCAACAACTCCTCAGATACTACTCCTTCAGGGCAAGAGTTAACCGACCCATCTTCAGAAGCAGTAACAAACTCCTCACTAGATGTGGAGTTAGCCTTACTTGAGGATTCATCCTTTTTAGGGGAATCATCCTTATCAGAGGACTCATCTAGACAAGTGAGAACAATGTCTATTAAGCTATTGACAAACTTCCCACTGATTGGTGGAGGAATGGCATTGGTACCAAGACCTAGACCATTCATTTTCCTCACTACAGATTCGTAGTGTTCCACCATAAAGCGAGAGTTTTTCAACTTCTCATTATTGCATTTTAACTGCAAGATCTCATTTTGCAGTTTGTTGATTTCATTGTTCCGTTTTTCTAACCCCTTATAAGCAATATCCAAGCGAAGCTGTTGATCGCTCATTTTTAAAGAATATTCACGTTTTTCCTTTTTCAATGTTTCAATAGACTCTTTAAAACGTTTTTTTTTGTTTTCTTTATAGTTTAGAGCTGCCATACTTAGGGGTTCAATTTTGTCTTGGAGCTTAGAGTTTTCAAGTTTTAACCCTAGACACTTAGAACATGAAACAACAGAAAAGGGATTAGAGTCTACCTCATGAGATGAACTTGTTGCTTCTCCAATGGCCATGAGAGCAACAGCAGTTGTCGATTCCTCTTTCTCAGCTACAGAAGCTTCCTTTCCTTCAGCTTCCTCCTCTTCCTCTGTAGCAGTAGTAGTAGACTCTTTTAGGTCAGCCATAGAAGCTTCCCTTCTCTCTTCTTCCATCATCTCCATGATCTCAGCCATGAGACCAACCTGGGTTTGTGCGATGATGGCATCCTCAAGATGAACACCCCAGTAAAAGCTGTCGTCCTGTTGTGCTACCAGTGCATTGGACGTTCCACCTTGGCTTTGATTGTGGTGGTTTGGATTGTTTTGGCCATGGCTGTTTCCTTGGCTGGGTCGGGTAAAACAAGAGGCAAGTGCTCTGTCTTTCTGACACTCACGAGCAAAGTGTCCATAGTTCAGACACTTGTAGCATTTTGCCTTAGATTTGTTAAACCCGACCTTGGCATTAGGATGCCCGACAATAAACTTTCTTCCTGTTCTGTTCAGGAAACGCTTAGCTCTCCTCAAAAGCATGGCCATATTCCATTGAATATCCATGTCATCAGGATCCACTTGATTAAAATCTTCTTCAATTGTCTCTGGATCAGTAAGCTTGCCACCTATGAAATTTTCATATGCAAGCATACAAGATGAGAATAATGCTACATGATCTTCAGCTATTCTGGCTATAGCTGAGTTATTGGCTAAAGACGTAGTAGGAGGATTTCTTGAGGTATTTTGATGATGAGACCGCAACCCTAATCCTGAAGCATAGCAAGCATGACCACCACACCCAGTTGAGTGGTCTTCTTCAGTAGGATTTCCAGTGAAGAGGGCAATTCCAGAGCCCGATGACTTGGATGTGGAAGTCTTCCCGTGATACATAGAAGGGTCTTGTATCTAGGGTCTTCCAGAGCTCTCCTTTCTTCTTAGGTTCATGTCATGAGCTTGAACCTTTCCTATTGCCTCTTCAACTGTCAGCTCATAGAATTTAGGATTTTCCCTCATCAGGGTTGTGTACATCTCAAATTTGGGTGGTAAAGCATCCAAAAACTTTTCCACCATCTCTTCATCTAGATACTTGAGTTCAAAAGCCTTCAACTCAGTCTGTAAATGATAGAACCTAGAGATGAGGTCATCTAAAGATTCGTTCTCAAGAAATCTGAACCACTCATACTGCTTCCTGAGAAGATCCCGCTTACTCTTCTTGATGTCACTATTTCCTTCGAATCTCTTCTATAAAGCTTTCTAGAGATCCCTTGAATTGTCATACCCTCGAAAACTATGGAACAATTCCCGAGTTAATGCCATAGTGATCGAACCAAGTGCCTTCTTCTCTCGATCATATGCTTTCTTTTCTTCCTCATCGAGTTTAGAAATAGGCTTTGGCAATTCATCATCAAGATAGATGTGTGTGGGATGCTTATATCCCTCAAGGATTGGTATCCATAATGATGAGTCAGTATATGAAATGTAGTGCTCGAAACGTGCATTCCAATTAGAATAATCGTTCACGTTTAGCAACTTTGGTGGCTTCTATGGTGTACCGATCTCATTATCATAATTTAACATGTTTCCCAAGTTCTGAAGATTCGACATAGTGAACACTTAGTCAAATTTTAGGAAAGTCAGGCACAGTTGCGCACTTGACTTTGGCCTTGCGCACTTGAGAAATGGTCTTGCGTATTTATATTTGCTCATGCGTACTTGTAAGTACGCAGGAGTAGATGTAAGTACGCAGGATATAACTTAAGTTCGTACAAGTTCAGTCTTGCGCACTTGTAAGTACGTAGGAGATAACTCTTGCGTATTTAGTAAGTACGCAGAAACTGTACTTTTTGCCAGAAATGGTAAGTACGCAGGACACCTTTTCAGCAACTTTCACCAAACTTTTCCGGTCGCCTGAAATTCGTCGGAGATGGTAAAAATTCGTCTGATGATTAATGCAAATGAGCCAAAGGGTCAGAAACTTGTTTCTAACCAACCTTTGATGCTCAAATAACTCAAATACACAACAAAAATTGGTTTTTGAGAGATTTTTGCTTCTAAAAAAGTGCTCAAGAGCTACCCCTTTTTTGTCACAAAAATAAACAAAAATACCTCTTTTTGCTTGTAAAACTCAGTAAAAACGTCTCCAAACTCACTTACAAGACTCGAATTCAAGAGCAATGCTCTGATACCACTTGTAGGTCCCTTCATGTGTGTCGGATCGTTGCATGCAAGTAGTCTACTAGTCGGACCGGGTGCGGAATACCCGTGACTAGGCGGAGAGTCTAACTAAAACAAAGTAAACCAAACACGAGAGTCACAATAAAAGCTCTTTCTATTATAAACACTCGACGGTTACATAGAGATTACAAATTACGTACTTGACAAACTGAGTTCGTCTAAGATATGAGTTCTGCGTACTTATCCTCTGTAAACCAAACCTATTTATACAGACCTGATGCCTGCGCACTTAGCAAGTGCGCAAGACCAAATGCTCCTGCGTACTTAGCAAGTACGCATGGGTCTTCCTGCGTACTTGCTAAGTACACAGGAGCTTTCTCCTGCGCACATGTAAGTGCGCAAAACACTTAGAAGAAATGCAACATACATTATGTAAAAGTATATACAACTCGATAAACTATTACATAACGACTCTTACATACAAAGACAAATTACAGACATTAGAAATACAAACTAAGACTCTATCCATAGTGTTGTCACAGGAAAGTGCATCAACACTAACCTCAAGAAATGTCTTGCTGATGAGAACCTCCACATACCTCTCGATGAAGGGCGCATTGATGAAACTATGCACTTTGTAGAGAAACCTGTGGAAATCATGGATCATGAAATCAAGCAACTCAAGCGTAGTCGTATTCCTATCATCAAAGTGTGCTGGGAGTATAAACGTGGCCCGGAATTTACTTGGGAACGTGAAGAACAAATGAAAGTCAAGTACCCGCACCTTTTCTCTCGACCCTCCTCTTAAATTTCGGGACGAAATTTCCTAAAGTAGCGGAGACTGTAATATACAGGGTTTTTCCCGATGTATCATTTCCTATTACAAATTGTAACCCGTTAAAACTCACCTATTTCAGATTATAATGAATGTATCATTTCCTAAATCTTTACCCGTGTTATTAAACTTGATAAATACAAATAGATTTATATATCTAAATGTGTATATATGTATTCTACAAAAATAGATAGAAACTTTATAAGTTTATATTTATCATTGTGTAAATAATAAACTTATTAATTATAAATACTTAAACTTGTAAAATAATGAACATATGAATTATTTCAAACTTGAAAAGGGTATAAAACTTATTTGATTTTATAAAATAAAATATTTTATTTATTTTATAAAGTTCAGGGTCTAACCTGTCAACATCTGAAACTTGTTTTAATAAAAACTCATATTTAACATAAAATGTTAAAACCTTCAAACCTCAGGGGCCTATGTGTAATTAACTCAAACTCCCAGAACTCGGATCAGTCGTGAGTTCGAGTCTCGCAACACCCGGTTCTCGCCCCTTTTCATTCGAAATCGCGATTCTGGCCAGATTCACTAAACCTCGATCATCCCTTTGCGCATGCGACCCGAACCCAAGGTGCATTAACTCGCAATTTCAATTGTAATCATCTGTGAAGCCGGATTCGATCCGCTTAAACCCAACCGTAAACTCTCAACTGTCCTGGAATTTATTGACAAAATTGGCTATAAATCCCGACTTAGAAACCTCAACGACATCACTCCACAACTCCTTAAACTATCAATTCGTTCATATCAAAACCACATTGCCCGATTGAAGTCACGTCGGCCTTTTCTAAAACTCAAACCCAACCTCGTTCAATCCGACTTCGTTTCAGGTAATTCCTTAGGCCAAAGGCCTCGTTTTCATGTGTAGATCAAAAGCCCTCTGTTTAATTTCATTAACAGAGGGCAAATCGATTCGTATTTGGGGTTTTGATTTCTAGGGTTCATCCGATTTGGGGGCTGGCTTGGGATTGTATTTAAGTATTTCTTTTCCCGGATAAAACACTAGCGAGGCCCGTAGCTGGGTGGTCTGTGCGCGTGTGTGTTGGCTCAGGCGGCCCAGGTTCGAATCCGGCCGGCCTGAGTTTTGGATTTTCATTTTTTTTATATACATTTTAAATAGTTTTACAAATTGCTTTTATTTTTATAAAATATGTTATGCTTTTATAAACTTAAAACTGAAATTTATTTACACTTTTGTTTTCCAGAAAACTTTTATTTAATTAAAAACTTAACTAAAACTGAAAAACAATAAATCCTAAAAACTTTGTTTAAGTACTTGGAACTATAAAACACTTTTAAAACTTTATAAAACTTATATTTCAAGCATAAACTATTTTATAAAAAATCATAAATATAACTTGTGATTATTTTTTTTGAAATAAATAAAACGGTTTTTGTTTAAAACTTTAAAAGTTTATATAATGTTATAAAATCAGAAAAATTTATAAAACATATATCCTTATTTTAGAAACTTATAAACTTGTACGTTTTATAAAATTTATAGACTTAAAAAGTTAAAAGTTATTTATTTATTTAGTTTGTAAACAGAAAATAAATATACATTATTTATTTAAACTTACAAATAATTTTTAAATATAACTTAGAATAATTATAAAATGAATACTTGCATACTTTAAATAAACTTAATTGATACATCCTTTTAAAATGCGATAAAACATTTGTTTACAAAATTCTTTTAAATAATTATTATTAATCCATAACAATTATTATTCGTTTAGATAGCTATTATTTATTTTAAATATTTATTCAACCCTACTAGATAAGTATTTATTATCCTAAATACTTGTTTATTCTTCACTAAATTAATCTTTTTGAAGAACTATTTAAGTTATTAAATATCATGTGTAGACAATAATTAACTTATAATTCTTTTGTAAACTTCAAACTAGATAAACCTTATATTATTCACTTAATAGTAGTTACAACTTAAACTTTATAACACAATCATTCCCGATTCCCATTTGAAACCCTAGTCAATCCTAAATCTTGAATCCTTGTCTTAGATTTCTATGATCAATCCTTAAACTTTAGACTTGTCATTTAGGCTTGTTGCGAGGATATCTTTCCTGCTAGCTTCACTACATTTAACCTTTGTTGGATACTCTTAAATCCTTCTCAAGGTGAGTATACTTAGCCCCTTTTGTTTTGTTTTTGATTTATAAACTTGGGGAGGAACATGTTCAAACTTTTAGACTTATACAATTCAAACATAACTATGCTTGTATGCTTTCTATGTGTTATATGCTTTTGAGACTTGCATGCTTAAATTAAACTTAAGACTAGCATGTTCATTAACTTTAGCCGAGCCTATGGTAACAATAATAGATCTATTGTATTTGACCAATTCACCTTGATTGATTGTCCCTTCGGGGGGAGCCCATGGTGATTGTTATTAAAACTTTAAACTTTTATGGGTAACCCTCGGGTTATGCCTAAACTTGGTTGGAGGTTTGAAATGCACAATGTTTAACTTACCTGTTCTCACATTATTACTTAGATGCATTAATCATAGTGAATTGTAAAACTTTTAAAGACTTTATTAAACGGTTTCAAAACCTTTGTATCTCACCAACTATTTTTAGTTGACAGTTTACTTAACATATTTTAGGTGCACAAGTTTGATGCTTATCTTGTGAACACGTAGGATGCTTGGACCTAGAAAGACTATCAAAATTAAACTTATTTTTTCATTTTCATTGTTGAACAATATGTTATTTCTTTTATGTTGAACCATTAAATTTATTAATGGAATATTTCAACTTTATTAGTCAACCTTGTGCTCTTGAACAACCGCGCCCGCCACGACGTATAATCCGCCGTCGGTTGGGGTGTGACAGATTGGTATTAGAGCCTTGGTTATATGGAATTAGGATATTAGACACATGACCTAGACTATAACTTAGGATTCCCCAAAACATGAGTCATCTCATGTACTTATTAGGAATCACTCCTATATTCTACTCTCTAACCTTAAACCCTATATATATACATGCTTATACTTAGGAAACTTACATCTACTTACGTACAACAAGAGTCTACTTCATCAAGTCTATATACTTAGGTTTCCAGTCTAAAAAACCAACTCTCGTCAAAAGTATTTGCGTTCTAAATAATGTATGAGAACTTGTGTGACCGGAAGGGTGGATGCCTGTATTCTGGGAAATTCTGTCAAGGAAAGCATTTCATTCAAATCCAGATCAACCGTTGGACCCGTATGCTTTCCTGGGAATTCTTGGGATGAGTGTCCACTTATTGGAATGCACGACTTCTCTAACATTAGTGAATTTAAAAATACTTCTGATATGTCAAAGTACCTATTTAGTAACATGAACTAAGTAGGTACCATCTAAACGTCTTGTACTTCATGATTTATATCCTCATCCTATAATCCTTACTCTATGATTCTTACGTCCAAACTTTTCATTTTATAGTATGTCTCCCCGACATAGCCGAAGCAGAGTCATGGAAACCCTCATTCCTCCACAGATGGCAAAGGTCCTACCTACCCTAGTCACTGAACTAAACCAAGCAGCAGCTAACAACAGTGCTAACTCTGGGTCTCTCCAATCTGCTTCAAACCCTCTGTGCATTTTCAAGCATTTCAACTCTTACAATCCCGCCAAATTCTTTGGGACTGAGGGAGCCACTGGCCTCCTCCAATGGTTTGAAAGTCTCACACCCCAACCGATGGCAGAATACATCAGGGCGGGATATGTAGACTGTTCATGAACTCAAGGTTGACTAAATTGTAATATATTAAATCCATTTCAATTCAAACAAACGTAAACCAATTCCAAAGTACATAAATGAAATACAAATTGTTCTTCATTTAAAATTAACTAAGTCCCAAAGCCTATGTGTAGCAAGCCTTGATCAAACGTTAGCACCTGAAACATGAATAAAATAAGGTCAACTAAAAAGTTGGTGAGCATACATAGGTTTGTACATAGATAGTATATAGATGTGAATAAACAAATCCTTACATAACATGATAAAATAAGGCATTTATGGGGAGCAACTATTGTGTAACCAAGGTACAATCAAACCTTTGTAACTAGCATGCAAATTATGTTATCGGTAACAATCACCCTAATCTGGGTGGGTTTGTCAGACTCAATAGATCTATCATTGTTAACCGTCGACTTGGATAGTTAATGATTGCACATAAATTGCACACAAACAGTTAACACACCTACCACTCAAACTTAAAGCTTAAATTTTGTATACATGAATGTAAAGAGGATTTGTGTTTGTGTAGTTTGTGAAAATGTAAACAACTGTGTGTATAGAGTTCATGTTTCATCCCAAAAGTGTAAAAAAGTAAAAGGGGCTATGTAATACTCACCTGAATCAAAGGTGTATCTAGCACAAGAGTTTAGATGGCAAAGTAATCCTTGTAACTCACCACGTTAACCTAATGTGTAATGTATATGAATCTAGGTTAACAATATGCCCAAAAGTCTATGGCCAAGTCTAGGGTTACAATGGATGTGTGTAAAAGGGTTTAAGATGTAGTTTAGAAAGGGAGTGTGTAAGTGATTGTGGTTTGTACTTGAATGGGGTGTTTTATAAAATGAAAAATCAAAATGAATAGTTTTTAAAATAATTGAAATTAGGGTTTGGATTTGAATAACTAAATAAATAATTGTTATTTATTTATTTAGTTACAAAAATAGTGTGTGAATTATATTAAATATAATTAAATAAAAAATTTACTTTATTTATTTATTTATAAAGATGTGTATAAAATTAATAGTAAATATACATTTTTAGTGTAGATTAAAATAAATAAATTTGTTTATCTATTTATCACTTAAGAATAGGTATTTGATTTTTTTTAAATAAGGTTAAAATTTTATGAACTTTATAAATTTGGTATTTAACTTCCTTCATTTATTTAAAAGTCTAAAAATTCGTTTTAAAAAAATTAATGTACCATTTAAATAGTAAAATTTGTAATAAAATGAATTTATATTGAAATTTGAAAATCTTGCTTTTTATTCTGTTTAACATGTTGTAAAAATTATAAAAATATTTTTTTATAAAATTTTTGGAGTTTTAAAAACGGTTTAAAAAAATATAAACAGACCACCCGGTTCGAACCCGGGTGGTTTCTGTGAGAGGTAAGTGTGCTAACCAACTGTGCTGGGCTTAATGCCTTGACAGGAAGACCCACCTTTTAACCCTTAAACGAACAAGTCCGTTCATCCCTTCCGTCCCCAATATACCCGAACCCTAATCCCTAAAATTAGACGAGTTCGTGTACAGGATCGAGCCCGAGATGATGGGGCTTTTGATCAGAGGTTCATGTGACTCTATCAAGGGAAGATTTACCTGATTTGGCTAGATGATGAGAGAGATCGATAGAACTCCGATGGTGGCGACGCGTGGTGCTCGATCAACGACTAGGGGTGGGATGCAGATCCAAACAGAGTCGGGAGAGTTTGAGATGAGTGTTGTGAGTGTGTGTGTTTAATTCGTTCAATCTTTATGAAATTGTATTATTTGATTACGGGTTTAAAGTCGACAGCTGTGAGCTTCCATTACGCATGAACTGGACGGTTTAGAAACGAATTGGGTCATGTTGGTGTACCAGATACAGGCGGGATTGATCAGAGTGTAATTTGCGGGATTGGTCACGCTCGAAATCCTTGATTTGCGATCGGATTGAACACGGTTTTGACTATTAAAAGTCAAACCATTTCAAACTTGAATTGGTAGCTCAATTGATCAGTTTTGCGCGTTGATTGGGCCGGGGTGAAGTGGATAATCACTCCAGGACACAAAACAGGTCCAATATGGTCGGGATGGATCGATTAATCTCGCTAAATTGCAAGATTTTGCCTCGTTTGACTTTCGAATGTCAAAAGGGGTTGTATATAGACAAAATTGGAGGTTTGAATGGTTGGGTCTTGGTGAATGGGTTCAAAAACCAATGTCGAAGGTTGAACTGGGGTTCAAATGGGTTAGAGGGGAAATATAATTTGTTAAAAGTAACTATGCATATACCTATATATATATATATGAATATATATATATATATATATATTATGAATACATGAACGAATTGCTCTTGATTTTCAACTTAAAAGAGATCTTTATAAATTTATTGGTCACTAAACTGTCTTATTGCTTTATAAACATTTTATGTAATAAAATTGTTTGAAACCTTTTTATTTGGTTTTGCTCTATCTTACATATTTTTGTTTGAAATTAAAAGAAAGTATAACTTATTTATTACTTGTTTTAATGGCCTATGAGGCTTAATGTCCTGGACAAACATGAAATTGAAATAGGATGCCATAATTGTATAGAATAAAATAAAAAATGATACTGGAAAATCATGGATGTTACAGGAAGCATGGAGAGCACATTCCTAAATAGCGATTACCTGGATAACCTCAGAGTCCGTCATGCATTAAGTGTCCTGCAAAAGAGGGCATTGACCTGGTGGAACGGAGATAAACGTAATCGAGGTGCTGATGCTGCTATGTCACTAACCTGGGAGGAATTCAAGGAGCTAATGATCGAAGAGTTCTGCCCGAGAAATGAGATGAAAAAGCTCGAGGCTGAATTCTGGGATCTTGCTTAGGATAGTGCGGAGAACCTGGTGTATACAACCCGCTATCATGAATTGAGTCTGCTAGTGCCCCATATGGTTACCCCTCTATCTCGGGGAATCGAAAAGTATATCAGTGGATTGTCGATGAAGATAATCACGTGAAAGCAGGACCCTGTCCATAAAAAAGTTCCAGGAAGCCTGTTGACACCCCTACTCCCGAGCCTGTCAAAGCAGTCAAGACTGAATCCTCGGTCAACAAGAAACGTAAGGTCAAAAACTATGCAGTGGTCACACCGGCTGCCCCTTTGACACAAGTTTCTCCGGTCAAAAAGCCACATGTGGGAGCACACCCTCAGTGTAACACCTGCATGTTTAATCATCCGACCACCATGCCATGCCGTTTATGCACCCTTTGTGGCTGCTACGGACACATGTCCACTACCTGCTTCATTAATAGGCCTCCCGTGGTCCAAGGAAATCGTCCCAATGCTCCGATACTACCAGCTTTGGCAAATGGATAAGCTTGTTTTGGATGTGGTGATCCTACCCACTTCCGTAACCAGTGCCCAAAGCTCACCAATGCAAATCCGGGAGCACGAGGACGTGCCTTTAACATCAATGCTAACAAAGCTCAGGCCAACACAGAAGTGGTCAACGGTACGTTTCTAGTAAATCAGCAATATGCTTCCGTTTTATTTGATACCGGTGCCGATAAGAGTTTCGTTTCTTTGGAATTTGAGTTATTGCTTGCTAAAAACCGCTCTAAGTTAGAAAAATCTATTACGGTAGAAGTAACCGATGGAAATCCTGTAACTATTGACTCTGTTATCCGTGACTGCGTTCTTAAACTTAACGATCACAACTTTCCAATTAACCTTATCCCGATGCGTCTGGGAAGTTTCAACATAATAGTCGGCATGGATTGGTTAGCCGAACATCATGCAGAAATCATATGCTTTGAAAAATTTATCCGTATTCCCCTATAATCCAGAAGTACTTTGCAAATCTATGGTGAAAAACCATCAAGCAATCTAAAACTCATGTCTTGTACCACAGCCCGTAAGTACCTACGAAAGAATTACGTGGCATTCCTAGCTAACATCGTGGAAAAGAAGGGGAAGGGAAAGAGAATTCAAGACATCCCTGTCATTTGTGACTTTCCCAAAGTGATTCCTGAGGACTTACCAGGCCTTCCTCTCGTACGCCAAGTTGAATTCAGAATCGACCTTATTTCCGAGAGTAAACCCTGTAGCAAAATCAAAGTACCGCCTTGCACCTTCGTAGATGCAAGAGTTAGAAAGCCAACTTTAATAGCTTTCTAAAAAGGGTTTCGTTTGTCCTAGCGTCTCCCCTTGGGGGCACCTGTTTTATTCGTAAAGAAGAAGGACGGATCCTTTCGTATGCGCATTGATTATCGCAAACTCAATAAGCTTACCGTCAAGAATCGTTACCCATTACCTAGAATTGACGACCTTTTTTTATCAACTCCAAGGTTTTTCTTGCTTTTCCAAAATCGATCTCCGTTCTGGCTACCATCAATATGGCACCTTTTGAAGAACTTTATTGTCGTAAGTGTCGTTCTCCTGTTTGTTGGAACGAGATTGGTGAATCACAAATCACCGGACCAGAACTCATTCAAGAAATATCCGATAAAGTACTCCGCATTCATGATAATCTTTTAGCAGCTAGAAGTCGGCAGAAGAGCTATGCCGAGAAGACGCGAAAGCCTTTAGAATTTCAAGTCGGTGATCTCGTACTTCTCAAGGTATCACCTTGGAAGGGAGTGGTTTGATTTGGAAAGAAAGGGAAGTTAGCACCTCGTTTCATGGGTCCTTTTAAAATTCTCGAAACGACCGGAAAGGTGGCCTATAAACTTGAACTACCCGAAAACCTTAGCAACATTCATCCAACTTTCCACGTCTCTAACCTCAAGAAATTTCTTGCTGATGAGAACCTCCACATACCTCTCGATGAAGTGCGCATTGATGAAACTATGCACTTTGTTGAGAACCCTGTGGAAATCATGGATCGTGAAATCAAGCAACTCAAGCGTAGTCGTATTCCTATCTTCAAAGTGCGTTGGAACTCTAAACGTGGCCCAGAATTTACTTGGGAACGTGAAGACCAAATGAAAGTCAAGTACCCGCACCTTTTCTCTTGACCCTCCTCTTAAATTTCGGGACGAAATTTCCTAAAGTAGGGGAGACTGTAATATCCAGGGTTTTTCCCGAGGTATCATTTCCTATTACAAATTGTAAACCATTGAAACTCACCTATTTCAGATTATAATGAACGTATCATTTCCTAAATCTTTACCCGTGTTATTAAACTTGATAAATACAAATAGAATTATATATCCAAATGTGGATATATGTATTCTACAAAAATAGATAGAAACTTTATAAGTTTATATTTATCATTGTGTAAATAATAAACTTATTAATTATAAATACTTAAACTTGTAAAATAATGAACCTATGAATTATTTCAAACTTGAAAAGGGTATAAAACCTATTTGATTTTATAAAATAAAATTTTTTATTTATTTTATAAAGTCCAGGGTCTAAACTGTCAACATCTGAAACTGGTTTTAACAAAATCTCATATTTTAACATAAAATGTTAATACCTTCAAACCTCAGGGGCATGTGTGTAATTAACTCAAACTCCCAAAAGTCGGATCAGTCACGAGTTCGAGTCTCGCAACACCAGGTTCTCGCCCCTTTTCATTCGAATTCGCGATTCCGGCCAGATTCACTGAACCTCGATCATCCCTTCGCGCATGCGACCCAAACCCAAGGTGCATTAACTCGAAATTTCAACTGTAATCACGCGTGAAGCCGGATTCGATCCGCCTAAACCCAACCGTAAACTCTCAACTGTCCCGGCATTTATTGACAAAATTGGCTATAAATCCCGACTAAGAAACCTCAACGACATCACTCCACAACTCCTTAAACTCTCAATTCGTTCATATCAAAACCACATTGTCCGAGTGAAGTAACGTCGGCCGTTTCTGAAACTCAGACCCAACCTCGCTCAATCCGACTTCGTTCCAGGTAATTCGACAGGCCAAAGGCCTCGTTTTCATGTGTAGATCAAAAGCCCTCTGTTTAATTTCATTAACAGAGGGCAAATCGATTCGTATTTGGGGTTTTGATTTCTAGGGTTCATCCGATTTGGGGGCTGGCTTGGGATTGTGTTTAAGTATTTCTTTTCGCGGATAAAACACCAGCGAGGCCCGAAGCCGGGTGGTCTGTGCGCAAGTGTGTTGGCTCAGGCCGCCCGGGTTCGAATCCGGCCGACCTGAGTTTTGGATTCTTATTTTTTTATATACATTTTTAAATAGTTTTTCAAATTCCTTTTATTTTTATAAAATATGTTATGCTTTTATAAACTTAAAACTTAAATTTATTTATACTTTTGTTTTCTAGAAAACTTTTATTTAGTTAAAAAACTTAACTAAAACTTAAAAACAATAATTCCTAAAAATTTTGTTTAAGTACTTGGAACTATAAAACACTTTTAAAACTTTATAAAACTTATATTTCAAGCATAAACTATTTTATAAAAAATCATAAATATAACTTGTGATTATTTTTTTTGAAATAAATAAAACGGCTTTTGTTTAAAACTTTAAATAGTTTTTATAAACTTTAATTAAACAGAAAGTTTATATAATGTTATAAAATCAGAAAAAATTATTTATTTATTTAGTTTGTAAACAGAAAATAAATATACATTATTTATTTAAACTTACAAATAATTTCTAAATATAACGTAGAATAATTATAAAATGAATACTTGCATACTTTAAATAAACTTAATTGATACTTCCTTTTAAAATGTGATAAAACATTTGTTTACAAAATTCTTTTAATAATTATTATTAATCCATAATAGTTATTATTCGTTTAGATAGCTATTATTTATTTTAAATAATTATTCAACCCTACTAGATAAATATTTATTATCCTAAATACTTGTTTATTCTTCACTAAATTAATATTTTTGAAGAACTATTTAAGTTATTAAATATCATGTGTAGACAATAATTAACTTATAATTCCTTTGTAAACTTCAAACTAGATAAACCTTATATTATTCACTTAAGACTAGTTACAACTTAAACTTTACAACACAATCATTCCCGATTCCCATTTGAAACCCTAGTCAATCCTAAATCTTGAATCCTTGTCCTAGATTTCTATGATCAATCCTTAAACTTTAGACTTGTCATTTAGGCAAGTTGCGGGGATATCTTTCCTGCTAGCTTCACTACATTTAACCTTTGGTGGATACTCTTACATCCTTCTCAAGGGGAGTATACTTAGCCCCTTTTGTTTTGTTTTTGATTTATAAACTTAGGGTGGAACATGTTCAAAGTTTTAGACTTATACAATTCAAACATAACTATGCTTATATGCTTTCCATGTGTTATATGCTTTTGAGACTTGAATGCTTAAATTAAACTTAAGACTAGCATGTTCATTAACTTTTGCCGAGCCTATGGTAACAATAATAGATCTATTGTATTTGAGCAATCCACCTTGATTGATTGACCTTTCGGGAGGAGCCCATGGTGATTGTTACTAAAACTTTAAACTTTTATGGGTAACCATCGGGTTATGCCTAAACTTGGTTGGAGGTTTGAAATACACAATGTTTAACTTACATGTTCTCACATTATTACTTAGATGTATTAATCATAGTGAATTGTAAAACTTTTAAAGACTTTGTTAAACGGTGTCAAAACATTTGTATCTCACCAATTATTTTTAGTTGATAGTTTACTTAACATGTTTCAGGTGCACAAGTTTGATGCTTATCTTGTGAACACGTATGATGCTTGGACCTAGAAATACTATCAAAATTAAACTTATGTTTTCATTTTCATTGTTGAACAATATGTTATTTCTTTTATGTTGAAACTTTAAATTTATTAATGGGATATTTCAACTTTATTAGTCAACCTTGTGCTTTTGAACAACCGTGTCCGCCCTGACGTATAATCCGCCGTCGGTTGGGGTGTGACAACTACCACCCGACACCACCACCTCCACACCACCCCCTCACCACCACCAGTCCACCACCCTCCCCTCCCTAATCCCCTCCCTCCCTTCCTTCCCGGTTGAGCACCACCCTCGATCCCTAACATCACCACCTTCATCACGCCATCACCACCACCAATTATCACAAACCACCCCTACCCCTCGACTTACAAACGCAACAGCAACTCCAACATAACCACCACCACAAGCCCGTCCCATCAGTCGACAACCCTACCTCAGTCCCGCAACCACCGCCGTACACTGCTTCCACCCGTCACAGCCTTTGCAACATTTGCGGGATTCTTTCGGAACTAAAACCAGTTCTTTCAGGTCACTGTTTCTCGCCTACGATCACCACATTACATTCATGTGAAGCCTACAGATAGTTTCGGGAACTCACGGACTCATTCGGGACGTTTCGAAAAGAAACCGGACCTCGCGTATTCGCCGTCACCTTTTGCTGACGGTTTAAGTGAGATTCCGAATCGTTTATTTTTAATATTATTAAATTTGGTGACTCATTAAGTTATAATCGGATTATAAATTAAAAAACTAGTTTTAAATGTATCAGAGACGGATCATAGTTCTAATATATAAAAGACGGGTTTTTAAAATAAAAATATAGATTAGAAACCCCATTGTCACCTTAATAAAATAAAGATTTAATTTATTTTATAAAAACACATTTTATTTTAATAGTTGTATTGACTATAAATAATTTTGTATGAAAAAGAAGAGATTTTTATAAAATTATATTTATAAAAATGTCTCATTGTGGCTAATATATAACAATCTTAGTTATATACATATATATATATATGTATATATATGTATATGTATATATATTAATACATGAGGGTAAATTAATTGGCTTGAAAAGCAAATAAAATAATATGATTATTTTTATGTTAACCTACTTCATAAATGTATATAAATATGAAACCTATAATTATAAATGATAAATATATATACATGTTAGGACAAAAAGGAGTTTATATAATAAAATAATATGAATATTATTTTATGGCAATATACCAATTGGGAATAATCTATCATAAACAAAGTTTTGGATAAACAAATACTGAGTCACAATATTTATTAAAGAATTTAATAAATATACTAAACTTGAACTACAAGTCGTATCACCAACGTCGATCGGGTCGGACCCTTGTAAGTTATTGCGAGACAAGGGTCGAGACCTCAGGGTATTGGTTAGGTGACCAAACCACACTTAAAAATCTCATAGGACCTAAGGTGTCTTAAATAATTTAGGGCACGGATAGGTCGGACATTTGTTGGACTTACTACACATCTCATCACCTCGGAAGATAAGGTGAGTCTCACGGCCCCACTTTTACTTGTTTTAAATTAATTTTAAACATATGGGGGAGAATACATAGCTCATATTTGGATACGAGTACACAAAACGATTGTTCGGATGAACAACACTCAACGATTGTTCGGATGAACAACACTCAACGATTGTTCGGGCGAACAACACTCAACGATTGTTCGGGCGAACAACACTCAACAATTGTTCGGGAAAAAAACACTCAACGATTGTTCAGATGAACAAAACTCAATGATTGTTAGCTTATGGTAACAATGCGTATATATAAGTATTGTTTGATCGACAATGCTTTACACACTAGGAAATCTCGTAGTCCAAATAAAACATATTTTTCTGTTTACTTAAACCTGTGAACTCAACAACTTTATGTTGACATTTTATCATGTATTTCTCAGGTAACTAATCATGGAAAGAAAGGCATGCATGCACATAGGATCACTTTTAAAGTTTTCCGGTTATAACCTAGGACATCTAGGTCATACTTAACAAATTTGTTATTTAAGTCGTATACTTGCCTACGTATGGTATTTTGGGCATATATTGTCTTTAAATAAGTTATCATTTCATGTAATGACTAAAACCTTTAATAATGGATGCATTTAGATGTCGTTTGTTGTAATCAAAGGTTATGATCGATCACCTACTCCGCTGCACCCCGTGTTTCCGCCCTAGGCGGGGTGTGACAGAGGTTATGTATAAAAGATGTCTAAATCTTAAAACTAAGTAACGGAGTATTCATGAAATATTAAAGAAGTGTTGGGTAACCATCTGACCGGTATGTAGTATCTGGCAAACAGAATGTTCTGTCTAAGGAAAGAGTGGTGTATAAATCCCTCCTGGATCCGTCATTCTTTCCTGGGAATATTTCTGTTGGAGGTACTACTCTGCAATGATAACCACCTTATTCCTTTGATATAACATGGAGAAACGTTTACAAGGGTTTGAAATAAAGATTGATTTTGAAAGAAAGAAAGAAAGAAAGAAAGAAATCTTTGTCTTTTGACATGATTTAATCTTGAGAAAGGAAATGGTTTTGACACGTAAAACATTTTAGAACTTATTATGGTGTGCCCAGATAAGTAATGGTAGAGGAGTCAAGGTTTTACCATGACTTGTAAAGGTCTTGACAATTATTGTCTCGACAAAGAATAAAGAGAAAGGGAAAGATTTTTTTGGCATGTTGTGCCATGTCAAATGTTTTGACCATGTTGGTCTGTAAAGAAAGGCTTTGCAACGTCTGGCCAAATGCCACATAATATCTTGCAGCTTAAGACGTAGAGACGTTTTGCATTCATTTGTGGGATGTAGTATGGACACCTTGTGCAAGGGTATGTATAAGTGGTGACGACCACTTGGAGGTTAACGTGACCTCGGAAGGAAGATAAGTGTGCAAGTATAAGGTATTATGTTTGGGCAAGAAGTTAATGTGATGTTTTACTACGTGTCATATAAACCCATTTACGTATGAGACAGAAGTCAAATTTATTTTGACTAAAACTTAGAACTCAACAGCGTAAGCTGACATATGTTTTAAGCATGTGTATCAGGTAAAGATGTAGCCTCCTACAGTAGAGGCAAGGGGCAAGAGTAGAGGCATCATGCAGGCTATTTGGCATCCTCTGATAGGGTGGAATTAGAATAGTTATGTTGTACTTTCTTTAGAATGTACATTAATACAAGTTTTATGATATAAATATAGTATTTTTAAAGTCTTCCACTATGTATGATCTCTGTTTACTATATGTTCATGAGTAAATCCGACAAGTGGCCGACATCTCAGGTGATCCTGGATGTGGGTGTCACAAGTTGGTATCAGAGCTATAGTTTAAGAGATTTAGATAATTGACCAAGTATCTAGACTTAAACTAGGATTAGGGTCAGTAAGAATGCCAGTAAAGATGCCAGTCACGATAGCCTGATGCCAAGGGTAAAGAGAAAGGTATGAGTATTTTAGTACGAACATAACAGAAGGATAACTAGAATACTGAAAGTGGCGTAAATGATTAATTTTGTTGTGGCCACAGTTATTAATGTTTACAATACACTTGTGTTCTAGCTATCAATCTATCATGTGAATACTAAAGCACTCAATATCCTTGTTTAGATTTGGTTGGTAGAGGAAAGGGTAAAAGAGGAAGAAGGGTAAATCCCAATACCTCCAGAAGGCAGACGCGGTCTACCGCCAATGCCGAACCAGAATTAAGACATGAAGAGAGAGAAGAGAATGTAGAGGAACCTATGGTAGATCAACAACTTAAAAACTGGTAGACTTGGCTGTTGCCAAAGCACTAGACACGGCTCTACCAATTTTATTGAAAAACTTAGAAGAAAATAGAAAGAAGAATGAGGAGACTCAACCGGTAGAAAGAACGAATAATCCAGATAATGAAGATGATTTTGATTATGATTATTAATCTGATGATTCATACGAAGCAGGACCTCATAAGAAAGGGAAGAAGGGATGTCCTTATAAAGCATTCAAGGATGGAAACCTTCCTAAATTTGAAAAAAAAAAGGATGCCACTATCACTCATGAGTGGATAAGAGAGATAGAAGCAGTGATCAAGATTATTGAATGCAGAGATGATCAAAAGGTCAAGTATGCAGCCCACTCATTTGTATCAGAAGCATTGTACTGGTGGGAGAACTTGGTCATAGCTTTGGGAGATAAAGCTATTGATCGAATGACTTGGGAGGAGTTGAAAAGATTGCTGATAGAGGAGTTACGTCCAGATACTGAAATGAACAAACTCGAGAGATATTTTCTTAGATTGGAAGCTGGTAGTATGACTCATAGAGAGTATACTACCAAATTTAATATAATTGCTCGGTTGGTACCTCATCTGATAACCCATGAATCTGTACGCATCAAGCGGTATGTACAGGGTTTACCATCTGAGATAAAGAGATTAGTGAAGACTTCAGACTTGGAGACTTTTCTTTCTGCCGTACAGTTGGCTTCGACTATGTACGATGAAGTCTTCGGTTCCCGCCCTGTAGAATCAAAGAGAAAATGGTCTGATATCTATAAAAATCAGAACATGAAGAATGGGGGAGGAGGAAAAGGAATAGGAAAGAGGCAAGAACAGAATGGTAGTTCTAAATGTACCAAATGCGATAAAATACACACTGGAGAATGCATTTATGGAATGAATATTTGCTACAGTTGTGGTAAGCCAGGACATATAGCCACCAATTGCCCAAGTAAGTCAGGACTGAGGTGTTACAAGTGTGGAGAACTTGGACACCGTATCATAGAATGCCGAACTCTTAAGATTACAAGACCGGTGTTAATTAAGGATGGAAAGGAGAAGGAAGCTCCAAAGGTTAAGACTAGGACCTACACCTTGACAACTGAGGAAGCATAATCATTGCCTGACGTAGTATCAGGTACATTTCTTGTTAATAACGTACCTGCTACTTTGTTATTTGACTCAGGAGCTAGTAGAAGTTTCATATCTCTAGATTTCTATCGTTCCTTAGCTAGACCTACTGTAAGATTAGACGGAATTTTTGAAGTCAAAACGGCTATTGGGAAGACGATGAAGGTGGCAAAAGTCATTCAGGATAACTAGAGTACTGAAAGTCGCGTAAATGATTAATTTCGTTGTGGCCACAGTTATTAATGTTTACAATACACTTGTGTTCTAGATTTTAATCTATCATGTGAATACTAAAGCACTCAATATCCTTGTTTAGATTTGGTTGGTAGAGGAAAGGGTAAAAGAGGAGGAAGGGTAAATCCCAATACCTCCAGAAGGCAGACGCGGTCTACCGCCAATGCCGAACCAAAAATAAGACATGTAGAGAGAGAAGAGAATGTAGAGGAACCTATGGTAGATCCACAACTTAAAAACTGATAGACTTGGCTGTTGCCAAAGCACTAGACACTGCTCTGCCAATTTTATTGAAAAACTTAGATGTAGGATTGGTAAATACAAGATGGTTCTATTCTAGTTGAGATTGGGGGAAACAATCACAACGAAGCAATGTAGACAAGTAAACACAAGAAGTACTGATAAATGCAATTTGTATTAAGCTTCAATGGTTACAAGATTCTAGAGAAAACTCTAGGAAAGCACACTTGTACAATTAAATGATACACTACTTATATAGTAACTTAGAATCAAGACAGACCCTTGATTCTAAGGATCATATTGAACACAAGCCGTTGATCTTGTATACTAGAAGATATACTGCACGTTAAGACAATAAATACTACAAAGGATAACTTTACTCAAAAGTCTTCTTAGGCATCATTGCTTGGATACTTGGAAGGAGAGCGTTGTTATCTTTTATTGTCTTCACCAGTAACATTCTTTCTGCATGAGATGTGTCAGAGTTGCAGCAAAAAGTTGTCAGTAATAAAGCTGATGCTTTTGCTATGCCAATCAGCAGCAATGATTGATCTTCAATAGATATGGCTATCCGTAGCAAAGTTGGTGATCCGCATCAAGACTCAACTATCCAAAGTTGCTGATGACTTGCCTATCAGCAACATCAAGTGTTTGATGCTGCTTAGAAGCCTATCTGCAGCAACTCTGGTCTTCAGCACATAAGGCTGTCCGCAGGCTTGTTGGTCAGCAGCAAAACTTGTGGAGTCCGTACAAATTGTACTTAGAGAATTTTGTAGCCATCAGTCTTTATATCTACAAACTCCCCCTAGATTGATGCTACCAAAACTCTCTTACTGCTTTTGTTACGGAAGCTTTTGCATGTTGGCAACTATCCTTGCAACCGCATAGCGTCTAGGGTCCTTGCTGGGATTGTCAAGAGGAAGCTCAGACAGAGTCTTGATGTCTTTGCTTGGCATACTGAAGATGGCCTTGCTTGAACATCTCATCTTCTGTCCTCTGATATCTATCAAAGTGTACTCATCCTTAGCAGCATTGTAGGACCAACTGAAGAATGGAGTGTGGGATTGGAGCGGTTAGCATCAAAGATTACATCTTTGCTAGGATTGAAGTGATGTTTGATCACTAGCAACAGATGCCTCCCACCTTCATTCTCAGGCTCATGAGCTTCACCCAGCTCCATCATTCTTCTAAGATCAGAATGCATTACCTCATCAACCGATTTGTAGATTGATCTTTTTACTTTTACCCTTCCCTTGATAACCTAAAACCATTGATCTTGGTTGCTGTAGAACCAGATAACAATTTCTCTTGAGTCTTCAGGTGTGGTAGTAGGTTTGGTTTTCTTCATGGGAGGCTGTTGATGAGGAGGAGCTGGGTGGGAGGATTTGGACTTTTTGGGTGGAGAGGAGGGAGGTCTAGGAGGGAGAGTGGAGGGTTGTTGGATAGAGGAAGGGGTGGATGAGGAAGTAGGCTTGGGTTTCTTTGGTTTTCTGTCATCAGCTTGAGTAATCACCCTTTTCTTGGAGCATGTCTTTGCCAATCTTTCTTCCTCTTCCTTCTTTACTTTGAAGTACAAGGCTTGCAGGTTCATGAAGCTTATGGGACCTAGCCTCTTTCCACTTTATCCTCTAGCCTTTAGGTAGTCCATCTTGACCTTCCTTTCTTCATGGGTCCTAATGTTAAAAGCAGTGGTCTTCTTGGTTTTCTATTTGACTTTTTCTTCTTCTTCAGCCCATTTCTTATTTGCCAGTTGACCTTGTTGACCCATGAAGGCTCTGTAGATTTCTTTATTTTACAATTTCTCAAGGTAGTCTGCATCCTCATCTTGAAAAATCAGAGCTTCTATCCACTCCTCTATCATTTCTTTGGCTAGTTCAGAGTCAGTTTTCCTGAACTTAGCCTCTTCTTTTCTTTTCTCTCTCTTCTTCTTCTTTATTGAGTTATTCCTACAGCTTAAGAGCTAGAGCTTCATCTTCTTGTAATTATGTAGCTGCAGGAATTTTAGCTTTCAAAGTATCCAGTTGCTAGCAAGTAACTGGATCTGTTGTTCCCTGAGGAGAATGAAAGCTTTTCTTTCTTGAATCTTTCTAAACTCTGCCATCTCCTCTTCTTCTCTTTCCCTTCTTCTCTTCTCTCTTTCTCTTTTCTCTTTCTTTAATATTTCTTTTTCTTCTGTCATGATGCCCTTCCCCTTGTCTTTGGTCGATGCCTCTGCTTCAGCTTCATTGATCACAACAACAGATGTAAGAGATGTTGTTGGGATCTCAGCTTCAGCTTCATTGGCAGGCTGAGGAATAGACACAGAGGAAGGGACTGCTTCACTCTCTTTCTTTTCCCATTCATTCCCATAAATGGCTTTAAAGGCCTCTTTGACATTCTGAGCAGCCACTTTTCTTAACCCTTCTGCTGCATTCAGTATGACAGTTGGTGAGGAGGGAAGCTATAGATCTGAATCAGAGTCATCCATTGCAGGCCATCCCTCATTTTCAAGAAAAGCTTTGATAATCTTGATCGTTGCTTGACTTTCTAAGGAGTTGATGTTGCAGATGTGTGTTCTGAGCTCAAAGACCTTGTGCATGAAGTCTGGATTGAGGAGCAGGATCTCTTGGATGTTGTTGAAGAACTGAAAGCCAGAGGACCCAATGCTTGACCATCCTTGAACTTCCAGGCCCCTGACCACTTCATTGTAGAAAAATCTTCTCCAACATAGAACTTCTTCTTTTGTTAAAGCACTGCTCCTTATCAAGTCAAATTTTGGAGCCAATCTTTGTTCTGATGTTGTTGAAGATTCTACATGGTGTTCAGGATAGGCCACCCTGTTTGCTTCTTCTAGAAACCTTTCAAACCAGGGCAGATTATCCTCCATCAAGACATAGATCCTGTTGATTGCATGTTCTGCTGAGAGATATGTGGAAGTGTTGATGCAGCTTGATAGGTACAGTTCAAGAACCTAAAGTGGATTCAGTGTATTCCAATTCAGCTCTTCTATTCCACCAAACTCCCGTCCAATCCAGAATCTCTCAGATAGACCATCATACCCCCAAGCTAGAATGGAGTCAAATTCTAGCTTATTTGCCGTCGGTGTGAATTGAGGGGCAATGGTCTGTCTTGATATGTTTGTAGCAGCAGGAAGTATGCTGAATGACAAAGGTGTGTCTTCATTTTGACTTTCATTCTTCAACACCTCATCAACAGCTCGAACAACTAACTTCCAATCCTCAGTGATATCCTCCTCTTCATCTACTGAGTCTGGCAAGTCATGGATTTGAACAAAAGCAGGTTTGAAGAGAGAACTTTGAAAAGCAGCCTGCTCTTGTATCCATTCATCGAGGCTGTTAGCATCATCTTCCATAGTAACTATCTCCCCTTTTTTGTTTGCGTCAGTGCATAGAGTTTCATCTGTTTGAGTGCCCACTGATACAAGGGAGGGAGTAGTCACCGGAGGGCATTGATAGGCTTCATGCATAGAGACTTGGTGCTGTAGTTTGGACACTTTAGCCTCTAGCATTGCCACCCTGGCCGTCAATTCAAAATTTTAAAGTTTCAGTCTGTCCTCATCCATAGTTGTGGAATCCTTGGAAATAGATAGGGCCTTAGGCCTAGCCACTGCATCCCCATCACCCTGGTTTTCTTGGCACCTGGGATTCTTCTCAGTGAAGAGTGTTTCAAGAGAAACATCCGCATTGTGAGTTGCCGTGGTTAGGGTCTTAGTGATGTTATCACTGTCCTCCTAGTCAAATGATGTACCAGGAGTAGTGATAGCCCTTTCCACATTCACTCTATCATCACTCCTAAAGTGAACCTTCTTAGGTGATGAACTTGGGTTGGGTACATTAGCAGCCAAGTCAATCAATACCTCCGAAATAGTGGTAGTTGGAGAAGGTATATCATCTTTATTAGGTGCCTTTGCACTTAAGTTCAGAGAAGAAAAATAATGACTACGCTAGTACACAGGAGGGTGTTCCTGAGTACTTAACTTATGCACCATATTGGTCCTGCGTACTTAGTAAGTTGCAAGGCTTTTGCCTTGCGTACTTGTCAAGTACGCATGACCAATGTCCTACGTACTTTCTAAGTACGCAGGAAGTGTTGCTTCCCCAATAAATAGAAGACTTATCTTCATTTGTAGGTGGAACTTCTAGAACTAGGTTGAGAGGTGTCCGGGCGGGATGAGCTCTCCCGCCCCTAGACCATGAGCTTAGATGAGAGATGTGTGCTCCTTTGGTATGTTGTCTATAATACGGGATGATTTCTATGTTATGGATTACGTATCGTTTGATTCTCTTTTATCTTTGTTCATGTTTTCTCTGTCTCGTTTCTTAGTTCACACACAAATCACAGAACAGATTCGTGTTATTTCCGCTACGCAATGAGGCTCCCGGGACCTACATTAGATACCTTGAGATAGTGGACAATTAAATTCATGTAGCATAACTGTGGGGTACACGCTGTATACTTATAACTAATACCTTAACACACAAGAACGTGATGCAAAGATGCTTATAGTTTCAAATCTTATAATATTGCCAACTTGAATCACTTGTTTATATTGCATATTACGTATGAAAAAGTAGTAATCCATGACATGATCCCATATTCTTTGATGTTTATTGTGTATCATTTTTGCTTATAATAGTCTGATATGAACCTCTGCTCATGACTTTGACCAAAAATAGCTTGTGTGTATATTCCTGTATATCGATATCTGAATCTTGTGCATATTATCTTTATTCAAAAAAGCCAAAAAAGAATTTTAACTTTGTGTACAGTTCAATCATTATCCAAAAGATCAAAAATATTTTCTGTACAGTTTATTAAAAGTTTATAAAAGCCAAAAATATTTGTGTTTAACTTCCTTGAACTTCTTTTGAAACCTCTTGATTGAATGTTCTTATCCGGTTCGCTATTTGACTTGACATCCTTCATAATTTGAGTTGAAATTTTTAATGAACACTGGTCTCTGCGTACTTGTTAAGTGCGTAAGAGTTAAACACTGCGTACTTAACAAGTACGCAAGATTTAAGTTATGCGTACTTACTAAGTACGCATGAGATAAGTCTTGCGCACTTGATAAGTACGCACGACCGTTGTAAGTGGGGTATATATATAGTACTTAGGCATTTTTCTTCATTATCACAATCAAAAACTTAGACTACTGTTATATACTCCCTGCTCGAATTTTCCTCAAAAAGTTGTGTGTTCCAAAGAGATTTTTCGTCCCGATCTTAGTTTCATCCTCACCTAACAAACATTTGGTGAGAATCTCAGAGCATTTCATCCATTAATTCACTTGTTTTGTTTTAGACCGATTTCTTGAACTTGAAGAACTAGGGTTTGGATGATGAAATTTGGATCGATTGTGGGTGTTTTTAAGTGAAATTACATCCTAAAACTAGTTTAATATCAATAATCAAAGCTCTATCATCTCATAATCGTCCTAATCTTGTCTTGATTTTGAGTTTGACTCCTTGTGTGGCCGTTGTTTCTCGCCGGACCAAGGGTAGGTCAAAATGACTTGATTTTTGCAAGTCATTATTGTTGGTGTTGGTTCCATAAGTCATAATCATGTGTTTCGACCTTGTGGTGACCTTAATCCACTGCAAAAACTCACTTTGATTGGATTTTGGATTTTGAAAAACTTTCTAAGTGTTAACCTTGCTCACTTAGTATGTACGCAAGAGATAACTCATGCGTACTTGCTAAGTAGGCAAGACATAAACTCTGTGTACTTGTCAAGTACGCAGGAAGGGCAACTTTGAAAATTTTCTATGTCTGGAAAGCAGCTCCTTGTGAATGTGCTATACCTTATCATGTCTATTCCATTCCAATGATTCTATTTGTTCTTATTGTGTTCATTATATGTTCTTGTAGTGCTCGTGCATTTACAAGTGAATTCAATCTACTGGTTCTCACCCAACCCGAATGGAAAGGTGATGCACTGGAGTACAGGGAGATTGTTGAAATTCTGAATCATTCGAAGATCAGTTATGCCATCTCTGCTGATCCTATTGTCTCAAGACCTTACTTGGAGGAATTATGGAACACAGCTAATCATGACTGTAAAGTAACCCCAAACGTCATTAGAGCAACTATAGCCGGTCATGAGATAGCTATTTCTGAAGACACCATTCGACAGGTTCTGCAGTTTAAGGATTTATCAACTGATCCGATAACTTATCCTGACTACCTCGTTGATGGTTGCTGGAGACAAAGGATGGGGTATGTTGGTTCCATGGACTACTCCTCATACAAGAAGATGTGGGTACTTGATTATTACTTTGCACACGTCATGATCATGTGCCTATGAGCTAGGAAGGCGGGAAAGGATGCCATGGGTCATGACTTGGCGGCCACAATGGTTGGCATATCTCTGAACAAGGGCTACAATTTTTCTAAGTATATCTACAAGTCTATCACCGATCAGATCAATGATGCTGAGCGGTTTAGATTTCTATTATACCCAAGGTTCATAAAACTGTTGATTAATGTAACAACCCCAATTTTAGGGATATACATTTTTTTTATTCTAGAAGACATAAGTGACACAGACATAGACGGGTACCGGTATGAAAATTTATGACACAATTAGTGGATACAAACGAGGCCCAATGGGCTTGGCCCATCTATGAGTTATTACGCTTAGTCCATACATTAGTCATTGGGCTTGGCCCAATCGTCCAAAAACCCATTAAATATAAACACTTATAAAAACCTGAACGGTTATACGGTTATAATCATACCCGACTTGATTCTAGTATGGAACCCGGGGTCATACCATATGTAATATATCACAATAAGAGTTACCTAAATAAATACTATCTACATGAATTATGAACTTATAATTATAATGTTATTCATACCTATTACGTGCACTCGCGTATCTATAAACACCGAACACTTGTCTAAGATGTCCTGTCTATAAAAATAAGAACAATAATTAAAAATAACTAAGTATGTACTAATATAAAAGTGAATGCTGATGTCTCGCATTTACTAGTACTAAAAATAATACCTAGTGATACGATTTAATTTAATGCTACAACAGTTTATATAAAATCTATGTTTTTATAAAACCTACCATCTTATATATTTAAAAATCTCTACATATAACTATATTAAGTATTTATAAAAGAGAATTATTTACATAGTTCTTCTATTTAATTAAAACCAATAAAAGAATCAATTCTTTTATAAAAGGCTATCCTATCTTCATAAAATCACCATTTTTTTCAAACTTTTAAAGAATTGCCATAAGTATTTGCCATCCTTGTTCCAGGACCTTCATTCGATTTTTTTTTTCTATATATCAAATTTACACCATTTTAAAGCAATCTTTTAATGCTTCTAAAAACTAGCAAACTTTTGAAATCGTCCAACTCCAAGACTCCACATTTAAATTTTATTTTTCCGAACCATATCTCATAATATCTCCTAAGTATCCTACCATATCTATCATTAAGTCAAACCCTACACCTAAAAATTCTCAAGATACACCAAATCAATTAATTTGATGCGTTCCCAAGGATTGTAGCAGGGATATCCACGCAAAATCCTTCTTCCCCAATCAAACTTCACCAGAGTTTCCCCATAACCAAGGTCCATTGCATGTCTTCCTTGGTTAATCTCTTATACACCTTCTTACACTCTTAATTCTCTCTCACAAGCCTTCAATCAACCTCCATCAGCCCCTGAGTTCGAAACAGCCTTCAAACCCTCCTGGAATTCGGATTTTTGGTGAAGAACAAGCAAGGATTCAAGCCAAGTTCATCCCATGTAAGTTACTACGCTATTCGCCATTCAATCTCTCGAATACACACCATCTTTGTACACGATTTCTGTCCAAATCATAGCCTTAACATTGTCTTATATTTCATTCTCATTTTGTTCTCATAGCTTGGAAGAAACACCCCAAGAATCGTCCCAAACAAAGCACACGTAAACAAGTAAGTACACTCGTTTGTTCCACCCGAATCGTCGGGTTTTCCTTTCCGGTTCGTCCAAATTTTCAGCCATGGATAGCCACATTCATGGGTGATGATATAACCACTAATGACATGATCAAGACTTGGCATACACGTAGCTTTTGAAATATTACAACCGAAAAGTAGAATCGCAAAACCCAAAAATAGAAATTTAATCTATATAATCAAAAGCTAAGTTTTTAACTCCATCATAACTTTACTAAAAACCCATTATTTGAATCTGAGATAACCCATTTGGAAATCCAAACCATGCACATACCTTCACCCGAATCGGTTTGTGCATGAGAAGCCTTGATCACTTGTATTATCACCTTAAAACGGTGAAATTATCGTTCTGTCCATATTCTCACTTAGCCCTTTGAAATCTGGTTTATTATAGAAGTTATACACTTGTTGGAGTCCCCAACCTTGCTAAACGCCCAGCCGTTGTTAAGCTATGCAAGCCTACCGGAAAACCTTACGATTATAAGCATTATTTTCACTATTTTACACCGTTTTAGGCACGTATGACCCCCTATATGTCCGAACCACTAAAATACTAAAGTTATATATTACTAAGTTCCTAAAGCTGACTCATAACAGCCTATGGCTCTAAACAAGAAAATATGTCAAAAACTATCGAAAAACCATTTTGAAACCGTCAAAAACGGATCCCACAATCTTATTTATTCAAAAACAACATTTTCACCAACAAACTTATAAAATCAGAATTTTTCCAGAGGACATATGTGCCAAATAAAGAGTTTTTAAAAAAGAATCACTAGAAACGTTTACAAAACGAACGTACGATTTTGAAATGAGTTTTAGAGCCGTAAATTGGGAAAATTAGTTAGACACCTCAAAAAAATATGAAATTTACAGAAAACCATAAAATACTAATATAAACCCAGGAAAAATGTTGAATTAGGTACAGGTCATCAATTAGTAGGATTTAGGTCATTTCTAGACAATTAAATGCACTAAAAATAGAAAAATACAGAAAATAATTATATAAAAATTATTTTTATGATTTACGAGTCCTAAAATACTATATAAAAATATAACTTAGAAATATTGAGGGATTTTTAATTATTTAAGAAAATATATATAATTTAAACGCGTTAAAACGATAGCTAATTAAGTAAAAGTAACAAAAACAAAAACAATAAAATAGTTATAAACCTTATTTTTCTAGAATTTTTGTCTTGTATAACTTAAGTATTACTCCCACTTGAATTATATAAATAACCTTAAATTATATATTAGTTAATCACTTCAAAAGCGCGAGTCTTACCAAAACCGACATGTTAGAATACAGCAATATTACAATATTATTGGTTTACCTTATTTTGTAGAGATAGATGATTCATATAATAACTAAGATCCATAATAACTTAAGTATACTTAACCTAAACTTATTCGATGATAAATAATATATTAACCAAACTAATAGAACGGGTTCTTTTGGATATAGTGTACAACATCACCTTAGGACACCGACACGTATGGACTAGTCAATGATATTTGAATTATTAGTAACAATTTGTTCTAAACATAGGGGCCCTAGTTTGTACCAACCGACGACTTATCTTTCAAGCTACCACAATGTGAGTTCATGTGATTCCCGTTTTACAAATTATTTCTATACACGTTTTGGGACATGAGATACATACTCCTAAACAATTTTATACTTGGTGTGATACATAAATAAGGCCATTTTAGCTGCCACAACGAATCCCCGAACTTTTGTACACAATCATTAACTCCTTTGGAGCCAGCGAATATATGGGTAGTACTATCTGGTGAAACCCCCGCACACCATGGGCCCGTCGTAACCGGGACAACCTCCCATATAATGATAATCATATAATGATGATAAATATCTTGTGACATATATTTGTTTAACAGTTGTAAGCTTATGTTGGCAGACATGTGCAATTAAACCCATAACAATAAGGGGTATGGGTTAGGGAAAAATATTATTTCTAGATGTCCATGGGTTGTGGGCAAAGGGTTGATTGTGAACTTATTTATTATGCAGAAAACTTATTTATTTGTGTCTGTTGTCTAAAACGCATGAATTCACCAACATTTTGTTGACGTATTTTGAGTATGTATTTCAGGTACTAACCAAGAGAACGAGACTTAGGCACAACACTTAGAGTACAAACATGAAGAAACTAGAAGAATAAATTGTTTAGACAATAGTACTTTGATTGGTTGTAACTTTATTTTATTTACTTTCAAGACATGTATTTTTTTTAGGTTGGACGTTTAGTCTAAGTAAGTAATGTAATTTTTATTTCCGCTGTGATTGGTTTATATCAGTTTTTGCGCCTAGCCCCCTGGTCGGGTTGTGACAATTAATGATGTTGTACCCAATCTACCTCAGATTGGAGAGAGATTACATGTCAAAAGAGTGGAGAAGAGAGTGTTTGCACAATTCTTAAAGCCAGGTAGTGTAGAACCTACCCCTGAGCACACTCCTCTCTTTGGCCACTTAATTAATGTAGCATATGTGGCCCCTACTGACTTTAGATGGTATAGTGCTGAGTCTGAGCCAGAACAGAGTGAACACTCTGACGAACAGATAGAGGAGGAAGAGGAAGGAGATGATGATTCTAAGATGATGAATCTAGAGATGAGGGTAATGAAGAACAAGAAGGAGGAGATGGTGCTGACAAGTCAGATTCTGAAGCCACTGAATCTGATTCATCTGATTCTGATGATGCACCAGACCAAACAAACCCATGAAGATCGGCAAAGGTTTCCCTTCCCGAGTCATCTTCTAAGAGACAAAGACAAGAGAGTACTGGAAGTGAATATGAACCTGTTGACGATTCGAATGCTGAAATACAAAGACAGAGAAGAGAACGAAGTGTACAGCGATGAGGGGATAGACCAATTGTACCTATCCTTAAAGAGGCCGTAAGTACTGCTTCACCCTCTATATCCAATTCCAGTCTGCGACAGAGGAGGAGGCAGCCACGTGTTACTGTTGAGGTGGCTGCGACCACTATCACAGAGGAGGCTCCTGCGATAGTATCCCTCCCACTGCATTTTGTCCAACCGATGATGGTGATGACTCCAATTCAAACTGAGTCGGTCACCATCACCCCAACCACAATTGCAACCACTACCATCCCAACCACCATTCCCACAACCACCTTACAACCGCTCAGTCAACCCTTTGAGTATGTTGATTTTACTCATGGGTTTTACTTTGACAAGATCTTTTCCTTCCCCCCACACCCCATACATCTGAACCCTCTTCGTCCATGGGACCTGATCCTCGTGATACAAGGATTGCCACCGTGGATACTCAGGTAGCTGGTCTACTTGAAATGGTATGGAAGTCAAGGGAGGAGTCTGATAAGAAACAAGGTCAAATCAATTCTTTGATTGATGAAGTAGCCGCTCTAAGGAAACAATGGATGTCTGATGATCTTCAATGAAAAGAGCATGAGGTGATGTTCAAGTTAGTGTGTGACCTGACCAACGCGCTTGCTGCTCAGGGGGAGAAGATAAAGGAATTGCTAAAAGAGAAGGAGGTTCCATCCAAGCCTAGCACTGGTGAGGTTTGTCACCTAGTCAATCTGACTAAGGATGATGACACAGAAAAGGATCCTAAAGCTAGTCCTAGAGGAAGTGGTGAGCAACAAGCGCTAGCTATTGTTCCTATCTCTGATGTGCCTATGGCTGAGGGGGAGCCTGCTCAAGGTGATGCATCTGGTAGTGGAGGTGATAAAGGAAAGTCTCTGGCTGATGTTCTTAAAGACCTATCTGATGAGGTTATTCTTATGATCGAGCCAGACTATTCCAGAGAAGCTCAGATCGATGCTCTCAGCAATCTAGAAGAATGAGAGATCGAGTCTGATAATGAATGGGATGTTGAAGATGAGGATGTTAGGGTGGAGTTTCCAAAGGGGGACGGTGAAGGAGTATATGAGCTTGAGGATGGAGAGATCTTTGATGCTCCAGCCTTTGAAGCTACATTCAGCACTGGTTAAGTCGAGCCTGAAACTGTTGCTGAGGCTAGTTGTGCAATAACCTCGACTGGAGCCTCTCCCACCGATCCGGAGCCTATTGATCCTGAAGCTTGGAAGAGTAAATATCCTTGCGGATGGTTTACTAAGGATCTAGATCCTGTCTGGCAAAAGACATCCATCATAGACAAACACGGAGCTACAGGCATGATCTTATCTATCAAGTTCGACGACGACGACAAGAAGTTGTTCGCTATCAAACGAGCTGGTGGGGTTCAATACTTGAAACCTACCAGTGAAGCGTTCAGCTCCCTACCGAAGTTTGATCTGGTGAATCTTGCAAACCGAGAGTTGCTTGGTGATTCTAATCACGCGGTAGCAATAGGTTTGTGGAAGACACTACAACAAGAGGGAAGATTAGGAAACTTTAAGGTTTTCAAGCCTCAGAGGCCCAAGAGAGTCAGCGATAAAAGTGTTAAACATCCCGTGACCAACCGTAGTCTTAAAAAGCTGGTTTACAAGCCAGTGCTGTGTGAAACTAGGATTTCCCTGAGAAAGTTATATCAGGATATCCTTGGTAACGTATGCTACTGGTACGTGGACCCAAAGACGGGCGAGGCGGTGGTGATTGGTAAGGTAAGGTCCGCAAGTGGAAGCTTGGAACAGAAGGAACTGATCAGGGTTTTTGATGAAACCACCTTCATCAATTTCTCTGTGAAAGATCTGACGGCTTTAAATGAAAAATATTGCATCTACACGGACGAGTGGATGAAGCTTCAAGCATCAAGATACGACAACTGTGACAATCCGAACTTTTAGGATTAACCCCGTTAGCAAATCCAGTTAAGTCTTAACCCAATTAACCAAATCTTAAACCCCAGGGACTATTTCTGTCAAGAATTAATCTTAGACTGCAGGGACCGATTGCGCATTTAACAGAAATTCAATCTGTTGACTCCTGAAAGTCAAAATCAAGTGGGTTTTTGTTCTTGTTGACTTCCAAAAGTCAAAATCGTAACATTGATTCAAAATCCAAATCTCTTAATGGATTTCTGTTTGATTTCATAACCGTTTTGCACATTCACGTCATTAATCGACTATCATTGAGCATTAACATCTCCATTATATGCGAATTAATCCTAGTTATGGCTATTGTAGGATCGTGAAATTACAAGATGGTTCTGTTCTTAGTTGAGATTGGCGGAAACAATAACAACTACACAATTACAATCGAGTAGACAGAAAGAATACTGATAAGAACACTGTTGTATTAAGCTTTGAGAATAAACGATTACAAGTGAAAACTCTAATTCGAAAAGCACACTTACAATGAAGTGTTTACACAGTATTTATACTAACTTAGAATCAAGACAGACCCTTGATTCTAAGGATCAGATCGAACACAGACCGTTGATCTTTTACACAAAAGCTAATTTTACACGTCCAAGTTAAACTAGCTAACTTTATTGAAGCGTCTTCTTTATGCATCATTGCTTGCATGTCTGGAGAAGAGCATTGTTGGGTTTTATTGGTTGTGCCATTTAGGTTCGTTCTGCTTTGAGTGTGTCAGTTGCTTTTGCAGAAAGTTGTCAGTGACGCTTGGCATGGATAGTCAGCTGCAACGATTTGTCTTCAAGGAACATAGCTACCAGCAGCAAGAATGAGAATGATGCTGCTGATAAGACTATCAGCAGCAACATTGGTCTTCAGCAGATAAGGCTATCCGCAATAGATTTGTTCTTCAGCAGGAGAACAGGTATCCGCAGCAAATAAGCTTGTCCGCGGTATTTTGTTGGTCAGCAGCAAACTCTGAGATCAGCTGCATTTGTACTTGAAGAATTTTGTAGTCATCAGTCTTTGTTTCTACAAACTCCCCCTAGACTGATGCTACCAAAATTCTCTTACTGTCTTTGTTGCTGAGGCCTTTGCATGTTTCTGACTATCCTTTCGACCTTATATCCTCCATTGGGACCATCTCCCCCTTTTTGGGTGCATCAGTGGACGAATAAGCATCAGTTTGGGTGCCTATTAATACAAGGAAGAGAGTAGATAAAGTTTGGAATTTATGAGCTTCATGCATAGAGACTTGGTGTCTTAATTTGGACACTTCAGCCTCTAGCATGACCATCCTGGCCGTCAATATCAAGATATGAAGTTACAGTCTGTCCTCATCCACAGCTGTGGAATCCTTGGATCTAGATGGGGTCTTAGGCCCGGCCTCTTCATCCCCATCACCCATGGTTTCTTGGCACCTGGGATTCCTCTCAGTGAAGGGAGTTTCCAAGGAAACATCCTCACTGTGAGTTGCCGTGGTTGAGGTCTTAACAATGTTGCCACTGTCCTCCTGGTCATTTGTTGGACCAGCAGTAGTGACAGCCTCTTCCACATCCACTCTTTCATGGCTCCTAGAGAGGACCTTCAGGGTAGACGAACTTGGGTTGGGTGTGTTGGAAGCAAGGTCAATCAGTACCTCCGAGATAGTAGTAGTTGGAGAAGGTACATCATTTTGATCAGGTTCTTCAACACTTAAGTTCAAAAGAAAGAGGAGAGGCTCAGGGGCTGTTCTATGGATCCGGGAAGTGATCCTGATCCTAATAGAGAGACATCCAAAGGAGTCCCCCTAATAATGTGGCTGTCCCTTATGATATTCTCACCAGAATGTTGTGATTCTGAGTGAGGGCTGTTCGGTTGGGTATGGCCTTTGAGGCAAGAGAAGAAGGAGATTCCTTGCCCCTTTTCCTAGTCGTCGCAACCGGGGCCCTGTATTCCGGTTGAACGATAACATACAAAAGAGGTGAAGTAATTTTTTGTACCTGTGCATCCTTAGTGGTATGCACAGGGGTTCGAATGGTAGAAGCAGACTGTTGTTCAAGTTGTGAGGTGGAGGGTGTGGGATCAGTATCAGCTGGGATTGCTGAACTGACACCCGGGGTACTTTATATGTTCGGCATTGTAGATAACAATGGAACATTGACCGCTGAGTACCTTTTTGGAAACAGCTTCATCTTATCACTCCAAATCGGCAAAAATGCAGATCTTCGTGAAAACCCTAACTGGTAAGACGGTCATGTTTGAGATTGAATCCTTTGACACAATCGACAACGTGAAGGAAAAGATCTAGGACAAGGAAGGCATCTCGTCAGACCAGCAGCGTCTAATCTTCACCGGAAAACAGCTCGAGGACGGCAGATCCTTAGCCGATTACAACATCCAGAAGGAGTCAACTCTCCACCTTGTCCTTCTTCTCTGTGGTGGCAAGAGCGGAGCTTACGTGATGCCATCTGCTTTTCTTCTGAGATATGCATTGGAGAAGAGTGTGATAGAGATATTTCCATGGAGGGAAGGTTTGAAGGTTGGTAGATGAGGGTTGGTTGGGACTTGTGAGAAAGTGATGCTGGTGGGTGGAGGTTGGTGGGGACTTCCATGATAAAGTGATGTTGGTTTGTGGAGGAAGGTGAAGAGGTGGTAAGAAAATTTGATTTTGTTTTTATAAGGGCAGAGATGAGAAAAAGCAAAATGACTTGTACCGTACAACCTTATTTACTTTTCATTGTTACAACTGTAATACACCGAGACAGTCATGGTAAAGACTGACGTTAATTTCTTTTACAGCGGGTAAAAGTTAATTTGAACTTAAGTTTACCCATCAGCAGCAAACTTGGTTGCTGTGGATGAATAAGTCTGTCCGCTTCAACTGTAGTTGCTGCTGATAGAAGCAATGATCTGCAGCAGGGATGTTGCTGCTGATGGCCTTAAAGCTATCCGCAGGAACTTTGTTCCTGCTGATAACTTAAGGCAGTCAGTGGCAAATCCTTTGCTACAGAGGATCAGGCCTCTCAGCAGCCAAAAAGGATGCAGCTTACTTATGACTTTTATTTACAACATAGAGACGGACATATTTACAACAAAGGATAGACGTACTCAACTGAACCGATGATGATGCTTGGTGGTTTCTTTACCTTCCATTATTGATTTGGTGGTTTTCTAGTTTTCCTCACACTCTCAGCAGCAGATTTTGCTACTGATGTTTCTGGCTTGTTGACAGTAGATCCTGCTGCTGACAGCTTTGTTGAAGTGTCAGCATTCTTTGCTACTGTAGGCTTTGCCTTGGATTTTGCCTTA
The DNA here is from genome assembly GCA_023525975.1 of Smallanthus sonchifolius. Classification (NCBI taxonomy): domain Eukaryota; kingdom Viridiplantae; phylum Streptophyta; class Magnoliopsida; order Asterales; family Asteraceae; genus Smallanthus; species Smallanthus sonchifolius. The sequence continues at coordinate 29,974,337 of CM042039.1, read as the reverse complement.
TCAGCAGTGAGCACTTTTGCTGCTGATGTCTTTGCCCTATCAGTTGCAGATTTTGCTGCGGAGGATTTTAGCTTATCAGCAGCAGACTTGGTTGCTACTGAAGGCTTCTGCTTTGTTTTCTTGGGCTGAACTGGACTAACAACCGATGTATGATGATCTTTCTTTACCCTTTGTTTTTGAGGAGCTTGATGAAGGATCTGGTTGAATGGGTTAAACTTACAATTTGCAGCAAAGTGGTCTGATTCTCCATAAATGATGCAAGTTAGTTGAGATCTAGGAAACTTCATTTTTGAGGGAGATAGAGACTTTTTGAACTTTGTTGCTTTGTCTTCGTAGATTCTTACCTTCTTATTTTTGTTAGTCTTTTCAAAGGCATGCTGCTTTGAATGTCTTTGATATTCCAGGTAATGAAAGCAGGTGCTGGCTGTGTGGTTATATCTGCCACACACAAAGCATGATTTTGCCAGTTTGTGTTTTGAAAGGTAGACATAGTCCTTTCTTTGGAACAGATCCGTGAAGTTCCATGGATGAGCTTTGTTATGTTCAAAGGTGGCTTCTTCTAAGGTCCTTTGAACATATAGAACTTTTTCTTCAGGCTTACGACATACATCATATACCTTTCTCTTTGTGATTGGCATGAACTGAGGCTTGGGGTTTGTGGGTTCTGATGTCTGTCCCTTTTCTAGCTTTCTTCCATCTGGAGGATAGCTGATCTTGATCTGTTTGAATGGTACAGGGGCTATAACAGCTGGAAGAACAGCAGGAACTGCAACTCTATTCAGAACAGCTTCAGATGGGACTGCACTGGTTTCATCATGGTCTGAGTGAGTTGACTCAGATTCCGATGAGGTAGTTCAGTCCTTGATGAGAGGTTCATTCGTTGAAGGATCAAGGTTTCGGTTTGCAATGTCAAGATTTTCAACATTGAAGCTTGGTTCGTATATGGCAATATAGTCAGCTGGAGGAGGAACAACATTGTACTGATCATTGTTATACCCAAGTCCAGTTTTTACCTTCTCATGGACTTGAATATCTAAAAGTCTTTGTAACTTTTTGGAGGAAAATTCATATTTTTCAACATGAACTTTCTGTTTCGCCAGTTCAGCTCTGGTAGCTTTTAGTTTGACCAGTAGATCATCAATTTGAGTTTCAAGATTGGGTTGTTCGTGTTTTAGCGATGAAATCTCTTTCTTAAGGCAGTTAATTTTTTCTTTATAAGTATTTTCAACCTTTTTGAACTCAGATTTCATCTGATGAAACTCTTCATTTTGAATTATAAGGTTTTGGTTATGCTTTCTATAACCCAACACTTTATCAATACAGGCTTGAGAGCAAAGATGTTCAAATACCTGAGGTGGTATCTCTGTAGTGTCTACCATTAGAGCTTGATTGTTGACTGGCAGTTCTTCATATTGAAAGCTCCAGTCGAACTCAGAAGTTCCAACAGTTGCACAGCCTGCAGTTTGAACTGGAGGAGTAGCTTGCTGCTGTTGTCTGGGTTGGGCTTGGTGAGCTTGTCTTGACTGAGAAGTGACTGGATTTGCTCTTGGTTCCTTGCATTCTCTAGCAAAGTGACCCAGTAGTTTACAGATGTAACATCTGAGTTTGCTTTTATCCAAGCCAACTCTGGTGTTGGAGTTGTTACTTGGAATGGGTCTTCCGGTTCTAGAGTAGAACCTCTTTGCTCTTATAGAGAGCATGGCATATGAGTGTTGTATGTCCATTTCTTCTAAATCATCTGGATGAAAGCATTCCAGATCCTCCTTGGTAAAGGACATATTGTTTGAGCTTTCAGAAACAAAAGCAGCAGGGGTTGATGTTTGAGGAGGAGCTTCTAGGAGAAATGGTGAGCTGTTTGTTTGGGAGCTTGGAGTTTGAGGTTGGGTGATGATGGGAGGATAGTAGTTACTTGAACTAGGACCCGAGTGTTCAGAATGGAGTGCAGAGGAGGTGGTAGTGGATGTTGAGGCTGTTTGGTAGCTTGAGCTTCTTTCTTTTGCCTGAGTCATCTCTAGCTCATAGGTTTTTAACATTCAAAAGTGCTCAGTCATCTGGAGAGTCTTCAGATTCTCCGTTCTTATGATTGACACTGTGTAAAGTGTCCAGTAGCTTGGTAGAGACCTGATGAACTTCTTGAGAATATCTTCATTCTCTAGCTTCACCTTTGAGCACTGCAGCTCCCCTACAAGATAGGTAAATCTGTTGTATAGAACAGTTAGAGACTCACCTTCTTTCCAGACGAAGTTTTTATACTGCTGCTTCAGGATGTCTCTTCTGTTCTCTTTGACTTCCTCCGAGCCAGCGAACATTTTCTTAAGAGCTTCCTAGAGCTCTTTGGCAGTTTTGTAGCTTCTGAAGTTATGAAAAACTTCATTTGGAAGGCACATTTGGATAGCTCCTAGTGCCTTGAAGTCCACCTCCATCTTTTTTATATCTTCATCCGAGTACTAGGAGGGATCCTTTAGAACTGATGGTCCTCCAGAGTCAGCAGATGCCACCATGGGAATGTAGGGTCCATCCCTGATAGATTTCCACATTCCGTACTCCTGATAGTAGAAAAAACTTTCCATGCGATTTTTCCACATGTCGTAGTCTTCTCCCGACACCAATCTTGGTGGTCGGTTGATGCTTCCGATGTCTTCAAAACCATTGCTTTATGCCATTTTTGTTTCGTGGTTTTGGGTGACTTGGTAAAACAAAAGAGTTTAGAATAGAACCAGAAGTGATTAAACAAGTGTTAGTTAGTTTAATCTGAGCCAAAGCTCTGATACCACTTGTAGGATCGTGAAATTACAAGATGGTTCTGTTCTTAGTTGAGATTGGCGGAAACAATTACAACTACACAATTACAATCGAGTAGACAGAAAGAATACTGATAAGAACACTGTTGTATTAAGCTTTGAGAATAAACGATTACAAGTGAAAACTCTAATTCGAAAAGCACACTTACAATGAAGTGTTTACACAGTATTTATACTAACTTAGAGTCAAGACAGACCCTTGATTCTAAGGATCAGATCGAACACAGACCGTTGATCTTTTATACAAAAGCTAATTTTACACGTCAAAGTTAAACTAGCTAACTTTATTGAAGCGTCTTCTTTATGCATCATTGCTTGCATGTCTGGAGAAGAGCATTGCTGGGTTTTATTGGTTGTGCCATTGAGGTTCCTTCTGCTTTGAGTGTGTCAGTTGCTTTTGCAGAAAGTTGTCAGTGACGCTTGGCATGGATAGTCAGCTGCAACGATTTGTCTTAAAGGAACATAGCTATCAGCAACAAGAATGAGAATGATGCTGCTGATAAGCCTATCAGTAGCAACATTGGTCTTCAGCAGATAAGGCTATCCGCAGCAGATTTGTTCTTCAGCAGGAGAACATGTATCCGCAGCAGATAAGCTTGTCTGCGGCATTTTGTTGGTCAGCAGCAAACTTTGAGATCATCTGCATTTGTACTTGAAGAATTTTGTAGTCATCAGTCTTTGTTTCTACAACTATTAACCCCGTAACCGTCGACTTCATTGCCAAATACCATCAAATTCATCGTTTCCGTATACTAATTTCACAATTGAACACTCTGCACATGACAAACGAATCCCTGTGAAGCTTGTACGCACATCAACTTGCCTGGAGCAGGAACCAGTGACGATAGAGACCAAGCAATACTGAATCGACACTTGTTCTACTCGATCACCATCAATCCGACACCAATTCAGGTAACTAAATACACCCTCACCTTCGCTTTCATCTGTTTAGTGAAAGCCCTATCAAATCCACGGCTTACATTATCGAATTAAACTCAACCCCGAATCTAGGGTTTGTTTATAAATCAGTATGGGGCTTTTGATCCTAGACTTAGTTTAAATCCAATTAAAGTGTATGGTTAGTTTCATATCCTGTCACTGATCAAAAGCCCTATACTAATCTAGTCTTCCATTATCGGATTTAACAAGATACGAATCTAGGGTTCTTAACATTTCTGGTTTGATCGAATCCTACTCTAAACCTGTTTTAAATCCAATTAACTTGTATCACCATACTCGCAATCTCCTGTTTAATAAAAGCCCTATGTTAATTTGTATAACATCGATTTGATCATAATCCGTAAACTAGGGTTTATCATTAAAACGTTTGGGGGCTTTTGGCTCTAGACATAATTTCAATCAAATTAAACAACACCCTCAGATTCGAAAGGATCTATTTAGTGAAAACCCTATGATTCCAACAACTCTTAATATCGAATTTTGCCAAACCAATCTGGTGTTCAAACCTAGGGTTTCGGCTTTTTGAAACAATAATTAAACGATCCCGCACTCATCGATTTTGAAATCAAAATCAACTTTAGAACATAAATCAATCACTTAACAAAACCCTTTGCTTCTGTTTCAATTCGTATTCGAAATCGTTGGATTTGGAATGGTTTGGGTCCGGATCGCGATAGGGGGGAAAAACCCACAAGAGTTTATGATTAAAACCTTTAGAATCCGGTTCTTTTTGCGATTCCCTAGCGGGCAGGACTGGTACAACGTGTGACTGGTGTGGAGGAGACACGGGTTCGAGTCTCCCTCCCCCTGTTTTGGTTTTTATTTATTTTTAAAGGATTATTTAATTATAAATCCCACCCCTATAATATTATATTATTATATTAATGTGTTTTAGCCCGGAAAACGACCCGTAGGCTCGGTTTTCAAATTATAACCCATTTTTATTGTTATTTCCACTTATAAAATAATATATATCTTTATTGTTTTTAAACTGGGACTTCGAATAAAATAATATATACATATTATTTTCAACCTCACGATCTCAACTAAAAATAATATATATTTTTATATTATTTTTGCCACGTTTATAAAGTTTATGAAACGATTCAAAAATTATAGATAATATAATTTGTTATATTATTTACTCACATTTATTATATAGATTAAAAATAATATATTTATTATTTTTCCACACAAATGATTATTTAGTTAATCCGACGAGCCTAAAAATAATATATTAAATTATATTATTTTCCTAACTTTTGTAAACGACTTTAGCGTACGAATGTATTTATTTATTTACTATTCGTTATTAACGTACGACACGTAACGCTTTTCCCTTAATGATTATATTAAGAAATTTATATAATTCCGTCTACTCTTAAATCCTTAGAAAGCGTTAAGATGTTCTAACTTTCGTGTCGTCGTCACAAATCCCAACTTGTACTTAATTTATGTATTTATAATTTTAGGGCATACGTAAGTCGTCTGCGACTTACACTCGTGGTTACAACTTATCTCTTGTGTGATCCTATCCACTACTCACTCCAGGTGAGTTTCACGGCCCCTTTTAGTGTTTTATTTGGGGGAGAAAACATGTCACAACCCTTTTTGGGTTATTGTAATTTATATGATATCACTGTTGAGGCTAAGCGTAACACGCTATCTTGAAAAGTCCTCACACACATCGGACCCTTAATATGGTATGAGCGAGGTAATTTTGGTAGTACTACTGGGTTTGACAAACCCCACCCGCGTTAGTCGCGCTAACTCGATTGGAGGTCGAACGAGTGAAATATTGAACTTAACACATTAGTCAGAATTGATAGACCTGGCTGGAGGCAAACAAACAAACACACTGTCAGTTTCAGTTGCGAGCACTTTAGCAAAACATGAATATAGGCATGCAACCTATTGATATATATATTGAATGTACATAATACGCAAACGCTTTATTTGAAATGATTGAAACATGTGAACTCACCAACCTAGTGTTGACTCGTTTTCTTACATGTTTTCTCAGGTTGGCACTCAGGATCATATCAAGTCATGCATGTGTCTTGGACTAAAATTGAAATAATTATCTATTGAAAAATATTTATGTTTCGTTTGTATTTGGATTTGGGTGCGTTGTTTTGCGCATTTACTTTCGTTTAACGCTTCCGCATATACACTCTGAACCTTGATCTTTTGAGTTATTACATTTCAAGTCCCATATAGTGTCGTTTGAAGTAACTGATGTCTGAGATCCTGGTTTGTCACCTTTCAAAACGGGAAAACTCCGTTACTGGAATTTGGGGGTGTGACAGACAAGATCCGCAGTGCTCAGCTTGAAGCCTTAAAAGAGAAAAATCTATATTCTAGAAGGTACACGAGGAATGGAACCACAATTTGAAGTTAAGTCAGATGGCATTCGCTACTTCGCAGAGCGAATTTGGATTCCAGCGTATGGGAACTTAAGAGAACTGGTAATGGATGAAGCTCACAAATCTTGATACTCTATTCATCCAGGTTCTAACAAGATGTACCACAACCTAAAGGTGTTATATTGGTGGCCGAAGATGAAGGCCGATATAGTCACCTACGTGAGCAAGTGCCTGACCTGCTCAAAGGTCAAGGTGGAATACCAAAAGCCTTCTGATCTACTTCAACAACTAGAGATCCTAATGTGGAAATGAGAGCAATTTTCTATGGACTTCATAACTAAACTACCCAGAACCCCTAGCGGATGCGACACCATCTGGGTGATCATAGATCGCTTAACAAAATCTGCACACTTCCTTGCAATGAAAGAAACAGACAAGATGGAAAAACTCACTCGTATTTATTTGAAGGAAGTAGTCTCTCGGCACGGTGTGCCAATTTCAATCATTTCGGATCGAGATGCTCGATTCACCTCTCGGTTTTGGCAATCATTGCAAAAAGCCCTAGGCACACGTCTAGACATGAGTACAGCATATCATCCACAAACGGATGGTCAAATGGAGCGTACCATCCAAACCTTAGAGGACATGCTACGAGCTTGTGTGATCGATTTCGGTTGGGAGTCTCACTTAGCTTTAGTGGAGTTCTCCTACAACAAAAGTTATCACACTAGCATCAAGGCGGCACCATTCGAGGCATTGTACGGACGTAAATGGCGATCTCCTATATGTTGGGCTGAAGTTAGGGATAGCCAACTTACAAGTCCCGAACTTGTATTCGAAACCTCTGAGAAGATCGTTCAAATCCAAAATCGTATGGCGGCAGCTCGTGATCGTCAAAAGAGCTACGCCAATAAGCGTCGTAAACCGTTAGAGTTTCAAGTAGGCGACATGGTTCTACTCAAAGTCTCACATTGGAAAGGTGTAATTCACTTCGGGAAGCGAGGCAAACTGAATCCTCGTTATGTTGGACCGTTCAAGATAGTGAAGAGAATTGGGCCAGTAGCGTATCAGTTGGACCTACCTGAAGGACTTAGTGGTGTACACGATGTCTTTCATGTTTCGAACTTGAAGAAATGTCTAGCAGACGAAACACTCGTGGTTCCTCTTGAGGACCTACACATCGATGAACAACTGCGGTTCATTGAAGAACCGGTGGAAATCATGGATAGAGAAATCAAAACGCTGAAACGCAGTAAAATCCCTATTGTCAGAGTTCGTTGGAACTCGAAACGCGGACCGGAATTCACATGGGAGCACGAGGATCAGATGATACGCAAGTATCCGCATCTGTTCAAGCAATCCCCTTCAAACTCTTAAGGTACTATTCTAATTTTCGGGACGAAAATTCTTTTAACTAGGAGATGATGTGACATCCGGAAAATTTTTTATTTTGTTTAATTTTCGGGACGAAAATTCTTTCAACTAGGGGATGATGTGACAATCCGGATTTTTAGGATTAACCCCGTTAGCAAATCCAGTTAAGTCTTATCCCAATTAACCAAATCTTAAACCCTAGGGACTATTTCTGTCAAGAATTAATCTTAAACTGCAGGGACCGATTGCGCATTTAAAAGAATTTCAATCTGTTGACTCCTGAAAGTCAAAATCAAGTGGGTTTTTGTTCTTGTTGACTTCAAAAAGTCAAAATTGTAACATTGATTCAAAATCCAAATCTCTTAATCGATTTATGTTTGATTTCGTAACCGTTTTGCACATTCACATCATTAATCGACTATCATTGAGCATTAACATCTCCATTATATGCGAATTAATCCCAATTATGGCTATTAACCCCGTAACCATCGACTTCATTGCCAAATACCATCAAATTCATCGTTTTCGTATACTGATTTCACAATTGAACACTATGCACATGACAAACGATTCCCTCTGAAGCTTGTACGCGCATCAACTTTGCTGTAGAAGAACCAGTGACGATCGAGACCAAGCTATACTTGACCGGCACCTGTTCTACTCGATCACCATCAATCCGACACCAATTCAGGTAACTAAATACACCCTCACCTTCGTTTTCATCTGTTTAGTGAAAGCCCTTTAAATTCCAGGGCTTACATTATCGAATTAAACTCAATCTCGAATCTAGGGTTTGTTTATAAATCAGTTTGGGGCTTTTGATCCTAGACTTAGTTTAAATCTAATTAAAGTGTATGGTTAGTTTTGTAACCTGTCACTGATCAAAAGCCCTATACTAATCTAGTCTTCCATTATCGGATTTAACAAGATCCAAATCTAGGGTTCTTAACATTACTGGTTTGATCGAATCCTACTCTAAAACTGTTTTAAATCCAATTAACTTGTATCACCAGACTTGCAATCTCCTGTTTAATAAAAGCCCTCTGTTAATTTAAATGTATAACATCGATTTGATCATAATCCGTAAACTAGGGTTCATCATTAAAACGTTTGGGGGCTTTTGGCTCTAGACCTAATTTCAATCAAATTAAACAACACCATCAGATTCGAAAGGATCTATTTAGTGAAAACCCTATGATTCTAACAACTCTTAATATCGAATTTTGTCAAACCAATCTGGTGTTCATACCTAGGGTTTTGGCTTTTTGAAACAATAATTAAACGATCCTGAACTCATCGATTTTGAAATCAAACTCAACCTCAGAACCGAAATCAATCACTTAACAAAACCCCTTTGCTTCTGTTTCAATTGGTATTCGAAATCGCTGGATTTGGAATGGTTTTGGTCCAGTTCACGATAGGGGGGAAGAACCCACTAGAGTTTATGATTAAAACCTTTTGAATCCGGTTCTGTTTGCGATTCCCTAGTGTGTAGGACTGGTAGAACGTGTGACTGGTGGGGAGGAGACCCGGGTTTGAGTCTCCCACCCCCTGTTTTTGGTTTTTATTTATTTTTAAAGCATTATTTAATTTCTGTATTTGTATTTAGTATCTGTATGTATTGGTTTATCGAGTTTTAAACATGTATGTAGGTACTTGTACTTGTTTAGTCTCAGTTAGTGTTGTTCACAAGAGCAAAGTCTGCGTACTTGCTAAGTCACAGGAACAAAGTTTTACACACTTGCTAAGTACGCAGGCAACATGTCTAGTATATATAGCCAGTTAGTGAAAATGCTAGGTACGCACTCATTCTCACTATAACCGGCTGTGATTATCAATAGACGAAGTTTGAAAGTATCTTGTGTTTGTTGTCGGTTTACTTTGTGTTGCTTGATACTCCAATTAGTCACGGGTATTCCGCACCCTGTTCGACTAGTCACACACTCGCACCTAACTATCCGAGTGAAACACCCTACTTTATTTTATTAGTGTTTTAATGCGGAAAACTAGTCCCAGATTAACAAAACCTTGCCATAATGGCCAAGGTATCTTTTTCATTTATAATAATATTGTTTACAAAAATGATAATATGATTATATTATCCTATATAGGGACTTTTCATCTCCGAGTAGCCTCGTCCATAGGAAGCTCTATTCCATGTGCTTCTTTCCTGCAGTGTTTAGAAAACTTTTTTGAATTAGCTTACGCTAACTAAGTACACTGCATCGTTCATTTTATTACGATACCATTAGGTTCTTATTGTTCAAGTTTTCTGGGGCTCTCGAGCCCACACGACCATCTCCGGACGTACCTTCGGCCACGCTTTTCGTATATATTATGGGTGTGATAACCCCCTAGCAACCTTCAGTCCGAGCATTGGCAAGGTCCTTATACTCGTCAGTATAGGCATCCTTGCATTTGTCACGAAGACTCATCCATTCCTCAGCCTCGTAGGCTTGGAATCTTTTACTCATTCAGTCCCGAAGGCCTAGAGTTTACTCTTTCAGCTCTGTAGGCCTAGAGTTTACCTTTTCTTTTCTTTTCTTCTTTACTTATTGAGATCCACCTTTCAGGCCGGATATCTCATTTCATTTGGGACCTTGAGTATCTTTGACTCACAGATGTATTAAGCATTGGTTTTCATTTCACATATATGCTTGATTTATTCACCAACCGGTCCTCACCGTTAAAACTTCATAACGGTTTCTCCACGATGCATTAGAAGGGTTTATATATAGGAAGTACCAACGGCGTATCCACCACCCTTCTAACACTTCATGAGTACTCCGTTATTCCATTTTAGGTTTTACACTCGTTCCATCATACTCATTCATATTTGCACGTTTCATCATGCATTCACATATTCAGCATGCATTTCCCATATTCATATTCCTCACGCATTCACTTTCATTATGCATGGTATACTTTCATCTCATATTCGTATTCGTCAAATAGTGTAAACTGGGGTAATTTTCCTTACAGAGCAGTACCTCTAACAGAGATGTCCCCAGGAAAGAGCGACGGGACTAGGAGAGATTTTTACACCCCTCTTTCCTAGACAGGACATTCCGTTTGTCAGATAACCACATACAGGTTGGATATTCTCCCGTACGTTTACTATATTTCTTTATTAGTCCATACCCCTAAACATTCATAATGGTTTCACCACGAAGTACATAAGAGGTTTATATATAGGAAGTACCAGTGGCGTATCCGCCACCCCTTGGATACGTCGTGACTACTCCATTACCCCCGATTAGTGTTTAGACTAATCCGTCATTACCCCGTACCCTCATCATATCGCATAGCATATATCACGTATCATTTGAGCACATAATTCACGTATTTGTGTCTAGGGTACGGGTCCAGTGTACTTACATTATCCTCGGGTAGTTCCTAAGTTCGTTCCTTGTTTAGACGTTTCTCTTACTCGAACCGCACTCTTAGTGTACCGCACTCGTAACCACCACGCTCGTAACCGTCGTGCTTACCTGCCTTGGTTTGCGTGTGTGTTTGGTGGTGATGGTTATGATGTTATTCTCCCTTTGAACAACAAGTCCATCTATTTATAGGTTACCAATGTAACCCGTAGCGGACCACTAAGCTAGGCGGTAGAGGTCCGCTACCGCCTCTTGCCGGCCGTTTTCCTTGCCCGCTACGTAGCGGACCGCTAAGGTTCTGGGTAGCGGTTCGATACCTAATCATTGTTCATGAGTCACCAGTCATGTGTCACTTCCTCGTTACCCAGGCGAATTGCGGCTAGCGGACCATTACAGGCTTGGAAGCGGTCCGCTACCGGCTCGATTTTCTAATTTCTTTATTTTAAGCCCTTGATATTTGGGAAATTGCATTTTAGCCCCTAGACTTTCATATCTTGTGTAGCTTTTAAACGTGTCTTGATTAAGTCAAGCTTTTCTAACGTGGCTTGAACTATTTTTGTGCTGCCAAACTCTTTTTGACCAACTTCTCCCCTATATACAGGAGTCCTACATCTTCTACCATATAGCATCTCATATAGAGGCATACCAATACTGGAATGGTAGCTGTTATTGAATGAGAATTCTTGTAATAGCAGATGGCTATCCCAACTTCCACCTAAATCAATTATGCAAGCACGCAACATATCTTCGAGAGTTTGTATTGTCCTCTCACTTTGTCCATCAGTTTGAGGATGATATGCCGTGCTAATCAATAACCCAGTTCCCATCTCCTCATGGAACTTTTTCCAAAAACGTGAAGTGAAACGAGTATCTCAATCAGAAACAATCGAGACTGGCACTCCATGCCTGGAAACGATTTCTTTGATGAACAAATCAGCTAACTTTTCTGAAGAGTATGTCTCACATATCGCTAAGAAATGAGCACTCTTAGTTCACCGATCTACAACCACCCAAATGGTATCATAACCCCTAGCTATCTTTGGTAGCTTGGTTATGAAGTCCATAGTGAGATGTTCCCATTTCCATTCTGGGATTTCTAATGGTTGTAACGTTCCGTATGGCTTCTGATGTTCTACTTTAACTTGTAGGTAAGTTAAGCATTTAGCTATATACTTCATGATATCATATTTCATTCCGGGCCACCAATAATCTTTGGGCAGATCTTGGAACATTTTTGTAGTACCTGGATGAATAGAATATCGTGATTTATGAGCTTCATCGAGAATCTTAACACTAAACTCACCTGATCGTGGTATCCACATACGACCAAATCGAGTCTTGACTTTATACTCATTCTATTCTAGAAATTCTCCTGAGCAGCCATTCTTTCTTTCTTAACATTTTCACCTTTTAATGCTTCGATTTGTGCGTCTCAAAGATGTCTCATGAAATCAGGAGTTATCACTAATTTATATGCTTTCATCCAAATAGGATGATGCTCTTCCTTGTGGCTTAGAGAATCAGCTACCACGTTAGCCTTTCCGGGATGATACAAAATCTCACAATCATAATCTTTGACCAGTTCTAACCATCGTCGTTGACTCATATTCAAATCTTTCTAGTCAAAGAAGTACTTAAGACTCTTGTGGTCTGTGTAAATCGTACACTTCGTCCCATACAGATAATGCCCCCAGATCTTTAGTGCAAACACTACTACAGCTAATTCTAGATCATGGGTTGGATAGTTTGTTTCTTGTGTATTTAGTTGTCGAGAGTTATAGGCTACCAGCTTTCCTCTTTGCATTAGAACACATCCTAACCCAAGTTTCGAGGCATAGGAGTATATCACAAAGTCTTCTATTCCTTTTGGCAATGCCAGAACTGGAGCTTGTGTCAATTTTTCTTTTAGTATCTGGAATGCCTTCTCTTGTATCGCATTCCATTCGTATTTTGAGTTCTTTCGAGTTAGTTTAGTTAATGGGGTGGCTATCTTAGATAAGTACTGGATGCATCTTCTATAATAGCCAGCTAATCCGAAGAAACTTTTAACTTCCGATGGATTCTTAGGTGGAGACTATTTCATTGCAGTCTCTACCTTTGCTGGGTCTACTGAGATACCGTCTGCGTTTATAACATGACCCAGAAACTGAACTTCTTTTAACCAGAATGCACACTTTGAGAATTTAGTGTATAGTTTCTCTTTCCGTAAAGTACTAAGTACTTCACAAAGGTGTTGTGCATGCTCTACCTTGTTCTTTGAATAAATCATAATGTCATCAATGAATACAATAACAAACTTGTCTAACATTGGCTGGCATACTCTATTCATGAGATCCATGAAAATAACCGGAGCATTTGTCACTCCAAATGGCATAACCACAAATTCATAGTGTCCATAACGAGTTCTGAATGTCGTTTTAGGTAACCTGATGATAACCGGATCTTAAGTCAATTTTGGAAAACCAACTTGATCCTTGCAATTGATCAAACAGATCATCAATTCTAGGTAAAGGATACCTATTCTTGATAGTCAACTAATTCAATTCGCGGTAGTCTATACACATCCTCATACTACCGTCTTTCTTCTTCACAAATAGAATTGGTGCACCCCAAGGGGATACACTTGGATGTATAAATCCCTTGTCTAACAATTCTTACAGTTGTAACATTAATTCCTTCATCTCAGTTGGTGCTAATCGGTACGGAGCCTTAGCTACTGGCTTAGCTTCAGGAATTAAATCAATTTTAAATTCGATCTCTCTCTCAGGTTGAGCACCTGGAAGATCATCTATGAATATTTCTGGGAATTCTTTTATTACTGGAACTTGATGTAGTTCCTTCCCTTTCATCTTTATATCAGCTACATAGGCTAAGAAGGCTTGATGACCTTGTCTCACGTAGCTACTTATCTTGTCCATCGTGCATAACGTGATCTGGTTTCATCATTCACCAATGACACTAACTTCCTTTCCAGTTGGTGCCAGGAATCGTACAATCTTCTGATTGCATATAATCGTTGCGGCATGTGAAGATAACCAGTCCATTACAATGATTACGTCGAATTCTTGCATCGACATTGGAATTAGGTCGACAAGATATTCCTTTTCCTCTATTAGTGGTCGGCAATCTCAGCATATGTCAGTTACTAAGCAGTTTCTATCACTCGCGATTTCAACCTCTAATGCCTTAGCCAACTTACTTCTATTAAAGTTTCTAGTGTTTGCATACTTTAAAGAAATAAACGATCGACTAGCTCTTGTAGAGTCATGTTATTCTAATTAAGCTGTTGTCATTATTGTATTTTGAACAATGTTAGCTTAGTTTACTTTTTGTTATTTCTTAATTGTAATTTCAGCTTATGTAATTTACTGCTTTATTTAGCTAAGTCTGGGCCATCGAAACTACTTAGTTTCGATAGGATTTTTTATCACTTGTAAATGTAGTTTCGGTTGGCATAGTTTGGATACCTGTTGGATTACTATAAATAGCCTAGTTTGAGAATGTTTAGGGTGTGAGTAGCGGATGTAACCCTGAACTTTCTCTTTCACATTGTTCTTTAATCAATACAACTTGCGCACTTGTTTTGATGCATTGTTCTTACATTTTCATATCATTCTTTTGTTGATTGTGTGTGGAGAATCGATCACCTATGAGATTTTACGTTGAACTCTGGACCTACAATTGGTATCAGAGCTTTATGCTCTTGAATCTGAGTATTATCAGGTTTTTTGTGATCGATTCTAGGTGTTTTACTGCGTTTTATTGAAGTTTTCTGCATCTGGACTCTACGAGCACTATTTCATCGCTATCAGTACAGTTTCATTGATTTCTGACGTGTATTGTTAGGGGTTTCAAAATTGGAAGTTGGATTTGTAATCAGGAGCATTAGATGAGAGTTTTTGCTGGATTGGATTGGTATTTTGGTGATATTGATTTTTGTGATTGATCATCATTGGAGGTTTTCTAACTTAGGGAAGAAGACATCGAAACTACTTTGGGGAACATTCCGTTAATCATCGAACCTTTCTGTCTGCACCCTGTCTGGTAGAGGTACAATCGAAACTACCTTTGTTGTCTTGTTCTAATCGAAACTACTGTGTGCAGCATCTCAACCGAAACTTGGACATCGAAACTAGTTATAATTGAAACTAGGTGTTTTTACGGGGACTCTGCTTATTTTTTACCAAGGGATTCATCATCGAAACAAGTTATTTTAGGTTCTATTCTCCAATCGAAACTAGAAGTTTCGGGCAGCTTGAGTTTCGATCAAGTGTTTCTCTATCGAAACAAGTAGTTTCGATCAAGGTTATTCACCCGAAACTAGTTACTGTTTTATTTTCGATTACTGATAGTATGGCAACTTCAAGTTCAAATGAGTACTCTAGAGGGAACAAACCACCTGCTCTTGTGTCTACAAGAGAATTTGATGACTGGACAAAGAAGATGAAGCTTTTCTTCCAATTTCATGATCATACATTGCTGAAATCTAGCACTGATGGTCCTCACAAGCCTGTTATCACTACTGCTGATGTTCAACGTCCTAAGACAGTAGCTGAATATGATGAGAAAGACCTTGCTTTGATTGCCCAAGACGACAAGGCTTATGGGACTATTGCTATGGCTCTTCCTATAGATATCTTCAACATCATTGCTGAATACACTATTGCCAAAGTCTTATGGTAGACTTGTGCACCAGATTTTAGGGTAGTGCTGATGTTAGGGAGAGTAAGAGAGATCTGATCAAGAAGCAGTATGAGATGTTCAGTACCGTCAGAGGTGAATCAAAGTCTGATTTGATCAACCGTTTCTCAAGCATTGTGTCTAGGCTGAAAGTAATGGGTGTTGAGTACCCTACTATGGAGCTAAACAAGAAACTCCAGATGCTCTCCCTGAGAAATGGAATACGTATCGTATCATGGTCAAAAAGACTGAGAATCTGAATGCCTTGTCTCAACAAGAAGGCTACAGCATCCTGGAATCTTATGAGATTGAGATAAAGAAAGGAGCAGTTACTCCCACCAATCAGTCTGGAAACACAGCTATTATTGCTAGATCAAGTTCTTCCAATAGCTCATACTTTCAGACTGATGTTCCTCCTTCTGCTGCTGCAATTCAATCTACCAGTTCCTCTGCTCCTCAAAAGTCTATTACCATGATTCCTGATGAATATGTCCCAATCATGACTGCTTTCATACCGTGCTATGATGCACTAATTTCTGGAAACCTGACACCGGTTAGCTTTCAACCTGATGACTTGGAGCAGATCAATCCTGATGATTTGGAGAAAATGGAGATTGATTGGTGCATGGCCATGCTGACTTTAAGAGCCAAAAGATTCATCAAAAGGACAGGTTTAGATAGATTCAAGCAGGGGAAGACACTTGGGTTTGATATCAAGAAGGTGAGATGCTACAATTGTGATCAGCTGGGTCCCTTTGCCAGAAACTACAAGGTGTAGTCCTCTAAGGATCAGCAGGAGAAGAAGACTTCCTCTGGAAAACAAGCTGCTAATCCTCCAAAGCCAAACACATATTCAAGTTCCACAGCTCTTGTTTGTCAAGCTGATGGACACTACCATTGGGGAGAACAAGCTGAGGAATCTGTTGATAAAGACTTGATGGCTGATGTAGAGGACAAGGGCAAGTGTGTCATGATTGAGCCAGCCAAGGATCTCACTGTTGTACCTCCTGAGGTTATTTCTAAACTTTGTAGTGCTAGATCTTTTTTAAATGAAATTCAAAAATACAGATTCATCAATCAAGGTGATGTATTACTATGTGGCAAAAAATGAAAAATTATACTTAAAGAAAATTTGTGACATTTCTTGAGAAAACCGTTCTTTAATTGTGCAACTTAATACTCAAACCATTAATAATAAAATTTTGAGTGAAAGAGTCCAAAAGACAGAAAAGGCTAAATTACAAGTTGGCCACATGGATATGGATCATATATTTTTGTTTGGTATATTTGATAAACAATTTAACAGAAAAGGCATAAAGGGTCTTGGTTATAATTCTCATCCACCATCTTATTCCAAATAAGGAAGATTTGCTGACATGCCTGTTGCTCATGTTCCTACTCCTTCTGGGTGTACCTTATCTGCTGATGATTATATTACATCCTCAGATTCTGACAGTTTTGCTTCATATGCAGAGTCAAATTGTGTAACTTCAGAGGATGATTGTGATGAGAGTACTTGTTCTAGAACTGTTTTAAATGAACATGTGTCAGATGAATGTAATAATATGTCTGTGTCTAAACCAGATATTTGTGAATGTGCTGAAAATTTGTATTTTGATTCTATGCCTTCTGAGCATATGGGTTTGGGATGTGACATTTCTAAATTTAAAATACTTTACCTTTTATTCCTAAATCTTTGAATGCTGTGTCATGTGTTACCAAGTTTAGAAGTGCAGGAATTATTGTGAATGATGTACCACGTGAAACCATGAGCAACATGGAATTTTTCAGATTAAAAGAAGAACGAAGTCTACAAGACAAAGTTATTGCATAAAGAATCGTACCATGTTTAGATGCCTCAACATCACAATCATTTTCATCTTGTGATGACAATTATCAGGCTAAGGCGTCTTGTGATAAAGTTTGTTTTAGTTGTGGTGCTTCAAATCATGTCTCAAAAAGTTATAAACTAACAACAATCAATTGTAATGAAGAATCATCTCCCAAAATTTCATTAAATTCAAATGTGTCGTCTAAGTCTTGTCATAGTAGAAAATCTAGGCGTAAAAGAATTAAATATGCAAAAAGGTTCTAGATGACCATGCTTCTCCACGATGCATTAAAAGGACCTGGAAAATTAAAAATATCATCTCCCAAAATTTCATTAAGGACCTGGAAAATTAAAAATAATGTTTTATATGATGACCATGCTTCATCTAAGGAGGATTCTGATTATGATTCCAATGTGGTGTTCTATCCAAACAAGAAAGTTCTGGATAGCAATGGTATTGGTCAAAATTTCTAAATGAGTTGTTGTGTATAGGGTTAACCATGAAGAACTGGAGATAACATTTGGCATGTTGATAGTGGATGTTCCAGACATATGACCGGTCAATTTAACTTGCTGCAAGAATATCATCCCATGGATGGGGATTATGTAGCTTTTGCTGGTAACCCAAGGGGTGGAAAGATTGAAGGTCAAGGAACAGTCTCGAATGGTTTAAATAGTCTGGAGCATGTCAACTTCATTCCCCAATTAAAGTACAATCTGATGAGTGTCTCTTAGATTTGTGACAAGGATTCCTGTACCTTGCTTAATTCAAAAGAATGCCTGATCTTAAAGCTTAGAGTGGTGATTCCAGAAGAACTCATTCTCATGCGTGCTCCCAGAAGATACAACACCTATAGCTTGGATATGAACAACCCATCGGGAATTGAATCGTGGTTTCTTTCAAAGGCTTCTGAAGATGAATCATTTATGTGGCATAAAAGGTTCAGACATGTAAACTTTAAAACCATGAACTGCCTGGTTCGAGGAAACCTTGTCACCGGATTGACTCCCTTCTTCAATTACTTCACATGGATCTCTTCGGTCCTGTGAGTGTCATGAGACTTGGTCGAAAATCTTACTATTTGGTGGTAACCGATGACTTCTTTCGGTTTACCTGGGTGTTCTTCCTGGCTAAGAAAGATGAAATGCCAGAGATTCTAACAACCTATCTTATTCAAATTGAGAACCTTTTCAATCTAAGTGTGAAGACTATCCGGAGTGATCATGGAACATAATTCAAGAATGCCACTCTTGATTCCTTCTGTGAAAGCAAAGGAATTTCTAGATAATGCAGTGCACCACGTACTCCTCAACAAAATGGTGTAGCTGAAAGGAGAAACCGCATATTGATTGAAGTTGCTCGAACTATGATCGTTGATTCCAAGCTTCCTGTCATGTTTTGGGCAGAGGCAGTGAACACCGCGTGTTTTGTGCAAAATCGAGTTCTTATTACTAAAAGCTGCAACAAGACACCCTATGAGATCATGTACAAGAGAAAGCCAGTTATTGATTTCTTTAGAAAGTTTGGGTGTGTGTGCACGATGCTGAATATGTCAGGTCAGCTAAAAATATTTGAAGCCAAAGATGATGAATGACATTTTGTGGGATATTCATCAAATCAACGAGCTTTTCGCGTTTACAACAAGCAAAGAAGGATGGTGCTGGAGTCCATTGATATAAATTGGCATGAAAGCAATCATACGGACGCTTGTGACGGTCCTGATTGGCTTTTTGATGTCTAATCCTTGTTTAAATCATTTAATCTTCCTGTGTTTTCAAATGAATTAACTTCTGCTACTCCTTACTTTTCCATGAATAATCTAGGGAACTTAAATGATCAAAGTTCTTCCTCATCCACTCAAAATGAAATCCCTGCACCTGCTGATGCTGAATCTAATGTGGACTCTTTCGATTCTGGTGTAACAAGTGAAACTGTTGAAGACAAAGCTATCCCAATAGTAGATGTTGCCCCACAATCAACTGCTGAAGATCCTATTATTGATGAAGCTGGTCCTTCTGCTAATAATATCACAAATCTAGACGAACTCTTGGAAGAAGATGAGATTCCTCAGTTGAGAATTTACAAGAATCATTCCACCGATAACATCATTGGTCCGCTCAATGTGGGTGTTCGTACCCAGAGTGCCTATGATGCATTGGAAAAAATCATGTTCTCGTGCTTCATTTCTCAAGTTGAACCTAAGAACATCAAAGCAGCTTTGCTTGAGAACAGCTGGGTGGAAGCAATGCAAGAAGAGTTACATCAATTCTCAAAGCTGAATGTGTGGAATTTGGTAGATCTTCCCAAGAACAAAGTACCAATCGGCACTCATTGGGTATTTCGCAACAAAAAGGATGAAGGAGGAATTGTGGTTCGGAATAAAGCTCGTTTAGTGGTTCAAGGATTCAATCAAGAAGAAGGGATTGACTTTGAGGAATTCTTTGCACCAGTGGCTCGCTTGGAAGCCATCAGAATGTTTCTCGCCTATGCAGCCAACATGGACTTCACTATTCATCAAATGGATGTCAAAAGCGCATTTATGTATGGAAAAGTTCAAGAGGAAGTGTATGTCAAGCAGCCACCGGGTTTCATTGATCCTAACTTTCCAGACTGTGTCTACAAGTTAGATAAGGCATTGTATGGTCTTCATCAAACACCTCGTACATGGTATGAAACATTATCAAATCATCTGCTTGAGAATGGTTTCACACGAGGAGCCATTGACCAAACTTTGTTCAAACAGAAGAATGGAAAGGATACAATCATAGTGCAAATTTATGTGGACGATATCATTTTTAGATCTACCAATACTCGTCTGTGCAAAGAATTTGAAGAAGTGATGCGTTCTAAGTTTGAAATGAGCTCTATGGGAGAAATGAAGTTCTTTTTGGGACTGCAAGTTGACCGGTCTGAGTCAGGAATCCTCATCCATCAAGAGAAATACGTAATAGAGATCCTGACCAAGTTCAAAATGGTTGATTCCCATCCAGTCAAAACTCCCATGGAAGTTCGACATTGTCTGTCTCCCGATTTGGATGGTGAAAGCGTTGATCAGCACCTTTATCGCTATATGATAGGTTCTCTCATGTATCTCACTGCAAGCAAACCTGACATCATGTTTGCTGTGTGTTTGTGTGCACGCTTTCAGGCTAATCCTAAACTCTCTCATTTATCTGCTGTTAAACGTATTTTGAGATATTTAAACTATAAGCCAAAATTGGGTCTTTGGTATCCTAAAAATGATTTGTTTGATCCTGTGGCTTATTTAGATTTAGACTACGGGGGATGCAACTTAGACCGCAAATCCACTTCTGCAGGTTGTCAGTTCCTTGGCAACCGCCTTGTCTCATGGCATTGTTAGAAACAATCCACCGTTTCCCAATCCACCGTTGAAGCCGAATACATTGTCGCCGCACTTTGTTATTCCCAAGTCAGATGGATACACCATCATTTGCTTGACTACGGGATCATATTCCATGAGACACCCAATCTTTGTGACAACACTATCGTTCCCCATATCACTAAAAACCCAGTTCAACATTCCAAAACCAAACACATTGAGATAAAACATCATTTCATCCATGATTGTGTTGAAAAGAAGCATATTCAAATCGTTGAAGTCAAAACCGACAAGCAAACCATAGACATCTTCACAAAAGCTTTTGACTCTACCAGATTTCCTAACTGGTAGAAATGCTTGGCATGATCAATTTTCAGTAATCCTTGTGAATATTAGTGTGTTTCAATTTTATGATTAATTGTCAAGAAAAATCCAAAAAGATTTTATTTTTCTGTATGATTAATTGGAACCTAATAGTCCATAGAAATCAATTAGGTTTTAGAAGTATAACTTCAGAGTTTTCGGTCAAAAACTTTATGTTTTTGGTCGGAAAATGTTTTCGGTCGGAAAATGTTTTCGGTCGAAAACATTTTTCGATCAAGAAGATTTCGATCGAAAAATCTCTAGTATAAATAGTTGTGTCTTTTGTATTTTAAGTAACTTTTTCATTTTGTATTGTGATTTTACAAGTTAATCAAAAGAAAATTTCTATGTGTTTTTGCTATTAATACTTGATTATATTACTTGATTAACGAAGCTAATCATCATGAAGTATGCATTTGGTGTGATTGATAGTATTGAGATTGTTCTTCTTTGATTTGTTCATTTTGATGTGGATTTGATTTCTGAATTGATTCCGCCAATTCAGAGAGTGATTGAAGACTTTATCCTTGAATATCAACAGATTTGAGGGATTCACAAGTGGTATCAGAGCTGTTGGTTAATAGCTCTTGGTATTCAAGAAGATTTTAAGTCAAATCTGATCAAATTGAAGTAATTTGGGTGTCATTGTTGCTGATTTGAAGCTAGTTTTGATGGAGATGAAGTTTGCATAAGTTTGAAGACTTGATTCTTTACTCAGATCATCACATAAAGTTTTTGGTCAATTCAAGTGTTCTTCTGTTGAATTATCCGAAAAGTTTGTTTGAAGTAGCCGAAAAATCAGTTTGAAGAAATCGAAAAGTATTGTCAGAAAGTTCATCTGTCCAAAATATTCTGATGTGTCGATCGAAAAGTATTGTACTAAGTTTTCGACCGAAAAGTTATAAGTTGGAAATTTTTCTGATTTCGACCAAGTTTCAAATTACAAGTAAAGAGTGTTATTGGGAAATCACCACCGATGTTGAAATCAATGTCAGAATTTTCAAATTGGAAGATAATGATGAAGGCTTATTTTAAATTTACTGAACACACACTTTGGGAATCAATTGTAAAAGGTCCTCACATTCCTAAGACTGCAAATGCTGATCGGTTAGTCCCGATTGCTGATCCTGATCTTTATTCAGAGGAAGATAAGAAGTTAATCGAAAGGGATAACAGAGCATTGGGTTCTATTATTCTAGCACTTCCGACTGAGTTGTATTTCAATTTTGAGCAACATGAAACTGCTCAGGGTCTGTGGAACGCTTTGTGCTTAAGATTTGAGGGTAATGCAGCTCTTCAGGAAAGCATAACTGATCTTCTACTGAAGCAATATAACATGTTTAGTTATAAAAAGAATGATACTCTCAGTGAGCAGGTGACTAGGTTTACAATCATGATCAACAGGTTGAGAAAAATGGGAGTAAAATTTGAAGAGTATGAGCTAGGAAAGAAGCTGTTAGACTCACTTCTAGATTGCTAGAGCATACCTTGTATGCTAATCAAGAACACAACTCCAGATCTAAAGAGTAAAACACTTGATGATATTATCTGTTTACTCGAGTCTTATGAATTAGATGCAAAGAAGAGAGAACTGAACTACAAAGATAAACAAAATAACTCAAGTTCAACAAATGCAGCATTATTTTCTGGAAGTAGTGAAGGAAATAATGGAACAAAACCTGAGAAAACCAAAGGTTGCTGTGAACACTCATCTGGTGAGAAAGTCAAGTCATCTGGAAAAATCCCTAAAGATCAGATTGCTCTGTTCGGAGCTTTCATGAGCAGCTACCATGCACTGGTGATAGGAAAGTTACAACATGCTGTGCATGATGTAGAAGATCTTGTTTAGATCAATCCTAATGATTTAGAATATATGGATTTGCAATGGAAGATGGCCATGATAGTTGTAAGGGTTAAAAAGTATTTGCAAAAGGTTGGGAAGGATAAGTTATAGTTTGGTAAAAAGGTTGGTTTTGACAAAGCTAAAATCAGGTGCTACAACTGTCAACAGCTTGGTCACATCGCTCATGAGTGTACCAATGACAAGAAAAAGAAGGTTGAGGGAAGCGGGGTTAAGCTAGTGGAAATGATTGATGAATCTGATAAGTCAAAAAAGGCTCCAACTGCACTCATGTCCAAACAGCTGAGTAACTGTGAATGGGAGGATGAGATCGAGGATGCTAAGGATGAAATGGATGAAGCCTTGATGGCTGAAATAGAAGATTCAATGAAACCAGCTGATATTACCAGTGACTGTGCGCTCAAAACCGATTCTAAAGGAAAGGGCAAAGCTGATGTTTCTGATGAAACATCATTTGAGAATGAGGTAAATTCTGAAAATAAATTTGATATATGTTCCTCATTGTGTGTAGATCGAATGCAAAATTATCATGCAGCAAACACGTTTCTGATTGCTGAAAATGATAAACTAAAAAGAGTAAACAAAGAATTGAAACAAAATGAAGTAAATTTTACAAGAAAAATGAAAGCATTATTGAAAGATAATGTAACATTTAAAGAATATTTTGATAAAAAGGACGTTTTAATCACAGATCTTTCAGAAAAAACTTATCAAATCTAAAACCGATTTAATAAAAGAAAGAGTAATTGTTTCAAAGTGGAAGATGCAACAAAATGTCTTTGATGAATGTGTGAGCAAACATAGAACTGTTTATATCAAAGACGGGTTGGGTTACAACAAAGTTCCACATCCTGAGAATTTTGTACCTTTTCCTGAACCGCATGAATCGAATGAGTTGATGAATGACAAAAATTCTAACTTTCATGATATGTATATTAGTGCAGATATAAACTCAGGGTGTGTGGATGATAAAAATGAACTTGATGGAGTGAAAAGTTTTTTAGCTTTCAATAAACAGTGCACTAGGGAGTTTAATAGGGACTGTAAACAGTACCTAGATGTTGACTATAATCTAGATAAATTTGTTTCAATTTCTAGTTTTAATGCTGATGCAAAAAATATTAATGCTTCTGATTATGATATTTCTTATGTTTTGGCATGTTCTAGTAACTGTTGTGTTGAGTTTGATTGTGTGTCTGAAGTGTCATCAACATCTACTTTCTTTGATAAAGTGGTGCATACAGCTAGAGATTATGTCCCACTTAATAAACTCTCAAGTCTAGTTGGTGATGTGGTCTTAGATAAGTTTGGAAATCCTCTGATTCAAGAGTATGATTTGTCAAGTGAGAGACCAAAGAAAAATAATGCCATAGCACCATAGAATCATGTAGAAGCATGTTTTGTAACTATAGATTAAATTCTATGTATCGGTGTACGTGGCTAGTACGTAGGAGGGTGTTCCTGAGTACTTAGCCCGCACACCAGTTTGGTCCTGCGTACTTAGTAAGTACGCATGACCAACCCATGCGTACTTAGTAAGTACGCAAGGCTTTTGCCTTGCGTACTTGTCAAGTACACAGGAAGTGTTCCTGCCCCTATAAATAGAAGACTTGTCTTCATTTGTAGGTGGAACTTCTGGAACAAGTTGAGAGATGTCCGGGTCGGGAAGAGCTCTCCCGACCCCTCGACCGTGAGCTTAGATGAGAGATGTGTGTTCCTTCGGTATGTAGTCTGTAATACGGGATGACTTCTTTGTTATGGATTACGTTTCGTTTCATTATCTTGTGTCTTTGTTCTTGTTTATCTGCTTCGTTCTCTTTGTTCCCACACAAATCACAGAATAGATCGTGTTATTTCCGCTGCGTGACAAGGCTCCCGGGACCTACAAATCATATTCTTACCAGTGAGACAGAGAACAATAAAGTTGTCAAAGTTAAAGTGAGTGTACCAACAAATGTCCAAAGAAAGTCTTGGTGTGTCAAAGGCAAATCCATTGATGTAAAAGACAAGTTCACTGATGTCAAAGATAAGTCTATTCAAATCAAAGAACAATTAAGAGAGAAAAGTTGTGGCATAACGAGTGAAGTAGGCGAGTGTTCAAAGTCAAAGTCAAAGCCTAAGAGCTACAATTGCTTTGTGTGTGGTCAGGTTGGTCATTTTGCGAGAAATTACAAACACAACTCTAGTGAGTCAAGGTTCACAAAGAACAAAGAGAAAGTTAAGAGTAACGTTAATCGGCATTTCAAGCGAGCGTTTGAGAACGACAGTGTGTCAGAGTCCGGAGTGATACAAAGATACAGTCGTGATTACTTGCTTTCTACAAATTGTCATGCTTTATATTCTAATGTTTGCCGTGATTATGTGCTACCAAAGTTTGGGAATAAACGTGTCCCAAAAGGTTCACAATATATGAAGAAATTTAACCAACCAATATATTTTGCTAAAAAAAAATTACTATGAAATATGCGAAAAATGTTGGTTATGTTTGGAAAGTTAAAAATGAACAATCTTCACATATGGTTGGAATAAAGAAAAATATAAAATTGAAAGAACAAGATGTTAAAGATGTTAAGACTGTAAAAGGTAAAAGTCAGCTCGGGTCTCTGGATACCTGTTTATCATTAATTTTGTCTTGAATGTGCAGAGTTTAACAGGGAGGACTATTAACAATGCTTGACATGTTGATAGCGGTTGCTCAAGGCACATGACTGGACAAAGAAAAATTCTGGAAAATTTTCAAACTTTTGATGGAGGTTTTGTTGCATTTGCTGGAGATAAAAACGGAGGAAAAATAACTGGTCAAGGAACAGTGTCGAATGAACTCATAACATTAGAAAAAGTAAATTTTCTGTCTCAATTGGAATTCAATTTACTAAGTGTTTCTCAAGTTTGTGATAAAGGCATACCAGTTCATTTTACTTCAAAGGAATGTTTGTTCTTAAAGCCTAGATTGGTTATTACAGAAGAAATGATTCTGATGCATGCTCCAAGGAAATTCAACACATATGTGGTTGACATGAATGATCATACTACACCAATAACGTTTCATGTTTATTATCAAAGTCAACTGGTTTAGAATCTTATTTGTGGCATCGAAGAATGGGTCATGTGAATTTAAAGAACATGAATAACTTGGTGCATAAAGATTTGGTGCGAGGATTACCAAAGAAAGAATTCATAATTGAAGAAAATTGCATGTCATGTGCGAAGGGAAAACAGCACAAGAAGTTTCATCCAAGAAAAACCATAACAACTTTTACTAAACCTTTATTTCTTATACATATGGATTTGTTTGGTCCAGTTCGAGTTAAAAGTATTACAAAAATATCATATTGTCTTGTTATCACATATGATTTTTCAAGATTTTCATGGGTGTTTTTCCTTGCAACAAAGGATGAAACACCTGAAACAATTATTGATTTTGTCAAACGAATAGACAACATCTGTGATAGCAAAGTTTCAATCATTCACAGTGACAATGGAATAGAATTTAAAAATAAACTGATAAGTTTGTTTTGTGTAAAAAAGGAATAACACATCAGTATAGTGCTGCAAGAACACCACAACAGAATGGAGTAGCTGAAAGGAAGAATAGAACTTTAATAGAAGCTGCTCGAACAATGCTTGTCGATTCCTAGTTGCCCATTATCTTCTGGGCTGAAGAAGTAAACACTGCATGTTATGTCTTAAACAGAGTTCTTATGTGGAAGCAACTTACAAAGACTTCGTATGAACTATTCTATAAACGGAAGCCATATATCAAGTTCTTCAGAGCATTTGGTTGTTCTTGTACATTGTTGAATCCACAAGATTCATTGCCAAAATTTGCAGCTGTCGGTGATGAATGCTATTTTTTGGGTTATTCTTCATATCAGAAAGCTTATAGAGTGTACAACAAAAGAACCAAAATTGTTCAAGAATCGTTTTATGTGGAGTGGCAAGAACTAAATACTCCTACAAATCAAAATGGACCTGATTGGTTCTTTGATGCTGAATTAATCTTCAAAAATTTTGATCAACAACTTCAAATGGATTCTAATGAATCAAGTACTTCGGATACTATAACCGAATCTTCTACAAGTAGTGATCTATCTGTTGGAAAGTTTTTGGTTGGCCACAAAATTTGGTTATTCAAAATGAGATGTCTGAGAATGTTACTACATCAACTCAAACACAAGAAGATCTTGTTGATAACTCTGTCACTAATGTTGATTCTGAAGTACAAGAAATTCCAAGTACAAATGATGAACCAACAGTTAATGAATTTCAGTTGGATCCTGCAAATGATCATACTGAGGATGTAATTCAATCAAGTTCTTCTAGTGTTGAAGTTTCAAATGATCAATTACCGGAGTTTAATGATACAAACATGCTAGAATCTGTGGAAGTTGATCATATTCAAAATCATCAAATCCATTCTGCTCATCCAGTGGAGAATATTATTGGATCACCTGAAGATGGAGTAAAGACAAGAAGTCAAACTGGAAATATAAATGTTTTTTTGTGCTCCGGTTTCTTATCTCAAGAGGAACCAAAGAATGTTACTGTTGCTTTACAAGATCCAAGTTGGATTGAAGCTATGCAAGAAGAATTTCTTCAGTTTAAGAAGTTAAACGTGTGGCATCTTGTGGACTTACCTGTGGGAAAATATCCAATTGGAACGAAGTGGGTCTTCAGAAACAAAAAGGATGATCGTGGGATTGTAGTTCGAAACAAAGCTCGTTTGGTTGTACAAGGTTTTTATCAAGAGGAAGGACTAGATTATGATGTTGTCTTTGCTCCTGTTGCACGAAGTGAAGCCATACGAATCTTTTTGGCTTATGCATCGTACAAGAAATTTACTATATATCAAATGGATGTAAAAAAAGCTTTTCTGTATGGGGTGGTAAAGGAAGAAGTTTACGTGAATCATCCACCAGGTTTTGAAGATCCAGCTCATCCATTTCAAGTGTATAAGCTTGATAAAGCATTGTACGGGTTAAATCAAGCGCCTCGTGCGTGGTATGAAACCTTGTTAATACATCTTACATCAAATGGTTTCGTTCGTTGAACAACTGACAAGACTTTATTCCTGAATAAATATGATGCTGATTTGTTGATTGTACAAGTTTATGTCGATGATATTATCTATGGATCAACAAATGAAGCTCTTTACAAAGAATTTGAACAAGTTAAGAAATTAAAGTTTGAAGTGAGCTTGACGGGAAAAATGCAGTTCTTTCTGGGGTTACAAGTTGAGCAGTCTAAATCAGGAATTCTTATTCATCAGGCCAAACATGTGAAAGATATTCTTACAAAATTCAAAATGACTGATTGCAAATCAGCTTCAACACCAATTGCTCCTCATGAACCTTTAACTGTCGATGCGTCTGGAGTTGAAGTAAATCAAAAGATGTACATGTCAATGATTGGCTTGTTGATGTATTTGACTGCTAGTCGACCAGACATTATGTTTGCTGTTTGCTCTTGTGCCAGATATCAGGCAGCTCCAAAAGAATCTCATGAATCAATAGTTAAACGAATTTTCCGATATCTTAAGGGCCGGGTAAATTTAGGTTTATGGTATCCTTCTGATTCTGAATTTAATTTCTTTGCTTACACTAACATCGATTATGGAGGTTGTAATTTGGACAAGAAGTTAACTTCAGGTGGATGTCAGTTTTTAGGGGAGAGACTGGTGTCTTGGCAGTGTAAGAAACAAACGAATGTATCCACATCAACTGCTGAAGTTGATTATACTGCTGCCTCGAGCTGTTGTTCATAAGTTATCTGGATTCAACATCAAATGCTAGATTTTAGAGTAAATTTCATGGAAACTCCGATTTATTGTGACAACGAGGCAGTGCTCGGAATAGTAAAAAATCCCATTCAGCATTCCAAAACAATGCACATTGCGATCAGGCTACATTTCATCCGTGACTGTTTTGAGAATGGGCTGATTAAAGTGGTCCATGTCGATACCCTAGAGTAAAAAGGCGATATTTTTACAAAAGCGTTTTCAACGGATCGGTTTAACTCTTTGGTTGAGATGTTGGGGATGATTTCTTTTTAAAAAAAATTTATATAATAAATAGTCCATTTTTTAACTGAAAGACCTTAGAAATGTGTTCCTCAAAAGATTTTCTTTTCAGTGTTAAAATTATGTTGTGTACGCTTGATATGTGTGATTAGCTTAATGAATGTTTGTTCTCATATGTGATATAATTAGTAAATAAAGTCACATCACAATTTTAGGGGGAGAATAAAAGAAAAAGAAAATTTGTGTGTCTAAATGACGTATATATAGGAAATGATAGTACAAGTGTGTACTGAGCTTATGCATGAATTGGATATGATGGTGACATCGGTTATAATTTTTTATATGCTGGTAGGCTCTGCATATGTAAATTAGGCGATATTTGTGTGATTAACTAAATTGCAATCTTTGTGTTTTACCCACATTGAATATCGGTACTTTCATCATTCGAATACAAAGTGAATCAAGTCATACCATGAGACCAGGATCTTGTTGAGTTCTTAGCACAATTTTTTTGCTCTATTGACTATATATGTCAAATATATGATTTAGAGTTAAAAACCTTCATACAGTTGATGGTTCTGGTGAAAATCTCGGATGGAAACTAGGAAGTCAGTCTGTTTCACCCTTTGAATCATTCATGATTTCAATTGACATATCCAATATCTTATGGATATCCGCATACCCAAATCATTCATGATTCTTCACATCTCATATGAATCAATATGATTATGTACTATCTCAGAAACCAAGACAATGAATTAAAATGATTCTGAATCAATATGATTCCAATCAAATCCACTTGGATTATTTTTCCTGTGCTAAGAATGCTACCTTCATGTTGGAGATTGGATCATGATCTGGTGAAATTTTATGTTAATTCTAAGTTCATTTCATCTCGATTGTGGGGTACACACTGTATTGACTAATATAATCTTAAATGTCACACAATATTTACTGAAGCGTGATGCATGAGTTTATGTGGATAACAATACTGGCAATCAAGGTTGAACTGTTTAGATCCTGATTTGATATGTAGTGTAGTTAAGACAATATACATTTATGATCCTATGTCATTTTAGTTCATCAAAAGAAAATGTCTGTGAATAAAATAGTTGTTATGATCTGGATTTTATGTTTAAAGTTCTTTTATTGTTCTGATTGTTTTGTGTGTGAAAAATAAAGTTCGGGAACAGGTCTTAACGATGTCAAAATGGATTTAAATGAAAAAAAAAAATTTGGTTTGAAAATTTTCAAAATTTATCTTGTTTGGAGTTTTCAGTCGAAATCTCTTGACCGAAAATTAATAATCTAAAATAGTTTTCGAACAAAAAGTCATGACTGAAGTTTTCGGTCAAGATTTGAAATGTCTATATATTCAAATTTTTTGATTGAAAAGATTTTTCCCACTTGTATCTTTCTCTCAACCGTATCATTTCAAGTGTTAAAGATTCGTACGAAAAAGTTGTCGATCGTGACGTCATCTAGATTCTCAGTGGTTTTCGATCATCCAGGTATGTTCTCTTGATTCATAGAGGTTGATAGGTTAGATCCAAAGCCATAGTTTTAATTTGAATATATGACTTTTTGAATCGCCCGAAAACTAGGAAGAATGAATCGAAAAGTCGGTTGAATGGGTCGAAAAGTATTTCAGATGGAAATGAAGTTAATTCTGATTCGTCCGAAATGTGTTTTCGACCGAAAAATGTTTTCGATCGAAAAATCTTCGCTTAAGAAATTTAAAAAAAATGGTAAATAAAAAATAATAAGAGTTTTCGATCGAAAAAGACATTTGATGAAAATTGATTAAAGTTTTCGATCGAAATAGTCATGGTTTATATTGATTACAAAAGTTTTCGATCGAAAAGTTGAAAGAAAGGTATAACTCAGAGTTTTCGATTTAGTTAATCGCACAAATATCGCCTAATTTACATATGCAGAGCCTACCAGCATATCAAAAATTCTAAAACACGAAGATTAAAACCGAAGCAAAGTTGTATATGAGAGTCGTGGCTCGATGTTTGTCAAGAAGACATGAAGCTGAAGCGATCAAGAAGAGACTTGCTGCTTTGGATGCTAAGAAGCTAAATGTTAAAGTCAAATCCACGCCTGCAAAAGACAACTTTTGAAGAATTGATGTTCTGTGGACTAGGAGGAGATTATTGGAACCTAATAGTCCATAGAAATCAATTAGGTTTTAGAAGTATAACTTCAGAGTTTTCGGTCGGAAACTTTATGTTTTCGGTCGAAAACATCTTTCGATCAAGAAGATTTCGATCGAAAACTCTCTAGTATAAATAGTTGTGTCTTTTGTATTTTAAGTAACTTTTTCATTTTGTATTGTGATTTTACAAGTTAATCAAAAGAGAATTTCTGCGTTTTTTTGCTGTTAATACTTGATTACATTACTTGATTAACGAAGCTAATCATCATGAAGTATGCATTGGGTGTGATTGATAGTATTGAGATTGTTCTTCTTTGATTTGTTCTTTTTGATGTGGATTTGATTTCTGAATTGATTCCGCCAATTCAGAGAGTGATTGAAGACTTTATCCTTGAATATCAACAGATCTGAGGGATTCACACAAGCAAATCTTTTGGGGGAGAAATGAGGATTTGAAATGATAAATTTGAAAAGAATTGCTTTGTGTATAGTTTTGTAAGAAAAAAGGAAAAAGAAGCTATTTATTTGAGCTTTAAACTTGAACATAGTTCTTTACATTCTAACTTCTCAAGTGGTATGAAAATTCTATGTTTCAGGAAAATTGAATATGACCTTTGACAAATGATAGTGTCTGATCTCATCTCTTGGACATGGAATGGACCAAAAGCGATGTTGTTTACTGAGGTATAGCTGGTAGGCCTGACATATGGTTAAAACTTGTATGTAGTGTGAAAACCTAAAACACATCTCATACTTGTTTGTTTGAACCCATTATTGAAACATCTAACCCATTTTATATATCTAAGAAAACCAATTCAATCAGATACAGTCCTACGTGTTGGACTCCTATTCATACGCCAGGTGACCGTCAAAGTAACGATATTTACCACCGATGACCCCGTGTGTTTTGCTTACGCAAAGCTCTCAGATGTTCATCCTTTTCCCATCCACTTGGATGATTTGACCCCGTCTGTTTTGCTTACGCAAAGATCTCGGGTGTTCAACGTTTTTCTATCCGCATGGATAATTTTACGACTTCTTCTGTTTTGCTTACGCAAAGATCTAGAATGTTCGTACCCTTTTAATATATACTTGGATATTTTTCTTTTTAAAATCTTCTAATCCACTTGGTTTCTTATTTTACTTTGGTGGTACATTGGAATTACTAAGATGGTACATTGGTTAACCAGAAAGAGATGATAGGATGACGATGAGTATTTCTTAAGAATTGATAGGTTTTCAAAAACCATTTTATTTCAATATGTGGGGTACACCTTGTATCTTGATTAAATGGTACCTTATAATCACATGAAATCTATGCACAAACAAATGTTCCGGTTTACTTTGCACAAATATCAGCTATCTTCAGGGACTCACATTAGTTGATTGCAAAAGGAAGTGTTTCAAGAGACTGACCAGATCTGATCTCATGTTGGATCTTTTCCAAGAAGATAAGTGTAAATATCTTGTGAATATTTTGTTTTATTATTTTAATTTTTATTTGTTCTTTGCCTATCGAAACTCCAAATCACCCGAAACTTCTTTTGCCCATCGAAACTAGTAGTTTTGATAGGGGCACTTTGGTATTTTACTTCATGGGAAAATTAAATGTGTTCATAATCAAGATTCCTCGTCATCAAGGTTCACTTTACAATATCTGATCACTTCACACCTTCTCTCACACACACAAAACCTCTCAAGCCGTCGGTCTAATTTTGCAAAATTAGTGATTTTCATCTGATTCCTCCGTCGTCTTCATTATCAGGTAACAATGTTTCAAGGTTTTACTGTGGAATTTCAGTCGAACTCACCTTGGGTTTGAGTTTGAAAAATTTACGACTGTTACGTTATTGTTTTGAATATTAGGGCTTTTATTGTATTTGTAATCTTACCATTGTCGATAACTTACATCTTTGTGTACATATTTGCAGTTTATCCGTGAATCATTGGTAAGAAGAAGTTTCGGCTCTCACAGGCCACTCTTAATCCCTATTTTATATGTTTCGTCATTTTCTGTTCATAATGAGTCTGTATATATGAGTCTGATGTCTGGGCATGTTAAGTATGTTCAAGGGTTTGGGCATCGAAACTAAGATGTTTCGAGAAAAAGATGATTATCTTTCAAAATGAACTTTTTCAAAAATATAAACAGTTTTCAATCGAAACTAGTAGTTTCGATACCCAAACTTGCCCTACTCTCTCTGCCTGAAATTAGTTGTTTCGATCGAAACTAGAAGTTTTGATAAGTCTTATCTGAAACTGTCTAAGTGGTGATCGAAACTTATTGTTTCGATCGAAACTAGTAGTTTCGATAAGTCTTATCTGAAACTGTTTAAGTATTGATCAAAACTTGTTGTTTTGATTGAAACTAGTAGTTTCGATAGGGTTTGACTCAGAATTCGTCTAAGTGTTGGTTTGAAGTACTTTCGATCAGGTTTTGATCTGAATTTTTTTTAAGTATCAAGCTTGATTAATCTTGTGTGTTTACAAATATGGATATTTTATTTGTAAAGAGGCACAATGTCTGTGCGTTCCTTGATGCTAATGATCCAAAGGCTACAGAGCTTGTTCCAGTCTTGACTTTCCTGGCAAACTCCAACATAAGCTTTGCCAGCAGTCACAATGGACCTGTCTTCGAAACCTTAATCAGGCAATTCTGGGAGTCTGCAGAAGATCAAGACGAGACTTGAAGACTTGTCATCTTCTTCTGATTCAAGCACTGACACTCCAGTACCTACATCTCCACCATCACCACAACCCACACCACCTCCATCTCCACTACAAGCACCTATCCCTACTCCACCACCATCACCTTAACAAGTACATATCCCTACACCAACTTCATCACCCTCCCATGAACCAACATCTGCAGTACCAAGAGTGAAAACTTTGAGTTTAGAAGTAAAGAAATTGCATGATCACATCCAAGAAAAGGACAAGGTAATTAAAAGCTTGACAACTGAGTTAAATGGTTGTAAAGAAAAGGTCAATGATCTTAAACTAAAGGTTGGGGGTTTGCATACCCAACTTGATGTACAACAAAATCAGCTGGAAACTCAACAGAAGCTCATTTCAAAGCAACAAGAAGAGTTCAAGGCCTTAGCTGAGATTGCTGAGCAACTCAAGGCATCCTTAGTCAAGCTTGTTCAGCAACAAACAACCACTCCAACAGCTTAGGGGGAGACCATATCTGGAGTTAAACCCTCTTCTCCTGCCTTTATCACTGATCCAGAGTCTGCAATGACCATCTATACTGGCCATGCTGCCAAGACAAAGGAGGTTGTGGAAGTTAAGGTTGAAGAACAAGAGTTCGACCTTCCCTCAACAAGTGAAAGAAAAGAAGCAAGGAAGAGAGGGAAGGGAACTGTGACCGAGGTAGAGACTGTAATTCTGGATGAAGGGGATGTGGCATCTGACGATGAGCTCAATGCCCTCCTAGATGAAATAGATAATTTTGGGTACAATGACCTTCATCTAGAAATCCTACGAACTGAGGAAGGAGAGACTGAAAAGACACAATACTTCACAGAGGAGGGAGATGAAATTCAAGCCCTGTCTGATGAAGAGAAAATAGAAGAAGATGTATTCCTGAACCAGCCACCACAACATCTAAAGCTACTCAAGCTCCAACTCAACTTCCCATTGATCCTGAATACCCAAACCCAAAGAAACCTTGGTTGAGAAGGATTATACTAGAGGAAAGTCCACAAACATATGAATGGATAGCTGAACAGCAAGAGCTTAAAAGGCCTCCTGTTGGTTGGAAATATGATGCAGAGAGAAATTTGTTCATAATCAGAAAATACAAGGGAGGAGTTCAGCACTTTAAGAATATGACTGACTTCCAGACTCTCCCTTTCTATGATCTGAGAGATGTAGCCAAGCTTCTCCTTCAAAACCCAGCGAATGTCATGATGGCCTCTGATTTTGAACACTTCCTGCATAACCAGGTCAACTGTGACTTAAAGGGGATGAAGCCAAGGAAGACCAAGAAAAAGATTTCAAAGACCAGGTTTCATCCCAAGACAAAGAAGCCATATGTCTTCTTGAGGTACAAGCCTGCCCACACCCATAAGACCATCACTATTCCCAAGACCGTGGCTGTTCAACTCTAAACATTCAGAAAATGGTACTACAATCCAAACATTGGAAGTGTCGTGATCGAGTGTGAAGGCAAGGAAGATATTGTCATCTTTGAGCCTATAGAGCTGTTAAAGTTTCAACCAGAAGATCTGGAGGTGCTGTTCCAAAATCACATTCAGGCATACAGTGATGAAGATGAAGCGGATGCCAAGGCCTATCAACGGGTTGTGTCTCTTCATGTCAAACCTTACATCCCAAAGACTACTGAAGGTTCAGCTTCTTAGTGAAGAGCTGAAGACAGTAATGCAACAGCTTAGGGGGAGATTGTAGAGTCATGTTATTCTAATTAAGTTGTTGTCATTATTGTATTTTGAACAATGTTAGCTTAGTTTACTTTCTGTCATTTCTTTATTATAATTTCAGCTTATGTAAATTACTGCTTTATTTAGCTAAGTCTGGGCCATCGAAACTACTTAGTTTCGATAGTTTCTGTCACACCCCCAATTTCAACTAACGGAGTTTTACCGTTTGGAAGGTGACACACCAGGATCTCAGTCATTAGTTACATCAAACGACACTATATGGGACTTGAAATGTCAAAACATAAAAGTTCAGAGTTAATGCGGAAGCGTAACGTTAATATGAAATCAAAAGTAATTACACACAATCGGCGTCAATCATTGTAAATAAGTAAACTGTTTCAAATGTTTGAAATGGATAATATGATAGTAGGACTCCATGCATGTCCTAAGTGTGCAACCTGTGCCTTAGCGACCTGAGAAACATGTAAGAAAAAGTGTCAACACGAGGTTGGTGAGTTCACAGGTTTCAAGTTTACAATAAGAGTGTGTTTGCCAGATTATGTACATTTAATATGCATATCTATAGGTAGCTAACCTATGTTCATGTTTTACTAAAGCTCTCGCAACCGAAGCTGACTATGTTTGTATGCCTCCTGCCAGGTCTATCAACTCTGGCACATGTGAGTAGGCTAACATTTCACCCGTTCGATATCCAATCGAGTTAGCGCGACTAACGCGGGTGGGATTTGTCAAACCCAGTAGTACTACTAAACATTACCTCGCTAAGATCCATATTAACGGTTCGAAATAAGATGAGGACTTTCTGTGATAGCATGTTACGCTTAGTCTCAACAGTGATATCATATAAAGTACCATAATCAAATAGTTGCGTCATATTTTCTCCCCTGGCAGGAAAAACAATATTTGCTTGCGTTCCTATTTCTCCCCCACGGGGAAAACAAGTAAAAGTATGATAATTGATGTTTCATGTTTGTTTCTTCCTCAACAGGAAAACAAGTAAAATACGTTTGTGTGTAAGCATGTTTCTCCCCCAATAGTAAAACAGGTAAAAAGGGGCAGTGAAACTCACCTGCGTTGCGTAGTAGGTAGTATCACACAAGTATGAGATTTAGAACCTCAAGTGTTAGCCTGCACGGGTTATGTATGCCCTAGAATCATAAACACATAAGTTAGGGACACACTGGGATTTGTGACGACGACACGGAAGGTTAGAATGTCTTAAAACATTCTAAGGATTAACGGGTAGACGAACGTGTCTACGGGAACAGAGATTCTTAATATAAAAATTAAGATTGAATCGTTACGTGTCGTACGTTAATAGCGAATAATAATTAAACAAATACATAAATTCGTACGTTAAAGTCGTTTACAAAAGTTAGGAAAATAATATAATTTAATATATTATTTTTTAGGTTCGAATGATTAACTAAATAGTCATTTGTGTGGAAAAATAATAATTATATTATTTTTAATCGAGTATATACAAACGTGGGTAAATAATATAACAATTATATTATTTATTGGTTTGAAACGTCACACGAGGTATAAAACGATACAAAATAATATAAACATATATATTATTTAATAAGATTAGTCACGGTTTGAAAATAATATAAACATATCATTTTATACGAAGTTACGGTTTGAAAAT
Source organism: Smallanthus sonchifolius (assembly GCA_023525975.1). Classification (NCBI taxonomy): domain Eukaryota; kingdom Viridiplantae; phylum Streptophyta; class Magnoliopsida; order Asterales; family Asteraceae; genus Smallanthus; species Smallanthus sonchifolius. The sequence continues at coordinate 29,937,143 of CM042039.1, read as the reverse complement.
AATATAAATATATTATTTTTATTCGATAATAACATAAATATATTATTTATAAAAGTGGGAAAGATAATAAAATGGATTCATAAATTAAACCCGAGCCTACGAGGCGTTTTTGGGGCTAAAACTCTTTAATATATTAATATAATAATATTGGGTTTGAAAAATATATAAGAATATTCTAAGGAAAATGTCCAAAAATGTTTGCAGGAGACCGGTTTCGGACCCGGGTCTCCTGCGTATAGGCATTAAGTCTTAACCAACTAGGCTGGCTAGTGTTTCGCGACAAGGAAGCTTATGAAATGGTTTTAATGATTCCAAACCCCCCCTTCTACTCTTAGTCTCGATCCGAATCAAAACCCTTCACAAATCCAACGATTTGGACTTCGATTGAATCAGTGGTCATAGGGGTTTCGTTAATCGGGTTTTTGCGAATCTGGGGTGGGTTTTAATTTGAAAAACAATTCGTTTTGGGATGTTTAATTCCGGATTGAAATGCCGAAAACCCTAGACATGAACTTGGAATCGATTTGAACAATTCTTATAATAAAATCTGTTGGAACCATAGGGCTATTAAAGATTAATTGATTACGAAGCTAACCATATATTTTGATTATATTGAGACTGAGTTTCGAGTGGGGCTCGATTAAACGATTCATACGAAGAACCCTAGATTTCTGTTCGTGATAATTCGGTGTTATCATATCAAATTACCATAGGGTTTTCATTATAAAAGTGATTACGAGTCTAATGGAATAGATTAATACGATTATAAACGTGTCTAAGATCAAAAGCCCCAAATCGCATATGAATAAACCCTAGATTACGGGTCGAGTTCAATTCGGAGATATACGATCCAATTGACATAGGGTTATTGATTTAGACATTGAAATGAAACTATAGATGCCGATAGTTACCAGAATGGGTTCGAATTGTAGGTGGACGACTACACGGTGTCGACGGCGACGGGATTTGATCTCTGGTGATTCCCGTAGTTCCCTCGATCGAATTAGCGTGTGCAACTGATTCTCTATCACTTGTACAGGATGTGCAGGAGCTCGATTATAGATTGAGTGGTCGAATCGATCGACTTTGATAGAGGCAAGCGACGGTTTGGTGGTTACGGTTTTGATTAGCCATAATTCGATTTGATTACAATCAATGCTGGTAATTAGAGACTTGATGGGGTCGGTTAACATATTAAAGGTTGAATCTGTTACGAATTTGAGTTGATTAACCGATTGGGCTTGAAATTTTGAAGTCAAAGTCTGTGATTTTGACTTCATAAAGTCAACAAGCAACTAGACCTTCAATTGTGACTTTCAATAGTCAACAGATTGACTTTGGGGACTTGGCAGGATAAGTCCCTGAAGTTTTGAGATCAGGAAATGACAGAATTAGACCCTGAGGTCAGATTTAACTGTTTCAGTTAACGGGGTTAAGTTTTAGTTAGGGTATTTAACGAGGATTGTTAATGGCGTTAACATGAAAAGTCCGAATTGTCACATCATCCCCTAGTTGGAAGAATTTTCGTCCCGAAAATTAAAACAAATAATAAAAAAAAATTTCCGGATGTCAGAGTTTTGATTGAATTTCTTCAATCGAAACTAGTAGTTTCAATAGATAGTAAGTTTCGACAGGATTTTCTATCACTTGTAAATGCTCAACCGAAATTAGTAGTTTCGGTTGGCATAGTTTCGATACCTGTTGGCTTACTATAAATAGCTTAGTTTGAGAATGTTTAGGGTGTGAGTAGCGGCTGTAACCCTGAACTTTCTCTTTCACATTTTTCTTCAATCAATACAACTTGCGCACTTGTTTTGATGCATTGTTCTTACATTTTCATATCATTCTTGTGTTGATTGTGAGCGTGGTTACCCTGTTATCTTCACCGATTCTGTTTCTACCTTCTGTTTCTCCTCCATACACACTGTTTCCGCCTTTGTGTGTGGAGAATCGATCACCTGTGAGATTTCACGTTGAAATCTGGACCTGATACAACATCAGGAACATCTTTTGCTTCCTCTGTAGTGATCTGAAAAGCCCTACCCCTTGGCTTTGGGGATTCGATCCTTTTTATCTCATTATCTGCCACTCTAGACCCTTCTCCGGTCTTCTCTGTCTAAGATTTTAGCTCAAGACATTCCTTGCTAAAGTGTCCAGGCTTATAACAGTTGTAGAACAGTCGAGCGCCACTCATACATTGCACTGAAGTGTGTCCTGTAACATCTCTGATTTTCCGACCATATTTTAACTTATTTTAACCAATAAAATAACAACACGACATTGAATCATATACTTGTTCAAACCTACACCTCATTAATCGTTAGCCGATCGTATTCAATTCAAGGATTTAGAACTCATAATCAAGGGGTAACACCTCTTAGAGTTAATTCAGTTAGTAATCCTGTTAGGTGTTCTGTTAAATCCTAACCGAGCTAATTCTGTCAAAGTTGAAATTACAACGGCTGATTTTGTAAATAACCAGAAACCCTAGTAGGCACGGTCGCGCCACGTTTTGGCACGGTCGCGCCTCTTATAGGCACGGTCGCGCCTTACATCAGTTGAAACGTAAATACAGCCTTTAATCGCAAAACCATTCGAATTCGTAACCGTTTCACACTTTAACAAACCAAATTAAGGTTTTAATCATCATCTTTACGACGTATTAACCCAATCTTGTCGATCCTCCTCATAACCGTCGTTCATCTTCATTGCAACCACAAATTCCTCCATTTCAATCCAAACTCTCTCAAGCAAACAAACAAACTACACCACTCGACCCTCTCTAAGACTTCTGGACATGCTGGTTTAGTTGGGATTGTAGCAGAAGACGCCGGAGATCAAACCGTCATCGCCGGAACTCATTCTACCCGTACACCATCAATTCATCGTCTCACAGGGTAATTGAAACTTTCAAAACTATCTATTTATTCTATAGATCAAAAGCCCTAATCCAATTTAGACTCTCAATATCGAAATTTATTCGAACCCGATCCTAAGTTTCATTTAAAAATGGTTTAATCGAATCCAACTTTAAACATGTTTTAAACACAATTAATCTACACCAATAGACTCGTACTAACCTTGTGAATGAAAGCCCTATACATTCCAGCACTATCAATATAAGAATCAATTAATTCGTTCCTGTTTTGAAAGAGACACGGTCGCGCTAATCATCTAGCGCGGCCGTGCCTCGGGAGACGCGGTCGTGCCTCCTGCTCAGACCCAGTCATGCTCGTTGGCTAGACTTGATCGTACCCCAGAAGCATAGACACGGTCGTGCCTATCGAAGGCACGGTCGTGCCTAGTGTTTTGGCTAGTTGTCCTCTGTTTGACCAACACGGTCGCGCCCTGTCTAGAACGGTCGCGCCCACCCTAGCACGATCGTGCCCTACCCTAGGCACGGTCGTGTGTGTTGGCAGGATGTTTATAATTTTTATATTTCTAAACAATTAGTGATTCATATTAATTTCTAAAATAATAATAATTGAATTTATAAAAATCTGTATTATTTTTATTTAGAAAAGATCAAATATTTAATATTAAAATAAATAGAAATTATTTAAAGTTCAACGTTTAATTTATAAACCCTACACTTAAATAATATTTTAATGTCTAAATTACATTATATAAATAAATGAATAAGGTAATAATTATTTATTTGATTTATAATTAAACAAAAATATTTATTTAGTTATACTTAATTACATCTAACACTTACATTATTTTCATAAACAATAATTATTTAATTTACATATTTAATTATTCCATACTCAAACTTTATTCAAAAATGTTCTAAAAATATTCATTTCAAATCTTCCATTTTTTTACAATACTTTCAAGTACCAATCACTAACTTTATCCAATTTAACTTTAGATATAGACTTAGACTATTGTGCATTATTGATGCAATATACATTACACTCTAGGTTAACATTGTGCAATACAAGGATCACATTACTATCTAGTATCTCGTGTTAGCTACGCCTTCGAATCAAGTGTGTATACATAGCCCCTTTTACTCTTTTACATTTTTGGGGTGGAACATGAACATTATTCAAATTACATGTTTACATTTACACAAACAACACAAGTACAAATCCTATTTACATTCATGTGTGCAATTTGAGCTTTATGCCCGAGTGCTAGGTGTGCTAACCTTTGTATGCGATTATGTGCAATCATTAACTATTCAAGCCGACGGTTTTCAATGATAGATCTATTGAGTCAGACAAACCCACCCAGATTGGGGTGATTGATGCCGACAACACAATTTTACATGCTAGTTACAAAGGTTTGATTATACTTGGTTACACAATAGCTGCTCCCCATAAATGCCTTATTTATCATGTTATGTAAGGATTTGTTTTACAAACTATATGCTATCTACATACAAACCTGTGTTATACTCACCAACTTTTTAGTTGACCTTATTTTATTCATGTTTCAGGTGCTTTCATATGAGTTTGATCAAGACATACTACACATAGGCTTTGGACCTAGTTAATCTTAATTAAAAAAAAAACAAATTGTATTTCATTATGTACTTGGAACTTGATTCATGTTTATTTGAATGGAAATGGATTTAGCATATTACAATTTAGTTTACCTTGAGCTCACGAACAGTCTACATGTCCCGCCCCGATGATTCCGCCGTCGGTCGGGGTGTGACATGTCCTGACCTCCCACACTTGTAACAACTCGTCACTTTGAGTCGGCACTCTCCCGGGTGCCTCTTGCCATAAGTCCTACAATTTTGAATACCCTTTCTTGAGGAGGAACCGCCTCCCGGTTTGTTGAACTTAAACCTCTTAAGAGGCATAGGAGAAGGATAGCTTTCTCCTTTCCTCTTCCCGTCTCTTTATGTATGTCTCTTGAGCTCAGTTTCTCGTTCTCGAGCCCAATCAATCATTTCCCCCAAGTTCGCGTACTTAGACGGGTGGATAAATTCTCTAATCTCTGTTTTCAGAACAACATGATATCTCGTCATCGACATCTTTGGGTTGTCAATAAAGCTGGACAGAACCTAACTTTGTCGTAAAAGATCCCCATGATCTCATCTACTGTCTCCATGGTTTGACGGAGTTGAAGAAACTCTTCAGTGATTCTCTCAATTGACGCTCGAAGGCAATAATGTTTTAGGAAGATATCCTTGAATTCTTCCCATTTCATTTTCTTTAATTCTCTCTCTACATTTCTCTCTTTGCACGACTCCCCACCAATCATCAACTCGCTCTTTCAGCTTGTTGGTGGTGAAGGTGACATCATCTTTCTTTTCGCAATGGCATGTATCGAATGCCCTTTCTGTCACACCCCGACCGATGGCGGAATCATCGGAGCGGGACATGTAGACTGTTCATAGCACATGGTTGACTAAATTGAAATATATTAAAGTCAAATTTCCATTACAAATAATCCAAGTACAACCAATATCAAACAAAGAAACATAAAACAACTCATAGAATTCTTGATTTAAATTGCTAAGTCCAAATCCTATATTGAGCACGTCTTGAATCATTCTCACATATTAGGGCCTGAAACATGAATAAAATAAAGTCAACTAAAAAGTTGGTGAATATAACACAGTTGTATATAGATATCATATAGTTGAAAACAAATCCTTTACAAGACATGATAAAATAAGGCATTTATGGGGAGCAGCTATTGTGAAATCAAGTACAACCAAACCTTTGTAACTAGTATGCAAATTAAGTTGTCGGTATCAATCACCTCCACTTGGGTGGGTTTGTCAGACTCAATAGATCTATCATTGAAAACCGTCGGCTTGTATAGTTAATGATTGCACATAAGTTTTCACAAAGATTAGCACAACTAGCACTCGGGCACAAAGCTCAAATTTTGCACACATGTATGTAAATAGGATTTTGCACTTGTGTTGTTTGTGTAAGTGTAAATGTAAATGTGTATAAAGTTCATGTTCCACCCCAAAAGTGTAAAAGAGTAAAAAGGGGTTGTAAATACTCACTTGGTATGGAAGTGTAGCTAACAAAGAGTATAGATAAAATAAGAATCCTTGATACGCACGAGTTAACCTAGATAATAATGTATATTGAATCAAATATGTGCACAAAGTTTAAGTCTAAAAATGAAGGTTGAATTTGTGTATAAAACTATTGATTTGTATTTAAAAGTATTGAATAACATATATAAAGTTTTGAAGTAAATATTTTTGAAACATTTTGATTAAGGTTGGGAATTGAATAGTAAAATAGAATATTTATAAAATCATTGATTATGAAAATAAAGTATGTGTTAAATGTAATTTAATAAATAAATAAATGTTTTTATTTAAAACGAAGAATAAATAATCTTTATTTATTTATTTATAAAGTATGTAACTTACAAATAAAATGTTTTATATGAAAAGTTTAATAACAAATTTAATTTTATAAACTTTTAATTAAATGATTTTCCATTTATTCCAAGATTAATTATTTGATCTTTTCAAATACTTTTTTTATAAAACTAACTATTTTTATTTAAAAACTTAATCTGGAATTTTTACAGATTAAAATAAAATAACAATAATTCTGATCAAAGATTCTGACCTAGACACGACCGTGCCTGGGAAGGACACGACCGCGCTCGAACCACGGGCGCGACCGCGCTAGTCGGGACGCGACCGGGTTTGATCAAACAGAGGCCAACTTGGATAATTCACGACGTGTCTATGATTCTAAGACACAACAGAGACTAGCCCAGAGGGCATGACTAGGTCTGGACAGGAGGACACGACCGCGCTGCTAGTCGGCACGACCGCGCTACATGAGGCACGACCGCGCTAGATGATTAGCGCGACCGTGTCTTTTCCAAATCAGACACGAATTGAACAAATCTTGCATTTATAGCGTTGGAATTGTTAGGGCTTTTGATTACTGAGTTGTTACGAGTCTATTTAAATAAATTAATTGTATGGAAATCGTGTTTAAGAATGGGTTCGACTAAATCATTTTTTTATTAAAATAATAATTCTGATTCGGGATGGTTTACATATTGAAAGCCCAAATTGATAAGGGGCTTTCAATATAAAGACTTATTAAACGAAATAAATGGCTTCAATTACCCTGAATAACCGAGAATCGATATAGGACAGTAGAAGGAGGTTCCGGCGACGGCAAGATTTCTTCCGGCGACTTCTGCTGCGATTCTGACTGCTTCAATGGCTTCAGTCGTTCCGGAGAGGGTTGAATATCGTATGGTGATGGATTGCTCGAGAGTATTCAGATCGATTTTGAGGATTCGAGGCTTGGGAGGAACTTGACGGTTTCTTGAGAGGAAAACGTAATTGAATTGATTAAACTCGTAATGGACTGAGATATTTTTCTTTCTCAAAGAAAATAAAACGTAATCGGTTTTGAATTTCAAACGATCAAGCGTTTTGAAACTGCATTTACGTTTCGACTGTTACGCAGGCGCGACCGTGCCCAAGAGAGGCGCGACCGTGCTTTGGCACCGGGCGCGATCATTCCAGGACCAGTCGCGCGATCGTGCTGAGGCACTTGGCGCGACCGTTCCAGGACGAAGCACGACCGTGCTAATTAGGGTTTCTTGATAAATTTTCAACTTTAGTCCTTGACTTTTCAGGTTTGATAAGTTTGAATTAAATAGTTTCTTGCGTAGTGTTTAAATGTATATAATTGCGTAAAACTTGCGAATTTGTATTGAATCATTGCATTTAATTTATGGCGAGAAAAATAATAAGACAGTGCACGAGTATTGAGTTTGAAATTGCATTACATTGAATTGAAAATATGAATACTAAAATCAGAAATGTTACAGTCTCCCCATGTCAAGAGAATTTCGTCCCGAAATTTAGTTTGAGGAACCGACGGTATCGGTAAAAAGATGAGGGTACTTGAGCTTCATTTGGTCTTCTCGTTCCCAAATGAACTCAGGACCACGCTTAGATTCCCAACGAACTTTGATAATAGGAATGCGACTTCGCTTGAGTTGTTTGACTTCGCGATCCATAATTTCCACCGGCTTTTCAACGAAGTGCATTGTTTCATCAATGCGCACGTCGTCAAGCGGTATATGGAGATTTTCATCAGCGAGACACTTCTTCAGATTAGATACATGAAATGTAGGATGCACATTTCCAAGAGATGGAGGTAACTCGAGCTTGTAAGCCACTTTCCCAATCCTTTCAAGGATTTTGAATGGACCAACATAACGAGGTGCTAACTTGCCTTTCTTTCCAAAACGGATCACGCCCTTCCATGGAGACACCTTTAGAAGAACAAGGTCACCGACTTGGAATTCCAAGGGTTTTCGACGTTTGTCAGCATAACTCTTTTGCCGACTCCTCGCTACTCGAATATTGTCACGGATTTGAATAATCTTGTCGGATGTTTCTTGAATTAACTCGGGACCAGTGATTTCTGCTTCACCAATCTCGTTCCAACAGATAGGAGAACGACACTTGCGACCATAGAGAGCTTCGAATGGAGCCATGTTGATACTTGTGTGGTAGCTATTGTTGTAAGAAAACTTAATGAGGGATAGATGTGAATCCCAATTGCCACCAAAATCGATTACACAAGCTCTAAGCATGTCTTCAAGAGTTTGGATTGTTCGCTCGGTTTGACCATCAGTTTGCGGATGGTAAGCCGTGCTCAAATCCTATCGAGTACCAAGAGCCTTTTGGAGAGATTGCCAAAATCGAGAGGTGAACCGCGCGTCTCTATCGGATATTATGTTCACGGGAACACCATGACGGCTCACAATTTCATCAATGTAAATTCGGGCTAGTTTCTCCACTTTGAAGTCTTCGCGGATAGGCAAGAAATGAGCGGATTTAGTGAGACGATCAATGATCACCCAAATACTATCATATCCACTCGAGGTGCAAGGGAGCTTGGTAATGAAATCCATAGTTATATTCTCCCATTTCCACACGGGAATTTCTGGTTGTTCGAGTAAACCGGATGGACGTTGATGTTCGGCTTTGACTTTGGAACAGGTTAAGCATTTGGCCACATAAAGAGCTATGTCTTTCTTTATACCGGGCCACCAATAAAGTTGGCGAAGATCTTGGTACATTTTATCCGCACCAGGATGAATAGAATAACGAGTCTTATGAGCCTCATTCATGAGAAATGCACGGAGATCGTCGTGATCGGGAACCCCAAATACGGTTCAAGTAATAGAGTAAGCCATTGGGTTTTGATTCAAGAAGGAGTTCAACACCACATGACATTTCTTCGTACATGTTACCCTCGGTTACCGAGACGTGTTGAGCTTCTAAGATACAGGTTTGAATATCGGTTTGAATACGGGCACAATGAAGCATAACATGGTCCTTTCGACTCAAATCATCGGCTACAACATTCGCTTTGCCGGGATGGTAACGAATCTCGCAGTCGTAGTCGTTAAGGAGTTCGACCCAACGTCGTTGCCTCATATTGAGTTCTTTTTGGTTGAAAATATGTTGAAGACTTTTGTGGTCGGTGAACACCACACATTTCGTGCCATATAGGTAATGTCTCCAAATCTTTAATGCGAATACGACCGTACCCAGCTCGAGATCGTGCGTCGTATAATTTTTCTCATGAACTTTGAGTTGCCTTGATGCATAAGCGATTACCTTGCCTCGTTGCATGAGAACACAACCAAGACCTTGGTTAGAAGCATCACAATAGACAACTAAATCATCATTTCCATCGGGGAGAGTCAATATAGGAGCATTGCACAACTTTTTCTTGAGGGTTTGGAAAGCTTCTTGTTTCGGTTCCCATTCATAAGTCTTACCCTTGTGGGTCAAAGCGGTAAGTGGGACAGCAATCTTTGATAAGTTTGAGATGAAGCGACGATAATAACCCGCAAGACCAAGAAATGAACGAACTTCTGTAGGAGTCTTCAGGGCATTCCAATTCTTAACCGTTTCAATCTTAGCAGGATCAACATGAATACCCTTGTCGTTGACGATGTGACCAAGAAATTGAACTTCCTTTAGCCAGAATGCACATTTGGAGAATTTGGCATATAGTTGTTCTTTTCTCAAGAGGTCCAAAACCAATCTAAGGTGTTGTTCATGATCGGCTTTAGTCTTGGAATAGATTAAGATATCGTCAATGAAGACGATCACGAATTTATCAAGGTATGGTTTGCACACACGATTCATGAGATCCATGAAAACTGCGGGTGCATTGGTTAGCCCGAAAGGCATAACCATGAACTCGTAATGACCATACCTTGTTCGGAAGGCAGTCTTAGGAATGTCATCTTCTTGAACACGAAGCTGATGATAACCGGATCGAAGATCAATCTTTGAGAAACAAGTAGAACCTTGAAGTTGATCAAAGAGATCATCGATTCTAGGCAAAGGATAACGGTTCTTGATAGTAAGCTTGTTGAGTTCGCGGTAGTCAATACACATGCGAAATGATCCATCCTTCTTCTTAACAAATAAGACGGGTGCACCCCACGGTGAATGACTTGGGCGAATGAAATCTTTGTCGGAGAGCTCTTGAAGTTGACTTGCAAGCTCTTGCATTTCGGAAGGTGCAAGACGATAAGGAGCTCTAGCAACGGGGTTAGCTCCAGGTATAAGATCAATACGGAACTCTACTTGACGAACGGGAGGAAGACCGGATAAGTCCTTAGGAAAAACTTCGGGGAAATCCCGAATGATCGGAATGTCTTGGATACTCTTCTCCTTGACATCCTTTTGAACAATATGAGCTAAGAAAGCAATGTACTTCTTTCGTAAGTACTTTTGAGCGGTAGTACACGACATCAACTTAAGTCCCTTGCAAGGCTTTTCACCAAAAACCTTTAAGGTTTCTCCCGATGGTAGCGGAATTGTTGGATCGGGATCTACCTTGATCCAATGATTCAACACATTAACCGAACCAAATCGTGCGGAATCCGATTTGATTGGCAATCCAATCTATGACACGGATCGGGTCTTAAGAAACGAGCGGATTAGATGTCGAAACGAAGGTTTCTATCGACCCTTTTGTGTAGAGAAGTTGGATACAAAACCTGGAAACTCTCAACGGACAGAGATTCGACAATACAGGTGAAAAGAGTTTGTGTTCTGTTGGTTCTTCTCTGGTCAGTCTCTCTATGTGTATATGTGTTGTGTTTTCTTGTTTTATATGTGCTCATGAAGTGAAAGCTATATATATAGTGCAGAGGCCATTCGTACGAATGAGCCATGTGAATGGACTCATTCGTGCGAATGAATCAGCAGAATGGTTCATTCTTAAGAATGAATCATCAGAATGGTTCATTCGTACGAATGAATCATTCTCATGACTTATTCTAGCGAATGAATCATTCTCATGAGCTATTCGCGCGAATGGATCATTCTCATGATCCATTCGTGCGAATGGGCCTTTCGTTAGCACGATTGATAAACGTTATCGCTATTTATCAGATCGTTTAATACACAGTCGTTATATATGAGTAAACATTAAGGATAAACATGTAATTTCATTAATACATCAAATAATTACATTAAACATAGATGAAATACATATTACAAGGGATTAGGGACATATTATGCATCTACATACTCCCCCTTGGACCTAGATCCGTTCAAAATGACCTAACTAACATTAGTTGGTCTTCAACATCTCTTTTGTACGAGTTTTCCAGTTGACCCCAGCGTGTATGTCAAAAGCAAAGCATATACGTATCACTTTCACATACTGCAACGCCTGGTCTATATCTGCAACTTCAAAAAACGGCTGACACTTGTATAAAGTTGTAACATCTTGTTCAGACAAGTTGGTCAGCCACAAGGGATCAAAGACCCTGATGGTCTCCCATGACCCTTCTTTACAAAGCACTATAACAGCTTCACCTGTACGCCCATCATAGTACCACCATTTGAACTGATCTGAGAAGTCCTGGATCATTTTCCTTAAAGGAATCTTCTTCATGATCGTTGGATGCTTCCACTTTAAGACAATTAGGGGCTTCTTGGTGACTGGATGAACCTTTTCCTTATGAATGTAACGTGTAGGCATTTGTGGCTTGAAGTTCACCCACTTCTTCCGGTATTCGTATTGTAATTGACGTTCAAACCATTCGGATAGACCGGAAGATTCGCTGTATAGAAGCTTTAGACGCGCCAATTGATTTACTTCAAATGCGGGCAGCGTCTTGAAATCATGAGGGTACCTGAAATATTGTATGCCCTTCTCTCTTTTTATAGCATAGCAGCTTAAGTCGTTGAAGTATGCCCAACTGATTATACGACCATCAGACTTGTGTCCTTTGAGTCGATAAACTTTAGTGTACTTGGTTGGAGGAGAGGGCTTTGAGTTCTTCTTTAATTCGGCCATGTATTCCATCCACTGACTTTTACGTTCATTCAGCTCGTCAATGTCAATAGTGGAGGGACCGGCTTCATCCTGTTTGTTGTCGATAATGCGGTTGACCTCCTCGTCGGACTGCTGAGTGAATAAGTCCACGAAGGAGGGAAGATCATCACCATCTACTGATGTGTACTTTGGATATTCTTGATCAGTGATGTCTTCGACTTCAACCTCATCAACGTCTTCTAGTTCGTCAGAAGAGGGATAATCAGTTGTTGGAACAGAAGCCTCTTCAGTAATGACTTCGTCGGGATTCATTTGAAATAGCTCGGCAATCTGTTCTTTTGACAAGCAATGTACGATTTCCCCTTCCTCTTTGTCATAAATAACTGAATGTTGGATGATCCCTTGCATGTCAAGCACATAAGTCAACTTTGAAGGTTGTTGCTTGAGAGGCATCACATCCAAAACTATTTTCATAAACAAACAAAGAATAAACATGTGAGAATTTAAAATTTCATTGATTTAATCAAAATAAAACTGAAATTATTTACATAATAATCTAATATTTACAATAAGACAACTTAAAACACTTAAAACAAAAACTATCAACCTTCAGTGCCCTTTTGTGTATCTGGTGATGGTCCTTTTGATTCGTCTGATTTTTGCTTTGTGCGTGCCTCAGCTTCTGCTGTCTTTGAAGCACTTGATGCAGCACCAGCATTGGCACCATCGTCCTTATCTTTGTCATCATCATCATCATCATCACCATCATCACGAGCACCCTCAATTCTGGGTGTCGGGTCTCTTCTGCTTTCTAAGTCTTCCAACAGTCTCTTATTATCCTCCTCAAGCCTTTGTATCCTCTGAGCATGTGCATCAACAGTTTTAGACAACTGTTGATTCTGGTTTGTAGCAGTGAGAAGGATGGCTTGTTGATCATTACACCTAGTGGAAAGACTTGTGATGCCTTGGGCTTGTTCAGTATTTTGCAGAGTCAACTGACTGATCTGCGAGCCCTGTTGGTCAATACGCTTTGATTGCTCTTCATTCTGAGCCAGTAAACGAAGTACCAAACTGTTTAATGTACTGATCTGGTCATGTAGAGTGACAGTCGGCAGTGACATTGAAGATTCAGCTCGAATGGTTGATGGCTGTGATGTAGAAGCAGTAGTGTAGATGGGAGGAGGAATTGTAGGCACAGTTTGTGTCTGAGGCATGGATGTTGACATTGGAGCCTCAGACCTGGTGGCAGTTGCTGTAGTAGCAGATGTGCTCTCCGTCCTTCTGACGAGTTTAAACTTTTGGCGTTTGGCCATTCTCTTCATCCTTCCTTTCTTGACTGGGGTAGATTGGGAAGAAGATGCAGCAGATACTTGTGGACAATCAGGGACAAAGTTAGCATCCCTGACGTCATCATCATCAACCCTTGAGCTTCCTTGATCTGCTCCCCTCTTTCTTTTTGTTGCGACCAATCTTGCCCCTTGTTGACTGATTTCGAATTCATCTTCAGTGTCCTCAGAGTCAGTAAACAGGACGGTGTCCAGGTTAACGTCTTCTGGGTTAGTTGGAAGGGAAGAATCGATAGCAGCAACAGTGGGGGTGGTGGCAGCGGTAGATGGAACATTTGGAGCATTGCCACCATCTCCCTGACCATCTTGGTCGTCATCATTTTGGTCGTCAGCCGGAGGCACAACAATATCCTCCCTGTCAGAATCACTGTTATCATGACGCCATTTTCTGTTTGCTGGTGCCACATAATCTGGATTTGCCAGATGTCCAATAAGGCGTTTATGTGGTGGCTTTGTTGGTCGGCCCCTGTAAGTCTGTACCCGGTTTAGTGTGACATCAGTCATATGCTCCAATCTTATCATGTCAATATCGGATCGTGGTAGTAGAGGAAGTTGGTCATCGATTATCATCTGTAAGAATCGGGGGTACATGAGGTACGCATTGTCCCCTTTTAGCGAGATGTTTTCCTTGAGATGTGTGAACACCATCTCGGAAAAGTTGAACGGTATGTTCAACACCAGTGCCACGAATGCGCTCTGAATTGTTTCGCGCATATCATCAAATCCGCCACGACGGGAACCGAGGCAGTGAAGAAGAACGTGTCCTAGATATTTATACTGAGGACAGAGGTTCGCCTTGTTGAGAACGCCTTCGGCGACATTCCCGTCGTACTTTATTCTCATGAAGCATCCACGGACCAGATATTTATCCAGTGTCACTGGATCTTCAGGATGATCACCGAATTGACACAATCGGCGAATGTGAGCGGCAGAAACTATAACCTCCTGTCCTGCAATCTTTCCCCGTATCACAGTTGGAGAAACTTCACAGTCTATTTCAGCTGTGGCCCAGAATTCCCGTTGATGAGAAGCATAGGGAGTGCAGATATAAGATATAGCATGGGCTATCCTGGATCGAGACAAGAACTCGATCATTCCAATGAACGGTCTTGCATTCTTTGAAGTTGGGATCATGTAAGCACAAATGTTGCTTTTTGTTGAAGCCTTAAGAAAAACTGGAGCTATGTGCGCCATAACGATCAGTCTGCAAATACAAAAACATGAAGCACATCAGATCAGTACATGCAAGATTTTGGAAATATGAACTTTTGGACCATTTTCCCTTTGTACGAATGAACCCTAAAAGTTGGTTCATTCGTGCGAATGGATCATTCTGCCTATTCATTCGTGCGAATGAGTTTCATTCATATGAATGAGTATTCATTCGTGCGAATGAGTTTCATTCGTATGAATGAGTGTTCATTCATGTGAATGAGTGCTCATTCGTACGAATGAACATGAAGAATGTGTCCATTCGTATGACAGACGGGTCGCGATCCAAATTGTCCAAAAATCAACCAAGACACGAAAAGATTTGCCGAAAAAGACACCAAAACACTCGATTATGGTTTTCAACCAGTATTTAGCATTTTAATCGGTTTATTAAGTCACTTTTTACGTTTTTTAGGTTTTGTTTTCGGTTTTGAGCCCTAAATCTAGTCGAACGTCCACAAATCGGTATACACTTGATGAATACTTGTCGGGTTATACCTGTAAAATGAAATCGAAAGATTAGATCGGTGATTTGACGGAGTTTTGTTCAAAATCAGAATTGGATGAAACAGATGTGCGAATGCGATTTCTGTTTTGAGCAAATGAGACTGAGAATGCGAATGAATGGCCTTTTTATAGGATGGCCTGGTTCATTCGTACGAATGGACCATTCTGGTCAGTCCATTCGTGCGAATGAGCTAGACTTGATTCATTCTGTCTTTCATTCGTACGAGTGGACCATTCTGGTTAGTCCATTCGTGTGAATGAGCTAAACTTGATTCATTCTGCCACTCATTCGTACGAGTGGACCATTCTGGTCAGTCCATTCGTGTGAATGAGCTATTCTCCTCATCCATTCGTACGAGTGAGCCATTTTGCTCATCCATTCGTACGAATGGGACAATCCCCTTATGCAAATTAAACTTTTCAAGTTAAATGGGGTATCCGACCACATCGGTCTTGACAACAATTTGATTATGAAGTAATTTACATTTAATTATGAAGTGAGGGATCAATTATGAAGTTTTGGAATAGTTTATGAAGTAAAGGAACGATTTGATCAATCAGGAAGTCAAGCAATTTTCAAATTTAGATTTTCAGACAGTCGTTCGAGTCTTATCAGATAATCTAAAATTCAGGAAAAGTAAAGTCTTTTTGGATTTTTGAATATGTAATTCTGAAAATAATATCAACAAGATATATACACGCATGTCTTAGTAAGAATGATCCTTATGAGAAATCATACAGACTTAGTGACTAATGATCTGAGACATTTTGAATTTTATAGATACAATTATACAATGGTATTTACACATCTTTTTGTGAGAAAGATCCGAACATAGGATCAGTACTAAACTCATAGCAATCAGCAACATTGCAAATTATCTGAGCTTTAAGTACACTTAGTCAAAATGCGATCATTGATATGTTTGTCCATCTTAAACTTATGCAGACCTTTTCTCAACACTTACAAGATGATCTTGAAGGATTAAGTCCATTATCTGTGTGTCCCACACTAGTTAAGAATTGACTTGAATTACTTTTCAAAACATGTTAATGTTTCAAATCAGCACAACTTACTTAACCAGTCATCATAAGTTCATGAGATCTCAGTTATTCCCTGTTACTTCTTTACTACACAAATTTTTTTTTCTTTTTTTTTTTTTTTTTTTTTTTTTTAGTATTCACAGTGACAGCCATCAGCTCATGGACGGCTTCAGCCAGGTATTTACAAGGCAATATGGCACGTATGCAGCTAACGGTGTTTGTGTTCATCCTATCCCATGGATGGCTTCAACCAGGCTGCAACCCGGTAATATGGCACATATACGAATTCGGATTCATACTTTTATTTTATTCTTAATCGCATGGACGGCTTCAGCCAGGTATTTACAAGGCAATATGGCACGTATACGACTTCGGAATCTAATTTTTAATTTTATAACTACTTTCTGATAACTCATTAAACCGATGATAACTGGTGTGCACAGAATGAGAAACACCTTCAGTTTCTATTGTTGATTTTCGTCAATCCTTTCACCATTATGTGACTCACAAGACAATATCTAATATGGTATAGATTGATCATCAATGGTCGAGATTCAGTAAGATAAGCCTATTAATGCATCACATGTCGACTTAGTGTGACTATTCACTATGACATTAAATGCAATGTGCTTCATACATATGGTTAGTGTGCCATCACTTCCCAAAGGTTGGATACGATTTCTCATTTTTGAGTTTTTCAGATGTTTTTGGGTTTTAGACTGTACAAAAATGGAATTTTTTTTTTTTAAAAAAAAAAACTGTACACAAATAACTGTACACAATTTAGAAAATCTTTTTGGAGTCTCAGATAACTAGCGTCTGTGTACTATCATTTTTCTCAACAAGAGATCATTTTCTTACTGACATTTTCTCCCCCTAAAATTTCAAAATGAAAAATCTTTTTGAGTTTTTGAGATTTTTAATAAGCGCAAGAAAGAAAATATATACAGGAACGTTAATTGATAAAAATGATTATTGACTCGACTCTTGGTCCGGAACAACGTCATCCTTCGTTTTCATGCCGTTTACCTCTAACAAGAATAAAAATCTTGGTTTGTCAAAGGCTTTTGTATAGAGGTCGGCCTTTTGGAAATCAGTGTTAATTTGAACCATATCAATCAGTTTCTTTTCAAAACAATCACGAATGAAGTGATATTTTATGCCGATGTGTTTGGTTTTTGAATGCTGAACCGGATTCTTAGTGATAGCTATGGCAGCATAATTATCTACATAAATAGGAGTGTTAGAGAATTGCAAACCGTAGTCCCGAAGTTGCTGTTGAATCCAGATAATCTGAGAACAGCAACTGGCAGCAGCGATGTATTCAGCTTCACATGTAGATGTAGCCATTGAAGTCTGCTTTTTGCATTGCCATGTCACAAGACGGTTTCCAAAGAACTGACACCCTGCAGATGTAGACTTGAAGTCTGTTTTGCAACCACCATAATCAGAATCACTATATGCAGTAAGCTCAAAGTTATCATCATTAGAATACCATAATCCAAGATCAGGAGTACCCTTCAGATAACGAAAAATCCTTTTGACAGTAATTAAGTGGGAGACTTTTGGTTTTGACTGATATCGGGCACAGAGACACGTGGCGAACATGATGTCTGGTCGAGATGCCGTGAGATACATGAGAGATCCGATCATGGCTCGATAGAGAGTAGCATCAATATACTCCCCTTTGTCATCAGGCGAAATCCCGTGATTGATCGCCAATGGAGTACCAGCAGGTTTGGCATCAGTCATACTGAATCGGCTCAGTATGTCTCCAACATAATTTGTTTGATGAAGGAAAATCCCTGTCTCAGATTGATCTACTTGTAGCCCTAGAAAGAACTTCATCTCTCCCATGGAACTCATCTCGAACTTGTCCTGCATAACTCTTTCAAATTCTTTGCACAGAACATCATTCGTCGATCCGAAAATAATGTCATCCACGTATACCTGTACCATTAAAAGTTCTCCATCCTTTTCTCTAATGAACAACGTGCAGTCGATGACACCTCTTCTAAAACCATTGTTCAGAAGATGAGTGGAAAGTGTCTCGTACCACGCTCGCGGAGCTTGGTGCAATCCGTACAGTGCCTTGTCCAATTTGTAGACACGGTCACGATGCATAGGATCTTCAAACCCGGGAGGTTGACTGACGTATACGACATCACTGATTTCTCCATGAAGGAAAGCACTCTTTACATCCATTTGATAGACTTTGAACCTTTTGTAGGATGCATAAGCAAGAAAAATTCGAATTGCTTCCAGACGAGCAACCGGTGCAAACACTTCATTGTAATCTATACCTTCAATTTGCCTAAATCCCTGAACGACCAAACGAGCCTTATTTCTTATGACTATTCCTTGATCATCCCTTTTGCAACGAAGAACCCATCGAGTACCAATCTTCTTAGCTCCTTTTGGTAAATCAACTAACTTCCAAACTCCGAGCTTCTGAAATTGAAGTAGTTCTTTCTGCATTGCATTTACCCAAGATTCTTCTTTTAAAGCATCTGTTATAGACCGTGGTTCGATTTGCGAGACGAAACATGAATGCGCACAATCGTTGACCACACCAGATTCCATGATTTCTGAGTAGACTCCAGAATTGATCTGACCCCTAGTTTTAACACTAGATGTGGGATCACCAATAATATTCTGTTGAGGATGAATTCTATCAATCCTACCCACAGGATGAGCAGGAACCTCAACAGTTTGATCAAGGTTTGTGATACTCTGTTCAATTGCCACAGAATGTGAAACATCATCACTCAGTTGTACAACATCATGGGAAGGATCTTCAATCACCTGGTCTATTTCTTGTCGAGAACCCTCATACTCTGAAGAAGAAGAAGAGTCATCATCCTGTGTGACTTGTGTGTTATTGGAGGACTCAGGAATGTCAGATGATGAGGGAGTAGGTTGCACATGTTCATCAGGTGCGTTTTGAGCATCATACATCATTTGAACAGCAACCTCCTCATCTGAACATTCTGGAGGAAGATTAAACGAGGCAAAAAGTTCTTCATAATCAAACATCCAAGGAAGACCTTTTCCAGCAGCAGGAGAGGTATACTTTTGAACATCAACATGGTACCATTCTTCTACATTCCCAGAGACTTTGTTGTAAACTCTTTTATTGGGAGTGTTGTACCCTAAGAAGTAACCTTCCTCTACTTTCTCGTTAAACTTGCCATGAGCATCCTTTTTCAACATGGTACATGGAGCGCCGAACGGTTCAAGATACTGTAAGTTCGGTTTCCGTCGATGCAACAATTCAAAGCAAGTTTTATCTTGACGCTTGACAACTAGAACCCGGTTGAACGTGTAACACGCATTAGCAATAGCTTCATTCCAGAACTGCACGGGTAAGTTTGAGTCAGCTAGCATAGTCCTTGCAGCTTCTATCAAGGTCCGATTCTTCCTCTCAGCAACACCGTTCATTTGTGGAACATATGGCGCACTGAATTCATGGTGAATACCAAGTTTTTGACAGAAAGTTTCCATAAGGTGATTTTTAAATTCAGTACCATTGTCCGAACGTATCCTCCTAACCTTTAACTTATACAAAGACTCCAATTTGGTAATCAGAATCTCCACATATTCAAAAGTTTCAGATTTTTCTTTTAAGAACATCACCCAAGAATATCTTGAATACTCATCAGTCACAACCAAACAATATAAGTCTCCAGCAATGCTCTTCCGGTTGATAGGACCAAACAAGTCCATGTGTAAGAGCTCTAGTGGTATAGTGATGGAATGTTGAGATTTGGGTTTATGAGATTTCTTGGTTTGTTTGCCTTTCTTGCAAGAAACACACACGTCAGGAAGATGAAAACTTTTCACAGTGACTCCTTCAACAAGATTTTTGTGCACCAAATGATTCATTTTTCTGAGACTGAGATGTCCCATTCTTTTGTGCCATAAAATAGAATCCTTCTCAGTGGCTTTTGAAACAAAACATGATGCTGTGGACACTGAGGATGATGCTTGTGACATGTCAAGAATATAAAGATCATTCATTCTTGGAGCAGACATAACCACCATGTCTTCTGGAATCATAAACTCCTTTTTCAAGATATAACAATGCTTGTCATCAAAAAGAACCTTGAACTCCTTATCACAGATTTGAGAAACAGAAAGTAAGTTGTTATCCAACTGTTTGACAAAGTTGACCTTCTCAAAGCTGACAGCTCCATTAGACAGTGTTCCCTGAGCTAAGATAAAACCACCTTTATCACCTGCAAATGAAACATAGCCCCCTTTGATATTTCTGACGTCGAAAAGGAGAGCTAAGTTCCCAGTCATGTGCCTGGATGCCCCACTATCAATAATCCAATTATTGCTAATAGGATTATAAAGGACAACCTGCACAAGAAGGAAAGTAATTAGTTTAGGTTAGGAACCCAAGCCTTTACGGTCTTGGGTTTCCCAGACTCATCTACAACAGTACAATCCATCCACTGTCCTTGTGGACTTTTGGAACAACCATTTGACTTTGAAGTACAGTCGTCAGAAGCATCATCTGATTTTGCTTTCCACACATGTTGTTTGTGCAATGACTGTTTGTGGTAAACAGTGGATTGCTTAACGATTTGTACAGGTGTGGAACTCGAATCAGAGACCAACAAGTCATGCATCTTTTGTTTAACTTTCTTTTGATGCACTTGTTGTTGGGTAAAAGAGTTAGATTTTTACTTTAAAAACTTTTGTTTATTTTCTGGAAAATGGTTAACCCTTTTACTTGGTTTCTGAAGATAAGGACAGTTGACAAAAACGTGTCCTTTTGTACCGCACTCAAAACAGTATCTCCGCTCAACCAACCTTGGAGATCTGTATTGATTTTCACTTTGGTGAGTTTTTGAACCACCAGCCTTAGCTTCTTTTTGTTCAGCTGAAGAGAGTGACTTGTTTGATTGAACAGACTCTCCAGCTTTAACAAAATTAACCTTTTTGATTGAGGCTTTGGTTACTTGACTCTTCTGATCAGAAGTAGTGGGATAAGATGGACGGCAATTGGTTTGTTTAACTTTAAAAACCTTTTTAGAAGCAGATTTTGAAATACCAATGCTGTCATTTTGTGGAACAGACGAGTTTTTGTGTCCCAAACCACGAGTAGTGCACTCATCGTCGTCTTCATCCCACTCTTCTACCATTCCATCAACACACTGGGACTTCGAGGTCGAAGCACCATTATCGTTAACCTTTGATTGAGAAATTTTGTTTTCGGTTGGATCAACGACAAGTGGCGTTTTGACCTTAAAGTCAATGATTGGGTTATCATCCGGTGTGTTTACCATAGTATTCAACACCGGTGGAGGACAATTTTTATACCCCATCCCAGCATTTTTCTTTCCTGGACGCCGTGAAATCATGTAATCAAGAATGTAAGCATAATTTGAATAACTTTTCAGCTTTTGATTTAGAGTTTCATAATCACACTCGACAAGCGCCAGCTTTTTCTTTGTTTCATCAATCGTGTTTAAATAAAAAGTGATGGCATTTTGTTTGTTTATAACACAGATTTCTAATTCATGAACTTGCCTATTTAAAAGATCAATTTTGTTTTTGAAGGCAAGTTCGTTTCCTTTTAAAACACGGTTTGCTTCAAGACAAGCAGTTAAATCAGTAATTAAGTCTGTGTTGTGACTTTTAAGTGTCTCAACTTTCTTCTCAAGTTCATCACAAATTAAACACGGTTGAGATTCAGACTCTCTTTCAAAACTGTCAGAATTTACCTGAATGCCTGTGGATGTTTTTACCATAAAAGCACAGCTACAGGTAGATTCAGAAGAGGAATTGTTATCATCCACATCAGCTGTCGATTGACTTGAAGAGACAACAGATGATTTATCTTCATTCTCAGCTGTGAAGCCAGAACTGTTTGAAGATGTGTCGTCTGCAGCTGATGAACTTTCTGAAGCAATCTCTCTCTCAGCATCAGAATCTGATTCTTCATTGACTTCTACAGCCTTTGCCATGTAAGCTCTATCCCCTGAACTGCCATCAGCTCCAAATTTAAAAGACCAATCAACAGTCTCATCTGTTTGAACAACCATAGCTTTTGTTTCACTTGAAGTGCCCTTATCTTGTGCAAGAGTAACTGGAACAAGGTTTGTTTCTGTATTTTGATTTTGTGGCTTCGGTTGACTTTGACGGTTGTTAAAAGGGTTACGGTTTCCAGTTTGTTTAGGCTTTTCACATTGCCTAGCAAAATGCCCTTTCTCACCACAGTTAAAACAAACAACAGCAGACAGATCAAAACCATAATTAGTGTCTTTGTTCCCTTCGAGAGTTTTTCCTGTCCTTTTTACATAATCTCTCGCTCTTCTGACTGCACTTGCAAGAGCCCACATTATATCAATTCGATCCATTTCATCCTTATCAATCTGAGCATAGTCTTCTGCTGTCAGATGACTGTTTCCAACCTGTCCAGCAACAAGACTGTCATATGAATTGACAAGGGTAGACAACAGTGCCATGTGTTCCTTGGCCACTTCGATAGTAACCTTGTCGAAGTTGTCTGTTTGCAATTTAATGGGGCTTGGTGGAGGAGTACTAGCAGTATTTCCCTTCTGTGGAACCGAGCTTGATGAAACTGAAGCATGAGCTGTTGAAGACTGGCTGGCTGAAACATTTGACATGTTTGATACAAACGCAGTCTGCAAAGGAGCATTTTGTTGAGTTGATGTGGAATAGTACAATGAAGGATCCTGAGCTTGTATGCCTCTTTTTAACTTCCACTTATTCATCACTTCTTGTTCTCTCAATTTCTGAAGAAATTCATTGATATCAATGGTTTCAAGAGTATTGTTCTGTTTGAGAATCATCAAGAATGAATCCCATTTTGGTGGTAGCGCATCTGCCATGCATTGAACCTTTTCTTCTTTCGTTGTTTTGACCTCATGGGCATGCAATTCACTCATCAAGTGATAGAATCTCTCAAATAGATCATCTAAGGACTCATTTCCAATATACATGAAATTATCAAATTCCTTCTTAATGGCCTTAGCATTGATAGCTTTCAACGAAGCATTTCCTTCGTGACGTTGTTCTAAGGCATCCCACAGAGATTTTGAAGATGTAAACTGCCTGAATTGATGAAATATTTCTCTTGACATGGCCTGAGATAGGATAGCATATGCCTTCTTTTCTAAGTCATAATCTTTTCTTTGTTGTTCGCTTAAAAGGGAAGCCAAAACAGGAGTTCCATCCTCACTCAACACTTTTTGATATCTATTCTCGATCATCATCCATAAGTTTGTATCAACTCCATTAATGTGTATCTCAAACCTGTTTTTCCAGTGATGATATTCGTCCATTGTCATGAGTTTTGGAGCCTTGTTAGCATTTCCAGCTTCATTATCGATTAATAACAAGTTTTGGATTTTACTGTTCTGACTGGCAACAAAGGCTAAGTCCGACATGGTAAAGAACGAAGTTTTTCGACACTTAAAAAAATTTCAGAAGAGATTTATGCGAATGGGTCTATTCGTGCGAATGGAATTTTCTATTCGTGCGAATAGAATTTTCTATTCGTGCGAATGGAATTTTCTATTCGTGCGATTGGAATTTTCTATTCGTGCAAATGGAATTTTCTATTTGTGCGAATGGAATTTTCTATTCGTGCGATTGAAATTTCTATTCGTGCGAATGGAATTTTCTATTCGTGCGACTGGAATTTCTATTCGTGCGATTGGAAGTTTGAACAAACGAGCGGGAGACTTGATCTATTCGTGCGAATGGTAGGAACCATTCGTGCGAATGAAGTTCATCATAGTGGCCATTCGTACGACAGAGAGCTGTTTGACTTTTTTGCACCAAAAAGCACCAATGATTGAGCCTTTTATCAGATCTTGAAACTGAAACGATCAGATCACTCAGAAGCAATAATCACAAGATTTGAACGTGGCTAAACAACGATCAAGTGATCTTTATAACATTCAAGAAGCTAGAAAAAGCAAGATTAGATTTTCTATGTTGAATCTAGAGCACAATCAGGCTCTGATACCACTTTGTTGGATCGGGATCTACCTTGATCCAATGATTCAACACATTAACTGAACCAAATCGTGCGGAATCCGATTTGATTGGCAATCCAATCTATGACACAGATCGGGTCTTAAGAAACGAGCGGATTAGATGTCGAAACGAAGGTTTCTATCGACCCTTTTGTGTAGAGAAGTTGGATACAAGACCTGGAAACTCTCAACGGACAGAGATTCGACAATACAGGTGAAAAGAGTTTGTGTTCTGTTGGTTCTTCTCTGGTCAGTCTCTCTATGTGTATATGTGTTGTGTTTTCTTGTTTTATATGTGCTCATGAAGTGAAAGCTATATATATAGTGCAGAGGCCATTCGTACGAATGAGCCATGTGAATGGACTCATTCGTGCGAATGAATCAGCAGAATGGTTCATTCTTAAGAATGAATCATCAGAATGGTTCATTCGTACGAATGAATCATTCTCATGACTTATTCTAGCGAATGAATCATTCTCATGAGCTATTGGCGCGAATGGATCATTCTCATGATCCATTCGTGCGAATGGGCCTTTCATTAGCACGATTGATAAACGTTATCGCTATTTATCAGATCGTTTAATACACAGTCGTTATATATGAGTAAACATTAAGGATAAACATGTAATTTCATTAATACATCAAATAATTACATTAAACATAGATGAAATACATATTACAAGGGATTAGGGACATATTATGCATCTACATAGGATACACTTTTCAAAGCAAATGACTTCGGCATGATGATTTGATAGCCAATCCATACCTATGATAATATCAAAGCTTCCTAGTGGCATTGGAACAAGGTTGATTGGGAATGAATGATCATTTAATTCTAAGGAGCAATCATAAATAATGGAGTCAATTGTAAGGGAGTCACCATTCGCTATTTCAACGGTGAAGGTTTTCACTAATTGGGATCGTGTCTTTGCAAGTAAAGGCTCAAAATTAAGTGACACAAAACTTTTATCGGCACCGGTATCGAACGAAATGGAGGCATATTGACTATTAACAAGGAACGTACCATTAACCACGTCGTTGTTGTCTTGAGCTTCGTTGGCGTTTATGTTGAACGCACGCCCACCTTGTCTAGCATTTGCAAGTATTGGACATTGATCACGAAAATGGTTCGGGTCACCACACTCATAGCAAGCACGCCCATTAGCAATGGCGGGAGCACCTTGATTAGCCACTTGAGGTACGGTTCGGTTTGGAGGGTGGACTTGGCCCGCAAGAGCTTTGGCCCTACAAACATTGATAGTATGACCATATCTCCCACAATGAGTACAAAGGCGACATGGGATAGTTTGAGGATGATGATAATTGCGGGTGGCACAAAGAGGGTAGATCCCAACATATGGCTTTTTAGCAGGCGCTTGAACCATAGGTGCAGCTTGGTTGACGGGAACAGCAGGAGTAACCACAGCAAAATTTCTAACCTTCCTCTTTCTATTATTGCAAGAGGGCTCGGTTGTGGTTTCTTTGATGTGAGTAGGAGGGGTTACGGTTTCAGAAACTTTCTTAGAACCCTTTTTGGTAAGAGTTCCAGCTTTCACATGATTATCAGTTAAGGTAGCGGATAGATGAATAGCATCCTCCAGAGTAGCAGGATTTCTACCTAAGACAGTATCTTGGATTTGTCTTGGTAGCCCACCAATATACTTTTCGATACAACGGGACAAAGGAGTGACCATGTGGGGCACGAGAAGACTCAACTCATGGAACCGAGTTGTATATGCTAAGCTTTCCCCACTATCTTGGGCAAGATCCCAAAATTCAGCTTCTAACTTTTTCACTTCATTTCGAGGGCAGAACTACTCGGTCATAAGCCTTTTGACCTCATCCCAAGGTAAAGCCATAGCTACATCAACACCCCTATTCCTTTTCTCCCCATTCCACCATGTAAGTGCCCGTTTTTGTAGGACACTTGTAGCATGACGAACACGGAGATTGTCGGGACAGTCACTATTGAGAAAGGTATTCTCAATGCTTTCAAACCATTGAAGGAGTCCAGTAGCTCCTTCGGTACCAAAGAACTTGAGGGGATTGCACGAGTTGAAGTGCTTGAAGGTGCATTGAGATGGATTGTTACCACCATTTCCACCATTATTACCACTATTGCTTCCATTTCCACCATTGTTGCCATTGGTGGCACCATTGGCTTGGGTGAGTTGTGTCACCAATTGGGTAAGAATAGCAGCAATGTCGGTGTTGGCGTTGGTTGCGGGAGCACGACGAGGAGGCATTCTACAGATTTTCACAAGACAAGAAAGATTGTAAGAACTTATGAGATTTGATAGGATTTAATAGAATGAGATAATAAAAATAGATATTCTTAGTTTGGATTGTACTCAAAGGTGACAAAATCACTTGAATACTATGGCACATTAAGGTTAATTAAACTTATATAATTTTTCAAGGAGACATGCTTTAGCCTATAAGTAAACACTCATCTCGGGGATTCCCAGGAAAGCATACGGGTCCCTCTGTTGATTGGGATTTATGCGAAATGCTTTCCTAGACAGAAAACCCAAAATACAGGTGTCACCCTTCCAGATTGCACGTGTCCTCAAATAATTTAACAAGTTTAAAAACCTTAACGAAGAAATAAAAATTTTAGAGATTTTTGCTTCAAGAATTTTTCCACATGCTAAGAAGGATAAAGATAGAAAAGAAAATAGAAATATTATGAGGTTTTAGGATATATGAAAGGATATTATTTATTAAATTATTATTTAAGAAGATCCTACTAAGTCATGAATTTTTAATAAGTAAGGTATCAAATATAATAATAATTAATCATGGTAAGCATGTAGCACATAGCATGTAACACATAGCACAAAAATCATGAAACATAGCATAAGTGGGTGTACTAAAGTTATAGTCTAGGTCAAGGTGTCTAATAACCTAATTCCCTATAACCAATGCTCTGATACCAATCTGTCACACCCCGACCGATGGCGGAATCATCGGGGCGGGACATGTAGACTGTTCATAGCACATGGTTGACTAAATTGAAATATATTAAAGTCAAATTTTCATTACAAATAATCCAAGTACAACCAAATTCAAACAAAGAAACATAAAACAACTCATAGAATTCTTGATTTAAATTGCTAAGTCCAAATCCTATATTGAGCACGTCTTGAATCATTCTCACATATTAGGGCCTGAAACATGAATAAAATAAAGTCAACTAAAAAGTTGGGGAATATAACACAGTTGTATATAGATATCGTATAGTTGAAAACAAATCCTTTACAAGACATGATAAAATAAGACATTTATGGGGAGCAGCTATTGTGAAATCAAGTACAACCAAACCTTTGTAACTAGTATGCAAATTGTGTTGTCGGTATCAATCACCTCCACTTGGGTGGGTTTATCAGACTCAATAGATCTATCATTGAAAACCGTTGGCTTGTATAGTTAATGATTGCACATAAGTTTTCACAAAGATTAGCACAACTAGCACTCGGGCACAAAGCTCAAATTTTGCACACATGTATGTAAATAAGATTTTGCACTTGTGTTGTTTGTGTAAATGTAAATGTGTATAAAGTTTATGTTCCACCCCAAAAGTGTAAAAGAGTAAAAAGGGGTTGTGAATACTCACTTGGTATGAAAGTGTAGCTAACAAAGAGTATAGATAAAATAAGAATCCTTGATACGCACGAGTTAACCTAGATAATAATGTATATTGAATCAAATATGTGCACAAAGTTTAAGTCTAAAAATGAAGGTTGAATTTGTGTATAAAACTATTGATTTGTATTTAAAAGTATTGAATAACATATATAAAGTTTTGAAGTAAATATTTTTGAAACATTTTGATTAAGGTTGGGAATTGAATATTAAATAGAATATTTATAAAATCATTGATTATGAAAATAAAGTATGTGTTAAATGTAATTTAATAAATAAATAAATGTTTTTATTTAAGATGAAGAATAAATAATCTTTATTTATTTATTTATAAAGTATGTAACTTACAAATAAAATGTTTTAAATGAAAAGTTTAATAACAAATTTAATTTTATAAACTTTTAATTAAATGATTTTCCATTTATTCCAAGATTAATTATTTGATCTTTTCAAATACTTTTTTATAAAACTAACTATTTTTATTTAAAAACTTAATATGGAATTTTTACAAATTAAAATAAAACAACAATAATTCTGATCAAAGATTCTGACCTAGACACGACCGCGTTCGAACCACGGGCGCGACCGGGTTTGATCAAACAGAGGCCAACTTGGACAATTCACGAGGCACGACCGTTCCTTAACTCGGCACGGTCGTGTCTATGATTCTAAGACACAACAGAGACTAGCCCAGAGGGCATGACTAGGTCTGGACAGGAGGACACGACCGCGCTGCTAGTCGGCACGACCACGCTACATGAGGCACGGCCGCGCTAGATGATTAGCGCGACCGTGTCTTTTCCAAATCAGACACGAATTGAACAAATCTTGCATTTATAGCGTTGGAATTGTTAGGGCTTTTGTTTACTGAGTTGTTACGAGTCTATCTAAATAAATTAATTGTATGGAAATCGTGTTTAAGAATGGGTTCGACTAAATCATTTTTTTATTAAAATAATAATTCTGATTCGGGATGGTTTACATATTGAAAGCCCAAATCGATAAGGGGCTTTCGATATAGAGACTTATTAAACGAAATAAATGGCTTCAATTACCCGGAATAACCGAGAATCGATATAGGACAGTAGAAGGAGGTTCCGGCGACGGCAAGATTTCTTCCGGCGACTTCTGCTGCAATTCCGACTGCTTCAATGGCTTCAGTCGTTCCAGAGAGGGTTGAATATCGTATGGTGATGGATTGCTAGAGAGTATTCGGATCGATTTTGAGGATTCGAGGCTTGGGAGGAACTTGACGGTTTCTTGAGAGGAAAACGTAATTGAATTGATAAAACTCGTAATGGACTGAGATATTTTTCTTTGTCAAATAAAATAAAACGTGATCGGTTTCGAATTTCAAACGATCGAGCGTTTTGAAACTGCATTTACGTTTCGACTGTTACGCAGGCGCGACCGTGCCCAAGAGAGGCGCGACCGTGCTTAGGCACCGGGCGCGATCGTTCCAGGACCAGTCGCGCGATCGTGCCGAGGCACTTGGCGCGACCGTGCCAGGACGAAGCACGACCTGCTAATTAGGGTTTCTTGATAAATTTTCAACTTTAGTCCTTGACTTTTCAGGTTTGGTAAGTTTGAATTAAATAGTTTCTCGCATAGTGTTTAAATGTATATAATTGCGTAAAACTTGCGAATTTGTATTGAATCATTGCATTTAATTTATGGCGAGAAAAATAATAAGACAGTGCACGAGTATTGAGTTTGAAATTGCATTACATTGAATTGAAAATATGAATACTAAAATAAAAAATGTTACACTTTCTATCAAGGCGATCCACCTCTGAGTTTCTAAAGGATTTACGGCTCCCTTAAACTCTAATGGTATACAGGTCATGAAATCCTTATACGTACAATGCGTTGGCTTCTCATCAACCTTCGAATTTCATCCTTCTCCATTATGAGCAATGTCTTTGTGGCTTTCAAACCAACTCTCTAACGAATTCTGTAAATCTGCTTGTAGGATCGAAAAGTTCGCATCGAACGCCTTTCCTACTTCTATTGCGATTTTTCTTCAGATATTCTTCGGGACTTGTTCTACTTCATTCTCATCATGACGTAGAGACTCAGTCCTCCTATGGCTTCCCTCGTCATGTATTTCGTCATTCTGATGTTTAGCCATTTGCTGAAACATGATATCGCTTAATCTCTCATTCGTTTACCCTAATCATAGTCTAGGGTTTTATACTACAGGCCTCATATAAATTTAATCCTATTCAAGGATTCCACATAAAGCTCATACTCATGTATCCGTACATATGCATATATCATAAACATGCGTATTCATATTCCCGACCAACTATTTGCTGACATACGTTACCATATGGTGTTTGGGACAGCATGATGGTCCCATGCATTAACTCTTATACTGGCCAGACATAAGGTAATGTATATTACCATCCCGATACTCCCAACTATCATATGGAGCTTATCTCATACAAAGTTCTGCCCACGTATACTCATAATTTCTTTTTAAGCACTGGAATTTAACGTACCTGCTTCCTTGGACGACCTTGGATTGAATCCTTATTTATATCATCAGCACTTATGGTTTGAGTTTAAGTGTCCTTTCTAATACTTAAATCCCTCAAATTGTGCTCTGATACCAACTTGAAACACACTACTTTTATTATATTATTTTATCAGAGTTTTAATGCGGAAAACTGGTCCCAGATTAACAAAACCTTGCCATAATGGCCAAGGTGATTTTTTCATTTATAATAATATTGTTTACAAAAAGGAAAATATGATTACATTATCCTACATTGGGACTTTTCATCTCCGAGTAGCCTCATCCATAGGAAGCTCTATTCCATGTGCTTCTTTCCTGCAGTGTTTAGAAAACGTTTTTGAATTAGCTTACGCTAAGTAAGTACACTGCATCGTTCATTTTATTATGAACCTTTTAGGTTCTTATTGTTCAAGTTTTCTGGGGCTCTCGAGCCCACGTGACCATCTCTTGACGTACCTTCGACCATGCTTTTCGTATATTTTATGGGTGTGCTAACCCCCTCGCAACCATCACAGGTCGTACATCCGGTCCGAGAATTGGCAAGGTCCTTATACTCGTTAGTATATCATCCTTGCATTTGTCACGAAGACTCATCCATTCCTCAGCCCCGTAGCCTTGGAATCTTTTATTCTTTTAGCCCCGAAGGCCTAGAGTATACTCTTTCATCCCCGTAGGCCTAGAGTTTCCCTTTTCTTTCTTTTCTTTTCTTTTCGTCTTTATTTATTGAGATCCACCTTACAGGCCGGGTATCTCATTTCATTTGAGACCTTGAGTATCTTTGACTCACAGCCTCCTAAATGTATCAAGCATTTGTTTTCATTTTACGTATATGCTTGATTTATTCACCAACCAGTCCTCACCGTTAAAACTTCATAACGGTTTCTCCATGATGCATTAGAAGGGTTTATATATAGGAAGTACCTGCGGCGTATCCACCACCCTTCTAACACTTTGTGAGTACTCCGTTATTCCATTTTAGGTTTTAGACTCGTTCCATCATACTCATTCATGTTTGCACGTATCATCATGCATTCACATATTCACCTTGAATTTCACATATTCATATTCCTCACGTATTCACTTTCATTATCCATGGTATAGTTTCATCTCATATTCGTATTCGTCATATAGTGTAAACTGGGGTGATTTTCCTTCCAGAGTAGTACCTCCAACAGAAATGTCCCCAGGAAAGAGCGACGGGTCTAGGAGAGATTAATACACCGCTCTTTCCTAGACAGGACATTACATTTGTCAAATAACTACATACCGGTTGGATATTCTCCCGTACGTTTACTATATTTCTTTATTAGTCTATACCCCTAAACATTTATAATGGTTTCACCATGAAGTACATAAGAGGTTTTATATATAGGATGTACCAGTGGCGTATCCACCATCCCTTGGGTACGTCGTGACTACTCCATTACTCCCGTTTAGTGTTTAGACTAATACGTCATTACCCCGTACCCTCGTCATATCACGTATCATTTGAGCACATAATTTATGTATTTGTGTCTAGGGTACGGGTCCAGTGTACTTACATTATCCTCGGGTAGTTCCTTAGTTCGTTCCTTGTTTAGACGTTTCTCTGACTCGAACCGCACTCGTAACCAACGCGCTCGTAACCGTCATGCTTACCCTGCCTTGGTTTGCGTGTGTGTTTGGTGGTGATGGTTTTGATATTGTTCTCCCTTTGAACAACAAGTCCATCTATTTATAGGCTGCTGTAACATTCGTGATTTTTCTGGTATTAATTTATTTATACAATAATGACATTTTCATTTCAACCCCATACTTGTTCAACGTAATATGTCACATTAATTAGTATTTTAAAGATGTATCGATTTAAAATTTGTTTTTTTTCTCAACATTGCATTCACATATTATATATACGTATGTATATTTATATAGAAATATAAATATATATATATATATATATATATACTTTGTCATGATAATTAAATCAAAATAATAAACCTTATGACCTTTATTTATGTATTTACATCTTTTAATGCATTTAGTTAAACACATGTATATTTCATTTTATTTAAGAAGCCATTTATACAATTTGTAAGTTTATCAAAAAAATAGAACTTTTCCTTATAAAATGATTTTGATAAAACAAATAATGAGTAAGTTTTTATAAATGTTATAAAAACAATTTTGTAAATAAATAAAAAGGATTTAAATCAAATAAATATGGCATAGAACCCCCAATTCAATAGTTTAAACCCCCTCTAATTGTTTTGAACCCCCCTTTTACCCTTGGACCCCTCTTGAACCCTGGAACATAAAGGAAACCTAATTTTGACTTGAGAAAGTCAAACCCGCATTCAATCATCCACCAAACCCTAAAAATCCAGGATTTTAATCATCCCCAACTGATTTCTAACTTTTTTCGATTGTATGGAATGTAGAAATTAACCAAATTGATTGAGTATCACGAGTTTAAGACCCATTGAAGAACCACGATCATGGTTACCGAAAACTCGCTAATCAAGCCGCTAATCTCGGTTAATTACTGACTGTTACACAAGACTTTAATCATCCTATACGTTCCATATCACCTCACAATCAAAATCATTACACAAAATTCATCATTTCTTTCTTTCTTTTCTCCCGATCGGCGTCTAAGCAAGGGGGATGAGACCATCGATTAGCAACATCTCACGCCACTCAATCTCGTTCTTGTCTCCGAAATCCAATTCAGGTATTCACTTTCCCTTCCCCCGAATCGCAATAACAATGATTATAGAAATCAATTTGGGTTTTGGGATGGTAGGGCTAGTTGTGTCTGCTGTTTGGAGAAGGAGAGTTCCTGGAACCATTATGTTAAAAACAATGTTTTTCTAATCATTTACAACTCAGCAGCTTGGAGCAACCGGTTAAAGCTCTAACCTCTCTAACGCAGGTCACAGTTTCGAGACCTGTTGTACCGTTTTCTTTTTTACTGCTTTGCTTTTGACACTCTTGTAAGGCCACACAATCTCCCATATATATATTATATATATATATATATATATGTATTCATAGATATAAAATATAATACATATTCTTGAAGAGTTAAAATGGTAAAATGCATATTCAATAATTATAACAAAACTATTTCGAATAATTTTAACATTTCCCTCGTTTTATAAATTTATATAAAATTATCGTTATTCTTTTATTTGTTCAAGGGTTTACAACATGTATCGTTCCAAATGAAAATGCACACATTTATAACAATGTCTAAATGATTATTATCATGAGCATCATTATTTTTAAAAACGTGCACTGATCCATTTTTAAACGCATATTATATTTGAAAACTTTGGATTATAAAATATTTTTAGGATATAAAAGAAACTATTTCATTTAGTATTATTAAGATAAAAAAAACTAATAAATCATGATTTATTTAAACAAATCTTTTAAACAAATTATTTATTTAAAATCTCTAATTTATAAATTACAGTTGGAAACATAAATATGATTATGCTTATAAAACCCTTTGCCTCGTAAGGATTTATACAACATTTTTATATAATTATTTTTATTATATAAAATTCATATTTTTACACCTTTAATTAATAATTAATTTTGACTTAACTAGAACATTAATTTCACACTTAATTTTCATGAAGCCCAAACTATAAATAAATAAAAGTATTATTTATTTAACTAATTTTATTTTTGGAGTTAATTATTTACTCAACTAATTATCATTCATTCATTTATTTATTTATTTATACAATTTCAAATAAAAGAAAACTACGTATTTGTTATTTTATTCAATCATTTACAAACAAAAAGAACAATTATTATTTCATTTATTTACAAACCAAAGGGAAAATCTTTTTCTTATCCATTCGATCATTCTAAAACAATTAGTTACATGAGGAAACCCACACCCACCCCTTTTCACAATAGGATACCATTATTCAATTTCACAACCACTGATACACTTATACCGACAAACATAGGTTAAACTTGTGATTATCTAGAACAATTGTGCAACAACAACATACTTGTGTGACATTCAAGCTGCTCATTGCAAGGTGAGTTTACATAGCCACTTTTTACATTTTGCACTTTTGGGGTGAAACATGATTACACTTTGAAACTCTTTGCAATTACTTATATGCAATTCAATAATATGATGCTATGTGTTATTTGTGCTTTATGCTATAAGTTAAGACTACATATACATGACATTAGTACAATCATTAACTCAGTATAAGCCAACGGTTAACATTGATAGATCTATTGAGTGTGACAAACCCACCTAGTTAGGGTGATTGTTACCGACAACACAATTTTGTATGCTAGTTACAACGGTTTGATTGTACAACTTGGTTTCACAATAGTAACTCTCCATAATTGCCTTATTAACCATGATGTGTATGGATTGTATACACACACAATGATACTATTTAGAGTCAAAAACCTATGTATACTCACCAACTATTTTTAGTTGACCCTGTTTCAGGTGCTAATCTTTGAGTTCATATTCAAGATGCTACACATAGGAATTGAGGACCTAGTTAAATAAACAGTTAAATTTTGTTGATGTATTTCGTTCTTTTGTATGTTTTTATTATACAAGTGTTATGTAATTTAAACAAATAGATATATGAAACTTTAGTTGATCATGAACAGTCTACATGTCCTGCCCCGACGTTTCCGCCATCGGTTGGGGTGTGACAGCTGCCAATGTAACCCGTAGTGGACCGCTAAGCTAGGCCATAGCGGTCCGCTACCGCCTCTTGCCAGCCGTTTCCCTTGCCCGCTACGTAGCGGACCGCTAAGGTTCTGAGTGGTCCGCTACCCAATCCTTGTTCATGAGTCACCAGTCACATGTCACTTCCTTGTTAACCGGGCCAATTGCGGCTAGCGGACCGTTACAGGGTTGGTAGCGGTCCGCTACTTTCTTGATTTTCTAATTTCTTAATTTTAAGCACTTGATCTTTAGGGAAATTACATTTTAGCCCTTGGACTTTCATTTCCTTAAAATTTAGGATGTTACACCAAGACACCCGGGAACCTACAGAATTCTCGTATAACAACAACTATCATGCAAATATTGGCATGCCACCATACGAGATGTTATGCGAAAGGAGATGTAGAAATCCCATATGTTGGGGAGAGGTGGGACAAAAGAATTGGGAAGTAAGGAAATTGTCCAAGCGATAGGTGTAAAGTTAGATCAGATCAAAGCTCGTTTGAAAGCCGCCAGCATAGACAAAAGTCCTATGCAGACAAAAGACGAAGACTGATAGAGTTCTAAGTCGGAGATTACGTTCTGCTGAAAGTATCTCCGTGGAACGGAATCATTAGATTCAGAAAAAGAGGAAAGTTGAGTCCTAGATTTATTGGACCGTTTAAGATTATAGCTAAAATAGTGAAGGTTGCATATAGATTGGAATTTCCAGAAGAGTTGAGTGGAATTCACTTGACATTCCATGTATCACACTTGCGAAAGTGTCTGGAAGACGAAACCTCTCATGTACCACTGAATGATATAGAGGTAGACGAAAGATTGAATTATGTCGAGAAGCTAGTGGCCATACTCGACTATAAAGAAAAGAGATTACGAAATAAGGTAATCAAGCAAGTTAAGGTTCAGTGGCAACATCGAAAGGGATCTGAAGCCACATGAGAAACAAAGGAAGAGATGAGACAATCTTATCCCTACTTATTCGAGTAAGAAACAGGTTTCGGGGACGAAACCTTTGTAACGGGGTAGATTTGTAACACCCCAATTTTCAAGAAATACTAGTACAGGGATTGAATGGGTCATTTGATAAAATCCTAGAGGGTTTAAATGACATCTTGTTAAAATATAAGGGGTCAGGTTGCAATTAGATTAAAGTTTAAAGGCTGAAAATGAAAATTCTAAAAATTAGACAGGTGGCGGACATCCATCAAAATGATAGCGGTCCGCTACGTACGGTGCAAGGAAACAATAAGTAGGTGACACGTGTCAGATGACTAATAATTGGAAACTGACGCGTGAGCGACAGGTGGCGGACCGTCACCAAGACCTTAGCGGTACGCCAGCCGCAATGTTCCACAGCGGCCCGCCATTGTGTAGCATAACGGTCCGCTACATAGCCTACAAGTCAGTTAAGCCGCCTCAAAGGGGTGGCGGACCACCACCCTGTGTCTTAGCGATCTGCTATGGACCAGTCGGGCTCCCTATAAATAGATGGACCTAGAGCTGGTTTTTAGGACATCTCACACCTCAAACACACACACAAAACACCTACTTAACCTAGGGAAGCGTGCCATGGAGACCCATTTCGCATAGAGAAGTCCGATTTCCAGTCTTTCGATCCCAATATGCAGGATATAGTTTTGAGGTAAGGTTTTGACTAGTCCCTAATTACTTGGTTACTTTCATAAGACTAGGAACTTATGATTAAGTAAAATTATAATGGCTTAGGACCTTGATTCAAGTCATTGTGCTGTTGACATAACCCCTCAAGGATCGTTTGAAAGAGAAGGAAGTTAGAGGTGAGTTCTATGAGGACCTATTTAAATGTTTTACTTCAATTGTTTTGGGCCGGTATGCATGCTAGAAAGATTTACATAAATGTTATATACCTTGATTTAAATATTTGGATTAGCATTCATGTTGCAAGAGGTTATGTATAAAAGATGTCTAAATCTTAAAACTAAGTAACGGAGTATTCATGAAATATCAAAGAAGTGTTGGGTAACCATCTGACCAGTATGTAGTTATCTGGCAAACAGAATGTTCTGTCTAGGGAAAGAGTGGTGTATAAATCCCTCCTGGACCCATCATTCTTTCCTGGGAACATTTCTGTTGGAGGTAATACTCTGGAAAGATAACCACCTTATTCCTTTGATATACCATGGAGAAACCTTTACAAGGGTTTGAGATAGAGATTGATTTTGAAAGAAAGAAAGGAATCTTTGTATTTTTACATGATTTCATCTTGAGAAAGGAAATGGTTTTGACACGTAAAACATTTTAGAACCTATTATGGTGTGCCCAGATAAGTAATGGTAGAGGAGTCAAGGTTTTACCATGACTTGTAAATGTCTTGACAATTATTGTCTCGACAAAGAATAAAGAGAAAGGGATAGAGTTTTTTGGTATATTGTGCCATGTCAAAAGTTTTGACCATATTGGTCTGTAAAGAAAGGTTTTGCTACGTCTAGCCAAATGCCACATAATATCTTGAAACTTAAGACGTAGAGACGTATTGCATTCCTTTGTGGGATGTAGTATAGACACCTTGTGCAAGGGTGTGTATAATTGGTGATGACTACTTGGAGGTTAACGTGACCTCAGAAGGAAGATAAGTGTGCAAGTATGTAACACCCATAATTGGAACACCAATTATTAAAACATTAAACAGACGTGGAAGCATTTATCCCAAAAATTATTTATTTATTTTTTATTTTCTCGCGTACCGTGAGAATCTGGACACCCTCCCTCGCATACCGCGAGGGAGTCCAACTTTGCCTGACCGAGAGCCAGGTCTCTCGCGTACCGTGAGAGGACCCTCCCTGGATCTCGCGTACTGCAGGAGACACTAGTAAACATAAATTTGGGTTTTTCTGCCAGTTCCATACTTAGCCATTTTTTCACCATTTTCACCAAATCCACATGACACCAATATTCCCAATACTTGGGTTTTGACCAAAAGCATTCATGTATCTTTTATAAACATCAAAAACCAAATTCAAGTATCAATTACACCACATATAAAGGATTTTCTTTTAAACCCTAAAAACACCAAAATGCATACGAGAATCCTTCAACGCCTTGGACTTGACTTGGACTTACATCGGAGCTTTTCCTACACAACCACATGAACATACCACCGTTAGTAATGAAGATAATCATGTCAAACAAGTAATTACAACTTGTTTTAACCCATTCGCCCATTTGACCCGTTTGCACCTAATTAGTCAAAAAGGCCTCTTATCACTTGTATTACCCCTATAAGTTTCATTCTTTTCATATAACATTCATGTTACTCATTTCCATTTCCATTCGGGCACATAGGCCAAAACCTCATATCCATTATGACACATAGATCATAACCTCATATCCATTATGGTATTTAAACCATAACCTCATATCCATTATGATACTTAGATCATAACCACATATCCATTATGACACTCTTTGGGCTTATTCACCATGAATTCTTTTAGGGTACAACCCTGTGGTTCCCTTTCCTTGTCTTTCATAACCTCCTCAAGAGTGAGCTTAATAACCGCTCTCATTTCTTCCATAAAGAGGGACGTGGCTTGCACAAAGGCCTTGGCCACTTCTTCTTTAATCATTTCTTCGATTCTTGGATCCAATGGTTCATTGCTCGTATCGTCCGCCATCTCTAAACTGAGAAATAGAACCAAAAACACCTTAACATCCTTACACTTTCAATACCCTAGGTATCCATCACACATTCACTATTATATGTATTAAGTATATATTTACCTACCTATATACATACATACATATATAATCACCTTCACCTAATCCTTGCAAATGTTCATTGTTTTATGGTTATCATAAAGACAGTTGCACATCTCGTCTTATTCATCATATTGGCCAGACATGTTTAATAATACGCTATGCCCAATTGTAATTATCATCTCCATAAAACAGATCACATAGACAAGTTTCGGCACACATAACACCTTTTCATTCATTCATACATATACATATACATCATATATATATATAACCACTTTAACAAATCATTACTAACCTTTCATTTCCGCAAACTCCGAGTCTTAGTCAAGTCCTTCATGGATTCTCGTATCATTTCCCCCATATCAAGAGCATAACCTCATATCCATTATGATAATTAGATCAATACCTCATATCCATTATGACACTTAGATCATAACCTCATTTCCATTATGGTATTTAAACCCTAACCTCATTTACACATATCCGTTATAGTATTACAACTATAACTACATTCATTCATTGCACATATCCATTATAGTATTACAACTATAACTACATTCATTCATTTACACATATCCATTATAGTATTATCACTATAACTACATTCATTCGTTTTCACATACTAATTCATACATATTCATACACATTCATTTCAACAACATAGTATGCAAACATTTCACATGTACCACCCTTTTATCAACAATACTAAGTAAGTGCAAAGGCACTTACCTTTTGGGTTAGAAGATCCCGCACCGCCTTCTCTGTTCACAATTTTGATTATCTAAACATATACACCTAGTTTAGTAATCTAACATACATCCAAAATCACAATATAATTGAGTTCATAACCCAATTTCCATTTCCAACCCAAACTGACCCGTTTGGGTTATTCCCATAACCAAACACCCACTTTCAATTCAAACTCACCTACTTGAGTGTCCTTTCCAATTCCTTGACACTAATTTTTCATTTATTAGGTTAATTTGGTGTTCATTCAAGTGTCTAACAGCACATAAACACTTAATCATCACTAATTCAACATTCTACCATCATAATCCAAACACCCCCAATTTTCCTCCATATGAACCCTAACTTCTCATAATCAAAATCAAAGGGTTCTAGGATGGTAATCACCATTCTTTACCTTTAGTTTAGCTAGATTATCAACAATCTAACACCAATTAACCACATGCATTCATAATTTATGGATTTCTACAAAACCCACCAACTAACCCATTCATAAGTGAAATCAAAGGAAGATAATCACTTACTTGATGTTAGGACGCTGTTGTGTGAGTCAAAACATTCACAAATCCAAGCTCAAAAGCACGATTTAGGCTTCAATCCTGATTTCTCCTTTTTCTCCCTTGCTCAAGAACGACTTCTTCCATAAATGAAGTCTAATTTTGACTTCCACTTGTCAAAATGGCAGATTTTCCATTTTACACTTTTAGCCCCTCAACTTTCATTTCACCCATTTCATTTCAAAACTAGTTAAAAACTAGTATAACCCTATTACTAACTTGAAACCCACTTGTTTTAACTTATTTCTAAAATATTATTATCACCATAATATTTATTAAAACATTTATTTATTTATAACGAAACCCAGATTTTGGTTCGTTACAAATCACCTCCCCTTATTTGGGTTTCGTCTTCGAAACCCGACTTCACATAAAAAGGTTCGGATAATATTTCAGCATCTCTTCCTCGGTTTCCCAAGTCATTTTCGCCCCCTTCTTATGTTTCCACCTCACCAAAACTTGGCTAATCTCTTTATTGCGCAATTGCTTCACCTTTCGATCAAAGTTTGCCACCGGTTCCTCAACATAATTCAACTTATCATCCAATGGAACAAAAGTAGATTCATCCGCTAAACATTTTCGCAAATGAGACACATGAAATGTGTAATGAAGTCTACTTAGTCCTTCTAGTAGCTCCAAACGGTAAGCTACCACACCCACCCAAGCTATCACCTTAAACGGTCTGATGAAACGTGGACTTAACTTTCCCCGCTTCCTAAACAGTATCACCCCTTTCCAATGAGAGACTTTCAAAAGCATAAAGTCCCCCACTTGAAATTAAATCGCCCGCTTCCTATTATCCGCATAGGACTTTTGGCGATCTTTATCCGCCTTCAAGCGTGCTCTAATTTGGTCAACACTACCAATAGTTTCATTGACCACCTCTTTACTTCCCAGTTCCCGCTGACCAATTTCACCCCAACACACGGGTGTTCGACTTTTCCTCCCATACAATGCCTCGAAAGGAAGCATACCAATACTAGAATGGTAGCTATTGTTGTATGAAAATTCCACCAACGGTAAATGGTGGTCCCAGTTACCACCAAAATCCAAAGCACATGCTCGCAACATATCCTCTAGCATTTGAATCGTCTGATCGCTTTGACCATCCATTTGTGGATGATAAGCGGTGCTAAGATTCAAGCTAGTCCCCATATCCTTATGGAATTTCTACCAAAAATGAGA
Source organism: Smallanthus sonchifolius (assembly GCA_023525975.1). Classification (NCBI taxonomy): domain Eukaryota; kingdom Viridiplantae; phylum Streptophyta; class Magnoliopsida; order Asterales; family Asteraceae; genus Smallanthus; species Smallanthus sonchifolius. The sequence continues at coordinate 29,895,628 of CM042039.1, read as the reverse complement.
AGTAAATCTTGTATCATGATCCGATATAATCGACACCGGCACACCATGACGTGACACAATTTCCTTCACATACATTTTCGCCAACCTATCCGATGAATACGTTTCCTTTATTGAAGGGAAATGTGCACTCTTTATCAACTGATCCACTACTACCCATATCGCATCATATCCCTTTCAAGTCTTTGGTAGTTTAGTGATCAAATCCATGGTTATGTTCTCCTATTTCCAAAGTGGTTGAAGCTTTCCATACGGCTTTTGATGCTCCGCCTTTACCCTTAAGCATGTGAGACACCTCTCCACATACTTAACAATATCACGCCTCATACCCGCCCACCAAAAATGACACCTCAAATCATAAAACATTTTTGTGGCCCCCGGATGGATAGAATATTTGGTTTTATGCTCCTTGTCTAAAATAGTTGTCAAAACACTTGACAACCTAGGAATCCAAATTCTATTAAAGCATGTATTTAACCCCGAGCTATTTTCCCCAAGCTTATCAACATAAGCAACCATCCGTTCCTTCTTTAAATCACCACCAAGAGCTAACACTTGAGCCTCCCGGATTTCATCAATAAGAGATGATGAAATTGTCCTCTTAAATGACTTCACCATGATAGGTGTATGGCTCGTCTTCCGACTAAGCGCATCCGCCACTACATTCGCTTTATCCGGGTTGTAAAGTATCTCATAATCATAATCCTTGACCAATTCAAGCCACCACCTTTGCCTCATGTTGAGGTCCTTTTGGTCAAAGAAATACTTGAGACTTTTGTGATCCGTGTAGATCGTACACTTAGCCCCATATAAATAATGCCTCCAAATCTTGAGCGCAAAAACCACAGCCACAAGCTCTAAATAATGGGTAGGGTAATTCACCTCATAAGTCTTTAATTGTCTATATGTATAGGCAATCACTTTCTCCCTTTGCATCAAAACACAACCCAACCCCAAATGCGAGGCATCCGAATACACCACAAAATCTTCAGTCCCGTCCGGCAATGATAAAACAGGCGCCTTAGTCAACGTTTCTTTCAAGAGTTGAAAGGAAGATTCTTGCTCGGAACCCCAAACAAACTTAGTCTCTTTTCGCGTTAACTTTGTCATTAGCAAAGGCAATCCGAGAGACGTTCTCAATAAACCGTCGATAATAACCCACCAACCCCAAGAATCTTCTAATCTCCAAAGGCGTCTTCGGCGATGACCAATCTTTTACCGCCACTATCTTAGATGGGTCGACTGTAATCCCTTTCTCATTAATCACATCACCCAAGAATTGAATTTCGCGCAACCAAAACGCGCATTTAGAAAATTTAGCATATAGCTTCTCCCTATGCAACACTTCAAGGATTTCACGAAGATGAAACACAATAACTGGACGATCGAGGAACGGTCTACACACCCGTTTCATAAGATTCATGAAACCCGCGGGTGCATTGGTTAAACCGAATGGCATAACCGTGAACTCATAGTGACCGTATCGAGTGCGAAAGGTTGTCTTATGGATGTCGTCTTCTTTCACTTTCAACTGATGGTACCCGGATCTCAAATCAATCTTAGAAAACCATGACGCCACTTGCAATTGATCGAAGAGGTTTTCAATCCGAGGCAATGGGTATCTATTCTTCACTGTCAACGTGTTCAACTCCCAATAATCCATACACATCCTCATGCTTCTGTCTTTCTTTTTAACGAAGAGAACGGGTGCACCCCAAGGTGAGACACTTGGGCGTATGAAACCTTTATCTAGGAGCTCTTGCAATTGCTCCATTAACTCTTTCATCTCCGGCGGTGCCAACCTATAAGGTGTTTTGGCTATCGGCTTAGCACCCGGTATCAAATAAATATCAAACTCCACTTCCCTTTCTGGTGGTACCTCCGATAACTCATCCGAAAACACATCCACAAACTGATTTACAACTGGAACATCACAAATATCTTTCACCCTTTCTACCACATCCGCAACACAGGCCATGTATGCCTTGCACTCATGCACCTTGTACTTTGTTGCCTTCACATAAGAACACATCTTTACTTTACATTTCTTTTCACCTTCTATGTAAATGGACTCACCCGATGGGGAATCGAGTTGTACCGCCTTAGGTCCACATAGAATATTCGCTTTATTCTTTGATAACCAATCCATTCCCACTATCACATCAAAATCCCCCATGACATAGGAATTAAGTCTATAAGGAATGTTTCACCCCCCGCCCTTAACATGCAATTCCTATAAATATCAAAAACTAAGAAACTCTTATCATTTTCCGCCTCGATTTCTAAGGGTTCATCTAACTTGCTACTTAGAAACGAAGAATGCTTAACAAATTTCAAGGACACATATAAACGACTAGCCCCCGAATATAAAAGAACTAGTGCAAGAAAAGAGTTAATCTTGAATGTACCTGGCACCACCTCCGAGTTCGTCTTCGCTTCCTCAGCCGAGATGTGGAAAGCTCTCCCCTTTGGCCTTGCCATCTCTACCTTCTTCTTTTCACTTCCACCTTGCTTTAACTCGGTACAATCCACCCTATTATGCCCGGGCTTGTAACAGTTATAACACAACTGAATTTGGCTTGTACATTGACTAGCCATGTGCCCCAGCTTCCTACATTTGTAGCAATTTAGAGTTCCCTTTCTACATTCCCCAAAGTGTTGTTTCCCACAAACTTTGCACCCTCGGGAAGTGAACTTGTTAAACAGCTTCTTGCTAGGGCTCCCACTCTTTATCTTCTTTACCACTTGATCAACTATCTCACGCTTTCTCTTTTCGCCCCTACCTTCTTGCCTCCTCAACTCCACCACTCTTTCCCGACACCTATTTATCAAATCAACAAGTGTAGTAAAAGAGGATGGAGATATGCTATCTCTGAACTCCACAGTCAACATAGCATAGAATATATCAATCTTGGCCTTTTCAGTCGACACCACGTCCGGGCAGAACTTGGCGCGATTGAAGAAAGCCCCTGCCAATTCATCAATTGACTCATTTGTTTGCCTCATCAAGAGGAACTCCTCAGTCATCCTATCCACTACGGCCTGAGGGCAATGATATTCCAGAAAGGCCGTCTTGAATTCCTCCCAAAGTCATGAATGTCACCCCTAATTCACCTCTCTCCTTTCGGAGATTCAACAACCACTCCCTTGCTCTTCCCGTCAAAAGAGACACGCTGAACATAACCCTATCCTCAAGTTTATACCTAGTCGTTTCAAAATTGACTCCATATCCACCACCCACCTGTGGCTAAGGATCGGGTCCACTTGCCCATCATACTCTTTGGGCTTAATCACCATGAATTCTTTTAGGGTACAACCTTGTGGTTCCCTTTCCTTGTCCTTCATAACCTCCTCAAGAGTTAGCATAATAGCCCCTCTCATTTCTTCCATAAGGAGGGATGTGGCTTGCTCAAAGGCCTTAGCCACTTCTTCTTTAATCATTTTTTGGATTCTTGGATCCAATGGTTCATTACTCGTATCGTCCGCCATCTCTAAACTGAGAAATATAACCAAAAACACCTTAACATCCTTACACTTTTAATACCCTAGTTATCCATCACACATTCACTATTATATGTATTAAGTATATATTTACCTACCTATATACATACATACATATATAATCATCTTCACCTATTCCTTGCAAATGTTCATTGTTTTATGGTTATGATAAAGACACTTGCACATCTCGTCATATTAATCATATTGGCCAGAGATGTTTAATAATACGCTATGCCCAATTGTAATTATCATCTCCATAAAACAGATCACATAGACAAGTTTCGGCACACATTACACCTTGTCATTCATTCATACATATACATATAAATCATATATATAACCACTTTATCAAATCATTACTAACCTTTCATTTCCGCAAGCTCCGAGTCTTAGTCATGTCCATCATGGATTCTTGTATCATTTCCCCTATATCAAGAGCATAACCTCATATCCGTTATGATACTTAGATCATAACCTCATATCCATTATGATACTTAGATCATAACCTCATTTCCATTATGGTATTTAAACCATAACCTCATTTACACATATCCATTATAGTATTTCAACTATACCTACATTCATTCATTGCACATATCCATTATAGTATTACAACTATAACTACATTCATTCATTTACACATATCCATTATAGTATTATCACTATAACTACATTCATTCGTTTTCACATACTAGTTCATACATATTCATACACATTCATTTCAACAACATAGTATACACACATTTCACATGTACCACCCTTTTATCAATAATGTGCAAAGGCACTTGCCTTTTGGGTGAGAAGATCCCGCGCCACCTTCTCGGTTCACAATTTGATTACCTAAACATATACACCTAGTTTAGTAATCTAACATACATCCAAAATCACAATATAATTGAGTTCATAACCCAATTTCCATTTCCAACCCAAACTGACCCGTTTGGGTTATACCCATAACCAAACACCCTCTTTCAATTCAAACTTACCTACTTGTGTTTCCTTTCCAATTCCTTGACTCTAATTTTTCATTCAATATCTTTCATTAGGTTAATTTGGTGTTCATTCAAGTGTCTAACAGCACATAAACACTTAATCATCACTAATTCAACATTCTACCATCATAATCCAAACACCCCCAATTTTCCTCCATATGAACCCTAACTTCTCATAATCATAATCAAAGGGTTATAGGATGTTAATCACCATTCTTTACTTCTAGTTTAGCTAGATTATCAACAATCTAACACCAACTAACCACATGCATTCATAATTTCTAGATTTCTACAAAACCCAACAACTAACCCATTCAAAAGTGAAATCAAAGGAAGATAATCACTTACTTGATGTTAGGAAGGTGTTGTGCGAGCCAAAACCTTCACAAATCCAAGCTCAAAAGCATGATTTAGGCTTCAATCCCAATTTCTCGTTTTTCTCCCTTGCTCAAGAACGACTTCTTCCACAAATGAAGTCTAATTTTGACTTCCACTAGTCAAAATTGTAGATTTGCCATTTTACCCTTTTAGCCCCTCAACTTCCATTTCACCCATTTCATTCCAAAACTAGTTAAAAACTAGTATAACCCCATTACTAACTTGAAACCCACTTGTTTCAACTTATTTCTAAAATATTATTATCACCATAATATTTATTAAAATATTTATTTATTTATAAAGACACCCGAATTTTGGTTCGTTACAAAGTATAAGAATGTTTGGACAAGAAGTTAATGTGATTTTTTACTACGTGTTATATAAACCCATTTATGTATGAGACAGAAGTCAAAGATATTTTGACTAAAACTTAGAACTCACCAGCGTAAGCTGACATATGTTTTAAGCATGTGTATCAGGTAAAGATGTAGCCTTCTGCAGTAGAGGCAAGGGGCAAGAGTAGAGGCATCATGCAGGCTATCTGGCATCCTCTGATGGGCTGACATTATAATAGTTATGTTGTACTTTCTTTAGAATGTACACTAAGACAAGTTTTATGATATAAATATAGTATTTTTAAAGTCTTCCGCTGTGTATGATCTGTGTTTACTATATGTTCATGAGTAAATCCGACAGTGGTCGGCATCTCGGGTGATCCGGGATGTGGGTGTTACACCAACGGTGACATTTATTTAACATGTTAATGATGAGATCGGGGTGTGTTGAACACCCTGACGAGGGTGCAGTGACGAGGTATGTGTTTACGTATGTATTTATGTGTGTGTTAAATTACATGCAAATGTTGAGCTATATTTATTATGCATGTGATGATATGAATGTGGTGATGTTAGTGTGATGGGTGAATAATATTATTGTGGTACGTAGTGTACATTGACTGTTGTATAAATGTTGTGACATGACGTATATAACTGTTGTGTCAGTTAAGTGTGATATACTTGATTAGGGCTGAGTAAGCAGACGTGTAGGGTTTTGTTGTGTTAAATAAGCGTCGAGTTATTACACGTTCTAGAGTATGAGTTACTAGTGTAGTAGGTTCAACCTTTGTCGACAAGACTGGGGAGTTACTATTGTTATTATTAATATTATTATGGGACGAGTGTTGGGTAATGAACAATTATGGGATACCATGTGATACATGAGTTGTCTATTTGTTAACGATTGGTAAACTACTTTATAAGGACCGTGGGTCGCGAGTAAACTTTAAATAACTATTATGAAGACTTAGCTTTTAATTAAACTAAACTATTAGAACTCATTCAGCCTAGTTGACTTTGTGTGTGCGATAGATTGTTTTGCAGGTAAGCGTTGCGCTGACGTATCTTGGCTTGGGAGCGGTGCAACTCGGATTGGTGTGCAGGCATTCGTGAGGTAAATATCTAATAACATTAAATATAAATAAAAGAATTTTGAAAGACTTCTGCTGTAGTTTAACTAATAATAAATGTGTTATAAAGCGAGTGACCCGTTATGAGAACCAACTATGGGATGCCCGGGTTAGGGTCTTACCGGTTAAGACTCAGGCGTTCAGTTTATTAATTACACTCATTATTAGATGGAATTGTGGATGCGGGCGCCACCAAACTTGGATTTATTTTTATAAAAAGAGAGTGGTGTGCCAAGAAATTTCAAAAACCTCTAAATTTTAGCTTAACGTTGTACCTATCACCGTATGTTGATAGTTTCGGTATTACCGACACCCTAAGATGAGTACTCACAAGATTTCATGAATTTATTTCGTGATTAATCCTAAGAACACTCACAGGCTATTTAAACTATTCAAGCTGGCTGGGTCAACCAAAAATCACTAATTAGACGCGTTTTCTATTATTTATTCATTTAAACTCAGCAAGTAGATCCAGCTGTACTATCATTTTCCATTTATTATGCAAAACTTTTTTATTTCAAAGGACTTTTTTTCAAAATTTTCAATTTTTTTTTGTATTTTTGAATTTTTATAAACGACACAACTAGACACTCACATCCCCACACTTGAAAGACACATTGTCCTCAATGTGAAGCAAGACAAAACTAAAAATAAAAATGCAAAAATAAAAACAAGAAGCGACTTAGATGGTTAATGAATGTGCTAACAAACGTGCAGCTTCGTTCTTCCTCGTGTGCAACGTATAGCATTTTCGGTCACAGTTGCACACACTGTTGGGTTGCCTTTACAAACAAATATAAGCATCGGTCCCTCTCGAATGGAAGTTGAGTACGGGCAAGATGAACAATACAATCAAAATAACCTCACAACAAACCCGCAACATTAAACTGACACAAATAAAAGACTCAAACTAACTCATTAAGACTTTGGATAGATAACAGGGATTCGTACCTGATGTGTGACAACCACATAGACATGAAAGCCACAACAAGTAGATCACCAGTTACGAATCGGTTTTCAAGTTCCCCATGGTCGGTGTAATAGGTGATGGATATGATGATGATGATGGATGATGATAGTGGAGACTGGTAGCTGGTGTGATGGTGATGGTTATGAAGATGGTGAGTGGTGATCGGTGGATGAACAAACCATTGGGAAACAAAGGAAAAAAAGGGCAAGGCAGTGTTCCCCCCGTGTACCGCGAAGGAGAAGAGATGACTCCTCGTGTACCGCGAGGAGTTTAAACTCAAGCTGGCTTAACCTTTTGTCTTTCGCGTACCGCGAGAGACTTGTGCCCATGCTTCGCGTACCGTAAAGACCCCTCGTTACAGAAAGTTAAGAAATTGTTTTTAATTTTATACTTGGAATATTTTTGACCTCTTAAAAATCTTTTCACCCAAATTATTAGAAACCCTATTCCATGCAACTAAACAAATGTAAAAATACCTGGAACTTCGTTCCCACTAACTTTCCTCACCGAATCGAGTGTGAATCCCTGCAAAACACGACACACCCAAAACACACATACCGAAAAAAACGAAAATGACACTGACTTAAAATCCTGGGCACTTGCCCGAGATTCAAACAAGCCTATCAGGAGTCTTCTTCTTGATCTTAACCGGCATCGCCTTCATCCTATGCGGTATCCCGGTCCTCCACATTACCAGCAAACAAATATCACCCACAAGCATTGAAACATCATCACATGTAACAATTAAGTCTTTCCACCATAGCTTAAACCTACCAGGTCCGAAGATAACACTATTCAAATATCCTAGCAAGTTGTCACCCTTAAACATCCCCACACTTGGGTTTTAAACTCTCCCTAAACCGAATGAATCTATCAAAGTACTGGTTCTCTTATGGGGTGGCCTAGACCTAGGGACACTGGAGTTAGGGCTCGGTTCAACACTCAACCTCTCAGAATGCACGACGGTGATGGGCAAAGGTTCAGGTATGGGTATTTCTAACACTGTAATCCCTAAAATTTCACCAGAACCATCGAGATCCTCAACGCTTGCATCTAACTCCCCCACACTTGGGGTTTTGCTTATGATCTCATCTAATTCTGCCATCATCTCTAGCAGATCATCAGGCACCTCATCTCCGTATTCGTCCAGCTCATCCAACAATCTCTCTAACTCTACCATCCACTTAGATGGTCCTTTTAAAGTAGGGGCGGGTTCACCAACTTCAATCTCCGGATCAGAGTCCGGTTGGTAGTCCATGAAGGCATCAAGTATGCACACAGAGTGGCTATGCTCACCAACATCTTTTACGGACCGTGTAACATTTGATGTAGCTGACTCATCCCCCACATGAAGTGTGAGCTCTCCGTCAAAGACATCGATCAATGCCTTGGTGGTGCGTAAGAACGGGCGCCCGAGGATGAGTGGGACTCTGTCATCCACTTCCATATCCAGAATAAGGAAATCCACGGGGAAGAAAATTTTGCCTACTTTGACTAGCAGGTTCTCCACAATTCCCTGTGGAAACTTGACTGAGCGGTCAGCCAAGGAAATGCTCACATGCGTCTGCTGTGGTTCACCTAGGTCTAGCTTCTTATATAGAGAAGAGGGCATCAGATTGCCTAGGAGACATGGGATCGTGAAACGACCAGAATCTCCCAGTTTCTCCTACAGTTTGTGAGCCATCCTCTAGTTTCTTCTTGTTGGAGAGAAGATCCTTAAGGAACTTTCCATATTTTGGCATACGTTGGAGGGTCTCTATTAGTGGGATATTGACCTTTAGTTTTTTAAACATGTCAAGGAAGTGACCGTGTTCCCTAGCTTGCTTGTATGGCAACAAACGTGCTGGGTAGGGAACACGAGTCAGGTCAATCTTGGGGGCTTTCATCTCCGGCCCCTTCTTCTTATCCTCTGCCTTTTCGGCAACCATCTCAACTATATTATCCTCGTCCACCTGCTCCTCAACCATCTTAGAATCGATTTCAGTGAATTGAGGTCTCCAGTTAATCTTCTTGACCTCCTCAGGTGACGGAATATTATACATAGTGGAGTGGGAGTAATCCAATACAACCTCTTCCTTCTCCACACTCCTAACCGACACGGCCATCACTGAAGCATTGGAGCTTGAAGATGGACCTCCCTGCCGATATTTCAAGCTCTTAGCGATGTCCTCAACCGTGCGTTGTAGATCATGGAATGCTGATTGCTGATTCTTCAGTAGAGTGTCATGGCTGTCCAATCTCTGCCTAGCGTCTCTGTCCCTCTGGACCAGGTGGGTAAGCATTTGTGTCTGATTCTCGATCAACTCTTTGATCTTCTTAGTGTCGACACTGCTTCCCGAGCTAGCTCCTATATCTCCTCCTCCCTGTTGTTGCTGCCGTCCATTAAACCCAGATGGGTTATTTGCAGATCTCCATCCTGAGCTAAATGAATTGTAGTTGTTATACCCTCGGTTCTGCTATTGGTTGCCAGCATAGCTCACCTGCTCTGGATTATTGACTGGGCAGTCTCGAGTGTCGTGTCCTCCCCTGCACATTTCAGATCGTTAAGCACTGAGCTTCAACTCCTTGATCTCGTTAGCCATAGCAGTGAGGGCAGCAGCCATGATAGAATCAAGGGTGACCTGATGCACACCTCTGCTAGATGAGGTGGATGATCTAGCACTAGGAATGGAAGTCCTAGTAGATGGATGCTGCTGTTCGGCTTAAGCGAAGCTCTCGAACATTTCCTCGCACTCAGCAGGCTCGAGTCTATCCATGATATGGCCTCCCGCATCTGTCTTAAACATATGTTGCTTCTCAAAGGTGAGGCCATTATAGAACTTCTCCATTATCGTCCAATAAGGAAGACCATGTTGGGGACATTAGCTCATCAGCGCGTTGAACCACTCCCAGGCCATGTGATAAGGCACGTCGGGGTCCATCCGGAAGGAGTGGATTTGGTCCCGAAGGTGAGCGGCCCTAGAAGGTGGATAGTACTTTTTATAGAATCTGGCTTGCAGATCCTCCCAAGTGGTGATGGAATTGTCCAGGAGGGTGTCAAGCCAAGCAGATGTACACCAAGAGAGCGATAATGGGAAGAGACGTAAGTAGATTGCGTCCTTAGATACACCTGTGATATTAAAGGTATCACATATGCGTGTGAAGCAGGACACATGTCTGGGTGCATCCTCATCCTCAAGTCCATGAAATTGGGTCGCATGAGTGATTGTGTTCATGACACGTGCTGGGATTTTCCATGTATTATTGTTAGGGATGGTGGGGTTAGTGATCGAAGATCTCACCCCTGTAACCCCAGCACTTGCTCTCTAGTGCATGGTACGTCTCGCTGGTGGTTCAGTGTCGCCCATTTTTGGATATGGAACAATGCTAGTGGAACGTACATGAGATTTGCATAGCTCTTTCAAACACTCCCAAAATTCACGGGTGCGCTCGTGAAGTTCTTGCTCGGGCCCTAGGAAAGCAGAAAAAGGAGGTGATCCCTGTGAACAAGTATGGTGCATAAACAGAAAGACTCAAGATAAGAAGAAACAAAAGACTCAAAGACAGAAAGACTCGATCCTATATTAGACACACGAGTAAGCACAGAATACAAGCACACAGAACAAACTCAAAGAAAACAAAATAAACCAAAAATCAAACGAAGAACTAATTAAAGCCAATATTGCTATTGCCATGTGTCCCCGGCAACGGCGCCAAAAACTTGATGTAGTCCAGATGGTCAATAAAATAAATAACAAAAGGAATACCTTCAACTAAACTGCACTGACAGGCAAGTGTATGTATAGAGTGTAGCACAGCTTAATGGTAACCCGTGTTATCAAACCCTAGAGACACTACGAAACAATACTAGACTCTTACTTGGACTAAAGATTTGATTGATGGGGTGTTTACTACACTATTGATTATCACTAAAGAATGCAATAAACTAGATCGACTCAACTATCAAAAGAAAGGACAAAGGTGAGACTAAGATATAGGAAGAATACTGCCTAGATCGGAATCCTACTTGCAAAGCACATCTTCTACCGGTTCTGGAAACAACGAAGGATCTGGGTTTCTAAGGAAACAACTCTAGACAACCTAGTGGATTCCTAATCACTCTCAGGGTGTCACCAACTAAGCTACCTAAAGATGTACTAACTCACCAGATTTTTTGATCACTTCTCAGGTATTTCCAACTATGATAAAGTACCTGAATGGACAGATTACCTCTCAGTCTCACTGTCCACAATACATTCAAGGAATGCATGAGGTAAGCTTAGAATAACAACTATGATTCAGAATACAAACAGATCACTAGACACCTAAACCAACTTCCTCTCAGACAGCTGACACTCCGATTCCTAATAACGAAGACTAAACGACTACTTCCCACCTCTCGGATATTGAAATAGGAAGAACACTTAACTGTAATCAGTAGTCAATTTCAATTCCTATGGCTACTACGTCTAGAAAACCACCAAAATCACAAACTCTAAGATTTAAGACCTAGTTACGCTAATCGAACTAGCAGACAACTACAATCAACGCATAGAGTTAAAATCAATCACATAATCAGAATTAAAGCACGCATATACATCATAACTATTAACTAGGATCGTTTACAAATTCAATAAAACACCATTCAAATCCAAAAACCGATAAAAGTTGCAAACTTTAACAAGTATTCATCATGACCTAGGAAGTATCAATGAGTTTAGCCTACGATCATACTCAAAACAACCAAAACAACAGTAATTAAGCAAAACATAGGTTCAATCACAGAAAACAATGATAAAGATCGAATCCTGAAAACCTAGAATGCTAAATTAACAAAACCGGAATCCAAAAGCTTCAATCATACACTTGATTATTCTTCCTTAAACCCAAAATCGCCTCTAGAGCTCCCAGAATAATGGCATTATAAATCTAATATAATTCAATTTAGGGTTTTTTTCTCAAAGTCTCCATCTCCCGCGTGCCGCGACAGAATTCGGCAAGCCCCTCACGTACCACGAGGGCCAAAATAGTCGGGGCAAATTCTTGAGTCTTTCGCGTACCGCAAAAGACTGTCTTCTGCGAAGACTTGGTTTGTCCCATTTTTTTCACTTTTATTTCTCGGGACTTGTTCTCATGCTCGGTTTCTTCGGGTTTCCGCTTATTATTCTTATAAACACCTATAAACATAACAAAGACTCAAAACTATACAACAACGACTCAAAACAAATACAAAACTAATCTAAAACACACTAAAACGAATTAATAAAGATGTGTGCTTTGCACTACATCAGAATACAAGACTATATAAGCTGTGGTTTTTAACGTGTATCGCCACATTCTGGGAGATTGTATTAGATCCCCAATATACTCTATTCCCTTATATTTGTTATGTGTATCTGCTTTCTTCCAGTGTTTAGGAGTCTTGTTTAAGTGTCATAGTTCATCAACAACCACCAAGCTAGATTAGGTGGGATGATGTCTATTCTAAAATTCCAAGATTGAATCTTAGCCCATTTTCTTTATATCTTTGAGTTGAAAATCAGACAAGTCTTTTACAGCTTGGACTAGGTTTGCTGGTGAGGTTCTAATTGTAATTTTGCTATTTGTAAATTCTTGGAAGGGCTTTTGTCTAACGGCTTCAAGTTGCATTGGTGGTTCAAAGTCATCATCATCTTCCCTGTTTCTGGTTATGCCTTCTGTTTTTGAAAAAAAACAAAAATTATTAATAACGCAATTATGCATTACATATGTAAGTTTCAGATATAGCGATAACCATATATGAAATTTTGTATATAATAAATCACGTAATCACGTAATCACGTAAATCAGAAAGTTGAACATAAAGTTAAGCTTATACAAAATGACGCAATCACGCAAACTAAATATTCTATATTAAAAACCTTATTATACAATGCGTGACTGTATATCATCAACCTCTCCAATACACCAGTACTTTCACACTAAAAATTTCCAATCAGAAAACTAGGGTTTATATTAGAACCTATTTTTTGTTTCTTTGTAGGTCTGTCGTTGTTTTTCTTGCTTCGTATTTCTCTTTTATGTTTTGTCATTGCTACCTTCTTACGAGTATCTGGTGATTAATCACATTTTCAGGAGTTCAAAATGAGAAATGTAAAATGAAGTTTACACAAACGTATAGGACAATCTAACAGTAAAAAACAACATCCAGAGGTAGCTTTCGTCTTCAGTTTCTTTGATTTCTCCATTGATGATCTTCCTGCTTTTTTCACAATATAAGGGTTTTCGTTTTCGTTTGAATATCCACATTTCCAGTTTTTAGCTTTGTACGTTTCCATGCTACCGGGTAGAAATTAACAAAATTGCCCTTTTTCACTTGGTCGCCCCTTGTTTAATTATAATTTAATTACGTTTATGCCACTGTGTACTCCCCAACCATTGATCATATTAATCTGATGGATAGAAACACTTCGTATGCTTGGGCCCATTTGTATAATAACCACCCCTATATATTTTTTATTGTGTAAACTAAAAAACCACTTTTGGACCATTCATTTAATTTCATAGTATTATAATTATTGGTTGAAATTAAATCTAATTTTTTTGGAATAAATGAGTGGTTAAAAATGGGTTAAGGGTGTAATGGTAATTTGACTCTTTTTTTTCCTTCCTCACAATCACATATTAAATTATTATTTAAAATTTTATTTATTATAAAGTTAAAAGTAGAGATAAAGAATGATGGCTACAAAACCCTCTAAGTACAAATGCTGCGGACTCAACAAATATGCTGACTTACAAAGTTGCTGCGGATAAGGCATATGCTGCGGATAGTTAACTTCCCCTACTGATGATCAACTATGCTGCGGATAGCCTTATCTGCTAAAGTTCAAAGTTGCTGCTGATATTCTTCTCAGCAGCATCACACATTGATTTTCTATCATCGGAAGCTTTAACTTTGCTACTAACACCTTTTGCTGCAACCCTGACACATCTATCAGCAGAAGGAATGTTATTGGTGCAGATGATTAAAGACAAAGCTACTACTTCTGAAGTCTCCTACAAGTGGTATCAGAGCTTTTGCTCTCGATTAGCAGCATATTCATGGTGTTTTCGTGTACAATCAACATCAAAATTCAGATATTTTGAAGACTTTTTCATCTTTTTCGTGTTTTTGATAAAAATGAAGAAATTTTGATCATTTTGGATTGATTTTGGATTCTTTTGATGCAATTGAGCTGATACAAGTGTTCCTAATCGGTCCCTACACATTCCTACTGTTTAGATTTGTCTAATTTGATCATATACATCAGAAATCATGATTTTCAGAGGTCCGAGTTCGTGTTTTCGTTTTTTCTGAAGTTTCAACGTTATAGGCAAACTTGATCATTCAGTTACATGCGAACTTAAAAAGTTTGCTCAGTGAAGTTCAGGTGAACTTAACAAGTTCGCTCAGTGAGGTTCAGGCGAACTTAACAAGTTCGCTTAGTGAAGTTTAGGCGAACTTAACAAGTTCGCTCAGGTTCCTAAGTTCGCTAGTGTTAAAAAAAGTTGTTTACACAAATTGTTGGGATGACCAATTTTTCGAAGAGTAGAAGAGATTTGTTGGAGAAACAATTCATGTTTTTCAAGTACTTGGTGGATCAAATTGTTGATGATATCGTTTCCAGATACTACCATCTTTTGAGAGAGTTGGTAAAATGTGATGTTTCTTACACTAATACTAAGGTGAATGAGAAGTTTTTGGATGCTCTTCCACCTAAGTTTGAGAAATACTCAGTGCTCATCAAGAAAAATGAGGATTTAATCGATATGTCTTTAGCAGAATTGATTGGTACAGTTTATGGTTATGAAGACGGTGATGTGACTAAAGTTAGAGACAAGAGTGATTCTGAGAGTGACTGTTTTTCATAATCAAGTGATAGAGAAAGTTTTCACTCTTCTTTTTCAGAGATAAAGCTGAGATTAATACTGATGCTGGTTCTGATAATAGTTCTTCAGACAGTGAGTTGAGTGAGTCTGGGAGTGTTGCTGAAGTTGAAGAATCTATCATTCTGAATGCTGAGCCAGTGTTTTCAACTAAAGAACTGCTTGATGATGGAGCTGCTGGAAAAGTGTCCGAGAAAATTACTGAGATGTTATCTGAAGCAAATGCATCCATGGCTGATTCGAAAAAGGTTGTTTCTTGTTCTAAATGCATTGATTCAGATTTGAAAATTGTAAGATTGTGTGATGACATAACAAATCTGATCTGTGACATGAAAGCAATATACACATCAAATCAAGTTTTGAAAGAAAATGAAAAACTTTTAAATGCAAGAATTGAATCATTGAAAGATGATATCAAGATTTTACAGATAAAAGTAAATGAACAAGCTTTTCATCTTGATGTGACATATTCTGAATATGAGAAAAAGATAAATGAACCTGCCCAGTCATAGAGTGAGGTCACCAAATTATTGAGAAAGTTTGGAGTTTATAAGAATTCTAGTTTCCTGTTGGAATATTATAATGAGAAATCTTCAGGTGGTAAAGTAGTTGGTGGTGTTGGTTCATGTCCTTCATTTGATGACAAAGATATTGGAGGAGGTGTTGGATATTGTCCACCTTTCAATGGCAATTATACTTCTCGTACTGTGGAGAGTGTGACAGATGATGATCTGGAGCCAAAAACCATCCTCAAGGTAAATCCTGTTACAGGAGAGGACATGGTTTATGATGATTCAAGTGATGATGAAACATTTGATACAAATAAATCTGAAGGAATAGTGAAAGACTGCAAGGTTGGTGAACCGGTTGTGGTTAAGGAAGTCACTAGAGATCGGTGCATCTTGACTGAACCAGATAAAGATATTGAACAACCACAAATTAAACCAGTAAAAAAATATGTGAGCAGTGGTTTTGATTTTCAAGAAAATAATAAGATTGAGAAAACTTCAACTCTTGATTTTATTAAAAATAAGATTGATTCAAAAAAACCCAAGGTTGTTCAAGTATCTAGCACTACTTCCCAGTGTACATCATCTAGTACAACAAGAGTTCCGAGAGAGAAGTATGTCAGAGTATACAAAGAAAGACGAACATGTTTTCATTGGGGGTTGTTGGCCATATCTTGATAAATTATTCAGATAAGAATGTGGGAAAGCATCTAGAAGATCCTAGGTTGGGAAGACCTTTTGTTAAACCGCCAGCAAAGCCAGTGGTGAAATATGTTCTTGTGAAGAAACCCAATGTTTCTAAACCTGATGTAAAAGTTTCATATGTACCAGTGAAAACAAAGTCACAAATTTAGTCAACAAAAGTTGTGAATCAAGCTGAAGCATCTAGTTCAGAGGTTCACGAGATATGACTCCTAAAGTTCCTTACGAAAGGAAGTTTATTGATAGGAGAAGTTGTTTTTCTTGTGGTGTAGTGGGACACATTTGTGTGAATTATCCTTTAAAGACAGTCTTCTAAAACACCAAAGACTAGACCAGTTGTGACAAGTTCTGTTGGTACAAAGTCTCTCAATTCACAATCGAATGTTAAGCTCTCTCGACCTCATAGACGGAGAAGAAATAGAAGATTTAGAAAATTGTTAAAACAACAAGACGTTTCGCAATCTCAAAATGTTTTAAATGAATTAGAATGTTCAAACACTTCACTTTTTCAAAGAAAGGAACTTAATGAACAGAAGAGTGTTTGGAAAAGAAAAGTTTTGGTTTCTGATTCAACGGAACAATCTCCAAAAATTGAGGAGAGATTCGACTGTGAATTGCGTGAAGTCATTTATTTTGCTACAGATGGACGACCCAGGACTACCATGGCTTGGGTTTCCATTTCAGACTAATGCTTCTCGTTTAATGTACAGGATTAACCAAGAAGGACTATTAATACATTTTGGTTTGTTAATAGTGGTTGTTCATAACACATGATAGGGAATGACATCTGCAAGAGCAATGAGTTTTTTGATAACTGATAAGTCTATTTGATTCAACGACTTGATGCTAAAGTGGGAGATAATGTCCCACACAATATTTGTTTTTGGAAAGTGTTTGACCATGTCCAAGAGACAACCTGAAACTTTGGATGATGATGGTGATCATAAAGTCGTTGATGCAACCATTTGACTAGTTGAGGGGGAGTCTATAGGACAGGGGGAGTACATAATTGTGTCGATGACAAAGGCAAAGGCATTCGATTACATCGGTTTGAGTTTTAATTGATTGAATTGCTTAACTTTCAAGTGACCAAGTAAAATGTTTTTCTTAAAATGTTTTCAAGGAAGTTTTACTTTCTATCAAAAAGATTTTGAAAAAGCCAAACAAATTGAAAAAGTTAAAATCGACATTACTTGAAGTTATAAGGAGAAATGATATTACATCAGTAGATGTTAAGTCACACATGACATTAGTTGGACTTTATGATTACTTATCTAATATATCTATGATAAATTTTTTTATCAGAACTTCTTAGACTGCACAGTTTGGGAAATGAAAGCTTCATAACTGCTTATGTTGAACAAAATTTGATGCTTGATGCTTATATTTTAATTTGGATACTAGTATGTAGTCTGAATTGCCAATAGGCTATGAGTATCTTTGGTCCATTAGTAGTGCGAAAACATAATGAAGTTTGTGACAACTGTGATTTGAACCCATGGTATAACGGGTGTGTGTGTAAAAGATCATTATCAGATAAAGAATATAAGATCTAAAGTACTTCATGAGACCAGTATCGGTTATATCGTTAAACACTATTTTTCAGTTCACTTCACTGCCCATGCCCTGAAAAATATGCAATGTGAAGTTGGTCTAAGATATGTTTCTAACAACATCTGTTGGAACATATACTAGCCCTTGGATCAATATCCTGGTTCCACTGAATATATCTAGATAACAGATGGATCATGCTATCCTATGTCATTGAATCAATCGATTCCTTGATAATTCTTATGTTGAAGAATTCTATTGGTACAATCTTTCTGTTACTATGAATCATGATACTTCATCCAAACCAAGACATTTGAATAATTCGATTCTGAATTATTCTGATTCTTTACTTGAATTTTTTTTGTGTTTAACGGTATAATTTCATCCTGGAGATTGAAAATTATCTTGCAATGATCTTACATGTCTTGAAGATAGTGCAATTTATTTTAAATTATCTTGCAATGATCTTACATGTCTTGAAGATAGTGCAATTTATTTTTCTATTGGCATATTTATGGGGTACACGTTGTATTACAAAATAAATGGTACCTTAATTCACAATAACATGAGACAAAGATATTGATGGTTTCAAATGTTATAATACTGACAACTTAGATTGACATGTTATGTGTTGCAAATTCGTATGTAATTTATTATAAGCATGTTATAATCTGATCCCATCTTCTTTGAAGTTCTTCGCTATCATTACATGTTTTGGTTGAAGCTTAAAAGATTTGATCTTATCTGATATAATGAAAGAATGAATCTGGATAGGATACCCATAGAATGTTTATGGATGTTTATCCAAAATGTGTGATTGATTCATTGTTTATACTGATATGAACTTCTTACTCGTGATGTTTGACCAAAAATATGTGATTTTGTATTTTACATTTTAGTTTGTACAAAGAAAACCAAAAAGATTTTGTGTTTCTTATGTTAGAAAAACCAAAAAGATTTTAGTTTTCCATCTTCTATGGAAATTTTACTTGTTGGTTACATTTGGTTGTTCTACTTTGCCATAAATAAAATTTTACAGATAGAAGTTGACAAGGGGTCCTTCTCCCAAGTTTTCTTCTAGAAAAAAAGAAAGAGTGCAGATGAACAAGACAAAGACTATGATCTATTTGAGGATTGATGACAATCTTTTGAAGCTGTTGTCAAGGGGGAGTCTGTTGGAGCATATTCTGGTGACAACGAGGTTAAAGATATTATGTCTTAGTCTTAGAGTCTTTGACTTGTAATTGATAGAATTGTTAGCAATAGGTAAAGGAGAGTCTGTTCGGACATGTTTTGTAACTGTTGATAAAATTCTATGTAAGTTCATAAAGAGACGAACTTAACAAGTTCACCTAAGCATCTTTAGGAGCGAACTTGATAAGTTCGCCTAAGGATATTGTTTAACTTCATAGAGAGGCGAACTTAACAAGTTCGCCTAAGCATCTTTAGGAGCGAACTTGTTAAGTTCTATAGTGCTGTGTGGGTTTGTGTTTTCCTATAAATAGGTGTTTACAAGTCTTAGAAAATGTAGTTGATCAGTGTAGAATAGAAACCGACAGATCTTATAAACTGATATTCTGAGTGGAAATACAAAGAGGATTATTTACACCGTGTTGTTGATTGAGTTACACACTGAACTTTGATCATGGATTCCGCACATTATCACCGTGTCGTACCGCGAGTCTAGAGATCCGTCACACCCGAACTAGGACCTACAAGTGGTATCAGAGCTGAAATACTTTATCAGTCCTACTGTAATGATGACTCAATTGTCGATCCTCGTTCGATTATTCCAATTGTGGATACTCCTTCAGTTGATACGAATGTAGCTTCAACTTCGGGTACAACACAACATGATGATTCTGACGATGATGAAGTTGTGTTTCAGGAGTCTTCAAATGATATCCAGAACATAGTTGATGATTCATCAGCATCGGCATCAGTTGAGGGGGAGTTGCCTTCAAATCTTGATGCTGTTATTCAAGCTTCAGATATTCCTTAATCTGGTGTGCATAAGAATCATCCAACTGATAATATTATTGGTGATTTGAATGTCGGTGTTCAAACAAGGCATCGTACACTTACAGAAAATTCATGTTTGTATGCTCAGATTATGGATACAGGTATCTTGGAGACGTGTTTACATGCTTGCTTTATTTCTCAAACGGAACCTAAGAATGTGATTGAGGCTATGGATGATGATTGTTGGATTGAGGCCATGTAGGAAGAATTGACTCAATTTGATAAATTACATGCTCGGGATTTGGTTGACTTACCCAAGGGTTTAAGATCTATTGGCACAAAGTGGGTTTTCAAATGCAAACGTGATGATCGTGGAGTTGTGGTACGTAATAAGGCGAGACTTGTTGTCGAAGGTTTTAATCAACAAGAAGGCGTTGATTACACCGAAGTTTACGCTCCAGTTTCGACGATTGAGGTGACACGATTGTTTCTTGCTTATGGTTCTTTCAAGGGTTTCAAAGTTTTTCAATTGGACGTCAAGAGTGCTTTTCTGTATGGAAAGGTAAAGGAAGAGGTATATGTGAAACAGCCGCCTGGTTTTGAAGATCCCAAGTTTCCTGAAAAGGTGTTTAAATTGGATAAAGCATTGTATGGTCTTCATCAGGCTCCTCGTGCTTGGTACGAAACTCTGTCGATGCATTTATTTAAAAATGGATTGAGGGTGGTCAAATTGATTCTACCCTTTTCATCAGAAAAGCATGGGGAGATTTATTACTTGTTCAAATCTATGTTGATGACATAATTTTTGGATCGACGAATGTTGATCTATGTAAAGACTTTGAAAGAGTGATGAAGTTGAACTTCGAGATGAGCAGCATGGGAGAACTTTCATTCTTTTTGGGTCTTCAGGTTGATCAAAAGGAGGATGGTTTTTATATTCATCAAACAAAGTTTGTTGCTGATATTCTCAAAAAGTTTGATATGGAAAATGCTTCAGCTTTCAACACTCCTATTCTAGTTAATCACAAACTAGATTCTAACCTAAAAGGGAAAGAGGTGGATTGTCGATTATACATAGGAATGATCGGGTCTTTAATGTATCTGACAGCGTCACGTCCAGATATTATGTTCGCAGTATGCTTGTGTTCGAGATTTTAGTCTAAGCCGAAGGAATCTCATTTGATTGATGTAAAGCAGATTTTTAGATACTTAAAGGGTAAACCAAGGTTGGGATTATGGTATCCAATTAATTCTGACTTTGATTTTAAATCTTTTACAAATTCAGATTATGGAGGTTGCGGTCTGGATAGAAAATCAACATCTGGTGGTTGTCAATTTCTAGGGAATAGACTTGTGTCCTGGTAATGCAAAAAGCAAACATCAGTTGCAATTTCAACATGTGAGGCACAATATATTGCAGTAGCCAGTTGTTGTTCCCAAATCCTATGGATTCAACAACAGTTGAGGGATTAGGATTTGAACTTTACAGGGACACTAATGATGGTTGACAACACAACCACCATGTCGATCACAACAAATCCCGTGAAACATTCAAAAACAAATCACATAGAAATTCGACATCATTTTATTCGTGATTGTGCAGAGAAGAAGCTGATTGAGTTGGTGAAAGTTCATACGGATGACAATTTTGCTGACTTATTTATCAAAGAATTCGATCGTTCAAGGTTTGAATTTTTTACTCAAATGATTGGTATGCTTAATCCAACATGACAAAGGTTTTTCAAAAGGTTTTCATGGAAGTTTTTCTTTTATTCTTATAGATTATTTAACAGTAAATAGTTTTATGCTTTATTTTTAGCTAGTTTTCTTTCTTTCTGAAAAACTCAAACAAATTTGAAAAAGATAAAATCGGCACTGCTTGAAGTTAGAGAAGAAATGATAGTACATCAGTAGGTGATCACATATTCATGACCATAGATTGACTACCTGGTGTCTGTATTTATGAGTGTGCTTACTTGATTTGATCTAAACTTCTAAAGTCTGCATAAACAGGAAATGATAGCTTCATGAATGCATGACATTTTATATATAATCTTTTAATTTGGATATTTGCATGTGATATGAATTGTCAGTAGGCTAGAAGAGTTTTTAGTCCATTAGTAATGTGAAATCATGATGATCTATGTTACAATTGTGATTTGAACCCATGGTATGCTGGGTGTGTGTGTTAAAAGATCATTATCAGATAAAGAATATGAGACTTTAAGTCTTTCATGATAACAGTATCGGATTATATTGATTAGCACAATGTTTCAGTTCACTTTACTGCCCATATCCCGAAAAGCATGCAATGTGAAGTTGGACTAAGATATGTTTCTGACAACTCGTTGGAATATATACTCACCCTTGGATCAATTATCTTGATTCCATTGAATATATCCAGATAACAGTTAGTTCACATTACCCAGTATCATTGAGTCAATCAATTCCTTGATCGTTCTTCTGTTAATACGAATCATGATATTTCATTAAAAACCAAGCTATATGAATCATTCAATTCTGAATCATTCCGATTCAATATATCCTTCGGGATCTGATTTCATTGATGTGCTAATTGAGATAGTCTCATCCTGGAGATTGATCTAAACTTTGCATAAGTCTCAATATGTATTGAAGATAGTGTAATTTTACATCTCTATTGGCATATTTGTGGGGTACACATTGTCTTCATATAAATGGTACTAACTCACAAGAACGTGGGATAAAAACGCTTGTTGTTTCAAATCGTATAATGCTGACAATTTGAATTGACATGTAGTATATTGCAAATTCGGTATGAATAATTTAGCATGTCATGATCTGATCTTGTTTACTTTGAAGTTTATCGCGTATCATTTCATAAATTTCTGATAAGGAAAAGGTCAATATTCAAAGACCATGAAAAAGAAAGATGTGATATCTGCGAGCTGTAAGTGTTTGAATATAAAATTCAAAATATTTGATAGTTTCTGATAACATGATGTGTTAGATCTGAGAAATTGTTTGCTGAAATATAAAAAAAATGATGCACAAGTTTTTTGTTTACTAAGCCAAGTATCTGTAAATATGCAGAATGCCATAGGTCAACCCTTAGATCTGCTAGAGATTTTATATTCAGAATGGGTATGTGATACATCGAATATATTGATATGATCTTCTTACTCGTAGTGTTCGACCAAAAATATGTAATTCTGTATGTACAGAGTAAAATCAAAAAAACTTTATTTTTAGATGTTTCTAGATCTACTGCTTTAAGTTTTTAAGAAAAATTTCAAAAAGATTTTAGTGTGTTTTAGCATAAATTTTGAAAAATTAAAAAATATGTACTTTACTTGTTCATTTAGTTTTATAAGAAAAATCCAAAAAGATTTTCTTTTATCTTTCATGAAAAATTCTTATAATTTTGGATTGAGATTGCTGTACAGGTTGCAAGATAATCGGAATGTCGGAAAAAGAAGAAAATGGAGAATGTTAAAATTTTGTTCAAGTATAGGTTAGGAGAACATGTTTAGTTTGCTTAACAGAAGGTGTCTTCACCAAGACGCAAGTTTGTACGGGGTCCTTTTCCCAAAACAGTACTTGGTAAATGGAAATTACAAGACGAAACGTCTAGTTCGGAGGATATGTGCAGGGAGCTCATTGCCAAAGAATTGGAAGAACAAGACTTGAAGATAAAGACCAAGCTGCTGTCAAGTGGGAGTCTGTTGGAGCATGATTTGTGACAACACGCCTTGTAATAGATTAGTCTTTATGTTTAACGTTTTGTTTGTTTTGTATTGTAAAAGTTTAAGTTTGCATAGGCGAACTTAATAAGTTTGCTTGGTATAGTTGAGGCAAACTTAACAAGTTCGCCTGAACTAAAGGAGGGGAACTTATTAAGTTCGCCTAGTTCAGTGTGTGTTGTCTATAAATAGTTCAAGAGTTGTTCTCAGTTAAAAATAACTATATTTGGACGGTAATGCATTTGTAACAACTCTGTATTTACTATTTGAGAGACAATACAAGAAGCTTTTTATGAAATCGTGTCTTACATAATTGTATTGCACTTGTTACTATTCGAGACATACGTATACACAAGGATTCCACACTTCATGTACGTATTATGTGTTTTACAGCAGAGATCGATCAGTAGACCCGCTGGGACTTACAAGTTTGTCTTTTAGTTGTCTACCAATTGTAGTGTAACTTGTAACTTTCAAAGACCAACGGCTTGTGTTTGATCTGATACTTAGAATCAAGGGGCTGTATTGATTCTAAGTTCCTTTATATGTATCGTATCTTCTCATTGTACATGTGTGCTTCCATAGAGTTTTCTCTGTAACTTGTAAACCTTGAAGATTAATACAACTTGCATTTATCAGTATTATCATTGTTTCTTGTTTACATTGCATAGCTGTGATTGTTTCCTCCTATCTCAACTAAACAGAACCATCTTGTAAAACTCCGATCCTACAAGTGGTATCAGAGCTTTGACTCTCAAATTAAACAAACTCACAGTTGTTTAAGCATTATGTGGTTCTGTTTACTGTTATCTCTTTGCTGAAATCATCTATCCAAAAGTATGGCACAGAATACTGGATTTGATAATACTGGAAGCCTCAATAGACCACCAAGACTGGTGTCTAGAGAAGACTATGATATGTGGAAGAAAAGAATGGAAAGCTTCTTTTGTTATAAAAAATATGGAATGTGGAGATCCATAATCGATGGTCCCTATGTACCCATGGTGGCCTCTACTGATTCCGAATGTCCATCTGTACCTATAGAAGCCTAAAAATATTTAGATGAAGACATAAAGAAGATGGAGGTAGATTTTAAAGCTTTGGGAGCCATCCAGATATGCTTGTCGAATGAAGTTTTTCGTAACATCGGAGAATACAAAACTGCAAAAGAACTATGGGAAGCTCTTGAAAAAATGTTTGCTGGATCTGGGGAAGTGAAAGAAAATAAAGAGACATCTTGAAGCAATAGTATGAAAAATTCGTGTGCAAGGATGGTTAGTCTCTTACCACTCTATACAACAAGTACACTTGTCTTGTGGGTGAGCTACAGTGCTCTAAACTCAAGTTGGAGAATGAAGACATTCTCAAAAAGTTTATTAGATCTCTTCCGGGTTGCTAGACACTCTACATAGTGTCAATCAGAATAACTGAAAATCTGAAGACTATCCAAATGACTGAGCTTTTAGGTATGCTGAAAACATATGAGCTGGAAATGATATTGGTGTAGATGATTAAAGACAAAGCTACTACTTCTAAAGTCTCCTGCAAAGATTCCTAAGAAGACTTTTGACACAATCCTTACTGTTTGCTGCAGATTGTATTTTAGTTGTCTACCAATTGTAGTGTAACTTGTAACTGTCAAAGATCAGCGGCTTGTATTTGATCTGATCCTTAGCATCAAGGGGCTGTCTTGATTCTAAGTTCCTTTATATGTATTGTATCTTCTCATTGTACATGTGTGCTTCCTTGGAGTTTTCTTTGTAACTTGTAAACCTTGAGGATTAATGCAACTTGCATTTATTAGTATCATCACTGTTTCTTGTTTACATTGCATAGTTGTGATTGTTTCCGCCAATCTCAACTAAACAGAACCATCTTGTAAAACTTCGATCCTACAAGTGGTATCAGAGCTTTGTCTCTCAGATTAAACAAACTCACACTTGTTTAATCATTCTGTGGTTATGTTTACTGTTATCTCTTTGCTGAAATCATCTATCCAAAAGTATGGCACAGAATACTGGATTTGATGATACTAGAAGCCTCAACAGACCACCAAGACTGGTGTCTGGAGACGACTATGATATGTCGAAGAAAAGAATGGAAAGCTTCTTCTGTTATCAAGAATATGGAATGTGGAGATCCATAATCTATGGTCCCTATGTACCCATGGTGGCCTCTGCTGATTTCGGAGGTCCATCTGTACCTAAAGAAGCCTCAAAATATTTAGATGAAGACATAAAGAAGATGGAGGTAGATTTTAAAGCTTTGGGAGCCATCAAGATGTGCTTGCCGAATGTAGTTTTTCATAACATCGGAGAATACAAAACTGCAAAAGTGCTATGTGAAGCTCTTGAAAAAATGTTTGCTGGATCACGGGAAGTGAAAGAAAATATAAGAGACATCTTGAAGCAACAGTATGAAAACTTTGTCGGCAAGGATGGTGAGTCTCTTACCACTCTATACAACATGTAGACTTATCTTGTGGGAGAGCTACAATGCTCTAAACTCAAGTTGGAGAATGAAGACGTTCTCAAAAATTTTATTAGATCTCTTCCGAGTTGCTGGACACTCTACACAGTGTCAATCAGAAGAACTGAAAATGTGAAAACTATCCAAATGACTGAGCTTTTTGGTATGCTGAAAACATATGAGCTGGAAATGATATTGGTGCATATAATTAAAGACAAAGCTACTACTTCTGAAGTCTCCTACAAAGATTCCTAAGAAGATTTTGACATGATCCTTACTGTATCCTGCAGTTTGTCTATTAGTTGTCTACCAATTATAGTGTAACTTGTAACTATCAAAGATCAACGGCTTGTGTTTGATGTGATCCTTAGAATCAAGGGGCTGTCTTGATTCTAAGTTCCTTTATATATATTGTATCTTCTCATTGTACATGTGTGCTTCCTTAGAGTTTTCTCTGTAACTTGTAAACCTTGAAGATTAATGCAACTTGCATTTAACACCTATACATACATTGTTTCTTGTTTACATTGCATAGTTGTGATTTTTTCTATCAATCTCAACTAAACAGAACCATCTTGTAAAATTCTAATCCTACGAGTGGTATCAATGCTTTGGCTCTCAGATTAAACAAACTCACACTTGCATAATCATTTTATGGTTCTGTTTACTGTTATCTCTTTGCTGAAATCATCTATCCAAAAGTATTGCAAAAAATACTGGATTTGAAGATACTGGAAGCCTCAACATACCACCAAGACTGGCATCTGGAAATGACTATGATATGTGGAAGAAAAGAATGGAAAGCTTCTTCTGTTATCAAGAATAAGGAATGTGGAGATCCATAATCGATGGTCCCTATCTAGCCATGGTGGCCTCTGCTGATTCCGGAGGTCCATCTGTACCTAAAGAAGACTCAAAATATTTAGATGAAGACATAAAGAAGATGGAGGTAGATTTTAAAGCTCCGGGAGCCATCCAGATGTGCTTTCCGAATGAAGTTTTTCATAACTTCAGAGAATACAAAACTGCCAAAGAGCTATGGGAAGCTCTTGAAAAAAAATTTGCTGGATCTGGGGAAGTGAAAGAAAATAGAAGAGACATCTTGAAGCAATAGTATGAAAACTTTTTCTGCAAGGATGGTTAGTCTCTTACCACTCTATACAACAGGTACTTCTATCTTGTGGGAGAGCTACAGTGCTCAAAACTTAAGCTGGAGAATGAAGACATTCTCAAAAAGTTTATTAGATCTCTTCCGATTGGCTAGACACTCTACACAGTGTCAAATAGAAGAACTGAAAATCTGAAGACTATCTAAATGACTGAGCTTTTTGGTATGCTGAAAACATATGAGTTGGAAATGATACAAGCCAGAGAAAGAAGCTCAGGTCATTCAACAGCCTCATCATCCACCACCACTTCCTCTACGCTACACTCTGACCACTTAGCTCCAAGTTCAAGAAACTACTATCGTCCCCTTGTTACCCATCCACAAACTCCCAACTCACAAGCTAGCAACTCACCTTTTCTCGTTGAAGCCCCACCTCAAAACAATTATGCTGCCTTTGTCTCTGAAAACCCAAGCAATATGTCATTTATCAAAGAAGATCTAGAGTATTTTCATCCAGATGACCTGGAAGAAATGGACATACAACACTCTTATGCTATTTTATCTCTCATAGCTAAACGGTTCTACACAAGAACTTGAAGACCTATTGTGACACCCGACAAATCTCGGTTAACCCCGTTAACTTTATTACAAACCTCAAGGACTAAACTTGTCATATTTCAAACTTATATGCAATTAAACTATAGGGACCAGTTATGTAATTAGTCAAAACTCAATCTATTGACTTTGTAAAGTCAAAATCAAATATATGTGTGTTCTGTTGACTTTTGAAAAGTCAAACCAGAGTGATTTTGATCCAATTCAAATCGTAACCTCCACGGTTGTCCAAATTCATAACTATCGAGCATGATAATGGCAATATCGATCACATTGAGGCATTTAACAATGTCATTGATACGAATTTAATACCATTATTGAATACCCAAGCCGTAACCGTCGAACTCAAGTCGAATACCACCAAATTCGCATCAAATCAGTTATCATCCTCGTAATAAAACATTTGTGCACCTAAGGCGAATCATTCTAAACATTCTGCACACACTAATTCTGTCGAAGCCGAGGCCGGAGTCGCCGGAGGCTGAGCCCGTCAGAGTCGGAATTCAATTTAGTCGAACGCTGTTAATTCGAACTCCATTCTGGTAATCAACACACCCTTAACTTCTTTTTAGTGTCTAAATTGAAAGCCCTATGCGAATTGGATCATATAACATCGATTTGTTCAGGATCCAGAATCTAGGGCTTGTTCATATGACGATTTGGGGGTTTTGATCTTAAACTTAATCTAAATCAAATTAAATCAGATGGAAGGATTCGCAAACCCTTACTCATTAAAAGCCCCATGAATGCAACCCCATTCATTATCGGATTCGATCAATTCCATTTGTGTTCTTAAACTAGGGTTTCAGCCTTTTTAAATAGAAATTAAATGATCCTATACTTGGTGTTTTTACAATTAAACACACCCGTGAATTCGCATTACACTAATGAACAAAACCCCTATATTTTTTTGATCAATCGCCAACAAAATCTATGGATTTGGGACTGAGTTTGAATCGGCTCGATAAGAGGGGGGGGGTGAACACTTTAACCGAGAGTTAAACACATTTTGAACCGGCATTTGACGCGATGACCCTAGCGGGCAGAGTGGTTAAATCTTTGATCTCATGCAGAGGAGACCCGGGTTCGAGTCCGGTCTCCTGGATTATTTTTTTTAAGGCTTTTTCACTAGTTTCCTTTTTATAAAATCTTTCCCTATATTATTATAATGGTATATTAATACGTTTTGAACCCGGAAAACTCCCGTAGAGTCGAGATTAATATTATGATACATTTTTTTAGCATTATGGTTATATTAAAAATAATATATTAATTATATTATTCCACTAACTTATTATCTAATTCATAAAAACACGCAAACGATGGTTTTATACTAATATTCGGGTTTGAATTTTATAACTCGTATTAATTATTATTCTCACGTTTTAAAATAATATAATTATTTATATTACTAATTAAAGTTATTATTTAATTCAAACAAACAAATGAAACAATAGTAAATATTATTATATTAACTCATGTTTGGTGAAGTTTGATACGTGCCGCATTTATTATAATTATTAAACTAAGAATCCTTGATTTCCGAGGACACGTTTGTTTACTCATTGATCCTAAGTATATTTTAGGACGTTCAATCCTTCCGTATCGCCGTCACAAATCCCATGTGTCCCTAATTATTATAATTATAATTCTAGGGCATCCGTAGACCGTTCACAGGAAAATACTTATGGTCCCTATTGCATCTATGTGTGGTGCTACTCGTACACAACTCAAGTGAGTTTCACGGCCCCTTTTTACTTGTTTTACTATTGGGGGAGAAACAAGCTTACACACAAACATATCGTACTTGTTTCCCTGTTGAGGAGAAACAAACATGTACACAAACTATCACACTTTTACTTGTTTTCCCCGTGGGGGAGAAGCAGGTACGCAGACAAACATTATTTTACATGTTTTTCCCGTTGGGGGAGAAAACATGACACAACTATTTTAGATTATTGTAATTCATATGTTATTACTGTTGAGGCTAAGCGTGACACACTATCACAGAAAGTCCTCATCATACATCGAACCGTTAATATGGATCTTAGCGAGGTAATATTTAGTAGTACTACTGGGTTTGACAAATCCCACCCGCGTTAGTTGCGCTAACTCGATTGGAGATCAAACGGGTGAAATGTTAGCCTACTCACATTTTGCCAGAGTTGATAGACCTGGCAGGAGGCAAATACACAAACAGTCAACTTCGGTTGCGAGCGCTTTAGTAAGACATGAAGATAGGCTAGCTACCTATAGATATGCATAGTGAATGTACATAATCTGGCAAACACTCTATTATTGTAAACTTGAAACCTGTGAACTCACCAACCTCGTGTTGACACTTTTTCTTACATGTTTCTCAGGTCGCTTTGGCACAAGTTGCGCACTTAGGACATGCATGGAGTCCTACTGTCATATCATTCATTTCGAATATTGTAAACAGTTTATTTAATTACATTAACTGGCACTCGTTACGTGTAATTATTTTTTATCATTTTAACGTTTACGCTTCCGCATTAACTCTGAACTTTTATGTTATGACATTTCAAGTCCCATATAGTGTCGTTTGATGTAACTAATGACTGGGATCCTGGTACGTCACCTTCCAAATGGTAAAACCCCATTAGTGGAATTTGGGGTGTGACAGATTGGTATCAGAGCCAATGGTTATAGAGAACTAGGATTGCATACTAGACTATAACCTTACACATTAGTTACACGGCACAGACACTCATACCTGATACATATAACACCTATACATACATTGTAGTGCAGGCATGTAACACCATCCGTATCACCCTCAGTTGGCAAGGAACACATCATTTGCATTGCATCATCATTCCCATTGGCGACACTCGGAGAATCACCAGAACATCATCCACTACCGTCCGAGGGCAACGAGACGGATCCTTCGGAGGAGTCACTTACACCACCATCACCTGTCGGGTATGGCGGGCTTTCTCGGGTCAATGTTATGGACAGCACTCAGCACTAACGCATTTCTCTTTGGGAGTTGGGATCGTCGGAGTCGAGTCCCTACTGTAACCACTAGCAATAATACGCCAACTGAAGGCAGACCATTGCACGCATTATTGCAGAATCCATTGACACGTAGATGTCATCACTTTCCCGAGCCATGGGCTCGCGTCTTTGGTCGATATTCTATTGGGAATAGATTGACCATAAATTTGAGAACGCATTGCTCAATACATACTCAAACCCTATCCCGACTCAGTGGGAAGAACACCTACTCTTCTTCTTCCAGTAACACATATCCATGAACTAGTTTCACTTCTCGAAGTCGCATTTCATGTACATGTTTGCTTCATGTGCATGTTCTCATTTACAATCCGCTGGATTGGACTCCTGTATTGTGTTTCAACTCGAGTGAATACTCGGAGCAAACCATCCCCGACTACTCATCCCGATATGAGTTCTAATTGATCAAAGTATAGTTGATGACTAAACTTTTCGACAACACTATGTACTCAACAATATAACCTAAAGGACATTATGACACAGGACAGGGAGAACAAAGGTGAGCATGCAAAGCAAATTATCATTATGGGTGCACACGTAATAGTAATTTGAGGTGCATGTAAGTTCTGGTGAAACCTAGTGTGTGGAGGAATGGTCCTAATCAGTGATTTACAGACTTAAGTTTCCACTATCCGTAGAGACTCTCATAACCCACTCAACGACTAGTTGGTGTCGTTAAACTCATTTAACAGCTGATAGACGCAACTATCAGGTTAGAAATGTTTACGGACACACTGAATTATCATCAATGGAACCCATCAATGTTATTTTCACTCATGTAAGAGTCTTAGTGATCTTACAACTCTCATTCAAACTTAATCAATGGAACCACCTAGAGTGAAACTCTAGTAGAACCTCAGAGTAAAACCACCGACTCCAACTATGTACACAGAATTTGAGGAATTCCTTCTATGCTAACACGTTATTCCTTACACTCCATCAATAGATCCCATTTGAACTTGTTACTTTATCCTGTGACTAATCCTTAGTCTAACTCCGAATTTTACTCCAGCATATTTAATCCTGTTAACAGATTTCTTTCTTCATGAAATGATCCCGTTGATCCAATGACATTAGGAAACGAAGATTTAACCTAACCAACCATCAGTTGAACGCAATTACTTAAACATACATCCTATCTCTTATGCTACTGGAATCTATATCTCATTAGACTTTTCTTTCTTACATGTGAACCTCTTCCCTTAGCCTATGCAATGACTGACACTTGCTTTATAAGCACGGGTCTCACTAGAAGTCTCAGTATGACTTCATAAATCCCATATTAGTGTGTCGTGCTCCAACTCTATTAAAAGCCAAGTATACTATTGAGATAGCAGACGCTCAGAAAATCGAAACAACTCGCATTCTTACAGATGTAAACTAGTATTGGTTAGTCATAAACTTGACATTGACATTCTGCAGTTACACTTGGCAGTTTCGACCTTATTGTCGGTATGAATTGGTTATCTAAGAACCAACCTGAGGCCATCTGTTGTGATAAAAATGTTTGCCTCCCTCTCCTTAGAGGGGAAATCCTTTCTGTCCAAGGCAAAAGGGAGTGGTGCAGTCGTTGGCATCATATCCTTCATGAAAGCACAGAAATGTCTTCGAAAAGGTCATACTGCTATTTTGGCTCTCGTCGCCGAGCAGTCATCTGAGGAGAGGAAAATTGATGATATCCCAATCGTACGTAACTATCCGAAAGTATTTCCCGAGGACTTGCCTAGTCTGCCACCGTACCCTCAAGTTGAATTCCAAATCGATCTAGCACCCGGAGCGGCACCGATCGCTCGGGCACCTTATAGACTTGCACCTAGTGAGCTGCAAGAATTATCAATACAACTACAAGAGTTGTTAGATAAGGGTTTCATTCGACCGAGCTCATCACCATGGGGAGCTTTAGTCCTATTCACCAAGAAGAAAGACGGGACTTTCCGCATGCTAAACATGGTGACCATCAAAAACCATTATCCTCTACACCGCATCGATAATCTATTCGATCAATTCCAAGGATCAAGCTTCTATTCCAATATAGATCTTAGGTCCGGTTACCATCAGTTAAGAGTCCGAGAAGAGGATATCTCTAAGACTACATTCAGGACAAGGTACGGCCATTACAAATTTATGGTCATGCCTTTCAGGGTAACCAACGCACCTGCGGTATTCATGGACCTCATGAACCGTGTGTGTAAGCCTTACCTTGACCAATTCGTTCCTCATTTATTCCAAGAACAAGGAAGAACATGAGGAACATCTACGGCAAATTTTGGAATTACTTAAGCGATAACAACTGTATGCTAAGTTTTCCAAGTGTGAATTCTGGATCCGGGAAGTTCAGTTTCTAGGACATGTGGTTAACGAGAAAGGAATACATGTCGACCCATCAAAGAGAGAAGCCATCAAGAATTGGGCAGCACCGACAACTCCGACTGAGGTGCAACAATTTCTGGGATTGGCTGGATATTACCGTCGATTCATCAAAGGATTTTCAAAAATTGCTCAACCTCTCACTGCTTTAACTCAAAAAGGTAAAGCCTACAATTAGGGCGATAACCAAGAGTCAGCATTCCAACGTCTTAAAAAGAAACTTTGTAGTGCACCTATTCTAGCTCTTCCAGAAGGAACCGGTGATTTTGTAGTGTATTATGATGCATCTATTCAGGGACTGGGTTGTGTCTTAATGCAACGCGAAAAGGTGATCACATACGCTTCACGTCAACTAAAGGTCCACGAGAGAAACTACACCACTCATGACTTAGAGTTGGGAGATGTAGTCTTCGCACTTAAGATATAGAGACATTACTTGTACGGTACCAAATGCACCATCTACACCGATCACAAGAGTCTTCAGCACATCTTCGAGCAGAAAGAGTTGAACATGCGACAACGTCGTTGGGTCGAACTCTTAAACGATTATGACTGTACGATCCGATACCACCCGGGTAAAGCTAATGTTGTAGCTGATGCCCTGAGTCGAAAGGAAATGAAACCCAAACGAGTTCGAGCATTACAACTTACTATTCACCGACAAAATCCGTAGTGCTCAACTCGAAGCCCTAAAAGAAAAAAATCTACCGTTGGAAAGTACACGCGGCATGGAAGCACAACTTGAAGTCAAATCTGACGGTATTCGCTACTTTGCCGAGCGAATAAGGATTCCAGTATTCGGAAACCTAAGGGAACTAGTTATGGATGAGTCTCATAAATCTCGTTACTCGATACATCCACGTTCCGACAAAATGTACCATGATCTAAAGGTACTATATTGGTGGCCGAAGATGAAGGCCGATATAGCCACCTATGTTAGTAAGTGTCTGACTTGCGCGAAGGTCAAAGTTGAATACCAAAAACCATCCGGTCTTCTGCAACAAACATAAATTCCCATGTGGAAATGGGAACAAATATCCATGGACTTCATCACCAAATTACCACAAACCCCTACCGGATGTGATACCATTTGGGTAATTGTTGATCGATTAACAAAGTCCGCTCACTTCTTAGCAATCAAGGAAACCGACAAAATGGATAAGCTTACTCGTACTTACTTGAAAGAAATAGTCTGTCGGCACGGGGTGCCAATCTCTATTATTTCGGATCGTGATGCACGATTCACTTCTCGTTTCTGGCAGTCGTTGCATAAAGCTTTAGGCACGCGTCTAGATATGAGCACAACATACCATCCTCAAACTAATGGCCAAACAAAACATACTATTCAAACGCTGGAGGACATGCTGCGAGCTTGTGTGATTGATTTCGGTAACACTTGGGAGTCTCACCTACCGTTGGTGGAGTTCTCCTATAACAACAATTATCACACTAGCATGAAGGCAGCTCCATTTGAAGCACTTTCTGGACGGAAATGTCGTTCTCCTATTTGTTGGACCGAGGTTGGGGATAGACAACTCACATGTCCTTAACTTTTATTTGAAACTTCTGAAAAGATCGTTCAAATTAGAAACCGTATGGCGGCAGCTTGTGATCGTCAAAAGAGCTATGCCGACAAGCGTCGTAAACCCTTAGAATTTCAAATAGGTGACATGGTCTTACTCAAAGTCTCACCTTGGAAAGGTTTCATTCATTTTGGGAAACGAGGCAAACTGAATCCTCGTTATGTTGGACCATTAAAGATAATGGAGAGAATCGGGCTAATAGCGTATCAACTGGACCTACCTGAAGGACCTAGTGGTGTACACAACGTCTTTCACATCTCGAATTTGAAGAAATGTCTAGCAGACGAATCACTCGCAGTTCCTCTCTAGGAACTACACATTGATGAACAGTTACGTTTCATCGAAGAACCCGTGGAAATTATGGATAGGGAAGTCAAAACGTTAAAGCACAGTAAAATCCCTATTGTCAGAGTTCGTTGGAACTCGAAGCGCGAACCGGAATTCACGTGGGAGCGCGAGGATCAGATGATGCGCAAATATCCTAATCTGTTCAAGCACTATGTGTCAAATTTCTTAAGGTACTATTTAATTTTCGGGACAAAAATTCTTTCAACTAGGGGATGATATGACATCCGAAATTTTTATTTTTTTTATTTTAATTTTCGGGACGAAAATTCTTTCAACTAGGGGATGATGTGACACCCGACAAATCTCGGTTAACCCCGTTAACTTTATTACAAACCTCAAGGACTAAACTTGTCATATTTCAAACTTCTATGCAATTAAACTATAGGGACTAGTTGTGTAATTAGTCAAAACTCAATCTATTGACTTTTTAAAGTCAAAATCAAATATATGTGTGTTCTGTTGACTTTTGAAAAGTCAAACCAGAGTGATTTTGATCCAATTCAAACTGTAACCTCCACGGTTGTCCAAATTCGTAACTATCGAGCATGATAATGGCAATATCGATCACATTGAGGCATTTAACAATGTCATTGATACGAATTTAATCCCATTATTGAATACCCAAGCCGTAACCGTCGAACTCAAGTAGAATACCACCAAATTCGCATCAATTCAGTTATCATCCTCGTAATCAAACATTTGCACACCTAAGGCGAATCATTCTAAACGTTCTGCACACACTAATTCGGTCGAAGCCGAGGCCGGAGTCGCCGGAGGCTGAGCTCGTCAGAGTCGGAATTCAATTTAGTCGAACACTGCTAATTCAAACTCTATTCTGGTAATCAAACACACCCTTAACTTCTTTTTAGTGTCTAAATTGAAAGCCCTATGCGAATTGGATCATATAACGTCGATTTGTTCAAGATTCAGAATCTAGGGCTTGTTCATATGACGATTTGGGGGTTTTGATCTTAAACTTAATCTAAATCAAATTAAATCAGATGGACGGATTCAGAAACCCTTACTCATTGAAAGCCCCATGAATGCAACCCCTTTCATTATCGGATTCGATCAATTCGCTTTGTGTTCTTAAACTAGGGTTTCAGCCTTTTTAAATAGAAATTAAACGATCCTATACTTGGTGTTTTTACAATTAAACACACCCATGAATTCGCATTACACTAATGAACAAAACCCCTATATTTTTTTGATCAATCGCCAACAAAATCTGTGGATTTGGGACTGAGTTTGAATCGGCTCGATAAAGGGGGGGGGGGGTGAACACTTTAACCGAGAGTTAAATACATTTTGAACCGACATCTGACGCGATGACCCTAGCGGGCAGAGTGGTTAAATCTTTGATCTCATGCACAGGAGACCCGGGTTCGAGTCCGGTCTCCTGGATTATTTTTTTTAAGGCTTTTTCACTAGTTTCCTTTTTATAAAATCTTTCCCTATATTATTATAATGGTATATTAATACGTTTTGAACCCGGAAAACTCCCGTAGAGTCGAGATTAATATTATGATACATTTTTTTAGCATTACGGTTATATTAAAAATAATATATTAATTATATTATTCCACTAACTTATTATCTAATTCATAAAAACACGCAAACGATGGTTTTATACTAATATTCGGGTTTGAATTTTATAACTCGTATTAATTATTATTCTCACGTTTTAAAATAATATAATTATTTATATTATTAATTAAAGTTATTATTTAATTCAAACAAACAATTGAAACAATAATATATATTATACTATTAACTCATGTTTGGTGACGTTTGATACGTACCGCATTTATTATAATTATTAAACTAAGAATCCTTGATTTCCGAGGACACGTTTGTTTACTCATTGATCCTAAGTATATTTTAGGACGTTCAATCATTCCGTATCGCCGTCACAAATCCTATGTGTCCCTAATTATTATAATTATAATTCTAGGGCATCCGTAGACCGTTCACAGGAAAATACTTATGGTCCCTATTGCATCTATGTGTGGTGCTACTCGTACACAACTCAAGTGAGTTTCACGACCCCTTTTTACTTGTTTTACTATTGGGGGAGAAACATGCTTACACACAAACTTATTGTACTTGTTTTCCTGTTGAGGAGAAACAAACATGTACACAAACTATCACACATTTACTTGTTTTCCCCGTGGGGGAGAAACAGGTACGCATACAAACATTATTTTACATGTTTTTCCCGTTGGGGGAGAAAACATGATACAACTATTTTAGATTATTATAATTCATATGTTATTACTGTTGAGGCTAGGCGTGACACACTATCACAGAAAGTCCTCATCATACATCGAACCGTTAATATGGATCTTAGAGAGGTAATAGTTAGTAGTACTACTGGGTTTGACAAATCCCACCCGCGTTAGTCGCGCTAACTCGATTGGAGATCGAACGGGTGAAATGTTAGCCTACTCATATTTTGCCAGAGTTGATAGACCTGGCAGGAGGCAAATACACAAACAGTCAACTTCGGTTGCGAGCGCGTTAGTAAGACATGAACATAGGCTAGCTACCTATAGATATGCATAGTGAATGTACATAATCTGGAAAACACTCTATTATTGTAAACTTGAAACCTGTGAACTCACCAACCTCGTGTCGACACTTTTTCTTACATGTTTCTCAGGTCGCTTTGGCACAGGTTGCGCACTTAGGACATGCATGGAGTCCTACTGTCATATCATTCATTTCGAATATTTTAAACAGTTTATTTAATTACATTAACTGGTGCTCGTTACGTGTAATTATTTTTTACTTCATTTTAATGTTTACGCTTCCGCATTAACTCTGAACTTTTATGTTATGACATTTTAAGTCCCATACAGTGTCGTTTGATGTAACTAATGAATGGGATCCTGGTATGTCACCTTCTAAACGGTAAAACTCCGTAAGTGGAAATTGGGGGTGTGACACCTATTCCATGAAACAGCTCCAACACTAGAGTTGGTTTGGACAAAAGCAAGCTAAGATGTAACAACTGTAACCAACTTGGTTACTTTGCTAGAGAATGCAAGGCACCAAAGGAAATCCCAACTACTGCACAACCAAGACAGACTCATCAAGGTCAAGCAAGTCAAGGCAACACTCCTCCTGCTCAAACTGCAGCATGTGCAACTCAACATGTTGGAACAGCTGATTTTGACTGGAGCTTTCAATATGAAGATCTTCCTACCAACAACCAAGCCCTCATGGCAGACACCAAAGAGATACCAACTCAGGTATATAAACATCTCTGTTTTCAGCTTAAATTGATAAGGTTCTAGGATATAGAAAACATAACCAAAACCTTAAGATCAAAATGAAGAGTTTCATCAAATGAAATCTGAATTCAAAGAAGTTGAAAAAAGTTCTAAAGAAAAGATTAACTGTCTAAAGAAAGAGATTTAATAATTAAAACATGAAAAAACAAATCTTGAAACTCAGATTGATGATCTATTGGTTAAGTTAAAAGCTACAAGAGATGAGTTGGCAGAACAAAAAGGTTCATGTTGACAAATTTTAATTTGCATCCAAAAAGCTGCGAAGACTTTTGGATGTTCAAATTCATGAGAAGGTGACTGCTGTTCTTGGGTTTCAAGCTGAAAAGCCCTACAAATTCCTACCTCCACCTTCTGACTATGTAACCATCCATGAACCAAACTTCATCCTCACAAACCTTGACCATGCAAACTGAAACCTTAATCCTTCAAAGGAAGAACCATATGTGCAAGAATGCAATACCTCATCTGAACATGCTCAGAATCTACTCCTTACTAATGAAGTAATTCTCAAAACCAGAAAATCCGGTAGAGTAATCCAAACAAATGGTCCAAGCCCCTTTATTCCTTCTATATCAGTACCTCAACTTACTAAGCAGATCAAAATTAGCTATCCTCCTGAAGGAAGAAAGTTGATTGTTGAAAAGTGACAATCCTCAACGTCCACAAATCACCAACCCAGCCAAGCAACCAAGGAAGGTGCTTGACATCTGTCATGCACCTAGAGAGAGAGAGAGCTCTATATGTTAAGAAAACATTGGAGGAAGCCACTTTTGATCATAACAAAAATCATCCCTGGAATTTCAAAGATTTATTCAAATGAAAGGACTATGTGTACTTTCAAAGGGATAAAATTGCTAAATCATGTTTTGTTTGTGGAAAATACAATCATACTACTAGCACATGTTTCTATTACCTTCAGCAGCAACGAAATCTCAAGCAACAAGCCTTTGAGAAAATAAACAAGAACAAGAAGGTACGAAGCTATGAAGCAAAAGCAACTCACTTCAGAAAATCTCTCTCCACCAAGGAAGCAAATCTCAAAAGCCCAACAATCTTGCATCATATTTGGTGAATCAGATCACTTTACTGCAAAGTGTAAATTCAATCATTTCAACCAGATCTCTCAATCAGCTTCAACAGCAATCAAGATCCTTCCTAACCAGAAGCCGGTCTATAGAAGAACTCCTACAGAAAAACCCACTTTCAATGGGAAGGTAAAGAAGGAGAAGCAAGAAATTATGGTTGAACAGTCACAAGCAATCAGGAGTGTTGCTGATCAATCTAAGTCTAAAAACATGAAAAATAAATCTAAGCCATCAGCAGCAACCAAGTTTGCTGCTACTCAGTCAAAGCCATCAGCAGCAACCAAGTTTGCTGCTGCTCAGTCAAAGCCATCAGCAGCAACAGTCAAAGCCATTAACAGCAATCAAATTTGTTGCTGACCAGTCAAAAGATCAAAAGTGAAAAACATGAGTCTTTGTTATGTTTATAGGAGCTCGTGATGATTACAAGTGAAAACCCAAAGAAACCGAGCTCGAGAATGAAGCCCAAAATATTAAAAGCGAAAAATCTGAAAATCCAGTCTTTCGCGCTACGCGAAGGCCAGAGGGCATCCTCTTGCAGTACGTGAGGAAATGAAAATTTGGGCGCGACTAATTTGTCCCCCGTGTTACGCGAGGACTTCGTATTCCGATAAAAATAACCGTAATTTTTAATTTTAATAGTTTTGTAATCCCATAATCAAGAAAATTCGTATTGTTGCCGTCCAGAGAGTTGGTAGAGGTGATTTTGGGGGTTTGGAGGTCAATTGAAGGCTAAAGTTTGAAGCTTTGAATCCGAGTTTGTTAGTATTAGCTTATTCGGTTTTCAAGTTTGCATTGAATGTTTGAAACTATGATTGTGTTTAATTCTTCCGTTTTGGATGTTTTAGATATGATTCTAGGCTAAAACTTCAATACTGCCTAGGTCATTCGATGAATGCTTGTTACAGTCTTGATTTTTATCTGTTTTGGATTTAATTGATGGTTTGATGATTTTGTAATGATTCTAGTTTGATTAATTATGATGTACAAGCATGTTTGAATCTGATTGAGTGATTGATTATTGATTCCTTGCGTTGATTGTGGTTGTCTGCTAGTTAGATTAGCGTGTCTAGGTCATAGATCGTAGGGTTTGTGATTTCGATGGTTTGCTAGACGTAGTGACCATAGGAGTTGTGATTGATTATTGATTAGAGTTAAGTGTGTATCCTAGTTCAATACCCGAGAGGTGAGAATTAGTCGGTTGGTCTTCGTCACTAGGAATCCGATTGTCAACTGTCTGAGAGGAAGTTGGATTAGGTGTCTAGTGAGTGTTGCTATTCTGAATCATAGTTGTTATTCTAGGATTACCCCATGCATTCCTTGAATGTATGCTGGACGGTGAGACTGAGAGGTAATCCATCCATTAGGGTACTTGATCATAGTTGGAAATACCTGAGAAGTGATCCGACAATCTGGTGAGTTTAGTACACTTTAGGTAGCTTAGTTGGTGACACCCTGAGAGTGATTAGGGACCCACTAGGTTGTCTTTAGCAGTTATCTTTAGAAATCCAGATCCACCATTGGTTCCAGAACCGGTAGAAGTTGAGTTTTACAGGTAGGATTCCGACCTAGGTGGTATTTTTCCCATATCTTGACACTCACCTTTATCCTGGCTGTTGATAGTTTGAGTCGATTTTATTTATTGCATTCATTAGTGATAATCAGTAGTGTAGTAAACCCCCAAACCAATCAATTTTAAGTCCGAGTTAGAGTTTAGTTTTGTTACATAGTGTCTCTAGGGTTCGATAATCCGGTTTACCATAAAGTTGTTGCTACACTCGATAGGTACACTTGCCTGTCAGTGCGGTTTAGTTCATAGGTTTTCCATTTATTACTTAGGAGTCTAGGTTAGGTTTAGCAGTTTATTTTATACACCGTTTGGACGGCATCAACTCTCCCCTTGACTAGGCAAACCTCCTCCAGAGAAGATCTTGTTGACTGCTCAATGAAAAGATAACCTATATGTTCTTGACATGAACGAGGTCACTTCATCTGGCAGTGTCTCTTGTTGTCTGTCCAAGGCATTAGTCGATGAATCTGCTCTCTGGCACAAGAGATTAAGTCATGTTAATATTAACACCATCAACAAGTTGGTCAAAGGAAATCTTGTCAGAGGACTGCCTGATAAGGAATTCCATCTTGAAGATCACTACATAGCATGCTTGAAGGGGAAGCAACAAAAATGTTCTCATAAGCCCAAGACATTGAATTAAAATGACACTCCACTATAACTGCTGCATATGGATCTCTTTGGTCCTACGAATGTCATGTCAACGGGCAAAAAGTCCTATTGTCTGGTGATAACTGATGATTCTCATGGGTTTACTTCTTAAGAACTAAAGATGAAACTGCTGAGATTCTTAAATCCTATATTCTTAGGGTTGAGAATCAAAGCAATCAGAAAGTCAAAACCATAAGGTGTGATCAAGGTACAGAATTTAAGAATCATACCTTGAACTATTTTTGTGAGAGCAAAGCAATTCAAAGACAATACAGTGCTCCAAGAAACCCTCAAAAAATTGGAGTTGCTGAAAGAAGAAACAGAACTCTTATTGAATCTACCATATCTATGTTGGCTGACTCAAAACTTCCTCTTACATTCTAGGCAGAGGCAGTTAGCACAACTTGCTATGGGCAAAATAGAGTTCTCATTGTCAAGCCTCTCAACAAAACACCTTATGAACTATGGTTCAATAGAGTTCCCTACATTAGATTCCTTAAGCCGTTTGGATATCCATGTACTATTCTTATCACCACTAGAGTTCTTCCAAAGTTTGGTGCAAAATCAGATGAAGGATACTTGGTGGGCTATTCCTCATAATCTAAGGCTTACAGAGTATTCAATTCCAGAACACGAATAGTTGAAGAATCAGCAAATATGGAATGTAGGGAACACATTCCATGTGAAAAGGGTAAAGGACCAGACCGGCTCTTTGATATTGACTCCTTCACACAAGTATTTCAGCCTAACATTTTCTCAAATATGGAGTCTACCTCTTCCAAAGAACAAGCTTCTACATCATCTGATGACTACATAATGGGGTTCAATAGTCCCTCTATAAGAATCAAAAGACCATCTATTGATCCTCCATCTGTTGTGGAAGCTATTGAAGCCAGTGAAGCCTGAACAAGTCTTTCCAATGTCACCAACAGCAGTCTCTCTGAACATGAAAATCAAAATGAGAATCATGACAATCTCTGCAGTTGATATGGAGGCATATGCTGTTGATGGGGAAAATATAATTGATAATGTTGCTGATGTTGAAGACTCCTCTGCAATACATGAAGATACTCCTGATCAAAATCAAAGCAATCTCGAGCAAGGTATATAGATGGATGTAGTTCCAGCACAAAGAATTAACAAAGAAAGTCCATTAGAAAATATCATTGGCCAAGTTCAACAAGGACTTCAAACAAAAAGCAAATCTCATGAGGCTAATATCTATTTGTTCTCCTGCTTTCTATCTCAAGTAGAACCAAAGAATATAGATGAAGCTTTGCAACACAACAACTGGATTGAAGCAATGCAGGTGGAATTGCTGCAATTCAAGAAACAAGAAGTGTGGACCCTGGTTGATCTTCCACCTAGCCAAACTGCTATTGGCACACGGTGGGTATTCTGTTGGAGCATATTTTGGTGACAACGAGCTTGAAGATTTTATGTCTTAGTCTTTGAAAGTCTTTGACTTGTAATTGATAGAATTGTTAGCAACAGTTAAGGGGGAGTCTGTTAGGACATGTTTTGTAATTGTTGATAAAATTTTGTGTAAGTTCTTAGAGAGGTGAACTTAACAAGTTCGCCTAAGCATCTTTAGGAGCGAATTTGTTAAGTTCGCCTATGGTGTTGTGTGGATTTGTGTTTTCCTATAAATAGGTGTTTACAAGTCTTAGACATTAGATTTCAGAGAACAGATTCAAGAACATAATTGTGAGAGCTTGTAAACAGTGTTTATAGAGTGAAATATATGGAGTTTATTTTCACCATGTTGTTGATTGATTTATACGAGCACGTTGATCATGGATTCCGCACGTTATCACCGTGTCGTACCACGAGTCTAGAGATCCGTAGAAAGACCCGAAGGGACCTACAAGTGGTATCAGAGCCTTTGCTCTTGATTAGTAGAAGATACGTGGTGTTTTCGTGTATAATCAATAGCAAAAATAATTGATTTTGAAGAATTTCTCATCATTTTCATTTACTTGACAAAAACGGAGGAATTTTGATCAATTTGGATTCATTTTGGATTGGTTTGAAGAATTTGATCCGATAGGATTGTTCCAAATCAGTTCCTACACATTCCTATGGTTCAGAGTTGTCCAATTTGATCATATACATCAGAAATCCTGATTTTTACAAATCTGAGTTCGTGTTTTCGTTCTTCCTGAAAGTTCAGGTGTTTTAGGCGAACTTGATCAATCGGTTACAGGCGAACTTACCATGTTCATTCGGTGTAGTTCAGGCGAACTTACCGTAGCTTTTGTGCTTATCAGATTACCGTAGCTGGAAAGTCTGGTTCGAACAGTTTGTATCAGACACTGATACAGGTTTTTGGAGACCAATAACAAAAGGATATAAACATCATACTTATTCGTTAATGGGTCAAGATGCTCCTTTACCAGTGACAGCTCTTACTAAAGTACAAAAGCAGAAGTTTGATCAAGAGATGAATATGCATGCAACTTTAAAAATTTCTTTACCAAAAGAAATCATTCATAGTCTCGAAAAGTGTCCAAAGAGATATATGGGAAGCATTGAAGAAAAAGGGTGAAGCAACTACTCAAGCATTTGTGGTCTTGATCAAAGAAGAATTAGTAAAGCATAGTAGCGATTCTGAAAGTGATTCTTCTACAGTTTTAAGTGATACTGAGAGTATTTGTTCTAGTGAAAGTACTTAGTCTATTGAGAATGATGTAGAGATTGAAGAAAGTTTCCGGACAGTTGAAGATGATTTGAGTGAATTAGAAATTGATGCAGAGCCTTTCATTGTTGATCAAAAGAGTGAAGTTGATGATGATGTATTCATGGCTCCTGTTGTATCTTCTTCAAAAGTAAAAGCTAAGGTAGTTTCTAACTATGAAACTTTTTGTTCTAACTGTGTTTCAGT
Organism: Smallanthus sonchifolius; assembly: GCA_023525975.1. Classification (NCBI taxonomy): domain Eukaryota; kingdom Viridiplantae; phylum Streptophyta; class Magnoliopsida; order Asterales; family Asteraceae; genus Smallanthus; species Smallanthus sonchifolius. Next base: position 29,850,980 of record CM042039.1, on the reverse strand, counting down.
GAAGGATAAAATGATGAGGGTTATGGATGAAAACGTAAACCTCATTTATGATATGAAATAGATGCACACAGTAAATCAGAAATTAAAAGATAATGAGAATGTATGTGTTGAAGGATAGAATCACTAAAGAGGGATATAAATTCCCTGACTTTGAAGATCAAAGAGCAGGCATATCACCTGGATATGGCCTTTATAAAAATTGAGAAAAGAAATATTGATCTTGTTGAGAAAGCTGAGGTGATCAGACTGGATAGAAAGTTAGAAAGCTTTGGAAATGCATCATTTTTACTTGGATATTATAATAATAATACATAAGAGGGGAAGGAAACTAATGATATTGGTAATGTTCCTCCACCATTCAACGAGAATTATTTTGTTGCACCTGAGATTATAAAAGATGAGGATTTAGATCCTAAGACTGTGTTGAAGGTGAATCCAGTCATAGGTCAAGACATAGTGTATTCTGATGAGAGTGGTGATGAATATTTTGATGAAGCTAAGGTAGAGGCGATACTGACAGAAATTAAAGTTGAGGAACCAAAGGTTTATTCTAATTCATCTAGAGGTTATACAATTGGAAGTTCTACGAGCTCAAGAAGAGTTCCATATGTCAGAGATTATAGGGACACTTAGTGGTTAACTGTCCTTATAAAAATAAAGGAAAGAAGCATGTGATTCCTAAGAAGATGAAGCCTGAGTCAAAACCTGTTGAGAAAAAGTTTATTCATTCTCAAACCCCAAAAGAAGTTCATGTAGGAGAATCTTCTTCAAGTGCATCTTATCGTGTGAAGATTCCTTATATGAGAGAATATCGTGAGAAGAGATCTTACTTTTACTGTGGTATTGTGGGTCATATTCGGATTTATTGTCCTCAAGAAACCAAAGGTAACCGACATGTTACTCCAGACAAGGTAAGAACTCTTGGTAAGCCTCATGTTAACCCAAATGTGGTTAAACCTCGTGATACACCAAAGAGTAATTCAAAATCTGAGGTAGGCTTTCTAGACCTCAAAGACGAAGGAGAAACACAAGATTGAAAAAACTTTTAGAACAACAAGAGTTTTCACAATCAAATCATTTTTCAAATGAACAAGAATGTTCAAGCACTTCACTTTTTAATAAGAAAGAACTTAATGAACATAAGTTAGTTTGGAAATTTAAAGTTTATGTTTCTGACTCGTCGGAGTAATCACCGAAAATCGATGAGAGAATCGATTGTTAATACAATGAAGTCTTTTATTATGATATAGATGGATGACCCAGGACTACCATGGTTTGGGTCCCAATTTCAAATTAATGTTTCTTGTTAGATGTGCGGGACTGACCAAGAGGGACTATTAACAACATTTGGTTTATTGATAGTGTTTGTTCATAGCATATGACAGGGAATGGCATCTGAAAGAGCAAAGAGTTGTTGATAACTGAGAAATCTATTTGATTCAATGACTTGATGCTCAGGGGGAGAATATGTCACACCCAATGTTGTTTTTGAAAGAGTTTTACCAAGTCCAAAAGATAACCTGAAACTTAGGATGAAAATGATGAGCATAAAGTTGTTGATGCAACCATTTGACTTGTTAGGGGGAGTCTACAGGACAGGGGGAGTATAGAATTGTGTTGATGACAAAGGCAAAGGCATCCTATTACATTCGATTACATCGGTTTGAGTTTTTAATTGGTTGAATTGCTTAATCCCAAGTAACCAAGTAAAATGTTTTTCTTAGAATGTTTTCATGTAAGATTTTTATTTTTAGTTTGTTTTACTTACTTTCAAAAAGATTTTGAAAAAGCCAAACAAATTGAAAAAGTTGAAATCGACATAACTTGAAGTTATAAGGAGAAATGATAGTACCTCAGTTGGTGTTCAGTCACACATGACCTTAGTTGGCCTTATGATTCCTTATCTACTATATATGTAATAAATGTTTTGATCAGAACTTTTTAGACTTCACAGTATGGGAAATGATAGCTTCATAACTGCTTTTGCTTAACAAAAGTTGATGCTTGATGCTTATATTTTAATTTAGATACTAGCATGTAGTCTGAATTGTCAACCGACTATGAATATCTTTCGTCCATTAATAGTGTGACAACATAATGAACTTTGTTACAACTATGATTTGAACCCATGGTATGTCGGGTGTGTGTGTAAAAGATGTGTTTCTGACAACATCTGTTGGAACATATACTAGCCCTTGGATCAATATCTTAATTCCATTGAATACATCGAGATAACAGTTGGATCACATTACCTTGTATTATTGAATCAACCGATTCTTTAATCAATCTTTCGGCTGAAGAATCTTTTTGTTACTATGAATCTTGATATTACATCCAAACCAATACATTTGAATCATCGATTCTGAATCATTCTGATTCTCTGCTTGATATTTTCCTTTGTTTAACGGTATAATTCATCCTGGAGATTGAAATTTATCTTGCAGTGATCTTACATCTCTTAAAGATAATGCACATTTATTTTTCTGTTAGCATCTTTGTGGGGTAAATGTTGTATTACAAAATAAATGTTACCTTAATTCACAAGAACATGGGACAAAGATACTGATGGTTTCAATTTTTATAATATTGACAACTTAGATTGACATGTTATGTGTTGCAAATTCGTATGTAATTTATATTATAAGCATGTTATGATCTGATCCCATCTTCTTTGAAGTTCTTCGCGTATCGTTACATGTTTTGGTTGAAGCTTAAAAGATTTGATCTTATCTAATATAAAGAAAGTTTGCTGCAAGTTGATTCATGATGATATTATTTTGGAATTGGTTGAATTTTGAGAGAAATGATTGATTGAAAATTGAAAAAATAAATCTAGATAGGTTACCCCTAGAATGTTTAGGGATGTTTATCCAAAATGTATGATTGATGCATTGTTTATACTGATATGATCTTCTTACTCGTAATGTTCGACCAAAAAGATGTGATTCCGTATTTTAAAGTTCAGTTTGTACAGAGAAAAATCAAAAAGATTTTGTGTTTCTTATGTTTGAAAAACCAAAAATATTTTATTTTTCTAGCTTCCATGGAAATCTTAATTGTTTGTTATTCTTGGTTGTTCTCCTTTGCAAGAACTGAATATTGAAAACAGAAGTTGACAAGGGGTCCTTCTCCCAAGTTTTCTTCTAGAAAGAAAGAGAGTGTGTGCAGATGAACAAGACGAAGACTACAATGTGTATTGATGATCATGAAGACGAATGACAATCTTCTGAAGTTGTTGTCAAGGGGGAATCTGTTGGAGCATATTTTGGTGACAACGAGCTTGAAGATTCTATGTCTTAGTCTTAGAAAGTCTTTGACTTGTAATTGATAGAATTTTTAGCAACAGTTAAGGGGGATTCTGTTAGGACATGTTTTGTAACTGTTGATAAAATTCTGTGTAAGTTATTAGAGAGACAAACTTAACAAGTTCGCCTAAGCATATTTAGGAGCGAACTTGTTAAGTTCGCCTATGGTGCTATGTGGATTTGTGTTTTCCTATAATTAGGTGTTTACAATTCTTAGACATTAGATTTCAGAGAACAAAATTATGAGAGCTTGTAAACAGTGTTGATAGAGTGAAATACAAAGAGTTTATTTACGCTGTTGTTGTTGATTGATTTACACGAGCACATTGATCATGGATTCCGCACGTTATCACCGTGTCATACCGCGAGTCTAGAGATCCATAGAACGCCCTGAATAGGACCTACATATTCAGGAACAAGCAAGATGAGAGAGGAATTGTAGTTAAGAAGAAAGCCAGACTTGTGGCCCAAGGCTATACTCAGGAAGATGGAATTGACTATGATGAAGTCTTTGCTCCTGTTGCCTGACCGGAGGCTATCAGAATCTTCTTAGCCTATGCCGCATCCAAGAGCTTTACTGTCTATCAGATGGATGTCAAGATCTACCAGATTCCACACATTCAGCTTTGAGAATTGCTGTAACTCTTCTTGCATTTCTTCCACCCAGTTGTTCTCAAGCAAAGTTGCTTTGATGTTCTTAGGTTCAACTTAAGAAATGAAGCACGAGAACATTCTATTTTCCAATGCATCACAGGCACTCCGGGTACGAACACCCACATTGAGCGGACCTAAGATGTTATAGGTGGGATGATTCTTGTGAATTCTCAACTGAGGAATCTCTTCTTCTTCCAAGATTTCATCTAGATTCGTGATATTATCAGCAGAAGGACCAGCTTCATCAATAATAGGATCTTCAGCAGTTGATTGTGGGGCAACATCTACTATTGGGATAGCGTTGTCTTCAACGGTTTCACTTGTTGCACCTGAATCGAAAGAGTCCACATTAGATTCAGAATCAGTAGGTGTAGGGATTTCATTTTGAGTGGATGAGGAAGAACTTTGATCATTTAAGTTCCCTAGATTGTTCATGGAAAAGTAGGGATTAGCAGAAGTTAATTCATTTGAAGACACAGGAAGATTAAATGATTTAAACAAGGATTCGACATCAAAAAGCCAATCAGGACCTTCCCCAGCGTCCGTATGATTGCTTTCATGCCAATTAATATCAATGGACTCTAGCACCATCCTTCTTTGCTTGTTGTAAACACGAAAAGCTCGTTGATTTGATGAATATCCCACAAAATAGCATTCATCAGCTTTAGCTTCAAACTTGTTTAGCTAATCTGATGTATTCAGCATCGTGCACACACACCCGGACTTTCTGAAGAAATCAATAACTAGCTTTCTCTTATACATGATCTCATAGGGTGTCTTGTTGCAGCTTTTGGTGATAAGAACTCGATTTTTTACAATACATGCGGTGTTCACTGCCTCGGCCCAAAACGTGACAGGAAGCCTGGAATCAATGATCATAGTTCGTGCAGCTTCAATCAATGTGCGGTTTCTCATTTCAGCTACACCATTTTGTTGAGGAGTACGTGGTGCACTGAATTGTCTAGATATTCCATTGCTTTCACAGAAGGAATCAAGAGTGGCATTCTTGAATTCTGTTTCATGATCACTTCGGATAGTCTTCACACTTAGATTGAAGAGGTTCTCAATTTGAAGGAGATAGGTTTTTAGAATCTCTGGCGTCTCATCTTTCTTAGCGAGGAAGAACACCCAGGTAAACAGAGAGAAGTCATCGGTTGCCACCAAACAGTTAGATTGTCGACCAAGACTCATGACACTCATAGTACCGAAGAGATCCATGTGAAGTAATTGAAGAGGGGAGTCAATGGAATTTGTGGTTTTGGGTTTATGAGAAGATTTGTGTTGTCTTCCCTTGGAACATGAGATACAGTGTTCCATAGGAGAAAAATCTTTGAGAGGTAATCCGGTGACAAGGTTTCCTCGAACCAGGCGGTTCATGCTTTTAAAGTTTACGTGTCCCAACCTTTTATGACACAGAAATGATTCATCTTTAGAAGCCTTTGACAGAAAGCACGATTCAATTCCCGATGGGTTGTTCATATCCAAGCTATAGGTGTTGTATCTTTTGGGAGCACGCATGAGAATGAGTTCTTCTGGAATCACCACTCCAGGATTCAAGATCATGCATTCTTTTGAAATAAACAAGGCACAGAAATCCTTGTCACAAATCTGAGAGACACTCATCAGATTGTACTTTAATTGGGGAACGAAGTTGACATGCTCCAGACTATTTACACCATTCGAGACTGTTCGTTTACCTTCAATCTTTCCTCCCCTTGGGTTGCCAGCAAAAGCTACATAATCTCCATCAATCGGATGATAATCTTGCTACAAGTTAAATTGACCGGTCATATGTCTGGAACATCCACTATCTACATGTCAAATGTTATCTCCAGTTCTTCTTGGTTGACCCTATACACAACAACTCATTTAGACATTTTGACCAATACCATTGCTATCCAGAAGTTTCTTGTCAGGATAGAACATCACATTGGAATCATAATCAGAATCCTTCTTAGATGAAGCATGGTCATCATATAAAACATTATTTTTAATTTTCCAAGTCCTTTTCAAGTAATTTTTTTCATTTTTAATTCTTTTACGCCTAGATTTTCTACTATGAGAAGACTTAGACGACATATTTGAATTTAATGAAATTTTGGGAGACGATTCTTCATTAAAATTAATTGTTGTCAATTTACAACTTTTTCAAACATGATTTGAAGCACCACAACTAAAACAAACTTTATCACAAGACGCCTTAGCCTTATAATTGTCATCACAAGATGAAGATGATTGTGATGTTGAGGCATCTAAAAATGGTATGATTCTTTCTGCAATAACTTTGTCTTGTAGACTTTGTTCTTCCTTTAATCTGAAAAATTCCATGTTGCTCATGGTTTCACGTGGTACATCATTCACAATAACTCCTGCACTTTTAAACTTGGTAACACATGGCACAACATTCAAAGATTTAGGAATAAAATGTAAAGCATTTTTAAATTTGGAAATGTCATATCCCAATCCCATATGCAAAGAAGGCATAGAATCAAAATACAAATTTTCAACGTGTTCACAAATATCTGGTTTAGACACGGGCATATTATTACATTCATCTGACACGTGTTCATTTAAAATAGTTCTAGAACAAGTACTCTCATCATAATCATCCTCTGAAGTTACACAATTTGACTCTACATATGAAGCAAAACTGTCTGAATCTGAGGATGTAATATAATCATCAGTAGATAAGGTACACACAAAAGGAGTAGGAACATGAGCAACAACCATGTCAGCAAATCTTCCTGATTTGGAATAAGGTGGTGGATGAGAATTATAACCAAGACCCTCTGTGCCTTTTCTATTAAATTATATATCAATTATACCAAACAAAATTTTCTGATCCATATCCATGTGGTCAACTTGTAATTTTGCCTTTTCTGCCTTTTGGACTATTTCACACAAAATTTTATTATTAATGGTTTGAGTATTAAGTTGCACAATTAAAGAACGGTTTTTTTCAGAAATGTCACGAATTTTCTTTATGTATAATTTCTCTTTTTTGGCCACAGAGTCATACATCACCTTAATATGATCTCGTTCGTCAATCAAAGCTTGATTGATGAATCGGTATTTTTGAATTTCATGTAAACAAGATATAGCACTACAAAGTTTAGAAATAACCTCAGAAGGCACAGCAGTGAGATCCTTAGCTGGTTCAATCATGACACCCTTGCCCTTGTCCTCCACATCAGCCATCAAGGCTTTATCAGCAACTTCCTCAGCTTGTTCTCCCTAATGATAGTGTCCATCAGCTTGACACACAAGAGCTGTGGAACTTGAAGATGTGCTTGTCTTGGGAGGATTAGCAACTTGCTTTCCAGAGGAAGACTTCTTTTCTTGCTGATCCTTAGGGGACGGCTCCATGCAATTTCTAGCAAAATGACCCAGGTGATCAGAATTGTAGCATCTCACCTTCTTGATATCAAACTCAAGTGTCTTCTTCTAGTGAATCTATCTAAACCCGTACTTTTGATGAATATTTTGGCTCTTAAAGTCAGCATGGCCATACACCAATCAATGTCCATTTTCTCCAAATCATCAGGATTGATCTGCTCCAAGTCATCAGTTTGAAACCTAACCGGTGTCAGGTTTCCAGAAATTAGTGCGTCATAGCACGACATGAAAGCAGTCATGATTGGGACATATTCATCATGGTAAGGGAATTCTGAAGAGTAGTGGAACTGGTAGATTGAATTGCAGCAGCAAAAGGAGGAACATCAGTCTGAAAGTATGGGCTACTGGAAGAACTTGATCCAACAATAAGAGTTGTGTTTCCAGACTGATTGGTGGGAGTAACTGCTCCTTTCTTGATCTCAATCTCATAAGATTCAAGGATGCTGTAGACTTCTTGTTGAGACAAGGCACTCAAATTCTTAGTCTTCTTGATCATGATACGATACATATTCCATTTCTCATGGAGAGCATCTAGGAGTTTCTTGTTTAGCTCCAAAGTAGGGTACTCAACACCCATTACTTTCAGCCTAGACACAATCTTATGAATTGCAGCAGCAAAAGGAGGAACATCAGTCTGAAAGTATGGGCTACTGGAAGAACTTGATCCAACAATAAGAGTTGTGTTTCCAGACTGATTGGTGGGAGTAACTGATCCTTTCTTGATCTCAATCTCATAAGATTCAAGGATGCTGTAGACTTCTTGTTGAGACAAGGCACTCAGATTCTCAGTCTTCTTGATCATGATACGATACATATTCCATTTCTCAGGGAGAGCATCTAGGAGTTTCTTGTTTAGCTCCAACGTAGGGTACTCAACACCCATTACTTTCAGCCTAGACACAATGCTTGAGAAACGGTTGATCAAATCCGACATTGATTCACCTCTGACACTACTGAACATCTCAAACTTCATCTTGATCAGATCTCTCTTACTCTCCCTAACATCAGCACTACCCTCAAATCTGTTGCACAAGGCTACCCATAAGTCTTTGGCAGTAGTATACTCAGCAAAGATGTTGAAGATATCCATAGGTAGAGCCACAACAATAGTCCCATAAGCCTTGTTGTCTCATGAAATCAAAGCAAGGTCTTTCTCATCATATTCAGCTACTGTCTTAGGACGTTGAATATCAAAGTAGTGATAACAGGCTTGTGAGGACCATCAGTGATAGAGTTCAGCAATGTATTATCATGAAATTGGAAGAAAAGCTTCATCTTCTTTGTCGAGTCATCAAATTCCCTTGTAGACACAACAGTAGGTGGTTTGTTCCCTCCAGAGTACTCATTTGAACTTGAAGTTGCCATACTATCAGTAATCGAAACTAAAACAATAACTAATTTTGGGTGAATAACCTTGATCGAAACTACTAGTTTCGATAGAGAAACACTTGATCGAAACTCCTAGTTTCGATTGAAGAAAAGCTGTCCGAAACTTCTAGTTTCGATTGGAGAACAGAACCAGAAAAAAACTTGTTTCGATGATGAATCCCTTAGAAAAAAATAAGCAGACTCCACGTAAAAACACTTAGTTTCGATTACAACTAGTTTCGATGTCCATGTTTCGGTTAAGATACTGCACACAGTAGTTTCGATTAGAACAAGACAACAAAGCTAGTTTCAATTGTACCTCTACCAGACAGGGTGTAGACAGAAAGATTCGATGATCAACGGAATGTTCCCCAGAGTAGTTTTAATGTCTTCTTCCCCAAGTTAGAAAACCTCCATTGATGATCAATCAAAGAAATCAATATCTCCAAAATACCAAATCCAATCTAGCAAAAAGTCTCGTCTAACGCTCTTAATTACAAATCCAACCTCCGATTTTGAAACCACTAACAATACATGTCGGAAATCGATGAAACAATACTGATAGCGATGAAACAGTGCTCGTAGAGTCCAGATGCAAAAAACTTCAATAACACGCAGTAAACACCTAGAATCGATCACAAAAACCTGATAATACTCAGAAACAAGAGCATAAAGCTCTGATACCACTTGTAGGTCCTGAGCAGACCTGAATACACACAGATCTGCGGAGAAGTCTTCAAACAGTCCGGATCGAGAGGCGGAATCTCTGGATCCGGTATCACTCTCGAATCATAAATGGTAGAGACGGGTGCGGGAATCACATACACGAACAAACATATATGAAAATGAAAAAGAACAGCTAATTGAAAGCATAAAAACGTATGACTCTTTGATTGAAATGAAAAAGAAGCTCATCATACACTAACAATTAGTCTCACCCCAGGGTGAGCTCCCCCTGGGGTGGTGATTCCCTCTATAGACACACTCACTCCTAATGGGTATTCTACTATATATAGGAGGCCTCATGTGCCTTGTTTTCCAACCCACCGCCAAAGAGGCCTGAAAAACAGGCATCGAAACTAGTAGTTTCGGTTGAACATTTGTTTAATCGAAAGTTTCGATTAAACAAATGTTCAACCGAAACTAATAGTTTTGATAATGTAGTTTCTATTGACAGCATCAGTCTCAATTCTATACCCAACAAGTTTGACTTTTAGAGTCAACAGACTTGAGTTTAGGGTAATTACATAACTAGACCTTGTAATTCTAATTTAAATGATGATAGAATTAATCCCCGGGGTTTGTATTTGAGTTAAATGTGTTATGAACTAACGGAATTTACTGAGTTTGTGTTAACAAGGTTAATTCTAAATAGTCGCGTGTCACATCATCCCCTAGTTGGGAGAATTTTCGTCCCGAAAATTAAAATAATAAAAAAAATGTTGGGTGTCACAATGCCAGTTTCTAGGAGGAAGACTAATTTCATGGCAATGCAAGAAGCAAACATGTGTATCAACATCAACAACTGAAGCAGAATACATTGCAGCTTCAAGTTGCTGTGCACAAGTCATCTGGATACAAAATCAAATGTTGGATTATGGGGTGACTTTCATGGCAACTCCTATTAACATTCAATTCCAACCTAACTTTCATCCGTTCTCCCTCTCTCCCAAGCATTCAAAGCTTCCCCACACTTAACCAACTTTCAAAAGCTTCATCCTTCCTTCCAAATCTTACCATAATGGCGAACGTTGACATCAACAACCTGAATGACAAGTTCTCAACTTACCACAATCAGACGGCATATATTATCAAGGGTAAGAAATCAAAAGGGTTCAATGATATGATCGACTTTCTATGTCGATCAAAACAACACTTTGCTCTGACTATCAACCCCACAATTTACATATCCCATATGGAAGACTTCTAGAACTCTGCCGTCTTCTCTACCGAACAGGAGACTCCCCCCATTCAAGGCCAAGGTAGACGACAAAGACATCACCATTACTGAAGCCACACTCAGAAAACATCTCAAGCTTCAAGATGAGGGTGCCACCAACTCGTACACCAAGAATGAGTACATGAGGACCTTTATAACCATAGGGTACACTGGAAATCAAGAGGAGTACACGATCGAGAAGGCACTGATGAGCCCTCCATGGAAGTTTTTGTGCTACACTCTTCTCCAATGTATATCTTAGAAGAGGAATGGATGGAATCAACTGAATTCTGCTCTTGCCTCTGCTATTCATGGTATGGTCACTGGAGAAGGGTTCAATTTTTCTCAGTTGATTTTTGAAGTATTGAGATATAATCTTTAGGAAGGAGCAAAACAAGCTTTCTATATGTACCCTAGGTTCTTGCAGGAAGTTTTTAACAATGAAATAAAAGATTTTTCAAAAACTACAAGAATCTACCTGATAGGGGGACATAAAAATAACATATTTAAAAGTATGAGAACTGTTTTAGAAAAGTTCTTAGGGGTCAATGTTACATTGTTATCTATAATGATGAACATACAAAGTACCCAGGGTGACAGTTCAGCAGTCTCAGCTGATACTGATCCCACACCCTCCACTTCACAGTCTGAACATACAACTGATGTTCTTGATCGAACCCTGTGTAACCTACTAAGGGTTCACAGGTACAACAAATACTTACCCTTTTATTCAAGCCCAACTGGAAAAAGGGCCCTAGTTGAGGCAAGTTATACTCGTAAAAGAAAGAAGAGCAAGAAGACTCCTTCTTTTCTTGGCTTAGAGGCCCAATATCTACCTAAAAGCCCTCATCCAGAATCACAACATTCTGGTGAGAATATTAAAAGGGATATCCACATTACTAGGGAAACTTCCCTATTAGGATCAGGATCACATCCCGGATCCATAGAACACCCCATTGATCCCACACACTTTCTTTCTTCTTTGAACTTAAGTGAAGAGGCACCTAGTCAAGATGATGTACCTTCTCCCAATGCCGCTATTTAGAAGGTACTGATTGACTTGGCTGCTAATGTACCTAGCCCGAGTTCATCACCCATAAAGGTTCACTCTGGGAGTGCTGATAGAGTGAACGTGGAAGGGGCTATCACTACTTTTGGTCCATCAATTGACCAGGAGGACAGTGATAACATCACCATGTCCCCAACCATGGCACAATGAAAATGTTTCCTTTGAAACATTTTTTACTGAGAGGAATCCCAGGTGCCAAGAAAACTAGGGTGGTGGGGATGCAGAGGCTAGGCCTAAGTCCCCATCTAGTTCCAAGGATTCCACATCTGTGGATGAGGACAGCCTGAAACTTCAAAACCTGGGATTGACGCCTAGGGTGGCTATGCTAGAGGCTGAAGTGTCAAAAAAAAGACACCAAGTCTTTGTGCATGAAACCCATCAATTCCCAACCTTGACTCCTCCTTCCCTTGTATCTGTGGGCATTTATACAGACCCCTCTCTATGCACTGATGCAACCAAAAAGGGGGAGAAAAATACAACTAAAGATGAGACTGACAGCCTAGAGGATTGGATAAAAGATCAGGAAGCCTTTCAAATAACACTATTCCAGCCTACGTTTGTTCAAGTCCATGATTTGATGCCCCTTAGAAATGAAGAAGAAGAGGTTCTGAAGAATGGAAGTTAGTTACAGGGCTGTAGATGAAGTATTCTCGTAGGAGATGGAGATTGAAAATGAAGATGAAGAAATGCTTCCCTCATTCCTTATACTTCCAGCTGCTGTAAGTATATCAAGGCAGATTCTATCCCCTGAATTCCCACTATCAGCAAAGAAATTGGAATTTGACTCCATTCTAGCATGGGGGTATGATGGCCTGTCTGAAAGATTTTGGATTGGATGGGAGTTTGCTGGAATTGTAGAACTCAATTGGAACAATCTGAATCCTCTTAACATCTTAGCCCTGTATTAAGAACAATGCATCAACACATCCACAGATCTCCTTACCGAACATGCATTTGAAAGATTCTATGATCTCATGGAAGACAACATGTGTCACACCCCGCTTAGGGCGAAAACACGGGGCGTGATTATCCACGGTGTTCATAGCCTTTGATTACATTGAACGACTTCTAATAACATTCATAATCAAATATTCTAATTGTTTACTCCTTTTAGGTATGGAGGGTTAGAAATCAGAGTTTGATTCCTACTACTATAGGGAAAGGAACTGTTACCGAAGAGTTATGATGTTTCTTCTTCAGTGTGTCTGGAGAAAAGGACCACTTGTTAAGTTGGTGAGCACATAACATTGCATGTTAACTGATGTGCTCGCAACCGAAAGCTGACTGTTTATGTTTTTGCCCCACACCAGGCCTATCAATCATGGTGCATGTTTAGGTCAACGTTGCACCCGTTCGACCTCCAGTCGAGTTAGCGCGACTAACGCGGGTGAGGTTTGTCAAACCCAGTAGTACTACGCGGGTGAGGTTTGTCAAATTACCTCGCTATGTTCATATTAACAGTCCAATGTGAGGTCTTAATGATAGATGTGTACGCAGAGTCAAACAAGTGATAACATATATGAATTACATAACCAAAAGTGTTTACGTCATGTTTTCTCCCCCAGTTTAAAACAGTAAAAAAGGGCTTGAAAACTCACCTGATTGCGTTGGTAGTAATCACACAAGTACGAGATTGAAATCTCAAGCGTTAGCCTAACACGGCTCACGAATGCCCTAGAATTACAACATAATAGTTAGGGACTCAATGGGATTTGTGACGACACACGAAAGATTAGAACGTCTTTAGATATTCTAAGGATTAACGGGTAAACGAACAAGTTTACGGGAATACGGATTTTTAAATTAGTATGAATGCGTTTCGCGATGAATGACAAATAATATATAATAATTATTGTTTTGAAAATAAAAATATAAATATTAATCAAACATTCTAACAAAATGTTTTCTCACACATGACCGCGCCTAAGACAAGGCACGACCGCGTTAAGGTCACGGGCACGACCGTGCTGGTCGGGGGCGTGACCGTGTTGATCAAACAGAAGACACAAAAAAGCTGATCACTAGGCATGACCGTGTCTTAGCCAGGCATGACCGTGTCTAGGGTTCTGAAGCACGACCAGATCTAGCTAAGAGGCACGAAGCGGTCAGGGTGTGAGGCACGACCGTTCTAAAACTTGGCACGACCGTGTCTCCTGGATATACAGACAAAAAGTTTAACATAATAACCCAATAAATCTAAATCCATTTAGTTTCGATCACGATTGACCAAAAGGACATGGGGGTTCTGTAAATCGGGTATGTGCGATTTCGTGGTTAAGTTTAATTGTAAAGTCATCGGGTTTAGGATAGTTTAATTACTTGAGTTAGAACTGGAAACCCTAGATTAAACATGAAATCAAATTGATCCGATTCGATTATGGGAATGGTTGAAATCAGAGGGCTTTCATTGGGTAGATGATTGCGAACCTAACCATATAAGATAATTGGATTTATAAGGTTAATAATGACAAAAGCCCCAAATCGATTTATGAACGAACCCTAGGATTGGGTTCGTCTCCAATTCGATGTTAATAGATCGAACTGTCATGGGGTTTTCAATCTATGAATAAAAACGAAACTGAGGGAATGCTTAATTACCAGAACGATGTACGATATGATGGTGATCGATTAAACGCAGGTCCGACCGTGACTGGCTCGACCTCCGGCGATTCCCGTAACTTTTTCGATTGAATTGGTGTACGTAGCAGGTTCTCACAGATGCGAATAAGGTGTGCGTGTGTTCACTTTGTGAAAACAATACGAGGATCCATCGAATTTGATGAATATTTGAAATCGGTCGACGGTTACGACAATAATTCTCATTATTTGATTTGAATTCGACCATGATGATGATAAACTAATCATAAATGATCGATTATTGCATTTGAGTGCAATTCCATTACAAATTTGGATAGGGATCAGTTAATTAGAGGAATTATTGCTTTAATTCGCGTTGTAACTGCACGAGACGCGACTGTGCCTTCACACCGGGCGTGACCGTGCAAGAGCACCGGGTGCGACCTTGCCAAAACAAGGCGCAACCGTGCCTACTAGGGTTTCTGGTTATTTACAAAACCAGCCCTTGCAACTTCAGCTTTGATCCCTTGGTTTTAGAATTAGGTTAACTTGGTTAGGATTTGACAGAATATTTAACGGAATTACTAACGGGGTTAACTTGAAAAGTCGGATTGTCACATTTACCATACATAAAGGCACTTTTTACATCTAGTTGAAAGACCTTGAAGCCAATAAAAGAGGCAAAAGCCATAAATAGTCAGATGGCCTCAAGTGTAGCAACTGGTGCATAGACTTCTGTATAATCCAGACCTTCTTGTTGGTAAAACCCTTGAACAACCAATCTTGCTTTATTTTTCACTACAATTTGTCGATCATTAGTTTTACACTAGAACACTCATCTGGTTCCAATTGGATGTACACCTCTTGGTAAATCAACTAGATCCCAAACATGTAGTTTTCTGAATTGAGACAGTTCTTCTTGTAGAGCCTCAATCCAACAATTATCAGCTAGAGCCTCTTTGATATTCTTAGGCTCTATTTTGGATACGAAGGCAGCCGTTAAACATGTTTCTATGATACCTGTGTTAAGAATCTCAACATAAAGACTGGTGTTTTCAGTTACAGTTCGGTGACGAGTTTGAACACCGACATTAGGATCACCAATAATGTTGTCAATTGAATGATTCTTATGAATTTTTGTATCTGGTACAATGGTTTCTTGAATATTTGTTTCAAGATTTGTGCTTATCTCCCCCCATATCATTTACACCTGAAGATGTTTCATTGTAGATAGGATTAACTGGAACTTTATTTCTGATTTGGCTCCGTCTTCTTCAGTATGAGTATCTTCTTCAGTGTCACTTTCATGTGTTGTTGATGCAGATGCAACATCGGAACAAGGTCTTGGAATGGGTACAGTTGTTCTCATTGAGAAATTGGAGTTGTATTCGCCACTATAGTATTGATACAACTTTGCAGCATCTTCAGTAGATAAATCAGGAAGATTGAAAGACTTGAAAAGATTATCATAATCAAAACCCCAAGCTGGACCAGCAGGTTCTGGTGGACTGCTGTATTTATTGTAATCCACTTCGAACCATTCTCACACAGTACGACTTTCAGTATTGTATACTCTTTTTCAAGGTGAGTTGGCAACATATCCTAAGAAGATGCCTTCTTTGTGTTGTAATAATAGGGAACATGGACTACCAAAAGGAATTAGGTAGTCAAGCTTAGGAGGTCGATTATTGATTAGTTCATAGCTTGTTTTGTTGTGTCTTTTCACTACCAGAACTCTATTCAATACGTGACAAGCGGTATTAATAGCTTCTGCCCAAAACATGATTGGAAGCTTGGCATCTGACAGCATTGTACGTGCAGTGTCAATTAGAGTTTTGTTCTTCCGTTCTGCAACTCCATTCTGCTAAGGAGTGTACGGTGCACTAAATTCTTGATGAATACCTTTCTTGAGACAGAAAATAGCCATCAAATTATTTTTGAACTAGGTGCCATTGTCACTCCGAATTCTTCTGACCTTTAGTTTGCATAAGGATTCTAGATTCAGAATCAAATATTGAAGAATTTCAGCAGTCTCATCTTTAGTACCTAAGAAATGTACCCAAGAAAAACGTGAGTAATCATCAGTAACAACCAAACAATATGACTTTCCTCCAATACTCTTGATACTTATGGGCCCAAACAAATCCATATGTAAGAGCTCCAAAGGGGTATCAATAGAGTTTTGAGTCTTTGGCTTTGGAGATTTCCGTTGTTGTTTACCCTTTTTGCAAGATATACAATCATCTACAACAGAAAATCTCAATTTAGGAACAACGGTTACCAAACCGTTTCGGACAAAATGATTCATTTTTCTATATGACAGGTGTTCGAGTTTCCTATGCCATAAGAATGAGTCAATTTTAGTTGCATTAGACATTAAACAAGTTGCAACTGAGGAAGTGGTTGTTGCCACACTCATATCGATCTGATACGTGTCGTTTGTTCTTGGTGCACGCATCAAAATCCATTCTTCTAGAATCATGAAACCAAGCTTGAGAACCATATATTCAGATTTGTTGAACATCACTGAGTACTCTTTGTCACACATCTTAGAAACACTTAACAAATTGTGTTTTAACTGCTCACAGTAGTTGACATTGTCAAAACTAATACACCCATTAGTAACCACGCCTTGACGTGTGATACTTCCACCTTTGTCGCCTGCAAAGGCCACATAGCCACCTCTGAATGGTTTAACGTCTTGTAGAAGGGCCATGTTGCCTGTCATATGCCGGGAATAACCACTATCAACATACCAGCGATTAGAAACTGATTCCCTTGGTTGTCCCTGCACATATCACACAAATTAGTTAGATTTGGAGACCCAAGCCATTATGGTCTTGGGTCGTCCATTTTTCTCAAAATACACAACTTCAATTAATTCACAGTCATGGTGATCAAATATGGGTGACTCTTTTGGTGAGTCAGAATTAGAAGCTTGAGTAATAACTATTTTCTTTCTCCAAATTTGCTTTTGTTGACCAACAGGTGTTCTAAGGTTAGAAAAAGTTTTACTTAGTTGATTACCTGTTAATCGTTGTCCTAATTTTCTCAAACTTTTATTCCGTCTCCTCATTTGTGGTCTAGACAATCTTACTTCATAAGATCATGTATTACGAAAGGTAGATACACGCGGAACCACAGACTCTTTGTTCCTTTTCTCAGTAAATGGCTTAGAATTAACCATATACTGGACTGAATTTTTTGAAAATTAAAAGTTAAATTATTTTCTTGGTGGAGTTTTCAAGGGTACTGCCTGTTTTGGAACAACGGGCCATTTCTCTTGATTCTTATAAGGTTAATTCATCAGAATATGTCCAAACGTTCCACAATGAAAACAATTCCTTCTTTCTTTGAAAAGTCTCCTGTAAGGCTCACTTGTTTTGGATGTAGAAGGTTTATTCTGACCAGTGGCAGAATTATTTTGATGAACCACAGGTGAAGTTTTACCAGATGTTAATTGAATTTTAGGAGTGTAGTGCTTATCAATGTTTTCTTGAAAATTCTTTCCATGTTTGTTAGCAATTGTCTCCTTTTTTGCTTGCTTTATGGTTTTGAAATCTCCATAAAGCATCTTTTTCAATTTATCATTTGATTCAACTAAATCAGGTTCAGTTAAAATACAATTGTCCCGATTGTTGACAACGTTTTTTGTTGATTTTAGGTTCATTAAACAATTCTTTTGAAACAATACCATCAATTTTGTTGTTTTCTGAACATTCGTCAGAATAAAACTCTTCATCTGAAGATGTGTTATCCTTACATGACGATCCATCAAGAAAGGATAGATCAATGTCAACTGGCCCGTTGACAAATGTCCCATTAACTAGTGGTGGAATGGAATTAGTACCTAAACCTATGCCATTTACTTGTCGTACAACCGATTCATAATGTTCCACCATGAAACGAGAATTTATCAATTTATCAATTTTTCCACTTAACTTCAGAATTTCATTCAGATGTTTGGCTATTTCGACATTCTTTTTCTCTAACTCTTTGTAGGCAACATCTAAATGAAATTTTTGTTCACTTATTTTTATTGAAAAATTATGTTTCTTTTTTTTTTTTTGAGATTTTCAATTGATTCTTTAAAACGTTTTTCATTTTCTTTATAGCTTAGAGCTGCACTATGTAGAGGTTCGAGTTGATCTTGAATTTTATCATTTTCACCTTTTAGTTTTAAACAATTATTACAGGGAATAACAATAAGAGACTTAGAATCTACCTCATTTGATGAACATGATGCTTCTCCAATAGCCATCAAAGCAAATGCTGATCCCTGTTGTTCTGCAGCAGCAACTGTTTCCCTCTCTTCAGTTTTAATCATCTCAATGATTTCTGTCATCAAACCCATCTGAGTGTGTGCAACAATGGCATCTTCAAGATGAACTCCCCAGTCGTAACTATCGTCTTGTTGATCTACCAGTACATTAGATGAACCGTTTAGCCCTTCTCTAGATCATGGCCATATTCCCCTGAATATCCATATCTTCCATGTCATCTGGATCCACCTGATTGAAATCTTCTTCAATTGTTTGTGGATCAGTTAGTTTGACACCAATGAAGTTTTCATATGCCAACATGCATGATGAAAACAATGCTACATGATCTTCTGCAATCTTTGCAAAAGCAGGTGTCGGTATAGATGCTGGACTTTTTGGTTGGTGTGAAGTTGAACTTGTAGTAGCAAAACAGGTATGACTATTGCAGCGATTACCTTCTTCTTGTGAAAACAAAGCAATACCCGGTCCTGTGGTTTTTTATGTGGAAGAGGCTCCAAAGTACATTGACGGTTCTTATACTAATGGTCTGCTAGTGGTTTCTTTCTTTCTTAAATTCATGTCATGTGCTTGGATTTTACCTATTACCTCATCTATGGTCATTTCAAAGAATTTAAAGTTTTCTCTTAAAAGGGTTGTGTACATGTCAAATTTGGGGGGTAATGCATTAAGAAAATTTTCAACTTGTTCATCATCTGGATATTTTAATTCATAAGACTTCAGTTCAGTCTGAAGATGATAGAATCTAGAGATAAGTTTATCAAAGGATTCTTGTTCAAAATATCTGAAACATTCATATTGTTTTCTTAACAATTCCCTTTTACTTTTCTTAACATCACTGTTACCCTCAAACCATTTTACCAAAGCTTTCCACAAGTCTTTCGAGGAATCATACCCTCTGAAACTGTGAAATATGTCTCGGGTTAGTGCCATGGTTAAAGAACCATGTGCCTTCTTTTCTAAATCATATGCTTTCTTTACTTCAGCATCAAGTCTATAGATTGGTTAGGGTTTGGTTTCACCAAGGAATTCATGGGTTAGATGTTTATAACCTTCTAAAATAGGTATCCACATGTTTGAATCTGTGTATGACACATATTCCTCAAATCTAGCTTTCCAGTTGGAATAGTCATTCACATTTATTAACTTTAAGGGTTTCTGTGGAGTGCCTATTTCGTTGTCATAATTCAACAGACTACTAAGATTTTAAAGGTTTGCCATTTGTGAAAAGTCTCAGAAGTCTGAATATTTGGCTTTAAGTACGTATGAACATAAAGGCCTTGCGTACTAATAAGTGCGCAAGAAGACAAATACGGATGAACTATCAAGTACTCATGAGCTATTATGTACGCATGAACTGATAACTACGCACAAGAGATTAAGTATACAAGAATTTAGACAAGTATACAGGTTTCAAATATGTATGAACTTAAGTACGTATGGAATTAAGTATGTATGATAATTAAGTATGCAAAAATTATGACAAGTACGCAGAATTGTGATAAGTACGCAAGAATTGTGATAAGTACGCAGGAATTGTGACAAGTACGCAGGAAACAGAAAGATGGTTTTTGACAACTGTATCCACTTGCCCTGATCAAAAGATGATCTGACCAAGTTGTAGTGTATGAACAATGTGATTTGAACAAGTGACCAAACTGAGAAATAGACAGAAAAATGATGATTGTAACAACAAAACAAGAACAACACAATGATGGAATGGGATTCTTTCTAGATGAATAAGTGTGTGAAACAACACTCAAGAATCACCAATGCAGATGTAAACAGAAACACATATGGATGACATATGTTCCTAACATTCTCACAACACTCGGAAATAAGAGCAATGGCTCAGATACCACTTGTAGGTCCCTTCAGGTGGGTGTTTCAGATCGATATCGTGTGTGAACGTAGCCTAGTAAACATGTGCGAAATGCCCGTTACTAGGTGGAACAATGTAAGAATGAACGTATGACAATCAACACGAGATGATACTAATAAATACACGGTCTATTGATTTCATAGTATTTCAAACAAGTACAGAAACAGATTGAATGACTTCTGGACTGATACAATACTGATCTGTGCGTACTTGTGTGTGCCAAAATACATCTGTGTAGAAAATGAAACAACCTATGGTATTTATAGACTTAGTCCATGCGTAGTTGGCAAGTACGCATGACCATCCTTCATGCGTACTTGCTAAGTACGCATGACCATTGTAACATCTCAGAATTTAGTATTCATATTTCAATTCAATGTAATGCTATTTCAAACTCAATACTCGTGCAATGTCTCATTATTTTCTCACCGTAAATTAAATGCAATGATTCTATGCAAATTCGCAAATTTTACTCGGTTATATACATTTAAACACTATACAAGAAACTATTTTATTCAAACTTATCAAACCTGAAAAGTCAAGGACTAAAGTTGAAAAATGTCAAGAAACCCTAGTCTAGCACGGTCGTGCTTCGTTCTAGCACGGTCGCGCCAAGTGCTTTGGCACGGTCGCGCGACCTGCTCTGGAACGATCGCGCCCGGTGCCTAGGCACGGTCGTGCCATATTTAGACACGGTCGCGCCTGTGTAACAGCTGAAACGTAACTGAAACATTAATCGCTCGATCGTTCGAATTCAAACCCGATTTACGTTATACCTTCGTTATCAAAGAAAATATCTTGGTCAATCGCAACTATTACCATCAAAATACAAAACTCCTCTCTAGAAACCGTTGATCATTCTCTCAAAAACTCAAATCCCTCATTTCGATCAAATTTCTCCCAAGCAGTCAAGGAATCCTTTTCAGCAATCTCCCCTGTTATTATTGGACTCTCTGGACTAGACGGAATTGCAGCCGAAGTCGCCGGAAGCCATTTTCTCCGTCGCCGGAACTCCATTCTACCGTTCTTCATAGATTCAATACACTTTCGGGTAAGTATACACTCCATCTCATTCGTTTCAGTATCTGTATCGAAAGCCCCTATTCAATTTGGGCTTCCATTATAGAAATCGATCCGAATCAGAACTCATGCTTTATTAAAAAATGATTTAATCGAACCCCTACTTAAACGCGATATGCATGCAATTAAGTCAGATGAAAAGACTCGTAATAACCCATTAATCAAAAGCCCTAACAATTCCAGCGTTTAAAATACAAGCATTTGTCAATTCGTGTCTGATTTGGAATAGACACGGTCGCGCTAATCATCTAGCGCGGCCGTGCCTCATAGAGCGCGGTCGTGTCGACTAGCGGCGCGGTCGTGTCCTCCTGTCCAGACCTTGTCATGCCCGCTTGGCTAGTCTCTGTTGTGTCTAAAGATCATAGACATGGCCGTGCCGGGCCAAGGCACGGTCGTGCCTGTTGACTTGTCTAGATTGTGCTCCTGTTGATCAACCCGGTCGCGCCCCGACTAACGCGATCGCGCCCGTGACTTGAGCACGATCGTGCCCTTCCGAGGCACGGTCATGTGAGACTCAGAACCTTTTAACAGAATTATAAATGTTTATATCTTAATCAGTAAATGTTTCAGATTTTATAAAAATATGTTTTCTGTATTTAAAAATGGATTAAAAGATTAATCTTGACATAAATATAATTTATTTAAAAGTTTATGAAAATTTAATTTATATTTATTATCTTGCACTTAAATGATATTTTAAATAATTAAGTTACAAAATTTATAAATAAATGAGATAACGATTATTTATTTAATTTACATTTTAAATCAAAATCATTTATTTATTTATACCTAATTACAATTAATATTTACATTATTTCAAAAACTATAATTATATATTTATTCAATTATTTAATTCAAACCTAATCAAATTGTTTCAAAATATTTTCTTCAAACTCTATGTATTTTATTCAATACTTTTTAAATACAAATCAATAGTCTTATACACAAATTCAACTTTCAATTTAGACTTAAACCTTATGCATCTATTTGATATAACATACATTACTCTTTAGGTTGATTTGTGCACTCGAGGATCTTTATTTTTCTATCTATTATCCTTGTTCGCTACACCTCCTTATCAAGTGAGTATTCACAACCCCTTTTACTCTTTAACACTTTTGGGGGTGGAACATGAACTATATACGCATTACACATTACACATTTACATTTACACAAACAACACAAGTGCAAAAATCCTATTTACATACATGTGTGCAAAATTTGAGCTTTGTGCCTGAGTGCTAGGTGTGCTATCCTTTGTATGCTCTTATGTGCAATCATTAACTATACAAGCCGACGGTTTTCAATGATAGATCTATTGAGTCTGACAAACCCACCCATGGTACGCGGTGATTGAAACCGACAACACATTTGTTTTGCATGCTAGTTACAAGGTTTGATTATACATTTGGTTACACAATAGTTGCTCCCCATAAACGCCTTATTTATCATGTCATATAAAGGATTTGTTTTCAACTATATACTATCTACATACAACTGTGTTATACTCACCAACTTTTTAGTTGACTTTATTTTATTCACGTTTCAGGCCCCAATATGTGAGATTGATTCAAGACGTGTTCAACATAGGATTTGGACTTAGCAATTTAAATCAAGAACTTTATGAATTGTTTTATGTTTCTTGTTTGAATTTGGTTTGTACTCGGATTATTTGTAATGGAAATTTAACTTTAATATATTTCAATTTAGTCAACCATGAGCTATGAACAGTCTACATGTCCAGCCCCGATGATTCCGCCATCAGTCGGGGGTGCGACAACCATTGTACTTGGCAAATACGCAGGAACTCATCATTGCGTATTTGTTTAGTACAATATCAAAATACAACACGCTCAGTCATAAACATACATAATACAACTTGATAAGCAAAAAATACAACAAATACTAAATACATACAAGACTGAACTAGATAGTAACAAAAGCTTTAGCTCGATCCAGAGTGCCTGTCACAAAACATGCACCAACAATTCTAGGAGTTTACATGAAAGTGAAGAGTCAGTGCCTCAGAAGAGTGAACCGAAGTTTTCAAATGAAGATTTACTCAATGATGGAGCTACTGGAAAGGTTACAGAAAAGATTGTAGAGATGTTAGCTGAGGGGAATGCATTCATGGTAGATACTAAGTAGGTAAAACAGGTTGATTCTTTACCTGTTTGAAATGTATTGATTCTGAATTAAAAATTATGAGATTGTGTGATGATAACACCAATCTCATATGTGACATGAAAGCAATGTACACATCGAACCAGACTTTGAAAGAAAACGAAATCATTTTGAAAACTAAAATTGAATCTTTAAAAGATGACCTTAAAGTTTTGCAAATCAAAGTGAATGAACAAGCATTTCATCTAGTTGTGTCATACTATGAGTATGAAAAGAAAATTAATGAACTTGATGTGTCACAGACAGAGGTAACAAAACTGTTACGCAAGCTTGAGGGTTATAAGAATTTCAGTTTTTTGTTGGAATATTATAATGAAAAAGCTTCGGGGGAAAAGGTTATTGGAGGGGTTGGTTCTTGTCGTTCTTTTGATGATACAGATATTAGGGGAGGTGTTGGGTATTGTTCACCTTTTAATGAGAATTATACTCCGTGTCTGACTGAGGAAGTCTTGGTTGAAGATTTGGAACCAAAAACTGTATTGAATATCAATCCTGTTAATGGTGAGGATATGATATATGATGATTCAATTGACGATGAAGTTTTTGACTCAAAGAAAGTTGAAGGTATAGTGAAAGAATGTAGGTATGTGGAACCAGTTGTGATGAAGAAGGTGACTAGAGACATATGCATTCTAACTGAACTGGATTATTTGATTGAACAACTAAAACCTAAATCTACTTATAAACCAGTTAAACCTTTTGTAAGTGGTGGTTTTGATTCACAAGAAACAAACAAGATTTAGAAACTCTCAACTCTTGATTTTGGTAAAAAGAAAATTGAAGAAGAAAATCAACAGTTTGTTCAATCTTCAAACACTACTTCTCAGTGTTCATCATCCACATCATTCAAGGTTCAGAAGGAAAAGTATGTTCGTGTATACAAAGAAAAACGTGGTTATTTTCATTGGGGTACGGTTGGTCATATCTTGAAAGACTGTCTAAATAAGAATTTGGGAAAACGTCTGAAGAATCCAAAGTTGTCTCGACCATTTGTGAATCCACCGACAAAATCAGGCATAACAATTGGTGATGTGAAGAAGAATGTGGATATGTGTGATAAGAAGCCAAGTGTCCAGATTGCTTCTAATTAAGTGAAGAGAGTAGAGAATATTCTGTTTGCTGTTGAGACTACACAACCAAAAGAAAATTTGTCAAGACCACAAAGACGTCAAAGAAATAAACGGTTGAGAAAAATTCTCGAACAACTAGTGGTAAATGACAAGGTTGAGTTATCTAGAGAGACTGACAAGGTTAATGTTAAATCAACATGGAAACCTAAGTCCAAAGTTACTATTTTTGAGAAATCACCTCCTACAATTAAGGAGAAATTTGATTGTGTGTTGAAGGAAATAGTTTATTTTGATGAATCAGGCCGACCCAAGACCACAATGGCTTGGGTCTCTATTACTAACTAATCATTTCTGTTTATGTGTAGGGAACTCCAAGGAGGAGTGTTGGCAACCGTTGGTATGTTGAGAGTGGATGCTCTCGGCACATAACGGGAAATATTAACTTATTGGAGAATGTGAAAGAAATCCAAGGAGGGTATGTTGCTTTTGCAGGCAAGAAAGGAGGAAATATTTCAGGCCAAGGCACAGTGTCAAATGGGAGATTGAGCTTTGAGAAAGTCAACTTTGTGGAGCAGCTGGAACATAATCTGTTATCTGTTTCTCAAGTCTATGATAAAGATTTCTCATTTCACTTTAATAAGTCGGACTGTTTGGTTTGAAGCCGAGTTTTGTGGTACCTGGAGATTAGATACTTATGCGAGCTCCCCGAAAGAATGATACATATATGCTCGACATGAGCACTGTGACGACAACTTCGTCTGTTCCAACGTGTCTTCATTTGAATGCTTCTGAGTCCGATTCAACTTTGTGGCACCGGAAAATTGCTCATATACATTTCAGAAAAATGAATTATCTTATCAAGAATGGGTTGGTTTCTAGTGTCCCTGCTATGAGGTTTCATGTGAATGAAGACTGTATTCCATGCAAGAAGGGAAGCAGCACAGGAAATATCATCCTTCAAAGTTGACTAATTCTATTGTGACTCTTTTAGAGTTGTTGCATATGGATTTGTTCGGACCTATTAGTGCCAAGAGTGAAGGCGGCAAATCATATTGTTTTGTAGTGACTGATGATTACTCAAGGTTCTCTTGGGTCAAGTTTCTAGCTTCTATGGATGAAACAGATGAAATCCTTAAGTTCCTAATTATGGGGCTTGAGAAATTATTCAAATTACAAGTCAGGAGGATTCATAGTGATAATGGCATGGAGTTCAAGAATGGAAATATGGGTTTATTCTGTTTACAGAAGGGCATCCATCATGAATTCAGTGCTCCTTATGTTCCTCAACAGAATGGTGTTGCTGAACTGAAGAATCGAACTCTTATTGAGACGGCTCGTACTATGTTATCTGATTCAAATCTGCCTGTTACTTTTTGGGCTAAGGCGGTAAATACAGATTGTCATGTTCTCAATAGGGTTTTGACCGTGAAGAAACACAACAAGACATGTTATGAATGGCTGAACAATCAAAAACCTAATCTGGCGTATCTTTTGCCCTTTGGAAATCCTTGTACCTTGTTAAAGACTCACGATCTTCCTACTAAATTCAGCTCAAAGGCAATTGAGGGAATTTTCTTAGGATACGTTGCAAATTCTCACAACAAGAGAGTTTTTAACAAAGAATCACGTCAAATTGAAGAATGGTTTAATATTGACTGTGATAATCGTTCTGTTCCTCAGGATGCGAAAGGTCCCTCTTAGGCTTTTGATTATAATGCATTATTCAGATCTTTCAATATTACTCCTCCAATTTCTCCAAATGATGCTGCAATACTTTATCAGTCTTACTACAATGACGATTCACCTGTCGATCCTCGTTCGGTTATTCCGATTGTGGATACTCCTTCAGTTGACCCGAATGTAGCTTCAACTTCGGGTACAACAAAACATGATGACACTGATGATCATGAGGCTGTGTTTCAGGAATCTTCTAATGATATCAAGAACATAGTTGATGATTCATCAGCATCGGCATCTGTTGAGGGGGAGTTGCCTTCTAATCTTGATGTTGTTATTCAAGCTTCAGATATTCCTCAATCTCGAGTGCATAAGAATCATCCCACTGACAATATTATTGGTGATTTACATGCGGGTGTTCAAACGAGGCATCGTACACTTGCAGAAAATTCATGTTATATGCTCAGATTGTGGATACAGGTATCTTGGAGACATGTTTACATGCTTGCTTTATTTCTCAAACAGAACCTAAAAATGTGGTTGAGGCATTTGATGATGATTGTTGGATTGAGGCCATGTAGGAAGAATTGGCTCAATTTGATAAATTACATGTTTGGGATTTGGTTGACTTACCCAAAGGCTCCAGATCTATTGGCACAAAGTGGGTATTCAAATGCAAACGTGATGATCATGGTGTTGTGGTACGTAATAAGGCAAGACCTGTTGTCCAGGGATTTAATCAGCAAGAGGGAGTTGATTACACCTACATTTGCACTCCTGTTGCCAGGATTGAGGCAATACATTTGTTTCTTGCATATGCTTCTTTCAAGGGTTTCAAAGTGTTTCAATTGGACGTCAAGAGTGCTTTTCTATATGGAAAGGTAAATGTAGAGGTGTATGTGAAACAACCGCCTAGTTTTGAAGATCCCAAGTTTCCTGACAAGGTGTTTAAACTGGATAAAGCGTTATATGGTCTTCATCAGGCTCCTCGGTCATGGTACGAAACTTTGTCGGTGCATTTACTTGAGAATGGATTTGAGCGTGGTCAAATTGATTCTACCCTTTTCATCAGAAAAGCAGGGGAGATTTATTACTTGTTCAAATCTATGTTGATGACACAATCTTTGGATCGACGAATGTCGATATGTGTAAAGACTTTGAAAGAGTGATGAAGTTGAAATTCGAGATGAGCAGCTTGGGAGAATTATCGTTCTTTTTGGGTCTTCAAGTTGATCAAAAGGAAGATGGTTTTTATATTCATCAGACAAAGTATGTTGCTGGTATTCTGAAGAAGTTTGATATGCAAAATGCTTCAGCTTTCAACACTCCAATTCCAGTTAATCACAAACTAGATTCTAACCTGAAAGGGAAAGAGGTGGATTGTCGATTATACAGAGGAATGATCAGGTCTTTGATGTATTTGATAGTGTCAAGTCCGGATATTATGTTTGCAGTTTGCATGTGCTCAAGATTTCAGTCTAAGCCGAAGGAATCTCATTTGATTGCTGTAAAGCGGATCTTTCGATACTTAAAGGGTAAACCAAGGTTGGGATTATGGTATCCAATTAATTCTGACTTTGTTTATAAAGCTTTTATAAATTCAGATTATGGAGGTTGCGGTCTGGACAGAAAATCAACGTCTGGTGGTTGTCAATTCTTAAGGAATAGGCTTGTGTCCTTGCAATGCAAAAAGCAAACCTCGGTTGCAATTTCAACTTGTTAGGCAAAATATATTGCAGCAGCCAGTTGTTGTTCCTAAATCCTATGGATTCAACAGCAGTTGAGGGATTATAGTTTGAACTTCATAGGGACACCAATGATGATTGATAACACAACAACCATGTCGATCACAACAAATCCTTTGAAACATTCAAAGATGAAGCAAATCGAGATTCGACATCATTTCATTCGTGACTGTGCAGAGAAACGGCTGATTGAATTGGTGAAAGTTCACATGGATGACAATTTTGATGATTTGTTTTCCAAAGCATTCGATCGTACACGGTTTGAATTTCTTACTCAAATTATTGATATGCTTAATCCAACGTGTCAAAAGTTTTTAAAAATATTTTTCATGGAAGTTTTTCTTTTAGTTTTCAAGATTATTTAAAGTAAATAGTTTTATGCTTTAGTTTTTACTAGTTTACTTGCTTTCTGAAAAAACCCAAACAAATTTGAAAAAGATAAAATTGGCGAAGTTAGAGAAGAAATGATAGTACATCAGTAGGTGATCACATACAGATGACCATAGATTGACTACCTCGTGTCTGTATTTATGTTTGTGCTTATATGATTTGATCTAAACTTCTTAGTCTGCATAAACAGAAAATGATAGCTTCATGATTGTCTGACATTGCAGTATATAATATTTAATTTGGATATTTACATGTAATTTGAATTGTCAGTAGGCTAGAAGCGTTTTTAGTCCATTAATAGTTGAAAACATAATGGTCTATATCACAATTGTGATTTGAACCCATGGTATGCTGAGTGTGTGTGTTAAAAGATCATTATCAGATAAAGAATAAGAGACTTCAAGTATTTCATGAGAGCAGTATTGGACTATATTGATTAGCACAATTCTTCAGTTCACTTTACTGCCTATAGGTCCCCGGGTGTCTCGGATCGTTACGTGTGGGTGTGTGACTAGTCGGACCGGGTGCGGAATGCCCGTGACTAGGTGGAGAATCAAGCAACACAAAGTAAACTGAAAACGAAATCACTTTCAAACTCCGTCTATTATAAACCTGAAAGGTTACAGAGAGCATATACTGAGTGCAAATGTGTGCGTACATAATTTTTGTCAACCTATTCTATTTATACTAGACATGTTGCCTGCGTAC
Source organism: Smallanthus sonchifolius (assembly GCA_023525975.1). Classification (NCBI taxonomy): domain Eukaryota; kingdom Viridiplantae; phylum Streptophyta; class Magnoliopsida; order Asterales; family Asteraceae; genus Smallanthus; species Smallanthus sonchifolius. The sequence continues at coordinate 29,821,656 of CM042039.1, read as the reverse complement.
TTGCTAAGTACACAGGGCTTTGTTCCTACGTACATAGCAAGTACGCAGACAATGTTCTTGCGTACTTGCTAAGTACGCAGGTTGAGCAACATGCGTACTTGTTAAGTGCGCACAACACTTAACAAAGACGAATACAATGACAACTACCTACGAACATGATTACAACTCGATAAACCAATACATACAGATGCTGATATATAAATACAAATACATAAGGACAATACATAAATAAAAACAATCTTCAGAGTGCTTGTCACAAGAATTGCTTCCACAAACTCCCCCTTGACAACAGCTCTGTAGATGTCTACACAGCTTTAGAGTAAACAGATTCAGAGTGATTGTCACAAAAATTGCTTCAACAAACTCCCCCTTGACAACAGCTCTGGAGATGTCTTCAATCTCTATCATCTGTATGCAAGTAGTATTTATCTAACAATGTCGTAGTAGAGGTTCCCCAAGGTCAAAATCCATGAGCTCAAGGACGACTATGTCAAATTTGAGCTCCGTGACCAGAGGTTCCCCAAGGTCAAAATCCGTGAGCTCCAAGACGACTATGTCAAATTTGAGCTCCGTGACTAGAGGTTCCCAAAGGTCAAAATCCGTGAGCTCAAAGACGACTACATCAAATTTGAGCTCCGTGAAACCAATGCCAGCATGGCTAACGTGCTCTCAGTCTCATGTTCAGCAACATACTTATTGTCTGAATTCTCTCGTCTTTCTCTTTTGGAGGATGGATCGGGAAGGGAAACCTTCGCCATTCTCCGTGGGTGTGATTTGTCAGGTGCGTCATCAGAGTCAGATGAATCAGATTCAGTAGCCTCAGAATCTGACTCTTCAGCACCATCTTCTCCTTCTTCTTCATCACCTCCATCACTAGTCATTTCTGCAAGAACATAAGAGAAACAACATTAGATCAAACAGAATCATTGGAATAGAACAAGCATGACATGGTATAGCACATGCACTATGAATTCAATTTCAGACTTAGAAAAATTCTGAGTGGCCCTTCCTGCGTATTTAACAAATACGCAGAAAGTTGTTCTTGCGTACTTAGTAAGTGCGCAGGAGCTAATTCTTGCGTACTTACTAAGTGCGCAGGAACTAACACTTAGAACTTTTACAAAATCCAAGATCAAGAGATTCAAAGTTTTAGATGATGATATCGGTCACCACATTGTCGAAAAACTTGTTTAAGACTTGTGGGACCAAAACCAACACCAATGCAAAGCTAAAACCATGTCATTTTCACCTAACCTCGGTCCGACGCAAAACCACGGACACCAAGGGGTCAAACCCAAAATCAAAAGCAGATAAGGACGAATTTAGCATGCTAGAACTTCGATTGATGAACATAAAGTAGTTTTAGGGCTTAATTTCACTTAAAAAACACCCAAAACCAGTTTAAATTTCAACACCAAAACCCTAATCTCAAAAGTCAAGAAATCGGCCCTCAACAAGAGATTTTGCGGATGAAATAGACCAAGATTCTCACCAAAGATGATTAAGATGAAGATGAAACAATGATCGGGATGTGAAATCGATTAGGAACACACTAAAAACTTGAGTGAAAAAGAGCAGGAGGTATTCAACAGTCGTGAAATGTTTGAAATGAGATGAAACCTAAGAAAAATTCTAACTGCTGTATATATACCCAACACAAACTGGTCGTGCGTACTTGTTAAGTGCGTAGGACTTAACTCTTGTGTACTTACTAAGTACGCATGACCTAAGTCTTGCGTACTTGTTAAGTACGCAGGGTTTACTTCATGCGCACTTACCAAGTACGCAGAGACCCTTGTGTGCTCAAACTTTCAACTTAAATTATGAAGATTTCAAGTCAAATAACGAGCAAGATAAACACATTCAATCAAGAGGATTCAAAGTCAATTCAAGAAGGTTAAACACAAATATTTTTGGCTTTTCTAATTAAAATTAAACTGTACACAAACTTAAAATCTTTTTGATCTTTTCTAGATAGAAATATACAAGTATATACACACACACTATTTTTGTTCAAAGACACGAGCAGAGGATCATATCAGGCTAAACTATAGCAAAAACGATACAAGATAAACGTCAAAAAATATGGGATCATGTCATGGATTACAATTTACTAGTGATTCAAAGACGCGTACAACTTACTGACAATTCAAATAACTTGTAAATAAGCAGATTAAAAACACAACAATTTAAACAATCAAGTAAGCATGACGCAAGCATTTCCCATACATGCAGTCTATGTCGTTTAGATCATTTCTGATATACTATCATTTCCTCTTTTCTCAAGAGAACTTTGAAATTTTCTCCATTTTCTATTTTGTTTGAATTTTTGTAAAATATTTGAAAAGTAAAAGAACTATACAGAAAACTTAAAAGAAATAAAATTTAACTTTCATGAATTGAATTGAATTTATTTAAGAAAAACAAGTTTTCACTCTGGATTGAACATTCCTATCAAGTTGACAAGATGTTCAAAACGGGTTTGATCAAACGACTTAGTGAAAAGGTCAGCAAAGTTATCATCCGTGTGAACCTTTACAAGTTCAATGAGATGCTTTTCAGCACAATCACGGATGAAATGATGAAGAATTTCAATATGTTTAGTTCTGGAATGTTTCACCGGGTTATTTGTGATGGACATGGTGGCACTTTTGTCAATGAATAGTGGAGTTCCAGTGAAGTTTAAGCCGTAGTCTCTCAATTGCTGCTGAATCCATAATATCATAGAACAACCGCTAGCTGCAGCAATGTACTCCGCTTCACATGTTGAGACAGAAACCGTTGACTGCTTCTTACACTGCCAGGAAACCAGTCTGTCTCCCAAGAATTGACATCCACCTGAAGTTGACTTTCTATCAAGGTTACAATCGCCGTAGTCTAAATCAGTATAGGCTTTGAAGTCAAATGACTGATGCTTTGAGTACCAAAGACCCATTCGGGGTTTCCCTTTCAAGTATCTGAAAATCCTCTTGACAGCTATCATATGAGACTCCTTTGGTTGTGACTGAAACCTTAAGCAAAGCATACAACAAACTTATGTCAGTCCTTGAAGCTGTGAGATATATAAGAGATCCGATCATCCCACGGTATAATTTGCAATCCATATCCTTTCCATCTTTGTATGGATGCAGACCATGATTGACGGGGATAGGTGTGCCATAAGTACTGCTATCATTCATCTTGTATTTTGACAAGATGTCCTGCACATACATGGTTTGATGTAGATAAATGCCATCCTCTCTTTAACTGACTTGCAGACCCAGGAAGAACGACAATTCTCTCATGTTACTCATCTCAAACTTAGACTTCATCACCTGTTCGAATTCCCTACACATCTCTTCATTTGTAGACCCAAAGATAATGTCGTCGATATACACTTGTACAAGAAGAATATCACCTCCTGCTTTCCGTATGAAGAGGGTCGAGTCAATCTGTCCACGGTCGAAACCATTTGATAGTAGATGTTTTGATAATGTCTCATACCATACCCTAGGTGCTTGATGAAGACCGTAAAGTGCTTTGTTGAGCTTAAACATATTATGAGGATCTTCAAAGCCGGGAGGTTGAGTGACATAGACCTCTTCATGAACTTTTCCATACAGGAAAGCACTCTTCACATCAATTTGATAGACCTTGAAGCCGACATAGGAGGCATAAGCCAGAAACAGTCGAATGGCCTCATGTCTAGCAACTGGGGCATATACTTCTATGTAATCCAAGCCCTCTTGTTGGTAAAAACACTGAACAACCAACCTTGTTTTGTTATTCACTACAACATGATGATCATCCGTCTTGCACTTGAACACCCATATGGTTCCAATTGGTTGTACACCTCTTGGCAAGTCAACCAAATCCCACACATGCAACTTTTGGAATTGAGACAGTTCTTCTTGCATTGACTCAATCCAGCAGTTGTCAGCGAAAGCCTCCTTCACATTCTTCGGCTCTAACTAGGACACGAATGTAGCATGCAAACATGTTTCCATGACACTAGTGTCAAGTATCTCAGAGTACACACTAGTGTTCCCAGCAACGGTTCTATGACGAGTTTGAACACCGGCATGAGGATCACCAATAATGTTGTCAATTGGATGATTCTTATGCACTCTTGTCTCTGGTACATTCGGTTCCTGAATAATTGAGGTTCGTGCTCAACTCCCCCATATCATGTGTTCCAGAAGAAGAAGATTCAATGTTGATTGGATCAGCTGGAGCTTCATTTCCTACACGAGTGTTAGGATTAGCTTGAGCGTCATTTTCGTCAACATGAACATCGTCAATGTTATCACAGTCATGAGTTCCAAATGCAGATGCAACGTTGGAATCAGGAGTTACAATCGGTACGGTAGCACGTGTTGTGAAACTGGAGTCATCACCGCCACCAAATAATTCATATACATTTGCGGCATCATCTGCAAACAAATCAGGAAGGTTGAAAGATTTGAATAGCGCATCATAATCAAAACCCCAAGCTGGACCAGTTGGTTCTGGTGGAATGTTGTGTTTACTACAATCCACTTCAAACCATTCCTTGACAGTACGAGTTCCTATATTGTACACTCTCTTGCAAGGCGAGTTGGCAACATACCCTAAGAAGATGCCTTCCACTGCTTTTGCATGAAACCTAGACTTACGGTCTTTGTATTGTAGCAATAAGGAACAGGGACTACCAAAAGGAACTAGATAGTCAAGATTGGGAGGTCGATTGTTGATCAACTCATAGCAAGTCTTGTTGTGCCTCTTCACACCCAGAACTCTATTCAAGACGTGACAAGCTGTATTAACTGCTTCTGCCCAGAAAGTGATAGGAAGCTTTGCATCTGACAGCATTGTCCTTGCAGTCTCAATCAAGGTTCTGTTCTTCCGTTCTGCGACTCCATTCTGCTGAGGTGTGTACGGGGCACTAAATTCGTGACGGATTCCCTTCTTGAGGCAGAAAAGTTCCATCAAATTATTCTTGAATTCAGTTCCGCTATCACTCCTTATTCTTCTAACCTTCAACTTGCAAAGTGATTCCAAGCTCAGGATCAGGTATTGAAGAATGTCAGCAGTTTCGTCCTTTGTACCTAAAAAATGCACATAAGAAAAACGTGAGAAATGATCAGTTACAACCAGACAGTATGACTTACCTCCAATACTCCTGATACTTATGGGGCCAAACAGATCCATATGCAATAGCTCCAAAGTGGTATCGATGGAGTTTTGGAGCATGGGCTTGTGAGACTTCCATTGTTGTTTGCCCTTTTTACAAGGCATACAATCATCTGCAACGGTAAGTCTCAGCTTAGGAACACCGGTTACCAAACCGTTTTGGACAAGATGATTCATTTTTCGATAAGAAATGTGTCCGAGTTTCCTATGCCACAAGATAGTGTCAAGCTCTGTCGCTTTGGTAAGCAAACAAGTAGCAACAGATGAAGTGGTTTTCGCCACGCTCATGTCGATCTGATAGGTATCATTTGTCCTTGGCGCTCGCATCAGAATCTAGTCTTCAGGAACCTCAAAACCAGGTTTGAGAATCATGCATTCAGTCTTATCAAACATAACCGAGTACTCCTTGTCGCACATCTGGGAGACACTCAACAGGTTATGCTTCAGCTGCTCACACTAGTTGACGTTGTCGAAGCTGACCCAACTATTTCAAACCACGCCTTGACACGTAATACTACCGCCTTTCTCTCCAGCAAAGGCCACATATCCACCTCTGAATGGTTTCACATCTTGAAGCAGGTCTATGTTACCTGTCATGTGTCGAGAGCATCCACTATCTACATACCAACGATTAGAGATAGTACCCTTTGGAAGTCCCTGAACGAGTCACACAAAATTATATAGATTTGGAGACCCAAGCCATAGTGGTCTTGGGTCGTCCGTCTTTCTCAAAATAGACAACCTCAATTAATTCACAGTCGTGACTGTCAAAAATAGATGAATCTTTAGAAGATTTGGGACCAGGAGATTGAAAACTTTTGGATTCGTTATTCCAGGACCTCTTCTTTTTCTTAACTGGAACAGTAGACTTAGATTCAACAGCAACAGGTTAACTAATGGAAGCTTCACCTGATTGAATTCCAGCAAGCTGTTCCAGCTTTCTTAATCTCTTGTTCCTTCTTCTCCTCTGTTACTTAGAGAGTTTCACTACAGGTTTTTCACCAGTTGGTGCACTACCAGAGGTAGATGCACTAGGTTTTTGAAACAGATGGTTTAGCCTCAGATGTGATCTTTGGCTTTACCATAGATTTTACTAGTGGTTTCACCACATTTTCTTTTGGACTTTTGGAATGCTTCACTAGTGGTGACTTAGGGATAACAGCCGATTGTGAAACAATTGGCCGCTTTCATTGGTTCTTAGCAGGACAGTTCACAAGAATGTGACCAACCATACCACAGTGAAAGCAAGTTCTCTTTTCTTTGTAAGTCCTCATGTAAGGCTCATTAGATCTGGCATTAGATGACTCAGCATGATGAGCAGGAGAAGTTGTTTGGTGAACAGTAGTTTGACCCGATGATGATTGGTTTTTGGGATATAAATTTTTTGCAAATTTTCTTGATAACCAAGCCCAAAATTAGCTGAAAAAGCTTCTTTCTTAACTTGATTAATGTTTTTATATCCCCCGTAAAGCATCACTTTTAATTTTTCATTTGATTCAATGATATCGGGTTCAGTCAAAATACAATAATCACTATCAGTGATAATGTTTTTCTTAACTTTTTGTTCACCTAGCAACTCCTCAGAGACTACTCCTTCAGGGCATGTGTTCTCAGACCTATCATCAGAAGCAGTAAAGAACTCTTCATTAGATGCAGAGTCAGTCTTACTTGAGGAATCCTCCTTGTTAGAGGAATCATCCTGACTTGAGGACTCATCAAGACAACACAAATCAATGTCAATTAATCCGTTGACAAATTTCCCGCTAACTAGTGGAGGAATGACATTAGTACCCAGCCCTAAGCCATTCACTTGCCTCACTACTGATTCGTAGTGTTCAACCACAAAGCGAGAATTTTTCAATATCTTAATTTTACCATTTAACTGTAATACCTCATTCTGCAGCTTGGTAATTTCATTATTTCTCTTTTCTAACCCCTTGTATGCAACATCCAAATGAAACCGTTGTTCGCTGATTTTAAGTGAAAATCACGTTTTTCTTTCTTTAAAGTTTAAATTGAATCTTTGTAACGTTTTTCATTTTCTGTAACCTTTCTGATTTTCATGTTTTCCTATTTATTTTATGCTGTGCAATAATACGATTCCGATTCCAACTTTACATTCATTGTTCATGTGCAATAACAAGCATACACGCATCTATTATATTACAATATTAACTAAAACAATCTTACAAACCTCGAGGACCAAACTTGACCAAAACTCAAAACAACATCAATATTACAAAACTACAAGGACTAGTCTTGATATTTCCAAAACCAACACAAGCACGGTCGTGCTTAGTCCTAAGCACGGTCGCGCTTGTGCCACGACCACGGTCGTGCTTAGCATTAAGCACGGTCGCGCCCCTTTCACAGTTTGACTCTGCAAGGTCAAACCGACGCAAATCTTGTCCAAAAATAGATTCCAAACCTGTTTTAGGAATCGCGGGACTTGTAGAACAAGTTATTCGACGAATGGAGACTAAATCACGACCAAATACACGCCCAATCGATCAATTCTCGCGAACTTTTACCAAACTTTCCTTTTTAAATCGAATCGGGTAATTATGACCAAATCAAACGAATCAAACTACAAGAATAACCTTATACGACTCCTATAAACATTCAACAACTCTCAATTCGTCCAAACATCGTCCCAAGTCCTCTGTCGATCTCCCAAAAGCCGCGATATTCCTCCCGTAGCCGTCTGCACTTGTTGCCCGATCTAAACAGGTAAGTAGTAGTCCAACTTGTTCGTTTCTCCATCCTAAACAAAAGCCCTATATCAATTCAGTATATTAATACACGATTAAACCGATTCGGATCAAAGTTTTTGAAAAGAAATAGTTTTAATCGAACTACACGATAAACACGTTATAAATCCAATTAAATGGTGTGATTCGATTCGCAAACATCATATCAATGAAAACCCTAAGTTTCTAATCTGTTTTATTACAAGAATCATGCGAATTGCTTCTGGAATTGACCAGACACGGTCGCGCTGTCCTACGAGCGCGGTCGGTTCTGAGCAAGCACAGTCGTGCCCCGAGAGAGGCCCGGTCGTGTTTACCGAACAAACCAAGTCCTGACCTAGTCAAAACCCTAGGCGCGGTCGTGCCGGATACGGACGCGGTCGTGTCTCAGGACCAGACTCTTGTTTTGACTTCTGACCAACCACGGGCGCGTTACCGACCAAGCGCGGTCGCGTACGTGCCGGTCGTGCCATATACAAGCACGGTCGTGCTCATCCCTTAAACATAATCTTTATTTTTTTATTTTTATTCTGTTAAATTGATAAATAAATAACAGTTTAAATAATTATTTTTAAAACAAACCCTACACGTTTAAGAATGACAAATTAACTTCCGTCATTAAATAACGCAAATCAATAACACATATACATTGTTCATTAGGTCGAACTTAGCAATCTACAACACACCGCTGTTTTCCATTTGCTTGTGCAATCTACACGCTACATAACACGTGAGTTACATAGCCCCTTTTACTCTATTTACAAAACTTTTTGGGGTGGAACATGCGTTCAATTACTATGTTTTCAATTATACACGAATACAGTTTCCATCTTACATACATGTATGCAATTCTGTGTTTTATGCTTGAGTGCTAGGTGTGTAGACTATATACGCTATTCACAATCATTAACTATTAGCCGACAGTATACAGTGATAGTACTATTGAGTCTGACAAACCCACCCAGGTAGGTGACTGTTGCTGACAACACGATTTGATTTCAGTTACAAAGGTTTGATTGAATACACAGGTCACACGATGGTTCCTCTCCATAAACGCCTTTATTGACATGTTTTGTATGAACTGTATACACACAACACGTTTTTGCTATCACACAACAAAACCTATGTTTTCTCACCAACTCTTGTAGTTGACCCTGTTTTAACCATGTTTCAGGTACCAATGTTTGAAGTGATCAAGATATGCTACACATAGGATTTTGACCTAGTTTTAATTGAACCAGTTATATTTTGATGTAATTTTCATTATTGTTTGGTGGATTGAATCTATGTTTTGTTGAACTTGTTTGATTGCCATGAAAACGATTATTAATTATTTAAACTTTAGTAAACCATGAGCAATGAACAGTCTGCACGCTTCACGCCCCGATGTTTCCGCCGTCGGTTGGGGTGTGACAGATTGGTATCAGAGCCTTGGTTATAGGGAATTAGGTTATTAGACACCTTTGACCTAGACTATAACTTTAGGATACCCACTTATGCCATGCTTCATAATTTACATGCTATGTGCTACATGCTATATGATATATGCTACATGTTTTATACGTATATATGAATAACAACTTAAATAAACAATATCCCTACCCATATCCTAAACCACATATCCTTCATGCCTGCTTCCATGTCATCATCAACATAACTTGAATCATATTCTTAGACTTTGGTCTATAAAATTTTCTTTTACACCCGTTAAGGTTTTTAGACTTTGTTTAATTGTTAAAGGACACGTGCAATCTGGAAGAGTGACACCTGTATTCCGGGTTTTCTGTCTAGGAAAGCATTTCGTATAAATCCCAACCAACCGAGGGACCCGTATGCTTTCCTAGGAATTCCCGGGATGAGTGTTTACTTATAGGCTAAAGCACGTCTCCTTGATAATTATCTGAGTTTAAATTAACCTTAATATGTCATAGTACTCGAGTGATTATGTCACTATTTGAGTACAATCCAAACTATGAACTACTTACATCTATTTATTCTTCTATTTAATCCAAGAAAATCTCACAACTCTTATTGTGTCTAAATTTGTAGAATGCCTCCCCGTCGTGACAACAGCAACAACAGCAATAACACTGACCTGGCTGCTTTACTCACACAGCTGGTGAACCAAATTACCCAAGCCAACAACAATAATGGCCATGCCAGTGGAAGTGCTGCTATTGGAGGTGGTGGTGGTGCCAACCCGCGACAATGCACCTTCAAACACTTCAACTCCTGTAATCCCCTCAAATTCTATGGCAGCGAAGGAGCCACGGGACTCCTTCAATGGTTTGAAAGCATTGAGAGCACTTTCCTCAATAGCGACTGTCCCGACAACCTCCGTACTCGTCATGCTACCAGTGTCTTTCAAAAAAGGGCGCTTACTTGGTGGAATGGTGAGAAAAGGACTAGGGGAGTGATGTAGCAGTGGCACTGCCGTGGGATGAGTTGAAAAGGATCATGACTGAGGAATTCTGTCCTCGAAATGAGATGAAAAAGCTAGAAGCGGAATTTTGGGATCTTGCTCAAGATAGTGGTGAAAGCTTAGCATACACCACCCGTTTTCATGAGCTGAGTCTACTTGTGCCACACATGGTTACACCTCTGTCTAGGTGTATTGAAAAGTACATTGGTGGTCTACCTAGACAAATTCAAGATACTGTGGTAGGAGGAAATCCTGCTACTCTGGAGGATGCTATCCGTTTGTCAGCTACACTTACTGACAATCATGTTAAAGCGGGTACACTTACAAGAAAGGGTGCCCAGAAAGTTTCTGAAACAACAACACCTTCCGCTCATGTCAAAGAAGTCCAAACTGAACCATACCACAATACTAGGAAGAGAAAGGTCAAGAACTGTGCTATAATCACTCCGGCTGCTCCAGTGAATCAAGTTACACCCATAGCTCCAAACCCAGCAAAGAAGCCCTATGGGGGCAGCTACCCACTTTGCAACACCTGCAACTACCATCACCCTCCAAACATACCTTGTCGCCTTTGCAACCACTGCGGGAAACATGGCCACACAGCCAGTATTTGTCGAGCCAAGGCACTTGCCAACCAAACCAACCCAGCAAATCAAGCCAATCATCAAGCAACTAACCAAGCCATCCCCGCCATTGCAACTGGACGTGCTTGCTTCGAATGTGGTGACCCGAACCACTTCCGTAACCAGTGCCCAAGATTGATCAATGTTAACCAAGGCGGAGCTCGTGGGCGTGCTTTCAACATCAACGCCAATGAGGCTCAGGCCAACACTGATGTGGTTAACGGTACGTTCCTTATGAATAATCATTATGCTTCTATACTATTTGATACCGGTGCCGATAAAAGTTTTGTGTCACTAGACTTCGAACCGTTACTTGCAAAAACCCGGTCTAAACTAGAGAAAACCTTTACCGTTGAGGTAGCCGATGGTAACATCGTTGCAATTGACACCATCATTTATGATTGCTCCCTAGAATTAAATAAACACACCTTTCCAATCAACCTCATACCAATGCCATTAGGAAGTTTTGACGTCATCGTAGGTATGGATTGGTTGTCGAAGCACCACGCCGAAGTCATGTGCTTTGAAAAATGCATCCGTATACCACTCCTATCCGGCGAAACGTTGAAGGTCCTTGGTGAGAAACCTTGCAAAGGACTCAAACTAATGTCATGCATTACCGTCCAAAAGTATATACGAAAGAAGTGCATGGTTTTCCTAGCCCATGTTATCCAAAAAGAAGACAAGAAGAGGAGTGTACAAGACATCCCCATCGTTCGGGATTTTCCTGAAGTTTTTCCTGATGACTTACCAGGTCTTCCACCTGTTCGGCAAGTGGAATTTTGCATCGATCTTGTACCTGGAGCAAACCCGGTGGCTAAAGCTCCATACCGGCTTGCACCTTCCGAGATGCAAGGACTTGCAAGTCAACTTTAAGAACTCGCCGACAAAGGGTTCATACGCCCGAGTCATTCACCGTGGGGTGCGCCGGTCTTATTTGTTAAAAAGAAGGACGGTTCTTTCCGCATGTGTATTGACTATCGAGAACTCAACAAGCTTACAATCAAAAACCGCTACCCTTTACCTAGGATTGACGATCTCTTCGATCAACTCCAAGGTTCTACCTACTTCTCGAAGATTGATCTTCAATCTGGTTATCATCAACTCCGTGTGCAAGAGGAGGATATTCCCAAGACCGCCTTCCGAACGAGATATGGTCACTACGAGTTCATGGTTATGCCTTTTGGGCTAACCAATGCACCTGCTGTCTTCATGGACCTCATGAATCGCATGTGCAAACCATACCTTGATAAATTTGTTATCGTGTTCATTGATGACATCTTGATCTATTCAAGAACTAAGGAAGATCATGAACAACACCTTAGGTTGATTTTGGATCTCTTGAAAACCGAACAGCTATACGCCAAGTTCTCCAAATGTGAATTTTGGCTAAAAGAAGTTCAATTTTTGGGTCACGTTGTCAATGAAAAGGGAATTCATGTTGACCCCTCCAAAATTGAAGCTGTTAAGAATTGGAAAGCTCCTAAAACCCCTACCGAAGTTCGTTCGTTTCTTGGCTTAGCAGGTTACTATCGAAGGTTCATCTCTAATTTCTCCAAGATCGCTGTTCCCCTCACTGCCTTAACCCAAAAAGGTAAACCCTATGAGTGGGGACCGAAACAAGAAGAAGCCTTTCAAATTCTCAAGCGAAAGTTGTGCAATGCTCCTATCCTCACCTTTCCTGAAGGTGAAGATGATCTGGTTGTTTACTGTGATGCTTCAAACCAAGGTCTTGGTTGCGTTCTCATGCAACGAGGCAAGGTGATCGCTTATGCATCAAGACAACTCAAAATCCATGAGAAGAATTATACGACGCATGATCTGGAGTTGGGTGCTGTCATATTTGCGTTGAAGATTTGGAGACATTATCTCTATGGCACGAAATGTGTGGTGTTCACCGACCACAAAAGCCTCCAACATATCTTCAACCAAAAGGAACTCAACATGAGACAACGACGTTGGGTTGAACTCCTCAACGATTACGATTGCGAAATTCGTTATCATCCCGGCAAGGCTAATGTTGTAGCCGATGCACTAAGCCGCAAGGAACATGTCATGCTTCAAAGTGTCAAGATCCATTCCGATATACAAGTTCCATTCCGATATACAAGTTCGTATTCTAGGAGCTCAACATGTCTCGGTTACCGAGGGCAATATGTATGAGGAAATGTCTTGTGGTGCTGAATTCCAATTAGAGACTAAGACCAATGGCTTGCTTTATTTTCTAAATCGTATTTGGGTTCCCGATCGTAACGATCTCCGAGCATTCATCATGACCGAAGCACACAAGTCTCGATATTCTATCCATCCTGGTGCGGATAAAATGTACCAAAATCTTCGTCCACAATATTGGTGGCCCGGTATGAAGAAAGACATTGCCTTGTTTGTAGCAAAATGTCTCACATGTTCTAAAGTCAAAGCTGAGCATCAACGTCCTTCTGGGTTACTTGAACAACCGGAAATCCCCGTGTGGAAATGGGAGAATCTAGCTATGGATTTCATCACTAAACTCCCTCGCACTTCGAGCGGTTATGACAGCATCTGGGTGATCATTGACCGTCTCACTAAGTCCGCACACTTCTTGCCTATCTGTGAAGACTATAAGGTTGAGAAATTGGCCCGAATTTACATTGACGAGATCGTGAGTCGTCACGGCGTTCCTTTGAACATAATCTCCGATAGAGATGCTCGTTTCACTTCTCGGTTTTGGCAATCTCTTCAAAAGGCACTTGGTACACGACTGGATTTGAGCACGGCCTACCATCCCCAAACTGATGGTCAGACCGAGCGAACAATCCAAACCCTGGAAGACATGCTGAGAGCCTGTGTCATCGACTTTGGTGGCAATTGTGATTCACATTTGACACTTATCGAATTTTCCTACAACAATAGTTACCACACCAGCATCGACATGGCTCCGTTTAAAGCTCTCTATGGTCGTAAGTGTCGTTCTCCCATCTGTTGGAACGAGATTGGTGAAGCACAAATCACCGGTCCCGAGTTAATTCAAGAAACCTCCGACAAGATTATTCAAATCCGTGACAACATTCGAGTTGCGAGGAGTCGGCAAAAGAGCTATGCCGACAAACGACGCAAACCCTTGGAATTCCAAGTTGGTGATCTTGTACTTCTAAAGGTGTCTCCTTGGAAGGGGGTGATCCGTTTTGGGAAGAAAGGCAAGCTAGCACCTCGCTATGTGGGTCCATTCAATATCCTTGAAAGGATTGGGAAAGTGGCTTACAAGCTCGAGTTACCTCCATCACTTGGCAGCGTACATCCTACATTTCATGTGTCCAACCTCAAGAAGTGTCTTGCTGATGAAAACCTTCATATACCTCTTGACGATGTGCGCATTGATGAAACGATGCACTTCGTTGAAAAACCAGTCGAGGTTATGGATCGTGAGATAAAACAACTCAAGCGCAGCCGTATTCCTTTTGTCAAGATTCGTTGGGAATCTAAACGAGGACCCGAGTTTACTTGGGAAAGAGAAGACCAAATGAAACTCAAGTACCCTCATCTTTTTGCTGAAGCAGTAGCCTCAACCAGTTGAATTTCGGGACGAAATTCCCTCAACATGGGGATACTGTAACCTTTCTGATTTTCATGTTTTCCTATTTATTTTATGCTGTGCAATAATACGATTCCGATTCCAACTTTACATTCATTGTTCATGTGCAATAACAAGCATACACGCATCTATTATATTACAATATTAACTAAAACAATCTTACAAACCTCGAGGACCAAACTTGACCAAAACTCAAAACAACATCAATATTACAAAACTACAAGGACTAGTCTTGATATTTCCAAAACCAACACAAGCACGGTCGTGCTTAGTCCTAAGCACGGTCGCGCTTGTGCCACGACCACGGTCGTGCTTATCATTAAGCACGGTCGCGCCCCTTTCATAGTTTGACTCTGCAGGGTCAAACCGACGCAAATCTTGTCCAAAAATAGATTCCAAACCTGTTTTAGGAATCGCGGGACTTGTAGAACAAGTTATTCGACGAATGGAGACTAAATCACGACCAAATACACGCCCAATCGATCGATTCTCGCGAACTTTTACCAAACTTTCCTTTTTAAATCGAATCGGGTAATTATGACCAAATCAAACGAATCAAACTACAAGAATAACCTTATACGACTCCTATAAACATTCAACAACTCTCAATTCGTCCAAACATCGTCCCAAGTCCTCTGTCGATCTCCCAAAAGCCGCGATATTCCTCCCGTAGCCGTCTGCACTTGTTGCCCGATCTAAACAGGTAAATAGTAGTCCAACTTGTTCGTTTCTCCATCCTAAACAAAAGCCCTATATCAATTCAGTATATTAATACACGATTAAACCGATTCGGATCAAAGTTTTTGAAAAGAAATAGTTTTAATCGAACTACACGATAAACACGTTATAAATCCAATTAAATGGTGTGATTCGATTCGCAAACATCATATCAATGAAAACCCTAAGTTTCTAATCTGTTTTATTACAAGAATCAGGCCAATTGCTTCTGGAATTGACCAGACACGGTCGCGCTGTCCTACGAGCGCGGTCGGGTCTGAGCAAGCACAGTCGTGCCCCGAGAGAGGCCCGGTCGTGTTTACCGAACAAACCAAGTCCTGACCTAGTCAAAACCCTAGGCGCGGTCGTGCCGGATACGGACGCGGTCGTGTCTCAGGACCAGACTCTTGTTTTGACTTCTGACCAACCACGGGCGCGTTACCGACCAAGCGCGGTCGCGTACGTGCCGGTCGTGCCATATACAAGCACGGTCGTGCTCATCCCTTAAACAGAATCTTTATTTTTTTATTTTTATTCTGTTAAATTGATAAATAAATAACAGTTTAAATAATTATTTTTAAAACAAACCCTACACGTTTAAGAATGACAAATTAACTTCCGTCATTAAATAACGCAAATCAATAACACATATACATTGTTCATTAGGTCGAACTTAGCAATCTACAACACACCGCTGTTTTCCATTTGCTTGTGCAATCTACACGCTACATAACACGTGAGTTACATAGCCCCTTTTACTCTATTTACAAAACTTTTTGGGGTGGAACATGCGTTCAATTACTATGTTTTCAATTATACACGAATACAGTTTCCATCTTACATACATGTATGCAATTCTGTGTTTTATGCTTGAGTGCTAGGTGTGTAGACTATATACGCTATTCACAATCATTAACTATTAGCCGACAGTATACAGTGATAGTACTATTGAGTCTGACAAACCCACCCAGGTAGGTGACTGTTGCTGACAACACGATTTGATTTCAGTTACAAAGGTTTGATTGAATACACAGGTCACACGATGGTTCCTCTCCATAAACGCCTTTATTGACATGTTTTGTATGAACTGTATACACACAACACGTTTTTGCTATCACACAACAAAACCTATGTTTTCTCACCAACTCTTGTAGTTGACCCTGTTTTAACCATGTTTCAGGTACCAATGTTTGAAGTGATCAAGATATGCTACACATAGGATTTTGACCTAGTTTTAATTGAACCAGTTATATTTTGATGTAATTTTCATTATTGTTTGGTGGATTGAATCTATGTTTTGTTGAACTTGTTTGATTGCCATGAAAACGATTATTAATTATTTAAACTTTAGTAAACCATGAGCAATGAACAGTCTGCACGCTTCACGCCCCGATGTTTCTGCCGTCGGTTGGGGTGTGACATTTTCCTTATAGCTTAACGCTGCAATACGAAGGGGTTCGACTTTGTCCTGAAGCCTTGAGTTTTCTTCTTTCAATCCAAGACATTTGGAATATGAAATAACAGCAAAAGAATTAGAGTCTACCTCAGTTTACGAACTTGATTCTTCCCCAATGGCCATGAGGGCAAAAGCAGTTGTAGACTCCTCTTGGTCAGCTACAGACGCTTCCCGTTCTTCTGTTTCCATCATCTCCATCATCTCAGCCATTAGCCCAACCATTGTTTATGCAATAAGGGCATCCTCCAAGTGAACACCCCAATCAAAGCTTTCGTCCTGTTGAGCTACCAAAGCATTGGACGTTCCACCTTGACTTTGATTGAGGTTGTTAGAGTTGTACCCTTGATTGTTTCCTTGGTTGTTTCCCTGGCTTGGTCTTGTGAATCCTGAGGCAGGTGCTTTGTCCTTCTGACATTCACGAGCAAAGTGTCCAAAGTTCTGACACTTGTAGCACTTGGCCTTGGATTTGTCAAAACCCATCTTGGCATTTGAATGCCCACCAATAAACTTTTGGCCAGCTCTGTTCAAGAAACGCTTGGCCCTTCTCAAGATCATGGCCATATTCCACTGAATATCCATGTCCTCCATGTCATCTGGATCCACCTGATTAAAATCTTCTTCAATTGTCTCAGGATCTGTAGCTTACCACCATTGAAGTTCTCATAGGCAAGCATACACGATGAAAATAATGCTACTTGATCTTCAGCTATCTTGGCTATAGCAGTCTGGTTAGCTGAAGATGTAGAGGGAGGATTTCTTGAGGGATGTTGGTGGTGAGAACCAGATCCAGATGTTGTAAAGCATGTATAACCACCACAACCATTCGAGTTATCTTCTTCATTAGAGTTCCCTGAGAATAAGGCGATACCAGAACCAGATAATTTAGATGTGGAAGACGTCCTATAATATATAGAAGGGTCTTGGATTTGAGGTCTTCCTGAGATTTCTTTTCTTTTCAGGTTCATATCGTGAGCTTGAACCTTACCGATTGCATTTTCAATCATCATCTCATAGAACTTCGGGTTCTCTCTCAGCAGAGTGGTATACATCTCAAACTTTGGTGGTAAAGCATCCAAAAAATTTTCAACTAATTCCTCATCAGGATACTTTAGCTCAAAAGCTTTTAACTCAGTTTGAATATGATAGAATCTAGATATAAGTTCATCAGTATATTCATTCTCCAGATATCTGAAGCACTCATACTGCTTTCTCAGAAGATCTCTCTTGCTCTTCTTGATGACACTGTTCCCTTCAAATCTTTTCTGCAATGCCTTCCAGAGATCTTTTGAATTATCATAACCTCTGAAGTTGTAAAAGAGTTCTCTAGTTAGGGCCATTGTGATAGATCCATGTGCTTTCTTTTCTCTATCATAGACTTTCTTTTTTTCTTTGTCTAGCTTAGAAATAGGCTTGGGGACAACATCATCAAGATATGTATAAGTTGGATGCTTATACCCCTCAAGTATAGGTATCCACAAAGAGGAATCAGTATATGAGATATAATGTTCAAAGCGTGCTTTCCAATTTGAATAATCATTTACATTAAGCAGCTTTGGCGGTTTTTGCGAGGTTCCAATTTCGTTGTCATAATTAAGTAGGTTACCAAGGTTCTGAAGATTTTCCATAGTGTGACACTTAGTCAAATTTCAGAAAAAGTCAAAACAACTTGCGCACTTGACTCTGGTCTTGCGCACTTAAAAAATCTAGTCTTGCGTATTTAGAATTTGCTCTTGCGTACTTGACAAGTACGTAGGAGAAAATGATAAGTACATAGGAGATCACTTAAGTGCGCAGCAAATATGGTCTTTGCGTACTTGGTAAGTACGCCGCAAGACTTTACTTGTTGCCAAATATGGTAAGTACGCAGGTCACTTTTTCACCAACTCTCACCAACTTTTTTCGGTCACTGGAATTTCACCGGAGACAGAATAAATTGAAGATATGACCAAAAAAAATGAGCCAAAGGGTCAGAAACTCGTTTCTAACCAACTTTTGATGCTCAAAACTCTCAAAAACACAACAAAAGTCGGTTTTGAGTGATTTTTGCTTCTAAAATAGTGCTCAAGAGCTACCCCTATTTTATCACAAAAATCAATAAAAACACCCACTTTTGCTTACAAAATCTCTGTAGGATGTGTAGAAGATGCTCCTAACACACTCACAACACTCGAAATCAAGAGCAATGCTCTGATACCACTTATAGGTCCCTGGGTGTCTCGGATCGTTACGTGTGGGTGTGTGACTAGTCGGACCGGGTACGGAATGTCCGTGACTAGGTAGAGAATTAAGCAACACAAAGTAAACCGACAACGAAATCACTTTCAAACTACGTCTATTATAAACTTGAAAGGTTACAGAGAGAATATACTGAGTGCAAATGTCTGCGTACATAAATTATGTCAACCTATTCTATTTATACTAGACCTTTTGCATGCGTACTTGCTAAGTACGAAGGGCTTTGTTCCTGCGTACATAGCAAGTACACAGACAATGTTCTTGCGTACTTGCTAAATACGTAGGTTGAGCAACCTGCGCACTTGTTAAGTGCGCACAACACTTAACAAAGACGAATACAACGACAAGTACCTACGAACATGATTACAACTCGATAAACCAATACATACAGATGCTGATATACAAATACAAATACACAAGGACAAAACATAAGTAAAAACAATCTTCAGAGTGCTTGTCACAAGAATTGCTTCAACATTGCCCATGCCCCGAAAAACATGCAATGTGAAGTTGAACTAAGATATGTTTTAGACAATTTTCTGGAACATATACTAGCCCTTGGATCAGTATCTCGAATCCATTGAAAATATCCAGATAAAAGTTGGATCACTATACCCTATGTCATTGAATCAATCGATTCCTTGATCATTCTTCTGTTACTATGAATCATGATATTACATCCAAAGCCAAGCATCTTGAATCATTCTGATTCTATATATCCTTCGGGATCTGTTTCTTTTCCTGTGCTAGTTGAGATAGTCTCATACTGGAAATTGATCTAAACTTTGCATAGGTCTCAATATGTCTTGAAGATAGTGCAGTTTAAATTTATGTTGACAAATTTGTGGGATACACATTGTTTTCATATAAAAAGTACTAACTCACAAGAATGTGGGATAAAAACGCTTGTAGTTTCAAATCTTATAATGCTGACAACTTGAATTAACATGTAATATATTGCAAATTCGGTATGAATAAGTTAGCATGTCATGTTCTGATCCTGTTTACTTTGAAGTTTATCGCGTATCATTTCATGAATTTTTGAGTATTTGAAAAAGAAATTTGGAAAAAGATAGTTGTGATATCTGTGAGATAGAAGCTAAATAAAATTTTCAAAAGAATTGATAGTTTATGAACGCATGAAGTGTTAGTTCTGAGAGATTATTTGCTGAGATATCATAGATTGCAGTATAAAGTGCTTGTTTGCTGAACCAAATATTTGTGTATATGCAGAATGCCATAGGTCAACCCTTAGATCTGCTAGGGATTTTATATTCAGAATGGGTATGTGATACATCATAGATACTGATATGATCTTCTTACTCACAGTGTTCGACCAAAAATATGTGATTCTGTATGTATAGATAAAAACCAAAAAGATTTTATTTTTTAGTTGTTTCTAGATTTACTGCTTTAATTCATTTAGAAAAAGTACAAAAAGATTTTACTTGTTCTTTTAGTTTTCGAATAAAAATCCAAAAATATTTTGTTTCTATCTTCCATGAAAAATTCTTAATTATTTTGGATCAAGTTGTGTAAAGGTTGCAAGATGATCGGTTTGTCGAAAAGAAGTGAAAAAGATAAATCTCAATTTTTGGCTAAGTGTTGAATAGGCGAACTTGGTATGTTCACTTGGTATGTTCGCATGACATATTCGCCTAGGGGCGAACTTGTTAAGTTCGCTACATTCAAGCGAACTTAACCTGAGGAGTATATATATGATTCAGCGAACATGACAAGTTTACTCTTTCTTGACTTCTGCGAACTTAGCGAGCGAATTTGTCAAAGTTGTGTGTTTATTTCCTGTTACTGATCTCTTGTATGTAAAGGTAGAAATTTGTTTGAGTGTTTATATCGAAATTCAGTTGCGAATCCATCAAAGGTAACCTCATCTCAATCCATCCTGAGCACTATGCTCGGTTGGCTAAAGTGCCTAGGGTTCCTACAAAGGTTTATGACCGAATTCAAAAGTCTCTTGGCAAGAAGAAGGTAACACTTCCACGACGCAAGTCTGTTAAGGGTCCTCCTCCCAATGCAGTACTTGGTAAAAGAAAGTTACAAGATGAAACGTCTAGTTCTGAGTAAGATGAGGCTCCTGCCGCTAAAGAACCAAAATTGATGGCTTCGGCTATACATGCTACACATTCTGCACAAGAAAGAGAAGATGGGAGTTTGTTGATTCTCTGATTATATCTCTTATTCCTTCATAATCTAATACTCCTTAGCTAACTCCTACAGTGTCCAAAGTTCATGAAGAAGCTGGTCCTTCACTAGAGATACTACAGATGAAAGAATTCAATCCTTGGAAACACAGATTCTAGGATTACAATCTCATGTGTATGCGCTGCTTAGTAGAGAAGTCCAACATATTCAAACCTTAAATGATCAAAGCAAGGTACTTGTAGAAATGAAAATCCTTGTCAATCAATTGGTTGAGCATCTTGAAGCTCAGGGGGAGAAGGTTCAAACGGATAAAACTACTTGTCATAGTACTGGTGTTGAGAAGAATCCAGATGATGAGGATGAACCAAGTGATGGTGATGGTTTGGGTGAGCGTCAACACGCTGCATCTAATCCTTCATTAACTCATGGGGAGTCTGGGTTATTGTGGAAACTAATATGATGACTTATGGTGAACATGAAGCTGAGATTGATGCTGACATGTTAGATAATTCTTTGTTTGAAGATTCTGATACGGATGATGCAGACAAGATTGAATGTTTATTAGATTTGAAAGATATGTCTGACAATGATGATACAGAAGAGGAAGAGTTAGAGGAGGGAGAGATTGTTGAAGTAGAGTTAGAGAATGACAAACAAAAGATAGTTTATGAAGGGTGTAATGGAATAATTGATACGGATGTCTTTGATGATTATGTGATTCCTGAAGAGTTGTAAGAAGGAGTTATAGAATCTGAAGAGTCTGATCCTAATCAAGATAAAAAAACCCTAATTCTGCTGAAAGCCTGCCTAAAGATACTAAGAGGTATAAGAATACAGGAATGACAAAGGCACAATGGGTGGAGATGGTGAATAGTTGGAGAGATAAGTTACCTGTTTCTCCAGTTGCACCAGTTCAAAAGCAGAGATATGTGAACAAAGAGAAATGCTCGGGCAGGATAATAAGCTGGTTTTATGGGGGTGAGTTCAAGTTATTTGCATTGAAAAGATCTGATGGAGTTCAGTATTCGAAGCCAAGGCTTAAATACCTTAACTCTTTACCGAGATGTGAAATCAATGGGTTATCAACTAAACCCTTGATTAACAGATCGAATAACGAAATAACTGACTCAATTTCCAAGTTGATAAGAATAAAAGGTGGATCTGGAAAATATGAAAGGTTGAAACCTCAACAGGCTAAAATATTGATGTATGTTGATCCAGTTACTCAAAAGGTAACTTGGATATACAAGTTCAAACTTGTGAGATCAGTATCGAAGATTCCGTTGAAGCTAATTGCTTATGACTGTTTGCATGATCTTAAATGGTGGTATGTGGATGTCTATACAGGTGAAGCAGTGTTAGAAGACTTAAGTGGCAAGGTTATAGTAAAATTCTTTGATGCTATGAATCTTGTTAACTTCTCAAGGTCTGATCAGAAGATGCTAAAGGTAGAAAAATCATGTATACTGACGAGAGTAGAGAGCAGGCACTACAATACAAGAAGGTATTATATGTATGTTTGAAGCATAGGATTTGTGCAGGGAGTTCATTACCGACGAATTGGAAGAACAAGACTTAGAGATAAAGACCAAGCTGTTGTCAAGGGGGAGTCTGTTGGAGCATGTTTAGTGACAACAAGTTTTGTAATGGATTAGTCTTTACATTTAATATATTGTTTGTTTTGTATTGTAATTAGTTAAGTTTGCACAGGCGAACTTAACCTGATATAGTTGAGGCGAACTTGCTGAACTAAAGGTGGCGAACATATTAAGTTCGTCTGAACCAGTTTGTGTTGCCTATAAATAATTCAGTAGTTGTTCTGATTTGTAATGTTCAGAATTTCCGGAACTTCTATGTGTGTACTGTTTACAGAGTAATACAAGAAGCTTTTTATGAAATCATGTCTTGTCTGTGGTTTTATAGTGTTTGTGAGTATTCGAGACGTATGTATGCGTTAGGATTCCGCACTACGTATACGTATCTCGTGTTTTACAGCAGAGATCGATCGATAGACCCGCTGGGACTTACATTTCCCAGTGTGTAAAACATTGTTGATCGAACAATACTTATATATGCGCATTGTTACCATAAGCTAACAATCGTTGAGTGTTGTTCATTCGAACAATCGTTGAGTGTTGTTCGCCCAAACAATCGTTGAGTGTTCATCCGAACAGTCGTTGAGTGTTGTTCATCCGAACAATCGTTGAGTGTTGTTCATCCGAACACTCGTTGAGTTTTGTTCATCCGAACAATCGTTGAGTGTTGTTCATCCGAACAATTGTTTGAGTGTTGTTCATCCGAACAATCGTTTTGTGTACTCGTATCCAAATATGAGCTATGTATTCTCCCCCGTATGTTTAAAAATAAATTTAAAATAAGTAAAAGCGGGGCCGTGAGACTCACCTTATCTATCGAGGTGATGAGCGATGAGATGTGCAGTAAGTCCAACAAAGTCCGACCTATCCGTGCCCTAAATTATTTAAGACACCTTAGGTTCTATGAGATGGTTTAAGTGTGGTTTGGTCACTTTACCAAACACTGAGGTCTCGACCCTTGTCTCGTAATAACTTACAAGGGTCCGACCCGATCACCGTTGGTGATACGACTTGTTGTTCAAGTTTAATATATTTATTAAATTCCTCAATAAATATTGTGACTCGGTATTTGTTTATCCAAAACTTTGTTTAAATTGATTTTAGGATAAACATGTGTAATATATATTTATTAAGATTATTCTCAATTAATATGTTGTCATAAAATAATAGGCATATCATTTTATTATTTTAACCTCCTTTTTGTCCATATATATATATATGCGGGGAAAAGTAAAACAGAGTCCCTTCATGGGACCTATCTAGACAAATTTGTAAAAAAAAAAATTAAAAGTATAAAATTGAAAATATTTGTGGAATAGTATATAGACAGCTAAAAAACAGAATAGAATAATGAGGTGGCGCTTGAACTCTTGGGGACCTTGTAGCCGCTAATGCCAGGATGGGCGCAAAGACTTTTTATGACCTGATCTTTACAAACCCCATCTTAAAGTTTCCATGCTATTTTTGTAATAATTTCCTTTGGTCTATAATTCCTCAGATAATTGTTAGTCTTATGCAAAAAAAATTTAAGTTTTATTTTTAAGGTCATTTTAAAAGATTCTGTAAAGATGGTATATTAATGATTTTTTGTAATTACATGTTATAGATATATATGAATATATATATATATATATATATTTAAGAAAGCTAGGTTAATATGTCTCGAAATAATTATATTTCTTTTCAAACCAATTAACTTACCCTCATATATTAATATATAATGAGGCATTTTTATAAATATAATTTTTTAAAAATCTTCTCTTTTTCATACAAAATTATTTATAGTTAATACTACCATTAAAATAACATGTGTTTTTATAATATAAACAAATCTTTTATTTTATTATGAAAATAGGGTTTTTAATCTATAGTTTATAATCGTTATTTAAAAACCCGTCTTTTATATATTAGATCCACGATCCGTCTCGGATACGGTTAAAACTCGTCATTTAATTTATAATCCGGTTATAAGTTAATGTATCACCAACTTTAATAATGTTAAAAATAAATAATGCACTTTATACGTTTAATACTAAACCTACTAGTATTTAAAGGGCCACCCAAGTGGATAAAAGGGTAATCTTGTAACTTGTTTCACGTATCGACTTTAAAGGGTCATATATAAAGCTGAAAGAAATTGTAACGAGGACCTTGGCATAAGCTCGAACAATCTTGTTACCAGAGCTTCTACAGTATATATAAAGTATCAGTTTGACACTGGTAGCAGTCAGCATGATTGCATACAGCCATATTAATTGAAAATTACTCATCTTTTCAGATGGTGAATTCCTAATTAACTGCTCCACTGCCTGTATCAGTACTTGAAATCCTGCATATACATGATAAGGGTTAGAGTTAAGTTTTTCAATTGGTCGATTCAGTTATGTTTTATCTCATAACGGATAAAACTACCTGTCATAGTACTGGTGTTGAGAAGAATCCAGATGATGAGGATGAACCAAGTGATGGTGATGGTTTGGGTGAGCGTCAACACGCTGCATCTAATCCTTCATTAACTCATGGGGAGTCTGGGTTATTGTGGAAACTAATATGATGACTTGTGGTGAACATGAAGCTGAGATTGATGCTGACATGTTAGATAATTCTTTGTTTGAAGATTATGATACGGATGATGCAGACAAGATTGAATGTTTATTAGATTTGAAAGATATGTCTGAAAATGATGATACAGAAGAGGAAGGGTTAGAGGAGGGAGAGATTGTTGAAGTAGAGTTAGAGAATGACAAACAAAAGATAGTTTATGAAGGGTGTAATGGAATAATTGATACGGATGTCTTTGATGATTATGTGATTCCTGAAGAGTTGTAAGAAGGAGTTATAGAATCTGAAGAGTCTGATCCTAATCAAGATAAAAAAAACCCTAATTCTGCTGAAAGCCTGCCTAAAGATACTAAGAGGTATAAGAATACAGGAATGACAAAGGCACAATGGGTAGAGATGGTGAATAGTTGGAGAGATAAGTTACCTATTTCTCCAGTTGCACCAGTTCAAAAGCAGAGATATGTGAACAAAGAGAAATGCTCGGGCAGGATAATAAGCTGGTTTTATGGGGGTGAGTTCAAGTTATTTGCTTTGAAAAGATCTGATGGAGTTCAGTATTCGAAGCCAAGGCTTAAATACCTTAACTCTTTACCGAGATGTGAAATCAATGGGTTATCAACTAAACCCTTGATTAACAGATCGAATAACGAAATAACTGACTCAATTTCCAAGTTGATAAGAATAAAAGGTGGATCTGGAAAATATGAAAGGTTGAAACCTCAACAGGCTAAAATATTGAAGTATGTTGATCCAGTTACTCAAAAGGTAACTTGGATATACAAGTTCAAACTTGTGAGATCAGTATCAAAGATTCCGTTGAAGCTAATTGCTTATGACTGTTTGCATGATCTTAAATGGTGGTATGTGGATGTCTATACAGGTGAAGCAGTGTTAGAAGACTTAAGTGGCAAGGTTATAGTAAAATTCTTTGATGCTATGAATCTTGTTAACTTCTCAAGGTCTGATCAGAAGATGCTAAAGGTAGAAAAATCATGTATACTGACGAGAGTAGAGAGCAGGCACTACAATACAAGAAGGTATTATATGTATGTTTGAAGCATAGGATTTGTGCAGGGAGTTCATTACCGACGAATTGGAAGAACAAGACTTAGAGATAAAGACCAAGCTGTTGTCAAGGGGGAGTCTGTTGGAGCATGTTTAGTGACAACAAGCTTTGTAATGGATTAGTCTTTACATTT
Source organism: Smallanthus sonchifolius (assembly GCA_023525975.1). Lineage (NCBI taxonomy): Eukaryota > Viridiplantae > Streptophyta > Magnoliopsida > Asterales > Asteraceae > Smallanthus > Smallanthus sonchifolius. The sequence goes on along the minus strand of CM042039.1, from coordinate 29,795,212 downwards.
AATATATTGTTTGTTTTGTATTGTAATTAGTTAAGTTTGCACATGTCACACCCCAACCGGGCGGCGGAACATGTCGGAGTATGACCCGAATTGTGACCAGATTGCTCGTAGCACTTGGAACTATTAAAATTTCATAATTTTATTCAATAATATTAAAAGTGCCTCAAAGGCTACAAATAGTTCAAATAAACAAGACAAAACATAGTTCCAAACAAGATAAAATCAGATTTCAAATTTCTAAGTCCAAGCCTAAGTGTTGAACATAAATCAAGCGTTGCTTGAACTTGGTGCACCTGAAACATGTTTAAAATAAGAGTTATCAACAAAATGAATTGTTGGTGAGCAATCATGGTAGATATAGATATAGTAGTTTAGATAAAGTACAAATTCCATGCTAAGACAAGTAATACATTATAGTCTTATTGTATATACACACAGTCCAAATTAAACCTTCCTTTTAAGATTTATCCAATTCAGATTGTCCAACATATAGTTAACAGTTTTTCAGTTTCAGAATTCATTACATGCATCCTAGATCAAAGAAATGCATGGGGTAGCTAACCCACATGGTACCACTAATTCCATTCATAGGCTGTCGAAACAGTTAATAATATGAACTAGTGTAATCAACAAATAAGCCACATAATGCAATTAAACAAGTCTAACATAAGGGAATTTGTTTCAAGTTGTGAGATTTGTCAATAGTGCAAGTGTAATTATATAGGAACATGTTTCACCCCAAAAGTGATAAAATGTATAAAGAGGGGCATGAAAACTCACATGGTTTGTAAGTAGTTTCCGAGCTAAGTTTGATCCAAAGATATAATCCAAAGTAGGTCACAATTAACCTATTATAGTTGTAGTTTAGTCATTTAGTTTAAAGGAATAAGCTAAGGTTTGTTCGTGTTCTCGAATTTGGGAAATTAGGATTTTGGAAAGTTTAAGGTTTGAAAAGTAATTTGGTTATGGTTTAAGGTGTGCAAGTATTTAAATTACTAAATTATTATGTTTAGTAATTTAAATATAATTTCAGATTTTATAAAATATTTTAAGTGATTATTTAATTAATTACTTATTTAGTAATTTAGTTAATAAATGTGTTTAATTAACTAAATATGTCAAAAAGATAGTAAGAATATAAATATAATTTAAATTATAAATTTTATAAATATTTTCTGTTAATAAGTAAATTTTTATAAAATTTACTTATTTTTAGTTTAATTAAATCAATAATTCCATTGATTTAATTACAAAACAAAATTAGTAAAAATTAGTAAAAATGTCTAAAAGTTCCAGAAACTTAATATTTTGTTAAAAATATATAGATTAAGTTTCTGTAATTTTTGTATAATTTTTGGAATAGATTTACTAATTTTAAATAAATAGTCCAAGCTTTAAATTTAGACTTTTAAATAATTAATTTTATAAACTCAGAAAGTTTTCTGTTTTTATTTTATAAAACAGTAGAGAATTTTATTACAAAAATTTGGACTATTTATTTGTACATTTTCGAGTTGTAAATAAAAAGTTATGAATTTTTAAAGATTAAAGATTTAATAAAAAGAAAAATCAAAAATAGGAAAATGTTGAAAAGTGGGCGAACCGGCCACAAGGCGGATCGAACCTGGACTACTTGGCTTAGCAGCAGTGCACCTGACCGTTGGGCCAAGTGGCTAACCTGGTAATAAGTTGAATTGGGTTATATTTAACCCGGATCTTGGATCCGGTTTGTGTTCGTTTAAGCAAAAAAAAAGGCTCACGGGTGAGGGCCTTAGCCGGACTCGAACCCGTGACCTCTCGTTCGTAATACGCGCACCCGGCCATCTCGGCCAAGTGACTAACTCGTAAACAAACGGAGAGAGGTTCCTTTTAACGACGTTTTCGAAATAAAATCCCAAATCCGTTTGAAACACAAGAACCCTAATCTGAGTTTGTTCGAATTCGATGAATCCGTATAATAGGAACTCAATTAACCATAGGGCTTTTGTTATACGTTCAATTCCGAGCCTAATGACGTATTGAATTACCTGGAATGATCAACTGATCGAAGTTCTGGACTCGTTGTTCAGTTCGTCTGAACTGAGATTCCGAGAGAGAGAATTAAAGAGTGTTAGGAGTTGTGATTTGTTTCAAATGGACGCATTAGGTGTCGTCGAGGTTTGTACAACCTCAATTCGACAAATAAATTCGCGAATTAACGGGTTTTGATTACGGTTTAAGACGGTTTAAAGTTTTTAGCCGTTTTCTACTGTTACGAGTTAAAATTTCGAATTAAACGAGTTCATCATGCTCGTTTATGAGTTGTAATGGGATTTCAGTTACGAATCTTTGCTCTTATCATCTCAAAACGCGTTTTCGAATATTCAGAACCCAAAACCGGGTTCCCCTTGTTTCGAACCCACGACCCCTTTTGGGTGGGTTTTAAAACAGAAAAATACAACTTTGGTCCCTGAGGTTTGTTAAGTTGACTCCGGTCAACTTAAACTTGAAAATAAGTTTGAGGAAAGGCAGTTTAGCCCTTGTAGTTAAGTTTTAACCAAAAACTAAGTTAGTTAGGTTAAATAGGGTTTTTAGTTAATAAATTTGATATATTTTGATATTTAAATGTATAAATTAAATTTAAATTATAAAAGAATTGTTTATTTCTATAAAAATGATATAAAATGACATATTTTTATAGAACTTTATTTTAAAAATATTTATTTAATTAAACTTTATTTATTTGATTTATTTAGGAATAAATCTTATTATTTCTTAAAAATTCATAAAAATTTATAAAAGTCATTTTAATTTATATAATTTGTGTTTTAATTTAAATAAAACACATTAGGATTTTTTTTTCAAATTAAATAAGTATAATTTTTTTTTTTTACACTTAGATAATTTATGAGATTTATTTTATATAGTTTAGGGACTTTATTCAAATACCATGAATATTAGCCCTAAAACATAGTTTGAGTATGGTTTTTAGCCACATAGTTTAAGCAATTCATTTAAGAATTTTCACATATTATTAAATATGGATAATTAGGGTTTACAATAAATGCCAAATGGTCGGAAATTGTAAACGGAAAAGTACAGATATTACAGCACATGCGAACTTAACCTGATATAGTTGAGGCGAACTTGCTGAACTAAAGGTGGCGAACATATTAAGTTCGTCTGAACCAGTTTGTGTTGCCTATAAATAGTTCAGTAGTTGTTCTGATTTGTAATGTTCAGAATTTCCGGAACTTCTATGTGTGTACTGTTTACAGAGTAATACAAGAAGCTTTTTATGAAATCATGTCTTGTCTGTGGTTCTATAGTGTTTGTGAGTATTCGAGACGTATGTATGCGTTAGGATTCCGCACTACGTATACGTATCTCGTGTTTTACAGCAGAGATCGATCGATAGACCCGCTGGGACTTACATTTCCCAGTGTGTAAAACATTGTTGATCGAACAATACTTATATATGCGCATTGTTACCATAAGCTAACAATCGTTGAGTGTTGTTCATTCGAACAATCGTTGAGTGTTGTTAGCCCAAACAATCGTTGAGTGTTCATCCGAACAGTCGTTGAGTGTTGTTCATCCGAACAATCGTTGAGTGTTGTTCATCCGAACACTCGTTGAGTTTTGTTCATCCGAACAATCGTTGAGTGTTGTTCATCCGAACAATTGTTTGAGTGTTGTTCATCCGAACAATCGTTTTGTGTACTCGTATCCAAATATGAGCTATGTATTCTCCCCCGTATGTTTAAAAATAAATTTAAAATAAGTAAAAGCGGGGCCGTGAGACTCACCTTATCTATCGAGGTGATGAGCGATGAGATGTGCAGTAAGTCCAACAAAGTCCGACCTATCCGTGCCCTAAATTATTTAAGACACCTTAGGTCCTATGAGATGGTTTAAGTGTGGTTTGGTCACTTTACCAAACACTGAGGTCTCGACCCTTGTCTCGTAATAAGTTACAAGGGTCCGACCCGATCACCGTTGGTGATACGACTTGTTGTTCAAGTTTAATATATTTATTAAATTCCTCAATAAATATTGTGACTCGGTATTTGTTTATCCAAAACTTTGTTTAAATTGATTTTAGGATAAATATGTGTAATATATATTTATTAAGATTATTCTCAATTAATATGTTGTCATAAAATAATAGGCATATCATTTTATTATTTTAACCTCCTTTTTGTCCATATATATATATATATATATGTGCCGGGAAAAGTAAAACAGAGTCCCTTCATGGGACCTATCTAGACAAATTTGTAAAAAAAAAAATTAAAAGTATAAAATTGAAAATATTTGTGGAATAGTATATAGACAGCTAAAAAACAGAATAGAATAATGAGGTGGCGCTTGAACTCTTGGGGACCTTGTAGCCGCTAATGCCAGGATGGGCGCAAAGACTTTTTATGACCTGATCTTTACAAACCCCATCTTAAAGTTTCCATGCTATTTTTGTAATAATTTCCTTTGGTCTATAATTCCTCAGATAATTGTTAGTCTTATGCAAAAAAAATTTAAGTTTTATTTTTAAGGTCATTTTAAAAGATTCTGTAAAGATGGTATATTAATGATTTTTTGTAATTACATGTTATAGATATATATATGAATATATATATATATATATATATATATTTAAGAAAGCTAGGTTAATATGTCTCGAAATAATTATATTTCTTTTCAAACCAATTAACTTACCCTCGTATATTAATATATAATGAGGCATTTTTATAAATATAATTTTTTTAAAATCTTCTCTTTTTCATACAAAATTATTTATAGTTAATACTACCATTAAAATAACATGTGTTTTTATAATATAAACAAATCTTTTATTTTATTATGAAAATAGGGTTTTTAATCTATAGTTTATAATCGTTATTTAAAAACCCGTCTTTTATATATTAGATCCACGATCCGTCTCGGATACGGTTAAAACTCGTCATTTAATTTATAATCCGGTTATAACTTAATGTATCACCAACTTTAATAATGTTAAAAATAAATGAGTCGGAATCTCACGTAAACCGTCGGGAAAAGGTGACAGCGAATACGCGAGGTCCGGTTGCTTTCCGAAACGACCCGAATGACTCTGTGAGTTCCCGAAATGAATCGTGGGCTTCACGTGAACATAATGTGGTAATCGTAGGCGAGAAACGGTGACCCGAAAGAACCGGTTTTCGTTCCGAAAGGATCCCGCAAAGGTGGCGGGGGTTGTGACGGGTCGGGTGGTGCGCTACGGTGGTTGCAAGGACTGTGTTGGGGCTGAGACGGGGCTGAGGTGGTGGTTATCAGGTGATGGAGGGGGTGTTGGGATGGTGATAGTTATGGTGGAAGGTGATCGGAGGTGGTGGACCGGTGGGGGTGGTGTGGAGGTGGTGGTGTCGGGTGGTGGTGAGGGATTTCTCGGGTGGGGAAAAAGCCAAGAGGGTGATGAGGAGGGTGGTTTGAGGTGTGAAGATGGAGATGTTGTGCATACATATATATAGGGGTTCATGCGTACTTGTTATATATATATATATATATATACATATATATATATATATATATATATATTTTTTTATTTATCCAAAATCTTATCCAAGATTCTAAACAATCCCATATGTACGCATGAATATTTCTTTTAATATTTAATTAAGGTGTGGAGTGATACCCGCTTGTTTCTTGTTTGGTAAAATACCCGTGTGTCGTTATTTTCGTTTGTTACTACGTGTCGGGAAAGAGTCGGGTATCAGAAATAGTAATAATTTAGTATTTCGGGTATAATATATGTTCGACATATATTAATTTCATAGTCTCGTTTGACTGGGTATCCTCTAATATATAAATAATATATATAATGGAAATATATATAAAGAGGATGTTTTCGAGTCGTCCAAATATTATTTTTGGTCTTTCACTAACGCGATATGAGTCTTGGAAATACATAATATTTCCCGAGTAATTGTGTGTGGGTTGGACTCTACGGGATCGGGTTAGACTTAATTAATTAAAAATTAGTCTAATATGCACGGTTATGCTTAATTAATTATGTGGTAATTTACCAGTCACAACATGCCTTGGTTTGAGTGTTTTCTTAAAGAAGCTGAAAGGGTGGCTTATCTAAGCCTTGAGGATGAAGAAGTAGAGTCCTCAAGAGCAGCAGAAGAAAGACATGAAAGGTAAAGTGACTGGAGTTGATAAGAAGCAGGGTCTTAACTGAAGAAAAAGTCTTATGTTTAAGAAGGTTCCTTTACAATGAGGTGGTTAGAGGCTTGGAAGTTCATGGGTGGTCAAGCACTGAGCCTTCAGGGTTGTATATCTTTCTGTGTGATGGATAAACCTTCATAATCAACAATATCCATGAGATCCTACTACTCAACCCGGATTTCCTCTACAAGGTGTTTGAACTAAGGTCACATATCTACAACACCAACTCCAAAAGAAGTCAAGATATGATCCTCATTGTTAAAACCTTTCTTGAGAAAGAGGGATGAATTGCAATGGATGAATCTGATTCAGACTTGTCCCTTCCCTCTTCTCCATCTGTCATCCTAAACACTGAAGAGGAATCTAAAAGAAGAGAAATGCAGAAGGTAATGACAGAATGAAAGGCAGTGACTGGAGTAGAATGGGAAACAGGTGGAGATGAAGAAGTTGCCCCCTTCGTCTATTCCTTAAATTGCCAATGAAGCTGAAGCTGAGGTCTCAATAGCAACCCCCACATCTGCTGTTGTGATCTATGAAGCTGAAGCAGAGGCATCCAATAAAGATAAAGTGAAGGGAATCATGACAGAAGAAGAAGAAAATAAAATAGAAGAAGAAAAGAAAGAAATTGAAAGAAGAAGAAGAGATGTCTGAGCTTAAAAAAGTTCAAGAAAGAAAAGCAACCATGCTCTTTAGAGAACAACAGATCCAGTTGCATGCAAGGCAACCGGATAAAACAAAAGTGTCTGTTCCTGCAGCTTCACAAATAAAAGAAGATGAAGCTTTAGCCCTCCAGGTGCAGGAACAACTCAATAAAGAAGATGAAGAGAGAGAGAGGCAGAAAGTTGAAGAAGCCAAGTTTAGAATCATTGATTCTGAACTTGCAAAAGAAACGAGGGAGGAATAGATGGCAGTTCTAATTTCTCAAAATGAGGATGCAGACTACCTTGAGAAATTATCCAATAAATAAATTTACAGAGCCTTTTATGAGTCAATCTGAAGAACTGGCCAAGAAGAAGAAGAAAAGGCCCGGATGAAATCTAGGAAAGCCATTGCCTTAAACATGAAAACCCATGAAGAAAGGAAGGTCATGATGGACTTCTTAAAGGCAAGAGGTGAAAGTGGAAAGAGGTTAGGTCCCATGAACTTCATAAACCTGCAAGCCCTCTACATAAAGGTGAAAAAGGAAGAAGAATATAGGCTCTTAAGAATATAGGCTCTAAAAGAATGGTAGACATTCACACAGAAGAAAGAAAACCAAATAAACCCAAGTCTACTCCCTCATCCTCACCTCCTCCTGTCCAACAACTTCCCACCCACCTGTTTCATCGCCTATTTGTTATTGTTTCATCGATTCAAGGGGTGTTTTGTTCGAGATTTCAAGATTGGAAATTGGTTTCTTGTTCTAGAGGTTTTGTTGATGACTTTCGCCGGATTGGATTGTTTTTTTAGTGATATTGATTTCTGAGGTTGTTCATCAATGGAGATTTTCTGACTTGGAGAAGAAGGCATCGAAACTACTTGGGGAAACATTCTATGAAATTTGTTGGTCATCGAAACTTCTTGTCTATACCTTGTCTGATGAAGGTACAATCGAAACTAGTTATTTGTCTTATTACATCGAAACTAATATATGCAGCTTGATCACCCGAAACTCCTTAGTTATCGAAACTAGTTTCAATCAAAAGTAGTAGTTTCCGCTAAGGTTGCTGGATTTCCTGCTAAGTGTTCATCATCGAAACTAGTTGTTTCGGACTCTGTGTTTCTCTAACAAAACTAGAAGTTTCGGGCAAAATTACTCATTCGAAACTTGGAGTTTCGATAAGCCTTTCTTCAATAGAAACTAGTAGTTTCGATCAACCCTGTTCACCCGAAACTAGCTACTGTTTGAGTTCAGATTTATGAGATTATGGCAACTTCAAGCTCCAATGAGTATTCTGGAGGGAACAAACCACCTATTCTTGTGTCCACAAGGGATTTTGATGACTGGACCAAGAAAATGAAGACTTTCTTCCAATTCCATGATCATACCTTATTGAATTCTATTAAATATGGTCCCCACAAACCCATTATCATTACTGCTGATGTTCAGCGTCCTAAGTTGGAGCATGTTTGTGTGACAACAACCTTGTAATAGTTTTAGTCTTTATGTTTAATGTTTTTGTCTGTTTTGTATTTGTAATTTAGTTAAGTTTGCACAGGCGAACTTAACATATTCTCCTGGTATAGTTGAGGAGAACTTAATAAATTCGCCTAAACTAAAAGTGGCAAATATGTTAAGTTCGCCTGTTATAGAATGTGTTGCTTATAAATAGTGCAGTAGTTGTTCTCATTTGTAATGTTCAGAATGTACAGAACTTCTATGTGTGTACTGTTTACAGAGTAATACAAGAACCTTTTTTTGAATTTGTGTCTTGTGTGTGATTACTGAGCGTGTGTGAGTATTCGAGACATACGTATATGTTAGGATTCTGCACTACGTATTCGTATCACGTGTTTTACAGCAGAGATCGATCGGTAGACCCGATGGGACTTACAAGTGGTATCAGAGCTATTGCTCTTGATTAGCTACTGTTGTTTGACATTGTCTCGATTGATTTTTCACAACAAGATGGAGATTTTCAGAAGTTTCTGTGTTCTTGAAATTTTTGCGATTTTTGTGATGGATTTTGATTGATTTTTTAATTTTTGGTGTTGTTTTACCAAAATTGATCTTAGAAGTGTTCTAAATCATCATTTGAAGAATCCTACGGATGGAATTTCTCTAATTCATTCAAAATCGAGAAATACGGAAATTTTTGGATCTGTTCGTGAGTTTGGGTGTTAGAACAATCTTCCTTGTTCTTCAGCTGAAACAGGAGAACTTGTTTGATCTGTTACGGGCGAACTTGTCAAGCGAACTTATTAAGTTCACTGGATTTCATTCAGGCGAACTTAGTAGGCGAATTTGTTAAGTTCGCTTAATACAAAATTTTTGAAAAATTTTCTAAGTGTTGAAGTGTGTTCAAGAATGTCATCTACTTCAAATCAAGTGAACAATATGACTCATTTACTGAATCATGACAATGAGATTGGAACTCCAACCAAACCACCAAGGCTTATGAATCTCAAAGATTATTCTAATTTAAAAAGTCGATTTGAGAATTATGTTAATATCAATGACACGAGTTTGTGGATTCTTATTAGTGAGGGATATGAGCATCCAGTGCATAGTTATATAGGTGTTTCAGATACACCAAAACCAAATTCAGCTCTTAGTGATGAGGAAAAGAAGCTTTATGATCATGAAAAGAAAGCTCTTACAACTTTATCCATGTGTTTACCACTGGACATCTATCATACTTTCAAGAAGTTTAAGGCTTCTTGACAACTTTGGGAAGGTTTGGCTACAAGATGTGAGGGTAGCACTGATATCAAGAAGAGCATAAAAGAATTGTTAAAGAAACATTTTAGTGTTTTTAAACACTTTGATGGTGAATCGGTGGATGAACTCATGTCAAGATATTATCATCTTCTAAGTGAAATGGTCAACAATGACATCACTTACAAAAACAAGAAGATTGTTGAAAAGTTCTTGGATGCTTTACCAACACATTTTGAGAGGTACACCATAGTGATCAAAGAACAATCTGGATTTGATGATCTTAGTCTTGAAGATTTGATGAGAAAGATTCAATCATATGATCTGCATAAACAAAAGAAAGACACAATTTATCAAGATCCAAGCATTTACTTTGGGAAAGGTACATCAACACAGAAATCTGGTGGAGTTGCTTTATTTTCAGGAGAGTCGTCTGATGTTCCTAAAGGAAGTTCTTCTCAAGAAAATACATGCTTTGTTGCTTTAAACTCTGGATGTTCAACTCATAGCAAGAATGAAGGTCATTCGTGTTCTACTAAAGTGTCTCCATCTGCAGCTAATGATATGATGGCTATGATTGCATCATTCTTAATCTCTTATGAAAATTTTATTGGTAGTAAGATCACTGATCCTGATATGATTGAGGAGGATTTTAAACAGGGATAATGATACTTTGGAAGAAATGAATATTCAGTGGAACATGGCAATGTGGTTGAGACAAGGAAAAGATCACTTGAAGAGAACTGGAAAGAAGATTATTAGGGCATCAAGCAAAACCAAGATGGGAATGGATAAGTCTAAGGTGAAGTGTTATAATTGTCAGGAGTTTGGTCATTTTACTCGAGAATGTACAAAACCAAGAAATCAGAATCAAGGACCTTCAAACTCTCAATGCAATCAAAACAAACAAAGTACTTCCACAACTTTGATATCTCAACAAGATAAAAATTATAACTGGGATATTCATTTTTAAGATATTGTGGCTCATGTTAGTCAAGATTTTCTGGCTGAAGTACATCATGAAGATGGAATTGAAAGTGGTTCTTCTGATAGTGACTCTACTGATTCTGGGAGATTACATGAAAGTGAAGAGTCGGTGCCTCAGAAGAGTGAACCAAAGTTTTCAAATGAAGATTTACTGAATGATGGAGCTGCTGGAAAGGTTACATAAATGATTGCAGAGATGTTAGCTGAGGTGAATGCATTCACGGCCGATTCTAAGCAGGTAAAACATGTTGACTCTTGTTTAAAATGCATTGATTTTGAATTCAAAATTACGAGATTGTGTGATGATAACACGAATCTCATCTATGACATGAAAGCAATGTACACATCGAACCAAACTTTGAAGGAAAATGAAACAATTTTGAAAGCTAAAATTGAATCTCTAAAAGATGATATTAAAGTTTTGCAAACCAAAGTAAATGAACAAGCATTTCACCTCGATGTGTCATACTTTGAGTATTAAAAGAAAATTAATGAACTTGCTGTTTCACAGACAGAGGTCACAAAATTGTTACGCAAGCTTGAGTATTATAAGAATTCCAGTTTCTTGTTGGAATATTATAATGATAAAGCTTCGGGTGAAAAGGTTATTGGTGGGGTTGGTTCTTGTTCTTCTTTTGATGATACAGAGATTGGGGGAGGTGTTGGTTATTGTCCACCGTTTAATGAAAATTATACCCTATGTTTGATTGAAGAAGTTTTGGTTGGAGATCTGAAACCAAAAACTCTTTTAAACATCAATCATGTTACTGGTAAAAACATGGTATATGATGATTCAACTGATGATGAAGTGTTTAATTCAGAGAAAGTTGAAGGCATAATGAAAGATTGTAAGTATGTGAAACCAGTCATGATGAAAATAGTGACCAGAGACAGGTGCATTCTGACTGAACCAGATGATATGAGTGAACAACCATAACCTAAATCTACTTTTAAACTAGTTAAACCGTTTGTAAGTGGTGGTTTTCATTCACAAGAGACAAACAAGATTGAGAAAATCTCGACTCTTGATTTTTGTAAAAAGAAACTTGAAAAGGAAACTCATCAGGTTGTTCATTCTCCAAACACTATTTCTCAGTGTTCGTCATCCACTTCACTCAAGGTTTAGAAAAAAAGTATGTTCGTGTCTACAAGGAAAAACGTGCTTGTTTTCATTGTGGTGTTGTTGGTCATATCTTGAAAGATTGTCCAAATAAGAACTTGGGGAAGCGTCTGGAGAATCCAAAGTTGGCACGACCTTTTGTGAGTCCACCAGCAAAATCTGTAAGTAAGAATGTGGATAGTGGTGCAAAGAAGCCAAGTGTCCAGACTGCTTCTGATTCAGTGAAAATTTTGAAGAAGATTGAGTCAATTGGTGAGACTACCCAACCAAAAGAAAATCTTTCAAGACCATAAAGACGTCGAAGAAATAAATGGTTGAAAAAACTTCTCGAACAACCAGTGGTAAATGACAAGGTTGAGGTGTCGAGAGAGACTGACAAGGTTCAGGTTACATCAAAGTGGTAACCTAAATCCACTGTTACTGTTTCTGGGAAACAATCTCCTAAAATTCACGAGAAATTTGATTGTGTATTGAAGGAAATAGTTTATTTTGATGAATCAGGCCGACCCAAGACCACAATGGCTTGGGTCTCTATTACTAACTGATCATTTATGTTTGTGTGCAGGGAATCCAAGGAGGACTGTTGGCAACCATTGGTATGTTGAGAGTGGATGCTCTCGGCACATGATGGGAAATCTTAACTTATTGGAAAATGTGAAAGAAATTCAAGGAGGATACGTTGCTTTTGCAGGCAAGAAAAGAGGAAATATATCTGGCCAAGGAACTGTATCGAATGGGAGATTGAGCTTTGAGAAAGTCATCTATGTTGAGTAGCTAGAACATAATCTGTTATCTTTTTCGCAAGTATGTGATAAAGATTTCTCATTTCATTTTAATAAGTCAGAATGTTTGGTTCGGAAGCCGGGATTTGTGATACCTGAAGATCGGATACTTATGCGAGCTCCTCGAAAGAATGATACATATATGCTTGACATGAGCACAGCAACGACAACGTCGTCTGTCCCAACTTGTCTTCTTTCGAATGCTTCCGAGTTTGATTCAACTTTGTGGCACCGAAAAATGGCTCATATAAATTTCAGAAAAATGAACTATCTTGTCAAAAATGGGTTGATTTCTGGTGTCCCAGTTATGAGATTTCATGTGAATGAAGACCGTATTCCATGCAAGAAAGGGAAGCAGCACATGAAGTCTCATCCTTCAAAGTTGACTAATTCAATTGTGACTCCTTTAGAGTTGTTTCATATGGATTTGTTCGGACCTATTAGTGTCAAGAGTGAAGGCGGCAAATCTTATTGTTTGGTAGTGACTGATGATTACTTGAGGTTTTCTTGGGTCAAATTTCTTGCTTCTAAGGATGAAACATCTGGAATTCTTAAGTTCCTGATTGTAGGACTTGAGAAATTGTTCAAATTGCAAGTCAAGAGAATTCGTAGTGACAATGGCATAGAGCTCAAGAATAGAAATTTGGGTTTATTCTGTTTGAAGAAGGGCATCCATCATGAACTTAGTGCTCCTTATGTTCCTCAACAGAATAGTGTTACTGAATGGAAGAATCGAACTCTTATTGAGACGGCTCGTACTATGTTATCTGATTCAAAATTGTCGGTTACTTTTTGGGCAGAGGTAGTAAATACAGCCTGTCATGTTCCCAATAGGGTTTTGACCGTGAAAAAACACAACAAAACATGTTATGAATTGTTGAACAATCGAAAACCTAATCTGGCGTATCTTTTGCCCTTTGGGAATCCATGCACCTGGTTAAAGACTTGCGATGTTCCTACTAAATTCAGCTCGAAGGCGATTGAGGGAATTTCTTGGGATACGTTGCAAATTCTCATAATAAAAGAGTTTTTAACAAAGAATCACGTCAAATTGAAGAATGGTTTCATATTGACTGTGATAATCGCTCTGTTCGTCATCTTGGGCATTTGATTATGATGCATTATTCAGATCTTTCAATGTTACTCCTGCAATTTCTCCTGTTGAAGCTGAAATACTCTATCAGTCCTGCTGCAATGATGATTCAACTGTCGATTGTTCAAACATATTCTGGTGACAACGAGCATGAAGATATTATGTCTTAGTCTTAGAGTCTTTGACTTGTAATTGATAGAGTTGTTAGAAACAGTTAAAGGGGAGTCTGTTAGGACATGTTTTGTAATTGTTGATAAAATTCTGTGTAAGTTCATAGAGAGGCGAACTTAACAAGTTCGCCTAAGCATCTTTAGGAGCGAACTTGTTAAGTTCGCCTAGCCTATGAGAGGCGAACTTAACAAGTTCGCCTAAGCATCTTTGAGGCGAACTTGTTATGTTCGCTTATAGCAGATTTCTGTCTATATATAGGAGTTTACAGATTCAGTGAAAGAGAGAGCAGGAGAGGGACTTTGAACGAGTGTAATTCTGAGAATCTGTAAACTCTGTGTTTTATGGAATACAAAGAGAAAGTTTATTTACCGCTGTTTCTATTGTCGATTGTTATACAAAAAGTTAATACGGTAGGATTCTGCACTCCGCGTTAACAATACGTCCTGTCACGAGATCGATCTAAGATGAGTCATGTGGATGTAAGATGAATTGCTTAATCTTAATCTTGTAGATCCCGATTCGTTGCATGACGGATCTCTAGACTCGCGGTACGACATGGTGATAACGTGCGGAATCCATGATCAACGTGCAACGTGTAACTCAATTAACAACACGGTGTAAATAAACGCTTTGTATTACTATAATCCTTGATTACAACAGTTCTCTAGTGTTCTTGTGTTTTTTAGTATATGAACTTGTAACTCCTATTTATAGGAACACACAGCACCTTAAGCGAACTTAACAAGTTCGCCTCAAAGATACTCAGCACCTAAGGCGAACTTAACAGGTTCGCTTCTAAAGATGCTTAGGCGAACTTGTTAAGTTCGCCTCTCTACGAACTTATACAGAATTTTATCAACAGTTACAAAACATGTCCTAACATCGATCCTCGTTTGGTTATTCTGATTGTGGATACTCCTTCAATTGATCCGAATGTAGCTTCAACTTCGGGTACAACACAACATGATGACACTGACGATGATGAAGCTGTGTTTCAGGAGTCTTCAAATGATATATCCAGAACATAGTTGATAATTCATCATCATCGGCATCAGTTGAGGGGGAGTTGCCTTCAAATCATGATGCTGTTATTCAAGCTTCAGATATTCCTCAATCTCGTGTGCATAAGAATCATCCAAATGACAATATTATTGGTGATTTGAATGCAGGTGTTCAAACGATGCATCGTACACTTGCAAAAAATTCATGTTTATATGCTCAGATTGTGGATACAGGTATCTTGGAGACATGTTTACATGCTTGCTTTATTTCTCAAGTAGAACCTAAGAATGTGGTTGAGGCATTGGATGATGATTGTTGGATTGAGGCCATGCAGGAAGAATTGGCTCAATTTGATAAATTACATGTTTGGGATTTGGTTGACTTACCCAAAGGTTCAAGATCTATTGGCACAAAGTGGGTATTCAAATACAAACGTGATGATCGTAGAGTTGTGGTACGTAATAAGGCGAGACTCGTTGTCCAAGGTTTTAATCAGCAAGAAGGCGTTGATTACACCGAAGTTTACGCTCCAGTTGCGAGGATTGAGGCAATACGTTTGTTTCTTGCTTATGTTTCTTTCAAGGGTTTCAATTTTTTTCAGTTGGACGTCAAGAGTGCTTTTTTGTATGGAAAGGTAAAGGGAGAATTATATGAGAAACAATCGCCTGGTTTTGAAGATCCGAAGTTTCCTGAAAAGGTGTTTAAATTGGATAAAGTGTTATATGGTCTTCATCAGGCTCCTCGTGCTTGGTACGAAACTTTGTCGGTGCATTTACTTGAGAATAGATTTGAACATGGTCAAATTGATTCGACCCTTTTCATCATATAAGCAGGGGGAGATATATTACTTGTTCAAATCTATGTGGATGATATAATCTTTGGATCGACGAATGTCGAGATGTGCAAAGACTTTGAAAGAGTGATGAAGTTGAAATTCGAGATGAACAGCATGGGAGAATTATCGTTCTTTTTGGGACTTCAGGTTGATCAAAAGGAAGATGGTTTTTATATTCATCAAACAAAGTATGTTGCTAATATTCTCAAGAAGTTTGATATGGAAAATACTTCATCTTTCAACACTCCAATTCAAGTTAATCACAAACTAGATTCTGACCTGAAAGGGAAAGAGGTGGATTGTCGATTATATAGAGGAATGATCGGGTCTAAGCCGAAGGAATCTCACTTGATTGCGGTAAAGCGGATTTTTCGATACTTAAAGGGTAAACCAAGGATGGGATTATGGTATCCAATTAATTCTGACTTTGACTTTAAAGATTTTTCCAGATTCAGATTATTGAAGTTGCGGTCTGGACAGAAAATAAACATCTGATGGTTGTCAATTCTTAGGAAATAGACTTGTCCTGGCAATGTAAGAAGCAAACATCAGTTGCAATTTCAACATGTGAAGCAGAATATATTACAGCAGCCAGTTGTTGTTCCCAAATCCTATGGATTCAACAGCAGTTGAGGGATTATGGTATGAACTTCACAGGGACACCAATGATGATTGATAACACAGCCACCATTTCGATCACAACTAATCCTGTGAAACATTCAAAGACGAAGCACATTGAAATTCGGCATCATTTCATCCGTGATTATATAGAGAAGAAGTTGATTGAGTTGGTGAAAGTTCATACGGATGACAATTTTACTGATTTGTTTACCAAAGCATTTGATCGTACACGGTTTGAATTTCTTACTCAAATGATTGGTATGCTTAATCCAACGTGATAAAGGTTTTCAAAAAGGTTTTTCATGAAAGTTTTTCTTTTAGTTTTCTAGATTATTTAAAGTAAATAGTTCTATGCTTTATTTTTCTCTAGTTTACTTGCTTTCTGAAAAACCCAAACAAATTTGAAAATGATAAAATCGGCACTACTTGAAGTTAGAGAAGAAATGATAGTATATCAGTAGCTGATCACATACACATGACCACAGATTGACTACCTGGTGTCTGTATTTACGTTTATACATATATGATTTGATCTAAACTTCTTAGTCTGCATAAACAGGAAATGATAGCTTCATGACTGTTTGACGTTGCTATATATAATCTTTAATTTGGATATTTGCATGTAAATTGAATTGTTAGTAGGCTAGAAGCGTTTTTAGTCCATTAGTAGTGTGAAAACTGTAGGTCCAGATTTCACTTGAAATCACTGATTTGATCGTTTTTAGTCCATCAGTAGGCTACTCCACTGTTTGGGCACATAATCAATCTTGGTTATGTTGCACCATCAAATAACAATTGGATTCATGCTGATCCTGCTATGGAGTTACCTCCAGATGAGAATGAAGATCATGAAGAAGAATAAGCAGAGGCTTCTATTTCTGACAGCGATGCCACTGAAAGTGATAATGGTTATGATGCTGAGAAAGCTGATGATGACTCAACTGATGATAATTATGATAATGATGGTAATGATGGAGGTGATATACATGTGAATGAAGCTCAGGTTGAACAGGTTGAAGTAGCTGAAACGAGTACAAGTTCTGAATCTGATGCTGCTGATTCTACTAATGAACGTCTTATGGACTTTAGCCTGAGCATTATGCTTAGTTGGCTAAGGTGCCTAGGATACTTACTCAGGTTTATGATAGGCGTCAGAAGTCGTTAGGGAAGAAGAAGGTGAATCTTTCGAGACGTAAGTCTGTACGGGGTCCTCCTCCCAATGTAGTACTTGGAAAATGCAAATTACAAGGCGAAACATCTAGTTCTGATGATGATAATGCTCCTGTAGCTAAAGGACCAAAATTGATGGCTTCGGCTATTCATGCTGCATATAATGCAAAGGAACGAGAATATAGAGAGTTTGTAGATTCTTTGATTGTTATTCCTATACCTTCTCATTCTTCTACTCCTCAAGCTACTCCCATCATGTCCAACACAAATGATGAAGATGGTCCTTCCATGAGAGATTCTAGAGATGAGAGAATACAATCCTTGGAAACATAGGTTTCAGGATTACAATCTCAATTGGATGAGCTGATCAGTAGAGAGGCTCAACATGTTGAAACTTTGAATGCACAAAACAAGGTTCTTACTGAAATGCAAATCCTTTTTAGTCAGTTGGTTGAGCGTCTTGATGCTCAGGGGGAGAAGGTTTCAAAAGATAAAACCACTTGTCACAGTATTGGTGTCCAAAAGAATCCAGATGATGATGATGAACCAAGTGTTGGTGATGGTTTAGGTGAGCGTCATCACGCTGCATCTAATCCTTCATTAACTCAGGGGGAGTCTGAGGTTATTAAGGAAGCCAATATGATGACTTGTACTACCATTGAAGCTGAGAATGACAATGAAGTTGAGATAGATGCTGACATGTTAGATACTTCTTTGTTTGAAGACTCTGATATGGATGAAGCTGACAAGATAGAGTGTTTATTGGATTTGGATGACTTGTCAGATGATGAAGAGATGGGAGAGGAAGAGTTAGAGGAAGGGTAGTTGATTGAAGTGGAGGTAGAGAGTGATAAGAAGAATGTGGTGTATGAAGGGTGTGACGGATTGATTAATATGGATGTCTTTGATGATGATGTGATTCCTGAAGATGTGTCAGAAGGAGTTGCAGATTCAGAAGAGTCTGATCCTAATCAGAATAACCCTGATACTTCTGAAAGTCTGCCTAAAGATACAGAGATGTACAAGAATACATGTATGACAAAGGCACAATGGGTGGAGATGGTGAAGAGCAGGAGAGATAAGTTACCAGTTGCTCCAGTTACACCAGTACAAAATCAGAGATATGTAAACAAAGACAAATGCTCAGGAAGAATAATAAGCTGGTTTTATGAGGCTGAGTTCAAGCTATTCGCTTTGAAAATATCACATGGAGTTACGTATTTGAAGCCAAGGATTAAATACTTTAATTCTTTACCGATTTGTGAAGTCAATGGGTTATCAACTAAACCCTTGATTAACAGATCGAATAACATGATAACTGACTCAATTGCCAAGTTGATAAGGATAGAAGGTGGATCAGGTAAATATGACAAGCTGAAACCTCAACAGGGGAAAAGATTGAAGGAGGTTGATCCAGTTACTCAAAAGGTAACTTGGAGATACAAGTTCAAACATGTGAGATCAGTACAAAAGATACCTTTGAAGTTAATTGCTTATGATTGTCTGAATGAGCTTAAATGGTGGTATGTTGATGTCTATATGGGGGAAGCGGTGATAAAAGACGTGAGTGGCAAGGTCATAGTTAAGTTCTTTGGTGCTATGAATCTTGTTAACTTCTCAAGGTCTGATAAGAAGATGCTGAAACGTAGAGAGATCATGTACACAGAAGAGAGTAGAGAACAGGCGTTGCAGTACAAGAAGATATTGTAGGTGTGCTTGAAACATATTATTTGTGCAGGGAGCTCGTTGCCGAAGAATTGGAAGAACAAGACTTGAAGATAAAGACCAAGCTGTTGTCAAGGGGGAGTCTGTTGGAGCATGTTTGTGTGACAACAACCTTGTAATAGTTTTAGTCTTTATGTTAAATGTTTTTGTCTGTTTTGTATTTGTAATTTAGTTAAGTTTGCACAGGAAAACTTAACATGTACGCCTGGTATAGTTGAGGCTAACTTAATAAGTTCGCCTGTTATAGAATGTGTTAAAAGTGGAAAACATGTTAAGTTCGCCTGTTACAGAATGTGTTGCCTATAAATAGTGCAGTAGTTGTTCTCATTTGTAATGTTTAGAAATTACAGAACTTCTATGTGTGTACTGTTTAAAGAGTAATACGAGAAGCTTTTTATGAATTTGTGTCTTGTGTGTGATTACTAAGCATGTGTGAGTATTCGAGACATACGTATACGTTAGGATTCCGCACTACGTATACGTATCACGTGTTTTACAGTAGAGATCGATCGGTAGACCCGCTGGGACTTACATCCTAAGACTGTGGCTGAATATGATGAAAAGGACATTGCTTTGATTGCCTGAGACAACAAAGCCTTTGGGAGTATTGCTATGGCTCTCCCTATGGATATCTTCAACACTTTTACCGAGTACAACACCGCCAAAGACTTATGGGTAGCCTTGTGTACCAGATTTGAGGGAAGTGCTGAAGTTAGGGGGAGTTAGAGAGATCTGATTAAGAAGCAATATGAGATGTTCAGCAGTGTCAGAGGAGAATCAATACCTGATCTGATCAACCGTTTCTCAAGCATTGTGTCTAGGCTGAAGGTAATGGGTGTTGAGTACCCAACTCTAGAGCTAAACAAGAAACTTCTAGATGCTCTCCCTAAGGAATGGAATATGTACCGTATCATGATCAAGAAGACTGAGAATCTGAGCGCCTTATCTCAACAAGAAGTTTACAACATCCTTGAATCTTATGAGATTGAGATCAAGAAAGGAGCAGTCACTCCCACCAACCAGTCTTGAAACACAGCTCTCATTACTGGATCAAGCTCTTCCAGTGGTTCATATTTCCAGACTAATGTTCCTCCTTCTACTACTGCTATTCAATCTACCATTTCCTCTGCTCCTCAAAAGACTATTACTATGATTCCTGATGAATATTGTAGATATAAAGACTGATGGCTACAAAATTCTCTAAGTACAACTGCTGCGGACTCCACAGTTTTGCTGCTGACCAAAAAGCTGCTGTGGATAAGCTTGTTTGTTGTGGATAGTTGCTCTCATGCTGATGGACAACTCTGCTACGGACAGCCTTGTCTGCTGAAGACCAGAGTTGCTGCTGATAGCCATATCTGTCGAAGATCAATCGTTGCTGCTGATTGGCAAAACAAAAGCAACTTTTCCACTGACAACTTTCTACTGCAACTCTGACACATCTCATGCGGAAAGAATGTCACTGGTGAGGACAATAAAAGAAAACAGCAATGATGCCTAAGAAGACGTTTGAGTAAAGTTATCCTTTGTAGTATTTATGTCTTAAGGTGTAGTTCAGCTTCTAGTAAACAGGATAAACGGCTTGTGTTCGATCTGATTCTTAGAATCAAGGGTCTGTCTTGATTCTAAGTTACTATATAAGTAGTGTATCGGTTCATTGTACAAGTGTGCCTTAGAGTTTTCCCTGTAATCTTATAACCATTGAAGCTTAATACAAATTGCATTTATCTGTAATTTTGTGTTTACTTGTTTACATTGCTTAGTTGTGATTGTGTCCGCCAATCTCAACCAAAATAGAACCATCTTGTATTCACCGATCCTACAAGTGGTATCAGAGCTTTGGCTCTCAGATTAAACAAAATCACACTTGTTTAATCACTCTCTGGTTATATTCTATACTATCTCTTTGCTAAGACACCCTATATATCACAAATCCAAAATGGCACAAAATAATGGTTTTAAAGATATTGGAAGCATCAACAGACCACCAAGACTGGTGTCTGGAGAAGACTATGATATGTGGAAGAACATGATGGAAAGTTTCTTCTATTATAAAGAGTATGGGATGTGGAGATCCATTAAAGATGGACCATATGTACCCATGGTGGCCTCTGCTGATTTCGGAGGTCCATCAGTCCCCAAAGAACCCTCAAAGTATTCAGATGAAGACATCAAGAAGATGGAGGTACTCTTCAAAGCCTTGGGAGCAATCCAAATGTGCTTGCCAAATGAAGTATTTCACACCTTCAGAAGATACAAGACTGCCAAGGAGCTATGGGAGACTCTCGAAAAGATGTTTGTTGGTTCAGAAGAAGTGAAAGAAAATAGAGATACATTCTAAAGCAACAATATGATAACTTTGTCTGGAAGGAAGGTGAGTCTCTAACTGTGTTGTATAACATGTACACTTACCTTGTGGGAGAGCTACAGTGCTCAAAAGTGAAGCTGGAAAATGAAGATATTCTCAAGAAGTTTATCAGATCTCTACCTAGTTGCTGGATACTTTACACAGTGTCAATCAGAAGAACTGAAAATTTGAAGACTCTGCAGATGACTGAGCTGTTTGGCATGTTGAAGACCTATGATATAGAAATGATTCAAGCCAAAGAGAGAAGCTCAAGTTACTCAACAGCCTCATCATCCACCACCACTTCCTTGGCACTTCACTCTGATCACTAAGTTCCCAGTTCTAGCAACTACTACCCTCCCATTGTCACTCATCCCCAGACTCCAACCTCTCAATCAAACAACTCACCATTTCTTCTTGAAGCCCCACCTCAGACATCAACCTCTGTTGCTATTGTCTCTGAAAACTCAAGCAATATGTCCTTTATCAAGGAAGATCTAGAATGTTTTCATCCAGATAACTAGAAAAAATGGATATACAACACTCCTATGCCATGCTCTCTCCAAGAGCAAAAAGGTTCTACTCTAGAACAGGAAGACCCATTCCAAGAAACAACTCCAATACCAGAGTTGGCTTGGACAAAAGCAAATTGATGTGTTACAACTGTAACCAACTTGGTCATTTTGCTAGAGAATACAAGGCACCAAAGGCAAACCCAGCTGCTGCTCAGACAAGACAAGCTCACCAAGCTCAACCAAGACAACAACAACAGCAACATGCCATCCCTCCTTTTCAAACTGTAGCTTGTGCAGCAGTTGGAACTGCTGACTTTGACTGGAGCTTCCAGTATGAGGATCTTCCTGCCAACAATCAAGCTCTCATGGTAGACACATCAGAGATACCACCTCAGGTATATAAAAATCTTTGTAGTCAGGCTTGTATTGATAAGGTTCTTGGATATAGAAAACATAACCATAATCTCATAGATCAAAATGAAGAGTTTCACCAAATGAAATCTTAATTTAAAAAGGTTGAAAACAGTTACAAAGAAAAGATTAACTGTTTAAAGAAAGAGATTTCATCATTAAAACATGTACAAACAAACCTTGAAACTCATATTGATGATCTTCTGGTTAAGTTAAAGGCTACAAGAGCTGAATTAGCAGACCAAAAGGTCCATGTGGAAAAATATGAGTTTGCATCCAAAAAGCTGCAAAGAATTTTGGATGCTCAAATTCATGGAAAGTTAACTGTTGGACTTGGGTTTCAAGCTGAAAAACCCTACAATGTTATTCCTCCACCTGCTGACTATGTAGCCATTCATGAACCAAGTTTCAATCTTTCCAACCTTGATCTGGCCAACCGAAATCTTGACCCTGCTGTCCAAGAAACCTCTGTGCAAGAATGCACTACTTCATCCGAGACTGAGTCCACATGCTCAGACTCTACTGAAACCAATAAAGCTCCATCACCACCTGCCTTTGAAGTTACTCAACCCAACAATCCAAGCCCCTTCATCCCTTCAAAAACAGTACCAGTATCTCAACTCACCAAGCAAATCAAAATCAGCTATCCTCTAGAAGGAAGAAAGCTAACTGTTGAAAAGGGACAGTCTTCAACCTCCACCAACCCAAATCCTCAATCCAAATCAACCCCACCAAAGAAGGTGTTTGACATATGTCATGCACCTGGAGAGAGTGTTCCATATGTTCAAAATACATTGGAGGAAGCCACTTTTGAGCACAACAAAGCTCACACTTGGA
Organism: Smallanthus sonchifolius; assembly: GCA_023525975.1. Lineage (NCBI taxonomy): Eukaryota > Viridiplantae > Streptophyta > Magnoliopsida > Asterales > Asteraceae > Smallanthus > Smallanthus sonchifolius. The sequence goes on along the minus strand of CM042039.1, from coordinate 29,772,052 downwards.
ATTTCAAAGACTTGTTCAAGAGAAAAGATTATGTGTACTTCCAAAGGGACAAACTGGCTAAATCATGTTTTATTTGTGGCATATACAACCATACTGCCAGTACCTGCTTCTACTACCTTCAGCAACAAAGAAACCTCAAGCAACATGCTTTTGAGAAGACAAACAAGAACAAAAAGGTAAGAAGCTTTGAAGCCAAGACAACTCATATCAGAAACTCTCTATCCCCATCAAGGAAGTAGCTACCAAAACCTCAACAATCTTGCATCATCTGTGGTGAATCAGACCACTTTGCTGCTAATTGTGAATTTAATCCCTTCAACCAGATTCTTTATCGAGTTCCTCCTAACCAAAAGCCTATCAACAAAAGAACTTCTACAGAGAAACCATCTGGTAACAAGGTAAAGAAGGATAGGCATACATCTGTTGTTAAACCATCAGTAGCAACAAAATCTGTTGTTGATAAGCCAAAGTCCTCAGCAGCAAAATCTGTTGCTGATCAAGCAAATCTCTCAGCAGCCAAAGCAACATCAGTTGCTGAAAAAGCAAAGAGATCTGGAAAACCACCTCCTCAGCAATGGAAAGTCAAGATCCCAGCTCCTATCCCTCCAAGCATCATCATTAGTTCCATTGAATGCAAGCATGCTGATGCTGATGATCTAACAACACACTTACCCAAGTTTGCAAGTTCTTGGGTTCCTCCCTCTAACTAGATCTCTCTCATGTGCAGGGACAGCCAGATCACAAGGATAACACTTGGGTTGTAGACAGTGCTTGTTCCAGGCACATAACCGGCATCAGATCCATCCTCTCCAACTTCAGACACTTCAATGGAGGATATATTGCCTTTGGGAGTGATTCAAAAGGAGGATCAATCACTGGACAAGGAACTGTGTCCAATGAAAGGATGAGTATTGAAAGAGTAAACTATGTCAAAGAATTAGACTTCAATCTCATGAGTGTGTCCCAGGTCTGTGATCAAAAGCATTGGATGCTTTTCACAGATAAAGAATGCTTTGTACTATCCCCTGGCTTAAGCAAACCTCCTCCGGAGAAGATACTATTGACTGCTCAGAGAAAAGATAACCTATATGTGCTTGACATGAATGAGGTCACTCCATCTGGTAGTATATCTTGTTTTTTTATCAAAGGCATCAGTTGATGAATCAGCTCTCAGGCACAGGAGATTAAATCATGTCAACATAAAAACCATTAACAAGTTGGTGAAGGAAAATCTTGTCAGAGGGCTTCTTGACAAAGAATTTCAACTTGAGGATCACTTCATTGCATGCTTGAAGGGGAAGCAACATAAAATTTCTCACAAGCCCAAGACATTGAATTCAAATGACACTCCACTACAGGTGCTTCATATGGATCTCTTTGGTCCTACAAATGTCATGTCAATGGGCAAGAAATCAACTGTCTGGTTATTACTGATGACTATACCAGATTTTAATGGGTATAGTTCTTTAGAACAAAAGATGAAACTGCTGATATTCTTAAATCTTACATTCTTCGAGTTGAGAATCAAAGCAATCAAAAGGTGAAAATCATAAGGTGTGATCAAGGTACAGAGTTCAAGAACCACACTCTGAACTGTTTATGTGAGAGCAAGGGAATAGAAAGACAATACAGTGCTCCAAGAACTCCTCAACAAAATGGGGTTGCTGAAATAAGAAACATAACTCTAATTGAATCGGCAAGATCAGTGTTGGCTGATTCAAAACTGCCTCTCACATTCTGGACAGAAGCAGTTAGTACAGCTTGCTATGTGCAAAATAGAGTTCTCATTATCAAGCCTCTTAACAAGACACCATACGAACTCTGGTTCAAAAGAATTCCCTACATTGGATTTCTAAAACCCTTTGGATGTCCATGCAACATTCTAATCACACATGGGGTTCTTCCTAAGTTTGGTGCCAAATCTGATGAAGGATATTTTATGGGCTATTCCTCTCAATCTAAGGCCTACATAGTTTTCAACTCAAGAACAAGAATAGTGGAACAATCAGCCAATGTGGAATGTAGGGGACACATCGCATGTGAACATGGAAAAGGCCCAGACTGGCTCTTTGATATAGACTCCTTCACACAAATATTTGTGCCTCTCATCTTCTCAAAAATGGAGTCTACCTCTTCCAAAGCACCAGCTTCCTCATCTTCCTCTAACTACAGATTGGAGTTCCCCAGTCCCTCTATCAGACTGAAAATGCCATCTATTGATCCTCCATCTATTATGGAATCTATTGAAGCTAGTGAAGCCAGAACCAGACTCTCAAATGTCACCAGCAGCAGCATCTCTGAAAATGAAAATCCGAATGAAGACACATCTGTGAATGCTGTAGAGGCCTCTGCTGAAGATGCCGCAGATGCTGCTACTGATAACGCTGATGTTGTTGTTGATATTGAAGACTCTTCCACCATGAATGAAGAGTTTCCTGATCGGAATCAGAGCAATCTTGAGCAAGGGAAACCATTGGATGTTGTACCAGTATAGAGAATCAACAAGGAACATCCTCTGGAAAATATCATTGGCCAAGTTCACCAAATAGTTCAAACAAGAAACAAATCTCATGAGGCCAATATATGTCTGTTTTCCTGTTTTCTTTCTCAGGTGGAACCCAAGAAGATAGATGAAACTCTGAAACACAACAGTTGGATTGAGGCAATGTAGGAAGAGTTGCTGCAATTCAAGAAACAGGATGTCTGGAAACTTGTTGATCTTCCACCTGGTCAAACTGCTATTGGCACAATATGGGTATTCTGGAACAAGCAAGATGAGAGAGGCATTGTCGTCAAGAACAAAGCTAGACTTGTAGCTCAAGGCTACACTCAGGATGAGGGAATTGACTATGATGAAGCCTTTGCTCCTGTTGCCAGGCTGGAGGCCATCAGAATCTTCCTGGCATACGCTGCATCCAATAATTTCATGGTTTATCAAATGGATGTCAAGAGTGCCTTTCTGTATGGTAAGATTGGTGAGGAAGCATATGTCAAACAGCCTCCAGGCTTTGTAGATCCTGCACATCCTAAGAAAGTGTTCAAACTAGACAAAGCTCTCTATGGCTTACATCAAGCTCCAAGAGCCTGGTATGAAACTCTGTCTGGATATCTGCTAAGCAACAACTTCATAAGAGGTGCCATTGACCAGACCTTGTTTATCAAATATGAAGGGGGGAAAATCCTACTGGTACAAATCTATGTTGATGACATCATCTTTGGATCAACAAGGAAGAAGTTGTGTAAAGACTTTGAGATCCTGATGCACTCAAAGTTTGAAATGAGTTCAATGGGTGAACTAAATTTCTTTCTGGGTTTTCAAGTCAAACAAGTTCCAAACGAAAACTTTATCAGCCAATCCAAATATGTCAAGAGAATTTTGGAAAGATTCAAGATAGCTGACTGCACTGCTGCAAGAACTCCTATGTAAGTACACCATCAACTGACTCCAGACAAAGATGGTCAAGACATTGATCAACATTAATACTGTGCAATGATATGGTCACTCGCGTATCTCACTGCCTCAAGGCCAGATATCATGTTCGCAGTATGCCTGTGTGCAAGATTCCAAGCAGCTCCAAAGAATACACATCTTCAAGCTGTCAAGAGAATTTTTAGATATCTAAAAGGAGCCCCAAGACTTGGGCTATGGTATTCAAAAAATGACAAGTTCAACCTGTATGCATACACTGATAGTGACTATGGGGGATGCAATTTGGACAACAAGTCCACATCAGGGGGATATCAGTTTCTGGGAGGAAGACGGATTTCATGGCAGTCCAAGAAGCAAACCTGTGTATCAACTTCTACAGCAGAAGCAGAATACATTGCAGCTTCAAGTTCCTGCGCACAAGTCATCTGGATAGAAAACCAAATGTTGGATTATGGGATGACTTTCATGGCCACTCCCATTCACATTGACAACATGAGTGCTATATCAATCCCAAACAATCTGGTGCAGCACTCCAAGACAAAGCACACTGACATCAGGTATCACTTCATAAGAGATCAAGCTGAGAAAAAGAGAATGAAAGTCAAAATGAAGACGCACCTTTGTCATTCAGCATACTTCTTGCTGCTGCAAACATATCAAGACAGACCATTGCCCCCTCAATTCACACCAACTGCACATAAGCTAGAGTTTGATTCTATTTTAGCTTGTGGGTATGATGGTCTCTCTGAGAGATTTTGGATTGGACGGGAGTTTGGTGAAATAGAAGAGCTGAATTGTAATGCACTAAATCCACTTCAGGATCTTGAATTGTACCTATCAAGTTGCATCAACACTTCTATAGATCTCTCAGCAGAACTTGCAATCGACAAGTTCTACGTCTTGATGGAGGATAATCTACCCTGGTTTGAAAGGCTCCTAGAAGAAGCAAACAGGGTGGCCTATCATGAACACCATGCAGAATCCTCAACAACATTAGAACAAAGACTGGCTCCAAGATTTGACTTAATAAGGAGCAGCACTTTAACAGAATAAGAAGTTTTGTGTTGGAGAAGATTTTTCTACAATGAAGTGGTCAGGGGCCTGGAAGTGCAAGGATGGTCAAGCACTGGGTCCACTGGCTTTTAGTTCATCTTAAGTGATGGATCATCTTCACAATCAACAACATCCAAGAGATCCTACTCCTCAATCCTGACTTCCTGCACAAGGTCTTTGAGCTCAGGACACACATCTGCAACATCAACTCCTTCGAAAGTCAAGCAATGATCAAGACTATCAAAGCTTTTCTTGAAAAGGAGGGATGGCCTGCAATGGATGACTCTGACTCAGATCTATCCCTTCCCTCCTCACCAATTGTCATACTGAATGTAGTAGAAGGGTCAAGAAAAGTGGTTGCTCAGAATGTCAAAGAGGCCTTTAAAGCTATATATGGGAATGAATGGGAAAAGGAAGAGAGTGAAGTAGTCCCTTCCTCTGTGTCTATTCCTCAGCCTGCCAATGAAGCTGAAGCTGAGATCCTAACAGCGTCTCCTACATCTACTGTTGTGATCCATGAAGCTAAAGCAGAGGCATCCAACAAAGACAAGGGGAAGGGCCTCATGACAGAAGAAGAAGAAGAAGAAGAAGAATAAAGAGAAAGGAGAAAGAAAGAGGAGAAGAAGGGAAAGAGAAGAAGAGGATATGACAGAGTTTAGAAAGATTCAAGAAAGAAAAGCTGTTATTCTCCTCAGAGAACAACAGATCCAGTTTTTTTTTTTTTTTTTTTTGGCAACTGGATGCTCTGAAAGTTAAAATTCCTGCAGCTACACAATTACAAGAAGATGAAGCTCTAGCTCTTCAGCTGCAGGAACAATTCAATAAAGAAGAAGAAGAAGAAAGAGAAAAGAAGAGGCTAAGTTCAGGATAACTGACTCTAAACTAGCCAAAGAAATGAGAGAGGAGTGGATAGAAGCTCTGATTTCTCAAGGTGAGGATACAGACTACTATGAGAAATTATCAAATAAAGAAATCTATAGAGCTTTCATGGGTCAGCAAGGTCAACTGGCAAATAAGAAAAGCGCTGAAGAAGAAAAAAAAGCCAAACAGAAAACCAAGAATACCATTGCTTTTAACACTAGAACCCATGAAGAAAGGAAGGTCATGATGGACTTCCTGAAGGCTAGAAGAGAGAGTGGAAAGAGGCTAGGTCCCATGATCTTCATGAACCTACAAGTCTTATATGTCAAAGTCAAGAAGGAAGAGGAAGAAAGATTGGGGAAGACATGCTCAAAGAAAAGGGTAAACACTCAAAAAGATGATAGAAAACAAAAGAAACCCAAGCCTACTCCCTCATCCACTCCTTCCTCTATCCAACAACCTTCCACTCTCCCTCCTAGACCTCCTTCCTCTCCACCCAAAGAGTACAAATCCTCACACCCAGCTCCTTCTTATCAATAGCCTTCCAAAAAGAAAACCAAACCTACTACCACACCAGAACATTCAAGAGAAATTGTTATATGGTTCTACAGCAATCAAGACCAAAGGTTTGAAGTCTTCAGAGGAAGGGCAGAAGTAAAAAAGATCAATTTATACATCTGTTGATAAGGTAATGCAACTTCCAGATTCTTATCTACAAATAATGATGGAGCTAGGTGAAACTCATGAGCCTGAGAATGAAGGTGGGAGGCATCTGTTGCTAGTGATCAAACATCACTTCAATCCTAGAAAAGATGTAATCTTTGATGCTAAACCTCTCCAATCCCACTCTCCATTCATCAGTTGGTCCTACAATACTGCTCAGGATGAGTACATCCTGATAGATGTTAGAGGACAGAAGATAAGATGTTCAAGCAAGGCCATCTTCAGTATGCCAAGCAAAGACAACAAGACTCTGTCTGAGCTTCCTCTTGATAATCCCAGCAAGGACCGTAGAGGCTATGAGGTTGCAAGGATAGTTTCCAACATGCAAAAGCTTCAGCAACAAAAGCAGTAAGAGAGTTTTGGTAGCATCAGTCTAAGGGGAGTTTCTAGATATAAAGACTGATGGCTACAAAATTCTCTAAGTACAACTGTTGCGGTCTCCACACTTTTGCTGCTGACCAACAAGCTGCTGTGGATAATCTTGTTTGTTGTGGATAGTTGTTCTCCTGCTGATGGACAACTCTGTTGCGGACAGCCTTATCTGATGAAGACCAGAGTTGCTGTTGATAGCCATATCTGCCGAAGACCAATCGTTGCTGCTGATTGGCAAAGCAAAAGCAACTTTTCCACTGACAACTTTCTGCTGCAAATCTGACACATCTCATGCAGAAAGAATGTCACTGGTGTAGACAATAAAAGACAACAACGCTCTCCTTCCAAGTATCCAGGCAATGATGCCTAAGAAGATGTTTGAGTAAAGTTATCCTTTGTTGTATTTATTGTCTTAACGTGTAGTTCAGCTTCTAGTAAACAAGATCAATGGCTTGTGTTCGATCTGATCCTTAGAATCAAGGGTCTGTCTTGATTCTAAGTTACTATATAAGTAGTGTATTGGTTCATTGTACAAGTGTGCCTTAATTAGAGTTTTCTCTATAATCTTGTAACCATTGAAGCTTAATACAAATTGCATTTATCAGTACTTCTTGTGTTTACTTGTTTACATTGCTTAGTTGTGATTGTTTCCGCCAATCTCAACCAGAATAGAACCATCTTGTATTCACCGATCCTACAACTATGTCCCAATCATGAATGCCTTCATGTCGTAATATTATGCACTGATTTCTGAAAACTTGACACCGGTCAGTTTTCAACCTGATGACTTGGAGCAGATCAATCCTGATGATTTGAAGAAAATGGACATTGATTGGTGTATGGCCACGCTGACTTTAAGGGCCAAAAGATTCATCAAAAGGACGGGTTTGGATAGATTCAAGCAGTGAAAGACTCTTGAGTTTTACATTAAAAAGGTGAGATGCTACAACTGTGACCAGCTGGGTCACTTTGCAAGAAACTACAAGGAGCCTTCATCCAAAGATCAGCATGAAAAGAAGATTTCTTCCGGAAAGCAAACTGCCAATCCTCCCAAATCCAACACTTCTTCAAGCTCCATAGCTCTGGTTTGTCAAGTTGATGGACATTATCACTAGGGAGAAAAAACTAAGGAAGTTGCTGACAAGGCCTTTATGGTAGATGTGGAGGATAAAGGAACGTGTGTCATGATCGAGCCAACTGAGGATCTCACTACTGTACCAACTGAGGTTATTTCTAAACTGTGTAGTACTAGATCATGTTTAAATGAAATTCAAAAATATAGATTCATCAATCAAGCTTTGATTGACGAATGAGATCACATTAAGGTGATGTATGACTATGTGGCCAAAAATGAGAAATTATATTTAAAGAAAATTCGTGATATTTTTGGAGAAAACCGATCTTTAATAGTGCAACTTAATACCAAAACCATTGACAATAAAATTTTGACTGAAAGAGTCCAAAAGGCAGAAAAGGCTAAATTATAGGTTGACGACATGGATATGGATCAGAAAATTTTGTTTGGTATAATTGATAAACAATTTAACAGAAAAGGCACAGAGGGTCTTGGATATAATTCTCATCCACCACCATATTCTAAGCAAGGTAGATTTGCTGATATGCATGTTGCTCATGTTCCTACTCCTTATGTCTGTTCTTTATCTGCTGATGATTATATTACATCCTCAGATTCTGACAGTTTTGCTTCATGTGCAGAGTCGAATTGTGTAACTTCAGAAGATGATTGTGATGAGAGTACCAGTTTTAGGAATGTTTTAAATAAACTTGAGTCGGATGAATGTAATAATATGTCCATGTCAAAACAAGATATTTGTGAACATGTTGAAAACTTGTATTTTTATTCTATGCCTTCTGAGCATATGGGATTGGGAAGTGATATTTCTAAATTTAAAAATGCTTTACCTTTTATTCCTAAATCCTTGAATGTTGTGCCCTGTGTTACCAAGTTTAAATGTGCATGAATTATTGTGACTGATGTACCACGTGAAACCATGAGCAACATGGATTTTTTCAGATTAAAGGAAGAACAACGTCTTTATGACAAAGTTATTGAAGATAGAATCGTATCATGTTCAGATGCCTCAACATCACAATCATCTTCATCTTGTGATAACAATTATCAGGCTAAGATGTCTTGTGATAAAGTTTGTTTTAGTTGTGGTGCTTCAAATCATGTTTCAAAAAGTTGTAAATTGATAACAATCGATTGTAATGAAGAATCGTCAATTTCATTGAATTCAAATGTGCCTTCTAAGTCTTCTCACAGTTGAAAATCTAGGCATAAAAGAATTAAGAATGTTAAAAATTATTTGAAAAGAACCTGGAAAATTAAAAATAGTGTTCTATTTGATGACCATGCTTCATCTAAGGAGGATTCTGATTAGGATTTCCATAAAATGTCTTATCTTGACAAGAAACTTCTTGATAGCAATGGTCTTGGTCAAAATGTCTAAATGATTGGTTGTGTATAGGGTCAACCAAGAAGAACCGAAGATAATATGTAGCATGTAGATAGTGGATGTTCCAGACATATGACCGATCAATTTAACTTGTTGCAAGATTATCATCCCATGGATGGAGATTATGTGGCTTTTGCTGGGAATCCAAGGGGAGGAAAGATTGAAGGTCAATGAACAGTCTCAAAAGGTGTAAATATTCTAGAGCATGTCAACTTCGTTCCCTAATTGAAGTACAATCTGATAAGCGTCTCTCAAATTTATGATAAAGACGTTTGTGCCCTGTTCAATTCAAAAGAATGTCTGATTTTGAAACTTGTAGTGGTGATTCCAGAAGAACTCATTCTCATGTGTGCTCCAAGAAGATACAACACCTATAGCTTAGATATGAATAACCCATCAGGAATCGAATCGTGTTTTCTTTTAAAGGCTTCTGAAGATGAATCATTTCTGTGGCATAAGAGGTTGGGAAACATAAATTTCAAAACCATGAACCGTCTGGTTCGAGGAAACCTTGTCACTGGTTTGCCTCTCAAATACTTCTCCCCTATGGAACACTATATCTCTTGTTTCAAGGGAAAACAACACAAATCATCTCACAAGCCCAAAACCACAAATTCCATTAATTCCCCTCTCCAATTACTTCACATGTATCTCTTCGGTCCTGTGAGTGTCATGAGTCTTGGACGTAAATCCTACTGTTTGGTAGTATCCGATGACTTCTCACGATTTACTTGGGTGTTCTTCCTGGCTAAGAAAGATGAGACGCCAGAGATTGTGAAGAGTTACCTGCTTCAAATAGAGAACCTCTTCAATCGGAGTGTGAAGACTATCCGCAGCGATCATGGAACAGAATTCAAGAATGGCACTCTTGATTCCTTTTGTGAAAGCAAAAGGAATTTCTCAACAATTCAGTGCACCTCGTACTTCTCAACAAAATGGTGTAGCTGAAAGAAGAAACCGCACGTTGATTGAAGCTACTAGAACTATGATTGTTGATTCCAAGCCTCCTGTAACCTTTTGGGCTGAGGCGGTCAACACTGCATGTTTTATGCAAAAATGGGTTCTCATCACAAAAAGTTGCAACAAGACACCTTACGAGATCATGTACAAGCGAAAACCAGTTATTGATTTCTTCAAAAAGTTTGGATGTGTGTGCACGATGCTGAATACTTCAGATCAGCTAAACAAGTTTGAAGCCAAAGCCAATGAATGCTATTTAGTGGGCTATTCATCTAATCAACGAGCGTTTCGTGTTTATAACAAACAAAGAAGGATGGTGTTGGAGTCCATTGATATTAATTAGCATGAAAGCAATCATACGGACGCTGGGGACGGTCCTAATTGGCTTTTTGATGTCGAATCACTATTTAAGTCATTTAATATCCCTGTGCTTTCAAATGAATTAACTCCTGCTAATCCTTACTTTTCTATGAACAATCTAGGGAACATAAATGATCCAAGTTCTTCCTCATCCAGTCAAAACGAAATTCATGTACCTACTGATGTTGAATCTAATATGGACTCTTTTGGTTCTAGTGCAATAAGTGAAACTATAGTAGAGGTTGCCCCACAATCAACTGCTGAATATCCTATTGTTGATGAAGTTGATCCTCCTGCTGACAATATCTCAAATCTGGATGACTCTTGGAAGAAGATGAGATTCCTCAGTTGAGAATTCACAAGAATCATCCCACCGACAATATCATTGGTCCCTCAATGTGGGTGTTCGTACCCGAAGTGCATGTGATGCATTAGATAACAACATGTTCTCGAGGTTCATATCTAAAGTAGAACCTAAGAACATAAAAGCAGCTTTGCTCGAGAACAGCTGGGTGGAAGCAATACAAGAAGAGTTACAACAATTCTCAAAACTTAATGTGTGGAATCTGGTGGACCTTCCCAAGAACAAAGTTCCGATTGGCACTCGTTGGGTGTTTCGCAACAAAAATGATGAAGGAGGAATTGTGGTTCGGAATAAAGCTCGTTTGGTTGTTCAAGGTTTCTATCAAGAAGAATGGATTGACTTTGAAGAAGTTTTTGCACCAGTGGCTCTCTTGGAAGCAATCAGAATGTTTCTCGCCTATGCAGCCTATATGGACTTCACCGTTCATCAAATGGATGTCAAAATCGCATTTCTATATGTAAAAGTTCAAGAGGAAGTTTATGTCAAGCAGCCACCGGGTTTCATTGATCCTAACTTTCCAGACTGTGTCTACAAGTTAGGCAAGGAATTGTATGGTCTTCACCAAGCACCTCGTGCGACGTTATCAAAGCATCTGCTTGAAAATGGTTTCACACGAGGAGCGATTGACCAAACTCTGTTTAAATGGAAGGATGGAAAGGATACAATCATGGTGCAAAATTATGTGGACGATATCATCTTTGGATCCACAAATCCTCGCCTGTGCAAGGAATTTGAAGAAGTGATGCGTTCTAAGATTGAAATGAGCTCTATGGGAGAAATTAAGTTCTTTTTGGGATTGCATGTTGATCAGTCCGAGTCAGGAATTCTCATTCATCAAGAGAAATATGTGAAAGAAATCCTGACCAATTTCAAAATGGCTGATTCCTATCCAGTCAAAACTCTCGTGGAAGTTCGACATTATCTGTCTCCCAATTTTGATGGTGAAAACATTGATCAGCACCTCTATCGCTCTATGATAGGATCTCTCATGTATCTCACTGTCAGCAGACCCAACATCTTGTTTGCACGTTTTCAGGCTAATCCTAAACTCTCTCATTTATCTGTTGTCAAACGTATTTTGAGATATTGAAAGTACAAGCCAAAATTGGGTCTTTGGTATCCTAAAAATGATTTGTTTGATCTTGTGGCTTATTCAGATTCAGACTACGGGGGATGCAACTTAGACGAATACATTGTCTCATGGCAATGTAAGAAACAATCCACCGTTTCCCAATCCACCATCAAAGCCGAATACATTGTCGCCGCCCTTTGTTGTTCCCAAGTCAGATGGATACACCATCAAATGCTTGACTATGGGATTACATTCCTTGAGACACCCATTCTTTGTGATAACAATGTCGTTCCCCATATCACCGAAAACCCAGTTCAGCATTCCAAAACCAAACAGATCGAGATCAAACATCATTTTATCCGTGATTGTGTTGAAAAGAAACATATTCAAATCGTTGAGGTCAAAACCGACAAGCAAACCATAGACATCTTCATAGAGGATTTTGACTCTACCAGATTTGCCCAACTGGTGGAGATGCTTGGAATGATAAACTTTCAGTAATCCTTGTATATATATTAGATGTTTTATGTTTATGCTTAAAAATCAAGAAAATTTCCAAAAATATTTTCCTGTTATGTATACTTTTACAAGTGGTTTTGTTATAGGAAAATTGAGAATTTAATATGTCAAAAATTGAAAAGAATTGCTTTGTGTACAGTCTTACAAGTGGTTTTGTTATAGGAAAATTGAATCTGACCTTTGAGAAATGATAGTGTCTGATCACATCTCTTGAACATGGAATGGACAAAAAGCGATGGTATTTACTGAGGTATAGTTGATAGGCCCGGCATATGGTTAAAAATTGTAAGTAGTGTGAAAACCTAAATTCTATCTCATACTTGTGTGTTTGAACCCGTTATTGAAACATCTAACCCATTTTGTCTATTAAGAAAACCAATTCAATCAGATATAATCCTACGTGTTGGTATCCTATTCATACGCCAGGTGACCGTCAAAGTAACTACATTTACCACCAATGACCCTGTATGTTTTTCTTGTTCATCTTGTTCCCATCCACTTGGATGATTTGACCTCGTCTGTTTTGCTTACGCAAAGATCTCTGGTGTTCAACATTTTCCTATCCGCTTGGATAATTTTACGACTTCTTCTGTTTTGCTTACGCAAAGATCTAGAATGTTCGTACCTTTTTAATATCTACATGGATATTTTTCATTTTAAATCTTCTAATCCACTTGGGTTTCTTATTTTATTTTGGTGGTGTTTTAAAATTATTAAGATGGTACCTTGGTTAAATAATTAAGAGATGATAGGATGAATATGGGTATTTCTTGAGAGTTGATAGGTTTTCAAAACCATTTTATTTCAATATGTGGGGTACACCTTGTATCATGCTTAAAAAGTACCTTATAATCACATGAAACCTATGTACAAACAAATGTTCGGGTTTACTTTACACAAATGTCAGCTATCTTTAGGGACTCACAGTAGTTGATTGCAAAAGAAAGTGTTTCAAGAGACTGAACAAATATTATCTCATGTTGGATCTTTTCCAAGAAGATAAGTGTGAATATTTTATTTTAAGTTTGTATAAAACTGTAAATATCTTGTGAAATAGTTTTTTATTTTATATCTGTTCTATGGCTATCGAAACTTTCAAGTCACCCGAAACTTCAAAATCACCCGAAACTACCTTGCCCTATCGAAACTAGGGGCATTTTGGTCTTTTACCACATGAAAAAAAATGTCTTCATAATTCGATTTTTTCGTCGTCAAGCCTCACTTTACCATCTCCGATCATTTTACACCTTCTTTTTGACACATAAAAGCTCTATAACCCTCTGTCTAAGCTTGCGAAATCAGTGTCTGTTACCTGATTCCCTGTCGTCTCCATCAATGTCATCATCATGTAAAGATTTTGTTAAGGTTTTTGTTTGGAATGACAGGTGATCAAACCTAGGGTTTTAGATGGATAGTATTCACGGCTAACACTTCACATTTATGGCCGATCAAGGTTTAGTTTTCTGTTAATCGACTCACCATTATTAATATCTTACATCTTGTGTACATATTTGCAGATTTTTCTTCGATTCATCGGTAAGATGGAGTTTCGACACTCACAGGCCAACTCTCACCCCGTTCTTTATCTTTTTAGTTAATTTCATGTTTATTTGAGTATGTAAATATCTTAGTCCTGATTATGTGTGACTGTTTATGAATAAATTGATTCAAGGGTTTGGGCATCGAAACTAAGTAGTTTCGATAAAAGGGGTAGTTTCGATAAAAGGGGTGTTAAAATAGGTTTTTCAAAATTTAAACAGGTTTTAAATCGAAACTAGTAGTTTCGATACCCAAATTTGCCCTAGTCTCTTTGTCCGAAACTATATAGTTTCGGTCATCCTTTTCTGATAATTTAAGTGTTAACTGAAACTTGTTGTTTCGATCGAAACTAGTAGTTTCGATAAAGCTTATTCTGAAATTCTCTAAGTGTTGATTGAAACTTGTTGTTTCGATCGAAACTAGTAGTTTCGATAAGGCCTTTTTCTGAAATTTTCTAAGTGTTGACCGAAACTTTTGGTTTCGATAGGGTCTGTCTCAGAAAATGTCTAAGTGTTGGGACAAATAGTTTCGATCAGGTTTTTTCTCTGAAATTTCTCTAAGTATCAAGCTTGATTGATCTTGTGTGTTTGCAGATATTGATCTCTTATTTGTAAAGAGGCACAATGTCTATGCTTTCCTTGATGCTAACGATCCAAAAAGTGTCGAGTTTGTTCCAGTCCTGAACTTCCTAGCCAATTCAAACATAAGCTTTGCCATCAGTCATAACCTTCTTGTGTTTGAAGTATCCATCAGTGAGTTTTGGGAAACAGCTCAATTAGTTACTATTAACAATGTGGAGCACATTAGGGCCACAGTTCGTGAGCAAGAGGTCTTATTTTCTGAAGCTACAATAAGACAAGTGTTGATGTTCAACGACAATCTAGAGGCACCAATAGAGTTTCCCAGCTTCTACATACAAGAATGTTTTAGAAGAATGGGTCATCCAGATGAATTCAATAGTGGCTAGATCATTACTAAATCCCTACCTTCACACTGGAGATATTTTGTGCACATCTTCATCCACTGCGTGTCCATTCGAAAGGGTGGTTTTGATTCTACAAATGCAGTGGCGGCATCTGCTGTTTTAGGGTTAATCAAATGGAGGAACTACAATTTCTTTGGACTGGTAGTTTCGATAAGGCCTTTTTCTGAAATTTTCTAAGTGTTGACCGAAACTTTTTGTTTCGATCGAAACTAATAGTTTCGATAGGGTCTGTCTCAGAAAATGTCTAAGTGTTGGGTCAAATAGTTTCGATCAGGTTTTTTCTCTGAAATTTCTCTAAGTATCAAGCTTGATTGATCTTGTGTGTTTGCAGATATTGATCTCTTATTTGTAAAGAGGCACAATGTCTATGCTTTCCTTGATGCTAACAATCCAAAAAGTGTCGAGTTTGTTCTAGTCCTGAACTTCCTAGCCAATTCAAACATAAGCTTTGCCATCAGTCACAACCTTCTTGTGTTTGAAGTATCCATCAGAGAGTTTTGGGAAACAGCTCAATTAGTTACTATTAACAATGTGGAGCACATTAGGGCCACAGTTCGTGAGCAAGAGGTCTTATTTTCTGAAGCTACAATAAGACAAGTGTTGATGTTCAACGACAATCTAGAGGCACCAACAGAGTTTCCCAGCTTCTACATATAAGAATGTTTTAGAAGAATGGGCCATCCAGATGAATTCAAGAGTGGCTAGATCATTACTAAATCCCTACCTTCACACTGGAGATATTTTGTGCACATCTTCATCCACTGCGTGTCCATTCGAAAGGGTGGTTTTGATTCTACAAATGCAGTGGCGGCATCTGCTGTTTTAGGGTTAATCAAAGGGAGGAACTACAATTTCTCTGGACTGGTATTCACACAACTCAAGGAAAATCTATCTGGGTCTGTAAAAGAAAAGTTTCTAGTCTACCCAAGATTCCTTCAGATCATCATAAATCATCTCCATCCAAATCTTCAACAGGGAGGAACTATGCTGGTTTTTTATCATATGGGAGCAAAGACTCTGAGCTACATGAAGAGCAAAAACAAGAGAACAAATAGAGTTATTGTTGATATCCCCTTGTTTGGTCATGTAATTGGTGAGGAAGAAGAGTTTGTACCAGATATTGATCCTGGTCTACCTATTGAAGAAGATAATGACTCATCTGAGGAACAAGTTAAGGTAGAACAAGATCAAGGGAACCAGCAAGAGGCTGAAGATGAAGCTGATATTGAAATCCCCATTGTTCAAGAAGAAGAACAACCCGCTGATGAACCTGTGCTAGAAGCTCCTTTTGTTGAGGAAGTATAGATCCCTATTAAACCAGTGGTTAATGTTGAAGCCGGTATACAAGGAGATGTGGAGGAGGCTGCAGAGTCCAGTGGGACTCTGGATGCAGGAATCTATGGGTTAGACTACTACAAGTCAGACCTGATGCTCAAACTGAACCCCTTGCATCATCCTCCAAAAGATAAGCTGATTCAGACTCCGATTATGAGCTTGAAGAGCCCAAGGCAAAGAAAATTAAGACAGGGTTTAAATGTCACACCCCGACCGATGGCAGAATCATCGGGGCGGGACATGTAGACTGTTCATAGCACATGGTTGACTAAATTGAAATAATATAAAGTCAAATTTCCATTACAAATAATCCAAGTACAACCAAATTCAAACAATGAAACATAAAACAACTCATAGAATTCTTGATTTAAATTGCTAAGTCCAAATCCTATATTGAGCACGTCTTGAATCATTCTCACATATTAGGGCCAGAAACATGAATAAAATAAAGTCAACTAAAAAGTTGGTGAGTATAACACAGTTGTATATAGATAGCATATAGTTGAAAACAAATCGTTTACAAGACATGATAAAATAAGGCATTTATGGGGAGTAGCTATTGTGTAATCAAGTACAACCAAACCTTTGTAACTAGTATGCAAATTGTGTTTTCGGTATCAATCACCTCCACTTGGGTGGGTTTGTCAGACTCAATAGATCTATCATCGAAAACCGTCGGCTTGTATAGTTAATGATTGCACATAAGTTTTCACAAAGTTTAGCACAACTAGCACTCGGGCACAAAGCTCAAATTTTGCACACATGTATGTAGATAGGATTTTGCACTTGTGTTGTTTGTGTAAATGTAAATGTGTAATGTGTATAAAGTTCATGTTCCACCCCAAAAGTGTAAAAGAGTAAAAAGGGGTTGTGAATACTCACTTGGTATGGAAGTGTAGCTAACAAAGAGTATACATAAAATAAGAATCCTTGATACGCACGAGTTAACCTAGATAATAATGTATATTGAATCAAATATGTGCACAAAGTTTAAGTGTAAAAATGAAGGTTGAATTTGTGTATAAAACTATTTATTTGTATTTAAAAGTACTGAATAACATATATAAAGTTTTGAAGTAAATATTTTTGAAACATTTTGATTAAGGTTGGGAATTGAATAGTAAAATAGAATATTTATAAAATCATTGATTATGAAAATAAAGTATGTGTTAAATGTAATTTAATAAATAAATAAATGTTTTTATTTAAAATGAAGAATAAATAATCTTTATTTATTTATTTATAAAGTATGTAACTTACAAATAAAATGTTTTAAATGAAAAGTTTAATAACAAATTTAATTTTATAAACTTTTAATTAAATGATTTTCCATTTATTCCAAGATTAATTATTTGATCTTTTCAAATATTTTTTTATAAAACTAACTATTTTTATTTAAAAACTTAATTTGGAATTTTTACAGATTAAAATAAAACAACAATAATTCTGATCAAAGATTCTGACCTAGACACGACCGTGACTGGGAAGGACACGATCGCGCTCGAACCACGGGAGCGACCGCGCTAGTCGGGACGCGACCGGGTTTGATCAAACAGAGGCCAACTTGGACACATCACGAGGCACGACCGTGTCTTAGCTCGGCACGGTCGTGTCTATGATTCTAAGACACAACAGAGATTAGCCCATAGGGCATGACTAGGTCTGGACAGGAGGACACGACCGCGCTACATGACGCACGACCGCGCTAGATGATTAGCGCGACCGTGTCTCTTCCAAATCAGACACGAATTGACAAATTCTTGTATTTTAAATACTGAAATTGTTAGGGCTTTTGATTATTGAGTTGTTACGAGTCTATTTAAATAAATTAATTGTATGGAAATCGTGTTTAAGAGTGGAATCGATTAAATCTTTTCTTATTAAAATAATAATTCTGATTCGGACGATTTCTGTGATGGAAGCCCCAATTAACAGAGGGCTTTTGTTATGAGGACTAAATCGAATGAGAAAAAGGTGATAATTACCTTGGAGAGTATCGGATTGATAGAAAGCGGTAGAAGAAAGTTCCGGCGTCGTCGATAACGGCTTCCGGCGACTTCGACTGCAATTCCGGCTAGGCTAGAGAGTCCAGAGACTTGACGAGATTCGGGAGGTGCGAATTCCTTTCTTGATTGGGAGGATTTGGGTTCAGAGGAGGATTCGAGTTTTTTGCTTGAATTGCTTGAGAGAGATTTCGAGGTTGATAGTATGAAACTGAGACGTTTGTAAAATTTGAAAATGGTGATACACTCGTTAAGGGGAAAAGAAACGTAGGACTGTTACGGATTCTCAAAGATCGGGTGATTAAACTGCATTTACGTTTCAACTGTTACACAGGCGCGACCGTGCCCAAATATGCCCAAAGAGAATTTCGTCCCGAAATTTAGTTAGAGGAAACAACGGTATCAGTAAAAAGATGAGGGTACTTGAGCTTCATTTGGTCTTCTCGTTCCCAAGTGAACTCAGGACCACGCTTAGATTCCCAACGAACTTTGACAATAGGAATGCGACTTCGTTTGAGCTGTTTGACTTTACGATCCATAATTTCCACCGGCTTCTCAACGAAGTGCATCGTTTCATCAATGCGCACGTCATCAAGCGGTATATGGAGATTTTCATCAGCGAGACACTTCTTCAGATTAGATATATGAAATGTAGGATGTACATTTCCAAGAGATGGAGGTAACTCGAGCTTGTAGGCCACTTTCCCAATCCTTTCAAGGATCTTGAATGGACCAACATAACGAGGTGCTAACTTGCCTTTCTTTCCAAAACGGATCACGCCCTTCCATGGAGACACCTTTAGAAGAACAAGGTCACCGACTTGGAATTCCAAGGGTTTTCGACGTTTGTCGGCATAACTCTTTTGCCGACTCCTCGCTACTCGAATATTGTCACGGATTTGAATAATCTTGTCGGATGTTTCTTGAATTAACTCAGGACCAGTGATTTGTGCTTCACCAATCTCGTTCCAACAGATAGGAGAACGACACTTGCGACCATAGAGAGCTTCGAATGGAGCCATGTTGATACTTGTGTGGTAGCTATTGTTGTAAGAAAACTCAATGAGGGATAGATGTGAATCCCAATTGCTACCAAAATCGATTACACAAGCTCTAAGCATGTCTTCAAGAGTTTAGATTGTTCGCTCGGTTTGACCATCAGTTTGCGGATGGTAAGCCGTGCTCAAATCCAATCGAGTACCAAGAGCCTTTTGGAGAGATTGCCAAAATCGAGTGGTGAACCGAGCGTCTCTATCGGATATTATGTTCACGGGAACACCATGACGGCTCACAATTTCATCAAGGTAAATTCGGGCTAGTTTCTCCACTTTGAAGTCTTCGCGGATAGGCAAGAAATGAGCGGATTTAGTGAGACGATCAGTGATCACCCAAATACTATCATATCCACTCGAGGTGCGAGGGAGCTTGGTAATGAAATCCATAGTTATATTCTCCCATTTCCACATGGGAATTTCTGGTTGTTCGATTAAACCGGATGGACGTTGATGTTCAGCTTTGACTTTGGAACAGGTTAAGCATTTGGCCACATAAAGAGCTATGTCTTTCTTTATACCGGGCCACCAATAAAGTTGGCGAAGATCTTGGTACATTTTATCCGCACCAGGATGAATAGAATAACGAGTCTTATGAGCCTCGTTCATGAGAAATGCACGGAGATCGTCGCGATCGGGAACCCAAATACGGTTCAAGTAATAAAGTAAGCCATTGGGTTTTGATTCAAGCAGAAGTTCAACACCACACGACATTTCCTCGTACATGTTACCCTCGGTGAATGAGACGTGTTGAGCTTCTAAGATACGGGTTTGAATACGGGCACAATGAAGCATAACATGGTCCTTTCGACTCAAATCATCGGCTACAACATTCGCTTTGCCGGGATGGTAACGAATCTCGCAGTCGTAGTCATTAAGGAGTTCGACCCAACGTTGCCTCATATTGAGTTCTTTTTGGTTGAAAATATGTTGAAGACTTTTGTGGTCGGTGAACACCACACATTTCGTGCCATATAGGTAATGTCTCCAATCTTTAATGCGAATACGACCGCACCCAGCTCGAGATCGTGCGTCGTATATTTCTTCTCATGAACTTTGAGTTGCCTTGATGCATAAGCGATTACCTTGCCTCGTTGCATGAGAACACAACCAAGACAATGATTAGAAGCATCACAATAGACAACTAAATCATCATTTCCATCGGGGAGAGTCAATATGGGAGCATTGCACAACTTTTGCTTGAGGGTTTGGAAAGCTTCTTCTTGTTTCGGTCCCCATTCATAAGTCTTACCCTTGTGGGTCAAAGCGGTAAGAGGGACAGCAATCTTTGAGAAGTTTGAGATGAAGCGACGATAATAACTCGCAAGACCAAGAAATGAACAAACTTCTGTAGGAGTCTTCGGGGCATTCCAATTCTTAACCATTTCAATCTTAGCAGGATCAACATGAATACCCTTGTCGTTGACGATGTGACCAAGAAATTGAACTTCCTTTAGCCAGAATTCACATTTGGAGAATTTGGCATATAGTTGTTCTTTTCTCAAGAGGTCCAAAACCAATCTAAGGTGTTGTTCATGATCGGCTTTAGTCTTGGAATAGATTAAGATATCGTCAATGAAGACGATCACGAATTTATCAAGGTATGGTTTGCACATACGATTCATGAGATCCATGAAAACTGCGGGTGCATTGGTTAGCCCGAAAGGCATAACCATGAACTCGTAATGCCCATACCTTGTTCGAAAGGCAGTCTTAGGAATGTCATCTTCTTGAACACGAAGCTGATGATAACCGGATCGAAGATCAATCTTTGAGAAACAAGTAGAACCTTGAAGTTTGATCAAAGAGATCATCGATTCTAGGCAAAGGATAACGGTTCTTGATAGTAAGCTTGTTGAGTTCGCGGTAGTCAATACACATGCGAAATGATCCATCCTTCTTCTTAACAAATAAGACGGGTGCACCCCACGGTGAATGACTTGGGCGAATGAAACCTTTGTCGGAGAGCTCTTGAAGTTGACTTGCAAGTTCTTGCATTTCAGAAGGTGCAAGACGATAAGGAGCTCTAGCAACGGGGTTAGCTCAAGGTATAAGATCAATACGGAACTCTACTTGACGAACGGGAGGAAGACCGGATAAATCCTTCGGAAAAAGTTTGGGGAAATCCCGAATGATCGGAATGTCTTGGATACTTTTCTCCTTGCCATCCTTTTGAACAATATGAGCTAAGAAAGCAATGTACTTCTTTCGTAAGTACTTTTGAGCGGTAGTACACGACATCAACTTAAGTCCCTTGCAAGGCTTTTCACCAAAAACCCTTAAGGTTTCTCCTGATGGTAGCGGAATTCGGATACACTTTTCAAAGCAAATGACTTCGGCATGATGATTTGATAGCCAATCCATACCTATGATAATATCAAAGCTTCCTAGTGGCATTGGAACAAGGTTGATTGGGAATGAATGATCATTTAGTTCTAAGGAGCAATCATAAATAATGGAGTCAATTGTAAGGGAGTCACCATTCGCTATTTCAACGGTGAAGGTTTTCACTAATTGGGATCGTGTCTTTGCAAGTAAAGGCTCAAAATTAAGTGACACAAAACTTTTATCGGCATCGGTATCGAACAAAATGGAGGCATATTGACTATTAACAAGGAACGTACCATTAACCACGTCGTTGTTGGCTTGAGCTTCGTTGGCGTTTATGTTGAACGCACGCCCACGAGCTCCACCTTGTCTAGCATTTCCAAGTCTTGGACATTGATCATGAAAATGGTTCGGGTCACCACACTCATAGCAAGCATGCCCATTAGCAATGGCGGGAGCACCTTGATTAGCACTTGAGGTACGGTTCGGTTTGGAGGGTGGACTTGGCCAGCAAGAGCTTTGGCCCTACAAACATTGATAGTATGACCATATCTCCCACAATGAGTACAAAAGCGACATGGGATAGTTTGAGGATGATGATAATTGCAGGTGGCACAAAGAGGGTAGATCCCAACATATGGCTTTTTAGCCGGCGCTTGAACCATAGGTGCAGCTTGGTTGACGGGAACAGCAGGAGTAACCACAACAAAATTTCTAACCTTCCTCTTTCTATTACTGTAAGAGGGCTCGGTTGTGGTTTCTTTGTTGTGAGTAGGAGGGGTTACGGTTTCAGAAACTTTCTTAGAACCCTTTTTGGTAAGAGTTCCAGCTTTCACATGATTATCAGTTAAGGTAGCGGATAGACGAATAGCATCCTCCAGAGTAGCAGGATTTCTACCTAAGACAGTATCTTGGATTTGTCTTGGTAGCCCACCAATATAATTTTCGATACAACGGGACAAAGGAGTGACCATGTGGGGCACGAGAAGACTCAACTCATGGAACCGAGTTGTATATGCTAAGCTTTCCCCACTATCTTGGGCAAGATCCCAAAATTCAGCTTCTAACTTTTTCACTTCATTTCGAGGGCAGAACTCCTCAGTCATAAGCCTTTTGACCTCATCCCAAGGTAAGGCCATAACTACATCAACACCCCTATTCCTTTTCTCCCCATTCCACCATGTAAGTGCCCGTTTTTGTAGGACACTTGTAGCATGACGAACACGGAGATTGTCAGGACAGTCACTATTGAGAAAGGTATTCTAAATGCTTTCAAATCATTGAAGGAGTCCAGTAGCTCCTTTGGTACCAAAGAACTTGAGGGGATTGCACGAGTTGAAGTGCTTGAAGGTGCATTGAGATGGATTGTTACCACCATTTCCACCATTATTACCACTATTGCTTCCATTTCCACCATTGTTGCCATTGGTGGCTCCATTGGCTTGGGTGAGTTGTGTCACCAATTGGGTAAGAATAGTAGCAATGTCGGTGTTGGCGTTGGTTGCGGGAGCACGACGAGGAGGCATTCTACAGATTTTCACAAGACAAGAAGGATTGTAAGAACTTATGAGATTTGATAAGATTTAATAGAATGAGATAACAAAAATAAAAATAGATATTCTTAGTTTGGATTGTACTCAAAAGTGACAAAATCACTTGAATACTATGGCACATTAAGGTTAATTAAACTTATATAATTTTTCAAGGAGACATGCTTTAGCCTATAAGTAAACACTCATCTCGGGGATTCCCAGGAAAGCATACAGGTCCCTCGGTTGATTGGGATTTATGCGAAATGCTTTCCTAGACAGAAAACCCAAAATACAGGTGTCACCCTTCCAGATTGCACGTGTCCTCAAATAATTTAACAAGTTTAAAAACCTTAACGAAGAAATAAAAATTTTAGAGATTTTTGCTTCAATAATTTTTCCACATGCTAAGAAGGATAAAGATAGAAAAGAAAATAGAAATATTATGAGGTTTTAGGATATACGAAAGGATATTATTTATTAAATTATTATTTAAAAAGATCCTACTAAGTCATGAATTTTTAACAAGTAAGGTATCAAATATAATAATAATTAATCATGGTAAGCATGTACCACATAGCATGTAACACATAGCACAAAAATCATGAAACATAGTATAAGTGGGTGTCCTAAAGTTATAGTCTAGGTCAAGGTGTCTAATAACCTAATTCCCTATAACCAAGGCTCTGATACCAATCTGTCACACCCCGACCGATGGCGGAATCATCGGGGCGGGACATGTAGACTGTTCATAGCACATGGTTGACTAAATTGAAATATATTAAAGTCAAATTTCCATTACAAATAATCTAAGTACAAACAAATTCAAACAAAGAAACATAAAACAACTCATAGAATTCTTGATTTAAATTGCTAAGTCCAAATCCTATATTGAGCACGTCTTGAATCATTCTCACATATTAGGGCATGAAACATGAATAAAATAAAGTCAACTAAAAAGTTGGTGAGTATAACACAGTTGTATATAGATAGTATATAGTTGAAAACAAATCCTTTACAAGACATGATAAAATAAGGCATTTATGGGGAGCAGCTATTGTATAATCAAGTACAACCAAACCTTTGTAACTAGTATGCAAATTGTGTTGTCGGTATCAATCACCTCCACTTGGGTGGGTTTGTCAGACTCAATAGATCTATCATCGAAAACCGTCGGCTTGTATAGTTAATGATTGCACATAAGTTTTCACAAAGATTAGCACAACTAGCACTCGGGCACAAAGCTCAAATTTTGCACACATGTATGTAGATAGGATTTTGCACTTGTGTTGTTTGTGTAAATGTAAATGTGTAATGTGTATAAAGTTCATGTTCCACCCCAAAAGTGTAAAAGAGTAAAAAGGGGTTGTGTATATTCACTTGGTATGGAAGTGTAGCTAACAAAGAGTATAGATAAAATAAGAATCTTTGATACGCACGAGTTAACCTAGATAATAATGTATATTGAATCAAATATGTGCACAAAGTTTAAGTCAAAAAATGAAGGTTGAATTTGTGTATAAAACTATTGATTTGTATTTAAAAGTACTGAATAACATATATAAAGTTTTGAAGTAAATATTTTTGAAACATTTTGATTAAGGTTGGGAATTGAATAGTAAAATAGAATATTTATAAAATCATTGATTATGAAAATAAAGTATGTGTTAAATGTAATTTAATAAATAAATAAATGTTTTTATTTAAAATGAAGAATAAATAATCTTTATTTATTTATTTATAAAGTATGTAACTTACAAATAAAATGTTTTAAATGAAAAGTTTAATAACAATATTAATTTTATAAACTTTTAATTAAATGATTTTCCATTTATTCCAAGATTAATTATTTGATCTTTTCAAATATTTTTTTATAAAACTAACTATTTTTATTTAAAAACTTAATCTGGAATTTTTACAGATTAAAATAAAACAACAATAATTCTGATCAAAGATTCTGACCTAGACACGACCGTGCCTGGGAAGGACACGACCGCGCTCGAACCACGGGCGCGACCGCGCTAGTCGGGACGGACCGGGTTTGATCAAACAGAGGCCAACTTGGACAATTCACGAGGCACGACCGTGCCTTAGCTCGGCACGGTCGTGTCTATGATTCTAAGACACAACAGAGACTAGCCCAGAAGGCATGACTAGGTCTGGACAGGAGGACACGACCGCGCTGCTAGTAGGCACGACCGCGCTACATGATGCACGGCCGCGCTAGATGATTAGCGCGACCGTGTCTCTTCCAAATCATACACGAATTGACAAATTCTTGTATTTTAAATACTGAAATTGTTAGGGCTTTTGATTATTGAGTTGTTACGAGTCTATTTAAATAAATTAATTGTATGGAAATCGTGTTTAAGAGTGGAATCGATTAAATCTTTTCTTATTAAAATAATAATTCTGATTCGGACGATTTCTGTGATGGAAGCCCCAATTAACAGAGGGCTTTTGTTATGAGGACTAAATCGACTGAGAAAAAGGTGATAATTTCCTTGGAGAGTATCGGATTGATAGAAAGCGGTAGAAGAAAGTTCCGGCGTCGTCGATAACGGCTTCCGGCGACTTCGACTGCAATTCCGGCTAGGCTAGAGAGTCCAGAGACTTGACGAGATTCGGGAGGTGCGAATTCCTTTCTTGATTGGGAGGATTTGGGTTCACAGGAGGATTCGAGTTTTTTGCTTGAATTGCTTGAGAGAGATTTCGAGGTTGATAGTATGAAACTGAGACGTTTGTAAAATTTGAAAATGGTGATACACTCGTTAAGGGGAAAAGAAACGTAGGACTGTTACGGATTCTCAACGATCGGGTGATTAAACTGCATTTACGTTTCAACTGTTACACAGGAGCGACCGTGCCCAAATATAGCGCGACCGTGCCTAGGCACCGGGCGCGATCGTTCCAGGACCAATCGCGCGATCGTGCCGATGCACTTGGCGCGACCATGCCAGGACGAAGCACGACCGTTCCAGGACGAAGCACGACCGTGCTAGACTAGGGTTTCTTGACATTTTTCAACTTTAGTCCTTGACTTTTCAGGTTTGGTAAGTTTGAATGAAATAATTACTTGTATAGTGTTTAAATGTATATAATCGAGTAAAACTTGCGAATTTGTATTGAATCATTGCATTTAATTTATGTCGAGAAAATAACACAAAACAGTGCACGAGTATTGAGTTCGAAATACATTACATTGAATTTGAAAATATGAATACTAAAATCAGAAATGTTACATTAAAGATCTATCATCTTCCTCTGATTCCATTTTTGGTTCACCACAACCCACACCTCCACCATAACCACAGCCAACACCACAACCTATGCCACCTCCATCTCCACAACATGCACCCATCCCTACACCACCACCATCACTCAACAAGTACACACCCACATCACCATCTCATGAACCAACATCATCAGTGCCGAGAGTCAAAACCTTAAGTCTTGAAGTGAAGAAGCTACAGGATCATGTCAAAGAAAAGGTGACAGTGATTGAAGGTTTAAGAATCGAGCTAAATGAATGTAAAGAAGAGGTTAAAGACCTAAAGCTTTAAGTTGGGGGCTTACATACTCAGCTTGAGATCCAGCAAACTCAACTTGAAACCCAACAAAAGCTCATCCCAAAGCAACATGATGAATTCAAAGCCTTAGTTGCAGTTGTTGAGCAACTAAAGGCTTCTTTAGTAAAGTCTGTTAAGCAACAAGAAACAAGCAACCACCTCCACAAACTAGGGGGAGACCACTTCGGGTGTGGAACCCTCTTCCCCTGCCTTGGTCACAAATCCTGAATCTGCTTTGACCATCTTCTCCGAACCTGCCACTAAGCCAAAGGAAGTTGTGGAGGTTAAAATTGAAGAGCATGAGTTCAACTTTCCCTCAGCAAGTGAAAGAAGAGAAGACAGGAAGTGAGGGAAGGGAACTGAGACTGAGGTTGAAACGGTGATTCTGGATGAATAGGATGTGGCATCTGACGATGAGCTCAATGTCCTCCTAGATGATATAGACAACTTTGGCTACAATGAACTATATCCAGTTATCCTACCTACCGAGGAAAAGGAGACTGAAAGGACAAGATACTTCACAGAAGAGGGAGATGAAATCCAACCCCTATCTGATGAAGATAAAACAGAAGAAGATGTTCAGGTCAACATTGTGAAGCCTGTTGTAACTGAAGAATCAACTCCAACAGAACCAGAATCCACTCAAGCTCCACCTCATTCAACTCCTGATCCCAACTATCCTAATCCTAAGAAACCATGGATGGGAAAGCTTATAGTAGAGGAGAGCCCGCAAACCTATGAGTGGATAGCCGAACATCAAGAGCAGAAGAGGCCTCTGGTTGGATGGAAATATGATCCTGAGAGGAAGCTTTTCATTATCAGAATATATAAAGGAGGAGTTCAACATTTCAAGAACATGAATCACTTCCAAACTCTTCACTTCTATGACCTCAGAGATCTGGCCAAGCTTCCCCTTCAAAATCCAAGGAAAGTGATGATGGCCTCAGATTTTGAGCATTACCTATGTAGAAATAAAGATTGATGGCTACAAAATTCTCTAAGTACAACTGCTGCGGACTCCGCAGTTTTGCTGCTGACCAACAAGCTGTTGCGGATAAGCTTGTTTGCTACGGATAGTTGTTCTCCTGCTGATGAACATTTCTGCTGCGGATAGCCTTATCTGCTGAAGATCAGAGTTGCTGCGGATAGGCTTCTCAGCAGCATCAAACACTTGATGCTGCTGATAAGCAAATCATCACGGTATGGTCATTGGCCTTGATTTTAACTTTGCACATCTCATCTTTGAAGGTTTGAGATATAACCTTCAAGAAGGTGCAAAGCAGAAATTCTATATGTACCCAAGGTTCTTGCAAGAGGTTTTCAACAATGAACTAAAAGATCTTTAAAAACCGGTAAGAATCTATCTTATCTTGGGTCATAAAAATAATATTTTTCAAAGCATGAGAACTGTTTCCAAAAAGTTCTCAGGGGTCAATGTTCCATTGTTATATACAATGATGAACATACAAAGCACCTAGGGTGACAGTTCAGCAATCCCAGCTGATACTGATCACACACCCTCAACTTCAAAACCTGAACAACAAACTGCTTCCACTGTTCGAACCCCGGTGCATACTACTAAGGATGCACTAGCACAAAAACTACTTACACCTCTTTTGGATGTTATCACCGCCCAACTGGAACACCGGGCCCCAGTTGTGGCAAAATATACCAGAAAAAGGAGCAAGAAGACTCCTTCTATTCTTGTCTCATAGGCCCAATCCTAACCTAAAAGCCCTCATTCAGAATCCCAACATTCTGATGAGAATATCAAAAGGGATAGCCAAACCATTAGAGAGACTTCCTTGGAAGTTTCTCTATTAGGATCAGGATCACTTCTCGGATCCATAGAACAACCTGCTGAGCCTTATCATTATTTTTCTTCTTTTAACTTAAGTGCAAAGGCACCTAGTCAAGATGATATACCTTCTCCAACTACCACTATTTTGGAGGTATTGATTGACTTGGCTGCTAATGTACCCAACCTAAGTTCATCACCTAAGAAGGTTCACTATGGGAGTGATGATAGAGTGAATGTGGAAAGGGCTGTCACTACTCCTAGTACATCAATTGACCAGGAGGACAGTGATTACATCACTAAGACCCTAACCACGGCAACTCACAGTGAGGATGTTTCTCTTGAAACACTCTTCACTGAGAGGAATCCCAGGTGCCAAGAAAACCAGGGTGGTGGGGATGCAGAGGCTAGGACTAAGGCCCCATCTTGTTCCAAGGATTCCACAACTGTGGATGAGGACATAATGAAACTTCATAATTTGGAATTGACGGCCAGGGTGGCAATGCTAGAGGTTGAAGTGTCCAAACTGAGGCACCAAGTCTCTATGCATGAAGCCCATCAATTCCCTCCAGTGACTACTCCCTCCCTTGTATCAGTGGGCACTCAAACAGATGAAACCCTATGCACTGATGCAACCAAAAAGGGGGAGATAGTTACTGCGGAAGATGATGCTGACAGCCTCAAAGAATGGATACAAGAGTAGGCTGCTTTTCAAAGTTCTCTCTTCAAACCTGCTTTTGTTCAAATCCATGACTTGCAAGACTCAGTAGATGAAGAGGAAGATATCACTGAGGATTGGAAGTTAGTTGTACGAGCTTTTGATGAGGTATTGAAGAATGAAAGTCAAAATGAAGACACACCTTCATCATTCAGCATACTTCCTGCTGCTGCAGCCATATCAAGACAGACCATTACCCCTCAATTCACATCGACTGCATATAAGCAAGAATTTAACTCCATTCTAGCTTGGGGGTATGATGGTCTATCTGAGAGATTATGGATTGGATGGGAGTTTGGTGGAGTAGAAGAGTTGAATTAGAATACATTGAATCCACTTCAGGTTCTTGAAATGTATCTATAAAGCTGCATCAACACATCTACAGATCTCTCAACAGAACTTGCAATCGACAGGTTCTATGTCTTGATGGAGGATAATCTGCCCTGGTTTGAAAGATTACTAGAAGAAGCAAACAGGGTGGCCTATCCTGAACACCATGCAGAATCTTCAACAACATCAGAACAAAGACTGACTCCAAGACTTGACTTGATCAGGAGCAGTGCTTTAACAGAAGAAGAAGTTCTATGTTGGAGAAGATTTTTCTACAACGAAGTGGTCAGCAGCCTGGATGTGCAAGGATGGTCAAGCAGTGGGTCCTCTGGCTTTCAATTCTTCTTAAGTGATGGATCATCTCTCATAATTAACAACATCCAAGAGATCATGCTTCTCAATCCAGACTTCCTGAACAAGGTCTTTGAGCTCAGAACACACATCTGCAACATCAACTCCTTAGAAAGTTAAGCAGTGATCAAGATTATCAAATATTATCTTGAAAAGGAGGGATGGCTTGCAATGGATGACTCTGACTCAGATCTATCCCTTCTCTCCTCACCAACTATCATACTGAGTGGAGCAGTAGAGTCAAGAAAAGTGGCTGCTCAGCATGTCAAAGAAGCCTTCAAAGCCATACATGGGAGTGAATGGGAAAAGGAAGAAAGTGAAGCAGTCCCTTCCTCGGTGTCTATTCCTCAACTTGCCAATGAAGCTGAATCTGAGATCCCAACAGCATCTCTTACATCTATTGTTGTGATTCATGAAGCTAAAGCAGAGGCATCCAACAAAGATAAGGGAAAGGGCATCATGATAGAAGAAGAAGAAGTAAGATTAAAGAAGGATAAGAAAGAAAGGGAGGGAAAGAGAAGAAGAGGAGATGGCAGAGTTTAGAAAGATTCAAGAAAGAAAAGTTGTCATTCTTCTCAGAGAACAAAAGATCCAGTTGCATGCTAGGCAACTGGATGCTATGAAAGTTAAAATTCCTACAGCTACTCAATTACAAGAAGATTAAGCTCTAGCTCTTCAGCTGCAGGAACAACTCAATAAAGAAGAGGAAGAGAGAGAAAAGAAAAGGAAGGAAGAGGCTAAGTTCAGAATAACTGACTCTGAACTAGCCAAAGAAATGAGAGAGGAGTGGATAGACGCTCTGATTTCTCAAGGTGAGGATGCAGACTACCTTGAGAAATTGTCAAATAAAGAAATCTACAGAGTTTTCATGGGTCAGCAAGGTCAATTGGCAAATAAGAAAAGGGCTAAAGAAGAAGAAAAAGCCAAACCAAAAACCAAGAAGACCATTGCTTTTAACATTAGGACCCATGAAGAAAGGAAGGTCATGATAGACTTCCTAAAGGCTAGAGGAGAAAGTGGAAAGAGGCTAGGTCCCATGAGTTTCATGAACCTGCAAGCCTTGTATCGCAAAGTAAAGAAGGAAGATGAAGAAAGATTAGGAAAGACAGGCTCCAAGAAAAGGGTGATTACTCAAACTGATGACAGAAAACCAAAGAAACCCAAGCCTACTCCCTCATCCACCCCTTCCTCTATTCAACAACCTTCCACTCTCCCTCATAGACCTCCCTCCTCTCCACCCAAAAAGTCCAAATCCTCCCACCCAGCTCCTCCTCATCAACAGCCTCCCAAGAAGAAAACCAAACCTATTGCAACACCAGAAGACCCAAGAGAAATTGTTATCTGGTTCTACAGCAATCAAGATCAATGGTTTGAGGTTTTTAGGGAAGGGTAGAAGAAAAGAGATCAATATAAAAATCAGTTGATGAGGTAATGCAGCTCCCAGATTATGATCTTAGAAGAATGATGGAGCTGGGTGAAGCCAATGAGCCCAAGAATGAAGGTGGAAGGCATCTATTTCTAGTGATCAAACATCACTTCAATCCTAGCAAAGATGTAATTTTTTATGCTAAACCTCTCCAGTCCCACTTTACATTCACTAGCTGGTCCTACAATGCTACTAAGGATGAATTCACAATAACAACTGTCAGGGGTCAACATATGAGATGTTCTAGCAAGGCCATTTTTAAGATGTCAAGCAAGGATATCAAGTCTCTGTCTGAACTTCCTCTTGACAATCCCAGCAAGGACCTGAGAGGCTATGAGGTTGCAAGGATAGTTGCCAACATGCACAAGCTTCAGCAACAAAAGCAGTGAGAGATTTTTGGTAGCATCAGTCTAGGGGGAGTTTGTAGAAATAAAGAGTAATGGCTACAAAATTCTCTAAGTACAACTGCTGCGGACTCCACAGTTATGCTGCTGACCAACAAGCTGTTGCGGATAAGATTGTTTGCTGCGGATAGTTGTTCTCCTACTGATGAACATTTCTGCTGCGGATAGACTTATCTGCTGAAGACCAGAGTTGCTGTGGATAGGCTTCTCAGTAGCATCAAACACTTGATGCTGCTGATAAGCAAATCATCAGCAACTTTGGATAGTTGAGTCTTGCTGCGGATCATCAATAATGCTGCTGATAGCCATATCCGATGAAGATCAATCGTTGATGCTGATTGGCATAGCAAAAGCAACTTTACCACTGATAACTTTCTGCTGCAACTCTAACACACCCCATGCAGAAGTAATGTTACTGGTGTAGACAATAAAAGACAACAACGCTCTCTATCCATGTATCCAAGCAATGATGCCTAAGAAGACGTTTGAGTAAAGTTAACCATTGTAGTATTTATGGTCTTAACGTGTAGTATAGCTTCTAGTATACAATATCAACGGCTTGTGTTCGATCTGATCCTTAGAATCAAGAGTCTGTCTTGATTCTAAGTTACTATATAAGTAGTGTATCGTTTCATTGTACAAGTGTGCTTTTCTAAGAGTTTTTCTTTGTAATCTTGTAACCATTGAAGCTTAATACAAATTGCATTTATCAATATTCTTCGTGTTTACTTGTTTACATTGCTTAGTTGTGATTGTTTCTGCCAATCTCAACTAGAGTAAAACCATCTTGTATTTACCGATCCTACAACCTGCACACTCAAGTGAACAATGACTTTAAAGAATTCAAGCCTAGAAAGACATTGAAAAAGATTTCAAAGACTAGGTTTCATCCCAAGACCAAGAAGCCCTATGTCTTCTTGAGATATAAGCCAGCTCAGACCCACAAGACCATCACTCTTCCCAAATTCGTGCCTGTTCAACTCCAAACTTTCAAAAGATGGTACTACAATCTGAACATTGGTAGTGCTGTAATAGAGTGTGAAGGTAAGGAAGACATGGTAATCTTTGAGACAATGGAGCTTTTGAAATTTCAACCCAATGATCTGGATGTGCTATTCAAGAATCACATTCAAGCTTATAGTGATGAGGATGAGGCAGATGCAAAGGCCTATCAAAGGGTCGTGTCCTTACACGTGAAGCCTACTTTTCAAAAACCAGCTGAAGGACCAACTACTTAGTGGAGAGTTGAAGACATTGATGCAACAACTTAGGGGGAGATTGTAGAGTCAAGATTATTTAAGCTGATAACATCAATGTATTTTGAATAATGTTTGTTATTTCTTGATTGTAATTTCAGTTTACGTAATTAACTGCTTCAATTAGTCTAAGTCTGGGCCATCGAAACTACTTAGTTTCGATTGACTTATGTTCAATCGAAACTATAGTTTCGATAGATAGTAGTTTCAACAGGGTGTTCATTCACTTGTAAATGTTCAACCGAAACTAGTAGTTTCGGTTGACATAGTTTCGACACCTATCAATTACTATAAATAGCCTAGTTTGAGAATGTTTAGGGTTTGAGTAGCAGCTATAACCCTGAACTTTCTCTTTCACGTTGTTCTTCGATCACTACAACTTGCGTACTTGTTTTGATGCATTGTTCTTACATTTTCGTATCATTCTTGTGTTGATTGTGAGCGTGGTTACCATGTTATCTTCACCGATTCTGATTCTATCCTCTGTTTCACCACCATACGCACAGTTTCCGCCTGTGTGTGTGTAATCGATCTATTAAGAGATTTCCGAGTAAAATCTGGACCTACAAACATTACATTTTATCAATCCATGTAACACAGGGATTTTTAAAATGCAAATTTTTTTATTACTAAATAGATAATATTACATTTTATCAACCCGTGTAATACAAGTGATTTTAACCTAGTTTTATCATAAAATAAATTGTTGTTAAATGCACATTGCTATTATCTAAATACATGATTTAACAGACATTAAAAAAGTTTATAGCAAGACTGTATATTTGTAAGGGCCCCAAACCCGGGAAGCCTCACTTGTTGGATTTACTCATTCACAAACAGTTCTTAAACTTGATTATCAAATAACGCAGTGGAAAATACTTCAATAAAACATAACCATTACATTGTTTAACAACGGAAGCGTATCATAGTCTATTACATAAACATATCATAACCTAATCATAACGGGATGCCAGTCTTCATGATCAACCGGGTAACTCTTCTCGCTTGTCAAGCATCACCGTCCATCATCCATACCTGCCTTAACCTGAATGTGCATACTAAAAAGTCAGCTACGCTGGTGAGTTCTAGTTTTCATTCTATTTAAGAAATGGTTCATCATTCAAAACATTCATTAGGGTTTAACATCACGTATAAGAAAACAGGGCCTTTCGTTCATCATTGAAAACCTTCAAACATTTTTCCTCATCATAAACACATTGAACGGATCATTTGTTTAAAACATTTAACATTCATTTAAGTCATACATTCCTATCTACAATCTGTGTCTTTCTTTAAGCGTCTCTGTGTCCCCGAAGGAACCTTGCATGTCGTGGACAACCGTTACGTATCGCCGTCATTGCCACGTTCCGTCAATTCCCTTTTTGTATTGC
Source organism: Smallanthus sonchifolius (assembly GCA_023525975.1). Lineage (NCBI taxonomy): Eukaryota > Viridiplantae > Streptophyta > Magnoliopsida > Asterales > Asteraceae > Smallanthus > Smallanthus sonchifolius. The sequence goes on along the minus strand of CM042039.1, from coordinate 29,737,844 downwards.
CCCTAAGGCTAACTGCACGAGGACCGACAATACCCATTCAGTTGCCCCTATGGCTCTCATGTCCATAGACCGACAACCTCCATCGACGGCTATGGCTCACGGCCATAACACCGTCGGATCATAATTTAACCTTACATAGGGTCACGTTAACCCCTGAGTAACCGTCGTTACTCCCTATCAGTTGTACAACATCAAACCATTGGCAGGCCACCAAGACACCGCCCCTGTTGCTCTTATGGCAACTATGGCTCGCTGTCCATAATCTACCACAAGGCTGAGAATTACATTCCCAGACTTCATTCGTCAATTCCCTTCATTCGACAGATTAGATTTGTAATGACTTCTTTAAAACCTTTGCCCTTTTTCTTTTCTTTTCATAAAACCTTTCATTCATTTTCGAAACCCTTTACCTTTAGTTTAAACCATTTCTTTATAAACATTTCGTTTGTAAACATTCCGTTCATAAAACTTTCTTTCCATAAACCGTTCATTCCAAATCATTTCATTTCGTAAACATAGTTTCATAAGCATCATTTTATAAACATAGTTTCATAAACATCGTTTCGTAAAAACCTCATTTCATATGTATGCACACCAGCCCGAAAACAATATATAAAACATTTAAAAGAGGGCTTCTAGAACTCACCTGATAAGCTAATCCGGGTTGCCCTAAACAAAGGTCCCACTACATCACTTCCGATCTGAATTTGATAGTTAAATGCACATCAAACCCAATCCTGACTCTAACGGTTTAACCATTCTAAACATACTAACTTTGCTTAAACAACCTGATGCCTGCGCACATAGCAAGTGCGCAGACCCTGCTTCCTGCGTACTTGATAAGTACGCAGGATCCTCTTCCTGCGTACTTGATAAGTACGCAGTGCCCTCTTCCTGCGTACTTGATAAGTACGCATGACCTGCTCCGTGCGTACTTGATAAGTACGCACGATCTATTTCTTCGTAAAGATCCCTCTTTCGCATTCAGGTCTGATCACGTCAAGATCCCGAACCTGTTTACATTCAAAACGTTTGTTTTCCATTAAGGAACTCAAATCTATGTTTATCTTTCAGTTTTATCCGTGAAAACGTTACTTTTTCATCCAAAACCCGAAAAACCCAAAAACTCACAAAAACTCAGATTTAGGCCCGATCGTTACCTGAATCTAGTTTCTGATCTGGAGGTTCTTCTCACGAGCTATGGAGCAACACTTTGCTGAAATCTCGGGTCGATCCGCCAACTTTCTCTCTCTACGATTTCTCTCTCTAGAACTTGCAAATTAGAGAAATGATGGAAGTCTAAGCTATTTATAGGGGAGGCTCCCCTTCCAGCCCGCCGGCCCATCCGGCCCGACCCGACATGCCTCGTTCGTTTATTTCATCATTTTAACTGTCGTTTTATTTTTGAGATGTTACAATACTTCTATGTTTCTTACATATATATAATAATAGACGTTAAAAATAATTTATATATGAAGAGTATAACAGAACAAAAGATAGAAGAATGCTTTATTTAATGGTGTAGCTTTTTGTAAAAAAATTACACTTTATAAAAATGTATAAAAATGTTATTAATGTTATAAAAAGAGGGGATTTTGAATAATTATATTTATGTCCATATTACACTTTATAATAACAATAAATTAAAAAAATAAAAATAAATTAAAAATTTATATACCAAAACTATACGCGAATTAAAGATAAAAATACGCTTGATTTAACGGTGTAATTTTTATAAAAATATAACATTGTATAAAAAATTTATTAATATTCAAAAAAAGAAGGGGGAAAGTTGATTAGATGGAATCTTTAAATATTAAAAAATGATAAGAATGTTAAGTTTACCAAAACATCCTTTTAATAAAATAAAATTGTTATTAGGTGTTATTTTCTTATTACGTTAATTGGTTGACACATAAAATTTATATATATATACGGTGAAGTTTATAAAAAACTAACATTTAGTAAGAGAACTAGATAACTTCTTATTAAAGGAAAAAAAATCATAATTCAAAATATAAATCAAAAACTAAAAAAAGTGGTTTGCAGACCTTGTTTCACACGTCGTCCTCGTTAAAAAAACCTAAAAAAAACCTGAAAAAATAGTCGATTTACCTTTAAGGTTTAGTTTTTTTGGGTATAGTTTAGCTTTTAGATTAGGTTTTTGGAGGTGGTGAGGGGTTTAGGTGTCACACCCCGCCGAAGGCGGAAACACGGACTGGGACCGGTACATCGCATTGAACACAAGTACAAGAGAAAACTTAAAAGGAAAATGGTGCGTTACATTGAACCATACTACAAGCCTCTATCAAAAGTACAAATACATGGAAAATCCCCAAATCATAACAAAGTGTTTAAATTGTCCGACTACAACTAAGTGTACCCAAAATATATTCTTCATAAAAGCAAGCCCTTTAGAGCTCGTTATCTATAACACCCATAATTGGAATACCAATTATTAAAACATTTAAACGCACGCGGAACCTTTTGTCCTATAATTTTTTTTTATTACCCTCAAGTACCACGAGGGATCCTGCTCCTCCCTTCGCGTACCGCGAGGGAGCTCCAAAACTGCCGGCCGAGAACCAGATCTCTCGCGTACCGCGAGAGAACCCACCCTGGTTCTCGCATACCGCGAGGGACCTGAGTAAACAGAAAGTTTACTCAGTTTGCCCAGTTCCATACTTAGCCAAACTTTCCACATTTTCACCAATACTACATGACAACAAAAATCCCCAACACCTAGGTTTTTGACCAAACTTTCAAACATCTATTTACACAATATTACCACACATCAATGGTTTAGTTTGACTAAATATCCATATTGAGTCAAACACACAAGTTCTACCATAACCATTATATTTTTATGACTATAACTTCATTCATACATTTTCACATACTAGATCATGCATAATCTTACACATTCATTTCATCTCATAGTATGCACACATATACCCCCATTTATCAACATTATTGAGTTGGAAGATCCCGTGCCTCCTCCTCGGTTCACAATTTGATTACCTAAACATATACACCTAGTTTAGTAATCTATCATTCATCAAAATCACATTACAATTGAGTGCACAACCCAATTTTCATTTCCAACTCAAACTGACCCGTTTGGGTTATTCCCATTACCAAACACCCTCTTTCAATACAAACTCACCTACTTGAGTTTTCTTTTCAATACCTTGACACTAATTTCTCATTCAATAACTTTTATTAGGTCAATTTGGTGTTCATTCAAGTGTTTAATACCACAATAACACTTAATCAACACTAATTCAACATTCTAGCATCATGATCCAAACACCCCCAATTTCCTCCATATGAACCCAAAGTGGGTTCAATTTTGACTTCTCCAAGTCAATATGGCAGATTTGCCATGTTACACTTTTGGCCCCTCAATTTTCATTTCTCCTATTTTATTCCAAAACTAGTTAAAACTAGTATAACCCCATTACTAACTTGAAACCCACTTGTTTCAACTTATTTCTAAAATATTATTTTCACCATAATATGTAACATCCCGAGTTTTAGAGCACGAGAAAATTCACGAGAATTAAAACTTAAATAAGAAAAAGGGAGAAGCGGGCTTAGGCCGGGGTGTATGGGCCGAAAGGGGCCAGAGTATGGGCCTTTTTAAACCTCAAAACCAACCCCACACCCTCACTTCCAACAACATTTCTGTTTTCTGGAGAGAGAAGGTGGGAGAGAGCCTAGATAGAGAAAGTCCCGGTTTTCGAAATAGGATCGTAGGCATACGTATCTGGAACGTTTAGCTGCGGAGAAGAAGCCCTTACAGGTAACTGATTCTCCTAGATCTGATTTTTTGTTATAAGTTGGGTTTTTGAAGAAAAATCGGGTAAAGGTTAGGTTTTTACATTAAAAAAATGAAAACAAAGTATAGATTTAGACTCTCGGTTAGAAAACACACGTTTTGAATGTAAAAGAGTTCGGATCTTGACGAGGTCGGATCTACATGAAAAAGTTAGGGTTTTAACGCCCGCAAGCAGGTTCTGCGTACTTATCAAGTACGCAAGAAGCATGTTCTGTGTACTTATCAAGTACGCAAGAAGTAAAGCCTGTGTACTTATCAACTACGCAAGAACAAAGTCTGCGTACTTATTATGTACGCAAAAACATGGCCATGCGCAGTTGCTAAGTGCGCAGGCATCAAGTCTATGGATATATATAGCTGGTTAGTGAAGTCAGTATGTTCGTTAGGATAGAAAGAGGCGAATTTAACCTTAAGTTCGCCTAGCCAGAAATGGTGAAACCGTTTAGTGTCGAGTTAAATCTGATACGCAACAAATTGTTATGATTGTTCAGATTGTGTGAGATCCGGTAGACCTTTCCCGCTAAGATACCAGGTGAGTTCTAATCCCCTTTTTGCCTTCTTTAGGGGTGATGTGCATACTTAGTGTAAAGCGTTTATTATATTTTATATATTGTAAACTGAAAGGAAAAGCTATGTTTTAATGAAAAGTTTAAAAGACGCAAATGTACGTTTTGAGTAAAGTATAGTTATATCATTGGCGAGCGTTTATTATATTTTCATATACATAAACAAAGGCATGATATTTATGACAAGTTATGTTTCAGTAAACTATAGTTATATCCTTGGCGAACGTTTGCTATATTTTCATATAAATAAACAAAGGCATGATATTTATGCCAAGTTATGTTTCAGTAAAATATAGTTATATCATTGGCAAGTGTTTACTATATTTTCATATACATACACAAAGGCATGATAATTATGACAAGTTATGTTTCAGTAAAGTATAGTTATATCATTGGCAAGCGTTTACTATATTTTCACATACATAAAGAAAGGCATGATATATGTTTAGTTTGAACAAGATTTAAATAAAATTTATGAACATAAAGTGAACCAGTTGGATAAGGTCCATGGGACAGATGTTACCTGTACAGGATGCCAGATATGGGTGCTACTCATTAGTAAGAGTCTTGATGGCTCGTTAACAGTTGTACAATTGGGATGAGTGACGTCGGTTGCTCGGGGGCAATCCCCCATGTACCAGTTAAGCGGTATTGATCACGAGGACAATACCCGGTGTTGATCACGAGGACAACATCGTGCCATGTGGTGTTGATCACGAGGACAACATCATTGGGTCATGAGGACCAAACTATGCTAAGCGGTATTGATCACGAGGACAATACCAGTTGTTGATCACGAGGACAACATCATGCTAAGCGGTATTGATCACGAGGACAATACCAGTAGAGACAAGGAATTGACGGTTAAGAGGTACTGATCACGAGGACAATACCAGCAGTGATAAGAATTGACGGTTAAACGGTATTGATCACGAGGGCAGTACCAGTAGTGACAAGGAATTGACGATTAAGAGTTACTGATCATGAGGACAATACCAGCAGTGATAAGAATTGACGATTAAGCGGTATTGATCATGAGGGAAGTACCAACAGTGACAAGGAATTGACGGCTATCTTATGAATGTTTTAAACTATTTTTGAAAAGTGAAGTATGTAAAGTTTTGCCTTTAGGGCAGTATGTATGTAATAGTCAATCTTTTGCATAATTGATTTAAAGTAAACGTTAGAACTCACTCAGCGTTGCTGATTTTTAGTATGCATATCAGTTAAGTGCAGGTGCAGTTGATGGATGTGGATGCTTGGCTTAGCGAGAAGAGTTACCCGAAGATCAGCGTCTGGCATCCCGTTTATGTTTATGTTATGTTTTAATTTGATGTTGTTAAAGACAAATTGTATTAGATATTTTTATGTTTCCGCTGCGTATGTTGAAGTTTTAAATCATTTCAGCTGTGTTGATGAATGTCTTATGTTTAAAGTGTTATGTGTTGATGAGTAAATCCAATACGTAAGGCCTCCCAGGTTTGGGGCCTTACAAGTTGGTATCAGAGCCATAGTTTGAGAGATTTGGACATCCCCGATGTCCAGACTTAAACTGAGAATGGGACCAAGTAGCGGATGCCAGTAATGGGTAACTCAAGCCAAAGCACCAGATGTGTATAATAAGTAAAGTTTCTTTCCTTGTATTAGAGTGTCAAGATAAGAATAGGGCTTTAGTGGAATCATGAAAACGAATAAATAGAAAACATGAAGTGATGTAATGGTTAATTGCAGATGGCCAGTGTATATTAACATCTTACCTTACTTATTATGTTCTACATATTCCCTAGAATGATGGAACTAAATCCCTTTGTTCTCTATCTTTCAGTTAGAAATGGCTAGACGTGGAGGAACTAGAGGAGGAGGAAGACGTGGTGGACGTACAGGCCACCGCGGTGGAACTAGAACCAACCAAGAGATTGAGGGGAGTGTTCACACTATCCATACTGATATGGTAGTCAGTCAGCACAATGTGGAGCATGCGGCAGGGGATGATCAGACATTCGAGTTCGAGCCAACCGTACAAGCAGCTCTCGACCGGTAATTTATCCGACTGCTGAAGGAAACCTTACCAGCCATACTAGACGAAGCCTTGAGGAAAGCCAAAGATAACCCAAACACGAGCTCAGCCACTAAAGAGCCCGTGGTGCTCCCAACAATAGGAGGACCCAATCTGGTAGGGAATGTTACACCGCCTGCTCGTGGCTGTGACTACAAGTCGTTTCGTGGTTGTGATCCACCCATGCTTACTGGTGAGAAAGAAGCAGCAGACACTTTAGACTGGATTAACGGAATGGAGTCGACCATTCGTCTTAATGAATGCCGACCGGAACAAGCAGTCATGTTCACTGTGAAGTCATTGAAAGGAGAGGCAGCACACTGGTGGGAGACTATGAAACCGGCTAAGGGTGACCAAGCGGTCGAGCTAATGAGGTCGAATGATCTGAAAGCGTTAGTAATTGAGAAGTTCTGCCCCAAGAACGAAGTCCACAAGGTGGAGAGAGAGATCCTGACTTTGCAAGCCAGACTCATGACTCACAGGCAATACACTTCCAAGTACAACGAACTGGCACGCCTGGTGCCTCATCTTGTGACCACAGAGGAGAGGAGGATTCATTATTATGTTCAGGGGTTGCCTCCAAAGATACGTACCTTTGTAAAGACCAACACACCCAGTACCTTTGAGTCGGTGGTTGTCCTGAGCAGAGTTGTCTATGATGACATTGCCTCTGAAGTAATTTCTAAAGCGCCTAGGAAACAGGCGGCTAAGCGGACTGTGGAGGACCTTCAGGGTCCTAGCGATAGGAGGTCAAGGCTAGTGGCGGAGGGTCTGTGTGGAAAATGTGGGAAAAGGCACGGAGGAGAGTGCAGAGCTGGACATGTAGGATGCTTTAAGTGTGGCAAGTTTGGACATCAATCACGGGACTGCCCGAAAAAGCCAAGATGCCACAATTGTGGGGAACAGGGACACATGAGCCGAGACGGCAGGAAACCCAAGGAAGCGAAAACGGGGGGATCTGGAAAGGGAAATGGTAAAGAGAAGGAACCCTACATCAACAAGGCCAAAGCAAGGGCTTACCAGATAACTCAGTAAGGAACGTTGCAAACTCCTTATTTTACTATGACATGACCATGATATTGAATCCTTAACTGATTAGTTAGCCCCATTAGCTTAGAAGTCTTAGAACTAGATATTTCCCTGATTAGACCCTCAGCGGTAGTTAATCACAATGGCCTTCATGACTAAGTTTCCTTGCATAGCTACGGTTTATGCCACCCATTCTGAGATTTGCTATCAGTATAGCTTATGGCAGGTTTCGAGGACAAAACCTATTGTAAGGAGGGTAGACTTGTAACATCCTGAGTTTTAGAGCGCGAGAAAATTCACGAGAATTAAAACTTAAATAAGAAAAATGGAGAAGCGGGCTTGGGCCGGGGAGTATGGGCCGAAAGGGGCCAGAGTATGGGCCCTTATAAGCCTCAAAACCAACCCCACACCCTCACTTCCAACAACATTTCCGTTTTCTAGAAAGAGAAGGTGGGAGAGAGCCTAGAGAGAGAAAGTCCCAGTTTTTTAATCCGAGCTCATAGGATCGTAGGCATACGTATCTAGAATGTTTAGCTTCGGAGAAAAAGCCCTTACAGGTAACCGATTCTCCTAGATCTGAGTTTTTGTTATAAGTTGGGTTTTTGAAGAAAAATCAGGTAAAGGTTAGGTTTTTACATTAAAAAATGGAAATAAAGTATAGATTTAGACTATCAGTTAGTAAACACACGTTTTGAATGTAAAAGAGTTCGGATCTTGATGAGGTCGGATCTACATGAAAAAGTTAGGGTTTGTACGCCCGCAAGCAGGTTCTGCGTACTTATTAAGTAGGCAAGAAGCAAAGCCTTCGTACTTATCAAGTACGCAAGAAGCATGTTCTGCGTACTTATCAAGTACGCAAGAAGTAAAGCCTGCGTACTTATCAAGTACGCAAGAACGAAGTCTGCGTACTTATTATGTACGCAAGAACAAGGCACTGCGCACTTGCTAAGTGCGCAGGCATCAAGTCTATGGATATATATATAGCTGGTTAGTGAAGTCAGTACGTTCGTCAGGATAGAAAGAGGCGAATTTAACCTTAAGTTCGTCTAGCCAGAAATGGTGAAACCGTTTAGTGTTGAGTTAAATCTGATACGCATCGAATTGTTATGATTGTTCAGATTGTGTGAGATCCGGTAGACCATTCCCGCTAAGATACCAGGTGAGTTCTAATCCCCTTTTTGCCTTCTTTAGGGGTGATGTGCATACTTAGTGTAAAGCGATTATTATATTTTATATATTGTAAACTAAAAGGAAAAGCTATGTTTTAATGAAAAGTTTAAAAGAGGCAAATGTACGTTTTGAGTAAAGTATAGTTATATCATTGGCGAGCGTTTACTATATTTTCATATACATAAACAAAGGCATGATATTTATGACAAGTTATGTTTCAGTAAAGTATAGTTATATCATTGGCGAGCGTTTGCTATATTTTCATATACATAAACAAAGGCATGATATTTATGACAAGTTATGTTTCAGTAAAGTATAGTTATATCATTGGCAAGCGTTTACTATATTTTCATATACATAAACAAAGGCATGATATATGTTTAGTTTGAACATGATTTAAAGAAAGTTTATGAACATAAAGTGAACCAGTTGGATAAGGTCCTTGGGACAGATGTTACTTGTACAGGATGCCAGATATGGTGCTACCCATTAGTAAGAGTCTTGATGGCTCGTTAACATTTGTACAATTGGGATGAGTAACGGCGGTTGCTTGGAGGACTACGCAATCCCCCACGTACCAGTTAAGCAGTATTGATCATGAGGATAATATCCGGTGTTAATCACGAGGACAACATCGTGTCGTGTGGTGTTGTTCACGAGGACAGCATCAATGGGTCACGAGGACCAAACTATACTAAGCAGTATTGATCACGAGGACAATACCAGTTGTTGATCACGAGGACAACATCATGCTAAGCGGTATTGATCACGAGGACAATACCAGTAGAGACAAGGAATTGACGGTTAAGAGGTACTGATCACGAGGACAATACCAGCAGTGATAAGAATTGACGGTTAAACGGTATTGATCACGAGGGCAGTACCTGTAGTGACAAGGAATTGACGATTAAGAGGTACTGATCATGAGGACAATACCAGCAGTGATAAGAATTGACGATTAAGCGGTATTGATCATGAGGGAAGTACCAACAGTGACAAGGAATTGACGGCTATCTTATGAATGTTTTAAACTATTTTTGAAAAGTGAAGTATGTAAAGTTTTGCCTTTAGGGCAGTATGTATGTAATAGTCAATCTTTTGCATAATTGATTTAAAGTAAACGTTAGAACTCACTCAGCGTTGCTGATTTTTAGTATGCATATCAGTTAAGTGCAGGTGCAGTTGATGGATGTGGATGCTTGGCTTAGCGAGAAGAGTTACCCGAAGATCAGCGTCTGGCATCCCGTTTATGTTTATGTTATGTTTTAATTTGATGTTGTTAAAGACAAATTGTATTAGATGTGTTTATGTTTCCGCTGCGTGTGTAGAAGTTTTAAATCGTTTCCGCTGTGTTGATGAATGTCTTATGTTTAAAGTGCTATGTGTTGATGAGTAAATCCAATACGTAAGGCCTCCCGGGTTTGAGGCCTTACATAATATTAATTAGAAATATTTAATTTATTTGAAAACGAAACCCGGATTTTGGTTCGTTACAAATCACCTCCCCTTATTTGGGTTTCGTCCCCGAAACCCAACTTCACATAAAAAGGTTCGGATAATATTTGAGCATTTCTTCCTCGGTTTCCCAAGTCATTTCCGCCCCCTTCTTATGTTTCCACCTCACCAAAACTTGGCTAATCTCTTTATTGCGTAAACGTTTCACCTTTCTATCCAAGATTGCCACCGGTTCCACAACAAAATTTAACTTTTCATCCAATTCAATATCTTCCAATGGGACAAAAGTAGATTCATCCGCTAAACATTTTCACAAATGAGACACATGGAATGTGTTATGAAGTCTACTTAGTCCCTCCGGTAGTTCTAAACGGTAAGCTACCGCACCCACTCTTGCTATTACTTTAAACGGTCCAATGAAACATGGACTTTACTTCCCCCATTTCCTAAACCGTATTACCCCTTTCCAAGGAGAGACTTTCAAAAGCACAAAGTCCCCCACATGAAACTCAATCACCTTCCTATTATCCGCATAGGACTTTTGGCGATCTTGAGCCGCCTTCAAGCGTGCTCTAATTTGGTCAATACTACTAATAGTTTCACTGACCACCTCTTTACTTCCAAGCTCCCGTTGACCAATTTCACCCCAACACACTGGTGTTCTACTTTTCCTCCCATACAATGCCTCAAAATGCGGTATACCAATACTAGAATGGTAGCTATTGTTGTACGAAAATTCCGCCAACGGTAAATGGTCATCCCAATTTCCCCCAAAATCCAAAGCACACGCTCGCAACATATCCTCGAGCGTTTGAATCGTCCGCTCGCTTTGACCATCCGTTCCTCCTTCAAATCCCCACCAAGTTCTAACACTTAGGCCTCTCGAATTTCATCAATAGGAGATGATGAAATTTTCATCTTAAATGACTTCACCTTAATAGGTGCATGTCTCGTCTCCAAGCTAAGAGCATCCACCACTACATTCGCTTTACCCTCATTCAAGCTAGATTAACACTTAACTAACATCAATTTAACCCAACTTCAACTCCATTTCGTTTTCTAGTAAAATCTACCCAGAAACTCAACAATGGAAGTTTCAAAACTATCTCCAATGACTTAATCATAAGTCATCCTTTGATATTCTAAGGATCCCATTCACTGAATCCCCCTTTGAATTTCGAAGAATTCGTTTTCAAACACCGTTTGTGAAGTCCAAGAACTTCCATCATCATTTATGAAGTTCTAAGACTTCAGCCACCATTTATGTACACATTCCACCTATGTACATTTCACCCCTTTAAATACATATTTCACCTATGTATATCACCATTAATTCTTTAACGGGTCCACAAGGATTTCTTCCGAATTCACCACCCCATTCAAAAATTGGATTTTCACCAAAACCAAAATGTCATACCCAACCGTTCCAAAGAAAGTCCTCTTCTTTCAGGGACTCCTCAATAAGTTCACAACGACATTGAGTATAAACAACATTAGTTCGGAGATATAAACGACTTACTTCGATTAATCGACCACCTATGGGAAGTTAATGCTCTACACACCTGAACCATAGAGTCCACAAACCGCGAGACCTTTGGTCAGTTTATCCTACCACTGACCGACAGTGCCAATACGCACTCTTCTATTTTCCTTTTCCACCGAAAAGTTTATGTGATTTAGAACAAAGCACATAGATTTAATGACCCTTATCAAACCATCTTTCTCAACTGGAATACTAAGTATCCCTTTTATATCCCCCGGTTGATGTCGATGGCATAAGCCATGTATACACCAATTCGTATACCTCATGTTTTGTTGTCTCTAATGAGCACTGATCAACACGCTACCCCTTTGTCACACTTGACATCAATATGGTTACTAAGTAACCAAACACTTCTTTAACCATCGTAGGATTAAGATTCATGTGATTGTTTCGTCCACAACCTCTTGCATTTAAATCATATAAACGTTAACATTATAACACCCTTAATGTTAATGGTCCAACTCCACTGAATAACGTCAGCAGATAGCATCGGGAAACCCGATCTATTTACATATCTTCCACGATTTCAAGATTTTGAGCGAGACCACAACTAGTCATAAAACTTGCCCGAAATCTTGTTGACCACCACTATTATACGTTGTACATGAAGGAACTCTTCCACTATGCCACCCATCATGGCTTGCAATCAATGGTATTTCAAAGTCATCTCTTGAATCACCCCGATGCATGTGCCTTCACGCCCTTATGCCTTTCTCCTCACGAAGAATAATCCACTAAACCTCCGTCACGCCCCGGAGCCGACTCGTCGTGAGTAATACGCCATCCACCAACCACGATGGATTGCTTCAAAATCCAAAATGTAGAAGCATGTTTTTGTAACTATAGATAAAATTCTATGTATCGGTATACGTGGCTAGTACGCAGGAGGTTGTTCCTGAGTACTTAGCCTGCACACCAGTTTGGTCCTGCATACTTAGTAAGTAAACAAAGGCTTTTGCCTTGCGTACTTGTCAAGTACACATGACCAAACCCTGCGTACTTAGACAAGTACGCAGGTAGTGTTCCTTCCCCTATAAATATGAGATGATGGCCTTATTTGTAGTTGGAACTTCTGGAACAAGGTTGAGAGGTGTCCAGGTCGAGACGAGCTCTCCCGACCCCTGGACCGTGAACTTAGATGAGAGATGTGTGCTCCTTCTGTATGTAGTCTGTAATACGGGATGACTTCTATGTTATGGATTACGTATCATTTCATTATCTTTTGTCTTTGTTCTTGTTTCTTTGTCTCGTTTTCTTAGTTCCCACACAAATCATAGAATAGATATGTGTATTTCCGCTACGCGACGAGGCTCTCGGGACCTACACAAAACCATCATAGTGATTCATCGTTAATTAATCAACTATTAACTCTCACCCTTTAACTCCTTTGGTTCGCACACCACGAGCCTTCTTGTGAAAACAAAGTTTTCTTTCCACTTCGGTTCACCAACCGTAGTTCTTTCCGCTCTCTAGGCTTCACATGGTTCCTCCCAAGGATCACCTGAATGAGCCCTATCTTCCTTGAAGGAAGATCTACACAACCTGATAGAAAGCTCTAGTCATCCTCCACTAGATAGATGCCTTCTATTTGTTTCCACCAATTCCACATTCCTCACCATTTCCGAGGTGATACATCTCTAGACTCTATCACACCTAAGTCCTTAATACGACTTTCATCCATAATTTCTTCTACTTACACATGTGTCCCTCAGTCACACCTAATCGAATTTTAACTAAGTCATTTCAAAGTTTGATTCCAGGCCGACCACCCACATGTGGCTAAGGATCGGGTCCACTTGCCCGTTATACTCCCTGGGCTTGATTACCATGAACTCTTTGAGAGTACAATCTTGTGGTTCCCTCTCCTTTTCCTTTGACCTCTCTTCGAGGGTAAGCTTAGTAGCCCCTCTCATTTCCTCCATCAACAAAGATGTGGCTTGCTCGAAAGCCTTGGCCACTTCTTCCTTTATCACTTCATGGATCCTCGGATCCAACGGTTCCCTATTTGCATCATCTGTCATCTCTTAGCTGAGTATTAGAACAGAAACGCCTTAACACCCTTACACTTTCAATACCTTAGGGAAATCCGTCTTACATTCACTTTTATATGTATTAAGTATATATATAGCTACTTATATACATACATACATATATAAACTCCTTCACCGAATACTTGCAAATGTTCATTGTTATATGGTTATCATTAAGTCCCCTGCACATTTCGTCTTATTAAACATATTGGCTAGACATGTTTAATAATACGCCATGCCCAATTGTAATTACCATCTCCATATAACAAGTCACAAATCAAGTTTCGACACACATAACACTTTGTCATTCATTAATACATATACATATTCACCACATATATATAACCACTTATCAAATCATTACTAACCTTTCATTTCTGCAAGCTCCGAGTCTTAGTCAAGTCCTTCATGGATTCTCGTATCATTTTTCCCCATATCAAGAGCATCCGGTTTGAGTTTGGTGCCACCACACCAAATCCCTCAAACTATTGCTATGATACCAAGTTCTAACACCCATAATTGGAACACCAATTATTAAAATATTTAAACGCACGCGGAAGCTTTTGTACCAGAATTATTTATTTTTTATTTTTTATTTTATTACCCTCGCGTACCGCGAGGGAGCTCCAAAATTGTCGGCCGAGAACCAGGTCTCGCGCGTACCGCGAGAGAACCCACCCTGGTTCTCGCGTACCGCGAGGGACCTGAGTAAACAGAAAGTTTACTCAGTTTACCCAGTTCCATACTTAGCCAAAATTTCCACATTTTCACCAATACTACATGACACTAAAAATCCCCAACATTTGGTTTTTGACCAAAATTTCAAACATCTATTTACACAACATTACCACACATCAATGGTTTAGTTTGACTAAATATCCACATTGAGTCCACAACCCAATTTTCATTTTCAACCCAAACTGACCCGTTTGGGTTATTCCCATCACCAAACACCCTCCTTCAATTCAAACTCACCTACTTGAGTTTTCTTTCCAATACATTGACACTAATTTCTCATTCAATAACTTTTATTAGCTCAATTTGGTGTTCATTCAAGTGTTTAATACCACAATAACACTTAATCAACACTAATTCAACATTCTAGCATCATGATCCAAACACCCCCAATTTCCTCCATATGAACCCTAACTTCTCATAATCAAATTCAAAGGGTTCTAGGATGTTAATCACCACTCTTTACCTTTAGTTTGGCTAGATTATCCACAATCTAACACCAATTAACCACATACATTCATAATTTTTGGATTTCTACAAAACCCACCCACTAACACATTCAAAGATGAAATCATAGAATGATTAACACTTACTTGATGTTATGAATGTGTTGTGTGAGCCAAAACCTTCACAATCCAAGCTTCAAATGCAAGATTTAAGCTTCAAACCCGTTTTCTCCTTTTCTCCTCTTGGAATGAATGACCTCAACACCCAAAATGGGTTCAATTTTGGCTTCTCCAAGTCAATATGGCATATTTGCCATGTTACACTTTTGGCCCCTCAATTTTCATTTCACCCATTCCATTTCAAAACTAGTTAAGACTAGTATAACCCCATTACTAACTTGAAACCCACTTGTTTCAACTTATTTCTAAAATATTAATTTCACCATAATATTAATTAGAAATATTTAATTTATTTGAAAACGAAACCCGGATTTTGGTTCGTTACATTATCCCCATAACTGTTTACCTGAAAAGCATGTTTCGAAAACGGGTTAACTATAAAAATAGTTGGTGAGTACGCAGGTTTTGCGACTCCATAAAAAAAGTAAGTAAATAAATTTCAAAATGTAATAATAGCCATCCGCGGATGATCAAGTACACGTGTTAAGATATAATTACCTTGAGCCACAATGAAAACCGTCAGACTAGTTGTTGCCCTTGTATCCTGGTGTCAAATTTGAACACCTACTACGGCTAATTATGCGCCCAAATGACCCTACAAGTCTAGTTGGCGCGACCAACCCTGGGCGGTGGTGTCAACCCAATAGTACTATTCATAATTCCCATCGGCTATCCAAGCTAATTGATATTTTTAAAGTGGTGACTTAATACATTCATAAGTAAACCTAGGTAACAACGTGTAGTGTGTGAAACAGATTTTCCCCGTAAAACAGTAAAAATAAAATTTGGGGCCGCGAAACTCACCTGAGCGCAGTAACGTAAAAAGTACGGTTAACCGAAGAAACCGCAAATATGATGTCCTAACCAAGTAGACACGAAACAAGCATTTAGGAGACCTAACGTGTAACTAAATAAACAAAGAAAAAGTGGCTATGCAACCTAGTGCATACCGAAAAACCCGTGCATACGCGTACAAACCACACAAAGTTATAAAACCGAATTTTGTATAAATTCGTGACTTCAAAACTTAAAGTTTAAGTTTTTAATAAAGTATAACAGAAGTTATATATTTATATGTGATAAAATCCCAAGTCACGGTTTCGTTAGTCCAAAAACGTCGTTACGCGCGTAAAGTCCGGTTTACGGTATAAAAGTCTGATTCGTCCGAAATTAGGGTTTTAGTGTGATCTTAGCTTCCGAATTACAAGTTCAAACTTAACTTGTTAATATGCCATAAACATATGTCCAAAACTTTTAAAAAGTTTATAAATAAAATTTTATATCAAAAAGCCCCCAAATGGTCATTTTTATAAAGTTTTAATGGTCCAAATTTTCAAAACCGAACTTAGGGACAAAATAAGTGTTTGAAACTTTTACCAAATGTTAATATAGATGAAAAATAATTACTTACCAAGTTTCCTAATTTATAAGTATCTAGATTATTTAATATGAATATAATATACATGAAAATAAATAAATTCGAGAAAAATAGGTAAACTTGTCAAAGGTTCATCAACGTTTTACCAGGTCAATTATTTGATCATATGTAGTCTCATTAAAAATTCTAAGTCCAAAAACTATCTAGAAGTATATAATATAATTTACACTTCTTAAAACTTAGAAAATACCAAATGCATACTTAGACAACTCCAATATTAATGAAATTTGAACAAGAGTGTTTTTATACCATATACTAACTACTGATCATTTTTAAGATTTTTCCCAGACTCGAAAGAATTTTTCCTAATATCCTTGCATTAAATTGTAATAAACTTGTACAAATTCTAGTAAATAATCCATTTGAAGTTAGATTGTCAAACTTTTCAGATCTTACTTTCAATATATATACTTTAGTTTAAAAATAAATTCAAAAACTAGACCATACTTTTATAAAAACCCGTCAAGAACATCATTTTCTTGGATATTCAAGAACACAAAACAAAGAATCAAACAATGTTATACCTCTAAATCCAGCCCTTTTCGATGATGTTTTTTAGGTCACTAATCTCGTGTGAATACTTGTATAAATAACCTACAATCAAATGGTGGTTTCAAACATACAAGAAAAATCAAAATCAAAGCTTTAAATCCTAAGATGAACATCATGAAGAACACATAGTGTTCTTGAGTTTTTCTACAAAAATATTTTGAAAGATTAATCCATAAAAACTCATCATAGATGATTGTAAACGAAAATCATCCATAAATCTTTGGTTAAAATGAAAGATCCATGCTTAGAACTCTTTAAAACAACAAAACTCATAAGAATCAAGATTCAAAGTGTGTGTGTGAGTAGGTGTTCTTGAAAATCAAAATCACTCAAACATAAACCAAACTCAGATTTTAAACATGAAAAACTACCATGATTTAGTCTTTAATCTCCTGAAAATTGCAAGAATTTCAAATCAAAACCCAAATGCATGTGTTCGGGAGGAAAAAAAATGGGTTTTGGTTCTTTTATATATAGAAGGTTAAATTGTGTGGGTATTTTACAAAAAAGTGGGTAAAACTTTGTTAAATGGTTAAAAACGCGGTATAAACTCCGAATAAAATTTTAAACCCGGAACTTTTAAAATTCACTAAAATTACTAATTTTTAACGGGTGTCTCAAATATAAAATAAAAACATTCGTTTGATTATTATTATTATTATTTTAAAGCTTGAATATAAATAATACACGGATGAACCGCCAAAGATCGTTAGTTTACAAGATTCACAAAAGGTTAGTATAAACAAATACAATAAGTTCATCATCAACTAAAATATTAATTAAATATAAAATTTATTTTCGAGGTATATATATATATATATAGGGGTGAGTTTACTAGAAAACTTATTTTCATGAGAAAACCAAAAAACTCCTACTGCATATGTGTAGTACATCCAAAAACTCAACCCACCCCACAAACCTAAACCCCCCACCCCACCCCATCCAAAAACCTAAACCCACCCCACCCACCCCCTCACCATCCCCAAAAACCTAAACTTCCCACCCACACCCCAAAAACCTAAACCCCCACCCCACCCCTCTAAAAACCTACACTAAACCCAAAAACTAAACCAAAAAGCCTAACCCACCCTCAAAAACCTAAACTCTCCACCCACCCTCCAAAAACCTAAACTCCCCACCCACCCCGCCCCCCAAAAAAAAAAAAAAAAACCTAAACCCCCCACCCTACCCCTCTAAAAACCTACACTAAACCCAAAAACTAAACCAAAAAGCCTAACCCACCCTCAAAAACCTAAACCCCCCCACCCCACCCCCACCCAAAAACCTAACCCCATCCCACCAACCCCTCACCCACCCCCCAAAAACCTAAACCCCCCACCCCACCCCTCCAAAAACCTAACCTAAAAGCTAAACTAAACCCAAAAGCTAAACCCAACACATTTTTTTTGAACGAGCACGACGTGGCAAACAAGGTCTCCGAATCATTTTTTAATTTTTGATTTATTTTTTGAGTTATGATTTTTTATTATTTTTTTTACCTTAAATAAGTTGTTTTTTGGTTTTCTCCTGAACATTGAGTTTTCTTACGATACTTCCCCAATATATACATATATATATATATATAGGAGAAGGTTCCACTAAGAAGTGGTTTTCGCTAACAAACGCTAAGAAGTAGGTCAAACGAACTCCGATTGAGCTCATTCCAGCGGCGTTGGAACCGTCTCATCGAACTATAATCCGGACCCAAAAGCCTAAACTCCCCTCCACCCGCACCCCCAAAAACCTAAACCAACCCTCCAAACCCACCCCACCCCACCCTAAAAAGCCTAAAACCACCACCCCACCCCCCAAAAACCTAAACCCCCCACCCCCAAAAAAACCTAAACCCTAAGGCTAAACCATAAAATTCAAACGTAAAATCTAAACCTTAAAAGCTAAACCCTAAAAGCTAAGATGGTAGAGTTCCATGAGACGGTTCCAGCGCCCGCAAAAATGAGCTCAATCGGAGTTCGTTTAATATCTTTTCTTATTTGAACCTTTCCCTATATATATATATAGGGGAAGGTTCCATTAAAAAGTGGTTTTTCGTTAAGAAACGCTAAGAAGTTGGTCAAACGAACTCCGATTGAGCTCATTCCAGCGGCGTTGCAACCGTCTCATCGAACTCTAACGGACCCAAAAACCTAAACCCCCCCTCCACCCGCACCCCCAAAAGCCTAAAACCCCCTTCCAACCCCACCCCAACCCAAAAATCCTAAAACCACCACCCACCCCCCTAAAAACCTAAACCCCCCCACCCCCTTCCAAAAACCTAAACCCACCCCTAAAAACCTAAACCTCCCACCCCCACCCCCACCCCCACCCCCCCAAAAAACATAAACCATAAAATCTAAACCCTAAAAGCTAAACCCTAAGGCTAAAACCCTAAAATTCAAACGTAAAATCTAAACTCTAAAATCTAAGATGATAGAGTTCGACGAGACGGTTCCAACGCCGCTGAAATGAGCTCAATCGGAGTTCGTTTGATATCGTTTCTAAGCGTTTTGGTCATTTCTTAGAGTTCTTAGCGAAAACATACTTCTTATTTGATCCTCCCCCTATATATATATATATATTTATATATATATATGGGAGGGATATTATAATAAGGCTAAAAAGTGTAAAAAGTATTTTAAAAACCCCACCACCACCCCCCAAAAGCCTAAAACCCCCCAAAACCTAACCCCCACCCAGAAAAACCTAAAACCCCCACCGCACCCCCAAAAACCTAAATCCTTACAAAAAAAAACCCTAAAAACCCGAAAAAGTCATCTAAAAACACCACCACCACCCCCAAAAGCCTAAACCTCCACCCAACCCCCCCCTGCCCAAAAAAAACTGAACCCCCACCCCCACCTCACTCCCAAAAACCTAAAATCCCCACCCCCCAATAGCTTAAATACTAAAGGCTAAACCCTAAGGCTAAACCCATAAGGCTAAACCCCTAAGGCTAAAACTAAATCCTAAAAGCTAAACCCTACAAAGCTAAGATCATAGAGTTCGACGAGACGGTTCCAACGCCGCCGAAATGAGTAAATCGAAGTTCTTATGATCCGTTTATGAGCGTTTTAAATGACTTTTTACACTTTTTTGACTTTTTAGAGGATCCCTATACTATATATATATAAATATATATATATATATATATATATATATATTTTCATTTTAGTCACCGGGTTCGCGTTTTACGCGGTGTATGCACTTAACCGGGTACTCTAGTTGTGACCTTAGTGTTCGTCTGAGGTAAAGTTCTAAAACTGTAAGATTTAATAATATAAAAAATATAAAAGGTCGAGAAACGGTGTTGAACCGAAAAGTCACGGTTGTCACATTAGGTTTTTGGGGTGATAGTACACATATGCAATATTGAAAATAAAAAGAATAAAAAATGACAAGTTAATTCTTATTTTTTATAACGTTATTTATGCTCAAATGAAAGATAAAGAAATTCTTAATTTAATGGTGCAATTTAAAAAAAATAATAATAATGTATGCAAAAGATAGAAATGTTTAAAGATTTATGTATTTTAAGTTCCAATTTTACCATTCCTCTTTAAAATTCCACCCTTTCTTTTCTCAGTGGTTCTCTAGTTCTCTCATTAAAATGTGACTAAAGACAGAATTACACTACACGTCCTTTAGGTTTATATCTGATTGCACCAACCATCCTTTATCTTTAAAAATCACACTGACCGTCCTTTATCTAATAATTTGTAACATGTTACATCCTTTAAGTTAACTAATGTTTGTTTTTGTCGTTAAGTAGGATCACGTGATATCAATATGAGTGGCAAATTCATAGTTTAAGACCCTTTTTCTACCCCACATCAGACCATCAGAGTTTTAAGTCTACTTTTTTACCCTCTCTCATCAGTTCATCAGACATTGAAACCCTAAATCCCCCCACTCTTCTCCCTCACAATTCAGCTTCTACAGTTCTCAATGAAGATTTATTGCTCGTGTGGGAGACAAGCAACGGTAAGAACTTCGTGGACTTCTCGAAATCCAGGCATGCGGTTCTATTCTTGTCCATTGAAGGTACATTCTTTGTCGATGATGAAGGTTATTTTTTAATAAATTATTTGCCCAAACTTTTTTTATTAAGTTATCTACCCTAATTATGTTTCAATTCTTGATTAGGGGTCACAATGTATATTCATTGGATTGTATGACCCTGAGATGTGTCAACGAGCAGTGGACATCATACCCCGTTTACTTAAGTCAAAGAACAAGCTTGAAGCTAAATTGAAAGCAAGTGAAGATGAATCAAGGAGAATGAGAAATTATTTGATTTTTAGTTGGATATGTTTTGTTTTGGTTGGATGTATTATTTTCGTGTTATGGAATTAGCATATGTATTTAGGTCGATATGTTTTGTAGAATGAAATTGAAATATGATGTTTTTGTTGGAAGTTGGATATTTAATGGAAATATATTGTTTCGATAGAAATGGATGATAATGTAGTTGGAGTTTGATGGCATAATAATGTTGTTTTTGTTAGTTGTAGTTTGATGGCATAATAATGCAATATTGATGCATAATAATGTAGTTGAAAACTTATTATATTTGGTGCAAATCTCATTAGCAATTGAAGTCAACAAAGTTCTTATATTTGGTCTCATTAGCCTGCAGCAACAACTTAGTACTTCACTAAAGTAATTGTATTTGGTAAAGTAGCAACATAAGACTAATAGGACCAGAAAATGGCTCTTTAGTCTACAGAAATGGGTCATTAGCCTACAGCAGAAAAAATTACATTTTATAAGCTAAAAGTCTACAGAAATGGATCATTAGTTGAAAGTCAACAACACTGTTTATGGCTCATTAGTCTGCATCAATGGCTCATTAATGGTCGAGTAATTTATTAGTGAAATAACCCCATGATGCAAATTGATGGTGAAAAGGGTGGGATACAAACCTGCATTTTCAAAATCTAAACAATGAAATTCAAGGACTGTTGAATGAGCATAGCGATTTTAGAGAAAATGATTAGAATGTTACCGCAGATTTCATTGATATCATACTCATTGTCTTCACTTCGAATATGAAAGGAGCCCATTTTGCTTCAATCGATTAGTTTGATTTTGGGGAAAAGGAAGTTTAGGTTTTCAATGTCTGAGGAACTAATGAGAAAGAGGGTAAAAAAGTGGACATAAAGTCTGATGGTGTAAGAAAAGGGTCTTAAATTATGAATTTGCCCCTTATATGGATATTAGTAATCCTACTTAACGACAAAAACAAACGTTAGTAACTTAAAGGACGTAACATGTTACAAATTGTTACATAAAGGACGGTCAGCGTGATTTTTAAAGATAAAGGATGTTTGGTGCAATCAGATATAAACCTAAAGAACGTTTAGTGTAATTCTGTCGAGACTAAATTACAATTTTTGTCCTTTATGTTTGCTAAAGTTATGAAATGGATCATTTAAATTTTTAACTTTCACTCATTATTTTTTATTTAAAAAGTTATCTCATTTTTTCTTTTATACTAACGTCCATCACGTCCCTCTGTTAAGTCATCACATGACATGTGAGGGCACAAAGATCATTTGTACGTCTCTCTCTACATTGATTTATCTCTACACCCTCTCTCTACACTCTTACTCTATTCTCTCTCTCCTCCTGCAGCCGATGACCAACCCGTATCCCAGCACAGGTGACCGGCCACAACCACCAGCACCACCAAATTCAAGTTATAATGGCCATGTTATGAATTTGAAATAGATGGGTTCTTGTGATAGCGATTAGTTAAACCAAATCTCCCCGTTCTTGTTCATTCACGGTGCACTAAACAACGGCGGCAGTATCCGGCTAATCAGATTCGCCGAATCAACCTCAAACCTAGTGTGTTCTTGATTCCAAGTCAGTTCTTAATATCTCTTCTTGTCCAGATGCCGATTCAGCCTCAATAACTCTTCTTTTTGCTGATTCAGCCTCAGACCTAACCGAAATCAGACTTAAAATGGAGATTTATAATTTGGCAATGTGATGCTTGTGAGCTTCGGCTCCTATACGGTGTAGTACGGTGGTTCCGGTATAACTTTAGTGGCGGAATGGGAGTAAAGTGGGACGGTGCTCTTCTTCATCTCCAAAAATAGACAACAACAAAGCCGGTGGTGACTGTAACCTGCTCGTTTGATCTTCTCCCACTTAAGGTTGTGATCCATTGTGTTAATTTGGAAGAGGCTGAAATCCCCCCAATCATCGTCGCCGATGGTGCCTAAACGGGTCAAGAACAATTTGAGATCTTCTAATCATGATGGTATTCAATCTTGAAGTGATGTTGGTACTGTTGTAGATGTTGGTACAGGTTTGTGCGTTGTAGACGATGGTGCCGAAAGAGGAAGATGATGGTGCGTTGTTGATTATGACGTCGAAATTGGTGGTGGATGGAAACGACAACATTATGAAATTGGATTATGCATTTTCTGTTTCTTAATGTTTAATATATCTGGGTTTGGGATTGTATTGTATATTTCGAGAATAATATCAATGGTAAAATTGATGGTTATGGTAAAGAGATATTTTGGGGGAGATAAGGATTCGGAAGTTAGAGAGAGCAGATATTTTGGGGAGTTTATCTTTTAACAAAAAAATACATAAGTTGTCCTTTTAAGGGGTAAAAAGACTAAAATACCATCATTTGCATTGCATATGAGGTGACTTAACTGAAAAACTTAACATCCGTTAGATTAAAGGACAAGAAACGAGACAACTTTTCATATAAAGGACAATAAGTGAAATTCAATTCTTTAAAGAACTCATTCCATAATTTGGACAAACATAAAAATATAAAAATTATAATTTTGTCTTAAAGGGAGTTCTCTCATGAACTCAACCCTATATATTGTAACACCCCAAAATTTCTAAGAAAATGAAAGGACCAAAATTGCCAATTTCTAAAGTTGAGGGTGGGATATATGAATAATCAAAGTCCAGGGACTTAAATTGAAAATTCTAAAAATCAAGTGGGTAGCGGACCGCTACCCAAGACCTTCGCAGTCTGCTACGTGCGGACTAAAGAAAGTTTCGGGAGCTGACACGTGTCCCTGTGACTAATGGTCCGCTACGTATGCCCCAATCCAATTACACCGCCATAGGGGGTTGCAGACCGCAACCACTTAGCATAGCAGTCCGCTACGGGTCCCCATGCACCCCTATAAATAGTTGGTCGATCCAAACTCTTGTCACACACCAACACCATCCATTACACACATAAACCCTCTGATCCCGAGCCCCGGTTCGCGTACGATAGTCCGGTTTTTGTCAATTCGACTTCAAAGTGAAGTGGATAGTACTGAGGTAAGGTTCCGAACTTCCATTTAGTTTTGGTTATACATCAGTAAGCTAGGATTGTATAAATTAAAGCTAGGATTGTATAAATTAAGTAATGTTATGAATATCTTGGAACTCTGCCCTAGGCGTTTGTCATATTTAACAGTTAATAAGCAAAAATACTGTCCAGGTGAGTTCTTAAACTGTGATGCATCATGTCCTTGTCTAGGATGATTGTTTTATGAAACATTTTCAGTATCTTGAAACGATTGTAATGATTGTTTATATATAACGTATTCTAAGCGCTTATTGTATTTCACTTGCCCGTGGAAAGGCATGTTGGACAGGACCCGTGGAATGGTTTTTGGTTATATATATACTGATGATTGTTCATAGTTATCTATGAATTTGGGGTGGGAACCCCATTGATGTGTTCAAGATATTTTGGCGGGTCATTTTAATAAACTATTTTAGTTTATGAATTCACCAGTTTTGTGCTGACCCATGTTTTATCAAATGTTTTTGACCGCATCACAGGTAGCCAATAGACATGGCATTCCAGGGCTAGAATGAAATGATGAACGATCCAGATGATGGGCATGCCAGGAACTATAAGCCCCGAATGACTTGTTCCTTGTTAGGAACAGATGATGTAACTTTTGGTAATCATGATGTAAACAATATTTGATATTAATAGAAGTTATGTTTTAGTCTTCCGCTGTGTGTTTTTGATATCAACGTCACAGTAACTAGAAGCCGGCCTTTTGACTAGTATGTAGTTATCTGACAAATGAAATGTTTGGTCTAGGAAAGAGCGGTGTATAAATCTCTCCTAGACCCGTCGCTCTTACCTGGGAACATATCTGTTGGAGGTACGACTCTAGTTAGATGACTGTCCTCTGTTACGGGCGTGACAAGTTGGTACCAGAGCCTCAGTTTAAGGGATTTAGATACTACAGGAATAGTGCCTAGACTTAAACTAGGACTCTAAGATTAGTCTGGAATGCCTCAGGATAAGTTAAGTGTATACATTCAGTACGACCTATAACGGGAAATACCCAGAAATCAGATAATTAAAGGCATTTTTGGCCAAGTGTTGTTAATTTCTAAATTTCTGGATTATGACTGGTTATACGAATTCTGATGTTATACATCTGTATGTAGGTACCAGATGGCAGGACGTGGTAGAGGAAGAAGTAGGGGTAGGATGCCCAATATATATATAGGGGAAGGATAATATATATATAGGGGAAGGATGCCATTGCAGCTTTGTAGTGGATTACTTTTATGGAAGCTGTTATAAAGTTGAGTGCAGGACAGACCAAGTTGTAAAGTTTGCTGCACATTCATTTGAAGAAGAGGCTCTTGACTGGTGGGAATCAGTCAAACAGACAAAGGGAGAAGCAGTAACCGATAGGATGACTTGGGAGGATCTCAAGTCTTTGATTATTAAGAGTTACTGTCCACAAAGGGAGAAGCAGTAACTGATAGGATGACTTGATAGGACGGGATAGAAGCTGAATTTCTGAGGTTCAAAGCAGGATCCATGACTCATCAGTAGTACATGACCAAGTTTAATGAAATGGCTAAGTTGGTGCCACATTTAGTTACTCTTGAATCACGAAGAGTCAAATGTTATATTCAGGGTTTACCTCCTAAGGTTCGTACCTTAGTGAAATCCATCGCACCCGAGACAATAGACTTGGCTGTTGAAAAGAGTGCGGTGATGTTTGATGAGGTGGCTGCTCAAGACCCACTAAAGACTGACCACAAAAATAAGCCCGGTGAAGTTGTTTATAAATTCAAACCAGGGAATAATAAGTTCCCAAGGAGAGGAGGATTCAATTCCAACCCTGATAGAGCCAATCAGGGAATGAAATGTCATACTTGTCAGAAGTTTGGACATTTTGCAACCCAATTCGTAAATGTAAAATGATTTAACTGTGGAGAGATAGGGCATTAAAAGACTTCCTGCCCTAAACCACCTAAGCAAGTATCAGGTGGTCAGAAAAGGGCATCGGACGAGTATTCGTATTAAGAAGTGGAGAGGAACAAAAAGGTAAAGCTAAGGAGGTGTCAGGTAGTTTCTTAGTTAATAATATTTACGGCAAGATTCAATTTGATACATGGGCGAATAGAAGTTTCGTTTCATGTGCATTCACCCCATATTTAGGCGTAAGACCGATTTCGCTTGTTAATGCCTACGTCGTTGAAACGGCTAGTGGTGAACAGATTAAGATAGCCGAATCATATCCTGATTGTGTCATCAATTTTGGTGACGATAAGGTATTAGTTCCACTAATGCCTATGAATTTGAATGAATATGAGGTTATCCTATGGATGGATTGGTTAAATCAATACCAAGCCCAGATTGATTGTGACCATAGAACGGTCAAGATTAAGAAACCAGATGAATCTAGTTTGATGATTCAAGGAGATAGTGAGTCTAGTAAGATTGAAATTATTTCAATAGGAAAAACTAAGAAGGAGTTGATTAAGGGAGACGGTATATTCTTACTCCATGCCTTAAACATTAAACCCGAAAGACAGATTACGGATATTCCCGTAGTCTGTTGATGTCGTCCAGACGGTCTATATAAAACTAACAAAACCTAACCTAGACTCCTAAGTAATAAGATGGGAAACCTTTGAACTAAACCGCACTGACATGCAAGTGGACCTATGGAGTGTAACACAGCTTAATGTTAAACCGAGTTATCGAACCCTAGAGACACTGAATACTAATACTAGACTCTGATTCGGAGTTAAGATGATTTGGTTTGGGGGTTTACTACACTAAAGATTAACTAAGAATGCAATAAACAAGTACAAATCAAGCTATCAAGACGAAGAACAAAGGGAAATATCAAGAGATGGAAGGAATACTACCTAAGTCGGAATCCTACTTGCAAAGCACAACTTCTACCGGTTCTGGAACTTTGATGGATCTGGGATTCTAAGGATAACTGCTAAAGACAACCTAGTGGATCCCTAATCACTCTCAGGGTGTCACCAACTAAACTCACCAGATGGTCGGATCACCTCTCTGGTATTTCCAACTATGACAATATACCCTAATGGACAGATTACCTCTCAGTCTCACCGCCCACAATACACTCAAACAATGCACGGGGTAATCCTTGTATAATAATTATGATTTAGAATAGCAACAACCACTAGACACCTTATACTAACGCCCTCTCAGAGTGTTAACATTCGGATTCCTAATGACGAAGACTAAACGGCTAATTCTCACCTCTCGGGTATTGAACTAGGATACACACTTTATTCTAATAAGCAATCAATGACAATCCCTATGGTCACTACGTCTAGCAAACCACCGAAATCACAAACCCTAATATCTACGACCTAGATACGCTAATGAAACTGGCAGACAACCACAATCAACGTAAGGAATTGAAATCAATCACACAATCAGATTCAAGCATGCTTATACATCATGATTAATTAAACTAGAATCTTTACAAAATCATTAATCCATCAATTGAATCCAAAACCAAATAAAAATCATAGCTTTAAACAAGTGTTCATCGTTAACCTAGGCAGTATTAAGTTTTTAGCCAACAATCATTCTCAAAACAACCATGACAGAAATATTCAAGCAAAACATTCGTTTAAACAATCAATTTAAAGATAAAGATGCAAACTTGCAAACCGAAAACGCTTAAACAACGAACCCGGATCTCAAAACCTTCACCCTTTTCACTTCAATCGACTTCCTTGCTCCCCAAAATCGCCTTCAACTCTGTTCTAGACGGCAATAAATAGAACTCCCCTTTGTTAATGGGATTACAATACTATAAAAATTGAAAATCAGGTTTTTTATCGGATTACGGGGCCCTTGCGTACTACGAGAAAGCATGGCCAGTCCCTTGCGTATCGCGAGGACAATTTAGTTACGCGCACTTTTCTTCTCTCTCTCGTACCGCGAGAGATGGTCTTCGGGTCTTCGCGTACCGCGAGAGACTGGAAATTCAGATTTTTGACTTTTAATCCTTGGAATTTATTCTCGTGATCGGTTTCTTCGGGTTTCATTCATTATTACCACGAGCACCTGTAAACATAATAACATCTCAATAGATACTAAAAATGACTCAAAACGAATATAAAACTATTTAAAATGACTCGAAAACAATGGAATAAAGATGTGTGTGTTGCACAACATCATCAGTGATCACCCGGATGTCTTTCCGGAAGAATTACCTGGTCTTCCACCTGATCGTCAAATTGAATTTCGAATCGAACTCATTCGTGGAGCTAAGCCTCTTGCAAAATCCCCTTATCGTCTAGCTCCGTCCGAGTTAAAAGAACTTATGAAACAAATTCAAGAACTCCTAGACAAAGGGTTCATGTAACATCCCTGTTTTTCGTTTAGAAAATGGGATAGTAAATAGTGTAAATAACTGTTCACAAGTTCAGGAGAATGGACGGGATTACGTGTTATTGTTTTATAAAGTACTAGTCGGGATTTAAAGTGTAGATGTCGAGACCTAGGGGGACCTTTGTAAAGTTTCAAAATGGGTCAGGCCGAGATGTCAATGGCGAGTGGGGGACAAGCCCGGTCCAAGGAACACACCCCTATAGGGTTACGACAAGGGTGGTCCCCATTCTTCTTGTTTTCGGCTGCCGAGATCGAGAGAGACGAAGGAGGTGACGAGAGCTTCCGGTTCAAGGCGATTCGAGGGAAGAACTCGCATTCTTTACTCTCTCGATTCACATGTGTGGTTATCGGATCGGGCGTTATTTACATGGTTGTGGAGTTAGGGTTTCGTTAAAGCTGGAGTGCTTATAGAAGACGAGGATGATTGGTGATTCGGCGAGCACGAGTCTTCCGATTGAAAGGTATAATCGATTCATTCTATCCGTACGATTGTTGTTTATGGGTTGCGGGACTATTGGGGGTGTTCGGCCGAACCTTTTTGGGGTGGTCGGCATACGTAGCGAGGTCGAGGGAGGAGCCAACTAGAGTCGAGTGGCGAACCACGAGGCGGGGACGAAGAGCAAGAACGAGACGTTAGCGGGTTCTAGAGATCGAGTTGTATCAAGCAAAGGTGAGTTTCTATCGCCCACGTTTAAATGTTTTGTAGTTTTGGGCTCGAATACATGCAACGTGCCATATAGTAAGGGCATGAAATGATAAGGTTTTTGACGTTGATATTCGTGTTATGATACGATAGTATAGTTGTATGCGTAGGATTTGGTGTCGAGTTATTTAATGCGATGCTTTGATATTATGAGATTAATTGTTATCGGGTTGACTCTAGTCGACGGGAATTGAATCTGAACTTAGTCAGATGAAATGGGTTGCTTAAGCGTGATAGTAAGTCGGTGTTGGTCGGTGGGTTGTTATGACTAACGATGATCAGTCAACGAGTCATGAGCGTATGAGTTTTTGGACCAGTCGACGTGATTTCGTGTATGTCGATAAAATATATAATTGATTAATCAGTGAAGAATTGATAAAACCTTTGTGACGTAAACCGTTTTTAAAAAAGGTTCGGGACTTAATATCCCCGAACAAATTACTATAGAACTCACTCAGCGTAGCTGACTTTTAGCATGTATTTCAGGTAAGGAGAAAGCGTGAGCTGGCGGCTTCTGGATGGCGTTTGGTTACCGTGATCGTTGTGAGGACATTTACTTTTCCGTTATGATGTTGAATGATTTAGATGTTATTACTTGTTTGGATTATGTTTGAGATTTGGGTCGTTAACCACTGTTAACTAATTGTTTTCCGCTGCATTTATTGAGACAATTTGATGTCATTTACTACCGTTCTTATGTGTATGCCAACGTGTCGGTTTCCCGAGTTTGGGGCCTTATAGTTCATTCGTTCGTGCTATTCGTAAAGAAGAAAGATGGAAGCATGAGAATGTGTATTGACTGTTGGGAATTAAACAAGATGACTATAAAAAAACATATATCCATTACCTAGAATAGATGATCCCTTCGATCAACTTCAAGGAGCCAAGTACTTTTCAAATATCGATCTTAGATCAGGATATCATTAGTTAAAGGTACAAGAAGAGGACGTACCTAAGACTGCTTTCAGGACCCGATATAGTCACTATGAATTCCTGGTCATGTCATTTGGTCTAACGAATGCCCCTGTAACATTTATGGACCTAATGAACAGGTTGTAAACCATTCCTTGTTAAGTTTGTCATCGTCTTCATCGATGATATTCTTATCTATTCTCGAAGCCAAGAAGAACATGATGAACATCTTAGAATCATTTCGAAATCCCTGAGAAAATAAAAATTGTACGCTAAGTCTTCAAAATGTGAATTTTGGAAACGAGAAGTACAATTTCTTGGGCACGTAGTAAATGAACAAGGAATACAAGTAGACCCAAGTAAAATCGAAGCTGTCATGAAATGGGAAGCCCCAATGACACCGATAGAGAATACAAGCTTTCTTGGACTGGTCAGTTACTACAGGAGATTTATTAATGATTTCTCCAAAATTGCTACACCTTTGGCTGCTTTAACTCAGAAAGCAGCAAAGTTTGAATGGGGCACAAAACAAGAAGAAGCTTTCAACATTCCCAAGGATAAGCTTAGTAATGCACCAATTTTAGCACTTCCTGAACGAAATGATGATTTTATCATCTATTGTGATGCTTCCCGAAATGGTCTGGGTTGTGTGTTGATGTAGAGAGACAAGGTTATTGCCTACGCATCACGCCAACTTAAAGTTCATGAGAAGAACTATACTACGCATGATCTTGAACTTGGTGCCATAGTGTTTGCTCTAAAGATTTGGAGACACTATTTATATGGTACCAAATGCGTAATATATTCAGACCATAAAAGCCTCCAACATATTTTTAATCAGAAGGATTTAAATATGAGGCAAAGGAAGTGAATGGAACTAATCAACGATTATGACTGTGAAATCAAATACCATCCCAGGAAGGCAAACGTAGTAGCATATGCTTTAAGTCGAAAAGAACGAAGCCAACCGATTAAAGTAAAAGCACCACAATTAGATATGAAATTAGACTTGATGGAGCAGATTAAGGAAATCCAACCAAAAGCATTAGAAGAAGAAAACATTAAGAAAGAGCGTATGGTTGGAAAACAAATGTTACTATCCAGAAGAGATGATGGAATCATGAGATTCGAGCAAAGAATATGGATTCCTAAGCATGGAAATATTCAAGAAAAGATATTAGACGAAGCACACAAATCAAGATATTCCATGCATCCTGGTGCGAACAAGATGTACAAAAATCTAAATACTCATTACCGGTGGCCAAAAATAAAGAGATCAATAGCCGAGTACATAGACAAATGCTTGACTTGTCTCCAAGTCAAGATCGATCATCAAAAACCAACAGGGCAACTACAACAAATAGAATTACCTGTCTGGAAATGGGATCGTATTACCATGGATTTCGTAACTAAACTACCCAGAACCCAGAAAGGACATAATGTCAT
Organism: Smallanthus sonchifolius; assembly: GCA_023525975.1. NCBI lineage: Eukaryota > Viridiplantae > Streptophyta > Magnoliopsida > Asterales > Asteraceae > Smallanthus > Smallanthus sonchifolius. Next base: position 29,706,062 of record CM042039.1, on the reverse strand, counting down.
ATCTGTCATGGTCGATAGACTGACCAAGTCAGTCCATTTCATACCCATGCATGAGACATACTCTATGGATAAGTTAGCTAGAATCTATATCAACGAAATTGTGAGCCACTATGGCAATACCACTGTCTATTATTTCTGATAGAGACAGTCGGTTCACATCTAGACTCTGGACGAGTTTTCAGAAAGAATTGGGAACTCAACTTACCAAGAGTACTACCTATCATCCTCAGACTGACGGACAGAGTGAACGTACAATTCAAACTTTGGAAGATATGCTAAGAGCCCGTGTTATAGATTTCAGAGGTAATTAGGATAATCACCTTCCGTTAATCGAATTTTCCTATAACAACAACTATCACTCAAGTATCAAAGATGTACCATTCGAAGCACTATATAGAAGAAAGTGCAGAAATCCTGTCTGTTGGACCGAAATAGGAGACAGTCAATTATCTGGACCAGAAGTTATACAAGAAACAACAGATAAGATAGTCCAGATTAAACAATGATTAAAGGCTGCTCAAGATCGTCAGAAAAGTTATACTGACAAACGACGTCGACCATTAGAATTCCAAGTCAGGTATTATGTGATGTTAAAGGTTTCACCTTGGAAAGGTGTGGTAAGGTTCAGGAAACGAGGAAAGTTAGGACCAAGGTATATCGGACCTTACAAAATCATTGAAAGAATCGGAGCAGTATCCTACAAGTTAGATCTGCCTGAAGCTCTACAAGGAATTCATAATACATTTCACGTATCCTGTTTACGTAAAATGTTTAGCTAATCCAACTCAGGCTATTGCACTAGATGATGTATACATAGACAACAAACATCATTTCACTGAGCAACCCATCAAAATCCTAGATACCCAAGAACGGAAGTTAAGAAAGAAAGTAATAACAATGGTATTGGTATAGTGGAAAGGTTGGATTGGAGCCGACAAGACTTGGGAATTAAAGGAACAGATGAAAGTCAATTACCCTCATGTATTCACATCTTAATTTCGAAGACGAAATTTCTTAAAGGATGGGAGATTTGTAACACCCCAAAATTTCTTAGAAAATGAAAGGACCAAAATTGCCAATTTCTAAAGTTAAGGGTGGGATATATGAATAATCAAAGTCCAGGGACTTAAAATGAAAATTCTAAAAATCAAGGGGGTAGCGGACCGTTACCTAAGACCTTAGCGGTCCGTTACGTGCGGACTAAGGAAAGGTTCAAGAGCTGACACGTGTCCCTGTGACTCGCCGACGGAAATTAGACGCGTGGATGGGTGGCGGATCGCTAGGCCAGACCATAACGGTCTGCTACGTATGCCCCAATCCAATTACACCGCCTCAAGGGGTGTCGGACCGCTACCACTTAGCATAGCGGTCCTCTACGGATCCCCATGCACCCCTATAAATATTGGTCGACCCCAACTCTTGTTACACACCAACACCATCCATTACACACACAAACCCTCTGATCCCGAGCCCCGGTTCGCGTACGATAGTTCGGTTTCTGACCATTCGACTTCAAAGTGAAGTAGATAGTACTGAGGTAAGGTTCCAAACTTCCATTTAGTTTTGGTTATACATCAGTAAGCTAGGATTGTATAAATTAAGTACTGTTATGATTTTCTAGGAACTCTGCCCGAGGCGTCTGTCATTTTTACCAGTTAATAAGCAGAAATATTGTCCAGGTGAGTTCTTAAACTGTGATGCATGAACCCTTTCATGACCTTGTCGGTCATGATTGATTTATGAAACATTTTGAGTATCTTGAAACGATTGTACTGATTGTTTATATATAACGTATTCTAAGCGCTTATTGCATTTTACTTGCCCGTGGAACGGTATGTTAGACAGGACCTGATGCGTGTAAACTATATATATATTTTTATAAGTATTTTACACAATTAGTTTTAAAAAGGGTTTTCAGCAAATAATAATCACACACACCGGGCAGTGTACCCGTTGGATAGCAATATAGAAAAGTAAGGACCAGATATCAATCCGTGGACACGGTGGAATGCGATACTAAACCGGGACTAAAATTCAATCAAGTATGGGTAAAAGATGTTTAAGTTGATTTTTAATTAAACTAATATGTAGGAATATAAAACTAAACTAAAATCACAAATCAAACAATCAAGGAGAAAATATCATTTCGGTGTCGAATCCATTTAGAATACATTCAATACACTCATAGAAACATGGCAAATACACGATACATAAATTGACTAAATTCTCGTCAAAGATATCTAATCAAATGACTATTTGGAAAGCAAGCATGAATTATACAAACCAACCATCTAAAGTCATACAATGAGGCTCACGTGTTTAATAATCATGTCAATGCTTATAAAGATTGAACTAGCTTCTGATTAAGGTAACTAATCCAACAACTAGTTGGAAAGATAATATGAACAACACACTATCCGCCTCAAGTTGATTAAATTAGACAACAATATGCATTTCTTCAACATACAATGTTCATATAAAGGTTATATAAATTAGGAGGATGTGTCAACAATTCCTAGATAAACATAATACTAAATATGACACATCATAACAAATACTTTGTCTTTCCAAACATAAGCATAAGGTTATACATACAAATAAAATGATTCATAAACAAGACTTCATTCACCATTCCTAGTCAAATGCCATAAACTAGTATAAATACATACACCAATCCATGAATATAAGCATAAATCACAAGTTTTCCAACATAATATGACATACACAAATACAAGTCTTGTAAACAACTCAAAATACTTGAATACATAAATTCATCAAAGAATAATGATACGATTGTCATAACATTAACACAATAATTGCCAATAATCCATGAATGTTGTCAAATGTATCTAAACTTCATCTAAACCAAAGTGAACAGGAGTTTTAGCTCATCATGAGCATCAAAATTACAAATAAGCAGGGAAAAATAGTGAGAAGCATGATATGAAAACAAGAATCAAACCACTCCTCCAAGCCTAGATGTTGTTGTTGATGTATGGTGATCCTCTTGATGTTGTATCCTTTCCAAAAATCTTGAATTATGGCTGGAACAAAGAAAACTCGAGCTGGAACAGTAGGTTTTTCCCCTGGGTTGCTAAATGTCTGAATGAGAATTAAGTTCTATTTAAATAGAAAAGGGGAGGCACGACCGTGCCAGGAGAGAAGGCACGACCATGACTAGCACAAGGACGCGGTAGTGTCTAGGTCTTGGTACGACCGTGTGACAGAGGTTTGACCGATCCGCAGCTTCCATTGGTTACCACTGATCGATGACATACGGCTGTTCAGACTCACGAGATGACACGCGACCGTGGGCGGCCAAGGCACGGTTGTGCCTTGGAAATTGGCTTGGCGCGGTCGTGCCAGATGTGGGCGCGACCGTGCCTAGGGTTTGGGAGCTTGGTACGATCGTGCCAAATAGGGGCACGATCGTGCCTCCATAACAGAAACCCTAAAACTTCACTTGTTTATCCTGGAATCTTCTTGTTTATTCACCAAGCTTCACAAAAACCTACAAAACAGGAAATGAAGCAAATAAGTGTCTAAACGTTGAATATAACCAAGAATTGATCATTAAATGAGCAAATTTTTGTGTCAAAAATATGTGTAAATACTAACACATCAAACAACCCCACCCTTGAACATTGCTTGTCCTCAAGCAAGAAATCAAAATGAAACAAAACTTCCAATGACACTATGGATCAAATCGGGAAAACCGTAAGCATTAATAAACTTATAAAGGTTTGAAAAGTCAAGAAATGCAAAATTAACTAAATGAAACCCAATGAGCCCAATGACGTGATAACCGAATGAGCAAATGAATATGCCTATGAAATCATTATCATGCAACTTTATGCTTCTCACAATGTTCACACACACTCGGGAATATATATGATCATACAAGTAATGGAGTATGTATAGAACACTCAAATGCCAAGACAATGAATCATGCATAAATCATAAGCTTGCTAAAAGTTCAAATCTCTACCAACTAACATGAAACAAAGCACAAATCAAGAGGGCTTTAAATGGATTGTAATTTGATAATGGCTAAGGGTAAGGAAGTGGAATTTGAAAGTGGCTAAATGGCTAAAAACCCGGCGGCTATGCTAACTCAAAAACTAAAATAACATCTAATAAGAAAAATAAACTAGTTAATGCTTCCGTATAGATAAGAGCTAACAACCGAATTATTTTCATCTTTGCTCACAAAATTGCTCTAATCGGCTATAATTCACTTAATTTTGGTGAATTTTTTTTTATGTAAAGGGAACTAAGTCAATATGTATCTTTCCTTAGCTAAAAACTTCTCAAGAATTTAAAAATTACAACAAAATAAAAGCTATAAAATTAACATTAGCCGACCGGATTTCTAACACGGGTGAAAAATAAATGAAAAGGCTAATAAAGGTTTAATGGCGGTGAAATGTGGGTAATTAAAGAAAAGAACGGGATAGGCTCAACGTGGCTAACTAGTGGATGTGTTCGGGTGAGGGAAAATTGAATAAAAGGCTAACAAAGTGGTTTATCCTAATGCCTCAATCATTTTTATGCAATATTTATGTTCATGATTTCGAAATGTATACTAAAAGCAAGTTCTAATACGCATGAAACATCCGGCACACTCAAATCCACAAAAATGAGAGCAAACAATGTCTAAAGCTATCAAGGCTCAAAAATAAACTCACGGAAACGGAAAGGAATGGGTGTAAGCAAAAGGTTACATACAATTCATTCGTTCAGCCCACTAAAACTCATGGTTATCACAAAAAAATGGGTTTGACTCGATGGAATTTCTATTTCAGTTGCTTTTGAAAAATCAAACCTCTATTATTTACTAAAAATTGTGAATGCTAAACGGTTAACTTTTATTATATTTTCGTATTTTTCAATTTTATAAAACTGATTTAGTGTCAATAAAAATTATGAAGGAAGATTTTGCAAAAAAATGAAGTGATAGAATGCTCAAAATGACAAACATCGCGCGAATAAATTCCCACTCTACAATTAGAATTCTACATTGCCCTCAATGTAGAACAAAAATAATGTAAAGCAAAGAATAAACACCCAACCCCACACTTAGAAATATACATTGCCCTCAATGTATACAAAAACATGCAAAGCAAAATGGAATGCAATGCAATGAAGCGTGAAGGGAGAACTGAAACTTCCCTCGTGTCAATCATGGCACACGCAAAAAGTCTACCCACAAAATTGACGTTCCACGAAGTTCCACAATTCCAAGATCTAATCAAGACTAACAACATCAAACACAGATCAGTAACATCAAGCCAAAATATCAACAGAAATGTAAATACAAATATATATAACGGTACATGGAAACAAAAATACAACAAAAGAACAACATTAACGCCGAAGCGTGATACAAGAGTTTGCACAACAAACAGTAAAGTACAACTCTCAAAAATGATACCAAAAGGCAATGGGAGGTGCTACTCCCACTGCACGCCCTCAAGGTCGACGCCGGAGGCCCCGCCTCCCTCGCCTCCTGCTGCTGGTGGTGATGGTGGTGGCTGCTGATGCGGTGGAGATGGTGGTGGTTGCTGATGCGGTGGAGATGGTGGTGGCTGCTCGGGCTGCTGCTCCGGCTGCATAAAGAATGGGAGGGGAAGCACGTATGGTGCCCCGCCAGCAGCAGCAGTGGCGCACTGGACCTCATACTGCCAGGTTCAGTAACGCAAGAACAGGTCATGCGGAATGACAATCGCAGGTGGTGGTGGCGGCGGAGGCGGAGGAGGCGGCTGGTTGGGCTGCTGATGCTCGTGGCCCTGCTCTTGCTGAGCAGCGTGTGCCTGATGGGCGGCGGCTACGGCCTCGGCCTCGGCCTGCACAAGATCAGGATCGGGACCCGGACGGTCTGGATCCCACATCCATCCCCATCTATCTACCAATCTGATCCCTCCTGCGCCGCGACGAGCTACGTGCATGTTTCGCAGTGTCTGCACGCTCATCACGACGGTCTCTACCACAGGGGTCAGGTCCCCTATCAAATCATCGGTCAATAGCTGGAAGTGTCTAGCCAGCTTGGTCACAAAGTGACCTCCACAGATCGCGCTGGTGACGTTGCGCCATGAACTGTTTACCAAGTACCCCGTGATAGAATGCGCAAGATTGCAGGTGCGCGGGCGTACAAGGCAATACAAGTAAAATAGCTCCATGAGGTTCACAACCGTCTCTCCCAGCCCTGTCCCAGAAATAGAATAAACAATGCAACGATGGAGAACACGGTGCAAGGGATCCCGAAGGTTCGAAGCCTTGGTCAAACTCGGATCATACATCCCGAATCCAAACTCGTGCCAGAACTGATCCTTGTCCTCCTCTGTCGGGAACTAGGTGATACCATCGATGAATATCTCAGTATGAAGCTCCTGCCTCGTATACAGGCCCAATAATCTCCCGAACCTAGCAACTGACATCACTCGCCACTCCCCTCCTAGCCTAAACCTAATCGTCTCCGGCTGCTCTAAGTCTGCGCAAGGATAATCGAACTCATAAGTGGAGAAAAACTCCATCACAAGCTCGACATACTGGATTTCGTGAAGTCTAAACAAGCGTCGCCACGGGGCGGTGAGGAGGTCGTTCCACCGGTCCCGCTGACCGATGGCGTCTATGGCGGCCGGCTCTAAACGACGAGCGGCTAAAATCCGGCCTCTGCGTGGCCACAAAACGTCCAGACGAGCCTCGTACTCATGCTCGTTCAAGTCGAACTCAAGATACGGGTGGTCCCTGTTGCCTGCCATCTGCACGACAACAAAATTAAAATCAAAACAGTTATGAAGATGCTAAACTGATGTTATGAAGTTGCTGACCTAATTATGAAGGGGCACGGTCGCGCCTAGGAAGGGGCACGACCGCGCCAAGGCCAAAATCCAAGCCCACGGTCGCGCTGTGGCCAACCACGGGCACAATTTCAAGTCAACACGACTGCGCCAGGTGCGAAGCGCGACCGCACTAAGGCCAAATTCAAGAGGCACGACCGCGCTCGACAGAGGCACGACCGCGCCTGACCAAACCAAGTCCACCTAGGATTGAAAACCCGAGCACGACCGCGCCTGGTCTGGAGCGCGACCGTGCTCAACCCATTTTAGGGTTTCTAGAATTCAAAATCTGCCATTTCAATAATGTTTTATAAGTGGGTTTTGTGGCTTAGAATCCCGGGGGACATGTGTTACCCAAACTAACTAACTATCATAATTAAACGGATAAAAATTACACAACCTAAACTAGCTCAAATTTTGATTTCTAGAGTGAAATCCTAGGGCTAAATACAAATGCAAAAGAAAAGGGGAGCCGGAGACGTACCTTAGATTACGGAGAAGGAAGTAACACGGCGGAAGTTAGGGAGAATCGCACGTAGGGGGGGTTTCGGTGGTTGGAAATGAAAAATGAAAAGTCCCTGCTTTGAAAACCAATTTGAACTGCCCCAACCTCTTAGGCACGACCACGCCAGGTGCTTAGGCACGACCGCGCCTAGGGTTAGAGGCACGACCCCGCCAAATGCTTAGGCACGACCGTGTCTCTAACACAATAGACAGAAAAACCTGAGTTTATTACTGCTTGAACCCAACCGACTGCGATTCTTCCAAACTAAAATGTCTAAAAATTCAGAAAACATACCTGAGACATCTCAATCACTAACCAAAGTCCGCTTGATCCAAAACACGTTCCGATCACCTATACTCAAAAATAAATGGTAAAATCCAAAAAAAAATAAAGAAAATAATAAAGAGAAGATGAACATAGAAACAACATCTAAAAATTGTTACCAAAGATGATACCGGAATGTGATAAGTTTATTAACGAGTCGTTAGCTAGACTCAAGTCCCCGAATTCATTTGTCCTTGGGGTGGAGGTCAACTACCTCCAATGCCGGGTCAACCGGTCCGTCAAGTATGGTTTAATACGATGACCGTTGACCTTGAAGATCCTCCAATCTTCGTGCTCAATCTCGACGGTCCCATAAGGAAACACCTCCCTAACCGTGTAGGGACCCGTCCATCGGGACTTCAACTTCCCGGGAAATAATCGCAACCTAGAGTTGTAAAGCAAAACATGACCACCCACTCGGAATTCCTTCTTGTCCTTCAAGTGTCGGTCATGTAAACTCCTAGTGCGCTCCTTGTAGATCGTGGAGTTTGCATAGGCTTGACTCCTCAACTCATCAAGCTAATGAATCTGAGTGAACCGGTTCTCTCCCGCGCTCATCAAGTCAAGATTCACCGCCTTCAATGCCCAATAGGCCTTATGCTCCAACTCCACCGGAAGATAGCACGCCTTCCCATAGATCAACCTAAATGGTGTGGTACCAATAGGCGTCTTATAGGCAGTCCGGAAGGCCCAAAGTGCATCATCTAACCTATCCGACCAATCTTTACGGTTCTGACCAACCGTCTTCTCAAGAATCCGCTTTATGCCCTGGTTCGTGACCTCTACCTGTCCACTGGTCTGTGGATGCTAGGCTATGGAAAATCTATGGTTCACACCACATCGTGATAAAGCCTTCTCCAACTGGGCGTTGCAGAAGTGGGTCCCACGGTCACTGATAAGGGCTTTGGGGGCACCAAAGCGAGAGAACAGCTTCTTCAGAAATTGAACAACCACCCTAGCATCATTAGTAGGCAAGGCTTGAGCCTTGGCCCACTTAGAAACATAGTCAACGGCGACTAGGATATACCGGTTGCCACAAGAAGCTGGGAAAGGTCCCATAAAGTCAATACCCCAGACATCAAAAATCTCACAAATATGGATGTTGTTCTGGGGCATCTCATTCCTCGACGAAATGTTGCTCGCCCTCTGGCAAGCATCACAAGCTCGGATCATCTCATGAGCATTCCGAAAGATGGTAGGCCAGAAGAAACCGGCATCAAAGACCTTTTTCACGGTCAAGGTAGCTCCATGATGTCCACCTGTCGGGCCCGCGTGGCAGTGTCTAAGCACCTGACGTGCCTCATCTCCAAATACACACCTGCACACGATCTGATCAGCCCCGACTCAAAACAAATAGGGATCCTCCCAAAGATAGTGCTTCACATCCGCAAAGAACTTTCGCTTCTACTGATGCGTTAAGCCCTTAATCACAATCCCACTAGCAAGAAAGTTTGCAAAATCAGCAAACCATGGACACTCCTCATCATGTGTCTGTATGTGCATGAGAAACTCATGGGGAAAATTGTCATTTATGGATGACCCCACCAGTTCAGATGAAGCTGAGCACTCAAGACGGGATAAGTGGTCCGCTGCGACATTATCCGCGCCCTTCTTATCGCGGATCTTAATGTCGAACTCCTGAAGCAGCAAAACCCACCGGATTAGCCGGGGTTTGGCATCTTGTTTGCTGAACAGGTGCCGAAGGGCTGCATGATCAGTGAATACAATGGTCTTTGATAGGACGAGATAAGACCGGAATTTATCGAAAGCGAAGACAACGGCTAGGAGCTCCTTCTCTGTCGTGGTGTAATGCTCCTGTGCGTCATTGAGCGTCTTGTTCGCATAATAAATCGGGTGAAACTGCTTCTCTATCCGCTCTCCTAAGACCGCCCCAACAGCGAAGTCACTCGCGTCACATATGATCTCAAATGGCAGCTTTCAATCAGGAGCCACCATGATAGGGGCATTCACCAACTTCTCCTTTAACAGGTCGAATGCACTGACGCACTCGTTGGAGAACATGAACTGGGCTTCCTTTTCAAGAAGCTGGGTCATTGGTCGGGCAATCTTAGAAAAATCTTTGATAAAACGCCTGTAAAAGCCCGCGTGACCAAGGAAGCTCCGAATAGATTTCACAGAAGTCGGCGGGGGCAGCTTAGATATGGTATCAATCTTAGCTCTATCAACCTCAATCCCCGCGCGTGAAACCTTGTACCCAAGCACAATGCCCTCCTTCACCATGAAGTGGCATTTCTCCCAGTTCAACACCAGATTGGCCTCTTTACACCTAGCCAACATCCTCTCCAGATTCTCGAGGCAATGATCAAAGGAACTCCCAAACACAGAAAAGTCATCCATGAAAACCTCAATGGAGTCCTCAATCATATCATGGAAAATGGCCACCATGCAACGCTGGAAAGTGGCCGGAGCATTACACAATCCAAAAGGCATCCGCCGATAAGCAAATGTGCCATAGGGACATGTGAATGTCGTCTTCTCTTGGTCCTCAGGAGCAATCGGGATCTGGAAGTAGCCAGAGAAGCCATCCAGGAAACAATAGAACATCTTTCCCGCTAATCTCTCCAACATCTGATCAATGAACGGGAGGGGAAAATGATCTTTCCGAGGAGCATCATTGAGTTTGCGGTAATCGATGCAAACTCTCCAATCGGTGACTGTACGAGTAGGAATCAGCTCATTCCTCTCGTTGGTGATGACAGTCATGCCTCCCTTCTTAGGGACAACCTGAACCGGGCTAACCCAAGGAGAATCGGAGATGGGATAAATCAAACCAGCATCCAGTAACTTAATCACCTCCTTCTTTACTACCTCCTGCATGTTCGGGTTCAACCTCCTCTGGTGCTGCACAGCGGGCTTGTAGTCATCCTCCATAAGGATCTTATGGGTACAGAAAGAGGGATTAATTCCCTTAATGACCATAATCCTCCATGCAATAGCCTGCTTGTGCTGCTTCAGCACCTCCATTAGCCTCTCCTTCTCATCACTCGTCAAATCAGAGGCGATAATGACGGGTAATCGAGACTCACCATCTAAAAAGGCATACTCCAAATGGCTCGGGAGCTCCTTAAGCTCAACAGGTGGTGGGTCCTCAATAGAAGGCCGCTCAATCGGCTCAGACTCTCTATCAACCATAGCAAAAACCGCTGAACACTAGGGAAACTCATAGCTCTCCTGGCTATGCAACTGCTCATCAAACTGATCCTCACTAACTGGATCAAATGTCTCCCCCCTACAATCTGGGTGTCCAGGGACTCCTCCTCAGCTGTGTCCTGGAGATGATCACTCACACAAGAATAAACAGCCTCAACAAAGTAGAGTGAATCATCCTGATTCTGGGTATGCTGCATGGATCTCCCTACATTAAAGGTCACTTCCTCTTCATCCACCCTTAATGTAAGCCTCCCCGAATACACATCATTCAGGGCCTTGGTAGTGGCCAGGAACGGTCGACCTAGGATAATAGGGACATTCTTGTCCTCATCCATGTCCAGAATCACAAAGTCTACAGGAAACACAAAATGATCAACCTTGACCAACATATTCTCCACTATCCCTCGCGGATACTTGACCGAGCGATCGGCCAGCTGGATACTCATGCGTTTCGGTGTAGGTTCTCCCAACTCAAGCTTAGCAAAAACCGCATATGGCATGAGGTTAATGCTAGCACCAAGGGCATCTAAGGCGTTGCTAACCGACAAGCTACCTATCAAGCAGGGGATGGTAAAACTCCCCGGACCTCGTCTCTTCTCCGGTAGCTTGTTCTGAATCACCGCCGAACACTCCTCATTCAGCGTAACCAGAGACAACTCCTCCAATTTCCTCTTATTCGTGAGGATATCCTTCAAGAATCTCGCATACTTAGGCATCTGAGCCAGAGCCTCCACAAATGGTAGGTTGATATGCAACTGCTTAAACAACCCTAGAAACTTACCATACTGCTCCTCCATCTTCTGCTTCTTCAATCTGCCTGGGTATGGAATGGCGGGAGTATAATCTCTCACAGGCTCGCGAGGGCGCGATGTGCTAGCCGATTTACCCCTCGGCGGTGTCTCATCAGGAATCTCAAACACAACCTCCTCCTCAGATGACTCGTGCACAGGAACCTGTGGATCCGGTCCTGTGTCTCTACCGCTCCTCAAAGTGATGGCCTTCACATGAGCATTGGGATTGGGCTCAGTGTTGCTAGGAAGGCCACCTGGCGGTCTCTTAGAAAGAAGCTTCGCGATCTGCCCGACCTGGTTCTCTATGGTCTGGATCGAAGCTTTCTGATTCCTCAACTCAGTCTCATGCGTGTGGAAACGCTCCTCCATGTACCGTTTCTGCTTCTCTGCCAACTGATTTTGACTCTATGAGTTGGCAAGTAGCCGTGCAACCATGTCCTCTAAACTGGATTTACCCTCAGGTGCGGGTGGTGGACCACTACTAGAACCTTGGCCTTGAAACTGGCCCTGCTGAGGTTGAAACTGGGGACTCTGTCCCTGAGACTGGTGGGACTGATGCTGGAATGGGGGGCGCTGAGTGAATCCGGGTGGTTGCTGGCTATCGTTGCCAGACTTCCAACTGAAATTCGGGTGATTCCTCCACCCCGGATTATATGTGTTGCTGTAGGGATTATTCTGGGGACGATTCTGGTTGGACATGAAATCAACCTGCTCTTGGGCCCCTGATCCCCAACCTGACAAGCACTCGTGGGATGCGCCCCACCACAAAACTCACACAAGGACTGGGCCTTGTGGACATGCATCTGATCAATCTTGGTGGAAAGTGCTTCCACCTGGGCAGCTAAAGAGGTAATTCCATCCACTTGATGGAAACCCTGCCTCTGAGTTCTCGCTCGGGAAGTATGCTGAGTGTAGCTCTTTGCTGCCACCTTCTCTAGCAAGTCATACGCCTCCTAGGGTGTCTTCGTTTCAATGTCTCCACCCGCGCATGCATCAATCAGCTGCTTCCCGGTCATTTCCAGACCATTGTAAAAGGTCTCACACTGCTGCCACTTCAACAATCCATGGTGGGGAACCTTCCTCCTCAGTTCCTTGAATCTCTCCCACGCCTCATAGATCATCTCCCCGTCGTCCTGCTGGAAAGAAAGAATCCTAGCCCTCAACTTTGATGTTTTCTCCGGAGGGAAGTACTTTTTTAAGAATTTAGCAGCCATCTGGTCCCAAGTACTAATGGACCTAGGGGGAAGTGACAGTAACCAAGCCTTGGCTCGATCCCGTAAGGAAAACGGGAACAACCGGAGCCGAATAGCATCGTCGGTAGCATCACGAATTTTGAAAGTGGCGCAAATCTCTAAGAAACCGGCTAAATGAGTATTAGGATCCTCGTGATCCTTGCCATGTGCTCCAACCGTCCGGCTGGAAAGAAAGAATCTGTATAATGCTGGATTTGATCTCGAACTGATGTGCTCCAACCGTCGGCCTATTGATGCTCGACTCCAAACCCTCAAGTGTCGGTTTGCCAAAATCCGAAAGCGTCCGACCCGCATCCTCGTTCGCCATCTCCTCTACCTCGTCAACAACAACTTCGTCAACAACAACCGCGTCAAACTCGAGTAACCGGGCCACAAATCGGGAACGGGCTCGCAATCTGCGATGAAGATCACGCTCCGGACCGGAAGACGGCTCAGGAACCTCCTCGACGGGAGTTGAGAACATACACGATCTGCACGACAAGTTAGATTTAAATACGCGAACCTAGGACAAGGAAAACACAAGTTAGACAAAAAAAAAATCAAAAAAAAAAATTGAAAATAAAATTAAAAAATAAAAATAAAATGGGATAAAAACCAAGATATATATATATACAAATGAAGCTAAAAATAACAAGTAAAATGCGAAAAATATCTATACACACAAAATTGCAAATAACAACAAGAAAACACGATATTCACAAAAATATATATGCTAAATGACTAAAAATTAATTCCAATCGTTCTCGCAAAACCGTATCCCCGGCAACGACGCCAAAAACTTGATGCATGTAAACTATATATATATATTTTATAAGTATTTTACACAATTAGTTTTAAAAAGGGTTTTCACCAAATACTAATCACCCACACAGTGTACCCGTCGGATAGCAATATAGTAAATGTAAGAACCGGATATCAATCCGTGGACACGGTGGAATGCGATAATAAACCGGGACTAAAATTCAATCAAGTATGGGTAAAAGATGTTTAAGTTGATTTTTAATTAAACTAATATCTAGGAATATAAAACTAAACTAAAATCACAAATCAAACAATCAAGGAGAAAATATCACTTTGGTGTCAAATCCATTTAGAATACATTCAATACACTCATAGAAACATGGCAAATACACGATACATAAATTGACTAAATTCTCGTCAAAGATATCTAATCAAATGACTATTTGGAAAGCTAGCATGAATTATACAAACCAACCACCTAAAGTCATACAATAAGGCTCACGTGTTTAATAATCATGTCAATGCTTATAAAGACTGAACTAGCTTCCGATTAAGGTACACTAATCCAACAACTAGTTGGAAAGATAATATGAACAACACACTATCCACCTCAAGTTGATTAAATTAGACAACAATATGCATTTCTTTAACATACAATGTTCATATAAAGGTTATATAAATTAGGACGATGTGTCAACAATTCCTAGATAAACATAATACTAAATATGACACATCATAACAAATACTTTGTCTTTCCAAACATAAGCATAAGGTTATACATACAAATATAATGATTCATAAACAAGACTTCATTCACCATTCCTAGTCAAATGCCATAAACTAGTATAAATATATACACCAATCCATGAATATAAGCATAAATCACAAGTTTTCCAACATAATATGACATACACAAATACAAGTCTCGTAAACAACTCAAAATACTTGAATACATAAATTCATCAAAGAATAATCATACGATTGTCATAACATTAACACAACAATTGCCAATAATCCATGAATGTTGTCAAATGTATCTAAACTTCATCTAAACCAAAGTGAACAGGAGTTTTAGCTCATCATGAGCATCAAAATTACAAATAAGCAGGGAAAAATAGTGAGAAGCATGATATGAAAACAAGAATCAAACCACTCCTCCAAGCCTAGTTGTTGTTGTTGATGTATGGTGATCCTCTTGATGTTGTATCCTCTCCAAGAATCTTGAATTATGGCTGGAACAAAGAAAACTCGAGCTGGAACAGTAGGTTTTTCCCCTGGGTTACTGAATGTCTAAATGAGAATTAAGTTATGTTTAAATAGAAAAGGGGAGGCATGACCGTGCCAGGAGAGAAGGAACGACCGTGCCTAGCACAAGGACGCGGTCGTGTCTAGGTCTTGGCACGACCATGTGACAGAGGTTTGACCGATCCGTAGCTTCCATTGGTTACCACTGATCGAGGACGTACGACTGTTCAGACTCATGAGATGACACGCGACCGTGGGCGGCCAAGGCACGGTTGTGCCTTGGAAATTGGCTTGGCGTGGTCGTGCCAGATGTGGGGGCGACAGTGCCTAGGGTTTGGGAGCTTGGCACAACCGTGCCAAATAGGGGCACGACTGTGCCTCCATCATAGAAACCCTAAAACTTCACTTGTTTATCCTGGAATCTTCTTGTTTATTCACCAAGCTTCATAAAAACCTACAAAACAGGAAATGAAGCAAATAAGTGTCTAAACGTTGAATATAACCAAGAATTGATCATTAAATGAGCGAAGTTTTGTGCCAAAAAGATGTGTAAATACTAACACATCAGGACCCATGGAACGGTCTTTGGTTATATATATACTGATGATTGTTCATAGTTATCTATGAATATGGGGGTGGAACCCCATGGATGTGTTCAAGACACTTTGGCGGGTCATTTTAATAAACTATTTTAGTTTATGAATTCACCAGTTTTGTGCTGACCTGTGACATCCGGCAAATTCCGGTTAACTCCGTTAACAGAAACATCGCTATCTCAAGCATCGTTCATACAAACTCAGTCATCTTAATTAGTCACGCTTACATTGCATTTAATTAGGTTAATTAAATGCGCCAATTATTACACCCAACGGTAATTCGTAGAATTACCGGATCACACTTGAGTCTAACCCGGAACGTTGGTGATTAATCAAGAATAATATTTAGAATGGTTAAAAATTTATAATTAATATAAATTATGTGACTTTACGTGTTATGTGACTTTACGTGAATTATGTGATTTTTCTTGATATCGCGCATTTTATCAAATACTGATTGTGTTAATTATTTTTATAGAAGTTGGAGTTTTAAAAAAATTATAGTTAAGGGATTTAATTATTATTAGTGTAATTAGTTTTAAACTAGCCTATGGACCTTTAGAAAGCCCATAATCCAATTTAAAAACCCATGCATGCAAATGTGTATAAAAGGAAATTTATAAAATTAAAAGCCCTAAACCCTTTTTCCCATTTGAAGCCGTAGCGATCCCAAACCCCACCCCCTTGAGCCAAGAGCTTCAAGTAACCCAAACACACCTATTTTGATCTTCAATCTTGCAATTGGAAGTGGATTCGATTTAGTCTATGCGTTTCTAACACTCATACATAAGTTATTTCATCGAATTCCGTTACTTTTTAGTTATAAAAGTTATGATTGAAACCCTAGTTCATCCAAACATGAGTTTTCAAAATAATGTTGATGAATTGATTATTTGATTGATGTTGTTGCAACTATTTGATGAGTGTATTGTTAGTTAGAAAACCCTAGTTTCATATGATTCATATCTTGTGTAAAGTAGAGACTTTTTGATTATGTGATGTTGTAGGATTGCATGCTAGATGTAAATGATGATTGTTGTGATGGTATTTATGCTATTTAAGGAGTTTACAATTGAATGGATGCGTTGAATCTTGTTAACAAAGCTAGAAATCATAGACTTTCCTAAAGAGGAAACTTTATTGAAATGTGGTTGTTGAATGTGAATTACTTTTACGTGCAAGATGTTATTGTATGATGCATGAACGTATTAAGGCTTGTTAAAGTGTTGTTTGGTACAAATCGTATGCATTGATCATAAGTTACTAAAAGTAGAAACTATTAGAATTTGAAACTTGATGTCTAGACCTAAGGTGTATGTTATGATGACCTTTCATGCATTAGTATGTGTATATAAACACGTCATGATCATGCAAACATATTATAGATGATGTAATCTATTGAAACCAAACTTGTGTTCATACATTGTTAAAAGTAGGAACTTTGTTGAACGTGCATTGTGTAGACATAACTTGCCATGCTAAGTTAGTTGTGACATGTGTAGCATGAAACTTGAATTACTTGTATACTATGTGTGTTAGTATTCAAACCAAATATAAAATCACTAAACAGGCCACCAAAGGGTCGTCGGGTCAAACTTGGTCAAACTATTAAACGTTTTCAAAACACATAAAATAATTGGATTTTTTGGATGTTTAGGGTTCATGTCAACTTACACAAAGAAACACTTATAAACCCATGTTTATAGGTGGCGGTTAGTAGTCAAGCAGTTTTAATTAGCTTTCATCTGCACGCATTCTAAGGTGAGTTTTCATACAAGTCCTTATATATCGAACCGTTTAATATATGGAATAGCGAGGTAATCTTGAGTAGTACTACTGGGCATGACAAGCCCCACCCGCGTTAGTCGCGCTAACATGACGAGAAGTCGAACGGGTGTAATATTGACCTAACATTTTACAATTGTTCATGATAGACATGGTGGAAGGCAAATCAAACACAAACAGTCAGCTTCGGTGTCAAAACGCTTTAGTAACATGTTATTAGGTTAGCTACCTATTGATATAATTGTAATTGTTTATCTAGTATCTTTACTTACTTTTCAAACCTGTGAACTCACCAACCTAGTGTTGACACATTTTAGCATGTTTTTCTCAAGTCGTTAAGGTACGAGCACGAGATAGGGCATGCATGCATTGGAGTTTCATTTACTTTTCAAACACAAGATTTATTTATTTATTTATTTTGATTTGTATGTTTTGGGCGCAATTGTTTTCGGCGCATGCATTTCGTTAAACCTTTTCGCTTCCACATTACACATTTACTCAGTATTTTCATTTAATAGTGTTGAATCGTGACTATGAGCAATATTAGTGTTTTTTTTAAACCCATATAGAGTCGTTCAACGTAACTAATGACTGAGATCCTGGTATGTCACGCTCCTAACGTAAAACTCCGTTAGTGGATTTTGGGGGTGTGACAGATTGGTATCAGAGCCATTGGTTATAGAGAACTAGGAAATGCATACTAGACTATAACCACGCATATGCATTAGTTACACAACACTTACACTCACACATGGCACTCACTCATCCCGTTACAGGAAATGTCGACACCACCCAATTCACCCGCATCCCCAGTCGTTCAGGAGCATGATGTTCCTGCGGTACCTTTGCTAGAGCCAAGGAGACGTCGGCTCAAACCGATCAACAACTCTATGGGGTATGATGAGCCTTTTTATGTGCGTTTCAGAGGCAACACGCAGGACTGGGATTGGTATCCCGACAGGATCAAGAGCTGGATCCACGAGGAGGAGGTCCCACCTCCACTCACCACTGACATTGCTTCTTCTCCATCTTCTGCATGAGCTTTGCCACCATTGCAATACCCCTATGAGCAGGTGTTAGCTGCCTTTGTATCTAGGATGGAACGGGAGATCCAGAACATGAGGGACGCAGCAGGAGAGATTTCTGGCAAATTAGAGCGAGAGATTCTGATGAATGAGAAAATCGCCAAGCTGACTTCGGAATTAGCAGTGGAGATTCTGATGAATGAGATCCGGAACATGAGGGACGCAGCATGTTACATCAGCTAGCAATGGCATTTGATATCTTATCTTCATTACTTATTTCTATCTTTTCTTTTAAACCTAGATGGGCAGGGTTGTTCCCATCCAACATATATTTCTGGATTTTGATGTTTGATTGAATTTACTTTGTAGCCCTTACAATTTATTTTATCAAGGATTATTATTAATGAAATGTTATATGTTGTGGTTTAAATTTCTTTGGTTTACTTTTACTTGTATGATGATAAAATGCGATGTATTTTTTCTCATTATTGTATGTTGAGAATGTAAAGATAATGTCTGGACGTGGAAACGGACGTGGCGGACGCGCCAGTGGACGTGGCGGTCGCGGAAATGTCAACATGACTGCATCCGAGCTCACGTCACTCATAAACAAGCGTGTGGCTGAAGATGTAGCAGCTATCCAAGCCACTGCTAATGCTAGAGATAAATCAATATATTATCGACTCTAGTGAGTCATCATTCATCCTAAACTCAAATTTGAATCTAGTATTCCTAAAACGCATTCTTGTCTACAATCCAAGTTAGCACAACAACCAACAGACTTGTACTTTTAAAGCTTACATGGATTGCAAGCCCCACTCGTTTAGTGGAGCTGAAGGGGCTGTTGGCTTACTCCGCTGGATGGAGAAATCTGAATCCGTCTTGGCAATGTGTAATTGTCTGCCGAACAACCAAGTGAAGTTTGCGTTTGGCACACTTGAGGGTCCGACCCTTACCTGGTGGAACTCCCAGGTGCAAATGCTAACTCTTGAGATGGCAAATGCATTGCCATGGGACGAATTCAAGATTATGCTGCGGGAGGAGTATTGTCCCCGTGATGAAGTGCAGAAACTTGAGGGCGAATTCTGGAACCTCAAGGTGGAGGGGTCTGAAATTGAAGCCTACACTACTCGCTCGCATGAGCTAGAAAACTTATGTCCGTTCAACGAAGGTTTAGTTCCTCAAATTCAGAGTATGGTGACATCTTCCAATCCTACTACAATCCAGCAAATTATCACGTTAGCTCACAGGTTAACCGACCAGGCAATCGCTCAGGGCACCCTACCCCCTAGGGGTGCATTATCAAAGACAACCGACAACAAGCGAAAGTTTGACAGTTCACACTCCAAAACTTTCCAGTCAAACCAACATCATCAACAGCAACAGTAACAACAACGTAAGCTTGAACCTTCCAAGAACTTTAACCAGTCTACCTCCTCTCAGCAGAATCAAGGTTCGTATGCTGGTAAGTACCCGAAATGCAACAAATGTAATTTCCACCATAACGGAGCATGTGACCGATACCGTTGCCAACGATGTGGAAAGATGGGTCATTCGGCCAAGGATTGTAGGGGAGAACTGCAGAACAAACAGACGCCACCGGGTGAAGCACCCAAAGGCTGTTTTGAGTGCGGGAAGGAAGGGCATTTTAGGAAAAACTATCCGCATCTGAAGAAAAATGGGAACGGTTTTGGCAATGGTAACAACAACCAGGGCGGTAATGGCAATAATAACAACAATGGTGCTAAAGGTCGAGCCTTCGTGATTGGTTCGGGGGAAGCTAGGAATGATTGGAAGGTTGCTAACGGTATGTTTCCTTTAAACGATCATTTTTCTTCTGTACTTTTTGATACTGGCGCCGATAGAAGTTTTATATCTAGAAACTTTAGTAGTCGGTTAGAAGCAAACCCAACTTTACTAGAACATCATTACACCATAGAGAAGCAGATGGTAAGATAATCGAGGCAACCCACATCCTCAAGGGATGTAAGTTAGGACTATCTGGTCACAAACTCGATACCGATCTCATGCCGGATACACTTGGCAGTTTTGACGTAATTGTGGGCATAGGTTGGTTGTCTAAAAACCAAGCTGAGATCATCTGTAGTGAGAAGATCGTTCGTATACCCCTTCCGAGTGGAGAGATCATATCCGTTCAGGGCGAGAGAAGTGGTTCAGTCGTTGGCATCATATCATTCATGAAGGTGCAGAAGTGTCTGCGTAGGGGTCATACCGCAATACTTGCCCTTGTCGCTGACAAGTCTTCCGAGCATAAAAAGCTAGAAGATATCCCTATCGTTCGCGAATTCCCAGAAGTATTTCCTGAAGACCTACCTGGTCTTCCACCTCATCATCAAGTCGAATTCCAGGTTGACCTAACACCCGGAGCAGTGCCTATTTCTCGAGCACCATATAGACTTGCACCAAGTGAGTTGCAGGAGCTATCCACTCAACTGCAAGAGTTGTTGGATAAAGGTTTCATCCGACCTAGCTCATCGCCATGGGGAGCCCCAGTCCTATTTGTCAAAAAGAAAGATGGGACTTTCCGCATGTGCATTGATTACCGAGAGTTAAATAAGGTAACAGTCAAGAACCGCTACCCACTTCCCCGCATTGACGATCTATTCGACCAACTTCAAGGGTTGAGTTTCTACTCAAAAATCGATTTAAGATCTGAATATCACTAGCTGAGAGTTCGAGATGAAGATATATCCAAGACTGCATTCAGAACCCGGTACGGCCATTACGAGTTTTTGGTCATGCCATTCGAATTAACCAACGCACCCGCGGTGTTCATGGATCTAATGAACCATGTGTGTAAACCTTATCTTGTCCAGTTCGTCATCGTTTTCATTGACGATATCCTCATATACTCTAAGAGTCAGGAAGAGCATGAGGAGCATCTGCGTTTGATCCTTGAACTACTGAAACATGAACAGTTGTAAGCTAAGTTTTCCAAATGCAATTTTTGGATACGCGAGGTTCAATTTTTAGGACATGTGATCAATGAGAAAGGAATACATGTCGATCTAGCCAAAGTAGAAACCATCAAGAATTGGGCAGCCCCAACAACTCTGACCGAAGTTCGACAATTCCTAGGATTGGATGGATACTACCGTCGTTTTATCGAGGGATTTTCAAAGATTGCCCAACCTCTCACCACCTTAACCCAAAAAGGCAAACCCTATAATTGAAGTGAGACTCAAGAATCAACGTTTTAGCTACTGAAGCAGAGACTATGTATCGCGCCCATCCTATCTCTACCAGAGGGAACGGATGACTTCTTGGTGTATTGCGATGCCTCCATCCAAGGTCTCAGTTGTGTGTTGATGCAACGCGAGAAGGTTATCGCGTACGCTTCCCGACAATTGAAAATACACGAGAAGAACTACATGACTCATGATTTAGAGTTGGGAGCCATGGAGTTTGCACTAAAGATCTGGAGACATTACTTGTATGGTACCAAATGCACCATCTACACTGATCACAAGAGTCTTCAGCATATTTTTGAGAAGAAATAGTTGAACATGCGACAACGTCGTTGGATCGAGCTCTTAAACGATTATGATTGTGCAATCAAGTACCATCCAGGCAAAGCTAATGTGGTGGCCGATGCCCTAAGTAGAAAAGAAACCAAAACCCGATGAGTTATAGCATTACAACTCACTATTCATACAGGACTACTCGAACAAATCCGCAATGCCCAACTTGAAGCCTTGAAAGAAGAGAACTTATCGTTGGAATCCACTCGTGGTTTGGAGAATCAACTTGAGGTTAAAGCAGATGGGTATTCGCTATTTCGCGGAACGAATATTCATTCCAGTGTATGGAAACCTAAGAGAACTAGTCATGGATGAAGCTCATAAATCCCGATACTCTATCCATCCGGGATCCGACAAGATGTATCACGTTCTGAGAGATTTATATTGGTGGCCGAACATGAAAGCCGACATAGCCACCTATGTGAGCAAGTGCCTGACTTGTTCAAAGGTCAAGGTGGAGTACCAAAAGCCATCTGGATTACTTCAACAACCGGAAATCCCGATGTGAAAATGGGAGCAAATTTCCATAGATTTCATAACCAAATTACCCCGAACCCCTACTGGATGTGACACAATCTGGGTGATAGTGGATCACCTAACCGAATCCGCTCATTTCCTTGCTATCAAAGAGACCGACAAAATGAAAAAGTTAACTCGCCTCTATCTTAAAGAAGTAGTATCCCGACATGGAGTGCCAATCTCCATCATTTTCGATAGAGACGCCCGATTCACCTCACGTTTCTGGAAATCATTACAGAAAGCTCTAGGCACGCGGCTTGATATGAGCACAGCGTACCATCCACAAACAGATGGCCAGAGTGAGCGTACCATTCAAACCCTAGAAGACATGCTACGGGCTTGTGTGATCGATTTCAGTAACAGTTGGGAGACACATCTACCTTTAGTGGAGTTCTCCAACAATAACAGCTATCATACTAGCATCAAAGCAGCACCATTCGAGGCCTTGTACACACGGAAATGCCGATCACCAATTTGTTGGGCTGAAGTTGGAGATAGCCAACTTACGGGTCCTGAACTTGTGCACGAAACCTCGGAGAAAATCGTGCAAATCCGAAACCGTATGGCAGCAGCTCGTGACCGTCAAAAGAGTTATGCAGACAAGCATAGAAAACCACTAGAATTCCAAGTGGGCGACAAAGTATTATTAAAGGTCTCACCATGGAAAAGTGTGATTTGTTTTGGAAAACGAGGCAAGTTAAACCCGCGTTACGTTGGACCATTTGAAATAGTGAAAAGGATTGGTCCAGTAGCATATCAACTGAACCTACCAGATACACTCAATGGAGTACACAATGTCTTTCATGTCTCAAACCTAAAGAAATGCCTATCAGATGAGACACTTGTAGTTCCACTCGAGGAGTTGGAAATCGACGAACTACTACGTTTTATTGAGGATCCAGTCGAAATCATGGACCGAGAGGTCAAAACTCTCAACCGCAGTAAGATACCTATTGTCAGAGTTCGATGGAACTCGAAGCGTGGACCGGAGTTCACGTGGGAACGCGAGGATCAAATGATGAAAAAGTATCCTCACCTTTTCAAACAGTCAACGGCAAGCACAGAAGGTACTAGTTAAATTTCGAGACGAAATTTCATTCAACAAGGGGATGATGTGACAACCCAAACTTTTTGTTTCAGACATTTAACGACTTCGCTTAATTTTCGGGACGAAAATTCTTTCAACAAGGAGATGATGTGACATCCGGCAAATTCAGGTTAATTTCGTTAACACAAACATCGTTATCTCAAGCATCGTTCATACAAACTCAGTCATCTTAATTAGTCACGCGTGCATTGCATTTAATTAGGTTAATTAAATGTGTCAATTAATACGCACAACGGTAATTCGTAGAATTACCGGATCACACTTGAGTCTAACCCGGAACGTCGGTGATTAATTAAGAATAATATTTAGAACAATTAATAATTTATAATTAATATAAATGATGTGACTTTACGTGTTATGTGACTTTACGTGAATTATGTGATTTTTCTTGATATCGCGCATGCTTATCAAATACTGACTGTGTTAATTATTTTTATAGAAGTTGGAGTTTTATAAAAATAATAGTTAAGGGATTTAGTTATTATTAGTGTAATTAGTTTTAAACTAGCCTATGGACCTTTAGAAAGCCCATAATCCAATTTAAAAACCCATGCATGCAAATGTGTATAAAAGAAAAATTATAAAATTAAAAACCCTAAACCCTTTTTCCCCTTTGAAGTCGTCGCGATCCCAAACCCCACCCCCTTGAGCCGAGAGCTTCATGCAACCCAAACACACCTCTTTTGATCTTCAATCTTGCAATTGGAAGTGGATTCACGCTAGTCTAGGCGTTTCTAACACTCATACGTAAGTTATTTCATCGAATTCCGTTACTTTTGAATTATAAAAGTTATGATTGAAACCCTAGTTCATCCAAACATGAGTTTTTGAAATAATGTTGATGAATTTATTATTTGATTGATGTTGTTGCAACTATTTGATGAGTATATTGTTAGTTAGAAAACCCTAGTTTCATATGATTCATATCTTGTGTAAAGTAGAGACTTTTTGATTATGTGATGTTGTAGGATTGCATGCTAGATGTAAATGATGATTGTTATGATGGTATTTATGCTAGTTAAGTAGTTTACAATTGAATGGATGCGTTGAATCTTGTTAACAAAGCTAGAAATCGTTGACCTTCCTAAAGAGGAAACTTTATTGAAATGTGGTTGTTGAATGTGAATTACTTTTACGTGCATTATGTTATTGTATGATGCTAGCATGAACGTATTAAGGCTTGTTAAAGTGTTGTTTGGTACAAATCGTATGCCTTGATCATAAGTTACTAAAAGTAGAAACTATTAGAATTTGAAACTTGATGTCTAGACCTAAGGTGTATGTTGTGATGATCTTTCATGCATTAGTATGTGTATATAAACATGTCATGATCATGCAAACGTATTATAGATGATGTAATCTCTTGAAACCAAACTTGTGTTCATACATTGTTAAAAGTAGGAACTTTGTTGAACGTGCATTGTGTAGACATAACTTGCCATGCTAAGTTAGTTGTGACATGTGTAGCATGAAACTTGAATTACTTGCATACTATGTGTGTTAGTATTCAAACCAAACATTAAATCACTAAACGGGTCACCAACGGGTCGTCGGGTCAAACTTGATCAAACTATTAAACGTTTTCTAAACACTTAAAACAATGGGATTGTTTGGATATTTAGGGTTCATGTCAACTTACACAAACACTCACTTATAAACCCATGTTTATAGGTGGCGTTTAGTAGTCAAGC
The DNA here is from genome assembly GCA_023525975.1 of Smallanthus sonchifolius. Taxonomy (NCBI): domain Eukaryota; kingdom Viridiplantae; phylum Streptophyta; class Magnoliopsida; order Asterales; family Asteraceae; genus Smallanthus; species Smallanthus sonchifolius. Next base: position 29,680,927 of record CM042039.1, on the reverse strand, counting down.
AGTTTTAATTAGCATTCATCCGCACGCATTCTAAGGTGAGTTTTCACGGCCCCTTTTTCTATGTTTTAAATTTGGGGGAGAAAACATGAACGCAAACAGTTAGATCTTACATTTCTTTTATATCACTTGTTGTACTAAGCGCAAACATATCATACAAGTCCTTACATATCGAACCGTTTAATATATGGAATAGCGAGGTAATCTTGAGTAGTACTACTGGGCATGACAAGCCCCACCCGCGTTAGTCGCGCTAACACGACGGGAAGTCGAACGGGTGTAATATTGACCTAACATTTTACCATTGTTCATGATAGACATGGTGGAAGGCAAATCAAACACAAACAGTCAGCTTCGGTGTCGAAACGCTTTAGTAACATGTTATTAGGCTAGCTACCTATTGATAAAATTGTAATTGTTTATCTAGTATCTTTACTTACATTCGAAACCTGTGAACTCACCAACCTAGTGTTGACACATTTTAACATGTTTTTCTCAGGTCGTTAAGGTACGAGCACGAGATAGGGCATGCATGCATTGGAGTTTCATTTACTTTTCAAACACAGGATTTATTTATTTATTTATTTATTTCGATTGGTATGTTTTGTGCGCAATTGTTTTTGGCGCATGCATTTCGTTAAACCTTTTCGCTTCCGCATTACGCATTTACTCAGTATTTTCATTTAATAGTGTTGCATCGTGACTATGAGCAATACTAGTGTTTTTTTAAACCCATATAGATTCGTTCAACGTAACTAATGACTGAGATCCTAGTATGTCACGCTCTTAACGGTAAAACTCCGTTAGTGGATCTTGGGGGTGTGACATGAGCCATGTTTTATCAAATGTTTTTGACCGCATCACAGGTAGCCATTAGATAGGGTATTCCAGGGCTAGAATGAAATGATGAACGATCCAGATGATGGGCATGCTAGGAACTATAAGCCCCAAATGACTTGTTCCTTGTTAGGAACATATGTAACTTTTGTTAATCATGATGTAAACAATATTTGATATTAATAGAAGTTATGTTTTATTCTTCCGCTGTGTGTTTTCGATATCAATGTCACAATAACTAGAAGGCAACCTTCTGACTAGTATGTAGTTATCTAATAAACGGAATGTTCTGTCTAGGAAATAGCGGTGTATAAATCTCTCCTAGACCCGTCGATCTTACATGGGAACATATCTGTTTAAGGTACTACTCTAGTTAGATGACTATCCTGTGCTACGGGTGTGACATATATATATATATATATAGGGGACGTATCAAATGAAAACCCTTCCTAACTGTGAAAACCCTTAAACTCTATTCTAGCCACATATTAATTTTCTTGAAATTATGGATTTTTTAATTTTTTCAGGGGCATTTGTGTCTTTTTTTTTCACCTAAAAACCCTAAATCCAATCCTCTTATGATTTTATCCCTCATTCATCAGGTGTCTTCTTTATCTCTCACTCCTCTCTATCTCTCTCTCTCTCTCAAATGACAGATCTTGTCTACCATCACCATGTCCGAATTCGAAGTTCGTCTACCACCACCATATCTTAAACTCAGTTCTCGATCCTAAACCCATGTATGAATTCGAAGCTTGTTGTGATGTAGAAGACCGCCACGATACCCAGGTCTGATCCTAAACCCAGATCTGAAAAACACGATTCCAGCTCTGATTCTAAACCCAGATCTCGATCCTAAACCCAGGTCTGATCCTAAACCAGGTCTGAAAAACACGATTCCAGCCGTGATTCATCTAGCCAAGCGAGATCCGGTGACGGTCTTATTCTATCGCTAGTTGTGTGTTGTTTTCCGGTGAATCTAACAACTGTGGCGGCGATGGTGTTTAATTCGACAGCGGATCTGAGCACGAGTGGCGGGAGACAGGTTCTCGTGGTGTTCCAGGTTAGATCGACGGCTACCACCAACCTATCCTACTGTTCTAATTATAATTATAATTCTAATTCTAATTTTCTTTATGTTAAAAGATGCATACCAACTGTTTGATGTTATTCCTCTTAGAACAAATACAAAGAAACTGGATTTGTTGATGTTACAATTTTATTGTATAATTCATGGTTTGTACTCTGAACATTTTGGTCATTAAATATGCCAAGCCTCTCTGGCGAAAAGTTGTGTCAGATTCAAAAAAAGTTAGCAATTGTTTCTTATTCAACACTAGAGTCTTATATCTTGTTTAATTCTAGAATTTTATATAGCATATATGTAACATTCAAGATCTAACAGATGACGAAAGCATGTATATGTTTTGCATTTTATTATTTGAATCACACTCTGTGGTTCAAGATCTAATAGATGATTCAAATCTATATATGTAGTACATTTGTGTATTTTGTTTTTACACTTGTGTATTTTAATTTTACACTTGTGTATTTGTAAAGACATTTGTGTACATGGATTTAATTTTTTTTCCTGATTTGTGTATATGTTTTTTTCCTCATTTGTAAAGATATTTAGATATTTGGTTGTAGAGATTTTTGTGTATATGTTTTTTCATCTCATTATTATAGACAATGTAACTGAAATTTTTTTGTTTGACTTTCTTAGTTTATTCATATGAATTTTAACTTTATCTCTTCAGTATGCCTCATTTGAGAAGTTATTAAATGACATTTAATTGCTACTAATTAGATTTTATTTTAGTAAACTTTGTCTTCCATAGGATGAAACAACTTTAATTTGGTTTTCGGGCGAACAAGGAAAGACAACTGCAACTATGATTTGTGATAAAAGCCAACAAGGTAATTTTTTATTTTCTGATTTGTGTAAAATTAAGCAATTATGTTGTACCAATGTGTAGGGATTTCTTTTTTTTTCCAGCTATTTTCAAATTTGTATAAAAAGTTTAAAAGTTTTTAAACTCGTTTAATAAGTTTCTTGATACAAAAGTTTTTACACACGTTTAAATTGGGGCTTTATAGTTTTAAACGTGTCTGAACCACAAAATAGGGTTTTTATATAGATTTGGAAATCCCTAATTTTAATTTACACATGTTTAAATTGAATTTACACAAGTGTAAACTGAATTTACACAAATGTAATATGAATTTACACAAGTGTAAAGAGTTGTTATTCATGTGTTTTTATGTTGATCTGAACATGTATAAAATTGTCTTGTACAACTTTGGAAAGCCCCAATTTTTAATTTACACATGTTTAAATTGAATTTACACATGTATAAACTGAATTTACACAAGAGTAAAGAGTTGTTATTCATATGTTTTTATGTTGATTCTGATCTGAACATGTGTAAAATTATCTTTGTTGACATATATATACATATGTAAATTGTCTTTGTTCATGTAAATTGATTTTTGTATATGGATTTTAGATGGGATAGCAAGCACATGAGGGATCGAAGATCTTGATTTAAGACGGTGTAAAAGTCGACTTCTTTGTGTATATGTTTTTTTTTTGTAAAAATATTTGTGTATTTTTTATATAATTTTCTGATTTGTAAACATGTGTAAATTAGTTTTACACATGTGTTCTTTAAAAATCATATTGACTTGTATATTGATTGATGAGAGAGAGAAATTGTGATTTTTTATTACTAAATTTAAAAGAAAATAAAGTAAAATTACCTTTTTACCCCCTTATTTAATCTAAGCCACAAGTTTTTATATTAAATATATTAAAAATACAGAATTAATTATAACCACATATTAAAATACTAAGAAATGAATGTGTGGTCCATATAGAGTTTAAGGGTTTTCACAATAAGACAGGGTTTTCATTTGATACGTCCCCTATATATATATATATATATACACGTAGGGAATGGTTTAAATACAAAGTGTTTTTAACGTGAGAAGCGTAAGAATTATTTTGATGCGTTGATCTAGGAAATCAATAGTTAAGATCAAATGCGTTTGTTTTAAGCGTGAAAAGATTCCGAAAGCTACCCCGTTTTTTTAAAACAAGTATAACTTTTTATACGATATTATTTTTTTTAAAAAAATTACACCATAAAATCGAGTATTTTATTCTCTTTAATTTGAGTATACTTTTGCTATACTTTTATTAAAAAAAATGACTTTTTTTAAAAGGTCGATGTGTTGTGCGTATACCATGCGTGATTACGTGATTATGGTCATGATTATATCATGCGTGATTACATTTTTTTTGAAAGGATGCGTGTTTACATGATTACGTAATTATGTTCATGATTATAACATTCGTGATTACGTTATTATGGTCATACGTTATTATAAATCATGCGTGATTATAACTCGGGCGTATTTACCCCTCGCCCACTGAACACATGTCGCATGCTGGTGACTTCGTACGCTTAGTACGTTAAAACACTTTGTACGGTAACCGGCCCCTATATATGTGTGTATATATATATATATATATATATATATATATATATATATATATATATATATATATATATATATATCCATGCTCTATAATAAATAAAGGTTTTGGTGAGATAAATTTTCTCGGCTCTCTATTCTATTAATTGCATAAATTTTCTTTAATTGTTTTTTAATACTTTTTTGTTTTCCGCATCTCTCTTCTATTAAATAATAATGATTTCTATAATTTCTTTTAGAAAATATTTTTTATTTAAAAAAATATAGGTTTTTTCATAAAACATTTTTAGAAATTGGACATTTATTTCATTCTTTTTATAAACATTTTTAAAAAGTTACTATATGGCGTTTCTAAAATTTGTATTAAAAAACCATGTAATATGTCATAAATATATAATATGTAAATATTTATTATTAAGCATATAACATTGTACTTACATATCGTATTTATTAACCCGCGTAATACACGGGGTTTCTAACCTAGTATATATATAGAGAGTTTTTTTTCCCAAAAGGGTGTATACAAAAAATATTTAACAAATAGGTGTAGTTGAAAACTTATTTACCAAAATGATTGTTTTTCTTTATTTTTTTATTTTTAACAAATCTACTATATTTTTTTAAACATCATTTATAAAATCGTTCGTTTTGTTCAATGTTTTTTTAACACTTTTCATTTTTTAACATTCTTTTCAAAATCGTTCATTTTTTTTTTAAACATTCTTTTCAAAATCATTCTGATTTTGTAAACGTAATTTTCCAAACCGTTTTTTTTTCTAAACGTCTTTTCTAAAACCGTTCGTTTTTTTCTAAACGTCTTTTTTTAAATCATTCGTTTTTTTTCGTGGATCTTAATAATTTGGTTGTTCTCTTTCTGTGAATTTTTAAAATTTAGATTATAAATATGCATGATCGTTAAAGTACTTGATGAAGAAAATGTTGCATACTTTTACTCTATTTCGTAATCACATTTTAAAAATTTCAATCTACTATGTTTTCATTCTTAAAGCATTTTAAAATTTTCGAACTGCTAAATTTTCATTCCAAGGGCATTCTATAACCAGTTAAAAGGTAATTTTATTAGTTAGTAATTAATTGTTTTTATGAGTTTTCAATTTCTTGAACGATTCCTAAATACGATACAGATATAATATAGAACTGATCAAGTTTTATTATATATAAACGAGCGTTTAAAAATGAGAGATGTTTGGAAAAATGAACGGTCATAAAATAGAGTTAAATAACATAGGTTAGATTAAAACATTTATAAAAAGTGAAAGGTGTTAAAAAAAGTATAGGACAAGCTAAGGGTGTTATAAAAACATTTAAGAAAACGAATGATTTTATAAAAGAAATGGTTATTAGATTAGTTAAAAATCTATACTAATAAATAAAGTTTTAAGTTAAACACTTGTCACTTTCTCATGCCTTCACACAATGGTTTTCCCGTCTCTCTCTCCTAATAAATACACATGTATCTTATTAAATAATAATGATATTATAAATATATTATTAAAGAAAGATACTAATTATATTAAATATGAATATATATGATAGGAAATCAAAATATAGTTAATCAAAGAAAAATATTAATTTATTATATACACACATTTCCACTTGATATATCTCAAGACGATCATAATAGTCAGACAAGTTAAGACGTATTTACAAAGTTATAACTTATATCGTTTTCAATATACAACCCGTGTAATACACGAGATTCTAACCTAGTAAGAAATAAAGAAAAACACTCATTTTGGTAAATAAGTTTCCAACTACACATATTTGGTAAATATATTTTTTTTCAACTACACTCTTTTAGAAAAAAAAAACTATATATGTATACTACTATATAATATGGATTAGGAGGATAACAATGTAATTTTACAAAAATGTTAAGACATCTTGTACCATTTTTATTGCATGAGATACACATTCATAAAGTCTAAAATAGGTATAATTACTTTCTAACCCTTATTTATAATCAAAACTTATTAATTACCTTTTAACTCATTCTCTTAAACCTTAACTAAAACATTTTTAATGGGCATACATGTCTTTTAACAACTCAAATAAATTCACTTAATCAATCATTTATAATTCGCTTAGTCAATCATTTATAATTCACTTAATCAAAACTAAAATAAATTAAAATTTTTCTCAATTAAAAACGTTTAAATTTAAATTTATAAGTTTTGAAAATTGTATTTTTAAAAAACTTAAAAACTCATGTCTTTTAACAACTCAAATAAATTTACTAAATCAATTGTTTAAAAATGTTTCTCAATTAAAAATGTATTTATAAAAACTTAAAAACTTTATAAATTATAATTTAAGAAAATGTAACATGTGAATTTTAAAGTTTTGGAAATAAAATATTTTTCATTGTTTTTTAAAACACTTAATACTATATTGTACCAATGTAAGTTACCTTTTAACCCCTCTCTATGATTAAAGGTGGTTATTAAGGGGGTGTTTGGATTTACTTTTCAAACTACTTATTAACTTTCAAAAGTCTATTTGGATAAATGGTGAAAAAGTTAGTTTTAAAAGGGTGAAAAAAATTATTTTTGAAAAGTAGATCCTTCTTACTTTTACAAAAAGTCAAAAGTTATTTTTAATAAGTAATCCCAAACACCCCCTAAATTACTCTCATCAATTAGAGACACTCATCAATTATCTCTACAATTGAAAGGGGCGTTCTTTTTCCTCCCCACAAATGAAGGCGAACATCAATTTCTGCTCTACAGTACGCTTCAATTTCTACTCTCATCAATTTCTCATTCAATGGGCTTCCAGAATCGCCCCGTCTGTTTCCAACCCCTGACTCCTAAGTATTTATTTTTTAAGATGTCGCTGACACTCTCAATCTACGCTTGAGCATTCCGTCAACTCCCGGAGGATCCTCCAACTCCCAGAGCATTCGATGACCAGAGCCCCTTCATGTTCCTAACGACCAATCGCATCTCTGTCTTTTTCATCTACATCTTCATCTTATGATTCTCCAAATCATTCGCCCTTAGATAAATGAAAGCTGAGACGTGATTGGACATCTTCATCTTCTGCTTCAAGAAGAAAGTGGACATCCGATTAGGGTTTCTTTGCAACAATGGCGGAGAACGTAATGGTGATTTTCTGTTTGTTTCTCACTATTAGAGTACAGTTCATACAATTGTTAGGGTTCTTTAACATCTTGCTTCGATTTTCATCATATGTTGGTCAATTTTAGTGTTAGGGTTTTAATTTCACTGCCAATTTTGTTAATTAATCGATTTTAGGGCTTATGTAACCTGCAATTGTAACTTAAATTACCATCAATTAGAGCTGTATGGTTGTAGTTAGATGTGGTAGTGATCATAGATTATCTGAGAAATACCGGAGAAAATTCCCTTTTATACTATTTAATTTAAAGATTAATATTTTGGTCATTCAAATTTGATTATGACATTTGGAATGCAATTGATATGAAGAATTTTGTAATGAATTTTAGGAATGCAAAAAATTGATTTTGGTTACTAATCAAAAGCAATGATGTCTGTAAAAACAATTTGATATGATTAAATTGTCAAGAGTTTATAGAATCATTTCTAAGTATGTCTTTTTTATTCTGATGCAATCTGCAGGTATGGAAGGATTGCAATTGAAATGGAGATGAATGAGATTGTAATTTTCTGAATTGAGTAAATGATATGGTTAGAACATAGAGATATTTAGAAAGAGGGTAAGTTGTTATTAATTTCTGCACACTTGAATTAGTTACAAATCTTGGTATTTATACAATGGATTTGCTAACTACATTGATGCCATTTTTCTAACTCATTCCAACTCAGCTCTAATTCAACTTCTTTAAATCATTCATAATCCTGCAATTCTTGGATGAAGAAAAATTAAAGGGAACTGTCCACAAGTGAGTGTATTTTCTTTATAATTTAATGTTTTCTGAGGTAGCATGTGTCTTTAATACCCATGTCTTGCTTGCAAATTTGTTCAGCCAGTGGATCTTGCCTCATCTATGCCTCATTCATGCCTCATTTATGTCTATTCATAAAAGTTTCCCATGAAAATCCAGTTGCCAATTGATATTTATGTGGCACTTACTTTCATATGTGAACTACATTTATGTAGGTTGGAATAAGAATCTGCTTTTTTGTAGGATGGTGAAATTACAAGATGGTTCTGTTCTTAGTTGAAATTGGCGGAAACAATAACAACTACACAAATGTAATCGAGCAAGCAAAAAGAATACTTTTAAGAACACTGTTGTATTAAGCTTTTGCAGATAAACGATTACAATTGAAACTCAATCAGAAAGCACAAAAAGCAGACTTACAATGAAGTTTTCACAGATTATTTATACTCACTTAGAATCAAGACAGCCCCTTGATTCTAAGGATCAGATCTAACACAGACCGTTGATCTGTTGTATCTAGCTAACTATTACACGTTTTGTCTATATCTAGTTAACTTTATTGAAGCGTCTTCTTTATGCATCATTACTTGCATGCTTGGAGAAGAGCATTGTTGTCCGTCATTGGTTGTGCCATTGAGGTTCCTTCTGCTTTTAGTGTGTCAGTTGCTTTTGCAGAAAGTTTTCAGTGACGCTTGGTATGGATAGTCAGCTGCAACGATTTGTCTTCAAGGCACAAGGCTGTCAGCAACAAAGATGTTGATCAGCAGCAAGATGTAACCATCCAAAGCTGCTGATGATTTGCCTGTCAGCAGCATCACTGCTGAGAAGCCTATCCGCAGCAACTTTGGTCTTCAGCAGATAAGGCTATACGCAGCAGATTTGTTCTTCAGCAGGAGAACAAGTACCCGCAGCAGATAAGTTTGTCCGCATCAGTTTGTTGGTCAGCAGCAAACTCTGATATCAGCAGCATTTGTACTTAGAGAATTTTGTAGCCATCAGTCTTTGGTTCTACAAACTCCCGCTAGACTGATGCTACAAAAATTCTCTTACTGCCTTTGTTGCTGAAGCTTTTGCACATTTCTGACTATCCTTTCAACCAAAAGAAAAAGCTTCAATAACAGCCATCTTGTACTTTGAAATACAGCCTGCAGTCGTCAAAACTGTCCGAGTCTTCCTCCGTTAGGACCATCTCCCCCTTTTTGGTTGCATCAGTGGACAAATGTGCATCAGTTTGGGTGCCCACTGATACAAATGAGGTAGTAAGAAAAGTTGGTCATTGATGTGCCTCTATCATATTCACCCTGGCCGTCAATTCCAAGATATGAAGTTGCAGTCTGTCCTCATCCACAGTTGTGGAATCCTTGGATCCAGATGGGGCCTTAGGCCTAGCCTCTACATCCCCATTACCCATGGTTTCTTGGCACCTGGGATTCCTCTCAGTGAGGGGAGTTTCCAAGGAAGCATCCTCACTGTGAGTTGCCGTGGATGAGGTCTTAGCAATGTTGTCACTGTCCTCCTGGTTATTTGATGAATCAGCAGTAGTGACAGCCTCTTCCACATCCATTCTGTCATAACTCCTAGAGTGGACCTTCAGGGTAGAAGAACTTGGGATGGGTGTGTTGGAAGCAAGATCAATCAGTACCTCCGAGATAGTGGTAGTTGGAGATGGTACATCATCTTGATCAGGTTCCTCAACACTTAAGTTCATAAGAGAAAGGAAAGGCTCAGGGGGCTGTTCTATAGATCTAGGAAGTGATCCTGATCCTAATAGAGAGACATCCAAAGGAGTCTCCCTAATAATGTGGATGTCCCTTATGATATTCTCACCAGAATGTTGTGATTTTGAGTGAGGGCTGTTAGGTTGGGTTTGGGCCTTGGAGGCAAGAGGAGAAGGAGTTCTCTTGCCCCTTTTCCTAGTATATGTCGTTGAAACCGGGGCCCTGTGTTCCGGTTGAACGATAACATCAAAAACAGGTGTAAGTAATTTTTGTGCCTATGCATCCTTAGTAGTATGCACAGGGGTTCGAATGGTAGAAGCAGACTGTTGTTTAAGATGTGAGGTGGAGGGTGTGGGATCAGTATCAGCTGGGATTGCTGAACTGTCACCCGGGGTACTCTGTATGTTCAGCGTTGTAGATAACACTGGAACATTGACCCCTACGAACCTTTTTGGAAACAGTTCTCATGTTATCACTTCAGATCGGCAAAAATGCAGATCTTCGTGAAAACCCTAACGGGTAAGACGATCACGTTTGAGGTCGAATCCTTCGACACAATCGACAACGTGAAGGCAAAGATCCAAGACAAAGAAGGCATTCCGCCAGACCAGCAGCGTCTAATCTTCGCCGAAAAACAGCTCGAGGACGGCAGAACCCTAGCCGATTACAACATCCAGAAGGAGTCAAATCTTCGCCTCGTCCTTCTTCTCTACGATGGCGCGAAGAAGTGCAAGAAGAAGACCATGGAAGACGGAGGCAAGTGCGGAGCTTACCTGATGACATCCGCTTCTTTTCAGAGATATGCATTGGAGAAGAGTGTGGCTTCCGAGATGGTGATATCTTTGCCGTCTACCTTGGCTTTGATTTGGGGAATCCCCTGTTCGGTAGAGTAGACGGCGGTACTCCAGAAATCCTCCATATGAGGGATATGTGTGACATGGTTGGTTGTGAGGGAAAATTGGATCTTTGATCGACATAAGAAGTCGATCATATCATTGAATCGTTCGGATATCTTTCACTTGGTTGGGTATGACAGTGCGGGATGAAGGGGTTTGAAAGTGATGGGGACTTGAGAGAAAATGATGTTGGTTTAGGGAGAAGAGGAAGGTGAAGAGGTGGAAATTTGATTTGTTTTTATAACGACAGAGGAGAGAAAAAGCAAAATTACTTGTATAGTACAACCCAATTCACCTTTTATTGTTACATCTGTAATACACCGAGGCAGTCAAGGTAAAGACTGACGGGAATTTTAACAGCGGGTAAAAGTTAATTTGGACTTAAATTTACCAATCAGCAGCAAACTTGATTGTTGTGGATGTGGAAGGTTAAGTCTGTCAGCAGTAAACTTATCTGCTGCTGATGAATTTAATAATCCGCAGCAAGGATGTTGCTGCTGACAGTCTTAAAGAAATCCGCAGGAAGCCTGTTCCTGCTGATAACTTAAAGTAGTCAGCTGCAAATCTTTTACTGCTGAGGATTAAACCTATCAGCAGCTGAAGGACAAAAATGCTGCTGACTTATAACTTTTATTTACCACATAAGACAAAACACAAAAATAGAGTGGAGATAGATTTTAATCAAAGTTTATCATACCAATTGATTCAACTAAATATTTAAATCTAGCTTCATCAAAAGTTTTTGTAAACAAATCAGCATATTGCTCATTCGTATGAACTTTGGTTAAAATAATCCTCTTTTTCTCAGCTTGATCTCTTATGAAATGATACCTGATGTCAATGTGCTTTGTCTTTGAGTGCTGCACCAGATTGTTTGTGATTGAGATAGCACTTATGTTGTCAATGTGAATTGGAGTTGCCATGAAAGTCATCCCATAATCCAACATTTGATTTTGTATCCAGATGACTTGTGCACAGCAACTTGAAGCTGCAATGTATTATGCTTCAGCTGTATAAGTTGAAACACATGTTTGCTTCTTGCACTGCCATGAAATCAATCTCCCTCCTAGAAACTGACATCCTCCTGAAGTGGACTTTTTGTCCAAGTTGCATCCCCCATAGTCACTGTCAGTGTATGCATATAGATTAAACATGTCATTTTGGGGCACCCTTTAGGTATCTAAAGATTCTCTTGATAGCCTGAAGATGTGAAACTTTTGGAGTTGCTTGAAATCTTGCACAGAGGCATACTGCAAACATGATATCTGGTCTTGAGGCAGTGAGATACATGAGAGACCCTATCATTGCACGATACTGATGTTGATCAGTGTCTTGGCCATCTTTGTCTGGAGTCAGTTGATGATGCACTTGCATAGGGGTTCTTGCAGCAGAGCAGTCAGCCATTTTGAATATTTCCAAAATGTTCTTTACATATTTGGATTGGCTGATGAAGATTCTATTTGGGACCTGTTTGACTTGTAGACCCAAGAAGAAATTTAGTTCACCCATTGAACTCATTTCAAACTTTGAGTGCATCAGAGTCTCAAAGTCTTTGCACAGCTTTTTCCTTGTTGATCCAAAGATGATATCATCAACATAAATTTGAACTAGTAAGATTTCCCCCCTTCATCTTTGATAAACAAGGTCTTGTCTATGGCACCTCTTCTGAAGTTGTTGCTTAGTAGATATCCTGACAAGGTTTCATACCAGGCTCTTGGTGCCTGATGTAGGCCATACAGAGCTTTGTCTAGTTTAAACACTTGAGTAGGATGTGCAGGATCTATAAAGCCTGGAGGCTGTTTGACGTATACTTCCTTACCAATCTTCCCATACAGAAAGGCACTTTTGACATCCATTTGATAGACAGTGAAATTCTTGGATGCAGCATATGCCAGGAAGATTCTGATGGCCTCAAGTCTGGCAACAGGAGCAAAGACTTCATCATAGTCAATTCCTTCTTCCTGAGTGTAGCCTTGAGCTACAAGTCTGGCTTTGTTCTTGACTACAATGCCTCTCTCGTCTTGCTTGTTCCTGAAAACCCATCGTGTGCCAATAGCATATTTACCTGGTGGAAAATCAACAAGTTTCCAGACATCCTGCCTCTTGAATTGCAGCAATTCTTCCTGCATTGCTTCAATCCAGCTGCTGTGTTTGAGTGCTTCATCTATCTTCTTGGGTTCCACCTAAGATAAGAAACAGGAAAACAAGCATATATTGGCCTCATGAGATTTGCTTCTTGTGAGAACTCCTTGGTGTATTTGACCAATAATATTCTCTTGAGGATGTTCTTTGTGGATCCTCTGTGCTGGTACCACCTCCAGCTGTATCCCTTGCTCCAGATTGCTTTGATTTTGATCAGGGGTCTCTTCATTCATGGTGGAAGAGTCTTCAACCGCATTATCCACATCAATATTTTCAGCAAGAGCATCAGCAGCATCTACAGCATTTACCGAAGAGTCTTCATTTAGATTTTCAGTTTCAGACAGGCTGTTGCTGGTGATATTAGACCGTCTTGTTCCTGCTTCAATTGCTTCCACAACTGATGGAGGATCAATTGATGGTCTTCTCAGACTGATTGAAGATTTTGGAAAATTCAGTCTGTAGTCGGTGGATGAAGTGGAGGCAGGTGTTTGTGTAGACGTAGACTCCATATTTGAGAAGGTGATAGGCTCAAATATTTGGGAGAATGAGTCTATGTCAAAGAGCCAGTTTGGTCCTCTTCCCTGCTCACAGACAATGTGTTCTCTGCATTCCACATTTGCTGATTCTTCAATAATTCTTGTTCTTGAATTGAATACTCGATAGGCCTTTGATTGAGAGGAATAGCCTACGAAATATCCTTCATCATATTTGGCACCAAACTTAGGAAGAACCCCATGTGTGATGAGAATGGTGCATGGACACCCAAAAGGTTTTAGGAACCCAATATAGGGAATTCTTTGAAACCAAAGTTCATAGGGTGTTTTGTTGAGGGGTTTGACAATTAGAACTCGGTTTTGCACATAACAGGTTGTGCTAACTGCTTCTGCCCAGAATGTGAGTGGCAGTTTTGAGTCAGCCAACATAGATCTTGCTGACTCAATAAGAGTTTTGTTTCTTCTTTCAGCAACTCCATTTTGTTGAGGAGTTCTTGGAGCACTGTATTGTCTTTCTATCCCCTTGCTTTCACAGAAATAGTTCAGGGTGTGGTTCTTGAACTCTGTGCCTTGTTCACACCTTATGATCTTCACCTTTTAATTGCTTTGATTCTCTACCCTGAGAATATAGGATTTTAGAATTTCAGCAGTTTCATCTTTAGTTCTCAAGAAGTATACCCATGAGAATCTGGTGTAGTCATCAGTTATCACCAGACAGTACGACTTCTTGCCTATTGACATGACATTTGTAGGACCAAAGAGATCCATATGCAGTAGTTGCAGTGGAGTGTCATTTTTATTCAAGGTCTTGGGCTTGTGAGAGCTTTTGTGTTGCTTCCCCTTTAAGCATGCAATGCAGTGGTCTTCCAGCTGAAATTCTTTGTCAGGAATCCCTCTTACAATATTATTCTTCACCAATTTGTTGATAGTTTTGATATTAACATGGCTTAATCTCCTATGCTAGAGAGCTGATTCATCAACTGAGGCCTTTGATAAAAAGTAGGAAACACTCCAAGATGGAGTGACTTCATTCATATCCAGTACATAGAGATTTTCTTTTCTCTGAGCGGTTAATAAAATGCTTTCTGGAGGAGGTGTGGATAAGCCTGGAGTCAGTACAAAACATTCTTTATCTATTAAGAGCATCCAATGCTTTTGGTCACAGACCTGGGAAACACTCATGAGATTGAAGTCCAATTCTTTAACATAGTTGACCTTATCAATGCTCATTCTTTCGTTGGACACAATTCCTTGTCCAGTAATGGATCCTCCCTTTAAGTCACTTCCAAAGGCAACATATCCTCCATTGAAATGTCTGAAGTTGGAGAGGATGGATTTGTTGCCTGTCATGAGCCTGGAACACCCACTGTCTACCACCCAGGTGTTATCTTGTGACCTGGCTGTCCCTGCACATGATATATTTCTAATTAGTAGAAGGAACCCAAGAGTCTGCAGACTTGAAAAAGATGGTTGTTAGTTTATCCTTTTTAGTACGTTTATAGTCAATGGAACCAATGACAGTGCTTGAAGATGGTTTGGCTTTCCATTGCCTTGTTGGTGATTTTCTAGTTTTCCTCACACTGTCAGCAGCAGATTTTGCTACTGATGTTTCTGGCTTGTTGACAGTAGATCCTGCTGCTGATGGCTTTGTTGAAGTGGCAGCATTCTTTGCTGCTGTAGGCTTTGCCTTGGATTTTGCCTTATCAGCAGTAGACACTTTTGCTGCTGATGGCTTTGCCTTATCAGCAGCAGATTTTGCTGCAGAGGATTTTAGCTTATCAGTAGCAGACTTGGTTGCTGCTGAAAGCTTCTGCTTTGTTTTCTTGGGCTTAACTTGACTAACAACCGATGTATGCTGATCCTTCTTTACCCTTTGTCTCTGAGGGGCTTGATGAAGGATCTAGTTGAAGGGGTTAAACTTACAGTTTGCAGCAAAGTGGTCTGATTCACCACAAATGATGCAAATTTGTTGAGATTTAGGCAGCTTCACTCTTGGGGGAGATAGAGACTCCCTGAACTTAGTTGCTTTGTCTTCGTAGCTTCTTACCTTCTTATTTTTGTTAGTCTTTTCAAAGGCATGCTGCTTTGAATTTCTTTGGTATTCCAGGTAATGAAAGCAGGTGCTAGCAGTGTGGTTATATATGCCACACACAAAGCATGATTTTGCCAGTTTGTCTCTTGAAAGGTAGACATAGTCCTTTCTTTGGAACAGATCCTTGAAGTTCCATGGATGAGCTTTGTTATGTTCAAAGGTGGCTTCTTCTAGGGTCCTTTGAACATATGTAACCTTTTCTTCAGGCTTACGACATATATCAAATACCTTCCTCTTTGTGATTGGCTTTGACAGAGGCTTGGGGTTTGTGGGTCCCGATGTCTGTCCCTTTTCAATGTTTAGCTTTCTTCCATCTGGAGGATAGCTGATCTTGATCTGTTTGAATGGTACAGGGGTTGGAGCAGCTGGAAGAACAGCAGGAAGTGCAACTCTATTCAGAACAGCTTCAGATGGGACTGCACTGGTTTCATCATGGTCTGAGTGGGTTGACTCAGATTCCGATGAGGTAGTGCAGTCTTCGACGAAAGGTTCATCCGTTGAAGAATCAAGGTTTCTGTTTGCAGTGTCATGATTTTCAACATTAAAGCTTGGTTCGTATATGGCAATATAGTCAGCAGGAGGAGGAACAGCATTGTACTGATCATTGTTATACCCAAGTCCAGTTTTTACCTTCTCATGGACTTGAATATCTAAAAGTCTTTGTAACTTTTTGGAGGAAAATTCATATTTTTCAACATGAACTTTCTGTTCTTCCAGTTCAGCTCTGGTAGCTTTTAGTTTGACCAGTAGATCATCAATCTGAGTTTCAAGATTAGTTTGTTCGTGTTTTAGCGATGAAATCTCTTTCTTAACGCAGTTAATCTTTTCTTTATAAGTATTTTCAACCTTTTTGAACTCAGATTTCATCTGATGAAACTCTTCATTTTGATCTATAAGGTTTTGGTTGTGCTTTCTATAACCCAAAACTTTATCAATACAAGCTTGAGAGCAAAGATGTTCAAATACCTGAGGTGGTAGCTCTGTAGTGTCTGCCATCAGAGCTTGATTGTTGACAGGCAGTTAAAGCTCCAGTCGAACTCAGAAGTTCCAACAGTTGCACAGGCTGTAGTTTGAACTGGAGTAGTAGCTTATTGTTGTTGTCTGGGTTGGGCTTGGTGAGCTTGTCTTGACTGAGAAGTGGCTGGATTTGCTCTTGGTGTCTTGCATTCTCTAGCAAAGTGACCCAGTAGGTTACAGTTGTAACATCTTAGTTTACTTTTATCCAAGCCAACTCTGGTGTTGGAGTTGTTACTTGGAATGGGTCTTCCGTTTCTAGAGTAGAACCTTTTTGCTCTTATAGAGAGCATGGCATATGAGTGCTGTATGTCCATTTCTTCTAAATCATCTGGATGAAAGCATTCCAGATCCTCCTTGATAAAGGACATGTTGCTTGAGTTTTCAGAAACAAAAGCAGCAGAGGTTGATGTTTGAGGAGGAGCTTCTAGGAGAAATGGTGAGCTGTTTGTTTGAGAGATTGGAGTTTGAGGATAAGTGATGATGGGAGGATAGTAGTTACTTGAACTAGGACCCGAGTGCTCAGAATTAAGGGCAGAGGAGGTGGTGGTGGATGTAGAGGCTGTTTGGTAGCTTGAGCTTCTTTATTTTGCCTGAATCATCTCTAGCTCATAGGTTTTTAGCATTCCAAATAGCTCAGTCATTTGGAGAGTCTTCAGATTCTCAGTTCTTCTGATTGACACTGTGTAAAGTGTCCAGCAGCTTGGTAGAGACCTGATGAACTTCTTGAGGATATCTTCATTCTCTAGCTTCTCCTTTGAGCACTGCAGTTCTCCTACAAGATAGGTAAATCTGTTGTATAGAACAGTTAGAGACTCAGCTTCCTTCCGGACGAAGTTTTCATACTACTGCTTCAGGATGTCTCTTCTGTTCTCTTTGACTTCCTCAGAGCCAGCAAACATTTTCTCAAGAGCTTCCCAGAGCTCTTTGGCAGTTTTGTAACTTCTAAAGTTATGAAAAACTTCATTTGGAAGGCATATTTGGATAGCTCCTAGTGCCTTGAAGTCCACCTCCATCCTTTTTATATCATCTTCTGAGTACTTAGAGGGCTCCATTGGAACTGATGGTCCTCCAGAGTCAGCAGATGCCACCATGGGAATGTAGGGTCCATCCCTGATGGATTTCCACATTCCGTACTCCTGATAGCAGAAAAAACATTCCATGCGATTTTTCCACATGTCGTAGTCTTCCCCAGACACCAATCTTGGTGGTCGGTTGATGTTGCCGATGTCTTCAAATCCGTTGCTTTGTGCCATCTTTGTTCTTGGTGACTTGATGAAAGAGAGAGAGTTTAGAATAGAACCAGGATTGATTAAACAAGTGTGATTTTGTTTAATCTGAGTCAAAGCTCTGATACCACTTGTAGGATCGTGAAATTACAAGATGGTTCTGTTCTTAGTTGAAATTGGCGGAAACAATAACAACTACACAAATGTAATCGGGCAAGCAGAATGAATACTTTTAAGAACACTGTTGTATTAAGCTTTTGCAGATAAACGATTACAATTGAAACTCAATCAGAAAGCACAAAAAGCACACTTACAATGAAGTGTTCACAAATTATTTATACTCACTTAGAATCAAGACAGCCCCTTGATTCTAAAGACCAGATCTAACACAGACCGTTGATCTGTTGTATCTAGCTAACTATTACACGTTTTGTCTATATCTAGTTAACTTTATTGAAGCGTCTTCTTTATGCATCATTACTTGCATGCTTGGAGAAGAGCATTGTTGTCCGTCATTGGTTGTGCCATTGAGGTTCCTTCTACTTTTAGTGTGTCAGTTGCTTTTGCAGAAAGTTGTCAGTGACGCTTGGTATGGATAGTCAGCTGCAACAATTTGTCTTCAAGGCACAAGGCTGTCAGCAACAAAGATGTTGATCAGCAGCAAGATGTAACCATCCAAAGCTGCTGATGATTTGCCTGTCAGCAGCATCAAGTGTTGATGCTGCTGAGAAGCCTATCCGCATCAACTTTGGTCTTCAGTAGATAAGGCTATCCGTATCAGATTTGTTCTTCAGCAAGAGAACAAGTATCCGCAACAGATAAGTTTGTCCGCAGTAGTTTGTTAGTCAGCAGCAAACTCTGATATCAGCAGCATTTGTACTTAGAGAATTTTGTAGCCATCAGTCTTTGGTTCTACATTTTTTCTTCAATATGAAATATTTTGAGGAACAAGTCCAAGCTGGTGAATGGGATGAAGTTGAGTAGTATCTATTTGGGTTCACGAAGGTTGAAGAAGTAGGTCTCATGAATCTAAGTTTTTTATTCCTAATTTTTTTATATATATGTTTTAGAATAATATAGAGAAATGTTTTATCAGATTTTTTTGGCTTATGGTTGAGTTGAGGATGTATATCTCGTATTCCCATGCGAGTTGAAATGAAGGATCTATTTTTAATGGTACAAAATTAAGGTTGAGCTGACTTATAGACTTTGAACCTCACTTATATAAGATCTATTAGTCGAATTTTCTAAAAATATACATGGCTCAAAGATTTATATAAAGTATAAAGTGAATTATTTTTTACTGATTTTTTTAGTATTTTTCTCTATCTTTTACTTCATTTTTTCTACATTTTTTTCTTGCATTTTTTTCTACAATTTTTTTTTGCATTTCTTCTACATTTATTTCTGAATATTTTCCTGGCATCTTCTGTGAATTAGTGTGTGCTCGCGCGTGTATATATTTTTTTGTTTTTTACTGCTTTTGAGTTTTGTTGAATTTTCACATAACTTCCTTTCAAACTCACATGATTAGGCAACCTAAGGCCTAAAAGGGTGAAAAGGTTTGTGCTTCTGCATGATCTTGAAAACAGTGAATGTGGTTGGCTTTTGGACCTCTAAATGAGGGATTGACTTAGCTCTGTTGTAGATAGAAGTTGATATGAATTAGATATATAAATCCTTAAATGATTTTTCCTTGTTTAAGAAGTCGTATGCATTTTTGTGTTTGATAGTTTGTAAAGAGTTTGGAGCACTATGTGGATTCGCTTTAGTAGTGATGATCACCATTGTTATGGGAAGTTGTTATATGTCCATGATATATGAATAATGTTTTAAATCAATGTACTTTCTTGAAACGTCAGAAACATGTGCATATTTAGAGTATATATCAGTTATGACGCTATATTAGTTTATTATCGTTGAAAGTATGCCCAATGCGGGTCAAATTTGATTGAATGAACGCCACCTTGGTCTTTTATAAGCTTGAATAGGCGCTGTAAATCAATAAAAATAGATAGGGGAGTTCCGAACCAGCACCCTTTCTAAGCTCTTGGATCCTACCCTGCGCCTCTCTAGGCTTCGCTCTCGCTCATGACTAGTACGCCTTTAGGGGCCGCCGCTACAACTTTAGTTTATGCTGTAGCATCGGTTTGGCTGCTTATGGTCATACGCACCCACTTGAATGAGCTTGTTCAACTTCTATGGTTTGTATTGTTTTTTTGTAATTATATAAAGAGCATTCTTGATTCGTGTTCAATTGACTGTGGTTGTACTTTTTTAGATGGGAAGTTCTGTGATACATATCACTTGAATGCTTCTGGTTGGAGATGTTGTGAATCTTGTGGAAATGTTAGAAATCTTTGAAGGCTAAACAGGTTAATTTATATAGTTGTATTAGAAATTCTTTATAAAAACGGGCAGTTTTGCTTTACATTAAATAAATTCATTGTGGATGCATCGCGTCGATTCATATGTTCATTGTGTCTCAACTGTGCAAATACTGAATACATCCTGGTAGGCACTATTTTATGTTATCTGCACTTGTTGATTTTGGTTATTTAACACAAACTTACACATCATTTAAAAAGGTTGTCTAGCCTTGCACAAATTAATCTCTTATATTGTTTTAGACACCAAATCCTACTTGGCCATCTGCTTCTCACTTCCTCACTGACCTGCTGAAAGAACTAGAGACGTTTCTT
This sequence comes from Smallanthus sonchifolius, assembly GCA_023525975.1. Lineage (NCBI taxonomy): Eukaryota > Viridiplantae > Streptophyta > Magnoliopsida > Asterales > Asteraceae > Smallanthus > Smallanthus sonchifolius. Next base: position 29,660,395 of record CM042039.1, on the reverse strand, counting down.
CTAATAATTGGAGATACATTGCTCGATCAGGTCCTGTGCCATGGCGGCAAGCACCCAGTATGTTGAATTTTTCTAAAGGTCAACATGAGTTACAGCTGACTTCCTATTTTCTGAGTCAAAGTACAACAGATGATCGTTGTGAAAGATTTGTGAATGGCAGTTGGCGGGTCAATGCACTAGAAATGATTGGCGTTAGAGTCCAAGCCACTGGTAAGATTGTAAAATGGAGTCTAGAACTTTCTTTAATTTTTACCAAAATAAGTGCACTTAACCCACCCTTTTGTTCACGATGTCAGTATGATGAGAAACATAATTTGTTTAAAGATGATTCTTACCAGTCTTTCTTCCAAATAAATGCCATTTTTCCAAAAATTAATAGTTTTTTTTTCAGTATGATGGGACGTAAGTAGGCAAGTATGACTTTTATGGTTATGAAGAATTTTACTTTCTTCATGAATTGCTATACTCAACTTTACTTGCAAAACCGGTCAACTTGTTTCACTGTCAGAAAGATTATTTACTTGCAAGTAGCAGTCTTTTGCCACCGTTGTAGATTAAAAGAGCATATCTTGAAGATGGTAAAAATGTCTCCACTTCTCCCAATCTGTTTGGTTTTTTTAAATTTTCTTATTTCTCACAAATTGGATTTCTGTTGGCTAATGACAATGGAATGTTGTAGATTGAAGGAGCATATCTTGAATATGGTAAAAGTATCAAGATAGACAATGGTATGTTGTAAATTGATGTAGTTATGGATGGGTCATCTACATTTGTCATTGAAGTTTAGGTGCTTTTTATTGGATTTCTTGAGTTGTGTTCTAAACAATGACTATTATTTAAATATATGAGAATTTGAAAATACAAATAAAAGAAAGAGTAAACTGTCATTTTCGTCCCTGTGGTTTGGTCAAAATTGCCACTTTCATCCAATAGTTTGTTTTTTTGTATCTGGGTCCTCATGGTTTTAAAATATTGCCATTTTCATCATCGTGGTTTTAAAATATTGCCACTTTCATCCAGTCAGCTAACACCGTCCGTTTTTCTCAGTTAAATGAGGGGTATTTCAGTCCTTTTACTTATTTTTTTTATTTTTTCATCTTTTTTACTCTCACTTTTTAATCATCCCCAATTTAACCTCTAATTTAATCATCCACCTGCTAGCCTTCTTCCTCTTTTCCTGACCAGTTTCCGACGAGCACCACTGGAACACCTCCGTCGCTTGTTTCTATGATTAAAAAGTGAGAGTAAAAAAGATGAAGAAATAAAACAAATATGTAAAAGGACTGAAATACCCCTCATTTAATTGAGAAAAACGGACGGTGTTAGCTGACTGGATGAAAGTGGCAATATTTTAAAACCACGAGGATGAAAATGGCAATATTTTAAAACCACGAGGACCCAGATACAAAAAAACAAACTATTGGATGAAAGTGGCAATTTTGACCAAACCACAGGGACGAAAATGGCAGTTTACTCTAAAAGAAATAAGAAAGTATTTGACTAATAAACCCAAGAGTAACGTGGTCTGATTTCACAAACGCTGCGAAGCGCGTGCCTACCCACTAGTATATATATATATGTATATATATATATATAGGGGGTGGTTATAACAAAAACCCACTTGAGTTGAAGAAACCTTGCAAACCTTGTTTACATATGTAAAAAAACTTTTTATTTTTGACATGGATTCTACATTCAATTTTATCACTTTTGGTGAAAAAATTATAAAAAAGCGCCGAGCGGTTTTTTTTTAAATCTTACATTTATTACATATGTAAGTTTTTAGGTCTGACTTTTTTATATATGTAAATGCTGACGTATTGCATACGTAAGAAAAAAAACGCTGATTTTTGTTATTTTTTGCATATTTTTTATTTCTTTTTTTATTCGGCGCTTTTTTTTTTTTTGCGTCTAGAGTATTTTTTTTATATAAATAATCAATCCCAAATTTTTTTAAAAAATTTGGTAATCTTTTTTTCAAAGGGTTTTCCAAGGTTTTTTCAACTCAAGTGAGTTTTTATTCTACCATTTCCCTATATATATATATATATATATATATATGAGAGGGTTAGGCTAGAAAGGGAGAAAAGTCTAAAAAATGTAGGAAGGATTCTCAGCGCGACACGTGTCTAAAAATAGAAAAGGAGGGAAAGGGTACTTGTGTCAAAACACAAGATCTTTGAATCAGCACATGCACATGCAATTCACATGTCATTCCCCCTATTTTTTAAATCTTCATAACTTTTTTATACGTCATTATTTTTTTTTAAATTATATCATAAAATCGAGCGTTTTTTTATCTTTCAACGAGTATGGTACTTGTAACATCCCGAATTTTTGAAAGTTAATAGTTCGGGTCAGATGTGACCCGAATCTCTTTTAAACAAGTGTGTTAGCATAGTTGGCGCGCAAATTGTACATCGATGGGTCATAAAGGGTCCGGTTAATCGGGTTATATCTAAATTAAGATCAAAACGCGCTAGTGTGAAACTACAAGGACTCGGATGTAAACCTAGAAGGTTTAAATAAGAATTAAAGGGAAAACCATAGGCCATTTGGCCTAGGGGTGATCGACGGCAGAAAGGAGAGACGCAGGGGAGAGAGGAGCCGAGCAAGGTGTTCTCGCAGTGGTTCTACGACGGCGGCAAGCAAGGGGAGGATTTGGCATGTAAGGTATACGCCTATTCCTGTTTGTTTATTTTTCTTGCGTACATGTGAAGCCTATTGGGGTTTTGGTCGGGTGCTCGACCATGAGAGACGGAGCGGAGAAAGGGTGGAGGTAGTCGGTTACGTGGATGGCGGAGGCCGACGTTGATGAGGATGGTAGCGGGAAGGCGGAGACCGGAGTAGCAGGATAGGCCATAGGCTGTGAGGAGAGAGAGAGAGGGATGAAGGTGGCCGGTTGAAGGTGGTTGGGGCTGCGGGGTGTAGCCGGAAGCTCAACGGCAGCATGCGAAGGTGTTACGAAGCGGCTGCAAGCGGATGTGACGCTGGTGCATGGCGTCGGACGACGAGGATGCGGCGGCAGTGGTGTTCCATCGTAATAAGGGGAAACTCGGTTATGGTTTCTCGCAAGATAGAAGATGACGAGGAGGCAGGGGGTGGCACGTGATGACAGAACTCGATGATATAACTCGACGGGCGACGCTTGTTAAGTGAAACACGGTGGTGGGGATTTACGGTTGTGGACATGGAAAGGATGGAACTGGATCATACCTGGTTAAGGTTTTCGCATGGCAAGCATGCATGCATGCGTAGGAACTCGACTCAGGAGAACACGCGTTCGTGAAGATGTGGTTTGCGTGGCGGCGGCAAGTGCGTGTGTGTAAGTGGGGACTCAGGTGCACAGGTCCTGTTAGGAACGGGAAATTATGTTTTGCGTGAACCTGGGAACTAGAGTCTCGTGAGGAAGAGATGTTGAGATGGCGAGCCATGCATCGGAGTGTAATGATTATTTTATGTTATTCAATGCAAGGTTAGAGCCTATCTGATCAGGTGATCACATGATTGTCAGGTTTGGTATTCGAGCGTAAACAAACGAATTGCAGAGAAAGGACTGAGACTTTGTATAACCAGTGAGTTTCTAATCCCCCTCTTTTAAACGTTTTAGTTTTTTGGGGCTAACGTATGTACATTCACGTGGTGTTAATAAAATAAAGCATGTTAGGGGTTTCGGGTTCTAACCCGCTATATTTTGAATACAGAATGAGTATTAAGAGCCGTAGGGTCAATGGTGTGCTAAGGGTGTATCGGGGAGAGTCGGGCTTTAAGTTAAATGCCCATGATTTTATGTGTGAGTCAATGATATGGTTTGTTAGTGCGTGACGTGTTAATGGCCGAACGGGAACGGTTGTGCCCGGTATTAAAGGCTAATGAATTTATGATATTAAATGCGCTGTTCTAGGGTTATGTGTGAGGCATGTGTAATTCATGAGTCATATGTATAAGGTGTGATATTACATGTTTATATTTATGTGTCGGGTTTGCCTCGTTGTCCACGTGGCACGGCAAATGGGATCGTGAAGGACGAGGTCCTTCGGGAAGTCACAAAAGGTGACAGTTAATTGACACGTTAATGATGAGCTCGGGGTGTGTTGATGTCCTAATGATGGTAACCCTGACGAGGGTACAGTGATGAGGTATGTGTTTGCATGCGTACATATATGTGTTAATTTGCATGCTAGTGATCAGTCATATTATTATGTATGAGATTGTGTTAATGTGACATGTTGAATATGATGTGTAGAGTTAGACTGACCGTTGAGTCAGGACTTGTGATGTGACGTGTGTAAGAGTTTTGTTAGTTATTTGTGAGAGCCTTGGTTAAGGTCGGATGTGTTAGTGTTCTAGGGCATGCTATGTTAACCCAGAGTCGGGTCAAGGTGTACTCTTAGATACGAGTTGTTAGCTCAGTATGTGGAGTCTATGCTGCTGTGATGTTAAGGTAAGGTCGTTATTACGTATGTTGGAAGTACGGGTGGAGTCTTGGGTAATAAACAGCTTCGAGGTGTCATGGGGTGACACGGGATTGGTCCTTCATTAATAAAAGGGTAATCGTATTTTACAAGGACCGAATGATCCAAATGAATTAAACCGAAGAACTTAGTGTGGTGGTTTTTCTTTAAATTAAAATATTATAACTCACTCAGCTTAGCTGACTTTTTGTGTACGTTAGATTGTTTGCAGGTAAGCGGTGTATTGACGTATCTTGGCTTGGAAGCGGCGTTACTCGGATCGGTGTGTAGGCATTCGTAAGGTAAACCTAATCGCATTAAATGGTTATAAATGTTTTTAGAAAGACTTTCGTTGTAGTTTGAATTGCAATAAATGCGTTTTTAATGAAAATGACCCGTTATGAGAACCAACTGTAGGATGCCCGGGTTGTGGTCTTATAAGTTGGTATCAGAGTTGTGGTTTAAGAGAAAACTAGTGTTTTTAAACAAATAAAATACTTTAACTTAAACCGAAAATGGGACAAGGGTGAAACGAATGCCACCACGAGTAACCGCGAGCCAAGAGGTACGTTTTTCTAGTTGAGTTGTAATTATTATTTACCATTTGTGTAGTGTTACGCTAGGTAAAGCGATTGGTGTGAGTGAGTGATTTATGGTTCCGTATGGGAACATGATATGTACTAGGTGTTGTAGTAGTATGTAGAATTACGTGAAGTTACGTGGTACGATTATGTGGTATTATGTGTGAGTTAAGTAATGTGGACTAGCATTATTTGCGTTATGTGAAATGGTTTGGTGTGTTAGCATGGTTAGTGATTTTGTGTGTAACCATGTGTGGTGTGCATTTGTGATGAATATGATAATCTGTTAGATTATTGCTATGTGCTAGGTGAGTTATGTGGGATGCATGTGCATCTGGTGTGCGTGAAAGTAGAAAGTTATTGTGAGTATGATGGGAGAGGTTTAGAATCCGAGCAGTGACGTGGACCACCAAATTGCATTTGATCACCGTGATTAGGCAGTCTATGATTACTCTTATATTCTGAATTTGTGCCCATAGTAGTCACTCTAGCGTTCTATCTTGAATAGGATTAGGAGGTTAAGACGTAGCATACGAGAACGGTCAGGCGTGATGCTCATGCTAGAGGGAATGCAGAACGAACAGTCAAGACGACGACTGTTGCAGGTGAAATTACTAGCGAAACTGGAGTAGTGTTGGCGCTTCTCGTGCCAAGTGTGACTAGAGCTTCGATCGGCGACATACCACGTGGAGCTATGATTGGAAAGACTGGATGGGAAGCGAAAAGCAGTGCCAGCTGTACGTGATATTCCTCCAGGATGTGGACCTGCACGGTTGAAAAATTGACCACATGATGTGGTTAAGAGAGCTTTGTTTCAAGGGGAACTAGAGGAGGACATGCCAGATGCACCTGACGTGGTCTAGTAGTGATTTGGTGGGCCGTGTTTGGGATGCTCGATTGCTTGATGAGTAGTTAGTATGGCAGTTTTCACGAGAGATTTTTGGTTGATTTGACATTATGACTAACTAGATGTTTACGTGGTGTGATACTTCATGCAAATATTGATTATTTGATATGACATTGGTTATGAGTTTTACCGCGTATTAAATTGACCGTGTCTAAAAATAGTAGTATTTGTGATAGCCTACTTTTGTGAGTACAGTGTTAAATTTAGTGCGGTGTGGCGTGATTATGTGATTAGCTTTTGAACAACGTGAATTCATATTAAATGTAATTCTTGTTATGGTGCTAGTACATGGTTAATTAGATGGTATGACTAGACTTGTATAGACATGAGTTTTGAAATTGTCTGTGTCTACAATCTTAAGATGGTGTCACCGATGTGATAATGGTCAGGTGAAGTTTGGAGTGCAATGGGTGTGTCGCACTTTGTGAGAAAGTGCAGGACGGGGTCCTGTGGGAAATTGTGGTTATATACCTTGTGTGTAGGTATAAAGGATCGGGACGAGGTTCTGTGGGGAATTATGACTTATATATTATGTGTATAAATATAAATGATTAGGGTGACGTCTTGTGTCTAGACTGATTAATGTGTTATCCTGAACCATTGGTACGACTTGCTGGGGTGAATAGAAGATAGGGTTCAGTTGTGTGTGTGTGTTTATAAGTGACGAGGTCATATTGTACATAGGTAAATTTTCTTAGGTCTAGCTAGTCATGTGTGTGCACTTTGTGCAAACAAGAAGGTGGGGATACTAGTATGTACGTAGGGCATTGTGTGTTCTGTAATTTTAATGTGTCGGTGTGTGTCCTTGTAGTACACGCTTAATCGTGCATAGGAAGAATGGTCGGTGAGTTCAGGTATAGTGTTCCTACCTATACGATTTTCTCAACGGTGATGCATCAATGCGGTACGCGGAGTTTCGACGATATTCGAGACTATCAACGAGGTGTTCTTAGGAGATATCTATGCATATATCTAGTGAATTCAGAACATAAAGCCAAGGGTTGTAGCTGCGAAGGATGATGACAAGAGCGTTACGTGGATGCTTGATTGGAGCTAGTCATGACGTGAGTGAGGTGACGATGCTAGAGATTTCAGCACGGAGTGAATGAAGGGATGAATAGATCTTCAAGGGATACGTTCTACAGTGAGAATACTGCTAATACTACATACCAGAGGATACATATGTTTAATCGGAGCGAGATGATGAATAGCCAAAGCTTATGCTAGGGTGGATTTCCCGTATGTACTCGATGAATGAGATGCAATCGGTGATCGTGTGGAAAATGACCAAACACTGACGAGGACAGTGGAATGGGATGAGGGTAAGTGCATGTTTGCATATAAGTGAATGTAAAAAGAAATGCTTCCGCTGGTACGTATACGATAAAGTTATAAGGAGCAAGTTCCTGCGGAGCATCAGAGGAGATCATGTTGGGATTCTAGAACAAACATGATTGACTAAGCTAAATCATCAGAGGACGGTGATCAAGGGCTAATGATAAGCGGCATGTGCTTACCTATGACATGCAATCAACCCAAGGTAATGTAGTAAAAAGGTACTGTAGTAGCGAATCCTGAGATAAGATTAGCGAAGTTTGGCACAAGCTCTTAGTGATCGCATGAGAGGGATAGATGCATTGCACCTGTGAGAAAGGCTGTGGTGCCTGATTTTTAAGGGATCGCCAGGACCATACAAGAGATAAAGGCAGTTGTGGCCATAAGATGAGGTGACAATATGACAAGGGAGCGGACAATTCGCAGGGTTGTGCTACGTGGTACTAGAAACGATACGTACGATGTTCTTAAGAACAACGAGGGCGGCGAACCATTGTCAAGGACAATGACGATAAAACCTTCGTGAAAAGGGTGAGTAGTCAAGCAGTCCCAGATGTGACCCGAATCCTCTTTTAAGGAGAATAGACTTGTAACATCCTGAATTTTTGAAAGTTAATAGTTCGGGTCGGATGTGACCCGAATCTCTTTTAAACAAGTGTGTTAGCATAGTTGGCGCGCAAATTGTACATCGATGGGTCATAAAGGGTTCGGTTAACCGGGTTATGTCTAAATTAAGATCAAAACGTGCCAGTGCGAAACTACAAGGACCCGGATGTAAACCTGGAAGGTTTAAATAAGAATTAAAGGGAAAACCCTAGGCCATTCGGTCTAGGGGTGTTCGACGGCTGAAAGGAGAGACGCGGGGGAGAGAGGAGGCGAGAAAGGTGTTCTCGCGGTGGTTCTACGACGGCGGAAAGCAAGGGGAGGACTTCACACGTAAGGTATACTCCTATTCCTATTTGTTTACTTTTCTTGCGTACATGTGAAACCTATTGGGGTTTTGGTCGGGTGCTGGACCATGAGAGACGGAGGGGAGAAAGGGTGGATGCAGTCGGTTACGTGGATGGCGGAGGCCGACGTTGATGAGGATGGTAGCGGGAAGGCGGAGACCTCAGATCTGCTGATATTCAAGGATAAAATCTTCAATCACTCTCTGAATTGGCGGAATCAATTCAGAAATCCAAGTCACACCGAAATGATCAAATCAAAGATGAACAATATGAATACTATCAATCACACAAGATGCATATAATCATGATGATTATCTTCATTAATCCAACAATGTAATCAAGTATTAACAGTAGAAACACACAGAAATTCTCTTCTGATCGAAAAATGTTTTCGACCGAAATGAGAATCGTTCCTTGAAATACAAAAGACAAACTATTTATACTAAAGAAGTTTCGATCGAAATCTTCTGATCGAAAAATGTTTTCGACCAAAAAAATTTTCCGACCGAAAATTTAAAGTTTTCTACCGAAAACTCTAAAGTTTTCTACCGAAAACTCTAAAGTTATACAAAACTAAATCTAATTGATTTCTATGGACTATTAGGTTCCAACAATCTCCCCCTAGTCCACAGAACATCAATTCTTTGCATGTTGTCTTTTGTAGGCGTGGTTTTGGCTTTAACATTTAGCTTCTTAGCATCCAGAGTAGCAAGTCTCTTCTTGATCACTTCAGCTTCATGTCTTCTTGATAAACATCGAGCCACGACTCTCATATACAATTTTTCCTCAGCTTTAATCTTCGTGCTCATATCACACCTGATAGGATTCTTGTTCAAAATCTTCAGATCTTCATCAGAAAAGCTAAACAAATCAACCAGATCAAAAACTCTGACTTCTGGTGAATGATCCTGCATGATCATGGCTTCATGTGTTTTGCTGTCATACATCCACTTATTGAAACTTTTAATGAATGGCTCTTTACATGCTGGGATGTATACAGTTGAAACTGTATCAGCTGGCTTGACAATGTATCTAAACCTTCTCTTGCCATCTTTATCATTTCTTTTCAACTAGGCACTTGTGGCTTGAACTTCTCAAACTTAGCTTTTCCACACTCTCTCTTTAAATACTCTTCAAAATTAGCAGCAAATGAATTATTCGATGGATTGATCATCTTCAAATGACTTAGCTCTCTAATATCCCAGTATGGCAATGTATTTAACTTTGAACTTCTATCAAAATACTGGATATTCCCTTCACATCTCTTTATTACATACATCTTCTTCTCACCATCATACATCCATGCTAATATTTCACCACTTATAGCTTGTTCTGGACTCTTGATTGTTTGAGTAAGGGGCTGTTTGGCAACTTCTGAACCAGTAAGTGTTGAATCAGCAAGAGATCTGAATGGGTAAGAGACTGTGAACCAGTTAAGTGCTGAAGCAGTAGTGTTGTTTGGTTAAGCCTCTGAACGACTGTGCATAATTACTATTTTACCCTCTGAACTATTTTATGCTGAATGAAATTTATTTGTTTGGTCAGATCTCTGAATGTTGTACTGAATGATGAATAATTTTAAAAAGAAAATACAAAACATCATAGAAAATCCAAAATTACACATAAATCCTCCAAAATTCATGCGAACATACTGAAATCCAAATATATTAATACTTTGTGTACAATTTTTATTTTAATCATTCTATGTCGTGAACGAACTGGTCATCATTCTCTCCACCTTGTATTTCAGAAAACACAGTGTTTTCGTCGTACCTCATAAATAAACTTCTGTATCCAACCACATTCTTGTGAACCCACCACATTCTTGTATCCAACTGAGAGCAAATTTCTCTCCTCAACAGTCAATTTGGTATCCAAGTTTGCTACTTTCTTCATAGCATCCAACATCTCTGAACAAAAGAACACTTATTCATGTGACGTTTCGAAATTTCAGCTATAATATATTAACACGTAAAAATTTCAACATTTTTGCACTCGTATATTTAACCAAGTTTATACAAAAGGGTGTGTTTACAAATTTCAAATTATGTGTTTTTAAATTAAAGTCTTAAAAATATAAGACAAAGTATATCGATTATTTTTAATAAATTAAATATTTAAAATGATGGTATAAATTTATCCTATATTTATAAACAATTTAGATTCAATAATTACACGTGCATTTGTTCAATTTAATGTGGTAATAATATATAAATTTTGTATTTTTAATTTAAATATAAAAATATTTGAATTATATAAATTTATTTAAATTTTATAATAATAAATGACTTTGAAAACAAATAAAATGATTTGACAAAAAAATGAGTTGATTTATAAAAAAAAAAAATTTATTAAGTTTATAAAAACATTTAAAATTTAATAAAACAAACCGCTCGAAAACATTCTCTTTATATTTGTTTTGAGTACCAAACTATATAAAAACTAACTCTAAGTGTTTTACACATACTCGTATTATGTCAAAACTATTAAACTTATATTTTTTTTTACCCGACCCGTGCCCTACTGACGTATAACGACTATTAATAACCGGGTTACACTTAGCGGGTATTATACCGGACTAGAAACTAGTGGGTACCACTTAACACCTCCACCTAACACCCTACCCCCTTCCTACTCCCCCTCCCCCTCGCATGGCATCTTTTTGGCCAACACAAAAGAAGGAAACTTTTGTCTTTGTTTCCCATGAAGGAACAAGCTTTGAAACCATCACCTCCTTTTCTTTCCTTGTTCTCTGCACTACAACACACACCCATAACACTTTAAAATATCAAACAACTCCAATTACTTTCTTCCTTTTTTTCCTTGTTAACGACACCAGGTCACCACCCCACAACCACCATTTTCAAGTGCTTAATTCAAGGAAACCAAAGTCCAAGACCATATGTAATTTCTTGTAAGATCTCCACAATATAAAATCACACTCTCTTATCTCTCGGCTCTCTCCTCTCTTCAGCCCTCACACCCGAAACCACCTCACCATCCTTGCCGGCTCCAATAGCAACACCACCCTTCACCACCCCTCCCCTTCGGTTCTACGCAACAGCAACACCAACAGCACCCTCCACAGCCCTCGACAGTCCCTCCTCAGCCACGTCCCAGTTCCAGACAGCCCCGACAACCACCGCCGTGCACCGTTTTCACCACCGCAACCCTCTGCCACCTTTGCGGGTTCTTTTCGGGACGAAAACCGATCCTTTCGGGTCACCATTTCTCAACTACGGTCACCGTATTACGTTTACGCGAAGCATAAAAATCATTTCGGGAACTCACCAAGCCATATGGGACGTCCCGAGAAGGAACCGGGTCTCACGTCAACTACGTCACCTTCACTCCTTGATTCCTTTTCGACTCCAAGAAAGCAGCAGCAACACCCCCTCCATCGGACTCCCTCACCCTTCTCCTTGATTGCCTTAAGTAAGCGTTTTACTAAACCTTAGTACTTATTAAGTTTACTTGTTGATTTGTAATGATAGTTCACCCAAATAGTGCTTATTCCAAAAGAAAACACACCATTTGAATCATACATGTCGCTGGCAGATTTTTGTGTCCAGTTTGGAAGGTCATATCCCGGTCAAAACTAAACCAAATCGAACGTTTCTTGAGTCTAAAATTAATTTTAAAGAGTCCTCTATCCATCCCAATTGGTTTCACGATTTTTGGTGGAGTTTTGATACCCCAAAAGGGTGATACAAGAAAATGTGTATCTTCTGAGTTTTATGGCAGATTTATAGAGCTAACTTGTTGAGGTCATAACTAGTTCAATAATTGTCCAAATAACTTGATTCCTTTTTCTAAAGTTAGCATTTTGTGTTGGTTATAAAAACCATATGGCCTATTGTCTTGAAACTGACATATGAACCCCCAAACAGCCGTTTTCCCTTGACCTATTCAGCAGAATCAAAACTGTTGACCCAACTGAGTTGTGTGCTATGCTTTAAACTCCTAAAAGTGTTTGTAAATTATGATCCATACACTTTTATAAACCCAAGACATGTGGTTATGCATGGTAAATATCCCATAATTTATTGAATTTATTTAGATAACAAAAAACATGTTTTAAGTAGACTTAAAAACCCGAGTACTTTTCTAACGACTAGTTTGATATCAAAAGCCTTATTTTTATAGTATATATATTTAACTTCAACCCCCAAACCTAATAATGATACGTGAACGTAATGACATGTTATGAAATACATATCTTATTATATAAGTGTATATAAATATATTTTGTTATCACAAACCGTTACCAACGATTGTCGTGTCAAAACATTTGGAAACTTAATACCGGTTCATGTCTAGCCTAGTTGGGTGAATTGAATGCATGATCAACACGCGGTAGAATCATTACATAGACTTTATGGTATCTTAAATATTTAGGACTCGAGTAGGTCGGAATACACTATTGGACCTTGCTACATACCGCATCACTACCTTGTTTGCACAGGTGAGTTACATAGCCCCTATTTTACATTTTCATACATTTTGGGGTGAAACATTATGCATGCTACTCACATTGTTTATACGTGTTATACATGAGACTATATGCTTATTCTTTAGATGTACATACATTTAAACACAAAACAACCAACTGTAATATTGATAGATCTATTGTGCCTGACCAGCCCACCCGGTTAGGGTGTTTATTACTGCATACTCGGATATAACCGCGTGTTATATTCAATCATATCGGATATAGTGGGTAACTATATTCAAACATACCGGACTTAGCTGTTGTGCTCTGTTCAAGCGCGTCAAACTCGGTTTGAATTGTGATTAAATAAATGGTACATCATATACACTATGTTTAACAAGATAAACAATGAGTTGCAAAACGATTTACAACTACTATTTATCGGAACTATTAAACCTATGTACTCACCAACTTTTTAGTTGACACTTGATTTAAATAATGTTTCAGGTTTGGATATGTGACTATTTGCTGAAGATTCCTCCACTTAAGGATTTTGGATCTAGTTAAATAAATCAATGTTTTGAACTAGACTAGGTCATTTGAAATGTATTGTATTTGGATCTTGTTGTTTCTTAATTTTAATTAATGAATTATGCAACCTTTAGTTACCATGTGCTTTTGAACAATCATCACATTGTCCGCCTCGATGATTCCGCCATCGGTCGGGGTGTGACAGATTGGTATCAGAGCCATGGTTATAGGGAATTAGGTTATTAGACACAATGACCTAGACTATAACCCTAGGACTCCATTTTATGTGTTATGTGCTAAATGATTAATTGCTATGTGAATTATTTGTAGTTAGGTATTATTTGAATTTTCCCAAGTTTGGTACATGAGACTTATACACATACATACAAGGCTTTAATACATGATACATACACATTTGACAATAAAACTTATGCAAACAAATATACTACCCATCCTTATCCATACTCTTTCCTACTCCATATTAATTGCAACGTTTCTACACATTTTATACTCATAGACTCTCAAGACTATAAAAATCTTGAAAATCTCGTCAGCGACTTAATTTCTTGAAACCAGTAAAGGACACGTGCAATCTGGAAGGGTGACACCTGTACATTAGGTTTTCTGTCTAGGAAAACATTTCGTATAAATCCAAATAAACGGACCCGTATGCTTTCCTGGGAATTCCTGAAGTGAGTGTTTACCTATAGGATAAAGCATGTCTCTTTGAAAGTTTTGAGGAATTATTTAACGTTGATAAGTCAATGTATTCGCAAGGATACAATCCGAACTTAAACTCAAAATTTGGGGACATTATAGCAAGGTAGGAAGAACTAGACGAACATGCAAAACAAACCATTATTACGGGTGCACACGTAAAAACGATTTGTAGTGCATGCGAATCTCGGCAATTCCTATTACGCGAATAATGATCTATGTTATCATATCCTCCCGGGAACAGATTTCATGGTTTATTTCCCCTATCCCTTTTATGTTATAAAATTTTGAATGAATTATGTGATCAGTTTTAGTCAGAGCATACATACATTATCACGCGACATGATGAGTGCCATCTCGCATTCCTGCTTGCATTATTGTGAACAGTCTACCAACTATGGCACATACATGCCTATTTTATCCGAAGTCTCATAAATTCTTGTCTTGTGGTACTTATAAAATGCCTCCCCGTCGCACGGTTAATGCTAACTCTAGCAACTCCAACGTTGACCTTGCCGCACTACTTACCCAACTAGTAGGTCAAATGATCCAAGCTAACAACAACAGTGATGGGTCCAATACGCAAATGAAAGGCGCACACCCACCGTACTACACATTCAAGCATTTCGATACTCACGCCAATAGAAATTGTGTCTCTTGCTTTTAACCAACTAATTGCTAAACAAAAAGTCGAACTTGATAACTCGTATATCATGGTAATAGCGGATGGGAAATCCATTGCTATGAATTCTATAATCCGTGATTTCATATAACAGTTATGCTTTCACCATTCATCTCATTCCTATACTTTTGTGAAACAAACCTATTATGTTTAAATCCAGTCATACAACTTGCTAGCTCTGTTAAAGTTTACTTAAATGGTTGAAGTTCTAAATCCTAGTAATTATGCACGGGGAATCCCCGGTATATCAAAGGGGTGGTGGGTTAGCCGCTGGTACACCCTATACATAAACCCACTTGATATAACGAGTATAAACCATGCATAAGTACTAGGAGGAGGACCGGTTTTTGAAAATGTTTTTGCAAAATTTGAAAATATGAACACCCGTGGGGTGGAGTTTTAAAGGAAAATGCCATGTCATGAGGTGATTGACACCAATATTGTTAAGTATGGTTTCATGTAGCTTACATTCATGCGTGTATGAACAATTGTATGCATAAGTCTCCCTATACTATTAGAGCAATTAGTTGACAACTCGACTCGAATTAGCATCGTCATCCGTTATCATACGATATTCCCCCGCTGAATCTTCCCCTGGTAAAGTAATTCCATCCTAAGTCTTTTGACATCTCTTTCCCACTTCTATAACCTTCGTAAATCGAATTTCGGGACGAAATTCCTTCAACATGGGGAGACTGTGACGTTTCGAAATTTCAGCTATAATATATTAACACGTAAAAATTTCAACATTTTTGCACTCGTATATTTAACCAAGTTTATACAAAAGGGTGTGTTTACAAATTTCAAATTATGTGTTTTTAAATTAAAGTCTTAAAAATATAAGACAAAGTATACCGATTATTTTTAATAAATTAAATATTTAAAATGATGGTATAAATTTATCCTATATTTATAAACAATTTAGATTCAATAATTACACGTGCATTTGTTCAATTTAATGTGGTAATAATATATAAATTTTGTATTTTTAATTTAAATATAAAAATATTTGAATTATATAAATTTATTTAAATTTTATAATAATAAATGACTTTGAAAACAAATAAAATGATTTGACAAAAAAATGAGTTGATTTATAAAAAAAAAAAATTTATTAAGTTTATAAAAACATTTAAAATTTAATAAAACAAACCGCTCGAAAACATTCTCTTTATATTTGTTTTGAGTACCAAACTATATAAAAACTAACTCTAAGTGTTTTACACATACTCGTATTATGTCAAAACTATTAAACTTATATTTTTTTTTTACCCGACCCGTGCCCTACTGACGTATAACGACTATTAATAACCGGGTTACACTTAGCGGGTATTATACCGGACTAGAAACTAGTGGGTACCACTTAACACCTCCACCTAACACCCTACCCCCTTCCTACTCCCCCTCCCCCTCGCATGGCATCTTTTTGGCCAACACAAAAGAAGGAAACTTTTGTCTTTGTTTCCCATGAAGGAACAAGCTTTGAAACCATCACCTCCTTTTCTTTCCTTGTTCTCTGCACTACAACACACACCCATAACACTTTAAAATATCAAACAACTCCAATTACTTTCTTCCTTTTTTTCCTTGTTAACGACACCAGGTCACCACCCCACAACCACCATTTTCAAGTGCTTAATTCAAGGAAACCAAAGTCCAAGACCATATGTAATTTCTTGTAAGATCTCCACAATATAAAATCACACTCTCTTATCTCTCGGCTCTCTCCTCTCTTCAGCCCTCACACCCGAAACCACCTCACCATCCTTGCCGGCTCCAATAGCAACACCACCCTTCACCACCCCTCCCCTTCGGTTCTACGCAACAGCAACACCAACAGCACCCTCCACAGCCCTCGACAGTCCCTCCTCAGCCACGTCCCAGTTCCAGACAGCCCCGACAACCACCGCCGTGCACCGTTTTCACCACCGCAACCCTCTGCCACCTTTGCGGGTTCTTTTCGGGACGAAAACCGATCCTTTCGGGTCACCATTTCTCAACTACGGTCACCGTATTACGTTTACGCGAAGCATAAAAATCATTTCGGGAACTCACCAAGCCATATGGGACGTCCCGAGAAGGAACCGGGTCTCACGTCAACTACGTCACCTTCACTCCTTGATTCCTTTTCGACTCCAAGAAAGCAGCAGCAACACCCCCTCCATCGGACTCCCTCACCCTTCTCCTTGATTGCCTTAAGTAAGCGTTTTACTAAACCTTAGTACTTATTAAGTTTACTTGTTGATTTGTAATGATAGTTCACCCAAATAGTGCTTATTCCAAAAGAAAACACACCATTTGAATCATACATGTCGCTGGCAGATTTTTGTGTCCAGTTTGGAAGGTCATATCCCGGTCAAAACTAAACCAAATCGAACGTTTCTTGAGTCTAAAATTAATTTTAAAGAGTCCTCTATCCATCCCAATTGGTTTCACGATTTTTGGTGGAGTTTTGATACCCCAAAAGGGTGATACAAGAAAATGTGTATCTTCTGAGTTTTATGGCAGATTTATAGAGCTAACTTGTTGAGGTCATAACTAGTTCAATAATTGTCCAAATAACTTGATTCCTTTTTCTAAAGTTAGCATTTTGTGTTGGTTATAAAAACCATATGGCCTATTGTCTTGAAACTGACATATGAACCCCCAAACAGCCGTTTTCCCTTGACCTATTCAGCAGAATCAAAACTGTTGACCCAACTGAGTTGTGTGCTATGCTTTAAACTCCTAAAAGTGTTTGTAAATTATGATCCATACACTTTTATAAACCCAAGACATGTGGTTATGCATGGTAAATATCCCATAATTTATTGAATTTATTTAGATAACAAAAAACATGTTTTAAGTAGACTTAAAAACCCGAGTACTTTTCTAACGACTAGTTTGATATCAAAAGCCTTATTTTTATAGTATATATATTTAACTTCAACCCCCAAACCTAATAATGATACGTGAACGTAATGACATGTTATGAAATACATATCTTATTATATAAGTGTATATAAATATATTTTGTTATCACAAACCGTTACCAACGATTGTCGTGTCAAAACATTTGGAAACTTAATACCGGTTCATGTCTAGCCTAGTTGGGTGAATTGAATGCATGATCAACACGCGGTAGAATCATTACATAGACTTTATGGTATCTTAAATATTTAGGACTCGAGTAGGTCGGAATACACTATTGGACCTTGCTACATACCGCATCACTACCTTGTTTGCACAGGTGAGTTACATAGCCCCTATTTTACATTTTCATACATTTTGGGGTGAAACATTATGCATGCTACTCACATTGTTTATACGTGTTATACATGAGACTATATGCTTATTCTTTGGATGTACATACATTTAAACACAAAACAACCAACTGTAATATTGATAGATCTATTGTGCCTGACCAGCCCACCCGGTTAGGGTGTTTATTACTGCATACTCGGATATAACCGCGTGTTATATTCAATCATATCGGATATAGTGGGTAACTATATTCAAACATACCGGACTTAGCTGTTGTGCTCTGTTCAAGCGCGTCAAACTCGGTTTGAATTGTGATTAAATAAATGGTACATCATATACACTATGTTTAACAAGATAAACAATGAGTTGCAAAACGATTTACAACTACTATTTATCGGAACTATTAAACCTATGTACTCACCAACTTTTTAGTTGACACTTGATTTAAATAATGTTTCAGGTTTGGATATGTGACTATTTGCTGAAGATTCCTCCACTTAAGGATTTTGGATCTAGTTAAATAAATCAATGTTTTGAACTAGACTAGGTCATTTGAAATGTATTGTATTTGGATCTTGTTGTTTCTTAATTTTAATTAATGAATTATGCAACCTTTAGTTACCATGTGCTTTTGAACAATCATCACATTGTCCGCCTCGATGATTCCGCCATCGGTCGGGGTGTGACAATTCAGCCTTATGAACAATGAAAATATGCACAAAATGTAGTCCTCTGTATTCAATTTTCCCCATTTAAAAGCCATTGTATGGGGGAAAAAGGCATTTTTTGATCCATCAACTGATATCAACTACACAGCATCAAACAAATTGCAAAAAAAAAAAAGTTCAATTAATATCAGACTACTAAAAGCTACAAAAAAACATCAAACAAATTGCAAAAAAAAGAGTCCAATAATATATATGCTAAAATTATCAAGATAACTAACAACCTTGGTTTAAAAAGGCATGGCTGAAGCGCAATCCATCAGGATCAAAAAGGCGCACCTCATGTAGTTCTGGGACAAAATTTGCCAGAATACGTAAAACAGATTCGAGAGATGCAACTTCTAGTTGTGAATAAAGTTTTTTTAAACCAAGCTAGCAGCATATATGTTAGTAATCAAGACACATCATACATCTGTATCATTGATTTGATCACTTCTAACTAGCAATGTGGCATCTTTAATAAGTTTAGTGTTAGACTTGATAAGAATAAATGATTTGAAACGAAATTGGGCTGATTAAAATATGAAAATTATGCAATCCCCTTTTTCAATTGAAACAAAATTGGATCGATTAAGTGCGTAAAATATGATAATTGAAACGAAATTAGACTGATTTCAGTTTTGTATAAAAGTTGAATCAGAGCGAAATTTGAATTGATGTAGAGAAAATTTACTTACCAGGAAGAGGAAGCTAGGGTTTTGGAGTCGAGAATATTTACAAAATTCACAGTTGTTTAACATCGCAGGGGTGGACCAGTGGACAAGCGGTAGCAGGCGTAGGGGAGGAGCGGTATCAGGCGGCGAGGGAGAGAGATGAACGGACCAGTAGCAACGGCGGAGGGTAGTCGTGCGCAGCTGGAGGGGAGGACTGGTCTGGTAGCGTCGTTTTGGGAAGGATGGGCAAAGTGGGAAAAATTAGGTTTTTATTTCATTCAGCGAGTTTTTATGACTGAATGGTTGAGAGGTGTATTGAATCATTAAGAGGTGGTTTTTTAACGAAACAAACACACACACCTCTAACCGATTCAGAGGTGACCTCTTAATGAAACCATTAAGAGGCTACCAAACAGGGCCTAAGCCTTTCAACAATTGATGGCTTCTCAGTAACTGTCCACCAAGAACTCTTATCAATATTTGAAGTCTTTGACCTTTCAGATGGTGTTTCAATGTCTTTAGGAACAGATAATGGTTCTCTTTCATCTACAAGCTTATCCATTTTACCGATCACTGAACCATCTTCTTCAACATACGTCTGTTGTGGTTCATATTCATACTTTTTGTACTCAGTGTTGGTTTGAGATTCTTGTTCAACATCTTCAGTTGTTCTTTCACTTCCACCAACACCTCCATCACCACCACTATTATTGTCGTCATCTGAAGAATGGTTATCATCTTTCCTTTCACCAGTAATCACCACTTCTTCTTTATCATCTTCTTCTTCCTTCTCTGTTTCTTCTTGGTTTTCATCAGTTCTTTCCAATCCTTCACCTTCGTCATTCAAGAACATATCAACATCAAGTAAAGTGTTGTCGTCATACATAGTTGCTTCAAAGACTGGAGTTTGAACTTGTTCACTTGTAGAAGGAATTGGTTCAGTGGCTGCCGGACTATGAACATCTTCAACATTCTCTTATAGATTTGTACCAATTGGAGCACCAATCTGAGCTATCAAATCTTTAACAATCCTTTGAAGTTGATCAATCTGTTGCTGTTGATTTGCAAGTAATCTCTTCTGTTTATTACTTTCTATTTTCAACTCTCTGATCTCTCTAGTGTTTACAGCTTCTCTACTTTGTAGATTGGAGATTTGAGTCTTTAGTTGACTAACTACATCTGCAGTTTTCCTGGTAGCATAGTTCAGAAACTCTTCATCAACCAAACCATAATTCTTTGATTTCTTAGACTTTTGCTTTTCTGGAACTTCTTTTACCTTTCCCTTACCTTTATCAAGTACAGTAGTTGTTGTTTTCTTCTTCTTGCTTTGTTCTGGATCTGTAAACACAATACCCTTAGATGGAGGAGGTCTAGAAGGTACGGTCTTTGTTTTTTCAGGTTCTTTCCTTTTCTTTGATGGGGTTGTTGCTGTTGCTCTTAATTGTTCATCATTAACTTCTAAAACTTCAGTGTTCACACTTAATACATCATCAGTTTCAGCAATAAACTCTTCTATGTGACTCAATAATGGTTCTGTAACCTCTTCATTCACTTCAGGAACTCTGTTTTCTTCAAAAATCATGTAATGAGCTTCATATTCACCCATATGTACATCAACCCTTTGTTCTTCAACTTGAACTTGAACCTCCTGTTGAATTTCGGGCATAACATTCGACCACCATTATGACCTTGATCATCATCATTTCCCTGATCATCATTATGCACTTGATCATTTTCATCATTGTCACTATCAACTCCATCTTCTATATCCTCTGCCATTAAGTCAGTTATTTCATCTTCAAGAGTAAAATCTGGATCAGGATTTTCTTCAAGCATATTAGGAAATAGTGGTGTCACAGTACCACTAAATCTGCTTGTCTTCCTCACATTATTCATGCTGCTGAAAATCACTTCTTGCATTGAATCTAAAGGCAGTTCGACACCATCATTTTCCAGATTTGGCAGCAGTGTGTTGATAATCATCTGCACAAATCTTGGGTACATTAGAAACTTGTAATTTTGCCTTGGTCCCATAAAGTTACTAATCATTGCCTCGAATATCATTCTTGAAAAATTAAATCTTCTATGAGTTGCCAGACAAACTAACGCTCTTCTAAATACTTCACATATTTGATTAAAAGCAAATGTTTTGGGACTCATACAATGTATTAACACATGGACAAGGTATCTCCATTGTTTCCCAAACATTGTTTTAGTGACACGTCTTCTCAGAAAAGTTCCTTCATAACCCATATTCAGAATGATCCTTGAGACTTCAATATGATTGATCTTGTACGGAAAATCAGCTGCATCTTTGAAGTTTAACACTTCTCTAATCACTTGATCAGTAACCTTAATCTTGTTTCCTCCCACTGAGCTTTCAATCCAGATCTCTTTATTGACATTCTTGTACTCCACGTTGTCCCAAAACTCTCTAACGTGTTTTTCAAATACACGCACTTGTGTAGAAATTGCAGTATTAATTCTTGACTTAGTTAGAAACCGCACAATTTCTTCATAACCACGTGCTTTCTTTGTACTAATTGTTAAACAGGCACAAATGTTGTGCTTAGGCTCAAATTTTAACATGTTCATACATGTAAAGAGAGACAACAAGTTAGACAATTTCTGAAAAATTCTTAACTTTTGACATTTCGATCGAAAACTCCTTTATATATACAACCTTTTCGATCGAAAACATTTAAAACCACATGTGAAAACTTTACAACCTTAGACATTTCGATCGAAAACTCATTCAGGACTTTACCTTTTCGATCGAAAACTCTTAGTACTTTACTTTTTCGATTGAAAACAACATTTTGATTAAACATTTGAATTATATCCTCACAACTTTTCAATCGAAAACTTTCATTAATAAAACCAAAAATATTTACTTTTCGATCGAAAAATTTCATTAATAAAACCAAAAATATTTACTTTTCGATCGAAAACTTTCATTAATACCAATAACTAGACTTTTCGATCGAAAACACTTTCCGGTCGTAAACTATTTCTGATGACAGGACCCTTCATTTTCATCCGAAACACTTTTCGGTCTATTCAAGGTACTTTTCGATCCATTCAACTAAGATTTCGGGCAATTCAAACATTCATATATTCAACCGTAAACTAAGGCTTTGGATCTACCCTATCAACCTCTATGAATCATAAGAACATACCTGGATGATCGAAAACTACTGAGAAACTCGATGACGACACGATCGACCACTTTTTCGCACGAAACTTCAACACTTGTAAAAACTCGAAGAACGCTTTAATGGCAGCCGAGAGAGTGAAACGGTGAAAAATGACTTTTCAATTCAACATTTGAATATATAGTTTTTCAAAAACTGACCAAAAACTTTGTTTACTAAACTTTTCGGTCGAATTCTTCAAACATATATATATATTTTAATTTATTTAATCCATTTTGACATCATTAAGACATGTTCCAATTTCAATAATATTCACAATTTCAATCATAATCAAGAAAGAATACACACTTGCACAGTGATTTTATCAAGAATGGTTTATTCTTTTTTTTCAAAAACTAAAAACAATTAAACACTTAACAAAACACATAGTTATATATTTATTTCTACTATTCTTCTTTTGACTTTTTCTCAACATGTTTCAACAATTTATTCTCATTCATTTTTAATTTTTTTTTCTTTTGGTGAACTGAACTGACATAGGATCATAAATGTATACTATCTTAACTACACTGCATATTAAATCAGGATCTAAACAGTTCAACCTTGATTGCCAGTATATATTTCAGCTTAAACTCAAACATCATATTTCAGCAGATATTATGTGACATTTAAGGTAAGATTTATCAATACAAAGTGTATCCAAACATCGAGATGGATTAAGCCAAATACGCAATACAAAGTTTCACCAAAACATATTTCAATCACCAACATGAGGGTAGCGTTCTTAGCACAGAAAAATAATCCAAATGGATTTGATATGAATCTTTTTGATTCTTTTGTCTTGGTTTATGATGAAACGAGCATGGAATCATGTTGATTCATATGAGATGGAATTCGTCAAGAATCATGTTTGATTCAGGTGAAATAATATGTATGTGATATTTTGATGATGAAGGATTTGAATCAGTTTTGATTCGGGTGTGCGGATATCCATAGAATGTTGGATATGTCAATTGATATCTAATGATTCAAAGGGCGAAACAGACTGACTTCTTGGTTTCCATCCTAGATTTTCACCATAACCATCAGCTGTATGAAGATGTTTAACTCTAAATCATATATTTGACGGGTATAGTCAATAGAGTAAACGAAATGTGCTAATAACCCATCAAGATCCTGGTCTCATGGTATGCATGGATTCACTTAGCATTCGAAGAATGAAAGTACCGATATTCGATGAGGATAACACTAAGATTGCAATTTAGTTGATCACAAAAATATCGCCTATTTTACATAAGCAGAGCCTACCAGCACATCAAAAATTGTAACCGAATGTCACCATCATATCCAATTCATGCATAAGCTCAGCACACACTTTTACTATCATTTCCTATATATACGTCAATCTGACACATATTTTTCTTTATTTTCAGCCATTTCATTTATTCTTATTATTATTATTATTATTATTTACATAACACATAATAGTCAAATACTTCACATAAGAAAGAATTTCTTATAAGAGAGAATTATTTCAAACACTTAGAACCAAATAAACTCAGCATATTTCTTTTTCATATTTCTTTTTCTTTTATTCTCCCCCTAAAATTATGATGTTGACTTTATTTATTTTGCATAACACTATAAAAGCAAACATATCTAATCATAAGCATGCAGTAAGCTAACACAAACATATATAAAGCATACACAACACAATTTTAACACTGTAAATAATTTTTTTATTTTTTATTATTAAAGGAACATATTTCTGATGTCTTTCAGTTCAAAAATGGACTATTTATTGTTCTGAAAATGAATTATTATTATTTTTTTTTAAATCATGCTCAACATCTCAACCAAAGAGTTAAACCGATCTGTTGAAAAAGCTTTTGTAAAAATATCAGCTTTTTGCTCTAGGGTATCGACATGGATCACCTTAATTAGCCCATTCTCAAAAAAGTCACGAATGAAATGTAACCTGATCGCAATGTGCTTTGTTTTGGAATGCTGAATGGGATTTTTTACTATTCCGAGCACTGCCTCGTTGTCACAATAAATCGGAGTTTCCAGGAAATTTACTCCAAAATCTAGCATTTGATGTTGAATCCAGATTACTTGTGAACAACAGCTCGAAGCAGCAGTATACTCAGCTTCAGCAATTGATGTGGATACATTCGTTTGTTTCTTACATTGCCAAGACACCAGTCTCTCCCCCGAAAATTGACATCCACCTGAAGTTGACTTCCTGTCCAAATTACAACCTCCATAATCGCTGTTAGTGTAAGCAAAGAAATTAAATTCAGAATCAGAAGGATACCATAAACCTAAACTTACTCGACCTTTAAGATATCGGAATATTCGTTTAACAGCCGATTCATGAGATTATTTTGGAGCTGCCTGATATCTGGCATAGGAGCAAACAATAAACATGATATCCGGTCGGCTTGCAGTCAGATACATCAACGAGCCAATCATTGACCGATACATCTTTTGATTAACTTCGACTCCAGACAAATCCACAGTTAAAGGTTCATGAGGAGCAATTGGTGTTGAAGCTGATTTGTAATCAGTCATCTTGAATTTTGTAAGAATAGCTTTCACATATTTAGCCTGATGGATAAGAATCCCAGATTCAGACTGTTCAACAAGTAATCCCAGAAAGAACTGCATTTTTCCCATCAAGCTCACTTCGAATTTTAATTTCATAACTTGTTCAAATTCTTTGTAAAGAGCTTCATTTGTTGACCTATAGATAATATCATGGACATAAACTTGTACAATTAACAGATCAACATCATATTTCTTGAAGAATAAGGTCTTGTCAATTGTTCCACGAACGAAGCCATTCGATGTATGATGTGTTGACAAGGTTTCATACCACGCACGAGGCGCTTGATGTAACCCGTACAGTGCTTTATCAAGCTTATTGAAATGGATGAGCAGGATCTTCAAAACCCGGTGGTTGATTCACGTAAACTTCTTCCTTTACCACCCCATACAGAAAAGTTGTTTTTACATCCATTTGATATACAGTAAATTTCTTATACGATGCATAAGCCAAAAAGATACGTATGGCTTCAATTCGTGCAACAGGAGCAAAGACATCATCATAATCCAGTCTTTCCTCTTAATAAAAACCTTGTACAACCAAACGAGCTTTGTTCCGAACTACAATCACATGATTATCCTTTTTTGTTTCCGAAGACCCACTTCATTCCAATTGGATACTTTCCCTCAGGTAAGTCAACAAGATGCCACACGTTTAATTTCTTAAACTGAAGCAGTTCTTCTTGCATAGCTTCAATCCAACTTGGATCTTGTATAGCAACAGTAACATTCTTTGGTTCCTCTTGAGATAAGAAGCAGGAGTACAAACCGACATTAATATTTCCAGTTTAACTTCTTGTTTTTACTCCTTCTTTAAGAGATCCAATAATATTCTCAACTGGATGAAAAGAATGAATTCGATGATTTGGAATAGGTTCAACTTCCACAGATTCTGGCATATTTGTATCATTCAACTCTGGTAATTGATTATATGAATCTTCAACACTTGAAGAACTTGTTTGAATTTCATCCGCAGTCTGATCATTTACAGGATCCAACTGAACTTCATTAACTGTTGCTTCATCATCAGTACTTGGAACTTCTTGTACTTCAGAATCAAAATTAATGACAGAGTTATCAACAAGACCTTCTTGTGTTTGAGTTGATGTAGTAACATTCTCAGACATCTCATTTTGAATCATCACATTCTGTGATCCAACCAAAAACTTTACAACAGATAGATCAATGCTTGTGGAAGACTCATTTACAATACCCGAAGTACTCGCTTCATTTGAATCCATTTGAAGTGGTTGATCAAAAGTTTTGAATATTACTTCAGCATCAAAAAACCAGTCAGGTCCATTTTGATCTGGAGGAGTATTTTGTTCTTGCCACTCCACATAAAACGATTCTTGAACAATTTTGGTTCTCTTGTTATACACTCTATAAGCTTTCTGATATGAAGAATAACCCAAGAAATAGCATTCATCACTAACAGCTGCAAATTTTGGCAATGAATCTTTTGTATTTAACAATGTACAAGAACAACCAAATGCTCTGAAGAACTTGATGTACGACTTTCGTTTATAGAATAGTTCATAGGAAGTCTTTGTAAGTTGCTTCACCATAAGAACTCTGTTTAGTACCTAACATGCCGTGTTTATTGCTTCAGCCCGGAAAATAATAGGCAGCTTAGAATCAACAAGCATTGTTCGAGCAGCTTCTATTAAAGTTATGTTCTTCCTTTCAACTACTCCATTATGTTGTGGTGTTCTTGCAGCACTATACAGATGTGTTATTCCTTTTTCGGCACAAAACTAATTTATCAGTTTATTTTTAAATTATGTTCCATTGTTACTGCGAATGATTGAAACTTTGCTATCACAGATGTTTTCTATTCTTTTTACAAAATCAATAATTGTTTTAGGTGTTTCATCCTTTGTTGCAAGGAAAAACACCCATGAAAATCTTGAAAAGTCATATGTGATAACAAGACAATATGACTTTTTCATAATGTTTTTAACTCGAACTGGACGAAACAAATCCATATGTATGAGAAATAAAGGTCTAGTAAAAGTTGTTATAGTTTTTCTTGGATGAGACTTCTTGTGCTATTTTCCCTTCGCACATGACATGCAATTTTCTTCAATTATGAACTCTTTCTTTGGCAATCCTCGTACCAAATCTTTATGCACCAAGTTATTCATGTTCTTTAAATTCACATGGCCCATTCTTCCACGCCACAAATAAGATTCTGAACCAGTTGCCTTTGATAATAAACATGAAACATTTACTGGTGTAGTATGATCATTCATGTCAACCGCATATGCGTTGAAATTCCTTGGAGCATGCATCAAAATAATTTCTTCTGGAATAACCAGTCCAGGCTTTAAAAACAAGCATTCCTTTGTAGTAAAATGGACTGGTATGTCTTTATCACAGACTTGAGAAACACTTAGTAAATTGAATTCCAATTGAGTCACAAAATTTACTTTCTCTAATTTATAAGTTCATTTGACACTGTTCCTTGACCCGTTATTTTTCCTCCTTTTTTATCTCCCGCAAACGCAACAAAACCCCCATCAAAAGCTCAAAAATTTTCTAGAATTTCTCTTTGTCCAGTCATATGCCTTGAGCAACCGCTATCAACATGTCAAGCATTATTAATAGTCCTCCCGGTTAAACTCTACACATTCAAGAAAAAATTAATGAGAACCAGGTACCCAGATCATCTTTGACCCGGGTTGACTTTTACCTTTTACAATCTTAGTCACAACAACTTGTTCATTCAATTTCATAATCTTCTTTGTTCCAAACATATGTGAAGACTGTTCATATTTAATTTTCCAAACATAACCAACATTAACATTTTTCGCATATTTCTTAGTCATTTTTTCTTTAGCAAAATTGATTGGTTGGTTAAATTTCTTCACATATTGTGAACCTTTTGGGACACGTGTGTTCTCAAACTTTGGTAACACATAATCACGACAAACATTAGAATATAAAGCATGACAATTTCTAGAAAGCAAGTAATCACGACTGTATCGTTGTGTCGCTCCGGACTCTGACACACTGTCGTTCTCAGACGCTCGCTTGAAATGTCGAGTAACATTGCTCTTAACTTTCTCTTTGTTCTTTATAAACCTTGACATACTATAGTTGTGTTTGCAGTTTCTTGAAAAATGACCAACTTGACCACACACAAAGCAATTGTAGCTCTTAGGCTTTGACTTTGACTTTGACTTTGACTTTGAACACTCGCCTACTTCACTCTTTAGGCCACAACCTTTCTTTGTTAATTGTTCTTTGATATGAATAGGCTTATCTTTGACATCAATGGATTTGCCTTTGATGCACCAAGACTTTCTTTGGACAGTTGTTGGTACACACACTTTAACTTTGACAAATTTATTGCTCTTTGTCTCACTGGTAAGAATATGATTCTCTGGTGTTATGACATCATTTTTCTTTGGTCTTTCACTTGACAAATCATACTCT
This sequence comes from Smallanthus sonchifolius, assembly GCA_023525975.1. Lineage (NCBI taxonomy): Eukaryota > Viridiplantae > Streptophyta > Magnoliopsida > Asterales > Asteraceae > Smallanthus > Smallanthus sonchifolius. The sequence continues at coordinate 29,631,982 of CM042039.1, read as the reverse complement.
TGAATCAGAGGATTTCCAAACTCATCTAAGACCACATCACCAACTAGACTTGAGAGTTTATGAAGTAGGACATAATCTCTAGCTGTATGCACCACTTTATCAAAGAAAGTGGATGTTGATGACACTTCAGTCACACAATCAAAATCATCACAACAATTAGTAGAACATGCTGAAACATAAGAAACATCAGAATCAGAATCAGAAACATGAATATTGTTTACATCAGCATTATCACTAGAAACTGAAACAAATTTATCTAGATTACAGTCAACATCTAGGTACTGTTTGCAGTCCCTAATAAACTCCCTAGTGCACTGTTTATTGAAAGCTGAAAAACTTTTTACTCCATCAAGTTCATTATCATCATCCACACACCCTGAGTTTATATCTGCACTTATATACATATCATGAAAGTTAGAGTTACCCGCATTCATCAACTCATTTGATTCATGCGTTTTAGGAAATGGTACAAAGTTCTCAGGATTTGGAACTTTGTTATAACCCAACCCGTCTTTTATGTAAACAGTTCTCTGTTTACTCACACATTCATCAAAGACATTTTGTTGCATCTTCCATTTTGCAACAATTACCCTTTCTTTTATTAACTCAGTTTCAGATTTTACAAGTTTTTCTAAAATATCTTTGATTGAAACGTCCTTTTTGTCCAAATATTCTTTAAATGTTACATTGTCTTTCGATAATGCTTTAATTTTTCTTGTAAAATTTACTTCATTTTGTTTCAATTCTTTGTTTACTCTTTTTAGTTTATCATTTTTAGCAAGCAGAAACGTGTTTGCTGCATGATAATTTTGCATCCATTCTACGAACAATGAGGAACATATATCAATTTCATTATTAGAATTTACCTCACTCTTAGATGAAGTTTCATCAGAAATAACAGCTTTTCCCTTTCCTTTAGAATCTGGTTTGAGCGCACAGTCATTGTCAATTTTAGCTAGTTTCTTTGAATCTTCAATCTCAACCATCAAGGCTTCATCCAGTTCATCCTCGATCTCATCCTCCCATTCACAATTACTAAGCTGTTTGGACATGAGTGCAGTTGGAGCCTTTTTTGACTTATCAGTCTCATCAATCATTTCCACTAGCTTAACTCCGCTTCCCTCAAACTTCTTTTTCTTGTCCTTGGTACACTCACGAGCGAAGTGACCAAGCTGTTGACAGTTGTAGCACCTGAGTTTAGCTTTGTCAAAACCAACCTTTTTCCCAAACTGCAACTTATCCTTCCAAACTTTTTGCAAATACTTTTTAGCCCTTACAACTATCATGGCCATCTGCCATTGAAAGTCCATATATTCCAAGTCATCAGGATTGATCTGAACAAGATCCTCTACATCATGCATGACAGGTTGTAACTTTCCTGTCACCAATGCATCATAGCTGCTCATGAAAGCTGTGAACAGAGCAATTTGATCTTCAGGGATTTGTCTAGATGACTTGACTTTCTCACCAGAAGAGTGTTCACAACAACCTTTGTTTTTCTCAGATTTTGTTCCACTACTTCCAGAGAATAGTGCTGCATTTGTTGAACTTGAGTTATTTTGTTTATCTTGGTTGTTCAGTTCTCTCTTCTTTGCATCAAATTCATAAGACTCGAGCAGACAAATAATATCATCAAGGGTTTTACTCTTCAGATCTGGAGTTGTGTTCTTGATTAGCATACAAGGTATGCTCCCGTAATCTGGCAATGAGTCTAACAGCTTCTTCCCTAGATCATACTCTTCAAATTTCACTCCCATTTTTCTCAATCTGTTGATCATGGTTGTAAACCTTGTTACCTGCTCACTGAGAGTCTCATTTTTTTTATAACTAAACATGTTATATTGCTTCAGTAGAAGATTGGTTCTGCTTTCCTGAAGAGCTGCATTTCCTTCAAATCTTAAGCACAAAGCGTTCCACAAACCCTGAGCGATTTCATGTTGCTCAAAATTCAAATACAACTCAGTCGGAAGTGCTAGAATAATAGAACCCAATGCTCTGCTATCTCTCTCGATTAATTTTTATCTTCCTCTGAATATCAGCAATCGGTACTAACCCATCAGCATTTGCAGTCTTGGGAATATGAGGACCCTTCACAATTGATTCCCAAAGTGTGTGTTCAGTAAACTAGAAATACGCCTTCATTATATTTTCCAATTTGAAAATTCTGATATTGATTTTAGCATCGGTGGTGATTTCCCAATAACCTTCTAAGTCTCGTATACCTTTCCAGCCATTTTGTACTTGTAAATTGAAACTTGGTCGAAATCAGAAAAACTTCCAACTTAGAACTTTTCGGTCGAATACTTAGGACAATACTTTTCGGTCGAAAAGTCTGAATATGTCAAAACAGATGAAATTTCGAACAAATAACTTTTCGGACAAATCTTTTCAGTCGAGAAGTTTGAATATTTCGAACAGATGAAATTTCGGACAATACTTTTCGATCGAAAAGTATGAAATTTCTCTTTGGCTTCTTCAAACAGCCTTTTCGGCTTCTTTAAACAGACTTTTCGAACAATTCAACAGAAGAACACTTGAATTGACCAAAAACTTTATGTGATGATCTGAGTAAAAAATCAAGTCTCCAAACTTGATGCAAACTTCATGTCCATCAATATTAGCTTCAAATCAGCAACAATGGCACCCAAATTACTTCAATTCGATCAAATTTGACTAAAATTCTTCTTGAATACCAAGAGATATTAACCAACAGCTCTGATACCACTTGTGATTCCCTCAGATCTGCTGATATTCGAGGATAAAGTCTTCAATCACTCTCTGAATTAGCGGAATCAATTCAAAAATCCAAGTCACACCGAAATGATCAAATTAAAGATGAACAATATGAATACTATAAATCACACAAGATGCATATAATCATGATGATTATCTTCATTAATCTAGCAATGTAATCAAGTATTAACAGTAGAAACACACAGAAATTCTCTTTGATTAATTTGTCAATCACAATACAAAATGAGAATCGTTCCTTCAAATACAAAAGACAAAACGATTTATACTAAAGAAGTTTCAATCGAAATCTTCTGATCGAAAAATGTTTTCGACCGAAAACTCTAAAGTTATACAAAACTAAATCTAATTAATTTCCATGGACTATTAGGTTCCAACAAGCAGGATAGGTCGTAGGCCGTGAGGAGAGAGGGATGAATGTGGCCGGTGAAGGTGGTTGGGGGTTGAGGGGTGTAGCCGGAAGCTCAACGGCAGCGGGCAAAGGTGTTCTGCAGCGGCTAGTGTAACACCTTAGGCAAATCCCACATCGGCCGTGCACAGGAGAGATCCTTGGTTCATAAGGAATGTCCTGCCTCTTAAATCAACAATGCGTTTTGGGGCTTAATGTAGTGGATGAGAGGAGAACTCCACAGTTAAGCGTGCTCGGGTGGGAGTAATCAAGGGATGGGTGACCCCCCTGGGAAGTTTTCACCCGGGCAACCAAAAACAAATCCGTGAGCTCTTAGGGGGCAAGCGGACAATATTGTTGGTACGAGAGGCCGGATGTTACAAATGGTATCAGAGCCACTCTTGTGTCGTTCTGGATGGTGGGGCAAACCTCATCGAGTATGGTGAGTCCCCGGGGGTGTTCAGAGGGACACCTTAGGCAAATCCCACATCTCTGATTGGGATGGTGGGGTAAACCTCATCGAGGACGATGAGTCCAAAGGGGGGGGTGATTGTAACACCTTAGGCAAATCCCACATCGGCTGTGCACAGGAGAGATCCTTGGTTCATAAGGAATGCCGTGCCTCTTAAATCAACAACGCGTTTTGGGGCTTAATGTAGTGGATGAGAGGATAACTACACAGTTAAGCGTGCTCGGGTGGGAGTATTCCAGGGATGGGTGACCCCTGGGAAGTTTTCACCCGGGCAACCAAAAACAAATCCGTGAGCTCTTAGGGGGGCAAAGCGGACAATATTGTAAATACGACAGGCCGGATGTTACAGCTAGAGGCGGCTGTGACGCTGGTGCACGGCGGCGGAAGGCGAGGATGCGGCGGCAGTGGTGTTCCATCGCAATAAGGGGGAACCTGGTTATAGTTTCTCGCAAGAATGAAGACGACGAGGAAGCAGGGGGTGACACGTGATGACGGAACTCGATGATAGAACTCGACTGGCGACGCTTGTTAAGTGAAACACGGTGGTGGGGATTTACGGTGGTGGACATAGAGAGGATGGAACTAGGTCACACCCGGTTAAGGTTTTCGCATGGCAAGCATGCATGCATGCGTAGGAACTCGACTAAGGAGAACACGCGTTCGTGAAGCTATGGTTTGCGTGGCGGAGGCAGGTGCGTGCCTGTAAGTGGGGACTCAGGTGCACATGTCCTGTTAGGAACGGGAAATTATGTTTTGCGTGAACCTGGGAGCTAGAGTCTCATGAGGAAGAGACGTTGAGATGGCGAGCCATGCATCGGAGTGTAATGATTATTTTATGTTATTCAATGCAAGTTTAGAGCCTATCTGATCAAGTGATCACGTGATTGTCAGGTTTGGTATTCGAGCATAAACGAACGCATTGTAGAGCAAGGACTGAGACTTAGTATAACCAGTGAGTTTCTAATCACCCTCTTTTAAACGTTTTACTGTTTTGGGGCTAACGTATGTACATTTACGTGATGTTAATAAAATAAATCATGTTAAGGGTTTCGGGTTCTAACCTGCTATATTTTGAATACAAAATGAGTATTAAGAGCCGAAGGGTCAATGGTGTGCTAAGGGTGGATCGGGGAGAGTCGGTCTTTAAGTTAAATGCCAATGATTTATGTGTGAGTCAATGATATGGTTTGTTAGTGCGTGACGTGTTAAGGGCCGAACGGGAACGGTTGTGCCTGGTATTAAAGGCTAATGAATTTATGATATTAAATGCGCTGTTTTAGGGTTATGTGTGAGGTGTGTGTACTTAATGAGTCATATGTATAAGGTGTGATATTACGTGTTTATATTTATGTGTCGGGTTTGCCTCGTTGTCAATGTGGCACGGCAAACGGGATCGTGAAGGACGAGGTCATTCGGGAAGTCACCAAAGATGACAGTTAGTTGACAGGTTAATGATGAGCTCGGGGTGTGTTGATGCCCTGACGAGGGTGCAGTGATGAGGTATGTGTTTGCATGTGTACATATATGTGTTAATTTGCATGCTAGTGATCAGTCATATTATTGGGTATGAGATTGTGTTAATTTGACGCGTTGAATGTGACGTGTAGAGTTAGACTGACCGTTGAGTCGGGACTTGTGATGTGACGTGTGTAAGAGTCATGTTAGTTATTTGTGAGAGCCTTGGTTAAGGCCGGATGTGTTAGTGTTCTAGGGCATGTTATGTTAACCCAGATTCGGGTCAAGGTGTACTCTTAGATACGAGTTGTTAGCATAGTATGTGGAGTCTATGCTGCTGTGATGGTAAGGTAAGGTCGTTATTACATATGTTGGAAGTACGGGTGGAGTCTTGGGTAATATACAGTTACGGGGTGTCATGGGGTGACACGGGATTAGTCCTTCATTAATAAAAGTGTAATCATATTTTACAAGGACCGAAGGGTCCGAATGAATTAAACCGAAGAACTTGGTGTGGTGGTTTTTCTTTAAATTAAACTATTAGAACTCACTCAGCGTAGCTGACTTTGTGTCTACGTTAGATTGTTTGCAGGTAAGCGGTGTATTGACCTATCTTGGCTTGGAAGCGGCGTTACTCGGATCGGTGTGCAGGCATTCGTAAGGTAAACCTAATTGCATTAAATGGTTATAAATGTTTTAAAAAAGACTTTCGCTGTATTTTGAATTGCAATAAATGCGTTTTTAATGAAAACGACCCATTATGAGAACCAACTATAGGATACCCGGGTTGGGGTCTTACAGAATTGCTTAAAAAAAACCCACCAACTGGGTGTTGTTTGAACTTGTGAGTTTTTATGGTGTTTTATTGTAACAACCATGAAAAATAAGGTCAAATATTCTAAACATTTTTAATATGTTCATACATGAGAATACATTACACATACTTGATTTGATACTTTGCTCTTAGACTAAGTAAACATGACTTAGTTATACAATAATACAGTGCATGAAAACCCTGTAATTATACTTGATACGTATAGTTGTACATATATTTTGAGCATTAAGAAATACATTTATACATAATACTATACAATACATTAGGGTTTTCATGACACCATACTACCAAGTATGGATTCACATAAAATACATAACTATATTTTATAAAGTCATGATTCAATGACCATATATATAGAAATCTTAAACACATAATTATTAAACTTTATTAGCATTCAAATGCTTTAAATAACAAAACACACACACACACACACACACACACACACACATATATATATATATATATATATATATATATATATATATATATATATATATATATATATATATATATATATAGGTAAAAGTTATGCTAAAAAGACTCTATATCCTAAGAAGGCTAAGAAGCCATGAAAAACTGACATGTGTCAACTTTCAATTTATCTTGTTAGGGGTATCTTGGTCTTTTGAGTAATAATACTTATTTTGAGAATTTATTATTGAACGTATGTATTGATTAGGGTTTTAATTGGAATCATAATGGGAAGCTCCCAAAATCACCGGTTACAATTATCAATCGTCCTCATCAAGATTTGAATCGACCATATCTCTGATTCTTATCATTCCCCATTCGTAAATCAATCAAAGATTATTGCGAATCAATTAGCTGCTCCATTCTCATTCCTAAATCAACCAGAGGGCTTTTCGAATGAATTAGGGGCTGATTCTTAGGGTTTATTTATCTTCATCATCTTTGTTCCTATCAGAATCAAATTTTCCTTTGATTAGGAACTGATTCTTAGTGTTTATATATAGCATAATCATTTGTTTTTCTTCTCGTTCTTCTTTTGGATTCTTTAACAATGGCGAATGCTATGATCGATGGAGACGACGGTATGTTTTCTTTTTAATTCTGCGTGGTGCATCTTTGTAAAATTGTGATGGTGCGTCTATGTCTATTTTTACGGTGCGTATTAATTTAATACGATGGTGCGTCTTTGTTTATTGAAATCAGATTGATGATGTGTCCGTGTTAATTTTTGCTCGTGCGTGTTTGTTTATTGAAAGTGTTAAATAAATTAAATTTTGCTAGTGCGTCTTTGTTTATTGAAAGTGTAAAAGAAATCAAATTTTGCCGGTGCGTCTTTGTTTATTTTTATCGTTCGTCTGCTTTAATTTGATGGTGCAAGGTGTTAAAGAAATCAAATTGTGCATACCAAAGTTTAGATAAATCTGATTGTGCATATTAATGTTAAAGAAATCCTATTCTGCATACCAATTTTTTAGAAATCTGATTGTGCCAAAAAACAATTTAGTGCGTCTGTTAATTTGTGACGGTGCCAAAAAAACCAGTTTGTAGTTTGTGATTGTGCCAAAAAACCATTTTGTAATTTGAAATTTGTGATTGTGCCCAGAAACCATTTTGTGCGCCTCTTAACTAGAAATCTGATTGTGCCAAAAAACCATTTTTAGGCTGCCGGTGCCTACCATTTTTTGTTGGTGCGTCTGTTACAAAAATCCTATTGTGCGTCTATTAATTTGTGATTGTATGTATTTTAGCAATTTTAGTCCGTGCGTTCGTGTTTATTTGGATGGTGTGTCTTTGCCTTTTTGTTTTATTTAGATGTTGCAGCATACACTGAAGTTGGGATTGAGCGCACATCACCAAATTCAGGAAAAAAGTACTACACTCCTGATGTTGACGAATCAACTAAACCCAAAGTAGGAATGGTATTTGATTCCATTGAAATTGCATTTGCTTTTTACCAGAAGTATGCACTCGTTGGGGGTTTCACTGCTTATAAGAATGCACAATTCACAAAAGACGGGGTCGTTAAATTGAAATATTTGGTGTATACCAAGGAGGGTTGCAAAACTGTTAAGAAGGTGGATACTTTAGATGAGGGATCCCAAAGTACCAGAATCTACCGGAACAAGCCTTCTAAGAGGACTGGTTGTCAAGCTCACATACATCTACAATTATTTGATCATAATAAATTTCGTATATACAAGTTTGTAGAGGAGCACAATCATTCTTTCGTTGATGAAGAGGATCTTCACTTTTTAACCGCTGCTAGAAGTCTCACTTATCAAAAAGAAAAATTGTTATGTGTCATGTCTAATTTGAATATTGGGCCGGTTAAAGCTTTTAATATTATGAGAACTATGTATGGGGGTTTTGAAAATGTTGGTGTAACTGCATCCGATTGCAAGAATTTCAAGAATGATATCAATCCTTTTTTTATTTAGCTATTTTTTTGGATTCTAAAATGCATCATAAAAATGGTTTTGGTTTACAACTGATTCTTTGCTGAAACAATTCTCCGAGGGTGGTGCGTCCATACAGGAATGGCGTAATAGACCATGAACTTGTATGAGAAATATTCAGTTTGGTTTTAGAAATTGTAAGTTTTTTTTTCATCATTTTTATAAACAGATCTTATATATCAGTCCATTGAGTTATTGCTTTTAGAATTTATAAACTTCGTGATTCATCCAAAAATACACGGTGCGTTTTACATAATATATAGTGCGTTCACATCTGTATTTTTTAATCAAATTTTTACAATAAACGAGTTTACCAAGAACCTAAAAAAACAAGTTTAATGAAATATTTCCATGTTTATCTTGTTTATATTAGTAGTGAATCTTACACAGGTCGTTCAAAAATGTTTTTTATCTAGATTATATTTATATTGTCAATGTTAATTAATTTAACATTACAACCAAATTTTGGTACCACTTAACTTTTGATTTACTTGTGCGTGTTAACAATCACATTGTGCGATATTTTATGTACTTAAATCGTAAAACATACAATCAAGCAACCGGATGCAACACGAAATCATAATTATATAAAATACCAAATTTGACTAAACCAATTCTTTTTTAATCCCAAAACAACACATTTGTCTTTGAATTTTCAAACTAAATTAAGGAAAATTAATAATGAAAAACCCATCATATTAATCCACCTTCACCAAACGTTGTAAGATCTGCCGTCGTGCGGTGCCATGCAGATGCCTTTTCACATCATCATCCATTTTTAGGTAGTCTTTTAGCTCAGAAATAATGAACTCCTTTGACGTGTTTATGTCGTGTAGTAGCATCGTTGTCACGTACTTGCGACGGAGATCATTAAGCTCATGTTGTTGTTTTTCTGATTCGCATGTTAAGCCACATTGCCAGTCTTTAGTAGTCCTTCCCTTGAAAGTCTCCATGTGTCTCATCATAAATACCCCACAATCGAATTTGTTTTCCAATGTTTGCCATGGCATCTCCATCCTACTAATTTTTGCTTGTTTTATTTGGTAGGCCCGAGGGTGTGAAACTCTTGACAAGTAGCCATCAAAGGTATTTCGCTGCAGGTGTTAGACATACATTAGTTTACTTATATTGATTTTTAAAAATTGTTATGAAAAAAAATAATGTGATTACTACCATTATCTCTGGCCATCCTCTGTAGTTTTCTTTGTAGTCATTCTTGTGTCCACTGCTATCAATCAAGTCTATTTGTATTGTGTTCATATTGAAACAAAGCAAATAGAAATGATCACAGAATGTAATTGGTATGAAAACTAAATCTACTCCCTTCATTGATGTCAATCCTTCTGCTTCCAAAACAGACACCATGTTTGAACTAAATTCATTTATCCTATCCTCCCTCGTGACACCTAGTTTGTATGTATTTTTTAACTGATGTAGACACAACAACATTGAATCTTAGGCCCAGAACAACAAGAGTATGTAAACGTTAACAGACAACCAAATACACATAAAAAAATAAGCATATACAACGTTTTTTAATAAAAAATCATTTACCAGCATTTATGTAGAGCAAAATAACCTTGATGGTGAGTCTTTGCTTCTGATCAAGTACACATAAAAAGAATAAGCATATACAACATTTGAAAGATTCGTCATCCATGTAGTTGGTTTATGATCAAGTAACGCACCGGATGCAAAAAAAAAATTTGAATCAAAGAAGACGGGTTTTGGGATTTGATTTTGTTTAACTTACTTGCATAGTCTAATCGCATCCCTAGATGAACACACCATGAATTCCCGTTTCCAGATTCTCAGCGAATTCCGACATGAACGCTCCATGATTTTGTGTTTCAAAATCATGCCCTGATTTTGCTCCATACCCATTAGGGGGTGTTTGGGATTACTTTTCAAAACAACTTATTGACTTATTACCTTTTGGAATAAGGTAATAAATTATAAGTTTGTTTGGATAATTCAAAATAAGATGGAAAATATGAGATGGAGAAGTTAAAATTCAAAAGTAAGAAATTCTTACTTTTGAAAAAGACTTTGGGAAAAGTCAAAAGTAGCTTCAAAAAGTAATCCCAAATACCCCCTAGTAACGGAGTCTCTGAAAGTGTTTTCCAATCCCTAATTCATTTCAGAGATTGAGTTAAAAGACGTTTTTACCCCTAAATGTTCAGGTGCCACAATTAAGTTTTAAAATATTTCAAGAAAAAACCCCATGGTTGATCCTCTCCATCAAACAAATCATCTAAAAGCCAAAAACTCTTCTTACCTTTCTTAAACTCTCTAGGCTTTTTAGCATAACCCCACCCTATATATGTGTATATATATATATATATATATATATATATATATATATATATGGTAAAAGGTATGCTAAAAAGGCCTTAAATCATAAGAAGGCTAAGAAGCCATGGTAAAATGACATGTGTCAATTTTCAATTTTCGTTTGTAGGTGTATCTTGGTCATTTGAGTAAGACTATTTATTTTGTAAATTTATTATGTAACTTACTTCTCTTAATTCAATCAATTGAAATCAATTTTGGAAGATTGCAAAATCCACGGTTACGAATATGAATGATAGATATGTCAATGTTGATGAGTTGCATTCTATCGAGCATATCACTGATTCTTATCATTCCTTATTCTTAATTCAATCAAAAAATCTTTTGTTTTCAATTAAAGCCTGATTCTTAGGGTTATTATATCTTCATCATCTTTGTTTCTATTGGTTATTTGATAAGCAGACATTTGTAATCAATTAAGACCTGATTCTTAGGGTTCTTATATCTTACTCATCTTTGTTCCTATCAAATTCAAATTTCAATTTATTTAGGACCCGATTCTTAGGGTTTATATATATAATCATCATTTGAGTTTCTTCTCGTGCTTATTTAGAATCTTTAACAATGGCGAATGCGATGATCGATGGAGAGGACGGTATGTTTTTTTTCAATTTTTTCATATTAGCTTAATCTGATTGTTCGTTTGTTCAATTTGATGGTGCATATGTTTAATCGATTGTGCATCTGTTTAATCGATGGTGCGTATGTTTAATCGATGGTGCGTCTGTTACTTTGATTGTGCGTATGTTTAGACGATGGTGCGTCTATTAATTTGATAGTGCGTATGTTAATTCAATAGTGCGTATGTTTAACTGATGGTGCGTCTGTTAAACTAGATGGTGGGTCTGTGTTTATTCATCTTTGTTTATTTTGAGAATTAGTATAAAAGAATTAGTATATCCAACGACTACATATGAACCATAGAATTAGTAGATTTTGAGAATTAGTATAGTTAGCATTCTTGTTCTGTGTTAATTTTTGCAATGTCTTTATTTAGTTAGAAGAGCAACTTGACAGTAGTTTAATGTTTTTTGTTTCAACTGAGAAAAGAACTTTGTAATGTTTGTGCATCTGTGATTAGTTAAAGATATTTTTGTTTTCTTTAAGTATAGATTTTTGTAATGTTTTAGGTTGTCCCTTTTGTTTTCTTTTCTTGAACACCGCCTCTGTTTAGTTTCAAATTGAGGCAAGAGATTTCAATTTTTCAGTTTAAATAAAATAAAGGAAAGGGACTAAAGTTCTATTATGGTGTGCATTTGTTTTAATTTGTGTTATGATACATTTTGGTCCTTCATTTCGTCCATTTTTTATATATTAGCATTTTTTAATTCTTTTCCTTTTATTTAATTTAGATGTTGAAGCGTATACTGTAATTGAGATTGAGCGCACATCACCAAATTCAGGAAAAAAGTACTAGACTCTTGATGTTGACACATCACCAAATGCAGCGTTAAAACTTTGTGTTATTTTAGTTAACATCGTTATCATTGCCATGGACAATGTTTTTTATTTAATTACCAAGGTTTGCATTATGATATTGTTTGTTGATGCTGTATTTCTTTTTTATTTAGGTATGGTTTTGTGCATTCTAACATGCAACATATGCTGTCCAGTGTGTCCAATTTCATAATTCATATATTGTGTGGACAATCTGTTTTACTATATGCTAACCCCAATGTTTTTAGACATTGTCATCACAGTGATTCAGATTGGTTGTAGTAAGTATATTAAATTTTGTTTGGGCTATTTTTCATCATTCTTGAAAGTCTTTGGTATAATTATTATATGGTTAGTCGTGTTTAATTATGATTTATAGCTTACAATAAACTTTGCGTCCATATTCATGCAATGCGTCCCAGGACTCGATGTTAATGTAAAAAATAGCTTTGCTTTATAAAAAGATTTTTTGGTCTTGAGTTTATACACAATGCGTTTTACGAAATACATAATGCGTTCATATGTGGACTTTTTTTCACAAATATTTAAAATAAACGAGTTTAACAAGAACATTAATCACATACTTCCATGTTTATCTTGTTTATATCAGTAGTCATTCATACACATGTCCTTCAAAAATGTCTTTTGTCTTGTTTATATTTATATGTCAATATTAATTAATTTACTTAAACCCAACTTTTTTAAATACTTAACTTTTGAGTTACCTGTGCGTCTTAACAATCACATTGTGCAACAATTTATGCATTTAACTCGAAAAAGAAACAATCAAGCAACTAAATGCAACAAGAAATCTAGATATGGTGTTTTTACACAAAATCATCGTCTACAGTTTAAATAAATAAAACAAACCATAAAAAAATGATCTCAACTAAAACTAAAAATAACTTTTAGTTACTGCAGTGTGTCTTTGTAGATAGTGATATGAAACTGTAACTTATTTACTACAGTGTGTTTTTAAAAGGTGGGGTTCTATAAAAAACTTTGAGATTTTTAATTAGCTTTAGTTTTTTTCATCTAATTCATGACCTCATCCAATTAGTTTCAATAAAAAAACTTGATTTTCTTACTGCATTGTGTTATTGCAGTGTTTTTTTACTGCAATATATGTTTTAATGCAGTGTGTTTCCGCAGTTTGTAATGTAGTTTTAACTGCAGTGCGTTTTTGCCCTTTTTACCGTAATATGCGTTTTAATGCAGTTTGTTTTTACTGCAGTTTGTATTGCAGAACTCAAAATAAATGGTCTAAAATTGTTTTTTTAATGCATTGTGTTTTGCAGAAATCTAATATCAACTCAAAATTAATAAATATGCAGTGTTCTATTTTATTCGATGTAGAAACAAAAAACTGCAGTGATTTTCAAGGCATTGTGTCTAAAATACATGTAAGGCGTGGTGTTTTACTTATTAACTGGTTAGCTTAAAAAATATGTTTTTACATAGAAAAAAAAAGATTTTGATTGTGTAAACTACATTATTTGTTTCTAAACTTCCTGCGAATAAAAAGCTTTTGGATATGGCAACCTGCTAAATTGTTGGAAGTTTGGGTATAAGTGTGAATGAATGTCTTAAATATAAAAGTGGTAAAAGCTTGTCCCACATCGGTTTGGGAACAAAATAAGGTGTTGTTTATAAGGTAAAGCCTTCACTACTCCTTTGAAGCTTTATGATGTGTTTTACCACAAGTCCTACCCTTGCGCGGGGGGGGTTGCGAAAAATTGGGTTTCTTGACTAGAATTTCTTCGAACTCGTGCGTGCCCGCACGTCCCGCGGACACGAATGTTTGGCATGGTAGACTAGGTCATGTTACTTGCTTGAGTCTTCTAATGTTTGGCATGGTAGACTAGGTCATGTTAATTTTAATTCCACTCGACGGTTGATTAAACTTAATTATATACCAACATTCGATATCGACTCAAATAATAAATGTGAAACTTGCGTCGAAGCAAAACAAACGAGATCGTCATTCAAAAAGACTGAACGAATCACCGATCCCCTCGAGATGATCCACACTGATGTGTGTAATCTAAAAGCAATTCCTATAGTACAAGGTATTGCTATGTGTACTTACTTAAGAGTAAGGACGAGGCTATTGATAAGTTTATCCTGTTCAAAGCCGAAGTTGAGAATCAACTAAATCGGAAAATCAAAAAGGTAATGAGCGACCGAGGAGGTGAATATGTTTCACCTTTTGTTGAGTTATGTGAAAAAGATGGAATCATACATGAACTCACACCCCCTTACTCCCCTCAATCAAATGGCATTGCGGAACGCAAAAACCGCACTTTAAAAGAAATGATGAATGCCATGATGATAAGTTCTGGGATAAACCAAAGACATGTGGGGGGAAGCAATCTTATCGGCAAATTATGTCCTGAACATGATACCCAATAAGAAGAAAGATGTAACGCCATACGAATTATGGACGGGAAACAAACCATCGTATAAATACTTGCGAGTGTGGGGGTGCCTATCCAAGGTAGTGGTGACACCACCGAAACGCCTACTAATAGGACCCAAAACAGTGGATTGTGTATTTATAGGATACACCCGTCTTGGTGGTGCATTTCGTTTTCTTGTGCATGATTCTAAGAACCATGGAATAAACAACGGCACCATAATAGAATCAAAGGATGCATCATGGTTTGAACATGTGTTCCCATGCTTGGGTAAAGAAAAACCGAGTTGTTCTAGACCGGTTGAGGAAATTGTTCCAGAGAATAAGGGTACAAGAGATGAACCTCGAGAACAATCTGAGACAGAGGAAGTTGAAATTAGAAAGAGTAAACGGCAAAGGACTGAAAAATCCTTCGGCCCTGACTTCATTACCTACATGGTAGAAGAGGAACCTCAAACGTACCAACAAGCGGTGAATTCCTCAGAAGGACCTCAGTGGAGGGAGGCTATCAAAAGTGAGATAGATTCTATCTTACAAAATCATACTTGGGAACTAGTGGATCTTCCTCAAGGATGTAAACCACTAGGATATCGATGGATCTTCAAGAAGAAGATGAAACCAGATGGCACCATCGATAAGTACAAGGCAAGGTTGGTGATCAAAGGATATAAACAACGAGAAGGTTTAGATTATTTTGATACATATTCGCCAGTTACGCAAATAACCTCCATCCGGTTGGTGCTTGCCATAGCCGCCATTAGAAATTTGGAAGTTCACCAAATGGATGTGAAAACAGCTTTCTTGAATGGAAATCTGGAGGAAGAGATTTACATGGAACAACCTGAAGGCTTCGTAGCAATTGGGCAAGAAAAGAAGGTGTGTAAACTCGTAAAATCCTTGTACGGATTGAAACAAGCTCCAAAACAATGGCACCAAAGGTTTGATCATGTCATGCTGGATGCTGGGTTCAAAATCAACGAATGTGACAAATGTGTATATGTGAAAGACACATCAAATGGATATGTCATTCTGTGTCTTTACGTAGATGATATGCTCATTGCTGGAAGTGATGACAAAATCATAACGTCCACAAAGAACATGCTGAAAGCAAGATTTGACATGAAAGACATGGGTTTTGCGGATGTGATTCTGGGAGTTAAAATCACACGAACCCAAAATGGACTTGTTTTAAGTCAATCTCACTACGTGGACAAAATTCTTGAGAAGTTTAATTCAAATGACTCTAATGTAGCTAGAACTCCCATTGACACAAGTCAACATCTAGCTAAGAACAGAGGTGAACCTGTTAACCAGTTGGAATACTTCAGAATTATCGGCAACTTGATGTATCTTATGAGTTGTACTAGACCAGACTTAGCATATGCTGTTAGCAAGCTAAGTAGATACACGAGCAACCCAAGTTCAATTCATTGGAACTGTGTGTTTCGGTTACTTCGGTACCTAAGATACACTCGGGAATACGGGCTGCATTATAACAGATATCCAGCAGTTATCGAAGGACACTGTGATGCAAATTAGATATCTGACACGAATGATTCCAGAGCAACAAGTGGGTATGTATTCACACTTGGAGGTGCAGCTATATCGTGGAAATCGTCGAAGCAAACGGTCATAGCTAGATCCACGATGGAATCAGAATTCATCGCTCTAGATAAAGCGAGCAAAGAGGCAGAATGGCTACGTCAATTTGTTGAGGACATACCAAGATGGCCTAAGCCGACATCGGCTATTTGTATACACTGTGATAGCCAATCGGCAATTGGCAGAGCTCATAGCACAATGTATAATGGTAAGAACAGACATATCAGACGTAGATATAATACAGTACGACAACTAATCTCTACAGGAATTATCATTGTTGACTATGTGAAGTCAAAGGATAATATCGCGGATCCGCTAACAAAAGGCCTAAGTAGAGAGTTAGTTCAGAAGTCGTCCATGGGAATGGGACTGAAGCCCTTGAAACATTAAAGTTCATATGAAGGAAACCTAACTCAACACACTGGAGATCCCACGAATTGAGTTCAATAGGAGAACCTAATTGTATGAATTAGTGAGGTCACTGTGGGGGGATAACCCTACGTATTTAAAAGGAAGTTTATTACGAGGTTGGTAAACTTCCTAGTCCATTCCTAAAAGTGACAAGTGTGAGGCTAAGCCTATGGCTTTTAATGATTCAACTAAGGTAGTCATACTTGGGGAATCACCTATGTGAGAGAGAAGTGGGGTCGCTTCTAAGGGTATTGATTGGGGCACAATACTTAATGGCTCTCGCAGAACCAGGCTCATGTTCATGACCATAACGAACATAACTATGAGGACTTGACTTTGTCAGGGAGAGTCTTGTGTGAAGTGTATTGTCGTCTACACGAACGGCAGACGAGTTCAAAGAGATCGCTCTCTACTCAGAGCCAGTGGGCTAAGTGCGCTTCATGAGCAAAGGTTCAAAGGGTAACACCTACCTATTGTATGCAAAACTCAACTGCTGAAATCTAATCGGAGTGATGTTGTTTCGACCTCCATTCATGTGGGGGATTGTTGGAAGTTTGGGTATAAGTGTGAATGAATTTCTTAAATATAAAAGTGGTAAAAGCTTGTCCCACATCGGTTTGGGAACAAAATGAGGTGTTGTTTATAAGGTAAAGCCTTCACTACTCATTTGAAGCTTTATGATGTGTTTTACCATAAGTCCTACCCTCGCACAGGGGGGTGCGAAAAATTGGGTTTCTTGACTAGAATTTCTTCGAACTCATGCCCGCACGTCGCGCGTGAGGCGATTTTTGTTTCGAGACTTTCATAACTGATCAGCAATGATTATTATTAATGATCATTAATTTCGTAATGATTATTATTTCGGTTTTAAACTGATGCGCTACTCAGAATTATCACACCTTAATGGTAATAATACTCAGGATTACCAACATAAATTTACTCCATAGTGGACGTTTTTGTGATAAAAAAATCAACGAATTACGTTTATACCCCTTTGTCAAATGTATACCCCCTTTAATATATAACACATATTACAAAAATGCCACTCCTATATCTCATCCATCCAATACATTCATCTAATGGTCTAAATCCCTTCTTAGGCTTTTTAGACACAATGACTTTTTTAGTATAACCCCACCCACATATACATATATATATATATATGAATCCATCGATTTATATATATATATATATACATACAACCATTCACTTAATCTTCAACTAATACCTTTTCACATATATTTACATCCTACCGATATAACTAATCATTTAAATCCACAACTAACACATATACATATGTATCCATTCATCAATTGTATAAGCACACCATAACTACTCATTTAATTACAAATTAATACACCTTCACATTTTATACAATTCCATCGGCTAGATAATCCCCACGCTTGTAATGCGATCCTCTAAGTTCAAATGATGAGTCTGGTGCGGTTCCGTTGATCATATCGTCGAATATAGGCGATTGATTAAGAACATTAATGTATCGACAGCGTCAAAGAATGCATGTCAAAACTATAGATCATTTGAAGCCACAACTTCAAGCATAATACTTGGTCGAGGATGATCGCCGCGTGTAAACTGACCTCGCCACGCATTTGGGCAATTTCTCCAATCCCAATGCGTGCAATCGATGCTACCAAGCATCCCGACAAATCCGTGTTTAGCTTCATGAAAAGCATATAACTATTGAATGTCGCTAGCCGATGGTTTACTTAAATATCTCTTACCGTACAATAAAATTATAACTTTAAAAAACTTGTAAATACATGACCTGATCGTTTGTTCTGACATCTTCAAGTAATCGTCAAACTAATCACTAGCGGTACCATACACCATTTGACGAATCGCGGTCGTACACTTTTGAATGTAGGTGAAGCCAACCCGACCTCTAGCATCAACAAATTGACGGAACCAAGGCACGCCTCTCTCGAGATCAGTATTAATTCTTAAAAATAATCTACGACTCATTTAAAACCATGTATTAAATTGCTCCTCCCCATATAAACAACCTTCGTCAAAGTAATCTTTGAGTAAAAGTGTGTTAGCAGTCGTCCGGTCACGGTTGAGACGTGCGCTTTGTTTTAATGGTCTCGAGGACGATTCCGCCTCTCATCACCACCTAACCGTCGTCGATGCCATACTTCCGAACGCCATTACCCGAGCTTCCGAGCTTGATGATGAAGACATTTTTTTGTATAGTAAGAGATTAGAGATGAGGTATAATATGAAAGGTATTTAGGTTTATATAGGAGATGAGAATAATTATTTTTTTTTTTGAAATTATAGCCGTTCAACGGCTATGTAACCTTTGAACCTCCTCTTCACTCCCGTGATTTTTCTCACGCCACTAAATCACGCCACAAGATCACGTGGGAAGGGGGCGGTGTTACCTCCTCATCACACCGTGAAAGGCCCTCACGTAGTGATTTTGGGGAGTATACCGGATGACCTAACTAAATATTATAAAACCTTAACTAGACTTGTAACAATGCTTATGATGACACCTATCTTATTGAACACCTAGCCTCATCATCATTGCAACACTCCTCTCTCTCTCTCTCTCTCTCTTCTCTATTTGTTTCAGCCGAGAACACCCCTTGAAACACACAAATCCCCCCAACACTCCAAGTACATGCAATACACTCTCACCCTTTCATTCTCTCAAAGCCCTCTCTTGTTCCAGCAATTTTTGAGCTTCTCTAGGTCTGATCTAAGAGTCCCAGGGTAAACCTTCATCTAAGATACAAAACTCTTTTTAACATCCTACTAATCAATTTGAAACAAAATCCATGGAACCAAAGTGTAAAAATCAGGTTTTATACCAAGAACACACATAGTTATGGTGTATCTATCTCTTGACCTTGTATTGTACATGCATGTGATTTGGTCATGATATAGGAAGCATTTTGGTGAGCATAACTCAGAAACCAAGCTACTTCTTCTGAAACTCAAGTACTAAACTCTCAAGGTATGATTAAACTTGTAAAAAAGCTTCATATATGCATTCTAAGATTTGATTATGTGATTTCTACTTAATATAACATCTTATAACATCTTTGATTCTTGAATCTATTTAAAACAGAAGGTAATATGACAAAAATAATAATCTTGGAATTGGATTCAATAAAATCGAAAATTTGAATTTAATATTAAGTTAATATTAAATTTAATCAGGTAATTCAAAAATAATAGTTTCGTGACTCAAAAATAGACGCAACTATTTCTGGAAGTCTAATACAAATATAAAAGCCTATATACAAAATTTGGCTACTTTTAAGAAAATACTGGATTTTATAAAAATAAGACAAGTTTAACGAACCCGTTTTCTCGTACCCAACAATTTGATAAAATCTGGACTTAATACTTTAAATATAGACTTATATGGATATTATAAGACTTCTGACCAAATTTCATAATTTTTGGACATATGGATTAGTTTCTATGAATATTTTTCTTAAATAGAATAATTAATATATAAAATATTATTTATATATTTAAAATTTTTGGAAAAATAATATTTGATATTTTAACAGTAGTATAAAGTGGAGAAAACTATAAAACATCATTAGTAATTATAATAACTACAACTTTTATAATTAAATAGAAATGATAGTGAAGATGGAGGGAAAAAGAAGGAAAACTGGATTAGAATTTAGAAACATTTGTTATTATAACTTTGTATGTATATTTATATGCTTCAAACCTGATTTAATAGTATATATCAATACTATAAATAAATAATCACTTAAAAAGTCAAATCATGAAACTATAGGGACTAAAAGTGACAACTTTGAAACTAGAAGGACTAAATATGTCATTTAACCAAACTTGCTAAAACTTACTTTTAAATCAGAATGTATAGATAATTTGTGAGTATCATTTTTATATAATTTGTCTGATTGACATACATGTATACATTCAATCTAGGATTCTAAATCAAACGTGCAATATACTTGTAATCGTCATGAGGTGAGTTTACGACCCCTACTTTTACAGCTATATAAATACCTTGGGGGGGTATACACAACATTTTTTACAATCAATAAATGTTTTGACAAATACACAAAGCATTATTATAAGGAATACACAAAAAATCATTTTTGATACAACTTTTTTTTAATGGAAAGACACTAAACATCAAGTCTCATTGTTGAAACTTGACTCATATATCATAAGTAAAACAAGTTTGATACACTATACCCACTTTGTTACAACATAGCCATTAACTCTAGTTTGATCCAACGGGTAATTGGGTAGTACTACTTGGGTGATTCCCGCGCACAGTTGGGAAGCCCCACTGAATTTATGAGTTCTCGAGTGACTTATAGATTACGCGTCAGATTACGTCCGCATGAACATCATATTCTATTTTAACAAGTGTGGTTTATTCATCATAGCCTAGTTCTCAATCCCAGGGGGTTGAGTTTAGACACAAGGTTTGGTTATGGATAGTCTTATGATATGATTACTTGTCACGATGTGCACGTGATACATTGACTTACGCCGTTGGGGCGATACATGGATAACAACTTGGTAAACTAAGACATTATGAACATACTTGGTTCGTTAACTATATTCGTTATAAAACAATGATTTTTCTCAAAATATATATACTTGTGAACTCACCAACATTATTGTTGACTCGTTTTTCGTGTATGCTTTTGTTTCAGGCTAAGTCATGTTGATCTATGTGCATATCAGTTTTACTTGCTTGATGATTAATACCTATATGAAGTGAATGTTTATGTGCTACTTAGATGAAACGTGTTGATGTCATCTTCATGTATAAGTATTAGACTTCTACGAGGGAAAAGTTATTGTTAAAACACCATGCTTCAAATTCCGCTGCATAAAATATATGTTTTTGTTTCCGCTGCAACATTGATGTGCTTTGATCCCATGGTTCACGCCCTGATTCCGCACGAAACATGATGGGTGTGATAAATTAGTATCAGAGCCATTGGTTGTAGTGAATTAGGTATAAAAACCTAGTCTATAACCGATAGGCGCATGATAGTTAAAAACATACATATTACATGCTCATATAAAATTTAAAACCACATGATTAGAACATGGAAAATTGCATGCTTACATGAATATCTAGATCTGCATGATTAGAACATAAAAACTATGTGTTTACATTCAATGTTTATTTGAACATATGTGATTACACACATACATGTGCGATTATACACGCTTGAAACATAAACATTTTTGCTCATACATTTGAGATGTATATTGTTAGCTATATTCAAAATACATAATTGCTAGCTAAGACATGATTCATTGGTAGCATTATACAAGGATGCTAGATACAATTTATGTGATAAACATTACTAGTAAAACATGACTTACTAGTGTACATAAGCACACATTTGAAAACAGTATAGTACATATTATTTTAAAGAAAAATGCTAATTATTTGCATTATTTGATAATATGAAACATGACTATACACATGAAATATTATTTGAAATATTTTTCATACATGTCTACTTGATACATGATTCAAAACACGGTTTCTTGTTGTGTGCTTTAACATACTATTTGATACTTGACTAAAAGTGTTAGTTGATTCATAGTTTATCACATTATTTATAAACAAGAAACCTAATTGACATTTGAGGTTTGAATACAAAACTTGTCTGTACACTTTGAAAATATAAAAATATTTTCATAACAATCTCAAAACATAAAGACCTTTTATGCTCATAATTTTCATGGAACCTTTTATCCCCAATACTTCACTTTGAAAACAACCTTGTTACTTCATAACAGACATGTCGAACTCATTAGAATTTTTGAAATCGAAATCTAACCGTGACTCAAGTCAAGAAGAGCCGAGCGAATACGACAGAATTGAAAGCAATTATGGTGGGTCATCATCATTTTCAATATTCCCACAGTAATAACGACTACTCGTCAAGTTATACGCCTCAAAACGCGAGTCTGATTCTAGAGTCAGAATCATCAGAACACACCGACACTATTAGAGTTAAGACGCTCCCGACACCTGTAATGAGTGGAACGCGTAAGACTACAAAGCCACAAATGACAGTACGACCCGGCATCAAATTCACTTTTGAAAAGCCAAGTGAAAATCCAACTTGGGGATCATCTACTCCTACAGTGATTGTATCCAAGGAAGACACATGGGAATCCAAGGAAGGATACGCCAAGCACACGCAATACGAACAATGGATGACGAAACAAGATGTTTAGGCGTTTCAATAACAACAACTGCAGATGTCTGATCGCATTAGTCGTCAGCTGAACGAGATGCATGCGGAGATTCAAGCGATGTGCAATGAGATAGGCGTTGCTCGTGAGGAGGTGAAAGCGATCGGAGATGACAAACTGCGGAGAAAGGTTTCTTCACAAGGATCTGGAAATAGATCAGTGGAGAGTAAACCAAAACGCCTTAGATAGTCTTAACAATGTACTTTTGTACTAAGTAATAAACATATGTGCTTGAGTCATACCTTCATGTCATAATTTCTCATCTATGATACGCTTTACACTACGTGTATACACACACAACTGTTTGTTTTACAACTGCAAAGAGTTAATAAAACTCTTGTTACTATCATAGAAAATGCCGCCAAAAGGAAGAGGGTCAACAAAACATGTACAATTATACAAAAGGGAAAACAAGGTACACCATAAATGTTCAATTCAATATTTAACTAAGTCCTCAATCCTATGTGTAGCATCTTGTAAATGATCTCAAAAGTTAGTACCTGAAACATGATAAAAATGATAGGGTTAACTATAAATAGTTGGTGAGCATACATAGGTTTTGACACTATAAATTGTAGAAGCATGTTTTGGTAACTATAGATAAAATTCTATGTATCGGTGTACGTGGCTAGTATGCAGGAGGGTGTTCCTGAGTACTTAGTCTGCACACCAGTTTGGTCCTGCGTACTTAGTAAGTACGCAAGGCTTTTGCCTTGCGTACTTTTCAAGTACGCATGACCAAACCCTGCGTACTTAGACAAGTACGCAGGTAATGTTCCTGCCCCTATAAATAGAAGACATGTCTTCATTTGTAGGTGGAACTCTGAAACTAGGTTGTGAGGTGTCTGGGTCGAGACGAGCTCTCCCGACCCTTGGACCATGAGCGTAGATGAGATATGTGTGCTCCTTCGGTATGCAGTCTGTAATACGGGATGAGTTCTTTGTTATGGATTACGTATTGTTGATTCTTCTCTTGTTTATGTTCGTGTGTTCTCTCTGTGTTCTTCTTTGTTCCCACACAAATCACTAAACAGATCCGTGTATTTCCGATGCGCGACGAGGGTCCCGGTACCTACACAAATAAAGTTCAAAAATGTTTTATACAATTCATACGATACATGGTATATAAGGCATTTATGGAGAATATATAGTTAAACTAAGTGTACAATCAAACCTTATGACTGTTGTGAGGCATAACCCGCAGGTTACCCTAATGTAATGTCGGTAACAAGCACCATAACCGGATGGGTTTGTCATACGCAATAGAACTATCAATGTTAACTGTTGGCTTGTACTGAGTTAATGATTGTACTAATGTCATGTATATGTAGTCTTAACTCATAGCATTCAAGCATAAAGCACAAATAACACATAGCATCATATTATTGAATAGTATATGAATAATTGCAAAGAGTTTCAAAGTGTAATCATATTTCACCCCAAAAATGCAAAATGTAAAAAGGGGCTATGTAAAACTCACCTTGATAAATAGTGGGTGGATCTTGATTGCTGAAGTAACTTAGTTTAGGAGATGTTTTAAGAATTCTCTAAGTAAGTTCGAGTTCAAGTCAGTTTATAGAGTTGTGGGAAGATGAGGGGTTATTTTATAAATATATGAAAGTGGTTGTCGTATACTAGAGTGGTTATCGTAACAGAGTAGTACCTCCAATAGGAAGGTCCCCAGGAAAGAGTTGGTCGGATCAGAGCCCCGTCTTTCCTAGCCAGAGCCTTACTGTTTGTCAGATAATTACATACCATTTTGAAGGTTACTCTATTCGTATACTTTATCCGAGTTTAGGACGCGTCTAGTAAGTTTAGGAAGTATAGAGGCAAAAATGCAATTGTCCATTTAATAAGGATTGAAAATAGATAAGTTGAATGCTATAGGGTTTTAATAGAAACTTAAAGAATTAAAATATAAGTATGATTCTAAAAGTAAAAAAAAAGAATTAAGAAATATATAGTTTTAAAAGTAACACGTTTGAACAAGTTTTAAAGGGTTTAAAAAAATATTTTTTAATTTTTGTGTTTTAAAGAAGTAAACACGAACTTTGATGCAATCTTTAAATAATGTTTAATAGTATATATATAGTTTTCTCATCTAAAAAAATGATATTAGTTTTAAATAAAACATAACCTTAGATGAAATACTTGATTCCTCACGAAGTGTTTTTATGCTAAAAGTGATACATAATTCTCTTATGTTTGTTTAAATAAAAATACATTTTAATTTTACTAAAATCAATAAAATGTTTTATACTTTATTCGTTTAAGAAAATCATGATTATAAAATAAATAAAGATTTCATTTATAACTTTTAAAATCTATCTATATACTACCATAAATTTGACTATTTATAAAAGATATATATGATGATTTATTAAAAGTTAGTTACTTAGGATAAGGATTATAACTATAGAGGTAGGATCAAATACAAAATAGATTTATCCTAAAAAATGTAGGAAACAATCTTGACCTTTGATCATGATATTCAATGGTTAATATTAATTAAGTTTTAATTTTGGAATTAGTTAGATTAACAAATCACTAAAAGGGTAAAAGGGTAAAAAATAACACTCCACTGATAACAACACCATGTATATTGATATAACAACATGTTGTAATAGGATAACAACACCAAACAACACGTGTTGTTTTCTCATTTTATACTATGCTGATATAATTTGTTCTGTGTTGTTATCGAATGAATAATGTGTTGTTATCAGTGAAGTGTTTTTTTTGCATGATTTATAAAAAAACATTTATAAAAAATATTGCAATATGGTACTCATATTAAAGAGAAAAAAATTCTTAATTTTATGGTATAATTATTTTAAAAATATAATATAGTATATAAAAGTTATTTTAGTTTAAAAAAATGGGTGAAACTTTTATTTAATGAAAAAAAAGTCAAATGAAGTGTTAATTCTCTATTTTGCCCTTCTACTAATTTCCAGTCATGTACACGTGTCAGCATCTCATTGGTTCCTACGTTTTTTAGGATAAATGTATTTTGTACCGGAACCACCCTCTATAACTATAATACTAAATATATAAATATACATATATGTATTTATATATTAATGTGTGTGTCAAAAATTAAAATAGAAAAGTAAATGGGTCCATGGGTTTCGAACCGATGGCCTTTATGTGTTGCTACTAAAGTTTTAACCACCAAGCTAAGACCCCATATGCTTAATGATTGAAAACAAAACCAATTTAACTTCATTTTCATAAAAATAACATCTTCTTCCTTAAACCTATATGCAGATCGTGAACCACACATCCAATCCTAAAATCGATTTTTAACGCTGAAGGTAGTAAGGAATGTGCGATTATCAGAGAGATGAATACCTGGAGTCGAAAATCACATGGCTTAGAGTCAATTTGTCAATGATTTCGCGTCGGGAGGGAGGTGTCTACGTCGTCGGAACATGAGAAGAACAAGGACGAACTTTTGTGGTTGGTTTTTGAGTTACAACCTGTCATGGGATCTTATAGGATGGTATAACGCGTTTACAACTGTTATTGGCGGGATTTGAACTTGATTTGCGGTTTATAGAAAAACAAGCGGGTGTTGATTTGATCTTTTCAAATAACGGTTCGATTCCTTAATTAACAACAAATTAACCTTCCTAAATGATTGTAATTGAGTTGGAAACCGTTTAGGAAGATTTACATCCCGGAATTACAGATGATTGAAGAGATTCCACGCGATTTGACTTTTTAGAGGTCAAAATTGGGTTAAAAATGTTCCAGGGTTCAAAATTGGAAAAGGGAGGGTTCAAAACTAAATGTGAGGTTTCAAAGGTAATTAGAAGGGGTTCAATTGTTACATAGAGGGTTTAATAATACCCATTTATTTGATTTAAATTTATCTTAATTATTTATAAAACTGGCCTTCCATAATATTTATAAAAGTTTAAAGATTATTAGTTTAGTAACAAAGATTTTATAAACGGAAGGGTTTCTATTTTTTTTATAAGATTACAAGTTTTATATAAATGATTTATTTATTGAAAACAAAAATGTGTATATATATATATATATATATATATATATATATATATATATATATATATATATATATATATATATATATATAAACTCTAAACACATGGTTTAATGCTTATAGTTATCATAATAGGGTATATATATATATTTATAAATATGCATTTATAAAAGAGAATAATATCTTATTGCAAGATTCAAAATTTTGAATTTAATATTCGTCAAATTAATGTAGTAAGTACGAGATTTAAATGAGGTGTTATTATTATATAAAATATAATACAAATAATGCCCGGAAATCTTGAATGTCAAATATAGTAATTGTAAGGTTTGGAAATTTTGTATGTTAAGAATTATAATTTATGTAACATATTAAGTTTGAACAAGTATGCGACTTCAAGTGTTTATAACATGAAATGACTAAAAAAAATTTATGGCCTAAAATCATGGATGTTACAGTATCCCCATGATGAGGGAATTTCGTCCCGAAATTTAGCTAGTGGAGACTACCGAGTCAGGAATGAGGTGAGGGTTTGGATTCTCAATGTGTTATGACGGTTGGTTTAAGGAGTATAACTGATGAAAAGATTCTGGTTGGATTCTCAAAGACAGCTCAAGTCATCATGGCAGGCACAAATGGTGGTAGTCGATTTAGTTTGAAGATGATTAAGGAGAAAGTTGTTGAAACAAAATATAGAATATGGACTAAAAAAAATCACTTGAAATGAGAACGATGAGAATTTTATGATAAGGGTTTGTTTAAGATGTAGTCTAATATGTTTAAGAATTGTCAGTGGATAAGAGATTTCACAACTATTGGTCTAGGTCAAAACTTCACGTGACACGAACAACGCTACTTCTGATAATACGACATAGCACTTATATATAGGAAGTACCATTGGCGTATCCACCATGCCCTTGTCATATCACATTAGTTTGTTGCTATATATCACGATAGGTTTTTAGGTCCTAACACACGATATATTTAGCTATGTTTTCCCATGCGCTGATTTTTATAATTACGTGTGCACCCATAATTACTTGAATCATCGCATGGTCCGTATAGATCCTTTCGTTGTGTGCGGGTCAAGAGGGGCACAAATTCACTTAGTTCATGTCTATTGTTTTCACATATGAGTTTCTAATAAGTAAGCGTGTCCCTAGATAGTAAGGTCAATCAGGAAAACTAAAGTGTAATAAGGTAGTATGACTTAAAGTTCCATATCTTACTCATGTTTGAACAAGAATACGTCAAACACCGAGTTGTTTTAGTGTTTTGCAGCTTCCTCATGTTTGAACAAGAATAAGTCAAACCTCGAGTTGCTTCAAAAGGTATGATCATGCCTTGCATATAGTGTGATCGATCAATTGCAACAATTGTAAATAATTTAGTTCTGTGTATAATGTAAACACACAAGTTCCACGTATGATCTAGTGTTATGTACATTGTAAGCAAATAGATTTCATGTATGATCTAGTGTTCTGCACATTGTAAGCAAATAGGTTTCATGTATGATCTAGTGTTATGCACATTGTAAGCAAATAGGTTTCATGTATACCGTGAATAGTTTAGTACCATGTATATAGTAAACAAATGAGTTTTATGTATAAGGTGAACAATTGAGTATTTAGGTATTTTGTAAACAAACAAGTTTCATGTATTATGTGATCAGTGGAACATTATGTATATTGCAAACAACTAAGTTTCATGTATTATGTGATCGTGTATAATGTGCTCAATCTAGTATCATGTATGAAACAAGCAAGTTTCATGTATCATGTGATTAGCCTAGTATCATGCATATTGTAAACAACTAAGTTTCATGTATTATGTGAATGTTCGTATGTAAGTTATTGGATCTCATGAGTAATGTAAACAATCGAATTTTGCAGGTAGTCGAGTGTTGCAGACAAACGTGTTGTTTGGCGTTCATGTATAATGCAGGTAGTTGGATTTTAACTTTTAAATCTTGTTGAGGTTTATATGAATGGCTAATGCCTACACGAAATGATTCATCTCATTGTAGTGCCTAGTAAAATCATACATTTCCGAAGGAGTAAGATGACGAGAAGGTTGTGTAGATATTCAGAGTAGTGTGCTTACGAATAACTGATTTGTGCTCTTTGTTTGTAAATAAGCAAGTTGTTGTAATTTATTCTTGTTTGTAAATAAAATGACGAAAAATAGTTGAATAAGTAACTATATGGATAATTAAATGAAAACTTTTTTTTTAAAATTATTATAAAGAGACTATTTTTTGATTGAAAATAGTAATTAATTTAATGACTAAATTACTTATAAATTAAGCCAAATTTTAATAATAATTAATTTAATGAGAAAAAAAAAAATCATAACTGGTTATTAATTAAAAACAATGCTTTTATAAAACAAGTTGTATTAAGTTTCCTTACAAGGAAAAAGTGTATAGAAAATTTATATTTCAAATATTACCTGAAGGTTTGAGCAAAATAACAATGTTGTTTAATTCAGATAATAAAATGATTGGTTACAAAGAAGGCTTAGGTACGTGTACTAAAACAAAATGATGGTGTTTAGATTGTACTCATTTGATAATATAATCAAATGGATAATTTGACAAATCAAAGTGATTCAAATTCTTATACTTTCAAGAAGACATGCTTTAGCCTATAGGTGAACACTCACTTCGGGAATTCCCACGAAAGCATACGGATCCTTCGGTTGATTTGGATTTATATGAAATGCTTTCCTAGACAGAAAACCCAAAGTATAGGCATTCACCCTTCCGGATTGCGCATGTTCTTTACTAATTTTCAGAATTCAAAACTTTGACGGGATTTTAAAATCTTAATAGGCTTTAGGCCTAAGGGTTTAACATTTTTTTTTGTTCACAAATGATGATGGTGACATGTGTGCAAGAATGAGGGTGCTAAAGGATAGCAATGCTTATAAGCACAAGACTTATCAACTAATGTATTACATAAGCTATCAGGCATTGTATCATGCGATGTAACACTTAGAATAACATGTAAAAATATCCACACAAAATAGTAATCATGTAGCACGTACTAATATGAGAAAAATCATATAACATAGAGCGTGACATATGAGGGGTGCCCTAAGTCTAGGTAGTTGATGTCTAATAACCTAATTCCCTATAACCAAGGCTCTGATACCAATCTGTCACACCCCAACTGGCGGCGGAATACGTCGGGGCGAGACATGTAGACTATTCAATAGCACATGGTCAAACTAAAGTTTCATATATTAATTGAATCCAAATTTTTATAACACTTATTCAACAAAACATGTACAGTTATACAAAAGGAAAAACAAGGTACACCATAATGTTCAATTCATTATTTAACTAAGTCCTCAATCCTATTTGTAGCATCTTCTAAATGATCTCAAAAGTTTGTTCCTGAAACATAATAAAAATGAGAGGGTCAACTATAAATAGTTGGTGAGCATACATAGGTTTTGACACCACAAATAAAATTCAAAAATGTTTTATACAATTCATACGATACATGGTATATAAGACATTTATGGAGTATCTATAGTTAAACTAAGTGTACAATCAAACCTTGTGGTTATCGTACCAGAGTAGTACCTCCTACAGGAAGATTCCCAGGAAAGAGTTGGTCGGATCAGAGCCCCGTCTTTCCTTGTCAGAACCTTACTGTTTGTCAGATAATTACATACCAGTTTGAAGGTTACTCTATTCGTATACTTTAACCGAGTTTAGGACGCGTCTGGTAAGTTTAGGAAGTATAGAGGCAAAAATGCAATTGCCCATTTAATAAAGATTGAAAATAGATAAGTTGAATGCTATAGGGTTTTAATAGAAACTTAAAAAGTTAAAATATAAGCATGATTCTAAAAGTAAAAAAAAGAACTAAAAATTATATAGTTTTAAAAGTAACACGTTTGAACAAGTTTTATAGGGTTTAAAAAAATATATTTTATAATTTTTGTGTTTTAAAGAAGTAAACGCGATCTTTGATGCAATCTTTAAATAATGTTTAATAGTATATAAATAGTTTTCTCATTTAAAAAAATGATATTAGTTTTAAATAAAATATAACTTTAGATAAAATACTTGATTCCTCACGAAGTGTTTTTATGCTAAAAGTGATACATAATTCTCTTATATGTTTGTTTAAAGAAAAATATATTTTATTTTTACTAAAATCAATAAAATGTTTTATACTTTATTCGTTTAAGAAAATCACGATTATAGAATAAATAAAGGCTTCATTTATAACTTTTAAAATCTATCTATATACTACCATAAATTTGACTATTTATAAAAGATATATACAATGATTTATTAAAAGTTGGTTACTTAGGATAAGGATTATAATTATAATACTAAATATATAAATATACATATATGTATTTATATATTAATATGTGTGTCAAAAATTAAAATAGAAAAGTAAATGGGTCCATGGGTTTCGAAACGATGGCCTTTGTGTGTTGCTACTAAAGTTTTACCCACCAAGCTAAGGCCCCATATGCTTAATGATTGAAAACAAAACTAATTTAACTTCATTTTCAAAAAAAGAACATCTTCTTCCTTAAACCTATATGCAGATCATGAACCAGACATCCAATCCTAAAATCGATTTTTAACGCTGAAGGTAGTAAGGAACGTGCGATTATCAGAGAGATGAATACCTGGAGTCGGAAATCACACGGCTTAGAGTCAATTTGTCAATGATTTCGCGTCGGGAGGGAGGTGTCTGAGTCATCGGAACAGGAGAAGAACAAGGACGAACTTTTGTGGTTGGTTTTCGAGTTGCAACTGGTCATGGGATCTTATAGGATGGTATAACGATTTTACAGCTGTTATTGGGGGGATTTGAAATTGATTTGCGGTTATAGAAAAAGAAGCGGGTGTTGATTTGATCTTTTCAAATAACTGCTCGATTCCTTAATTAACTACGAATTAACCTTCCTAAATGATTGTATGGGATTTAAATGAGGTGTTATTATTATATAAAATATAATACAAATAATGCCCGGAAATCTTGATTGTCACATATAGTAATTGTAAGGTTTAAAAATTTTGTATGTTAAGAATAATAATTTCTGTAACATATTAAATTTGAACAAGTATGATACTTCAAGTGTTTATAACATGAAATGACTAAAGGAAATTTATGGCCTTAAATCATGGATGTTACACAGACCCCGAACGGTCAACATGACAGAAGTTGGAAATCGTCAAACTTCTCAAATCCAAGACGACCCGACAAACACTCAGAATGCTTCATATGCTCACAATACTTCAAATTCTCAGAACACCTCTATTACTCAAAATATTATCAACACACAGAACGCTCAGATAGCACAAATGGTAACCCAGCAAATTGCAGCCGCAATGCCAGACATAATAGCATGGTTTAACGCAAGCAGAAGCGTAGATAATGCAAATACTGGAAACGCAAATCCAGGGAATGCAAACCGAGCAAATGTTAACCTAGGCAACACAAATACTGAAAGTGCAAACCCATTTAACACTAAATTAGTTAACACAAATCCAGTTAATACAAACCCAAGAAATGCAAATTTGGGTGATGCAACCTAAGCAAATACTGGTATCCCTAGAAATCAGGGAATAAATTACGGATACCAAGAACCGTATAATTCTGATGGCATGAGAAGAATTTGCACTTATGATGACTTCATGAAGTGAAGACCAAAAGAAATCTATGTCAATGGTGGTGCGACAGCAGCACTAAGATGGTTAGAACTGTACTGATAACTCCAAGGTCAAGTTTGCATCTCATTCGCTTAGAGGTGAAGTGTTATCCTGTTGGAACTCTGAAGTGCGAACAAGAGGAAGAGATGCAATAAATCGATTGACTTGGGATGAATTCAGAAACATGACCATAGATAAATATTTTCCATACGATGAGATCGAGAAGATCAAAATCCAGTTCTGAAAACTGGAAATGGTTGGAACATCAATCATGGAATACACCGACAGATTCAACGAACTGTCTCGTTTAGTACCTCATCTAGTTACACCAGAATCCAAACGCATCAGTCGTTATATCTAGGGACTAGTGCCTCAAATTCGAGGTATGGTTAAATTAGCCATGCCATCAACTTTTGAAGAACCTATGAAACTGGCAGACAGTTTAACAGATGAGCTCATCAGAAACAAGACGGTAAGCTCAGCAAGAGTAGGAGTTAAAAGAAAGTGGAATGATAATTCCAACTAGAAGTTCGGCGACAAGTTCAACAAAGGTTGACACTAGAACTACCAAGAACTATGGGGGGATTGTAAAAGAAAGAAGGCCATACAACGGTACTCTACAGCTATGTAATAAATGCCCTTTCCATCAACTTGGAGAATGCAAACAATTGCTTTGTCACAAATTCAAGAAACCTGGTCATCTTTCCAAAAATTGCAGAGAGCCCAGCGGATCCCAACTAACATGTTTTGAATGTGGAAGGGAAGATCATTTGAGGAATGTTTGCCCACGTATCATAGGAAAGCAAATCGTTGTTTCTAAATAACCAAAGGGGAGAGCTTTTGTGATGGGAACTAATGAAGCACGTGAAGAACCGGACGTTGTGACGGGTACGTTTCTCGTTAATGATCATTATGCCTATGTATTATTTGATACTGGTGCAAGTAGAAGTTTCATCTCAACTACTTTTATGTCATTAATTCCATTGAAGTCTAGTAAATTGGGAAACGTATATACAATAGAACTTGCTAAAGGTAAGATAATAGAAGCGAACGAAATCATTCAAGATTGTCTAATAACGTTGGATGACCATCAATTTAACATAGACCTAATACCCGTAGAATTATGTGGCTTTGATGTAGTCATTGGAATAGATTGGTTAGAAAATAATCAGGCTAAGATTGTTTATGGAAAGCGATTAGTTAAAATTCCTTTACCTGACGAAGGAACACTAGTCATCCACAGACAAAGGCCAGAACGAGCGATTAACATTATTTCGTGTATGAAGGCACGTAAGTATTTAAAGAAAGGATGTTGTGCATTCATGGCACACGTCATTAACAAAGTTGAGGAGGAAAGGAAACTTGAACAAGTTCACATAGTAAGAGACTTTTCTGAAGTGTTTCCAAAAGATCTACCCGGATTGCCACCAGTGAGATAAGTAGAATTCAGAATCGATCTTATACCAGGAACGACACCGATGGCAAGAGCACCGTACAAATTGGCACCATCAGAAATTAAAGAACTCATGAGTCCATTACAAGAATTACTGGATAAAGGATTTATAAGACCAAGCTTCTCGCCTTAGGGAGCACCGGTCTTATTTGTAAAGAAGAAAGACGGAACCCTCCGTATGTGCATTGACTATAGAGAATTGAACAAAGTAACAATCAAGAACCGGTATCCACTCCCGAGAATAGATGATCTATTTGATCAACTACAAGGATCCAAGTTCTTTTCAAAGATAGACTTAAGATCAGGATATCGTTAATTGAGAGTTCAAGAAGATTATATACCTAAAACCACATTTAGGACCCGATATGGACATTACGAGTTCTTCGTTATGCCATTTGGTCTAACAAATGCACCGACAGTCTTCGTGGACTTAATGAACAAAGTATGCAAGCCATACTTAGATAAATTTGTAATCGTATTCATTGATGACATTCTAATTTATTCAAAAAGAAAAGAAGAGCACGAACAACATTTGAGAATAATCTTAGATCTACTCAAAAGGGAGAAGTTGTATGCCAAGTTCTCCAAATATGAATTTTGAATACATGAAGTACAATTCATTGGTCACGTGGTGAACGAGCAAGGAATACAAGTAGATCCAAAGAAGATTGAAGCCATTGAACAATGGGAAGTTCCCAAAACCCCGACAGAGATACGTCAATTTCTGGGATTAGCAGGCTATTACAGACGATTCATAGAAAATTTCTCTAGAATAGCTCAACCATTGACCACTTTAAACCAGAAAGATAAGAAGTTTGACTGGGGAGAAAAGCAAAATGTAGCTTTTGAGACACTAAAGCAAAAGCTATGTACCGCACCCATCCTATCATTTCCAGAAGGAAACGATGATTTTGTGGTATATTGTGATACATCACACCAAGGATTATGATGTGTTCTAATGAAAAGAAACAAAGTTATAGCTTACGCATCCAGACAACTCAAAGTGCACGAGAAAAAACTACACTACTTACGACCTAGAGTTACCAGCATTAGTGTTAGCACTCAAATTTTGGAGACATTATTTGTACGGTACTAAATACATTATTTAAACCGATCACAAAAGTCTTCAACATATCTTCGATCAAAAGATGTTAAACATGCGACAAAGAAGATGGGTTGGATTGTTAAAGTCGCAGATGCTTTAAGTCGCAAGGAAAGAGTCAAACCAATTCGAGTACGAGCACTAAGAATGAATGTGCAGACAAGTCTTATGACTCGAATACAAGAATCTCAACAAGAAGCTTTAAAAGACAAGAATATTGAACATGAAACCTTGAATGGAGCAGATACAGAATTTGAATGCACCGACAACAAGGTTCTGAGATACAGAAATAGAATATAGATTCCAAACTCTGAAGAGTTAAGAGAATTAGTCTTTAGTGAAGCTCATAAATCTAAGTACTCCATACACTCGGGCAGTGATAAGATGTACAAAGATTTAAAAACACACTATTGGTGGCTTGGCATGAAGGCATCAATTTCTATGTATGTAAGTAAGTGTCTTACATGTGCTAAAGTCAAAGTAGAACAACAAAAACCATCAGGCTACTTGCAACAACTAGAAATCCCTGAATGGAAATGCGATAAAATCTCAATGGATTTCATAACCAAATTTCCGAGAACATTTCATGGTCATGATGCTATATGGGTCATAGTAGACAGATTGACCAAATCAGCACATTTCCTACCTATCCGGGAGGATTATAAAATGGAGAAACTAGCTCCGATATACATAAATGAAATTGTTGTTAGACATGGAATACCTCTCTCCATAATATCTGACAGAGATAGCAGATTTACTTCAAGATTCTGGCAGTCACTCCAAAAAGCTTTGGGAACTAGAATAGACTTGAGTACAACTTATCAACCACAAATGGATGGACAGAGTGAGAGAACAATACAAACATTAGAAGACATGCTGAGAGCATGTGTGATTGAATTTAGTGGAAATTGGGATACTCACTTACCATTAGTTGAGTTCTCCTATAACAACAGTTACCATATGTAACACCTGCCACAAAAATGTCCAAGATTTGACAAAAGGAAAACCCTAGGGACTATAAGTGTAAATACACCAAAGTCTAGGGTTGAAACTAAAAGAAATTTATGAAATTAAGATGATAGCGGACCAACATAGTATCCCATATCGATCTGACATGAAACTAAGCAATGATATCGAACCGAAGCGAATACAAGATAGATATGGGACCGACATCTACTTCCATATCGGTCCGCTATAGAATGCTAAGTCGGATATCGGACCAACATCGATCCATAACAGTCCGACAACCTCCTCCCAGCCGTAAGTTGTGGTGTTGACATGTGTCCGATGACTCAGCCCTAATTATGGGACAAGGGTCTGGATGTCGGATCGACATGGTCCACATATCGGTCTGACATTGCCGCCAAATATGTTCGGTCCAATCAGACAACGACGTCTAGGGCTGACGTGGGCTAAGTCGGATGTTGGACCGACATCCCTAGACACCTCCAGACATATCGGTCCGACATAGACCCAATTTTCAGCCTATAAATAGCCGATCGACTTCAATCGATTTTCTTCATCGCACAACCAATTCCAACTACCAAATCATGTTCCAGGTGATCCTTAGCCCACTCCTGACGATCCCGATCCAACTCTCGCTTGTTGTAGTGCTTGGTTAAAGAAGAAACACTCCTAGAAGTGCGGTTACACTAGAGAAATCAAGATAAGGAACTAGCTTATACGCTTTCAACTCTAGAGGCTCATTCCCACTACAAAGGTGAATAATTTATCTTTTTTAAAACTTGTGTCAAACATTTTATTTATGAAAATGGCCAAATAAAGATTAACGAAGTAATGCGCAACGTTCTTCTACGAACAAGCATTCAGGCCATAGGTATACGTAAAAATTGCAAGGGATACACGGGTCTCGGGTGAAATTCCTGGATTACGGCCGGTGCTTATCTTATAACAAATCCGGAGGCGAGACCTATCCGCTGTTATAAACTACAGCGCCAATGTTTACTGTGGTGCGATTGAACAGGACGAGCCTGCTAAGTGTGTAGATTGAACATGAAGTTGTGATTATGAAATTAATATTTGTTTATGCCAAATGATTTTCTGTCAAGATGTTGTATTCACCAGCGTTCGCGCTGACGTTTTATTTTCAGAATGTTTTTCAGATAATGAATAAAATGTAATGAGAATGGGGTATGGGCAGACATAAGATCTGACCCAAAGAAAATGTGAGAAGCAGACATCATATCTGACCTACGAAAAGGATAACTTACACGTTGGATTCTCAGGCCTCGTGTATAGGAAATCCTAAATAAAGAAAAAGGAGATGGAACCAGGGAATTGATCAACCCTAGCTGGCTATTTCCAGTGGCTTGGAACTTGTCCAAAGGAGACAAGAAATGTATTTGATTTCAACTTCGTTTTGTAATCAAATGAATGGGTATTTAAACCCCGGTGTTTATAAAAGTAAATACGAAGCTTTTGTTTTCAAACTGAGTTTTGATATTTACAATTTCAACCCTTCAGGTTGAGGAAAATGATGAAACGATCCTTTTGAAAAGATTTCCGTTGTATTTTATAAAAACTCTGAAATCAAAGAACCAAAGATACCAATCGGGCTCGCACGCGTTTATGGGGTGACTTAGACGTGGTGTGACAGGTTGGTATCAGAGCCACAGGTTTTAGCGTATCAGATACATGGATCTAGTATCTAAGCTTTAACTATTAATGCTTTTAAGATAAGAAAACAAGGTGACCTTCTGACCGGTATGTAGTTATCTGACAAACGGAAGTGTTCTGTCTAAGGAAAGAGCGGTGTATAAATCTCTCCTAGACCCGTCGCTCTTATCTGGGAACATGACTGTTGGAGGTACTCCTCTGGGAAGATAACCATCCTTGTATAGCTTTAGCTAAGATTAAGATACTAGCTTTAGTATCCAAGTCTTGAGTAAATAAAATAAGATAAATACTAATATATTAAGATTACAGATGTCTGGAGGAAATTCCGTTCCGTATTACGATCCTAATCGTCCCATTAAGCAAGAATCCCCGGAATACCATCCGCTGGGTTCACAACAGAATCCCATTTGTTCACCTTATTATAATAACGACCCATTTGCTGTACTTCTAGCCAATGGATGGATGCTGTAATTCTCTCGAATACCATCCTCAATACCAAAATTTTTCTAGCCAATGGTTGGATGATGGATCAGATTTTAGCAATTGGCATACTGGTGCTCAATCTATACAAGGAAATGAGGCACAATCCAGTCACATTCAATCAGCTGAAGAGGATACCTCAGAAAATTCTCAATACTTCTAAACCGCTTTTGAAAATCCTAATGATTATCCATTCAATAACCTTGTTTCAAATAGTTCTGACTATCAATCCCATAACTCTGAATCACCGGTCATGTATGATCCATATGTGTTCCCCGAACCAACATATGGTGGACATTATCAAGCTTACTTTCAATCACCACTAGAATAACATAATGCTTATAATGATATGTTGGTCGGTATTTGTGAACCTCCACCAAAATATGGTTACGAATACAGCATGCCTTCTTCCCCTATAGAATGTCTAGATTGTTCGTTACGTTAAGTGGATGAAATAACAAAGGAGAAGATCAGGGACAAGGCAAGAACTAAATTTTATAGGAAACAAGTGTATAAGTATGGAAAAGACATGATGACCTTGGGGAAGGAGCTTATGAAGGATTGAAAATCTTGTTGTAATTTACTTTGTACTGTAATATATTTTCTTATATTAATAAAATTATCCGTTGTTTTAAATTTCAGAATGGTTGGAAAAGGCAAAGGTCCTAGCCTTCTTCAAAAATTTGCTCCTGCTAGTTACTTTGAATGTAAAACAAATGAAACATTTAAAAGTTTAATTGTTGTTGGGCTGAGATTTTAGGCTTTGTCTTATGGTGGTATGGATCTATCTTAATCCCTTT
Organism: Smallanthus sonchifolius; assembly: GCA_023525975.1. Classification (NCBI taxonomy): domain Eukaryota; kingdom Viridiplantae; phylum Streptophyta; class Magnoliopsida; order Asterales; family Asteraceae; genus Smallanthus; species Smallanthus sonchifolius. Next base: position 29,593,009 of record CM042039.1, on the reverse strand, counting down.
AGGCATGTTTACTGATGGGATGGAATTTATTTTTGTTTTATTTTTGGTTAACTGGTTTTGGTGGGCTTGGATGATGCACTAAACATTTTGGAGTTGGTTTCTACATTGGATAATGGTTATTGTAGGCTGGAAGACTGAGTACAGTTCTATGTTATCCTAATCATGCTGTGTTTGTTTGGACCTGCATGCCGGGTTTATTGGGCCTGCGTGCCTGGTTTGTTTCAATTTGGACCTGCGTGTCCTGTTATGTTTTAGTTTGTTTGGTTTCTGCTTACACGGTCTTCCCCCTTCTAAGGTAAAATGCCCTTGGGGGGGGGGGGAGATGCGTTTTAGTTTGTAATCACTTTCAGTTCTAATAAAAGTTTGCCAGGGCACTGCCCTTTACCAAAAAAAATAAAAAATAAAAAATGAAACAACTATATAACTTAATGAGGAAACTGAAAGTTCTACTTTCAGAAGCCTCGGTGAAATAGGAAACCCTAATGTTCCCTATAATCCTTCTATAAGTCTCACACCCCGCCTTAGGCACCCCCTGGACTTGTGCGAGCCCGATTGGTATCATTTGTCTCTTTGATTTCAGAGTTTTTATAAAATACAACGGAAGCCTTTTCAAAAGGATCGTTTCATTATTTGTCTCAACCTCGAGGGTTGTATTTGTAAATATCAAAACTCAGTTGGAAGACAAAAGTTTTATATTTACTTTATAAACATAGGGTTACAATACCCTTCTCATTTGATTACAAAACAAGTTTGAAATCAAATACATGATTAGCCACTGGAAATAGTACAACACAGGGTTGATCAGTTCCCTCGTCCTATCTCCTTTCTCCTTTCTTTTGGATTTCTCTTTACACGAGGCCTGAGAATCCTACGTGCATTCCATCCTTTCTTTTCCTGGATTAGATCTCATGTCTGCCCATATACCCTTCTCATCATATTTTATTCATTACCTGAAAAACATTTTGAAAATAAAATGTTAGCGCGAACGCTGGTGAATACAATATCTTGACAATAAAATCATTTGGCATAAATAATTATTAATTTCATAATTACAACTTTATGTTTAGTCTACACACTCAGCAGGCATGTCCTGTTCAATCGTACCACAATATACACTAGCGTCATAGCTTATAACAGCGGACAGGTCTACGCCTTCGGATTTGTTATAAGATAAGCACCGGCCGTATTCCAGGAATTTCACCCGTAACCCGTGTATCCCTTGCAAGTTTTACGTATACCTATGGCCTGAATGCTTGGTTCATAGAAGAACGTTGAGCATCATTTCGTTAATCTTTATCTGGCCATTTTCGTAAATAAAATGTTTGACACAAGTTTTGAAAGAGATAAAGTATTCACCTTGTTTATAGGAATGAGCCTCTAGAGTTTGAAAGCTTATAAGCTAGCTTCTTAGTCTCGTTTCTCTAGCGTTCTGACGTTCTATGAGCGTTTCTTCTTACACCGGGTACTAAACTGAGCGGGAATCGAACTTGGAACATCGGGAGTGGACTAGAGGGGCTCTGGGACGGATTTGTGAAGTGAGGATCGAGTTTGGATGTGAAAATCCGAATAAACTCGTCCATCTATTTATAGGCTGAAAAACTGACCCGTAGAGGACCGCTACGTAGGCGGGTGGCGATCCGCCACCTCCCTAGATGGCGTCAGCCCTAGATGTCACACTATAATTGAATCGATCCTCAGTTTGCGGCTAGCGGACCATTACCCAGGGGCGTAGCGGTCCGCCACCCTGATACGTGGCAGATTTCTAGAGTTTTGCAGCTGGCGGACCGTTACCACCTGGTGGATTCATTTCTTAGTCCCTACGTAGCAGACCGTTACCCTTTATGATGGCGGTCCGCCACCCAAACCAACACCCATAGCGGACCGTTATGGTTAACCTTAGCGGTCCACTAAGGTCTAAATTCTCAAAATTTCTAATTTAAACCCTGAACTTAAGTATAATTGCACTTATTGTCCTTAGGGTTTACCTTTTGTCAAATCTTGGACATTTTCGGGGTAGGTGTTACATCCTCCCCACCTTGTTTGAAAATCGTCCACGAGTTTTTTCAAACAGGCGTGGATATTTCTTTTTAATTTCAGACTCCAGTTCCCACGTGTACTCAGGTCCACGTCTTGAGTTCCATTTTACTTTCATGATTATCATTTTCTTTCTTTTCAATCTATTTTCCTGCCTATCCTCGATTTGCAAAGGTTGTTCCACAAATCTTAATTTTTCCTCTACCTCTACATCTTTTAGGGGCATTACCAGAGATTCATCTGCCAAACATTTGCGCAGATTTGATACATGGAATACATCATGTACTCCATTAATTTCATCTGGTAGTTTAAGTTGATAGGCCACAGGCCCAACTCTTTCAAGATTTTGAATGGTCCTACGAATCTAGGACTTAATTTCCCTTTCTTTCCAAATCTTACAACGCCTTTCCATGGTGCAACTTTCAACGGAACGTTATCACTGATGCTGAATTCTAACGGCTTTCGTCTCTTTTTTGCATAACTCTTTTGAAGATCACGAGCCGCTTTCAATCTATCTTTAATTTGAATAACTTTCTCAGTTGTTTCCAGGACTATTTCAGGTCCAGACAACTGATTTTCTCCTATTTCAGACCAACAGATTGGAGTTCGACATTTATGACCATATAAGGCTTCAAAAGGAGCAGCATGTATACTAGTATGATAACTATTATTGTAGGAGAATTCTATCGGAGGTAAGTGGTCATCCCAACTTCCTCCAAGATCAATGACACAAGCTCTTAACATATCTTCGAGAGTTTGAATCATTCTTTCGCTATGCCCGTCCGTTTGACGATGGTAGGCTGTGCTAAGATTCAATTTGGTACCAAGAGATTTTTGAAAACTTTGCCATAACAGAGAAGTAAATCTACTATCTCTATTTGACGCAATAGATAGTTACACACCGTGTAATGTTACAATTTCATTAATGTATAACTGTGCCAACTTATCCATGCCGAATGTTTCTTTCATCGGAAGAAAATGAGCAGACTTAGTAAGTCTGTCAATGATAACCCAGATAGTATCATTCCCTTGACGTGTTCGGGGAAGTTTCATGATAAAGTCCATGGCTATCATTTCCCATTTCCAGAATGGAATTTCAAGTTATTGTAATAAGCCTGACGGCTTTTGGTGTTCAGCCGTAACTTGAGAACAGGTTAAACACTTTGCAACATAGATAGCGATATGCTTTTTCATTCCTATCCACCATTAGTTAGCTTTTAGGTTTTTATATATCTTATCGCTTCCAGGATGCATAGTATATTTAGATTTATGGGCTTCCTCAAGAATTTCTTCACGAGTATTCCCATAGATACGAACCCAGGTTCATTTATTCATTCTAAGAATTCCATTATCTCCTTTGATTAATTGATAAATCATGCCTCCTAATCCTTCCTTCTCAAGGTTGGGTTCTTACAAAGCAAGTTTATGAGATTCCTTAATATGAGTGATAAGATCGATTTGGAGATCGAGTCTTAAGGCACGAACTCGGTTAGGTCTCTCATGTTCCTTTCTGCTCAAGGCATCTGCTACGACATTGGCTTTTCCCTCATGATAACATATCTCACAATCGTAATCATTTAGGACTTCCATCCAACGTCTTTGCCTCATATTTAGTTCCTTTTGACTGAATATATACTTTAGGCTTTTATGATCAGTGAACACAGTGAATTTGACTCCATATAGATAGTGCCTCCATAATTTCAGTGCGAAGATTATGGTGCCTAACTCTAAATCAAGAGTCGTATAATTCTTTTCATGAGTTTTAAATTGACGAGAAGCATAAGCAATGACTTTGATTCCTTGCATTAACGCACAACGAAAGCCGGTGTGTGAAGCATCATAGTAAACTGAGAAGTCTTCATTTCCATCTGGCAAAGCCAGTATGGGTGCTTGAGTCAATTTCTGTTTCAGAGTTTCAAAAGCTTTAGATTATTTAGGACCTGTAGAACCAAAGACTGATTGCTACCAAATTATTCTAAGTACAATTGTTGCTGATAGGCTTATCAGCAGCAGTCAACACTTGTTGCTGCTGATAGGCTTATCAGCAGCATTCAACACTTGTCGCTGCTGATAGGCTTATCAGCAGCCTTCAACACAAGTTGCTGCTGATGGGCTTATCAGCAGCAGTATTCTCAACTTTGCTGCTGATAGCTTTATTCACTGAAGACCAAACGTTGCAGCTGACTATCCATGCCAAGCGTCTCTGACAACTTTCTGCAAAAGCAACTGCCACACTCCAAGCAGAAGGAACCTCAGTGGTGCAACCAATAAAGGACCTTGTTGCGCGTCTCCAAGCATGCAAACAATGATGCCTAAGAAGACGCTTCAATAAAGTTATCTAGATTAGCCTTTGCGTATAATTTAGATTAATAAACAAGATCAACGGTCTGTGTTCGATCTGATCCTCAGAATCAAGGGTTTGTCTTGATTCTGAGTTACTATAAATACTGTGTAACCACTTCATTGTAAGTGTGCTTCTTCTCAGAGTTTTCATCTGTAATCGTTTATTCACTAAGCTTAATACAACAGTGATCTTACCAGTATTCTTTCTGTCTGTTCGATTACATTTGTGTAGTTGTTATTGTTTCCGCCAATATCAACCAGAATAGAATCACCTTGTAATCTCACGATCCTTCAAGTGGTATCAGAGCTTTGGCTCAAGATTAAACAATTTAACACTTGTTTAATCACTTTCTGATTCTATTCAAAACTCTATTCTTGATCAAGTCACATCAAAACAAAATGGCACAAAGCAACGGGCTTGAAGACATCCTGAAGCAGCAATACGAAAACTTTGTCTGCAATGAAGGTGAGTCACTAACCAGAGTGTATAACAGGTACATTTACTTGGTAGGAGAGCTGCAGTGCTCTAAGGTGAAACTGGAGAATGAAGACATTCTCAAAAGGTTCATCAGATCTCTTCCTAGTTGCTGGACACTTTACACAGTGTCAATAAGAAGAACTGAGAATCTGAAGACTATGCAGATGACCGAGCTCTTTTGTATGCTAAAAGCCTATGAATTAGAAATAATTCAAGCCAAAGAAAGAAGCTCAAGCCATCAATCAGCCTCTTCCAGCACCTCTCCCGCGCTTCACTCTGACCACTCAGGTCCTAGTTCAAGCGACTACTATCCTACCAGACAAGCACACCAAGCTCAGCCAAGACACCAACAACAGCAACAAGTCAATCCTCCAGCACAAACTGCAGCCCGTGCAAAAGTTGGAACTACTGACTTTGACTGGAGCTTCCAGCCTGAGGATCTTTCTGCCAACAATCAAGCTCTCATGGCAGACACATTAGAGGTATCCTCTCTAACTTTAGACACATCAGAGGTACCACCAAAGGTATATGAAAATCTATGTACTCAAGAGTGCATTGATAAAGTCCTTGGATATAGGAAACATAACCAGAAGCTCATAGATCAAAATGAAGAATTTCACCAAATGAAATCTGATTTTAAAAAGGTTGAAAATAGTTACAAGGAAAAGAATGATTGTTTAAAGAAAGAAATTTCATCATTAAAACATGAACAAACAAACCTTGAAACTCAAATTGATGATATTCTGGTTAAGTTAAAAGCTGCAAGGGATGAATTGGCAGACCAAAAGGTCCATGTGGAAAAATATGAATTTGCATCCAAAAAGCTGCAAAGACTTTTGGATATTCAAATCCATGAAAATGTAAAAACTGGTTTGGGATATCATGCCAACCAGTATAAAACCGTCGCACCTCCTGCTGATTATGTTGCCATATACGAACCAAGCTTCAATGTTGAACATCTTGACACTGCAAACAAAAATCTTGATCCTTCAACGGATGAACCCTTCGTTGAAGAATGCACTACCTCATCGGAATCTGAGTCAACCTACTTAGACCATGATGAAACCAGTGCATCCTCATCTGAAGCTATTCTGAATAGAGTGGCAGTTCCTGCTGTTCTTCCAGCTGTTCCAGCCCCTGTACCATTCAAACAGATCAAGATCAGCTATCCTCCAGGTGGAAGAAAGCTAAAAAGTGCAAAGGAACAGACATCAGGACCTACAGACCCCAACCCTCAGTCAAAGCCGATCCCAAAAAGGAAGGTATTTGATATACGTCGTAAGCCTGAAGAAAAAGTTCCATATGTTCAAAAGACCCTAGAAGAAGCCACTTTTGAACATAACAAAGCTCATCCATGGAACTTCAAGGATCTGTTCCAAAGAAAGGACTATGTGTACTTTCAAAGGGACAAAACAGCTCTATCTTGCCTTGTTTGTGGCAGATATAATCACACTGCCAGCACTTGCTTTCATTATCTGGAATACCAACGAAACTCAAAGCAACATGCCTTTGAAAAGACCAAAAAAAATAAACAGGTGAGAAGCTATGATGCAAAGGCAACAAAGTTCAGGGAGTCTCTATCTCCTCCAAGAGTGAAGGTTCCTAAGCTCAAACAAACCTGTATCATTTGTGGTGAATCAGACCACTTTGCTGCCAAATGCCGGTTTAATCCATTCAACCAGTTTGCAAAGTGCTCATCTAGGTTTACTCCAACAGCAGTGAACAAAACTGCTGCTGATCCTAAAAAGGCTAGAAAATCTAAGGTTAAGCCTTCAGTAGCAAAAATATCCACTGCTGACAAAGGGAAATCAAAGGCAAAGCCTTCAGCAGCCAAAATTCCTGTTGCTGCTCCAGTAAAGCCATCAGCAGCAACAAAATCTGCTGCTGATAAGTCAGAATCTTCAGCAACAAAAACTGCTGCTGATAGAATAAAGAAAACTGGAAAACCACCAATAATGCAATGGAAAGCCAAATCATCAGATACAACGTCGGATGCTGAAAAGACCAAGAAAGCTGGAAAACCACCAATTCAACAATGGAAGGTAAAGAATACACTAAGTATTGTCATCGGTTAAGATGGATGCATCTGTCTTCTGTTGTAAATATGTATGTCTATTGTTGTAAATAAAAGTTAGTATCAGCAGCACTTTTTCACTGCTGACAGTTTTACTCTTCAGCAGCAAAGCCTTTGCCACTGATCTCTTTAAGTTATCAGCAGGAACAAGTTTCCTGCGGATAGCTTTAAGGCGGTCAGCAGCAACATCTTTGCTGCGGATGAATACATCCATCAGCAGCTACCAAATCTGCTGCTGAAAGACTTAACTATCCGCAGCAACCAAGTTTGCAGCGGATAGCTCACCATCAGCAGCAACCAAGTTTGCTGCTGATGGGTAAAACAAGTCTACATCAACTTTTACCCACGGTAAAAACTACTCTCAGTCTTTACCATGACTGCTCGAGTGTTTTACAGCTGTAACAGTGAAAAGTAAAAAGGGTTGTACTGTACAAGAAAATTTGCTTTTTCCCTCGTCTGCCGTTATATCAAAATCCCAAACGTCCCCACAACCTCTTCATATTCAATTTCAAACCTAACTTCCATCACTTTCTCTCCCGTCCCCACAGCATTCCAAGCCCTCCATACTTAACCACCATTCAAACACCCTTCCCTCTTCCCTCCAAATCCATAACAATGGCAGGCGCGGACATAAACAACCCCAACGACAAGTTTTCCCCATATCACAACCTAACTGCATACCTAATCAAGGGCAAGAAATCCGAAGGATTCGATGATATGATCGACTTCCTTTGTCGGTCCAAAATCCGCCATGCCCTAACAGTCAACCCAACCATCTACACTTCCCACATGGAAAATTTTTGGAGCTCAGCCGTGTATTCCACTGAACAGGGCACTCCTCAAATCAAAGGCACAGTAGACGGCAAGGAGATAATCATCACTGAAGCCAAGCTCCGCCAACACCTCAAGCTTCAGGATGAAGGGGACGCCATCTCTTACCCAAGAGACGTATACATGAGGACCTTTGTATCCATAGGGTACACTGGAAATCAAACAGAGTATACAATAGAGAAGGCACTCATGGGTCCCAAATGGAAGTATCTCTGCCACACTCTTCTCCAATGCATATCCCAGAAGAGGAGTGGCTGGAACCAACTTAGCTCCGGACTTGCGTCGGCAGTTCACGGTATGATAACAGGGGCAGGTTTCAATTTTTCCCACCTCATTCTTGAAGGTTTGAGATACAACCTTCAAGAAGGGGTGAAAGCACAGTTCTTCATGTACCCAAGATTCTTGCAGGAAGTGTTCAATATTGAGCACCAAGATCTTTCAAAAACTGCAAGAATCTACTCAATACTGGGACATAAGAACAACATTTTTCAGAGCATGAGAACAGTTTCATCAAAGTTCTCAGGGGCCGATGTTCCATTGTTATCTACAATGTTGAACACGCAAAGTGCCCAGGGTGACAGTTCAGCAAACCCAGCTGATACTGATCCCACACCCTCCTCCTCACTGCCACAAATTCAAACTACTGTTTCCCTTGATCGAACCCCTGTGCATTCTACTGAGGATGCACAGGCACATACATCACTCTCCCACAGTTTGATTGCTCAACTGGAACACAGGGCCCCAGTTGCAGCCAAGTATACAAGAAAGAGGGGCAAGAGAACTCCTTCTTCTCTTGCCTCCAAGGCCCAAACCCAAGCCAACATCCCTCACTCAGAATCACAACATTCTAGTGAGAATATCATAAGGGAATGCCACATTGTTAGAGAGACTCCTTCGGAAGTCTCTCTATTAGGATTAGGATCACTTCCCGGATCCATAGATCAGCCCTTTGAGCCATTCCTATCTTCCTTGAACTTAAGTGTTGAGGAACCTGACCAAAGTGATGTACCTTCTCCAACTACCACTATTCAGGAGGTACTGATTGGTCTTGCTTCCAAAACACCCAACCCAAGTTCTTCACCCTTGGAGGTCCACTCTGGGAGTATTGAAAGAGTGGATGTGGACGAGGCTGTCACTACTGCTGGTCCATCAACTGACCAGGAGGACAGTGACAACATCATTAAGACCTCAACCACGGCAACTCATGGTGAGGGTGTTTCCTTGGAAACTCCCTTCACTGAGAGGAATCCCAGGCGCCAAGAAACCATGGGTGATGGGGATGCTGAGGCTAGGCCTACGGCCCCATCTAGGTCCAAGGATTCCACAACTGTGGATGAGGACAGACTGAAACTTCATAACTTGGAATTGACGGCCAGGGTGGCTATGCTAGAGGCTGAAATGTCCAAACTAAGACACCAAGTCGCTATGCATGCAGCCCATAAATGCCCAACTCTAGCCACTCCCTCTCTTGTATCAGTAGGCACCCAAACGGATGCTTACCTGTCTGCTGATGCAACCAAAAAGGGGGAGATGGTTTCTATGGAAGAAGATACAGACAGTCTGGACGACTGGATTCAAGAGCAGTTTGTTCTTCAAAGCTCACAATACAAGCCAGCTTTTGTCCAAGTTCATGACTTGCCAGCCCCAGATAACGAAGACGAAGAGATATCTGAAGACTGGCAGTTGGTCGTCAGGGCTGTCGATGAAATGCTGAATGATGCTGAAGACACAGAACAAACAAATGCATCATTCAGCATCCTTCCACAAGCAGCAGCCATCATAAGTCATACATCTGCCCCCCACTTCCCACTGACATCCACACAGCTAGAGTTTGATATTATACTAGCTTGGGGGTACGATGGGAAAACTGAGAGGTTTTGGATAGGTCGGGAGTTTAGCGGAGTAGAAGAGCTAGACTGGGATTTAATTCATCCATTTGAAATCCTTGACCTATATGATCTCATCTGCATCAACAACTCATCAGACCTCTCAGCAGACCTTTCCATTGACTTGTTCTATGACTTGATGGAGGACAACCTACCCAACTTCATAAGACTAATCAAAGAACTAAAACGGGTAGAGTCTCCTGAGTCATCTCAGGCTGCAGAAAGAAGACTGTCTCCCAACAATCTTCAAATCACAAGGAGCAGTCTTCTCAATGAAGAAGAAGTTCTGAGCCTGAAAAGACTCCTGTACAAGACAATGGTCAAGGACTTAGATGTGGTTGGATGGTCTAGCAATAAGTCCTTTGACCATAATCTTCTTCTAAGCAACAGCACCTCTCTCACCATCAACACCAGGGACATTCTTCAGCTACCCTCAGACTTTCTACTAAAGATCTACCAACTAAGATTCAACATCTGCAACATCAATTCATCAGAGAGTCAGGGAATGATGCAAACTGTCAGAGCCCATCTTGTAAATGAAGGTTGGATTGAGGGGTATGAGTCTGTGTCAAACTCTGACACTGACTCCAACTCATCTTCTCCCAGAGTTGACATTAATTCTGCAGCCTATGGGTTAAGATCATCAATTAAGGATCAACTAAGAGAGATAACAGATCATGAGTCCCAAACCAACCAACCAAATGTGCTTTCCTTGTCAATCTCCGAAGATGCCGATGAAGCCGAGGCTGAGATTCCAACAGTTCCACAATCAACTGTTGCTGTGATCAGTGAAGCCAGAGCAGAGGCATCCAATTTTGATAAAGGAAAGGGCACTATGACTAAAGAGGATGAAGAGAGATTGCTAAAAGAAAAGAAGGAGAAAGAAGAAAGGAGAAGAAAGAGAGAAGAAGAAGAGATGGCTGAAGAGATGGCTTATCAAACGAAGCATCAAGAAAGAAAGACAGCCTTACTCCTAAGACAACAAACAATCCAGCTGTATGCCAAACAGCTGGATGAGATGAAAGTTAAAATCCATACAGGGTCTCAAGTTGAGGAAGATGAAAAACTTGCCAGACAGCTGCAGGAAAAGTTTGCCAAGGAAGAAGAAGAAGAGAATGAAAAGAAGAAGAAGGAAGATGCTAAGTTTAGAATCACTGATTCTAAATTAGCAAAAGAATTAAGAGAAGAGTGGACTGAAGCTCTAATCTCTCAAGGTGAGGATGCAGACTACCTTGAGAAACTTTCAAACAAAGAGATTTACAGAGCCTTCATGGGTCAGCAGGGTCAATTGGCTAGCAAGAAAAAGGCTGAAGAAGAAGAAAAAGCCAAGCTACAGTCCAAGAAGACCATTGCACTGAATAAAAGAACCCATGAAGAAAGGAAGGTCATGATTGACTTCCTTAAGGCTAGAGGAGACAGTGGAAGGAGGCTAGGTCCAATGAATTTCATGAACCTGCAAGCCCTCTACTTCAAGGTTAAAAAGGATGAGGAAGAAAGACTAGGGAAGAAAGGCTCCAAGAAAAGGGTACTTATCAAAGAAGAAGAAAAACCAAAGACAAAGAAACCCAAGCCTTCTCCCTCACCTACCTCTTCCTCAGTCCATCATCCTTCCACTCTCCTCCCCAAACCTTCCACTCCTCCACCCAACAAGTCCAAATCATCCCACCCAGCTCCCACTCATCAACAGCCTCCCTTGAAGAAATCAAAATCCTCATCTAAACCTGAAGACTCAAGAGACATTGTTGAATGGGTCTACAATCCACAGGGTCAAAGGTTTGAGATCTTCAGGGGGAGAACTGAAAGAAGAAGATCTACATACAGGTCTGTTGATGAGGTTCTGCAACTACCAGATTCAGAACTAAGAAGAATTTTGGAGCTGGGTGAAGCTCATGAGCCTGCAAATGAGAGAGGGAAACATCTTATGCTAGCAATCAGACATTACTTCAACCCTAGCAAAGATGTGGTCATGGATATCAAACCACTCAAGTCCCACTCTCCATTTGTATCTTGGTCCTACAATGCTGACTTGGATGAGTTCACACTAACTGATGCCAAGAAGCAGCAGATGAGATGTTCAAGCAAAGCAATCTTCAAAATGCAACCCAAAGACATCAAGACTCTGTCTGAACTTCCACTGAACAATCCCAGCAAGGATCCAAGAGGATATGAGGTTGAAAGGATAGTCAGACACATGCAAAAGCTTCAGCAGCAAAGTGATTAGAAGAATTTTGGTTGCATCAGTCTAGGGGGAGTTTGTAGAACCAAAGACTGATTGCTACCAAATTATTCTAAGTACAATTGTTGCTGATAGGCTTATCAGCAGCAGTCAACACTTGTTGCTGCTGATAGGCTTATCAGCAGCATTCAACACTTGTTGCTGCTGATAGGCTTATCAGCAGCCTTCAACACAAGTTGCTGCTGATGGGCTTATCAGCAGCAGTATTCTCAACTTTGCTGCTGATAGCTTTATTCACTGAAGACCAAACGTTGCAGCTGACTATCCATGCCAAGCGTCTCTGACAACTTTCTGCAAAAGCAACTGCCACACTCCAAGCAGAAGGAACCTCAGTGGTGCAACCAATAAAGGACCTTGTTGCGCGTCTCCAAGCATGCAAACAATGATGCCTAAGAAGACGCTTCAATAAAGTTATCTAGATTAGCCTTTGCGTATAATTTAGATTAATAAACAAGATCAACGGTCTGTGTTCGATCTGATCCTCAGAATCAAGGGTTTGTCTTGATTCTGAGTTACTATAAATACTGTGTAACCACTTCATTGTAAGTGTGCTTCTTCTCAGAGTTTTCATCTGTAATCGTTTATTCACTAAGCTTAATACAACAGTGATCTTACCAGTATTCTTTCTGTCTGTTCGATTACATTTGTGTAGTTGTTATTGTTTCCGCCAATATCAACCAGAATAGAATCACCTTGTAATCTCACGATCCTTCAGGACCCAATTCATACTTGACCGACTTGCTGGTTAAAGAAGTTAATGGTACTACGATTCTAGAGAAATCTTTGATAAATATCCGATAGTATTTAGCTAATCTGAGAAAACTATTCCCATTTGGATATGGCTTAAATTTTGACAGGGTCAACTTGAATACCATTGACATTGATCATATGGCCAAGGAATTGAACTTCTAATAACCAGAATTCACATTTTGAGAACTTAGCATATAACTTCTCTGTTCTCAGGATTTCAAGTAGGATTTTCAAATGATTAACATGATCTTCCTTACTTTTGGAGTATATGAGGATATCATTGATGAATACGATAACGAATTTGTGTAGGTAAGGTTTGTAGACTCGATTCATCATATCCATGAATGCCATTGGTGCATTAGTAAGTCCGAACGGCATAACCTTGAACTCATAATGACCATATCGAGTTCTGAAAGATGTTTTAGGAGTGTTTTATTCCTGGACTTTCAATTGATGATAACTCGATCGAAGATCGATTTTGGAGAAACAACGAGCTCCTTGGAGTTGATCGAAAAGGTCATCAATTCGGGGGAAGTGGATAACGATTCTTTATCGTAACTTTGTTAAGTTCAAGATAATCGATACATATACGCATTGATCCATCTTTCTTCTTAACAAATAAGACTAAAGCTCCCCAAGGCGATGAGCGTGGTCTTATAAACCCTTTCTCTAGTAATTCGTCTAATTGTTTCTTCAATTATGCGATTTCATTTGGGGCTAATCTGTACGGAGCTTTTGCAGTAGGTGCCGTACCAGGTACAAGATTAATTCTGAACTCCACTTCTCTCTCAGGTGGAATTCCGGGCAATTCGTCAGGAAAGACATCAGAGAATTCAGCCACAACTGGCACATCTTCAATCTTCGTTTTAGTGTCGGTAGTTACGGAAACAAGGTATGCTAAACATCCTTTTCTTAAGTACTTGGTGGCTTTCAGCATAAAAATTATTCCAACAAAGTTGGATAATTTATCGCTATTGATTGTAAGAATATCACCTTTTGGTGAACGGAGTTCTATTGCCTTTTTATCACATAGGATACGGGCTTGGTTAAAGGCTAACCAATCCATTCCTAGAACATTATCAAAACCTGCCAAAGTCATTGGCAACAATTTTGAAGGTATAACATGTCCTGATAATGTGATATGGCAATCATTGAGAATTTCATGAATTTGGACGAGGTCACCGTTGGCAGTTTGTACCACGTATTTCTTGTCTAATTTAGCTAGAGTTTTATTTAACAGTCTACTGAATATACGATCTATAAAACTTTGGTTTGCACAAGAGTCAAATAATGCTCGAGCATAAATATTGTTGACAAGAAATGAACCCGTAATAACATCGGGCATACCTGCTGGTTCATGAGTGTTAAGAAAGAATGCTCGTGCATTCTTCTTCACTCCGTCTGCAGGTTTGGGACCTGTCCCGTCCGTCTTCTTCTGCTTTGGACAATTGATTTTGATGTGACCAGCTTCGCCACATCTAAAACAAGTAATTGGCTTCTTCTTGAAACAATCTTCGGCCTTATGTCCAGAAATCTTACAATAGTTGGAGAAGATTCCAGCACGACATTGTCCTAAGTGCCTCCTTCTGAGGGATGGAAGAGTTGTTATTTCGAAGAGTAAAGTTGTTGAAGCACTTTCCTGTGACAAACACTCTGGATAGATAGAGTCTTAGTCTTAGGTTGTTTTGTCTTGTTTGTAATTGTCTTTGTATGTAAGAGTCTTTATGTATTAGTTTATCGAGTTGTATTTACTTTTACATATTGAATGTTACAGAATTCTCCAAGTGTTTTGCGCACTTGTAAGTACGCAGGAGAAAGCTCCTGCGTACTTAGCAAGTACGCAAGAGTAACTATGCGTACTTGCTAAGTACGCAAAAGCATTTTGCCCTGCGCACTTGCTAAGTGCGTAGGCATCAGGTCTTGTATAAATAGGATAGGTTGACAGAAGTTAAGTACGCAGGCTTTAGGGTAAATACGCAGATTGTAATCTCTGTGCTTTTCTCTGTAACCTTCAAGTGTTTATAATACAAAGAACGTTTAAAGTGTGCTCTCTTGTCGGTTTACTTTTTTTAGCTAGACTCTCCGCCTAGTCACGGGCATTCCGCACCCGGTCCGACTAGTAGACCCACTTGCATGTGATGATCCGCCACACCCGAGGGACCTACAAGTGGTATCAGAGCGTTTGCTCCTGATTTCGAGTGTTGTGAGTGAGTTTGGAGAGTTTTTACAAGCAAAAAGAGGTATTTTTGTTGATTTTTATGATAAAATAGGGGTAGCTCTTGAGCACTATTTTAAAAACAAAAATCACTCAAAAACTGATTTTTTTATTGTGTATTTGAGTGTTTTGAGCATCAAAGGTTGGTTAGAAACAAGTTTCTGACCCTTTGGCTCATTTGCATTGATTATCAGACGAATTTTTACCATCTCCGGTGACTTTCAGGTGACCGAAATAGTTAGGTGAAAGTTGCTGAAAAGGTATCCTGCGTACTTACCATTTCTAGCAAAAAGTACAGTTTTGTGCGTACTTACTAAATACGCAAGACTTATCTCCTGCGTACTTATAAGTGCGCTAGACTGAACTTGTGTGAACTTAAGTTATATCCTGCGTACTTACATTTAATCCTGCGTACTTACAAGTACGCAAGAGGAAATCTAAATACGCAAGACCATTTCTCAAGTGCGCAAGGCCAAAAATCAAGTGCGCAACTGTGTCTGATTTTTCTAAAATTTGACTAAGTATTCACTATGTCGAATCTTCAGAATCTTGGAAACCTGTTGAATTATGATAATGAGATCGGTACACCACAGAAACCACCAAAGTTGCTGAACGTGAACGATTATTCTAATTGGAAAGCACGTTTTGAGCACTACATTTCGTATACCGACTCATCGCTATGGATACCAATCCTTGAGGGATATAAGCATCCCACACACATCTATCTTGATGAAACCATGTCCAAACCTATATCTAAGCTTTCTGACGAAGAAAAGAACGCTTATGACCGGGAAAAGAAGGCACTTGGTTCGATCACTAATACATTAACTCGGGAATTGTTCCACAGTTTCCGAGGTTATGACAATTCTAAGGATCTCTGGAAAGCTTTACAGAAGAGATTGGAAGGAAATAGTGACATCAAGAAGAGTAAGCGGGATCTTCTCAGGAAGCAGTATGAGTGCTTCAGATTTTTTGAAAACGAATCTTTAGATGACCTCATCTCTAGGTTCTATCATTTACAGACTGAGTTGAAGGCTTTTGAACTCAGGTATCCAGATGAAGAGATGGTGGAAAAGTTTTTGGATGCTTTACCACCCAAATTTGAGATGTACACAACCCTGATGAGGGAAAATCCTAAATTCTATGAGTTGGCAGTTGAGGAGGCAATAGGAAAGGTTCAAGCTCATGACATGAACCTAAGAAGAAAGGAGAGCTCAGGAAGACCCCAGATACAAGACCCTTCTATGTATCATGGGACGACCTCTACATCCAAGTCATCGGGCTCTGGAATTGCCCTCTTCACTGGAAATCCTACTTAAGAAGACCACTCAACTGGGTGTGGTGGTCATGCTTGCTATGCTTCAGGATCAGGGTTGGGGTCTCATCATCAAAATACCTCAAGAAATCCTCCGGCTACGTCTTCAGCTAACCAATCAGCTATAGCCAGAATAGCTGAAGATCATGTAGCACTATTCTCATCTTGTATGCTTGCGTATGAGAATTTCATAGGTGGCAAGCTTACTGATCTAGAGACGATTGAAGAAGATTTTAATCAAGTGGATCCTGATGACATGGAGTACATGGATATTCAATGGAATATGGCCATGCTATTGAGGAGAGCCAAGCGTTTCCTGAACAGAACAGGAAGAAAGTTTATTGGCGGGCATCCTAATGCCAAGCCCGGGTTTGACAAATCTAAGGCCAAATGCTACAAGTGTCTGAACTATGGACACTTTGCTCGTGAGTATCAAAAAGACATAGCACCTGCCTCTGGTTTTACCCGACCCAGCCAAGGAAACAGCCATGGCCACAACAATCCAAACCACCACAATCAAAGCCAAGGTGGAACGTCCAATGCATTGGTAGCACAACATGACGACAGCTTTGATTAGGGCATTCATCTTGAGGATGCCATCATCGCACAAACCCAGGTTGGTCTCATGGCTAAGATCATGGAGATGATGGAAGCAGAGAAAAGGGAAGCTTCTTTGGCTGACCTAGAAGAATCTACAACTGCTGCTACAGAGGAGGTGAAGGAAGCTGAAGAAAAGGAAGCTTCTGTAGCTGATGAAGAGGAATCAACCACTGCTGTTGCTCTCATGGCCATTGGAGAAGCAACAAGTTCATCGTCTGAGGTAGATTCTAACCCTTTCTCTGTTATTTCATGTTCTAAATGTCTAGGGCTAAAACTTGAAAATTATAGGCTCCAAGACAAAATCGAACCCCTAAGTTTGGCAGCTCTAAACTATAAAGAAAATGAAAAACGTTTTAAAGATTCTATTGAAACGTTGAAAAAAGAAAAATGAGAATATTCTTTAAAAATAAGTGATCAACAGCTTCACTTAGATGTTGCATACAGGGGGTTAGAAAAACGGAACAATGAAATCAACAAACTGGAAAATGAGATCTTGCAGTTAAAATGCACTAATGAGAAGTTGAAAAACTCTCGCTTTGTGGTGGAACACTACGAATCTGTAGTGAGACAATTGAATGGGTTAGGTTTGGGTACTAATGCCATTCCTCCACCAGTGAGCGGGAAGTTTGTCAATAGCTTAATAGACATTGATCTCACTTGTCTAGATGAGTCCTCTGATAAGGATGATTCCCATAAAAAGGATGAATCCTCAAGTAAGGCTAACTCCACATCTAGTGAGGAGTTTGTTACTACTTCTGAATATGGGTTGGTTAACTCTTGCCCTGAAGGAGTATTATCTGAGGAGTTGTTGACTAAACAAAAGGTAAAGAAAAACGTTATCGCTAATGGTGATAATTGTATTTTAACTGAACCCGATATCATTGAAACAAATGATAATCTAAAGGTAATGCTTTATGGGGGGGTATAAAAGTCTTAACCAAGCAAAGAAAGAAGCTTTTTCAGCTCATTATGGGCTTGGGTATAAAGAAAATTTGGAAAAATATTATACTCCCAAAAACCAAACTGTTAAGGTTCAGACTAATGTTCATAAACCAACTCCTCGTTCTCATAATGCTGAGTTATCTAAGGCCAGATCTAATGAGCCTTACAAGATAACTTATGTAGACAAGAGGAACTATTTTCACTGTGGCTTGGCTGGTCACATTTTTGTGAACTATCCTTCGAAGAACAAAGGGAAACGGCCTGTTGTTTCACAACCAGCTGTTATCCCCAGGTCGCCACCAGTGAAACCATCTCCCAAACATCCAAAGCAAAATGTGGTGAAACCACCAGTCAAACCGATGGTAAATCCTAAGATCAAATCTGAAGCTAAACCATCTGTTTCAAGAAAGGTAACACAACCTGCTGTACCTCGTGTATCTACCTCTGGTAGTACACGTACTGGTGAGAAACCTGTGGCAAGACTCTCTAAGCCACAAAGGAGGAGACGGAACAAGAGGTTGAGAAAGCTAGAACAGCTAACTCCAGTTCAATCAGGTGAAGCTTCGACAAGTTCACCTGCTGTTGTTGAACCAAAGTCTCCTATTCCGGTTAAGAAATAGAAGAGATCCTGGACTGCCAAATCCAAAACTTCTCAATCTCCTAGTTCTATTTCTTCTAAAGATTCATCAATTTTGAATAGTCATCATGACTGTGAGTTAAAGGAAGTAGTTTATTTTGAAAAGGATGGACGACCCAAGACCACAATGGCTTGGGTCTCCAAATCTAACTAATTCTTTTGTGACTCATGCAGGGACGTCCGAAGGGTACTATCTCTAACCGCTGGTATGTAGATAGTGGATGTTCCAGGCACACGACAGGAAACATGGCCTTGCTTCAAGAAGTTAAACCATTCAGAGGTGGCTATGTGGCTTTTGCCGGAGAAAAAGGCGGCAACATCACGTGTCAAGGCGTGGTTTCGAACGGTTGTGTCAGCTTTGACAATGTCAACTTCTGCGAGCAGCTGAAGCATAACCTGTTGAGTGTCTCCCAAATGTGTGATAAGGATTACTCGGTGATGTTTGACAAGTCAGAATGCCTGATTCTCAAACCTGGTTTTGAAGTTCCCGAAGATTGGATCCTGATGAGAGCGCCAAGAACTAACGACACCTATCAGATCGATATGAGCGTGGCAACAACCACCTCATCAGTGGCTACCTGTTTGCTTACTAAAGCGACAGAGCTCGACTCCATCTTATGGCATAGGAAACTCGGACATATTTCGTATCGTAAAATGAATCATCTTGTCCAAAATGGTTTGGTAACCGGGGTTCCTAAACTGAGATTTACCGTTGCAGATGACTGTATGCCTTGTAAAAAGGGCAAACAGCAACGGAAGTCTCACAAGCCCAAGCTCCAAAACTCTATTGATACCCCTTTGGAGCTATTACACATGGATCTGTTTGGCCCCATAAGTATTAGGAGTATTGGAGGTAAGTCGTTCTGTCTAGTAGTAACTGATGATTTCTCACGTTTTTCCAGGGTGCATTTTTTAGGTACTAAAGACGAGACTGCTGATATTCTTTAATACTTGATCCTGAGCTTGGAATCTCTTTGCAAGCTGAAAGTTAGAAGGATAAGGAGTGACAACGGAACTGACTTCAAGAATAATTTGATGGAGCTTTTCTGTCTCAAGAAAGGGATCCGTCACGAATTCAGCGCGCCGTACACGCCTCAGCAGAATGGAGTTGCTGAACGGAAGAACAGAACACTGATTGAGACTGCAAGGACTATGCTGTCGGATGCAAAGCTTCCTGTCACATTCTGGGCAGAAGCCGTTAATACAGCTTGTCACGTCTTAAACAGAGTTCTGGTTGTGAAAAGGCACATCAAGACTTGTTACGAGTTGATCAACAATCGACTTCCCAATCTTGATTACCTAGTTCCTTTTGGTAGTCCTTGTTCCTTGTTGCTACAGTACAAAGACCGCCAGTCTAAGTTTCATGCAAAAGCGGTGGAAGGCATCTTCTTGGGATACGTTGCCAAATCGCCTTGCAAGAGAGTGTACAACATAGGAACTCGTACTGTCGAGGAATAGTTTGAAGTGGATTGTAGTAAACACAACCTTCCACCCGAACCAACAGGTCCAGCTTGGGGTTTTGATTATGATGCGCTATTCAAGTCATTCAATCTTCCTGATCTATCTGAAGTTGACGCCGCAAATGTTTATGAGTTATTGGGTGGCGAAAATGACTCCAGCTTCTCTACTCGTGCTACTGTATCGATTGTAACTCCTGATTCCAATGCTGCATCTGCATCTGGAACTCATGACAGTGATAATAGTGAAGATGTTCTTGTTATTGGAAATGATGCTCAAGCTAATCCTAACACAACTGTAGGAAATGAAGCTCCAGCTGATCCAATTAACATTGAATCTTCTTCCTCTGGAACACAGGAAATGGGGGAGTTAAGCACGAATCTAGATCCAGAAATTCAGGAACCGATTGTACCGGAGACGAGAGTGCATAGGAATCATCCAATCGACAACATTATTGGTGATCCTTATGCCGGTGTTCAGACTTGTCATCGAACCATCACTGAGAACACCAGTCTTTACACATAGATACTTGACACTGGTGTCATGGAAACATGTCTGCATGCTGCATTCGTGTCCCAGTTAGAGCCGAAGAATGTGAAGGAGGCTCTCACTGACAACTGCTGGATTGAGGCGATGCAAGATGAATTGTCTCAATTCCAAAAGTTGCATGTGTGGGATTTGGTTGACTTGCCAAAAGGCTTTCAGCCAATTGGAACCAGATGGGTGTTCAAATGCAAGACGGATGATCGTCATGTGGTTGTGAAGAACAAAGCAAGATTGGTTGTTCAGGGTTTTTATCAGCAAGAGCGCTTGGATTACACGGAAGTATATGCCCCAGTTGCTAGAATTGAAGCCATTCGACTGTTCTTGGCTTATGCCACGTATGTCGGCTTCAAGGTCTATCAACTTGATGTGAAGAGTGCTTTCCTTTATGGTAAAGTTCATGAAGAGGTCTATGTCACTCAACCTCTCGGTTTTGAAGATCAGCATAATATCAATAAAGTGTATAAGCTCGACAAAGCACTTTATGGTCTTCATCAAGCACCGCGGGCATGGTATGAGACATTATCTAAGCATCTAATGTCTAATGGTTTCGACCATGGACAGATTGACTAGACTCTCTTCATTAGGAAAGCAGGAGGTGACATTCTTCTTGTACAAGTATACGTCAATGACATTATCTTTGGATCTACCATTGAAGGGATGTGTAGGGAATTCGAGCAGGTGATGAAGTCCCAGTTTGAAATGAGTAATATGGGTGAATTGTCATTCTTCCTGGGTCTACAAGTCAGTCAAAGAGAGGATGGCATTTATCTACATCAAACTAAGTATGTGCCGGACATCTTGTCAAAATACAAGATGAATGATAGCAGTACTTATGGCACACCTATCCCAGTCAATCATGGTCTGCATCCTGACAAAGATGGAAAGGATGTAGATAGCAGATTGTACCGTGGGATGATCGGATCACTTATGTATCTCACAGCTTCAAGACCCGACATAATGTTTGCTGTGTGCTTGTGCTCAATGTTTCAGTCTCAACCGAAGGAGTCACATATGATAGCCGTGAAGAGAATTTTTAGATACCTGAAAGGGAAACCCCGATTAGGTCTTTGGTACTCTAAGCAGCAGTCATTCGACTTCAAAGCCTACACTGATTCAGATTATGGCGGTTGTAACCTTGACAGAAAGTCAACTTCGGGTGGATGTCAATTCTTAGGAGACAGACTGGTCTCCTGGCAGTGTAAGAAGCAGTCAATGGTTTCTGTCTCAACTTGTGAAGCAGAATACATTGATGCAGTGAGCGGTTGTTCTCAGATACTGTGGATTCAACATCAGTTGAGAGACTACGGCTTAAACTTCACTGGAACTCCTCTATTCATTGACAACAATGCCACCATGTCCATCAGAAATAACCCGGTGAAACATTCCAAAACTAATCATATAGAGATTCGCCATCATTTCATCCGTGATTGTGCTGAAAAGCATTTAATTGAACTTGTGAAAGTTCACACGGATGACAATCTTGCCGACCTTTTCACAAAGGCATTTGATCGATCCCGTTTTTAGCATCTTGTCAACTTGATAGGAATGTTCAATCCTGAGTGAAAATTAATTTTTCTTAAATCAATTCAATTCATGGAAGTTAAATTTTATTTCTTTTAAATTTTCTGTATAGTTCTTTTAAGTTTCAAAATATTTTACAAAAACAAAAACAAATATAATTAGAAAATGGAGAAAATTTCAAAGTTAACTCGAGAAAAGAGGAAATGATAGTACATCAGAAATGATCTAAACGTCACAGACTGCTCATATGGGAAATGATTGCGTCATGCTTACTTAATTGTTTAACTTATTATGTTTTTAATCTGCTTATTTACAAGAAATTTAAATTGTCAGTAGGCTGTATGCGTCTTTGAATCACTAGTAGTGTGGAAACTAAATCTAAACTACAACTATGATTTGAACCCATGTTTGCAAGTGTGTGTGCGTAAAAGAATAGAAAAGATCATTATCAGATAAAGGATGTTAGATTTTGGCAATAATTTTCTTTTAAGGTCAGTTTCGGGTTATGTCGTTAGCACAATTAATGCGGTTCATCTCACTGCCCATACTCACAAGTATGCAAGGAGAGATTGAATCAAGACATGTCTCTACATTAACCGTTAAGCATGTATTCACCCTTGAATCACTCCTGATTCATTGAAATCAAATCCAGATAAAAGTTGGATCCCCTTACCTTAAAACTCAAACACCATATATATTATCCAGAATCATCATACCGATATTCAATGAAGAAAATCAAATGAAACAAAGACAAATGAATCACCCGATTCTGAATCTTATGATTCCTGATAATCCTTATGGATTCTGCTTGATTTTTCCTGTGCTAATAGATGTAACCTCATTCTAAAAATTTAGAAAATCATTGGGAAAATCTTAGATGCCGTGAGATAATGCAATTTACATTAGTATAGCATATCAGTGGGGTACACGTTGTATATCTTATAAATAATACCTTAATACACAAGAATGTATACAAAGATGCTTATAGTTTCAAATCTTATAATATTGTTAACTTGAATTACTTGTTTATGTTCTTATTACGTATGAATAAATAGTAATCCATGACATGATCTCATATTCTTTGATGTTTACATTGTATCGTTTTTGCTAAAAGATAGCCTGATGTGATCCTCTGCTCGTGTCTTTGATCAAAAATAGTTTATGTGAATACTTGTATATTTTTATTAGAAAAGATAAAAAAGATTTTAAGTTTATGCATAGTTCAATTTTATTCAGAAAAGCCAAAAATATTTGTGTTTAACCTTCCTGAATTGTATTTGAATCCTCTTGATTGAATATTTTTAACTTGTTCATTATTTGACTTGAAAAACTTCATAAATTTGAGTTAAAGTTTGCGCATTTAAGGGTGTGTGCGTACTTGTAAGTGCGCATGAGGTAAGCCCTACATACTTAACAAGTACGCAAGAGTTAAGTCTTGCGCACTTGTAAGTACGCAAGAGTTAAAACTTGCGCACTTGTAAGTACGCATGAGTTAAAACGTGCGCACTTGCTAAGTACGCACGACCTTTTGGTGTTGAGTATAAAAAGAGGACTTAGAAATTTTCAGAGTTTTTCATCACATTCAAACAGCTTTTTCCCTCTGCAAACGTACTCGAAAATCTAAGTGTACCAATCCAATTTTTCGTACCACTACAAGTTTCATCATCTCCTAACATCGTTTTGGTGAGATATTAGGCATAATCCATCCACGAATTCGTGACAGTGGACCGATTCCTTGACTAAGAAAATCTAGGTTCAATCCGTGATTTTTAGGGCAAATTGTGGATTGTTTGGGTGACCTATTATCATTAAAACATGAATAGATCACATAATCGACCCTTAATCGTCCTTTTTAGTCTTTGATTTTGACCTTGTGCATGAAGTTGAACCAACAGTGGTTCGGTCGAACACTTTTAGGTCAAAATTGGTCATGTATAGTAGTATGTGGTGTTGTTGTTGGTCCCATAGGTTAGAATCATTGATTCCGACCTAGTGGTGACCCAATACACACCAATTTTTGAACATTGATTGAATTTCAAACTTCTGGATTTTTCACCAAGTACGTTTCCTACGTACTTAACAAGTACGCAAGAAGCACTTCATGCGTACTTGATAAGTACGCAAGAGGAAAATCCTGCGTACTTGCTAAGTACGCAGGACCAACACTTGGCAAAAATTCCTAAGTCTGAAATTTAGTTCAAAGAGTAACTGCTATACTGAGTCACGTTTATCCATTTCCAATGATACGTGTTGTTCTTATTATATTTTCTGTGTGTTTTTGCAGATCATGGCTCGGGCGTTTACTAATGAATTCAACCTGTTAGCTAACACTGAACCTGAGTGGAAGGGTGCAGCATTGCAGTACAGAGACATAGTTGATTTCTTGAACCGTTCAAGAATCATCTAAGCCATTTCTGCTGACCCGATCTTGTCAAGACCCTACCTCGAGCAGTTTTGGGAAACTGCAGAGCACGAATGCACGGTAACCCCCAACGTTATAAGGTCTACCATTGCTGGTCATGCTATTGCTTTCTTTGAAAATACTATGCGAAGGGTCCTTCAATTCAGAGACCTCGCGACCGACCCGACAGCCTATCCAGACAACTTTGTGGACGGCTGTTGGAGACAAAGAATGGGATATGTCGGTGCGAGGGACTATGCTTCATACAAAAAGATGTGGGTATTAGACCAATGGAGATATTTCGCCCACGTCATGATCATGTGCATCTCATCAAGGAAAGCTGGGAAAGATGCCATGGGTCATGACCTTTAAGCAGCCATGTTCGGCCTTTCTCTCAACAAGGGCTACAACTTCTCCCGCTACATCTTTAAGGCCATTAATGACCAGATCAACACAGCGGAGAGGTTTCGGCGGTTCTTGTTATACCCTCGGTTTATGCAACTTCTGATTAATGACGCGTTGCCAAACCTTCCTGCCATAGGGGAGAGACTACAAGTAAAGAGGGTGGACAAAAGAGTATTCGCCCAATTCCTAAAGCTAGGCAGTGTAGATCCTACCCCTGTGCATACAGAACTCTTTGGCCATCTCATCAATGAAGCGTATGTGGCCCCAGGTGACTGGAGATGGTACAGTCCCGACTTGGAGCCTGAATTAAGTGAACATTCCGATGAACAACAGGAGGAAATGGACAGTGATGATGGAAGGTCTGATGATGGAGACGACGAAGGAGGACATGATGGTGCTGAGGGATCCGACTCGGAAGCGACTGAGTCAGATTCTTCTGATTCCGATGATGCACCGTCGCAGGTACACCCACGGAGAACGGCTAAGGTAATCCTACTTGAGTCGTCCTCCAAGAGAAAGCGACAGTCCTCTAGCAGCCAATACGAGCCAGACTCTGACTCTGAGGCTGCTATACAAAGACAAAGAAGGGAAAGCATTCATAAGAACAGGGGCGATAGGCAACAGCCTTCTACCCCCAGTGTGGTGGAGGCTCAGCAGCAAGTACAAATATCAGCTGCTAGTCCGGATTCAGCCTCCACCCCACCTTCATAGCAGCTTTACCGTAGGAGGAGGAGGCCACAAGTACAAAGTGAAGTGGCCGTCACTACAATCACAGAAGTGATTCCTGTGATAATGACCCTCCCTACCACAACTACTCAGGTGGAGGAGGCCACAAGTACAAAGTGAAGTGGCCGTCACCATCACCCCTACCATTACCCCTACAACTCTCATCACATCGTCCATCCCAACTACCACCATTGAGCCTCTCAGTCAACCCTTCAATTATGGAGATTTCACGCAAGGGTTTTACTTTGATGCCATATTCTCCTCCCCTATTCACACTGCCGAGGCGTCCTCATCCAGACATCCTGATCCGAATGATGCTAGGATAGATGTTCTGGAAACCCAAGTTGCTGGATTACTGAAGACTATTCATAAATCGAAGGAGGAGTCTGACGCTCAACAAGCACAGATCAATTCTTTGGTAGATGAAGTTACAATCCTTCGTAGCCAGAGAACAGGGACTGAGGAACGACTGAAAAACTTCCTGGCCTAGAATGAACTCCTAATCAAGACAAATGAAATGCTCCTGGGTCATGGGTCATCCTTGGAGCTGAGGTTTGACGCTCAAAGGAAGGAGCATGAGCTAATGGTCAAGCTGATTGCTGATCTGACCAAGAAGCTTGATGCTCAGGGGGAGAAGGACAAAGCGAAAGAGAAAGAGAAGGAAAAGAGGACTACTGGTGATGAGGCGTGTCATCCGGTCGACTTGACTAAGGATGATGACAAGGACAAGGATCCCGAAGCTGGTCCAAGTGGAGGTGAGCACCAAGCTTTAGCAATCGTGCCCATCTCTGTTGTTCCAATGGCTCAGGGGGAGTCGACTCATCAAGAGGGTGGTGATACCTCTGGTGGTGGTGGTGGTGGTGAGAAAGGAAAGTCAGTGGCTGAAGTACTTAAGGACTTATCTGACGATGAGATCCTATATCTAGAGCCTGACTATTCCAATGAAGCACAGATCGATGCTCTCTTCAATCTAGAAGAAGGAGAGATCGACTCTGGTGACGATTGGGATGATGATGACGAAGATGTTGTGATCAAAATTCCCAAGGGTGACGGGGAAAGAGAGTACGAGCTAGAAGATGGGGAGATCTTTGAATTTCCATCCTTCGACGCTCTGCTCGACACAGGTTCAGTCGAGCAGGCCAGCAATGTAGAAGCCTCGACTGAAGCCTCCCCAGTTGACCCTGAACCTGTGGACCCAGAGGCACCGAAAGAAACAGACATGCCTTCTGTTAGTACATAGTTTGTAATGACAAAAGCTTGTAATAGTTAGATCTTATGTCTTTATGTTTTTGTTATGTAAAAAGTCACTAAGTGTTTATTCAAAACCTAGAGGCGAACTTGTTAAGTTCGCCTGGTCTATCAGAGGCGAACTTAATAAGTTCGCTTAAGTCTATCTGAGGCGAACTTATTAAGTTCGTTTAGTCTGCTAGAGGCGAACTTAATAAGTTCGCTTATATTAGGTCAGATGGTTATATATATGTGTGTTTACAGAGTCAGTCATAACACATAGAACAGAGAATTATCGATTAGTCTGATTGAGTCTGTAAACACCATTGTGATTTGGAATACAATTGAGAAGGTTATTTACGTGATTGTCTACATTGTCTTTTATGCATATAAACGTTGATTCGTTGGATTCCGCACTCCGAGTTAACGTCACGCCTTATCACGAGATCGATCCGTAGAAGCGCCATGAGGACCTACAAGTGGTATCAGAGCTTTTGCTCATGATTCTTGTTGATTCTAGACGGTTTTACATGCAAATTGACGTGAAATTTGTCATTTTTAAGTTTTTCATTTCCATGGAGTTTTCAAGACTGATTCAGATCTGATTTGGTGTTTTTGAAGAGGATTTTGACGAAATTGATCCAATAGAAAGCTTCTAATTGTCAAATTACACAATCCTACGGTCCAATTTTGATTAATTCCTTCAAAATAGTGAATTATGACGATTTTTGCTGCTTTCTGGTTCGCGGTTTTTGTTTCAGCTGTTCTTGAGTTTGAATCTGCTGAAGCAAGCGAACTTGCTGATTTCTTGTGCAGGCGAACTTAGCAGGCGAACTTGTCATGTTCGCTTCTCACTGGATTAAGCGAACTTATTAAGTTCGCTTCTCATTAAGTTCGCTTGGGTGACTTAGCAGGCGAACTTATTATCTTCGCCTAAGGGTAAAGGAAGTTCAACACTTGGAAAATTTTTCAAGAAAAATGGCAAATATGGTTCAAGTCACGAATATGTTCAATTACGACAATGAGATCGGTACATCTCAAAAACCTCCGAAGTTGTTGAATCTAGTTGATTATTCAAATTGGAAAGATCGGTTCGACCAGTTTGTATCTTTTACCGACACTAGTTTATGGATTCCGATTTTGGAAGGTTATACGCATCCGACTTATTCTTGGATGGGACAGGATAATGTTCCAAAGCCGGTGTCAGCGTTAACTACTGAAGAGAAGCTACTATTTGACAGGGAAAAGAAAGCAATGGCTAGTATTTCGTTGTCTCTTTCGAAGGAAATATATCACAGTTTTAAACAGTTCAAGTCTTCTCAACAACTGTGGGAAGCATTACAGAAAAGGTGTGAAGGAAGTTTGGATGTGAAGAAGAGTAGAAAGGAGCTATTAAAGAAGCAGTTCTTGGTCTTTAAACATTTTCAAAACGAATCCTTGGATGATCTTGCTACAAGATTCTATCATCTTCTTAGTGAACTGGCAAGTGCTTCTGTGGTGTATGAGACTGAGGAAATCAATGATAAATTCTTGGAGGCTTTACCATCAAAATTTGATGTGTACACGGTTTTAATCAAAGAGAACATTAAGTATAAAACCATGTCTCTTGAAGAAGTTCTAGGGAAGATTCAGTTGCATGACATGAACATGAAGAAGAAAGAGACTAACTTGGAGCATATCCAGGATCCCTCAATGTATTTTGCCAAATCTACCGGTAAATCTGGTAATGGAGTGGCATTCTTTTCTACTGATGCTCAAGATTCTTCAAATGATCAGTGTTCTGGAGTTCCAATTCATTCTGGTCATTCAAGCCATTCTGGATTTTCTGTGACTACAACTTCTACTTCATCTGGATCTCATTTGAATCAGAAGGTTGCTGATGATTATCTTGCTATGTTTTCTTCATTCATGGCATCATATGAGAATTTTATTGGAGGTAAAATACATGATCCTGAGGTTATCGAAGAAGATTTCAAACAGATTGACCCTGTTGATCTGGAAGAAATGAATATCCAATGGAATATGGCCATGTTGATGCGTCAAGCTAAAGATTTCTTGAAGAAAACGGGCAGAAAATATATTGGTTCAAATAGTCGATCTCGTATGGGTTTTGATAAAAGCAAAGTTCGGTGTTATAACTGTCAATAATATGGTCACTTTGCTAAGGAATGTGTGAAGCCAAAGGTCGAGTTTGATTCTCAAAAGAAGCAGCCTAATTTTCAGCATAATAGAAATCAGTCACATGGTCCATCTAGTAATACAAATCATGCATCTGCTTCATCGGCATTGGTTGCTCAGAATGAAGAAAACTATGACTAGGGAATTCATCTGGAAGACTTGGTGGGTGCTGTGAGTCAGGCTTTTGTAGCAGAAATTCATTCTGAAAAACCAGAGGAGTCGACTGATGATGAAAGTTCTAGTGATGATTCTTGTGATGGTGATAGTGTTCCAAGTGTTGATGAAGAAATAGAACAAGTGCAGAATATTAATTCTGATGCTGCATCAGGTGTTGCGGAGGAGGACATTGTTCTTACTCACAATGCTTCTGATGGTGCCGATTCAGAAGATATTCCCATTGCCAAAGT
Source organism: Smallanthus sonchifolius (assembly GCA_023525975.1). Lineage (NCBI taxonomy): Eukaryota > Viridiplantae > Streptophyta > Magnoliopsida > Asterales > Asteraceae > Smallanthus > Smallanthus sonchifolius. The sequence goes on along the minus strand of CM042039.1, from coordinate 29,563,799 downwards.
ATTCATGGTAGACATGTCTGATCCGTCTAAGGTAAAAGACTCTGTTTGTCATATTTACTGTTCTAACCGCATTTCTGTTAAAGATAAATTGCAAAAGGTCATGGATGATAACACAAACTTGATTTGTGACATGAAATCAATGCATACTGTTAATCAGAAACTGAAAGATAATGATAAGTTGTGCATCGATAGAATTGAGTCTTTGAAAAGAGACTTAAATTCTCTGGGGTTGAAATATAAAGAGCAAGGTTATCATCTAGATATGGCTTATGCTGAGATAGAAAAACGTAATGAAGTTGTTGCTCAAAAGAACAAAGAAATATCTGACAAAGAATCTGAATTGATCAAACTTCATAGAAAGATGGAAAAATTTGAAAATTCTTCGGTTATTTTGGATTATTTTAACTCAAATGCTGATCCTACTAAGTGTGTTCCTAGAATTGGATTTATTCCTCCACCGTTTAATGCAAATTATTTGGTGGAACCTGAAATAATACATGAAGAGGAGATAGATCCAAAGACTGTGTTAAAGGTGAATCCGGTAACTAGGGAGGATATGGTGTATGAGTCTGATTCTGAAGATGAGGGGTTTGATGAGAAGAAGGTCGAGGGCATTCCAAAGGAGGTCAAAATTAATAACCCAACAGTTGTTAAAACTGTAACCCGAGATAGATGCATTCTGACTGAACCTGAAGAGGTGAAAGTTGGTCCATCTAAGCTTTCTCCAATTTTACAATCGAGTGGTTTTGTAGCGGCCGGTTATCAAAAAGTGTGTTCTTCAAAGGTGCCAACACAGGCTTATGTTCCAAAGAAGCCGACAAACTGTTCTGGACATTCCTCTGAAGCTTATACCTCTGATGGATCCTCACATTCAAATAAAACTCCTTATTTTAGAAGTTATCAAGAAAGAAGAGTGTGTTTTCATTGCAATGAGGCTGGTCACATTTTGCTCAATTGTCCTTACAAGAACCAGGGTAAAATGAAGACTGTTCCTTCACAACCAAAAGTGGTGAAGATTCTGAAAAGAAAAGATGAGGGAAAGTCGTCTTCTAGTTTGGAGAAAAATTTGCCTGGTCGATCTTTTGTTAAATCCTCTGGATTTAAACAACATGATAAATTGAATGCTAAATCTTTTGTATGCAAAGAGAAGCTTGAGATTCCTAATGTTGGAATTTCAAAAGATTCTCAATAGGAAGTTAAATTGTCTAGACCACAAAGGAGAAGACGAAACAGAAAATTGAAGAAAATTTTGGAAACATCTGAATCTGACAATAATATATCAAATATTATTTTTCAAAATAATAAAATTGGATATTCTTTGAAAAAGTCTGATTGTCAAACTTCTGTTCCAAAAATGAATGATAAGATTGATTGTAAATTACAAGAAGTTGTTTATTTTGATAAATTTGGACGACCCAAGACCACGACGGCTTGGGTTCCTATTTCAAACTGATTCTCGTTGTTTATGTAGGGCCAACCAAGGAGGACTATCAATAATACATGGTATGTGGATAGTGGTTGCTCTCGATATATGACAGGGAATGTTAGATTGCTTGAGGATGTAAAACAAATTGATGGAGGTTATGTCGCTTTTGCGGGTAATAAAGGCGGGTACATAACTGGACAGGGTACGTTAAAGAATGTCAAAGTCAAATTTGAGAAATTGAATTATGTTGAGCAGCTGGAACACAATCTTTTAAGTGTATCACAAGTTTGTGACAAGAAGTTTTCGTTTCATTTCAACGATGCTGAATGTTATATTTTGAAACCGGGCTTTGTGATTCCTTATGAATGGATTCTTATGAAGGCTCCGAGGAGAAATCACATGTATGTCCTTGACATGAGTGTCGCCACTACAACGGATTCAATTCCAACTTGTTTGCTCTCCAAGGCGTCAGAATCTGATTCAATATTGTGGCACAGGAAGCTAGCTCACATTAACTATAGGATGATGAACTACATTGTTAGGAATGATCTGGTTCTTGGTATTCCAAAGATGAAATTCTCAGTTCCTGATGATTGTATTCCTTGCAAGAAGGGGAAGCAAAGAAAGAAATCTTACAAATCTAAATCGACGAATTCTATCGTAACTCCTTTGGAGTTGCTGCATATGGATTTGTTCGGTCCTATCAGTATCAGGAGCATTGGTGGAAAATCGTACTGCTTGGTAGTAACTGATGATTACTCCAGATTTTCATGGGTTAAGTTTCTTTATTCTAAAGCTGAAACCACTGAGTTGGTACAATATTTAATCCTGGGTTTGGAAAATTTATTCAATCTGAAAGTCAGAAGAATAAGGAGTGACAATGGCAGCGAATTTAAGAATAGCAAAATGGGCTTAGTCTGTCTACAAAAAGGAATTCATCATGAATTCAGTGCGCCATATGTTACTCAACAAAACGGTGTCGCTGAACGAAAGAACAGGACTTTGGTCGAAACGGCTCGCACGATGCTTGCAGATTCTAAGCTTCCAGTCACCTTTTGGGCTGAAGCTGTGAATACTGCGTGTCACGTTTTGAACAGGGTCTTGACCGTTAAGCGACATAACAAGACTTGCTATGAATTGCTGAATAATCAAAAGCCGAATCTGGATTATTTACTACCTTTTGGTAATCCTTGCACCATATTGAAATTTCGAGATGTCCCAACAAAATTCAGTACTTAGGCTATTGAAGGGATATTTCTAGGGTATGTGGCTAATTCAACAACCAAAGGGTTTATAACAAAGAGACGCGCCAAGTTGAAGAATGGTTCCATATTGACTGTTCAAATCGGTCTTTACCACAAATAATTTCATGAGACCAATATCGAATTATATCTTTAGCACAAATTGATTTCAGTTCACTTCACTGCCCATGCCCCGAAAAACATGCAAGGTGTTGTTGAACTAAGATATGCTTTCAAATATGTTGAAACATATATTCGCCCTTGGATCAGTTAGATACATCATCTAGTCTGAGTCTATTGAATTTTATCCAGATAATAGTTGGATCCTCATACCTGAATCTGTTGATTCTCACTATTCAGCCTATTCATTAGAATCTTCTGATTCTGAATCATCATGATTCTTATATCCTTTGGGATCTAATTCTATTCTTGTGCTAAAAGAAATAATTTCATCTTGGAAATTGATCTAATCTTAACATTAACTGTATATGTCTTGAAGATAGTGCAATTTATATTTCTGTTTGGAATATATGTGGGGTACACGATGTTTTTCATCTAAATGGTACTAAATCACATGAATTTAGAGAATAAACGCTTATAGTTTCAAATCATATAATATTGGCAAATTTAAGAATTCATGCTTTATATTTCAAATTCGGTATAAATAAAAGAGCCTTTTATAACCTGATCTTATTTACTTTGGAATTTATCGCGTATCATTTCAAATATTATTCAAATTGAATGAGTTTCAAAATGAAAAAGATGCGAAGTGCACAAAACTGAGTTGGATGGTTTCATACTATAGGTTACCTTTTGTTATTGCTAAAATGTGTGATGAATTAATTGGATACTGATATGATCTTCTTGCTCATGATGAAAATCCAAAAATATGTATTTCTGTTTGTACAAAATAAAATCCAAAAATATGTGATTGTAGGTCCAGGTAACTCAGCTACTGATCAAACTCGTGATATGACATATCTATAACATGAAGTGCGGAATCCTTCGCGTTACCGATTTGTATACTAACCGACAATCCAAAACAACACGCGTAAATAAACTTCTCGATTATATTCAGAATAACAATGGTTACAGACTCAATCAGACAATTGTTCACTTCTGTTCAACTCCCTGTCTAATGACTCTGTAACACATATATATAGAACCAAAACTGCTTTAAGCGAACTTAGTTAAGTTCGCCTGAAACAGACTAGGCGAACTTAACAAGTTCGCCTCAGCTATGCCTAAGCGAACTTATTAAGTTCGCCTCTGATAGGTCAGGCGAACTTAACAAAGTTCGCCTCTAGGCTTACTACTAAAAACACTTAGCAACTTTACAATTTCATGACAAAACATAAAGACATAAAATCTAACTATTACAAGCTTTTGTCATTACAAATCTATGTCCTAACAGTGATTCCGTTTGTATAGATAAAACTCAAAAAGATTTTGATTTTTATTTTCCATGAAAATTCTAAACTTTTATTAAAATTGTTCGGGATTGGATCGGATACGTGATGCTGACGAAAGTTCAAGACTTGAAAGGTTGAAGTTGGTAAAATTTTGTTCAAGGCAAAAGTGAATAGATATTAAGTTCGCCTGTGTACAGTGAAGCGAACTTAATAAGTTCGCTTAAAAACAGTGAAGCGAACTTAATTTGTTTGTCTATGGATGGTGAAGCGAACTTATCATGTTCGCCGATGGCTTGTTAAGCGAACTTAACAAGTTCGCCTAAATAAGCGAACTTAATGTGTTTAAGGATCTTGGCCAAGCGAACTTGACAGTCATCGTCTTCATTTCAAGCGAACTTGTCTGAAATTTTTTTTGAAAATTTTAATCTGTGTTGTTGGAGTTGTTTGCCGGTTCTATCATATTCCAAATTGAATTGCGAACACAACCAAGGTAATTTTGTTGAATTTCATCCATTAAATTGTGAGTATTTGGTGATTTTCTTCTCGGTTATCTTCGTAAGTTTGAAAGAATGGTTTTTGACCTAATTTTGACAGGAATTATAAAATTGATCATTCTAATTGATTGCTAATTGATATTCGACTGATGTTCATTGCTTATTCCATGAGTTTAACTCGATTTGCTGATTTTTGAACTTCTGTGTTTGAATTTAATCGTCACAGGTTCAGGCGAACTTGTTCCAAGCGAACTTAATAAGTTCGCCTCTTGCAACACTAAGCGAACTTATTAAGTTCGCCTAGGGGTCAGAGAGTATTGGACTTGTGATTTTTTTAGTGTTAGAAATTAAAAAAAAAAAAAAAAAATTTGTGTGTAAATTTTTTTTTGTGTTTGATATTTTTTTTACTAATGTGTTTTGTTGTCCGAATGTTTTCAGCTGGCTCGAAGTGTCAAATATAAGCATAATCAGGTAGCATTGTTAGATCCTAACAAGTCCGAGGCGGTCAATTTTCAAGGAATAATCGGATTTCTAAATCGTTCGCGTCTTCATACTGCTTTATCTGCTGATCCTTGCATCAGTTTGGTATACATACAACAATTTTGGGATACAGTTCATCAGGATACACACGTAGAACCTCATGTTCTTCGTGCTACTGTCAATAATACTGAAACTGCTATATCTGAAGAAATAATTCGTGCTGCTCTTGTTTTGGGTGGTAATGCTGAAGACCCATTGTCATATCCTGGCACTCTTATTATGGGTTGTTTTCAAAAAATGGGTTATCGTGGGAGACAGAATGATACCCAAGCACGTAAAGGTGGCTTAGTTGGTGAATGGAGGTATTTCATGCATGTGATTATTCAATGCATCTCTCCTCGTAAAGCTGGAACTGATGGTTTAAAGATGGCTCTTCAAACTGCTATGGTGGCTTTAACATTGAATAAGCGATTCAATTTACCACTTTACATCTATCGAGAGATGGTCATGCAGATTAATCCGGCTGAAGGTCAAGGATTCTTGATGTATCCTCGCTTTATTCAAATGATTTTAAATCATCTTATTCCGGATCTTCCACAACATCCTATAAGACTAACTTTAACTCCAATGTCAAAGCGTATCTTTACTGACTGCACGAAGGTGAAACAGCAAAATGCCACATTGATACCGGTTAATACTCCTTTGTTTGGTCACTTAATCAATCCTGATTATGTTGCACCACTTAATGACAACTGGTTTCATCCTGATGAAATTGCTCAAGCTCAAGGCTTAAATGTTCCACAACAACAACAGCAACCACAACAACAACAACAAGTTCAACAGCAACCGATACAACATCAAGTTCAAATTCCACAAGTTCAAGTTCCCGTACAACCACAAATTCCTATTCCTGAACAAGTTCAAATTCCACAAGCTGAGGTTGAAATACCTATTCATGAACTTGTTCAAGAGGAAGTCGTTCATGCACATGAACATGATTTAGGAATGAACATGGATGATTTCGTTGATGACGCTGTGAACTCGCCCATTCATGAAGCTGAAGGGAATGTGGTAACTGATGATGAATCTAGTTCAAGTTCAAGTGATACGATATTACCTGTTAATGAAAGCACTGACTCTGTTGAATCTAGGGATTTTTCCTCAGATCATTATGAAGGGTTAGCTGCTATTCCACCGGCTAATACTGGAAAACGCATTAAATCTCAAGCTAGACGACCAAGAAGAAAGTCTGTTCGGGATCCTCCTTCCGGTTCAGTACTTGGTAAAAGATCCTTGGTTGATGAGAGTACTGAGTCTAATAGTGACTTTAATCCAGATCCTAAGACTCAAAAGTTAATGTCTTCTTCAATTGCTGCTGCACAATCTTCACAGGGAGTAGAGGATGCTAATTTTGTTGCTTCATTGATTATTACTCCTCCAAGATCTAAAGATACATCTCCAGTTAGAACTCCTGTTCCTCCAATCATTACTCCTACTGCAAGTCCTTTTATTCCACAATCATCAGCTGGTCCATTTTGAAGCCTTCTGATTCTGAAAGATTACTATCCTTGAATCTCAAGTGCTTACACTTCAAGCTCAGGTGGATACTCTTGTGTCTACTAATTCACAACGGCAGCTGGTGATTCAGACTCAAGCTCAACAGATAGCTGACATGCAAGCATTAGTGTCCAAACACGTTCAGCGTCTTGACGCTCAGGGGGAGTTGAGGATACATGATACATGTCACACAGAGTCTATTCAAAGACGTGATGATGAAGACAATGATCTTGCTAGAAATGTTGAGGGTGATCGTCAATACACTGACGCTAATCCTATATCAAAGGTTCAGGGGGAGTCGACATCACAATCACTTGAAGGAAACAAAGATACTTCTGGTGCTAATGAAGAAGAAATTCTATTATTGGAGTTCTTTGTAGATTCTGAAGAAGAAGAAGCTGAAAAGATTGCGTGTCTTGATGACATTGATGATTTATTCAATGACATGGATGATGAAGTGTCTGAAAATGAAATAGAAGAAGGAGAGATAGTAGAGATAGAGATAGAGAAAGATAAAGATAATGTTACGTATGAAGGCTGTGATGGTCTTAAAGTGCCGTATAACTTCATCGAGGATGATGTTATTCTTGAATTCACTTATGAAGGAGAAACAGATTCTATGGACTCTGTTGAAGACGTCACACTGCCTGAAGACACTGCTGATTCAAAGATGGATACTGATGATGAGAATATTCAATCCAATAAAGATGCTGAAACTGAAACTACTCACACTGAGTCTCCGAAGGTTAATGAAGAACCTGTGATGTACAGAGATACAGGGATGACAAGAGAACAGTGAAGAGAAGTTGTAAATAGTTGGATGAAGGTGCTACCCAAGTCTCCAGCACAACCTGCTCAGAAAGACAAATATGTGAATAATGAGCGGTGTGTAGGAAGGATCATAAGTTGGTTCTATGAAGAACATACAAAATTATTTGCAATTAAACGATCTGACGGTGTTCAATACTTAAAGCCGAGGATCAAATATTTCAATACCTTGCCAAGGTGTGAAATGAATGGTCTAGCTTCAAAGCCTCTTATTAATAGATCGAAGAATGGTTTGGCTGATGTAATAGCAAACTTAATCAAGAGAGAAGGATGTTCAGGAAAATATGAACGACTGAAACCACAAAAAGGAAAGAGAGTGAAGAACACAGATCAGAAGACTGGGAAGGTGACCTGGAGTTACAAGTATAAACCAGTACGTGCTGTACACAAGATACCATTGAAGAAGATTCCTCAGACTTTCTTGGGAATATGAAATGGTGGTATGTCGATGTTAATACTGGTGAAGCAAGGATTGAAGATAAAGACAATAAGGTCATTGTATATTTCTATGATGCAATGAATCTTATAAATTTCTCAAAGAAAGATCAGAGGACGTTGCGAAAGAATGAAATAATGTTCACTGATGAATGGAAAGAACAAGGTTTACAGTACAAGAGAGTTTTGGAGATATGCAGAAGATATGGAGTGCATGCTGGCAGCAGACTACCGGATAACTGGAAAAGCTCATCATGAAGACTGAAGAATGTAGATCAAGCTATTGTCAAGGGGGAGTCTGTTAGGACATAGTTTGTAATGACAACAGCTTGTAATAGTTAGATCTTATGTCTTTATGTTTTTGTTATGTAAAAAGTCACTAAGTGTTTATTCAAGTTTACCTAGAGGCGAACTTGTTAACGCATAGAAAAGAGAATTATCGATTAGTCTGATTGAGTCTGTAAACACCATTGTGATTTGGAATACAATTGAGAAGGTTATTTACGTGATTGTCTACATTGTCTTTTATGCATATAAACGTTGATTCGTTGGATTCCGCACTCCGAGTTAACGTCACGTCTTATCACGAGATCGATTCGTAGAAGCGCCATGAGGACCTACACCTTCTACTTCATCAAAGGGTCCAGCTCTTGTATGGCAAAAGACGTCTATAATAGACAAACACGGAGCAAGATGGATGATTTTGGCTGTAAGGTTCGAGGAGGACAAGCAGCTGTTCGCTATCAAAAGATCTGGCGGGGTTCAATACTTGAAACCCACCAGTGAAGCGTTCAGCTCCTTGCCCAAATACGACCTTGTGAACCTAGTAAACCAAGAGCTGCTGGGTTATTCCAATCACGCAGTGGCGATGGGTTTGTGGGTGGTTCTGTAGCGAGAAGCAAGATGAGGGAAGTTCGAGATGTTCAAGCCTCAAGTGCCCAAGAGAGTCAAGGATAAGTATGCTGTACATCCTGTGACTAAGAAGCACTTAAAGAAATTGGTATACAAGCCAGTGCGATGTGAAACTAAGATTCCCCTGAGCAAGTTATCTCAGGATATTCTTGGTGACATGTGGTACTGTTATGTAGATCCAAAGACGGGCGAGGCTGTCATGGGTAAAGGACGTTCAGAGAGTGGGAACCTAGTGCCAAAGGAGCTGATCAGAATATTTGATGAAGTTTGCTTCATCAACTTTTCTGTGAAAGATCTGGAGGTACTAGCAGAACACTATTGCGTCTACACGGATGAGTGGACAAAGCTCCTTACTTCTAAATACGACAAGGTGATTAAGTTCTGCCTTGATTACAAAAGATCAAGCGCTGTGAAGACTGAAGCTGTGAAGACCGAAGACTGAAGATTATCCAGAGCTGTTGTCAAGGGGGAGTTTGTTGAAGCACTTTCCTGTGACAAACACTCTGGATAGATAGATTCTTAGTCTTAGGTTGTTTTGTCTTGTTTGTAATTGTCTTTGTATGTAAGAGTCTTTATGTATTAGTTTATCGAGTTGTATTTACTTTTACATATTGAATGTTGCAGAATTCTCTAAGTGTTTTGCGCACTTGTAAGTGCGCAGGAGAAAGCTCCTGCGTACCTGGCAAGTACGCAAGAGTAACTATGCGTACTTGCTAAGTACGCAAGAGCATTTTGCCCTGCGCACTTGCTAAGTGCGCAGGCATCAGGTCTTGTATAAATAGGATAGGTTGACAGAAGTTAAGTACGCAGGCTTTAGTGCAACTACGCAGATTGTAATCTCAGTGCTTTTCTCTGTAACCTTCAAGTGTTTATAATACAAAGGACGTTTAAAGTGTGTTCTCTTGTCGGTTTACTTTGTTTAGCTAGACTCTCTGCCTAGTCACTGGCATTCCGCACCCGGTCCGACTAGTAGACCCACTTGCATGTGACGATCCGCCACACCCGAGGGACCTACAAAAGTTAGATTTGGTAGTTTCGATAGGTTGCTTCTGTCGAAACTTGGTAGTTTCGATAGGTTGCTTCTGTCGAAACTTGGTAGTTTCGATAGGTTGCTTCTGTCGAAACTTGGTAGTTTCGATAGGTTGCTTCTGTCGAAACTTGGTAGTTTCGATAAGTAACTTAGGTGTAATCTTAGCTTCGGATCGTGGGCTTATATCGAAACTATGGTAGTTTCGATGGGTATGCATATATCGAAACTGAGTAGTTTCGATGGGTCTGCACATATCGAAACTACTACACTTATCGAAACTAAGTAGTTTCGATGGGTCTGCACATATCGAAACTAAGTAGTTTTGATGGGTCTGCACATCGTCTTCCCCAAAAATCTGAAGTTTTTGCATGCAAGTCTGATCGAGTCAATATCTAAATTTTTCTTTGATCACAACGTTCGTTTTTCATTCTAGATGCTATACCTAAGTTCACTTTCAAGTTTCATCCGCAAAATCGTTATCTTTTTAGCCAAAACCCGAAACTTCCCAAAACGAACAAAAACTCATAATGTGGTCGAATCGTTACCTGAATTGTAATTCTGATTCGGAGGTTTTGCTCACGGGCTCAGCTGTAACGTGCTCCTCCAATCTCGTGATGATCCGTTGACTTTCTCTCTCTAGACTCGAGCTTTCCTTTCTCTCTCTAGAACTGTGTGAGTGTGGAATGAGCAGGGAAGAGGGCTGCCTTGCCTTATATATATACCTGGGCTTCCCTCGGCCCATTGAAGCCGAGCCCAAGCCCGCTCCCTTATGTTTAAACATTCCGACTAAATCACCGGTCTCGCTATATTTATTCGTTCTATTATTTTTGGGATGTTACAAGTCTACCCTCCTTAAAGAGGTTTCGTCCTCGAAACTGTTCATACGTTAAACAATTGAGGGTATAGTCCCCTCATCTCGTCTTCTTTTTCCCACGTAGCTTTCGACCCTTTTCTGTGCTTCCATTGTATATTGACTAACGGTATCTACTTATTGCGTAGTCGTTTCTCAGCTCGGTCGAGAATGGCTATCGGTTCCTCTACATAATTTAGACTGTTATCCACTTCGATCTCGTCGTAAGGTATGTGAGCTGTGTCGTCAGCTAGGCACTTGCGTAAGTGTGACACGTGGAACGTAGGGTGTATTTCTCTAAGCTCAACGGGTAGGTCGAGTCTGTAAGCAACTTGACCCACTCTCGCTAGAATCTTGAAAGGTCCGATAAACCTTGGACTTAGTTTGCCACGCTTTCTGAATCGGATGATTCCTTTCCATGGTGATACCTTTAACAGTACCATGTCCCCTACTTGAAACTCTAAATCCCTTTTTCTCTTATCCGCGTATGATTTCTGTCTGTCTTTTGCGGCTTTCATTCGAGCCTTGATTTGATCAAATTTCTCAGAAGTAGCTTTGACCACTTCGAGACTTGCAAAATCCTTCTGTCCAATTTCCCCCCAACAAACCGGGGTCCTACATTTCCTTCCATACAACATTTCAAATGGCGGCATGCCAATAGTTGAGTGATAGCTATTGTTATATGAGAATTCTGCCAATGGTAGGTGGCTGTCCCAGCTCCCACCGAAGTCAATGATACAGGCCCGGAGCATGTCCTCCAAGGTCTGAATGGTCCTTTCAGATTGACCATCGGTTTGAGGGTGGTAAACGGTGCTGATGTTCAGTCTAGTGCCCATTGCTTCATTGAATTTCTTCCAAAACCTTGATGTGAATCTAGTATCCCTGTCGGACACAATTGACAGCGGCATACCATGTCTGCTCACAATTTCCTTGATAAATACTTTTGCTAGTCTTTCTGACGAAGAGGTCTCGCGTATTGGCAAGAAGTGAGCACTTTTCGTCAAACGGTCGATGATCACCCAAATGGTATCATTGCATTTAGCTGTTCGCGGTAGCTTGGTAATGAAGTCCATTGTGATCTCTTCCTACTTCCATTCCGGTATAGGTAAAGGTTGCATTTTACCGCATGGTTTCTGGTGCTCGGCCTTAACTAGTGAACACGTTAAGCACTTGTTCACGTATTCAGTCACATCACTCTTCATGCCATGCCACCAGTACTCTTTCTTCAAGTCTTGATACATTTTGTTTGTCCTGGGGTGGATAGAATAACGAGACTTATGGGCCTCATCGAGTATTTTGGCTCTAAGCTCGCCAATCTTAGGTATCCACATCTGGCCAAACCTAATTCATACTCCGTATGCATTTGCATCTAGGTTCCCTTGTTGTCCTCCTATTCTTTCCCGTTTCACATTTCTTTCTAACAGTGCTTCATCTTGTGCCTTTGATATTTCACCCATCAAGTGTGGTGTTATAATCAGCTGACACGCTTTGATCCGGATAGGTGCCGATTCTTCCTTTCTACTTAAAGCGTCAGCCACTACGTTTGCCTTGCCTGGATGGTACAATATCTCACAGTCATAGTCTTTCAGTAGCTCTAACCATCTCCTTTGTCTCATGTTTAATTCCTTTTGTTCGAAAAAGTACTTCACGCTTTTGTGATCGGAGTAAATGGTGCATTTAACTCCATACAGATAGTGTCTCCATATTTTCAACGTGAAAACTACTGCTGCTAATTCTAGATCATGTGTTGGGTAGTTAACCTCGTGAATCTTTAGTTGCCGCGATGCATAAGCAATTACCTTTCCTCGTTGCATGAGTACGCACCCTAAACCCTGCCTTGAAGCGTCAGAGTAGACTACCAAGTCTTCATTTCCCTCAGGTAGTGTTAAGACTGGAGTTTGGGTTAATCGTGCCTTAAGTTCCTCAAATGCGTTGTTTTGGGTTTGACCCCATTCATATTTCACTTCCTTCCGTGCCAGTTTAGTTAGTGGCGAGGCTATCCGTGAGAAATCTTGAATGAACCTTCGATAGTAGCCTGCCAATCCCAGAAAACTTCGTATCTCTGTTGGTGTCTTTGGGACGTTCCATTCCTTTACTGTCTCAATCTTTGCAGGATCTACCATGATTCCGTTTGGGTTTATTACGTAACCTAGGAATTGGACTTCCCTAAGCCAGAACGCGCATTTGGAGAACTTTGCGTATAACTTTTCCTGCTTTAACACCTCCAGAACCTCTCTTAGGTGACAGTGGTGATCACCCTCGCTTTTTGAATACACCAGTATGTCATCTATAAAAACTATCACCGATCGATCCAACATTGGTCGACATACTCTATTCATCAAATCCATGAACGTTGCTGGTGCGTTGGTCAATCCGAAGGACATCACGAGAAACTCATAATGCCCATAACGCGTGCGAAACGCGGTCTTTGGTACGTCTTCTTCTCTTACTTTCAACTGATGGTAACCCGACCTAAGATTGATCTTTGAGAACCAACTCGCACCTTGCAGTTGATCAAAAAGGTCGTCTATTCTAGGTAGTGGGTATTTGTTCTTTACTGTTCTCTTGTTCAATTCGCGGTAGTCGATGCACATGCGCATACTGCCGTCCTTCTTCTTTACAAATAGTACCGGAGCGCCCCATGGTGAGATGCTCGGTCTAATAAATCCTTTCTCGGTTAGTTCCTCTAGTTGAGACATCAATTATTTCATTTCTGACGGAGCCAATCGGTAGGGGGCTTTGGCAACGGGCTCAGCTCCTGGCAGTAAGTCAATCTGAAATTCTATTTCCCGATCGGGTGGTAACCCAGGTAGATCCTCAGGGAATACTTCCGGAAAGTTACACACCACGGGTACATTCTTGAGTTCATTCATTTTCGTTCTATCATCAATAACATATGCCAGAAAAGCTTCGCAACCGCGCCTCATGTAACTTTCGGCCTTAATCATCGAGATGATGTTCGGCATCGTGCAATTCCAATCCCCATAAACCGTAATTGGGCTGCCGCTTGGAGCCTTGAGGTGTATCCTCTTACGTTTACATATGATTTGAGCTTCGTTGGCAGCTAGCCAATCCATACCCAATACTATATCGAATCCTCCTAAGGTGAGAAGGAATAATCTAGAAGGAAACTTATGTCCCTCTATTCTATGATGCAATCCTCTGTTACTTGGAATACTGCCAAATTTTTACCAACGGCAGTTTGTACGCTAAAGGCCTTTACTATGGTGTTGATAGAGCAATCCAGTTTACGACTAAATGCATTTGATATGAAGCTTTTACTAGCACCAGAATCGAATAAAATAGCAGCACGTTCATCATTAACTAGAAACGTACCTGACACGACATCAGGATTTCCCCTTGCTTCTTCCTCAGTTAAGGCATAGGCTCGAGTCCTAGCCTGCGGCTGTTCCTTTTCCTTGTCTTTTCCTGAACCAGATTGGCCGGCCTTCCTGCAGTTCTTCGTCAGATGTCCAAACAATCCACATACTAGACACTTGACGTCTCTTACACATTCTCGAGAGAAGTGCCCCGGCTTCCCGCACTTATAGCATGTGGTGGTGCCGATTTTACATTCGCCAAGATGTTGCCTTCCACATTTCTTGCATGTTTCATATTCATCCGACCTTGGCTTCTTAGTTTCAGTTGTTACGTTCCCTCTTTCGGTGCCTCTAGACGGGTTCTCCCACTTTCTCTTTTGGGTCTCTGTTGGTGGGTCCTCATTGGCATAATCGTCGTAGACGATTCCGCTCAGATTCACTACCGACTCGAAGGTCGAGGGTAGGTTAGCTTTTACATGAACACGGACCCGTTGTGGCAATCCCTTAACATAGTACTTGATCAAACGATCTTCAGTTTCCACCAGGTGTGGTACTAGTTGAGCCAGTTCATTGAATCTTGATGTATACTGGCGATGAGTCTTGTTGCCAGCCTTGAAGTTCAGGAACTCGTTCTCCACACGATCGATTTCATTCTGTGGGCAGAACTTTTGAATTATGAGCTTTTTCAAATCTTCCCACGTCATCTTGTTGATAGCATTGGGTGACTTAGTTCTTTGAATGTTCCTCCACCAACTCAGTGCTTCGTTGGTGAAAGAATGAGCAACGTACTTAACAGCTTGGTCTGGTCGACACTCGCTGATGTTGATGACAGCGTTCATCCTCTCGATCCATTCGAACGTGGCCACCGAATCCTTGGTTCCATCAAACTTAGGTGGGTGTCCGTCCTTGAATCCTTTGTAAGTACACCCACGATTGCTTGATGCCACTTTTACTTCATCCCCGTCACTATCATAAATTTTCTCTTCATTGTTCCCTTCATCCTCTTCTTTGCTTTTCTTTATTGCCTCGGATAGTAGATCAGGCAATACCTTCTTCAAAGTGAGAACAACTTCACGAGCAATAGCATCCCTGACTTCAGGTTCCAACTGTATAGGCCCTGGACTGTCGTCCCTAATTGGGGTCACTTCTGTTTCGTGCACACTTTGGGTGTGCTCTGCGTGCACACTCTCTTCTTCTTCAATTCTTTGGTTCAACGGAGGTCTACCTCGTCGGCCAGTGCAACCGCCACGAGGTCCTGTTCTTCCTCCACCAGCCATAGCTCTTAATTTCCTGATAGTTAAAAAGGGAATACATCAATGTCATTTCTTCAGATCGTAGTTTCGAACAGTACGAGCAAGGTAAATTCTTAATTACAGTGACCGGTTTGTGATTACTAATTTACATTGCTTTTCGGGTTCAAAACTCTTCAAATCAGTCATGGCATTAACATCTATTTGTTCTAAGTTATGGTATCTATTCTTATGCAAGAGCATTAACTATATTACTTACTTACCGTGCTGGCGTTGGCGTTGGTTACCCATACTGACATCCGTGCGTTGGTCCCATTGTCAGTTTGAGTCCAGACAGTTAAGGATGTCTGAATCTCTCAAACTATTGCTCTGATACCAACTTGTAAGGCCCCTTTCCATGGTAACCTCACTCGTTGGATTTACTCATAAACATAGTCATAAATACTGAACTTAGATTAAAAACATTCATCATTCAATTACATATCATTCGTCATTCAATTACATAACATAACATAACTTGACAGCGGAAGTCTTAACACATATATTAAAGTGGGATGTCAGTCTTGTGTCGGGTAACCTTCACGCCATCGCACGACCTTTTCTTCCTTTACCTGAAATGTATACTAAAAGTCAGCTAACGCTGGTGAGTTCTAGTTTAAAACTATTAAGTATGATCATTCTTTTCTTTATAAGTATACATAATTATATACATACATTTCTACAAATACGTATTCATAGCTTTTACTTTTCTTTCTTCATTCTTATGTGATTACATAGATATGTATTCACCTTTTCTTTCTTTATTCTTATGTGATTACATAGATATGTATTCACCTTTTCTTTCTTTATTATTCATTAGTCATACACATAAGGGTGATCAACCCATCTTACGGTACGTATATCACAAAGACATACGCCCTTGAGCTACCGTCGTAGCCCTTTTACTCGTCCGGTCCTAGAAACCGTCCGCCTTAACTTTGGTCCGACCAACCTTCGGCCGTCCTTCTTTACCGTCCTACCGTCGTAGTCCGTCATATTCGCCCGTCTGCCCTAAGGCATCCGTTTCCCACTTGAACTAGATATACAGCCGAATATTGATTTAGCGACTTACTCCACCGTAGTGGCCTTTATTTAGTCTACCTTTCTAGACTTTCTTTCCTAGCTGCATAGTAGTCAAGTGGTCGTCCGTCTACCGTAGTAGTCGTTAGCTTCGTTTCCGTTCATAACGTATACATACATTCTTAACATGCAATATATGTTTATAAAGCAAGATTTCATTATTTACGTTATACCATTCTTTCATTTATTCTTTGTAAACATACGTGTCGTTCTTTGTTCGTAGTTCATAATTCATTTTCATATGTATCTACACATATACCTTATTATATCACGTATGATCACATTGACCTTCATATTATTTATTCATTTAGTGTATACACTTCAGCCCCAAAACATTTATAAATCATTGCACATAACATAGAAAGGGGGGCACATAGAACTCACCTGATGAGTAGTTTCTGAAATACACTAAGCTGGCTACTGAGCGTCACTAATGTCACTCACGATCTGTATAATAAAGTCATACTCGTAAGGTAGTGCTCCTACATGACATTAGACATTACTATGCTTGAACTTAGTAGTTTCGATGGATTTGCTTTATCGAAACTTGGTAGTTTCGATAGGTTGCTTCTGTCGAAACTTGGTAGTTTCGATAGGTTGCTTCTGTCGAAACTTGGTAGTTTCGATAGGTTGCTTCTGTCGAAACTTGGTAGTTTCGATAAGTACCTTAGGTGTATTCTTAGCTTCGGATCGTGGGCTTATATCGAAACTATGGTAGTTTCGATGGGTATGCATATATCGAAACTGAGTAGTTTCGATTTGTCTGCACATATCAAAACTACTGCACTTATCGAAACTAAGTAGTTTCGATGGGTCTGCACATATCGAAACTAAGTAGTTTCGATGGGTCTGCACATTGTCTTCCCCAAAAATCTGAAGTTTTTGCATGCAAGTCTTATCGAGTCAATATCTAAATTTTTCTTTGATCACAACGTTCGTTTTTCATTCTAGATGCTATACCTAAGTTCACTTTCAAGTTTCATTCGCAAAATCGTTATCTTTTTAGCCAAAACCCGAAACTTCCCAAAACGAACAAAAACTCATAATGTGGTCGAATCGTTACCTGGATTGTAATTCTGATTCGGAGGTTTTGCTCACGGGCTCAGCTGTAACGTGCTCCTCCAATCTCGTGACGATCCGTCGACTTTCTCTCTCTAGACCCGAGCTTTCCTTTCTCTCTCTAGAACTGCGTGAGTGTGGAATGAGCAGGGAAGAGGGCTGCCTTGCCTTATATATATACCTGGGCTTCCCTCGGCCCATTGAAGCCGAGCCCAAGCCCGCTCCCTTTTGTTTAAACATTCCGACTAAATCACCGGTCTCGCTATATTTATTCGTTCTATTATTTTTGGGATGTTACAACATGGGTTCGAAACCCACAAACACCGGACCTTTTTACGAAAGCCTCAAACCCAAACCCGGTTCCCATGTAGATCCGCGTTAATACATTTAGGAACCATTCTATTACACGGGAGTGTCCACTGGTCTAGTGGCCTTTGCGCACTAACCATACAGAAACCACCCGGGTTCGAACCGGGTGGTCTGCATTATTTTTTTAAAATCATTTTTAAAGCTCCGAAAATTATAAAAAAATTATTTTTATAAACTTTACAAATAATAGAACAGTTTGAAACCAATTTTATAATTTTTACATAAAAATCCCTATTTTTATAAAATTATGTATTGAATACTCAATTAAAAATTTTGTATTTATTTTGAGTAAATTATTTATAAAATTTGGGGACAATTTTATAAACACTTTATACAAAGTTTTATAAAAATTTAAACTTTATTTTAACACAATAAAATCAGATTTTTAAATTTTTGATATGAATTCATTTTATTTTGAAATTATAACAAAAAAAATTTGTACATTAAATAATTAATACAAAAATTTAAATATTTAAATTTATTTGCCAAATAAAAACAATTGATTTAATAAAATTTATAAAATATTAACTTTGTTTAAAACGAGCAAATATTTATTTTTAAATGGTAAATAAATAAATAAAAGTTATTTATTATAAAGGTAAATGTATATTTTACTCTACACATAAATATTATTTACACAACTCCATTTTTACACATCTTTATAAATGAATATCATTTTTACACGTCTTTATAAATAAATAAATAAAGCAAAATTATTTATTTAATTTATATTTAAGATAATTCACACACTAATTTTATAACTAAATTACTAAATAATAACTATTTAATTTATTTAGTTATTCAAACCCTAATCTAATTATTCTAAGACTATTCATTTAAATTTCTCATTTTATAAAGCACCTCATTCAAGTATGAACCACTAACACCTACAACTCCAACTCTTGATACACACATCCAATTCAATCCTAGACTTAAACATAGACTATTGTACCCACTATTAATTCAATATAGAGTTGCAAGGATCATTTTGCTACCTAGTCTCACGTGGTAGCTACACATTCGTTTCAAGTGAGTATTACATAGCCCCTTTTACTCTTTTACACTTTTTGGGGTGAAACATGAACTCTATACACACAATTGATTACATTTACACAAACTACACAAATCCTCTTTACATTCATGTATACAAAATTTGAGCTTTATGTTAGAGTACTAGGTGTGTTAACTGTTTGTGTGCAATTTATGTGCAACCATTAACTATTCAAGCCGACGGTTAACAATGATAGATCTATTGAGTCTGACAAACCTACCCAGATTGGGGTGATTGTTACCGACAACACAATTTGCATGCTAGTTACAAAGGTTTGATTGTACTTTGGTTACACAATAGCTGCTCCCCATAAATGCTTTATTTTATCATGTTATGTAAGGATTTGATTATTCACATCTATACATTATCTATGTATAAACCTGTGTATGCTCACCAACTTTTTAGTTGACTTTATTTTATTCATGTTTCAGGTGCTAATGTGTGAGTTTGATCAAGACATGCTACACATAGGCTTTGGACTTAGTTAAATTTAAATAAAGAATACTATGTATTTCATTTATGTACTTTCTTGAATTTGGTTGTGTTTGAATTGTTTGAAATGAAATTGATGATTAAATATTGAAATCTAGTCAACCTTGTGATCATGAACTGTCTACATGTCCCGCCCCGACGCTTTTCGCCGTCGGTTGGGGTGTGACACTTGGGCCTTGTTCAACTACTTCCTTCTTATTCTTTCCTTCTTCCTGATTCCTTATCAGGTTGGTGGTTAATGATGCCCCCAAATCCATGGCATCATCAAGATTTTCACAATGTTCGACCTTCACCATGTCGCGGATCTCTCCTATCAAACCCCAGATATAACGCTTGATCAGGTTTGATTCAGGAGTAGCTAGATGTGGAAATATCCTAGCATATTCCAAGATTTTTGTGGCATACTCTTGGTGATTTGTTCCGATCATTCTTAAACTTAAAATTTTTCCTTCAATTTGTTCCCGTTCATTCTGGGAACCTACTTCTGCCCTAAAGGCACTCCAGCCCATTGCGTAGGCTGCGTCTCTGCCTTTGGCAGCAACAATATTGTTGCACCATTCTAAGGCTTGATTCTAGAATAAATTAGAACCATATAGAACTTTATCTTCCTCGGTGCACTTGCTAATAGCTAGTACAGACTCCGTGTTCTCAATCCACCTTAATGTGGCAATTCCTCCCTCCTTGCCAGAAAAATTAAAAGGTTTACAATCTTGAAACATCATATAAGTACAACCAACTATCTTCCTCTTCTTTGCTAAATGACCATAATTATTACCCATACTCTCATCTACAGAGGAGTTATGGTAGTATTCTTCCTTTGTAGTCTTTTTAGATTTGTGAGAAACGGAACCCTTTGGTTCAAGAGTAAAAGGTTTGGATTGAGTAACTATTTGGGTTTGACGAGAATGAATAGATTGGGGAATTGAGGGTTGAATAGATATTCAGTCAGCTTGTCTCTTTTGAAGCACAGTAAGAATCATTGGAAGATAATCCTTGATTCCTTATATTATCATATTTTGGAGTTCTTTTCGAGACTCATTATTATCAGCAGCATTATCAATTACTGCTTGCTTTTTCTTGCCTCTGGTATTTTGAAAAGGTCCGGTTTCTATAGACATTCTATCAAGAAAACAATACTTGAATTAAAATGGAACTTTTATTGATAAAAATATTTACATGAAAGAAATACATATAGAAATCATTGTTTCTAAAAGTTTCTAAAATTATTTTCTTCAAGAGCTTGAACTAAGAGAGCATTCCGAGCTTTAATTTATGTCTATTCTCTTTCTAATTTAGCTATTCGATTTAACAGCATTTGCTCTCTCTCACTTCCTGACGCATTCTCATTTATATGCGGAGCAGGAATAGGAATCATCTCATAGTAAGGAACATAAGGAATATTGGAATCAGCACGCTTTGCTTCTTCAGGATCATATTTATTTTCATAAGGGATTTTGGCGTATCTCTCATGAAAATTTTGTGGGTAAGCAGGAGTGATGTTATAGTTTCCTATGTCTCTGAGGCTTCTGAAAGTAGAACTTTCAGTTTCCTCATTTAGTTTTATAATTGTTTCATTCGTTTTATGATCAAAGTAATTAGCAGGAGCGAATTTACGAAGAAAACTAGGACCTTTGCCTTTTCCAACCATTCTAAAATTAAAAACAATGATATTTTATTATCAAAACATATATTACAATCAAAGTAAAATACAACAAAATTTCAATCCTTCATTAGTTCTTTCCCTAAGGTCTTTAGATCCTTTCCATACTCATATACTTGCTTCCCATAAAATTGGGTTCTTTTCTTATCCGTGATTTTCTTCTTTGTTATCTCGTCCGTTTGGCATAACGAACGATCTAAAAATTTGATATAGGAAGAAGGCATAGTATACTTATAACCATATTTAGGAGGAGGATCACGAATACCCATTAACATATCGTTATAAGCGTGATGACATTCTGGTGGTGATTGGAAGTAAGCTTAGTAAAGATCAACAAATGGATCATATGTGACCGGGGATCCAGAGTCATAGGATTGATAATCAGAACTGTTTGAGATAGGGTTATTGAAAGGATAATCATTAGGGTTTTCAGAAACATATTGATATTGGGGATCTTTAGAAGGATCTTCTTCAGATGACTGAATCTGACTGGATTGTGCCTCATTACCTTGCACAGGATGGGCAGCAGTATTACAGTTGCTAAAGTCTGATCCCATATCCATCCATTGGCTGGAAGAGTGTTGGGATTGTGGGTGGTATTCGGGAGAAATAGGGAGTACAGCAAACGGGTCGTCATTATAGTAAGGGTAAACATATAGGATTCTGTTGTGATCCAAGAGGATGGTATTCCGGGGATTCTTGCTTAATGGAACGATTAGGATCATAATACGGAATAATACTTCCTTCAAACATCTGCAATCTTAATAGATTAGTACTTATTTTATTTTTAAGACGTAGATACTAGAGCCAATATCTTAATCTTAACTAAATCTCTACAAGGATGGTTATATTCCCAGAGTACTACCTCCAACAGTCATGTTCCCAGGTAAGAGCGATGGGTCTAGGAGAGATTTATACACCACTCTTTCCTTAGACAGAACACTTCCATTTGTTAGATAACTACATACCGGTCAGAAGGTCACCTTGTTTTTGTAGGTCCCGGGAGCCTCGTCGCGCAGCGGAAATACATAGATGTGTTCTAGGATTTGTGTGGGAACCAAGAAAAGAGACAGCGAAACACGAACAAAGACAAAAGATAATGAAACGATACGTAATCCATAACATAGAAATCATCCCGTATTACAGATGACATACCGAAAGAGCACACATCTCTCATCTAAGCTCATGGTCCAGGGGCGGGAGAGCTCGTCCCGCCCGGACACCTCTCAACCTTGTTCCAGAAGTTCCACCTACAAATGAAGACAAGTCTTCTATTTATAGGGGAAAGAACAATACATGCGTACTTGTCTAAGTACGCAGGGTTTGGTCATGCGTACTTGACAAGTATGCAAGGTAAAAGCCTTGCGTACTTACTAAGTACGCAGGACCAAACTGGTGTGCAGGCTAAGTACTCAGGAACACCTTCCTGCGTACTAGCCGCGTACACCGATACATAGAATTTTATCTATAGTTACTAAAACATGCTTCTACAAACTCCCTCTTAACTATAGCATCAAATTCTATCTATCTCTAACACTGATATGCATCAGTTTATAAAGAATGGCCTAACAGACTCCCTCTAAACTAATGACATCAAGCGTCTTTTGGCGAGACTTGATCTTTTGGCATTCCACTTGAGATCTTCAAATCTTCAAACTCCAGTCTTCAGTTGCCGAGTGATGACAAACCCGACTCCCTCTTAACTGTAGCTTGCATTGTTGACCAAACCAAGTGCTTCAATAGGAACCAACTAACCCAACACACCTCATTGTAGTTCATCCTCTCAGCAGTAGCTTGCTCCACCCTGACTTAGAAATCTGAGTCTGACAATGTCTTCCTGGACAGGTAACACTAGTAGCCTAAGGCATCTCCAAATCAACTGGCATATGATAGGGAGTTTGAATTTCCAATAACCTGCATCATACTAATCATCTCCCATAGGAATTCTAGTACAATAAACTTAAGTCTTCAACCAGATGTGTCCAACTCTATCCTGTATCTTCACAATTCAACCAAATTCTCTAAGATGTTCATTTCCAATATCCCCTTTCAGTTTAAGCTCCACCTGACTAGACAAGAAACAAGGGAATGTTTCCTATCCCATCGACCAATGATAACAGGTTCCATCTTCAACTAATAATGTTGAAGCACTTTTGTGCGACAAACACTCTGGATATTTTCTTAGCTTTTGTACTTGTCTTGTATGTATTAGTCTTTGTATGTTAGTGTCTATATGTATTAGTTATCGAGTTGTAATTACTAATGTATGTTCTTGTCGTCTGATTTCTCTAAGTGTTTTGCGCACTTAGCATGTGCGCAGGAACTACTTCCTGCGTACTTAGCAAGTACGCAAGATTACTCTAGTATCATATGTTAAGTGCGCAGAGATCAGGTCTAGTATAAATAGGATAGGTTGACATAAGTTATGTACGCAGTCATTTGCACTCAGTTGTATTCTCTCGGTAACCTTCATGTTTATAATAGACAGAGTTTGAAAGTGATTTCGTTGTCGGTTATGCTTGTGTTACTTGATTCTCCATCTAGTCACGAGCATTCTGCACCCGGTCCGACTAGTCACACACCCACAAGTAACGATCTGAGACACCCGGGGACCTACAAGTGGTATTAGAGCTTAGCTCTTGATTTCGAGTGTTGTGAGTGTGTTAGGAGCATCTTCTACACATCCTACAGAGATTTCGAAAGCAAAAGTGTGTGTTTTTGTTGATTTTTATGATTAAATAGGGGTAGCTCTAGAGCACTATTTTAGAAGCAAAAATACTCAAAAACCGACTTTTTGTTGTGTTTTTGAGTGTTTTGAGCAACAAAGGTTGGTTAGAAATGAGTTTCTGACCCTTTGGCTCATTTTGTTTGGTTATATCTTCAACTTTTTCTGTCTCCGGTGAGATTCCAGTGACCGGAAAAAGTTGGTGAGGGTTGGTGAAAAAGTGACTTGCGTACTTACCATATTTGGCAACAAATACAGTCTTGTTGTGTACTTACCAAGTATGCAAGACCATATTTGCTGCGTACTTAAGTGATCTCCTGCGTACTTTTCAAGTACGCAAGAGCAAATTCTAAATACGCAAGACCAGGTCTTTAAGTGCGCAAGACCAGATTCAAGTGCGCAAGTTGTTTTGATTTTTTCTGAAAATTGACTAAGTGTTTCACTATGGTAAATCTTCAGAACCTCGGTAACCTACTTAATTATGACAATGAGATTGGAACCCCACAGAAACAACTAAAGCTGCTTAACGTAAATGATTACTCAAACTGGAAAGCATGCTTTGAGCATTATATCTCATACACCGATTCTTCACTTTGGATACCCATTATAGAGGGTTATAAGCATCCCACATATACATATCTTGATGAGGATATTCCCAAGCCTATCTCCAAACTTGATGAAGAAGAAAAGAAAGTTTATAACAGATAGAAGAAGGCACACAGATCTATTACTATGGCCTTGAACAGGGAGTTATTTCACAGCTTTAGAGGATACGATAACTTCAAGGATCTCTGGAAGGCTTTGCATAAGAGATTCGAGGGAAATAGCGACATCAAGAAGAGTAAGAGGGATCTTCTTAGGAAGCAGTATGAGTGCTTCTGATACCTGGAGAATGAATCTACAGATGAACTTATATCTAGAATCTATCATCTACAAACTGAGTTAAAAGCTTTTGAGCTGAAGTATCCCGATGAGGAATTAGTTGAAAAGTTTCTGGATGCGTTACCACCAAAGTTTGAGATGTATACCACTCTGCTGAGACAGAACCCCAAGTTCTATGAGTTGATGATTGAAGAAGCAATCGGTAAGGTTCAAGCACACGATATGAATCTTAAGAGAAAAGAAAGCTCAGGGAGACCTCAAATCCAAGACCCTTCTATGTATTATGGGACGTCTTCCATAGCTAACTCATCTGGTTCAGGAATTGCCTTATTCTCAGGGAACTCTCATGAGGAGGATAACTCAAATGTCTGTGGTGGTCATGCTTGCTATGCAGCATCTGGATCTGGTTCTGGTTCTGGATCTCATCACCAGAATTCCTTAAGAAATCCTTCTCCCACATCTTCAGCTAACCAATCAGCAATAGCCAAGATAGCTGAAGATCATGTGGCTTTATTCTTATCATTCATGCTTGCCTATCTGAACTTCATTGGCGATAAGCTCACAGATCCTGAAACCATAGAAGAAGACTTCAATCAGGTGGATCCGGATGATATGGAGGACATGGATATTTAATGGAATATGGCCATGATCTTGAGAAGGGCGAAGCGTTTCCTGAATAGAACTGGTAGGAAGTTTATTGGTGGACATTCAAATGCCAAGGTGGGATTTGATAAATCCAAGGCCAAGTGCTACAAATGTAATAACTTTGGGCAATTTGCAAGAGAATGTCAAAAGGACAAAGCACCGGCCTTAGGATTCACTAGACCTAGCCAAGAAAACAATCAAGGGTACAACAACTCCAACAACCGCAATCAAGGTCAAGGTGGAACGCCCAATGCTTTGGTAGCACAACAAGACGACAACTTTGATTGGGGTGTTCATCTGGAGGATGCCATTATTGCTCAAACACAGGTTGGTCTCATGGCTGAGATTATGGAGATGATGGAAGCAGAGGAACAGGAAGCTTCTGTGGCTGACCAAGAAGAGTCTACAACTGCAGTTTCCCACATGGCTATTGGAGAGGCATCATGTTCATCTAATGAGGTAGATTCTAACTCTTTTGCTGTCATTTCTTGTTCCAAATGTCTAAGCTTAAAGGTTGAAAATTCTAATCTTCAAGACAAAGTTGAACCCCTTCGTATTGCAGCTTTAAGCTACAAAGAAAACTAAAAACGATACTAAGATTCAATTGAAACGTTGAAGAAAGAAAAACGTGATTATTCACTTAAAATCAGCGATCAACAGTTTCATTTGAATGTTGCGTACAAAGGGGTTAGAGAAAAGGAACAATGAGATCAACAAGATGCAAAATGAGATCTTGTAGTTGAAAGGTAATATTGAGAAGTTGAAAAATTCTCATTTTGTGGTGGAACACTACTAGTCGGTAGTGAGACAAGTGAATGGCTTAGGGTTGGGTACTAATGCCATTCCTCCACCAGTAAGCGGAAAATTTGTCAACGGCTTAATTGACATTGATTTGTCTTGACTTGATGAGTCCTCGAGTCGGATGATTCCTCTAACAAGGATGATTCCTCAAGTAAGGCTGACTCTGCATCTGATGAAGAGTTCCTTATTGCTTCTAATGATGGGTTTGAGAACATCTACCCTGAAGGAGTAGTCTCTGAGGAGTTGCTCGGTGAACAGAAAGTTAAGAAAAACATTATCAATGATAGTGATAATTGTATTTTGACAGAACCCGATATCGTTGAATCAAATGAAAAATTGAAAGTGATGTTTTATAGGGGATATAAAAACATTAATCAAGTTAAAAAGGAAGATTTTTTGGCTCATTATGTGCTTGGCTATCAAGAAAATATGCAAAAGTATTATATTCCCAAGAACCAATCATCATCGGGTCAAACTACTGTTCACCAAAAAACTTCTCCTGATCATCATGCTGAGTCATCTAATGCCAGATCTAATGAGCCTTACAGGAGGACTTACAAAGAAAAGAGAACTTTCTTTCACTGTGGTATGGTTGGTCACATCCTTATGAACTGCCCTGCTAAGAAACAAGGGAAACGGCCAATTGTTTCACAACCGGTTGTTATCTCTAAGTCACCACTAGTGAATAATTCCAAGAGTCCAAAAGAAAATGTGGTGAAACCACCAGCAAAACCTATGGTAAAGCCAAAGATCAAATCTGAGGCTGAACCATATGTTCCAAAAAGGGAAAAGCTATCTGCTAAACCTTGTGCTTTTACCTCTGGTAGTGCATCTACTGGTGAGAAACCTGTGGTTAAGCTTTCTAAGCCACAGAGGAGAAGAAGGAGAAAGAGATTGAGGAAGCTGGAACAGCTAGCTGGAATTCAATCAGGTGAATCTTCTATTATTTAATCTGGCGCTTCTGAATGCAAGCCGACTGTTCCAGTAAAACAAAAGAAAAGGTCCTGGAACAAGAAATCTAAAAGTTCTCAATCTCCTGGTCCCAAGTCTTCTAAAGATTCATCCATTTTTGACAGTCATGACTGTGAATTAATTGAGGTTGTTTATTTTGAGAAAGACGGACGACCCAAGACCACTATGGCTTGGGTCTCCAAATCTAATTAATTTCTTGTGACTCATGCAGGGACATCAGAACGGTACTATCTCTAATCTTTGGTATGTAGATAGTGGATGCTCCCCGCACATGACAGGCAACATGGCCCTGCTTCAAGATGTAAAACCATTCAGAGGCGGCTATGTGGCCTTTGCAGGTGAGAAGGGCGGCAATATTACTTGTCAAGGTGTGGTTTCAAATGGTTGTGTCAGCTTCGACAACGTCAACTACTGTGAGCAGCTCAAGCATAACTTGTTGAGTGTTTCTCAGATGTGCGACAAGGAGTACTCAGTTATGTTTGACAAGACAAAATGCATGATTCTCAAACCTGGTTTTGAAGTTCCTGAAGACTGGATTCTGATGCGAGCACCAAGGACAAACGACACTTATCATATTGATATGAGCGTGGCAACAACTACCTCATCAGTTGCTACTTGTTTGCTTACCAAAGCGACAGAGCTTGACTCAATCTTGTGGCATAGAAAACTCAGACACATTTCTTATCAAAAAATTAATCATCTTGTCTGAAACGATTTTGTAACCGGTGTTCCTAAGCTGAGATTTGCCATTGCAGATGACTACATGCCTTGTAAAAAGGGCAAACAGCAACGGAAGTCTCACAAGCCCAAGTTCCAAAATTCCATCGATACCCCTTTGGAGCTATTACATATGGATCTGTTTGGCCCCATAAGTATCAGGAGTATTGGAGGGAAGTCATACTGTCTGGTTGTAACTGATGATTTCTCATGTTTTTCTTGGGTGCATTTTTAGGTACAAAGAACGAGAGTGCTGACATTTTTCAATACCTGATCCTGAGCTCGGAATCTCTTTGCAAGTTGAAAGTTAGAAGAATAAGAAGTGATAACGGAACCGAATTCAAGAATAATTTGATGGAACTTTTCTGTCTCAAGAAGGGTATTTGCCACGAATTTAGTGCCCCGTACACAACTAAGCAGAGTGGAGTTGCACAACAGAAGAACAGAACACTAATTGGGACTGCAAGGACAATGCTGTCAAATGCAAAGCTTCCTGCCACTTTCTGGGCAGAACCAGTAAATACAGCTTGTCACGTTTTGAACAGAGTTCTAGTTGTGAAGAGGCACAACAAGACTTGCTATGAGTTGATCAACAATCGACCTCCTAATCTTGACTACCTAGTTCCTTTTGGTAGTCCTTGTTCCTTATTGCTACAATACAAAGACCGCAAGTCTAAGTTTCATGCAAAAGCGGTGGAAGGCATCTTCTTAGGATATGATGCCAACTCGCCTTGCAAGAGAGTGTACAATATAGGAACTCGTACTGTTGAGGAATGGTTCAAAGTGGATAGCATTCCACCAGAGCCAACCGGTCCAGCTTGGGGTTTTGATTATGATGCGCTATTCCAGTCTTTCAACCTTCCTGATTTGTCTGCCGATGATGCCGCAAATGTGTATGACTCCAGTTTCTCAACCCGTGCAACTGTACCGATTCTAACTCCCGATTCCAATGCTGCTCTACATCTGAAACTCATGATAGTGATAAAATTGAAGTTTTTCATGTTGATGGAAATGACGCTCAAGCTAATCCTAATATTCGTGTAGGAAATGAAGCTCCAGTTGATCTAATCAACATTGAATCTTCTTCTTATAGAACACAGGATATGGGGGAGTTGAGCACGAACCTCGATTCAGAAATTCAAGAACCGGATATACCAGAGACGAGAGTGCATAAGAATCATCCAATTGACAACATTATTGGAGATCCTCATGCCGGTGTTCAGACTCGTCATAGAACCATTGCTGAGAACACTAGTTTGTACTCTGAGATACTTGACACTGGTATCATGGAAACATGTTTGCATGCTGCATTCGTGTCCCAGTTACAGACGAAGAATGTAAAGGAGGCTCTCCCTGATAACTGCTTGATTGAGGCGATGCAAGATGTACTGTCTCAATTCCAAAAGTTGCATGTGTGGGATTTGGTTGACTTGCAAAGAGGCGTACAACCAATTGGAACCAGAGGGGTGTTCAAGTGTAAAATGGATGATCGTCATGTCGTAGTGAAGAATAAAGCAAGGTTGGTTGTTCAAGGATTTTATCAACAAGAGATATGCCCCAGTTGCTAGACTTGAGGCCATTCGATTGTTTCTGGCTTATGCCTCCTATGTCGGCTTCAAGGTCTATCAACTTGATGTGAAGAGTGCTTTCCTGTGTGAAAAAGTTCATGAAGAGGTCTATGTCACTCAACCTCCCGAGTTTGAAGATCCTCATAATATCAATAAAGTGTATAAGCTCGATAAAGCACTTTATGGTCTTCATCAAGCACCTCGAGCATGGTATGAGACGTTATCAAAACATATACTGTCAAATGGTTTTGACTGTGGACAGATTGACTCGACCCTCTATAGGATCGGTGAATACAAGATGGTTCTATTTTAGTTGAGATTGGCGGAAACAATCACAACTAAGCAATGTAAACAAGTAAATACGAAGAATACTGATAAATGCAATTTGTATTAAGCTTCAAGATTACAAGATTACAGAGAAAACTCTTTTGCAAAAAGCACACATATACAATGACTATAAGTACTACTTATATAGACTATCCCTTGATTCTAAGGATCAGATCTAACACAAGTCGTTGATCCTGTATTGAAGTTATTCTACATGTAACGACAATAACAACTACAAAAGTTATCTTTACTCAAACGTCTTCTTAGGCATCATTGCTCGAGACCTTGGAAGGAGAGCATCGTTGTCTTTTATTTTCTTGTACCATTGACATTCTTTCTGCGTGGAGTGTGTCAGTGGTGTAGCAGAAAGTTGTTAGTGGTAATGGTTGCTTTATCAAAGCCAGTCAGCTGCAACGTTTGATCTTCAGTGGAATGGCTATCAGCAGCAATGTTATTGATCAGCAGCAAGACATAACTGTCCACAGCTGCTGATGATATGCCTATCAGCAGCAACTTTGGTCTTCAGCAGATAAGGCTATCCGCAACAGATTTGTTCTTCAGCAGAATAAAAAGTATCCGCTGCAGATACGCTTATCCGCAATAGTTTGTACTTAGAGAATTTTGTAGCCATCAGTCTTTATTTCTACAAACACCCCCTAGACTGATGCTACCAAAACTCTCTTACTGCTTTTGCTGTTGAAGCTTTTCCTTGTTGCAGACTATCCTTTCTACCTCATATCCTCTTGGGTTCTGGCTGGGATTGTTTAGAGGAAGCTCAGATAGATTCTTTATGTCTTTGCTTGGCATTTTGAAGATGGCCTTGCTTGAACATATCATCTTCTGTCCTTTAACATGAATCAAGATAAACTCGTTGGTATCAGCCTTGAAGGACCAACTGGTGAATGGAGAATGGGTTTGAAGAGGTTTAGCATCAATGATTACATCTTTACTAGGGTTGAAGTGATGTTTTATCACTAGCAAAAGATGTCTCCCACCTTCATTCTCTAGCTTATGGGCTTCACCCAACTCCATCATTTTTCTGAGATCTGAGTCTGGGAGTTGTAGTACCTCATCAACAGATTTATAGACTGATCTTTTTAGTTCTTCCTTTCCCATGAAAACTTCAAACCATTTATCTTGACTGTTATAGAACCAGACAATTATTTCTCTTGAGTCTTCTAGTGTGATGGTAGGTTTGGTTTTCTTCTTGAAAGGCTGCTGATGAGGAGGAGCTGGGTGGATGGATTTGGACTTTGTGGGTGGAGAGGAGGGAGGTCTAGGATTAAGAGGAATAGGTTGTTGAACAGAGGAAGTGGTGGATGGGAGAGAAGGCTTGAGTTTCTTTTGTTTCCTTTCATCTTCTTGATTAATCACCCTCTTCTTTGAGCCTTTCTTCTCCAGTCTTTCTTCCTCTTCCTTCTTGACTTTAAAGTAAAGGGCTTGCAGGTTCATGAAACTCATGGGACCTAGCCTTTTTCCACTCTCTCCTCTAGCCTTTAGAAAGTCAATCATGACGTTCCTTTCTTCATGGGTTCTTCTGTTAAATGCAATGGTCTTCTTGGATTTCTGTTTGGCTTTTTCTTCTTCTTCAGCCTTTTTCTTAGTTGCCAATTGACCTTGCTGACCATGAAGGCTCTGTTGATTTCTTTATTTGATAGTTTCTAAAGGTAGTCTGCATCCTCACCTTGAGAAATCAGAGCCTCTATCCACTCCTCTCTCATTTCTTTGGCTAGTTCAGAATCAGTTATTCTGAACTTAGTCTCTTCCTTTTTCTTCTTCTCTCTTTCTTCTTCTTATTTATTGAATTGTTCCTGCAGCTGAAGAGCTAGAGCTTCATCTTCTTCTATTTGGAAAGCTGCAGGAATCTTGACTTTCAGATCATCCAGCTGCTTAGGATACAGCTGGATCTGTTATTCTCTAAAGAGAATGGCCGCTTTTCTTTCTTGATCTTTTCTTAATTCAGCCATCTCATCCTCTTCTTCTTCTTCTCTTCTTCTTCTTCTTCTTTCCTCCTTCTCCTTTTTCTCTTTTAATAACCTTTCTGCATCTTCTTCTGTCATAGGTCTCTTCCC
Source organism: Smallanthus sonchifolius (assembly GCA_023525975.1). Lineage (NCBI taxonomy): Eukaryota > Viridiplantae > Streptophyta > Magnoliopsida > Asterales > Asteraceae > Smallanthus > Smallanthus sonchifolius. The sequence goes on along the minus strand of CM042039.1, from coordinate 29,532,105 downwards.
CTTGTCTTTGCTGGATGCCTTTGCTTCAGCTTCATTGACCTCAACAGCAGATGTAAGAGATGCTGTTGGGATCTCAGCTTCAGCTTCATTGGCATTTTGTGGAATGGACTAGGGAAGGACATTTTCTTCATATTCTTCCCATTCAAGACCTGTCACTTCTTTCCACCCTTCCTTCACCTTTTCCTTTTCTCTTCTTTTGGATTCTTCTTCTGTGTTTAGTCTGACTATTGGTGAGGAAAGGAAGGATAGGTCTGAGTCAGAGTCGGAGGCATCTATTGCCAGTTGTCCTTCCTTTTCAAGCTGAGCTTTGATGGTTTTTATCATTGCTTGACTCTCTAAGGAATTTACGTTGCAGATGTGTGTTCTGAGCTCGAAGACCTGGTGAAGGAAGTCTGAATTTAGGAGTAGGATCTCATTGATGTTGATTGGGAGAGTTGATCCATTACTCAGGAAGAATGTGAAGCCAGAAGATCCAGTGCTCAACAATCCTAGCACTTCCAAATCCCTGACCACTTTGTTGTACAGAAATCTTCTCCAACATAGAATTTCTTCTTCTATTAAAGCACTGCTCCTGATCAAGGCAAGTCTTGGAGCCAGTCTTTGTTCTGATGTTGTTGAAGATTCTGCAAGGTGTTTAGGATAGGCCACCCTGTTTACTTCTTCTAAGAGCCTTTCAAACTAGGGAAGATTATCCTCCATCAAGACGTAGAACCTGTCGATTGCAAGTTCTGTTGAGAGATCTGTAGAGTTGTTGGTGCAGCTGGATAGGTACAGTTCAAGCACTTGGAGTGGATTTAGTGCATTCCAGTTTAGCTCTTCTACCCCACTGAACTCCTTTCCGATCCAGAATCTCTCAGTTGAACCATCATAACCCCAAGCTAGTATGGAGTCAAATTCTAGCTTATTTGAAGACAATGTGAATTGATGGGCAATGGTTTGTCTTGATATGGCTGCAGCAGTGGGAAGTATGAGGAATGATGAAGGTGTGTCTTCACTTTGACTTTAATTCTTTAGCACCTCATCAATAGCTCGGACAACTAACTTCCAATCCTCAGTGATATCTTCTTCTTCAACTACTGAGTCTGGCAAGTCATGAACTTGAACAAAAGCAGGTCTGAATATAGAACTTTGAAAGGCTGTCTGCTCTTGTATCCATTCGTTGAGGCTGTCAGCATCGTCTTCCACAGCAACTTTTTCCCCTTTTTTGGTTGCATCAGTGCACAGAGTCTGGTCAGTTTGAGTGCCCACTGAGACAAGGGATGGAGTAGTCACTGGAGGGCATTGATGGACTTCATGCATAGAGACTTGGTGCCTTGGTTTTGACACTTTGGCCTCTAGCATTTCCACCCTTGCCGTTAATTCCAAATTATGAAGTTTCAGTCTATCCTCATCCACAGTTTTGGAATCCTTGGATCTAGATAGGGCCTTAGGCCTAGCCTTTGAATCCCTATCACTCTGGTTTTCTTGGTACCTGGGATTCCTCTCAGTGAAGAGTGTTTGAAAAGAAACATCCTCACTGTGAGTTGTCGTGGTTAGGGTCTTAATGATGTTATCACTGTCCTCCTGATCAGTTGATGTACCAGGAGTAGTGACAGCCCTTTCCATATTCACTCTATCAGTACTCCCAGAGTGAACCTTCTTGGGTGAAGAACTTGGGTTAGGTGCACTAGCAGCCAAGTCAATTAATACCTCCGAGTGGTTGTTGGAGAAAGTATATCATCTTGACAAGGTGCCTCTGCACTTAAGTTCAGAGAAGAAAGATAATGAAATGGCTCAGAGGGTTGTTCTATGGATCCGAGATGTGATCCTGATCCTAATAGAGAAGCTTCCAAGGAAGTCTCTCTAATGATGTGGCTATCCCTTTTGATATTCTCAAAGGAATTTTGGGATTCTGAATGAGGGCTTTTAGGTTGGGATTAGGCTTTTGAGACAAGAAGAGAAGGAGTCTTCTTGCTCCTCTTTCTAGAATATTTTGCTGCAACTAGGGCCCGTTGTTGCAGTTAAACGATAAAATCAAAAACATATGTAAGTAATTTCTGTGCCTGTGCATCCTTAGTAGTATGCACAGGGGTTCGAACAGTGGAAGCAGATTGTTGTTCAGGATGTGAAGAGGAGGGTGTGGGACCAGTATCAGCTGGGATTGCTGAACTGTCACCCTAGGTACTTTGTATGTTCATCATTGTAGATAACAATGGAACATTGACCCCTGAGAACTTTTTGGAAACAGTTCTCATACTTTGAAAAATGTTACTTTTATGACCCAGCATAAGATAGATTTTTGATGGTTTTGAAAGCTCTTTTAACTCATTGTTAAAAACCTCCTGCAAGAACCTTGGGTACATATAAAATTGCTGCTTTGCACCCTCTTGAAGGTTGTATCTTAAACTTTCAAAGATGAGATGTGCAAAGTTGAATCCTTGGCCAGTAACCATACGGTGAATAGCAGAGGCAAGTGTAGAGCTCACTTGATGCCATCCACTTCTCTTCTAAGATATGCATTGTAGAAGAGTGTAGCATAGATACTTCCATGGGGGGACTATCAGGGCCTTCTCTATAGTGTACTCATTCTGGTTTCAAGTGTACCCTATGGATACAAGGGTCCTCATATAGACTTCTTGTGAGTATGAAATGGCGGCCCCCTCGTTTTGAAGCTTGAGGTGTTTTCGATGAGTAGCTTCAGAGATGGTGATTTCTTTGCCATCTACCTGGGCTTTGATTTGGGGTATCCCCTGTTTGGTAGAGAAGATGACAGATTTGTAGAAATCCTCCATGTGAGGAATGTAAATGGGTGGGTTGACGGTTAGGGCAAAATATATATTTGATCGACAAAGAAAATCAATCATATCATCGAACCCCTCGGACTTCTTCCCTTTTATTAAGTATGCTGTGAGGTTGTGGTATGGAGAAAACTTATCATCGGGACGGTTTATGTCTACCTCTACCATTTGTTTGGGTTTGGAGGGAAGGAAGAAGGTTTTGAAAGGTGGTTAAGTATGGAAGGCTTTGAATGCTTATGGAGGTTTGAGAGAAAATGATGAGGGTTAGGTTGAAATTGAATGTGAAGAGGTTATGAAAAAATTGATTTTAGTTATAACGGAAGAGGAGGGATAAAGCAAACTTACTTGTACAGTACAACCTCATTCTCCTTTTACTGTTACAGCTCTAATACACTATAGCAGTCATGGTAAAGACTGAAGGTAATTTTTACAGCGGGTAAAAGTTAATTTAGACTTATTTTTACCCATCAGCAGCAAACTTGGTTACTGCGGATTAGTTAAGCCTGTCCGCTGCAAGCTTGGTTGCTGATGGTTAAGTCTGTCAGCAGCAAACTCAATTGTTGCTGATGGATGCAATGATCTGCAGCAAGGATGTTGCTACTGACCGCTTTAAAGCTATCCGCTGGAAACTTGTTCCTACTGATAACTTAAATTAGTCAGTGGCAAAATCTTTGTTGCTGGTGGATGCACTAATCTGCAGCCAGGATGTTGCTGCTGACAACCTTAAAGCTATCCGCAGGAAACTTATTCCTGATGATAACTTAAAGCAGTCAGTGGCAAAATCTTTGCTGCTGATGATTAAACCTGTCAGCAACAAGAAATGGATGCTGCTGACTTATAACTTTTATTTATAACAAAAGATAAACACATTTACAAAAACAAAATTTTAGAGGCATATTTTAATCAAAGTTCATCATACCAATAGATTCAACTAAATATCTAAATCTAGCTTCATCAAAAGGTTTTGTAAACAAATCAACATAATTCTTATTGGTATGAACTTTGGTTAAAATAATTCTCTTTTTCTCAGCTTGATCTCTTATGAAGTGATACCTGATGTCAATGTGTTTTGTCTTGGAGTGCTGCACCGGATTGTTTGTGATTGATATAGCAATCATGTTGTCAATGTGAATTGGAGTTTCCATGAAAGTCATCCCATAATCCAGTATTTGATTTTGTATCCAGATGACTTGTGCACAGCAACTTGAAGCGGCAATGTATTCTGCTTCTGCTGTAGAGGTTGAAACACATGTTTGCTTCTTGCACTGCCATGAAATCAGTCTCCTTCCCAGAAACTGACATCCCCCTTATGTGGACTTTTTGTCCAACTTGCATCCCCCATAATCACTGTCAGTGTATGCATACAGATTGAACTTGTCATTTTTAGAGTACCATAGCCCAAGTGTTGGGGCTCCCTTTAGGTATCTAAAAATTCTCTTGATAGCTTGAAGCTGTGAAATCTTTGGAGCTGCTTAGAATCTTGCACAGAGACATACTGCAAACATGATATCTGGCCTTGAGGCATTGAGATACATGAGAGACCCTATCATTGCATGGTACTGATGTTGATCAGTGTCTTGACCATCTTTGTCTGGATTCAGCTGATGGTGCACTTGCATAGGGGTTCTTGCAGCAGAGCATTCAGCCATCTTAAATCTTTCCAGAATGCTCTTGACATATTTGGATTGGCTGATGAAGATTCCATTTGGAACTTGTTTGACTTGAAGACCTAGAAAGAAATTTAGTTCACCCATTGAACTCATTTCAAACTTTGAGTGCATCAGGATCTCAAAGTCAAACAACTTCTTCCTTGTTGATCCAAAGATGATATCATCTACATAGATTTGTACCAGTAAGATTTCACCCCTTTCATCTTTGATAAACAAGGTCTTGTCAATGGCACCTCTTCTGAAGTTGTTTCTTAGTAGATATCCAGACAAAGTTTCATACCAGGCTCTTGGGGCTTGATGTAGGCCATACAAAGCTTTGTCTAGTTTGAACACTTAGTTAGGATGTGTAGGATCTACAAAGCATGGAGGCTGACATATACTTCTTCACCAATATTCCCATACAGAAAGGCACTCTTGACATCCATTTGATACACCATGAAATTCTCGGGTGCAGCAAATGCCAGGAAGATTCTGATGGCCTCCAGTCTGGCAACAGGAGCAAAGACTTCATCATAGTCAATTCCCTCTTCTTGAGTGTAGCCTTGAGCTACAAGTCTGGCTTTGTTCTTGACTACAATGCCTCTCTCATCTTGTTTGTTCCTGAATAGCCATCTTGTACCACTGGCAGATTGACCAGGTGGAAGATCAACCGGCTTCTAGACATCCTGTCTCTTGAATTGCAGCAATTCTTCCTGCATTGCCTCAATCCAACTGCTGTGTTGCAGAGCTTCATCTATCTTTTTGGGTTCCACCTGAGATAGAAAACATGAAAATAAACTTACATTGGCCTCATGAGATTTGCTTTTTATTAGAACTCCTTGGTGAACTTGGCCAATAATATTTTCCAGAGGATGTTTCTTGTTGATCCTTTGTGCTGGTACCACCTCCAGCTATATCCCTTGCTCTAGATTGCTTTGATTTTGATCAGGGATTTCTTCATTCATGGTTGAAGAGTCTTCAAGATCAACAGCTATATCAGTATTATCAGCAATAGTATTTGCAGCATCTACAGCATTTACCGAAGAGTCTTCATTCAAATTTTCATTTTTAGACAGGCTGCTGCTAGTGACATTTGAGAGTGTGGTTCTGGCTGCACTTGCTTCAATGGCTTCCATAACAGATGGAGGATCAATGGATGGTCTTCTCAGACTGATAGAAGATTTTGGAAAATCCAGTTTGTAGTCAGAGGAGAAAGTGGAAGCAGGTGCTTGAGAAGAGGAAGACTCCATATTTGAGAAGATGAGAGGCTCAAATATTTGGGTGAAGGAGTCTATGTCAAAAAGCCAGTTTGGGCCTTTTCCCTATTCAAAGACAATGTGTTCTCTGCATTCCACATTGGCTGATTCTTCCACAATTCTTGTTCTACTCTGTAGGCCTTGGATTGAGAGGAATAGCCCACAAAATATCCTTCATCAGATTTGGCACCAAACTTAGGAAGAACCCCATGTGTGATCAAAATTATTCATGGACATCCAAAAGGTTTTAGAAATCCAATGTGTGGAACTCTTTGGATCCATAGTTCATAAGATGTCTTGTTGAGAGGATTGACTATTAGAACTCTATTTTCCACATAGTAGGTTGTGCTTACTGCTTCTGCCCAGAATGTGAGAGGCAGTTTTGAGTCAGCCATCATAGATCTTGCCGAGTCAATTAGAGTTCTGTTTCTTCTTTCAGTATCTCCTTTTGTTGAGGAGTTCTTGGAGCACTGTATTGCCTTTCTATTCCCTTGCTCTCACAGAAATAGTTCAAAGTATGGTTCTTGAACTCTGTGCCCTGATCACACACCTTATTATCTTTACCTTCTGATTGCTTTGATTCTCTACCCTAAGGATGTTGGATTTGAGAATTTCAGCTGTTTCATCTTTTGTTCTCAAGAAGTATACCCATGAGAATCTGGTGTAGTCATCAATTATCACTAGACAGTATGACTTCTTACCCATTGAAATAATATTTGTAGTACCAAAGAGATCCATAGGCAGCAGCTGTAGTGAAGTATCATTTGTATTCAAAGTCTTGGGCTTGTGAGAACTCTTGTGTTGCTTCCCCTTCAAACAAGCAATGTAATGATCTTCTAGCTGGAATTCTTTATCAGGAAGCCCTCTGACAAGATTATCCTTCACCAATTTGTTGATGGTTTTGATGTTAACATGGCTTAATCTCCTGTGCCAGATAGCTGATTCATCAACTGAATCTTTTGATAGAAAACAGGATACACTACCAGATGGAGTGACCTTATTCATGTCAAGCAGATAAAGATTTTCTTTTCTTTGAGCAGTTAATAAAATCTTTTCTGAAGGAGGTTTGGATAAACCAGGAGACAGTACAAAGCATTCTTTATCCGTGAAGAGCATCCAATGCTTTTGATTACAGACCTGGGAAATACTCATGAGATTAAAGTCCAATTCTTTAACATAGTTTACCTTATCAATACTCATTATTTCATTGGACACAGTTCCTTGTCCAGTAATAGATCCTCCTTTTGAGTCACTTCCAAAGGCAACATATCCTCCATTGAGATGTCTGAAGTTGGAGAGGATGGATCTGTTGCCTGTCATGTGCCTGGAACAACCACTTTCTACCATCCAGGTGTTATTCTTGTGACCTGGCTGAGGTTGTACCTCTGATGTGTCTGCCATGAGAGTTTAATTGTTGGTGGGAATATCCTCATACCGGAAGCTCCATTCAAATTCAGCAGTTCCAACAGCTGCACAGGCTGCAGTTTATGCAGGTGGAGTGGCCTGTTGCTGTCTTGGTTGAGCTTGGTGAGCTTGCCTGGTATGACCAGCAGGTGGGTTTGCCTTTGGTGCCTTGCATTCCCTAGCAAAATGACCAAGATGGTTACAGTTGTAACACTTCAGTTTGCTTTGGTCCAAGCCAACCCTGGTGTTAGAGTTGTTGATTGGAACGGGTCTTCCTGTTCTTGAGTAGAACCTTTTTGCTCTTAGAGAGAGCATGGCATAGGAGTGCTGTATGTCCATTTCTTCTAGATCATCTGGATGAAAACATTCCAGATCTTCCTTGATAAAGGACATATTGCTTGAGTTTTCAGAAACAAAAGCAGGAGAGGTTGATGTTTGAGGTGGGGATTCAAAAAGAAATGGTGAGTTGTTTGATTGAGAGGTTGGAGTTTGGGGATGAGTGACAATGGGAGGAAAATAGTTGCTTGAACTAGGACCTGAGTGGTTGGAGTGGAGGGCAGAAGAGGTGGTGGTGGAAGTTGAGGATGTTTGGTAGCTTGAGCTTCTTTCCTTGGCCTGAATCATTTCTAATTCATAGGTTTTTTGAATACCAAAAAGCTCAGTCATCTGAAGAGTTTCAGATTTTCAGTTCTTCCGATCGACACTGTGTAGAGTGTCCAGCAACTGGGTAGAGATCTGATGAAATTCTTGAGAATATCTTCATTCTCCATCTTCACTTTTGAGCACTGCAGCTCACCTACAAGATAAGTATATCTGTTAAATAAAACAGTTAGAGACTCACCTTCCTTCCAGACTTAGTTTTCATATTGCTGCTTCAGGATGTCTCTTCTGTTTTCTTTTACTTCCTCTTAACTAGCAAACATCTTCGTAAGAGCCTCCCATAGCTCCTTTACAGTTTTGTATCCTCTAAAGTTATGAAAAACTTAATTTGGTAAGCACATCTGAATGGCTCCCAAAGCCTTGAAATCTACCTCCATTTTCTTGATGTCTTCATCAGATTATTTGGAGGATTCTTTGGGAACCAGTGTACCTCCGGAATCAGCAGAGGCCACCATGGGTATGTATGGTCCATCATTTATGGATTTCTACATCCCATATTCTCGATAGCAGAAGAAGCTTTCCATTCTATTCTTTCACATATCATAGTCTTCTCCAGACACCAGTCTTGGTGATCTACTGATGCTTCCAGTGTCTTCAACTCCACTGTTTTGTGCCATTTTTTATTGGTGATACTGGGTGACTTTAGCAAATAGATAGTTTTGAATAGAACCAGAGAATGATTAAACAAGTGTGAGTTTGTTTAATCTGTAAGCCAAAGCTCTGATACCACATATAGGATCGGCGAATACAAGATGGTTCTATTTTAGTTGAGATTGGCGGAAACAATCACAACTAAGCAATGTAAACAAGTAAATACGAAAAATACTGAAAAATGCAATTTGTATTAAGCTTCAAGATTACAGAGAAAACTCTTTTGCAAAAAGCACACATATACAATGACTCTAAGTACTACTTATATAGTAACTTAGAATCAAGACAGACCCTTGTTTCTAAGGATCAGATTTAACACAAGCCGTTGATCTTGTATTGAAGCTATTCTACATGTAATGACAATAACAACTACAAAAGTTATATTTACTCAAACGTCTTCTTAGGCATCATTGCTCGAGACCTTGGAAGGAGAGCGTCGTTGTCTTTTATTGTTTTGTACCATTGACATTCTTTCTGCATGGAGTGTGTCAGTGGTGCAGCAGAAAGTTGTCAGTGGTAATGGTTGCTTTATCAAAGCCAGTCAGCTGCAATGTTTCATCTTCAGTGGGAATGGCTATCAGCAGCAATGTTGTTGATCAGCAGCAAGACATAACTGTCCACAGCTGCTGATGATATACCTATCAGCAGCAACTTTGGTCTGCAACAGATAAGGCTATCCGCAGCAGATTGTACTTAGAGAATTTTGTAGCCATCAGTCTTTATTTCTACACCCTCTTCATTAGGAAAGCAGGAGGTGATATTCTTCTTGTACAAGTGTTTGTCGACGACATTATCTTTGGGTCTACAAATGAAGAGATGTGTAGGGAATTCGAACTGGTGATGTAGTCCAAGTTTGAGATGAGTAACATGGGTGAATTGTTGTTCTTTCTAGGTATGCAAGTCAGTCAAAGAGAGGATGGCATCTATCTACATCAAACTAAGTATGTGTAGGACATCTTGTCAAAATACAAGATGAATGATAGCAGTAATTATGGCACACCTATCCCCGTCAATCATGGTCTGCATCCAGACAAAGATGGAAAGGATGTGGATTGCAAATTGTACCGTGGGATGATCGGATCTCTCATGTATCTCACAACTTCAAGGCCCAACATAATGTTTGCTGTATGCTTGTGCTCAAGGTTTCAGTCACAACCAAAGGAGTCTCATCTGATAGCTGTTAAGAGAATATTCAGATACTTGAAAGGGAAACCCCGATTGGGTATTTGGTACTCAAAGCAGCAGTCATTTGACCTCAAAGCCTATACTGATTCAGACTATGGCAGTTGTAACCTTGATAGAAAGTCAACTTCAGGTGGATGTCAATTCTTGGAAGATAGGCTGGTTTCCAGGCAGTGTAAGAAGCAGGCAACGGTTTCTGTTTCAACATATGAAGCAGAGTACATTGCTGCAGTGAGCGGTTGTTCTCAGATATTGTGGATTCAGCAGCAATTGAGAGACTACGTCTTAAACTTCACTGGAACTCCACTGTTCATTGACAACAATGCCACCATGTCCATCACAAACAACCCGGTGAAACATTCCAAAACTAAACATATTGAAATTCGCCACCATTTCATCCATGATTGTGCTGAAAAACATCTCATTGAACTTGTAAAAGTTCACACGGATGACAACCTTGCTGACCTTTTCATTAAGGCGTTTGATCGAACCCGTTTTGTACATCTTGTCAACTTGATAGGAATGTTCAATCCATAGTGAAAACTTATTTTTCTTAAATCAATTCAATTCATGAAAGTTAAACTTTATATCTTTTAAGTTTTTTGTATAGTTCTTTTAGTTTTCAAATATTTTACAAAAATCCAAACAAAATAGAAAATGGAGAAAATTTCAAAGTTATCTTGAGAAAAGAGGAAATGATAGTACATCAGAAATGATCTAAACGCCATAGACTACACATATGGGAAATGATTGCATCATGCTTACTTGATGGTTTTTAAAATTGTTGTGTTTTTAATCTGCTTATTTACAAGTAATTTGAATTGTCAGTAGGCTGTAGGCATATTTGAATCATTAGTAGTGTGGAAACTAAATCTAGACTTCAACTGTGATTTGAACCCATGTTTGCTAGTGTGTGTGCGTAAAAGAATACAAAAAGATCATTATCAGATAAAGGATGTAAGATTTTAGCAAATATTTTCTTAAGAGACCAGTTTCGGGTTATGTCTTTAGCACAATTTTTTGTTTCACTTCACTGCCCATACTCACAAGTATGTAAAGGGAAGTTGGGCCAAGATATGTCTTGACATCAACCGTTAAGCTTATATTCACCCTTGAATCATACCTGATTCATTGAAATCAAATCCAGATAAAATTTGGATCCCCTTACCTAAATCCTCAGACTCCATATCTATTAACCTGAATCATCATATGATATTCACAGAAGAAAAACCAATCAAACCAAGACATCTGAATCACTCGATTCTGAATCTTATGATTATTGATAATCCTTATGAATTCTGCTTGACTTTTTCTGTGCTAAACGATGTAACTTCATTCTAGAGATTTGAAAATCTTTGGGAAAATCTTAGATGCCTTAAAATAGTGCAATTTACATTTCTCTAGCATAACAGTGGGGTACACGTTGTATATCTTAAAATGAATACCTTAACACACAAGAAATTGATACAAAGATGCTTATGGTTTCACATCTTATTATATTTCCAACTTGAATTACTTGTTTATGTGCTTATTGCGTATGAATAAATTGTAATCCATGACATGATCCCATATTCTTTGATGTTTATCTTGTAACCTTATTGCTACAGTTTATCCTGATATGATCCTCTACTCGTGTCTTTGAACAAAAATAGTGTGTGTTACTTGTATATCTCTATCTAGAAAAGATCAAAAAGCTTTTAAGTTTACGTACAGTTCAATTTTAATCAGAAAAGCCAATATATATATATATATATTTGTGTTTAACCTTCGTGAATTGACTTTGAAACCTCTTGATTGAATGTGCTTATCATGTTCGTTATTTGAATTTGACTTCTTCATAATTTGAGTTGAAATTTGTGCAACACAAGGGTTTCTGCGTACTTATCAAGTGCGCAGGAATTATGCCTTGCGTACTTGTAAGTACGCAAGACTTAAGTCATGCGTACTTGCTATGTACGCAAGAGTTAAGTCTTGCGCACTTGTTAAGTACGCAAGACCAAAATGTGTGGGGTATATATACAAGACTTAGAATTATTTTCGGATTTTATCTCATTTCAAACATCTTTGACACTGTTGTATACCCGCTTCATATTTCCTCGAATCTTTGTGCGATTCCAAACATCTTTTTCGTCCCGTTCATTGTTCCATCTTCGTATAACAATCATTCGGTGAGATTCTTGATAATTTCCATCCGTTAAATCGACTATTTTGGACCAATCTGTGATCATTTGAGTCTAGGGTTTGGATTTTGGATTTTTGATGAATTTTTTTGTTTCTTGACCTAAATTAACACATAAAACTTGTTTCAAAACATTATTCGAACCTCTATAATCTTTAATTCATCCTAAACATGGCTCGATTTGTGATTTTGTCCTGTGTTTGACCGTGGGTTCGCGTGTGTCGATGGTTAGGTCAAAATGACTAGTTTATAGTGCATTTTTGATGTTGGTCTTGGTTCCATTGGTTGTAAACATGGTTTTTGACCTAGTGGCAACCAACATTACCATCAAAACTCACAAGTTACTGATTTTAGATTTTCAAAAATCTGCCCAAGTGTTGAGTCATGCGTACTTAACAAGTACGCAGGACATAAGTCTTGCGTACTTGCTAAGTACGCAAGACATAAACCCTGCGTACTTACCAAGTATGCAGGAAGGGAATTTCTGAAATTTTCTAAGTATGGATTTTCAGTTCTTTGTGAATGTACTATACTTAGTCGTGTGTATTCAATTCCAATGATGCTTCTTGTTCTTATTATGTTTATTGTTTGTGTTTGTAGTGATGGCTCATGCGTTTACCAGCGAATTCAATCTGCTGGCTCTACAACAACACGAGTGGAAGGGTGATGCACTTGAATATAGGGAGATAGTCGATTTCCTGAACCGCTAAAAAATCAGCTATGCTATCTTTGCAGATCCTATCGTATCAAAACCTTATTTGGAGCAGTTCTGGGATACTGCAGAACATGACTGCACAGTAACCGCCAATGTCTTTCGGGCTACTGTGGCAGGTCATGATATTGCCATTTCTGAAGACACCATCAGGCGGGTCTTACAGTTCAGAGATCTTGTAACCGACCCAATCTCCTATCCTGATTACTTTGTGGATGGGTGTTGGAGACAACGTATGGGATACGTCGGTATGCAGGATTATTCATCTTACAAGAAGATGTGGGTGCTGGATCAGTGGAGGTACTTTACCCACATTATGATCGTGTGCATGTCTTCCAGAAAGGCAGGGAAGGATGCCATGGGTCATGATCTAGTAGCCGCTATGCTTGGGTTGTCTCTCAACAAGGGCTACAACTTCTCCCGCTACGTCTACAAGGCTATCATTGATCAGATTAACTCAGCGGAGAGGCATAGGTTCTTGTTATACCCCAGATTTGTGCAACTGCTGATTAATGATGCGTTGCCAAATCTACCTGCTATTGGGGAGAGATTGCAAGTGAAGCGGGTGGCCAAGAGAGTTTTCTCACAGTTCTTAACGCCAGGTAGTGTAAAACCTACCCCTGAGCATACTCCACTCTTTGGCCACCTGATCACTTAAGCCTACGTGGCGCCTGCAGATTGGAGATGGTATAGTGCAGAGTCTGAGCCTGAACTCATTGAACACAGTGATGAACAACAGGAAGAAAAGGAAGTTGAATCTGAGGATGATATGTCTGAAGACAAAGGACATGAAGAACAGGGAAGTGGGGGTGCTGAAGATTCCAACTCAGAAATGACCGAGTCAGATTCATCTGATTCTGATGCACCATCCCAGGCACACCCAAGGAGATTGACGAAGGTGACCCTTCCTGAGTCATCTTCCAAGAGAAAGAGACAAGAGACTAGCAGTGAATACAAGCCCGATTCTGATTCGGACGCTGCTATACAGAAACGTAGAAGAGAAAGTATAAACAAACATCGGGGGGATAGGCCGCACCTAGCTATCCTTCGTGAGGTAGAAGTTAGTGCTCAGAGGCAAGCATGTGTAATGGCTGCGAGTACTAATTCCACTTCTTCCTCACCTTCACAACAGCTTTATAGGCGACAACGGAGGAGGCCACGTGTAACACCTGATATGGCTACCACTATTATCACAGAGGACGTTCCTATGATAGTGACCCTCCCTGTGCAATCTGTCCAAGTGGCGGTGACAACTCCAATTCTAACCGATTCTGTCACCATCACCCCTACCACCATCCAAACAACCACAATCCCTACCTCAATTACCACAACCACTCTTCAACACATCAGTGAACCATTTCCTGAGTTAGATTTTACTCATGGATTTGATTTTGATGAAATCTTCACATTCCCAACTCATCAAGCCAAAGCATCGTCGTCTAGGGATCCTGATCCTCGTAATGCTAGGATCACTACCCTAGAGACTCAAGTCACTGGATTACTTGAAACGGTACAGAAATCACGTGAAGAATCTGACAAGCAACAGGCTTAGATAAACTCATTGATTGATGAAGTAGCCACGTTGAAGAAACAGCGGGCGGCTGATGAGAAGCTGCGTAAGGAGCACATTACTATGGTTAAATTGGTCTGTGATATGGCCAAGACGCTTGCTGCTTAGGGGGAGAAATTAAGGGAGATGTTGGAAAAGCAACCACCTAAGCCTAGCAGTGAAGAGGCTTGTCACTTAGTTAATCTAACTAAGGGTGATGATCAGGACAAGGATCCTGAAGTCGGACCGAGTGGAAGTGAGAAGCAATCATTGGCTTTGGCTATTGTTCCCATTTCTGCCATGTCTATGGCTGAGGGGGTGTCTACTCGGAGTGAAGGTAGAGGTGATGTTGCGGGTCGTGAGAAAGGAAAGTCTGTGGCTGATGTACTGAAAGATCTATCTGACGACGTGTCGGAAGATGTGATCCTATTCTTAGAGCCAGACTATTCCATAGAAGCACAGATCAAAGCTCTGTGCAATCTGGAAGAGGGAAAGATCAACTCTAGTGACGACTGGGATGAGGAGAATGAGGATGTTGTGATTGAAGTTCCCAAGGGAGACGGTGAAGGAGAATATGAGTTTGAGGATGGAGTGATTTTCGGAGCTCCATTCTTTGAAACCAATCTTGACACAGGTTCAGTCGAGCCTGTAAGTACTGTTGAGGCGTCTACTAAATCCTCTTCTACCGTCCCTACACCTGTGATCCAGAGGCGCCGAAAAGCAAACATACGCCTGCAAGTTCATCAAAGGATCTGACTCCTACTGGCAGAAGACATCAATCATAGACAAACATGGAGCGATATGTATGATCTTAGCTGTGAGGTTCGAGGATTACAAGAAGCTGTTTGCAATTAAGCGAGCTGGGGGAGTTCAATACTTGAAACCAACCAGCGAAGCTTTCAGCTCCTTGCCAAAGTTCAATCTTGTGAACATAGTAAACCGAGAGCTGCTGGGTCACTCAAATCATGCAGTAGCGATGGGTTTGTGGCAGGTTCTACAGCGAGAGGTAAGATCTGGGAAGTTCAAAATGTTTAAGCCTCAAGTGCCCAAGCGAGTAAGTGATACGAACGTTAGACATCCCGTGACTAATAAAAGCTTAAAGAAACTGGTATACAAGCCAGGGCTGTGTGAAACAAGATTCCCCTGAGCAAGTTATCTCAAGATATCCTCGGTAACATATGGTACTGGTACGTAGATCCTAAATCGGGCGAGGCAGTGGTGATTGGAATGGTGTGGTCTGAGAGTGGAAGCTTAGTGCCAAGGGAATTGATCAGAGTGTTTGACGAAGTCTGCTTCATAAACTTTTATGTGAAAGATCTGGAGGCGCTAGCTAACAAGTACTGCATGTACATGGACGAGTGGACAAAGTTCCTTGCTTCTAAATAAGACAAGGTGATCAAGTTCTGCCTTGATTACAAGAAGAAGATGGAAGCTAAAGCTGGGGAGCAGTGAAGACCGAAGACAATCCAGATCTGTTGTCAAGGGGGAGTTTGTTGAAGAAATTTTGTGTGACAAACACTCTCGATATTGTCTTAGCTTTTGTACTTGTCTTGTATGTATTAGTCTTTGTATGTTAGTGTCTGTATGTATTAGTTATCGAGTTGTAATTACTAATGTATGTTCTTGTTGTCTGAGATCTCTAAGTGTTTTGCGCACTTAGCATGTACACATGAATTACTTCCTGCGTACTTAGCAAGTACGTAAGAATACTCTACGTACTTGTTAAGTACGTAGGAATAATTTTCCCTGCGCACTTGTTAAGTGCGCAAAGATCAGGTCTAGTATAAAATAGGCTAGGTTGACAGAAGTTATGTATGCAGTCATTTGCATCAGTTGTATAATCTCTGTAACCTTCAAGTTTATAATAGACGGAGTTTGAAAGTGATTTCATTATCGGTTTACCTTGTGTTACTTGATTCTCCACCTAGTCACGGGCATTCCGCACCCGGTCCGACTAGTCACACACCCAAACGTAACGATCCAAGACACCCGGGGACCTACAAATAATCCAACGGATATCCAGCCTCATCCTGAAAACACTTGATAGAATCAAACACAAAATCATGCTCAGCAGTGATCACCTTATATCCAAAGTCCAACATTCTTCAATTAGATCTGCATTCCTCGTTCACACCTCCTAATTTGTATACGTTCACCGCTATGAAGTTCCATAACTAGGTTGTCTATCTGGCATTCCGCCCAGATCCCAAATGAGAAATCTCATCATAATTGAATCACATCAAATCTTGAACACATGCTTGACCAATGAGCATGAAAAATATAGTTTACACGCGAAATCATGGTTGTTGTTACATTTATTTTTATCCCCCTCATTTATCTGTAAACTATGACCAGCTTCATTACCACGTCCCTCAAATCCTCAAAAAGCATAACTAGCCAACTCCAGGATTTTATTCTTTTATTCTTTTGCAAAGATCCAAAACAGCAAATCCTTGGGTTCAATTTGTTCCAGTATTCATCCCCTATTAAAGAAGTATCCAGGATACTCGTAGCCTACATATTCAGGTTTGAATACCTAAACAAGATGATTCTTTTCCAAAAGACCCAAAGCAGCAACATCTTCACAAATAGAACGAGACCTTTAGCCGATGACTTACTCCCATTAGTTCAGCATTCATACCCTATTAAATAAGTATCCCGGATATTCTTTGCCCACATTTTCAGATTTGAACACTTAAACAATGTATGACAAGTGGTATCATCCAAGAAAAATCTCGTTCGTGTTTCGCTAACCCACATCGTATACAAATTTTGGTCTGAAAAAACGAAAATTACTATCTTCTCAAAAATGGCCCGAAACAAGTATACAAATGATACCTAAAAAATTTGGCCAAGAAAATTACTTTTTTTAATCCCAGATGCTAGTTCATGCGTACTTAGTAAATACGCACATAAAGGGTGTTCATGCGTATTTAATAAAAACGCAAAGCCAAGTGGTCATGCATATTTGATAAGTTCGGAAAGCCAAGCCATGTGTGCATGCTAAGTACGTAGAGCCAAATACTCATGCGTACTTAACAAGTACGTAGGACAACTACTCTTACGTACTTAGTAAGTACAAAGGATAAAACCCATGCGTACTTAGTAAGTATGCAGAAATGCTGAGTTTGCGTACTTATGAAAAAGTAACAGCGTTCTTGACGGATCTGAGAAATTAATGCTTCCAAAAGCTTAGAAAACATCATCTAACAAACCCTTAGCCTTCCAAACACCAAATGAAGTGATAAAAAATTCGGATTTAAGGATTTTTGGTCTGAAAAAGTACGAACTCGTATGAACACAGATCTGCTCAAAAAAACCTAAAACTCGAAACTGGAACACAAATCAATGAACACCGAGGCTCTAATACCACTTGTAAGTCCCGGGAGCCTCATCGCGCAACGGAAAAACACAGATCTGTTATGGGATTTGTGTGGGAACCAAGAAATGAGACAGAGAAACACGAACATAAACAAAAGATAATGAAACGATACGTAATCCATAACATAGAAATCATCCGGCAAAAGCCTTGCGTACATACTAAGTACGTAGGACCAAACTGGTGTGTAGGCTAAGTACTCAAGAACACCCTCCGGCGTACTAGCCGTGTACACCGATACATAGAATTTTATCTATAGTTAATAAAACATGTTTCTATAGTTTTCTTATCTTAAAAGCATTAATGGTTAAAGCTTAGATACTAGATCCAAGTATCTAATTTTCTAAAACCTGTGGCTCTGATACCAACATGTCACACCCCGCCTCAGGCACCCCTGGATGTATGCGAGCCCGATTGGTATCATTTGTCTCTTTGATTTCAGAGTTTTAATAAAATACAGCGGAAGTCTTTTCAAAAGGATCGTTTCATTATTTGTCTCAACCTCGAGGGTAGTATTTGTAAATATCAAAACTCAGTTGGAAGACAAAAGTTTTATATTTACTTTATAAACATAGGGTTTCAATACCCTTCTCATTTAATTACAAAACTAGTTTGAAATCAAATACATGATGAGCCATTGGAAATAGTACAACACAGGGTTGATCAGCTCTCTCGTCCTATCTCCTTTCTTTAGGATTTTCCTTTACACGAGGCCTGAGAATCCTACGTGCATTCCATCCTTTCTTTTCCTTGGTCAGATCTCATATCTACCCATATACCCTTCTCATCATATTTTATTTATTACCTGAAAAACATTTTGAAAATAAAACGTCAACGCGAACGCTGGTGAATACAATATCTTGACATTAATATCATTTGGCACAAATAACTATTAATTTCATAATCACAATTTTATGTTCAATCTACACAATCAGCAGGCCCGTCATGTTCAATCGCACCACAGTATACACTGGCGTCATAGCTTATAACAGGGGACAGGTCTACGCCACCGGATTTGTTATATAAGATAAGCACCGGCCGCAATCCTTGAATTTCACCCGTAACCCGTATATCCCTTGCAATTTTTACGTATACCTATGGCCTGAATGCTTTGTACGTAAAAGGACGTTGAGCATCATTTCGTTAATCTTTATTTGGCCATTTTCGCAAATAAAATGTTTGACATATGTTTTGAAACAGATAAAGTATTCACCTTGTTTATAGGAATGATCCTCTAGAGTTTGAAAACTTATACGCTAGCTTCTCTAGCGTTTCGACATTTCTACGAGCGTTTCTTCTTACACCGAGTACTAAACTAAGAGGGAATCGAACTGGGAACGTCGGGAGTGGACTAGAGGGGCTATAGGACGAATGTGTGAAGTGAGGAACGAGTTTGGATGTGAAAATCCGAATGAACCCGTCCATCTATTTATAGACTAAAAAACTGACTCTTAGTTATCAACTAACGGAGTCCCTAAAGGGAAACGTCAATCAGTAATTAGAGAGCAATGATGTAGCATGACTTAGAGTTTCAAAGCTTCCTCGTGTTTGAACAAGAATATGTCAAACCCCGAGTAGTTTTTTTTTTTTAGTGTTCCGGTGTCCAACTTTTGTGAATAAGGTGTGTGATTACGTTTTGAGTATAAGGTGATCACCACAATGCTCGGGCGCTCAGGAGAGGTGAGGGAAACTTTTAGTAATGAAATCAATTATTATACGTTCCTCATCCCTATATAGGAGTTTCTGGTCGTTTAAGGAGACTAAATGGATGTCTATTTTTAGTTTTGATTCGAAGGAAAGTGAGGTATTTTGCTACATAGGACCATGTCCTCCTTCATGATAGTTTCTAGTATCGGAAATGAAGTTTCTTGTGCGTTCGGGATGAAGCGAGTAACAAGTCTTATAAGTTTTGTTCATGATAAAAGTACAACGAAGGTCGTATTCAGGAATTTAGGTATGACTTAGTAAGGCAATTCATATAGCTTATAGTGAAGTCATGACATTTCGTTGTACATGCTTACTTTCGGTAACCG
Source organism: Smallanthus sonchifolius (assembly GCA_023525975.1). Classification (NCBI taxonomy): domain Eukaryota; kingdom Viridiplantae; phylum Streptophyta; class Magnoliopsida; order Asterales; family Asteraceae; genus Smallanthus; species Smallanthus sonchifolius. The sequence goes on along the minus strand of CM042039.1, from coordinate 29,512,674 downwards.
AAAGGTGTTGAGTTTTATGGGTACGGGTTTTGAATGTCGTATATTTTTTTTGTTCCACGTAACAAGGTGGGTATCTCTAGACTTAAAGTATTTGACTTTTATAGATGGGTATATGTAAGTTTATTGTTTTTCCTAGTGAAGTGTACCTAGGATTTGACCCTCATTGTGGATTATGGCGAATCTTTTATGTAGCAGGATTCATTTCGTTAACGAGGAAATTCTTCTAGTGTAAGATGACGGGAAAGGTTCTAACAATATTTGTAGAAGTATGTTTTACGAATGACTAGTCTTGTTTCGTGAGGGAACTTTGTAAATTCCCTTTTGTTTATGTATGAATAGGACGTTCGGAAAAATAATAGGTTAGACAAAGGATGAGTAGTTACAAGAAGGAGTTCTCAAGAGTCCAGTACGATTGACAAGTAGTTAGTTTAGCCAAGGCTCGAAAATGGTAGGTTTTTAAGGGATAAAGGTCATAGTGATTCGAGAAAATGGTTCGTAAGTCGTGTTATTCTAAAAGAACTCTTTCAAGACAGATCGCTTGTTCAAGGTCTATTCTTCAATTATATGCACCACTTAGGGTTTGATAACTTAATATCTTATGGTTTGGCAACCCAGACATTATGATGGATTGCTTTTGATGAATATGTTAGATAAAAGAGTTAAGTTGTAATTAAAAAAGGAAAGATTTTGTATGATTCATGTTAAATCAATAAGTGATACAATTAAATTCCAAAATAAGCTTTCATTAATGGCTTCAAAATTGGAACTTCTAGTCCCTACATAGGACATTTGTTCTTAAACGGAAAACAAGGAAAATAGAGGTTTCATTTACACCTTAAATAACTTTCCACTAGGAAGCAGATGAGTACTACGACAAGAACCGCTAGGGTTACCTGAAATGCAAACCTAGCCTCATCCCTAGTGGTTTCGATACGACACTCAAGGATTTCCCTGTCTTCCACCAAGGTCGTGATCTTTTCTTCCTGGATCCATATTTGATTCGCCAGGTCGTCGATCCTTTGATTTAATAGATCATGTCGTATCCTGTGTTCCATCTCCCGCCTCATAAATTTCGCGGTTCCCACAAACTGGGGAATGTTATGTACCGGGATTCCCATTGCGACCGCAGGTCTCCCGGTATGCCAAGCCCTTGGGTTAGGGCCAGGTGCTAAGTACGGGTCCCTTGGTGGGGATGAGAACCGGCGATGAAGATGGGGTGCTTGGAAATGATTTCTTGGTGGGGACGGTCCAGATGCTTCGAATACGGGGCCAGAGTTTCTGGTCCAATTGGAATTTAGGTCAATTCTCGTCCTAGCAGTAGGATAGGCTGTTGGCTGGTAAACTAGTGACTCACTTATCTCTTCATGATCGGACTCTCCTCCAGGGCTCTACACGGGTGAGGGGGTGAGTGGGAGTCCATTGCCTGGCAAGAAAAAGAACAGAAGGAAGTTTGTAAGTGATGGTGATGTTATTAAATGGATTCAAAATTTATTATTCATAATATTGAGTCATCATAGTAATATTTTAGAAATGGTTCTTGACTTGTAAGTGGTGTACTCATGAAGAGAATTCTTGGGAAACAGGGGGTGGGTCACAAGGACTCACTTAAGTACCCTATTTTCCCTAGCCAGAACTCCTCTTGGGCCTACACCCTCTTTCAGTCATCATGCACCGTTGTTTGGGCTTAAGGTTTATTGTGGGCTGGGCTTTGTGGCCTTAGTGTGAGGTTTATTCATTCCAGCAAGCTTCTTCCTCTTGGGGAAAACAAGTAGGTTCCTTAATTCCTTGTTAATGTACCTTAGGTCAAAAGATGTTAAGTTTGGTTTACAAGGGATGGTGATGTGTGTAAGTTTTTAGGACGTATGAAGGTTTAGTGATGTATAAAAGTGTAGTAAAAGCTTAAGATAGTTATCAAATGAAGTTTAGCTAGGTAATATGAAGATAGGGGTAAGCACAAGAGTTCTTTAAGCATTATAGAATTATGAGTTTTGTAGAGTAATGTATGTATATATATATAGTTTTAAGTATTGTATCATAAGGATTTGAAGTGTAGTTTTAGTTGTGACGAGTAGGCATGTTGTTATGTGACAAATCATGAAGAGAAGGAACATTTGGTTCATAGAGTAAGGAATACAGATGAGGATTTGGAGTTATGAAATCATGAAATATAAAGTATTAAGATGGTACTTGTTTAGTGCACATCACTAAATAAGCACTTTGACGTATGAAGAGTGATTCAAGTTCCCTAACATTTTGAGAAGTCGTGCATTCCTATAAGTGAACACTCATCCCAATAATTCCCAGGAAAGCATACGGGTCCATCGGTTGATTTGGATTTGTACGAAATGCTTTACTTGACAGAATTTCTCAGAATATAGACATTCACTCTTCCGGTCCGCACAAGTTCTCTACGTTGTTTAGAACTCAAATATCCTTGACGAGAGTTAGTTTATTGGAATAGACTTGAAGTCTAAGATTATGGTTTCGACGTAGTAGATTCTTGTAACACGTAAGTAAATAGGAGTATAAGATTTCAAGTATGAGTATTCACGTATAAGGTTTAAGGTTTAAGAATAAATTAAAGAGGACATTCCTAGTAAGGGACATGAGATAACTCATGTTTGGGTCTTCAAAGTTATAGTCTAGTTCATGTGTCTAATAACCTAATTCCCTATAACCAAGGCTCTGATACCAATCTGTCACACCCCCGAATCGAACTGGGAACGTCGGGAGTGGACTAGAGGGGCTCTAGGACGAATGTGTGAAGTGAGGAACGAGTTTGGATGTGAAAATCCGAATGAACTCATCCATCTATTTATAGATGAAAAACTGACTCGTAGCGGACCGCCACGTAGGCGGGTAGCGGTCCGCCACCGCCCTAGATGGCGTCATCCCTAGATGTCACACTTTGATTGGACCGATCCTCAGTTTTCGACTAGCGGAGCGTTACCCAGGGGCGTAGCGGTCCGCCACCCTGATGTCACACCCCGACCGACGACGGATTATACGTCGGGGTGGACGCGGTTGTTCAAAAAGCACAAGTTGACTATTAAAGTTTAAATATTTCATTAATTACTTTCAAGGTTCAATATAAGAAATTAAACAACAAATAACAAGAATACAATGTTTGTTTGATAAATATGCTAGGTCCAAAGCATCCTATGTGATCATAAATAAGTCTCATGATGTTGTCCCTGAAACATGTTGAGTAAACTGTCAACTAAAAATAGTTGGTGAGATACGAAGGTTTTAACATAGTTTAACAAAGTTTTTGAAAAGTATTACAATTCACTATGTCATGCATTCTATAGTATGAGTGTGAGAACAAAATATGTTAAACATTGTGCATATCAATCCTCCAACCAAGTTTAGGCATAACCCGAAGGTTACCCTTAAAAGTTTAAATTTTAAATTCAGTAACAATCACCATGGGCTCCCCCCGAAGGGTCAATCAAATTTGGTGGATTGGTCAAATGCAATAGATCTATCATTGTTACCATAGACTTGATCAAAGTTAATGGATATGCTAGCATTAAGTCTAATTTAAGCATGCAAGTCTCAAGCATAATACAAGAATAAGCATATAGACATAGTTGTATAAGAATTGTATAAGTGTTGATACATGTTTCACCCCAAGTTTATAAAGAATGTAAAACAAAATGGGGCTAAGTATACTCACTTGAATTGATAGTGGAGTGTCAAACAGAATTAAGTGTGGCAAGACTTTAAGAGAGAATATCCTCATAACAAGCCTAAGAACATAAGTCTAAATTTTCAAGTTTGACCCTATAAGTCTATGGCAAGTATCTAGGATTTTTAAGATTGACTAAGGTTCCAAATGGGATACGAGATTGGTTTGTGTTTATAAAGTTTTAAATCAACTTCTAATATAGGGTTTTAAATGAATAACACAAGTTTTGAATATCAAAGTTTAATAAATTTATAGTTTAAAAATAATTAGGATAATTATTTAAAAGTCTTTATAATTATCAATTTCACAAGTTAAGGTAAGTGTAAGACTAAATAATTATTAAAGTTTAACAATAATGTTTTAAAGTAAAAATTATGAATTTGGTTTTATAATATTCATCTAGAGACTAATTATTTATGAAGGATAGATAAATAATTGCTTTAGAGGATAAATAATTAAAAGTAAATAATAATTATTTAAAGAAATAATAATGATTAAAGAATAATAATAATTATTTCGAGATTAAAACAATTATTAGGGATAAATAATCGTTTAAAGAGCACTTAATTTATTAATGATAAACAATTATCTATAAGAATAATTATCTTTTCTAATATAAATCATTAAAGAATTTAAGTGCTAAATTTTATAAATTTCAATTTGTAAGTAAATAATGTTTAAAAGATATGACTATAAGTTAAAAATGAATGAGTTTAACAATTTTGTTAAATAGAAATCCTTATAAAGTTTATATTTTTAAGTATAAGTTTATAATTATTTTTAAAGTTTACATTTCATAAAGTTTATAAGTTTATAAGTTTATAAGTTTATAAGCATTTAAGGAAAATAAATAAAGTGTATTTGTTTATCTTGTTTTAAGTTTATATAAACAAATAAGTTTTTGTTTATATAAAGTATAAGTTTTATAAAATGTATAAGCTTCTAATTTATTAAGCTTAAAGTTTATGCGTGGTGTAAAATTTATAAGTTCACAAAAGTATATTTATTTTCTCGTTTTAAATAAATAAATAAGCTTCGAGTTAAGTATAAATTTTATAAAAATGTATAAGTCTAATAGTTTATGTTTTTCAAATTAATATATAAGTTTTATTGACTTTTCTGAGTTTATATAGTTTTTATAAGTTTTCTGTTTAAGTAAAAATTTGATAAATAAATTTAAAGTTTAAGACAAAGTAAATTTATTTATTTTAGAAACTAATAGTAATTTACATTTCTGATTTTACAAACTAGTTCCTGTTGGAAGAACAAGTTTTTATAAAGTTTTAAATATTTTTATAGTTTTTTATAATTTAAAAACTAATTTTAAAGATTTAATATTTATAAGTTTAATCAATATTAATTTAATTAAAATAATTCCAGAATGTAAAGGTGTAAATAAAATCGTTTTCAAGTTTATAAATCTTTAAAAGACTTTATAAAAATATTTACGGTATTTAAAATTATTTAAAAAGGATAAAACAAAAATAAAAGTGGCAAAACTCGGGTTGGTCGGCTCGAACCCGGGCCAACCGAGTCACACACACACGCGCCTAACCACCCGACTACGGGCCTCGTTAGTTTAAACTTAGAAAATTAAATAGATAAACTTGCCCTGAAATCGTCCCCAAATTCCCGTATTAACCCTAAAATTTCAAACCCAGATTAAGCATCGATTTACCCTCTGTTAGTATAAATTGACAGAGGGCGTTTAATCTATGAAGGAAAACGAAGCAAAAGGCCATTTGAATTACCTGAAGTGATGCCGAACAGAGGAAGAACGGTTCTGGCTCTTGTGCGACTGACCAACGAATCAAATTCGGCAATGCAGACAAGGAACGATGAAATTGAAGGATTAGAGAGTTCGAGTGAGGTGTTGTAAGGTGTTTGCAACTGGTATTTATACCCAATTTCAATGTTTAATACTCATACGGTTGGGGAAATTACGGTTGCATGGAAGGAATTCAAATTCGAACCACGCGGGCATTAAACTTTAAATCGGGTATTGGGTTATCTTGGGTTACGGTTGCATGCTTGCCTAGAAGCCCGAGGAGTATTCAATTCGGCCGAAATACGCGTTTTTGGATAAAAGGGATGAAAACCGGGCTTCGTGGGATTCGAACCCGACACTAGGTTTGAGTTCCGGGTGTTTGGGTTTATTACAAAACAGGTCCCTGCCGTTTTAAGGTTTTATCATTTTATGTTAAAACTTTGGGATTTAGTTTAAAACAAGTTTCGAAGTTGGTAGTTTTAGTCCCTGGAGTTTATAGAAATAAATAATATGTTTTTATTTTTATAAAACTCAAATAAGTCTTATAAGTTTTATATTTTATAAAATAACTTTTAGGTTTATATCTTATAAGTTTAAAGGTTTTTTCAATATTAATAAGTTTATTAATTTCATCATTTACAACCTTTAAAGTTTTAGAAATTTAACATATACATATATATTTTTATATAAGCCTTATATATATATATATATATATATATATATATGTATATATGTATCTACCTATATCTCAAGTATAATTGTAAGAAAAGTAGTTTTTTTAAAGGGGTTTCCAGGGTTTAAGTTTATAATCCATGTACCATTTTTAGGGAAGGTTATATCGAAAAAATCCCGGATATTACACCTGATACGTGGCAGATTTTCATATACACGTGGCTTACCTAGATTCATTGCTTAGTCCCTACTTAGCGAACCGTTACCCTGTGTGATGGAGGTCCACCACCCAAACCAACACCCATAGCGGACCGTTATGGTTAACCTTAGCGGTCCGCTAAGGTCTAAATTCTCAAATTTTCTAATTTAAACCATGAACTTAAGTATAATTACACTTATAGTCCCTAGGGTTTACCTTTTGTCAAATCTTAGATATTTTTGTGACAGGTGTTACAATAAGTTTTCATTCTGCTCCAACTGCGGAAAGCTATATCATTACTCCTTCTTATCCTCAAAATTTTCATGTGGGATACGCCGAAATGTCTTATGAAAATAAATGTGACCCCGAAGAAGAAGAGCGAGCTGATTCTAATATATCTTATGTTCCTTGTTATGAGACGATTCCTATTCTTGCTCCGCATATAATTGAGAATGTGTCAGGAAGTGAGAGGGAGCAATTACTGTTAAACCAAATAGCTGATTTGGGAAGAGAAAAGGCTGAAGTTGAAGCTCGAAATGCTCTATTAGTTCAGGCTCTTGAGGAAAAGAATAGAAATTTCTAAATGATTTTCATATGTATTATCCTCTGTAATATATATTTATCAATAAAAAGCTTTCTTTTACATCAATTCTTGTTCTTTTGATTGTATGTCTAAACAATCTGTACCATCTCAAAACACAAGGGGAAAGAAAAAGCAAGCAGAAGAGAATGCTGGTGAAAACAATAATTCCCGTGTGGAACTCCAAAAGATGATCACGGAAGGTGTCACACCCCCAAATTCCACTAACGGAGTTTTATCGTTTGGAAGGTGACACACCAGGATCTCAGTCATTAGTTACATCAAACGACACTATATGAGACTTCAAAAGTCATAACTTAAATGTTCAGAGTTAAATGCGGAAGCGTAAACGTTAATAGGAAATCAAAAGTAATTACACGCAACAAGCGTCAATTTTTGTAATTAAGTAAAACTGTTTAAGATGTTTGAAGTGAATGATATGAAAGTAGGACTCCATGCATGTCCTAAGTGTGCAACCTGTGCCAAGGCAACCTGAGAAACAAGTAAGAAAAAGTGTCAACATGAGGTTGGTGAGTTCACAAGTTTAAAGTTTGCAATAATAGAGTGTTTGCCAGATTATGTACATTCAATATGCATATCTATAGGTATCTAGCCTATGTTCATGTCTTACTAAAACGCTCACAACCGAAGCTGACTGTGTTTGTATGCCTCCTACCAGGTCCATCAACTCTGGCAAATGTGAGTAGGCTAACATTTCACCCGTTCGATATCCAATCGAGTTAGCGCGACTAACGCGGGTGGGGCTTGTCAAACCCAGTAGTACTACTAAACATTACCTCGCTAATATCCATATTAACGGTTCGATGTATGATGAGGACTTTCTGCGATAGTGTGTCACGCTTAGCCTCAACAGTAATAACATATGAATTACAATAATCTAAAATAGTTGTGTCATGTTTTCTCCCCCAACGGGAAAAACATGTAACAAAATGTTTGTCTGTGTACCTGTTTCTCCCCCACGGGGAAAACAAGTAAGAGTATGATAGTTGGTGTTCATGTTTGTTTCTCCTCAACAGGAAAAAGTAAAATATGTTTGTGTGTAAGCATGTTTCTCCCCCAAAAGTAAAACAAGTAAAAAGGGGTCGTGAAACTCACCTGAACGGCGTAGGTAGTAATCACACAAGTACGAGATTAAAATCTCAAGAGGTAGCCTGACACGGCTCACAAATGTCTTAGCATTACAACATAACAGTTAGGGACTCAATGGGAATATGTGACGACGACACAGAAATGAGGAACGTCCTAAAAGAAACGTCCTAATGATTAATGAATAGACGAACGTGTCCACGGAAATACGGATTTCTAAGTTAGATAATTCGAATGATTACGACACGCGACGAAAGACAATAATTACAATAATTATTAAATACATTTAATCGTCTTCGTCATTAAGTAACGATCCAGAAAATAATATTATTATATTATTTTTAAACTCGAAATGTGATAACTATTTATGTGATAAAAATAATAATGTATTATTTTTATTCGATAATAACATAAATATATTAGTTTTAAAAGTGGAAACAATATGAAAATGATTTAATAAATCAAACTCGAGCCTACGGGTGTTTTCCGGGGCTAAAACCCTTTTATATATTAATATAATAATATTGGGTTTGAAAATATATAAAAATATTTCAAGGAAAATGCCCAAAAAAATGTTTGCAGGAGACCGGTTTCGAACCCGGGTCTCCTGTGTATAGGCCTTAAGTCTTAACCATCTCGGTTGGCTAGTGTTTCGCGATAAGGATGCTTCTGAAATGGTTTTAATGATTCCAAACCCCCTCCCTTCTACCCTTAGTCGCGATCCGAATCAAACCATCCCCAATCTCCATCGATTTCGATCACGATTGAATGCAAGCGCATAGAGGTTTTGATAGATGGGATATAGGCGAGTCTGAGGTGATGTTTAATTGCAAAATTTACACGTTTTGAATCGTTTAATCACGCATATACGAGCCGAAACCCTAGATCAAGAATCCAGAATCAAATCTGTTGAATTCGATATTGTTAACCATCGAATTCATGGGGCTTTTACAAAGGGAAGAATTTCGAATCTGACCATATAGATTAATTCCATTTTGGTTAAGTCTAGGATATAAACCCCCAAATCGAATTTATGATGAACCCTAGTTTACGGTTTATAATCAATTCGATATTACTTGATTTAATTGATATGGGGCTTTCAAAGAGTAGGTAATCGCGAGTCTAACCATATGATTCAATTGATATTTAATCGAGTTTAGTATCAAAAGCCCCAAATTGGGTTTCGTATGAACCCTAGATTACGCGTCTTGATCAATTAAATATTATGAGCCCCAATTAACATAGAGTTTTCATTCAAAGAGTAAAAATGAAGCTAAGGTTAGGATCAATTACCAGAATACGTGACGGATTGAAGGAGATCGACTAGATGGGTTTCCGACTTCGGCGATCTTGGATTCTGACTCCTCCGGCTCGTCTTCCGTCAAATTGATTGGTGAAACAGACCCAAAGGAACTCGACTTAGCTACGCAAATGATTGATTTGTGAGGATGTTGATCGGAATCAACGAATTTGAGGCATATAGCGTGATGGTCGACGGTTTCGTTTTGAATACCCATTATTGGGTTTAATTTGACACATTCACGATGATTAAAGTATTAGTTATGATCGTTAATGGTGTTTAATGCGATTTCCGTTACTGATTCAAGCCTAATCAGTTGTAATTCGTGAATTCAAGATCAAGAATGAATGGTTTGACTTCCAGAAGTCAAACAGGAATAATTCAATCGATTTTGACTTCATAAAGTCAACAGATGGGTTTAGGCTAATTACACAACTAATTCCTGTAGTTTTAAGATTAAATATTGGCAAGAATGATCCCTGAGGTTTGAATTTAACTGGATTATCTAACGGGGTTAGGTTTTTAACAGAAATTTAACGGAATTTACTAACTGAGTTAACCTGAAAAGTCGGGTTGTCACATCATCCCCTAGTTAAAAGAATTTTCGTCCCGAAAATTAAACAAAATAATAAAATAAAATAAAAAATTTTCGGATGTCACATCATCCCCTAGTTAAAAGAATTTCCGTCCCAAAAATTAGAATAGTACCTTAAGAGTTTGACGCGGAATGCTTGAACAGATTAGGATATTTGCGCATCATCTGATCCTCGCGCTCCCACGTGAATTCCGGTCCGCGTTTCGAGTTCCAACGAACTCTGACAATAGGGATTTTACTGCGTTTCATCGTTTTGATTTCCCTATCCATAATTTCCACCGGTTCTTCAACGAACCGTAGTTGTTCATCGATGTGTAGTTCCTCGAGAGGAACAACGAGTGTTTCGTCTGCTAGACATTTCTTTAGGTTCGAGACATGAAAGACATCGTGTACACCACTAGGTCCTTCAGGTAGGTCCAGTTGATAAGCTACTGGGCCAATTCTCTTCACTATTTTGAATGGTCTAACATAACGAGGATTCAGTTTGCCTCGTTTCCAGAAGTGAATTACACCTTTCCAAGGTGAGACTTTGAGTAGAACCATGTCACCTACTTGAAATTCTAACTGTTTACGACGCTTATCGACGTTGCTTTTTTAACGATCACGAGCTGCCGCCATACGGTTTCGGATTTGTACAATCTTTTCAAAAGTTTTGAAAACAAGTTCAGGACCCGTAAGTTGGCTATCCCCAACTTCAGCCCAACAGATAGGAGATCGGCATTTACGTCCGTATAATGCCTCGAATGGTGCTGCTTTGATGCTAGTTTGATAACTGTTATTGTAGAAGAACTCCACTAAAGGCAAGTGAGTTTCCCAACTGTTACCGAAACCTATCATACAAGCTCGTAGCATGTCATCTAAGGTTTGGATGGTACGTTCCGTTTGACCATCAGTTTGAGGATGGTATGCTGTGCTCATATCTAGACGCATGCCTAAGGCTTTATGCAATGACTGCTAGAAACGAGAAGTGAATCGTGCATCACGATCCGAAATAATAGAGATTGGCACCCCGTGCCGAGAGACTATTTCCTTCAAGTAAGTACGAGTAAGCTTATCCATTTTGTCGGTCTCTTTGATTGCTAAGAAGTGAGCAGACTTTGTTAATCGAGCAACGATTACCCATATGGTATTACATCCGGTAGGAGTTCCTGGCAATTTGTGATAAAGTCCATGGATATTTGTTCCCATTTTCACATAGGAATTTCTGGTTGTAGTAGAAGACCGGATGGTTTTTGATATTCAACTTTGACCTTCGCGTAGGTCAGACACTTACTAACATAGGTGGCTATATCGGCCTTCATCTTCGTCCACCAATATAGTACTTTTAGATCATGGTACATTTTGTCGGAACCTGGATGGATGGAGTAACGAGATTTATGAGCTTCATCCATGACTAGTTCCCTTAAGTTCCCGAATACTAGAACCCATATTCGTTCAGCGAAGTAGCGAATGCCGTCAGATTTGACCTCGAGTTGTGCTTCCATACCGCGTGTACTTCCCAGCGGTAGGTTTTCCTCTTTCAGAGCTTCAAGTTGAGAACTACGGATTTTGTCAGGTAATCCAGGGTGAATAGTAAGCTGAAATGCTCGAACCCATTTAGGCTTGGTTTTCTTTCGACTTAGGGCATCAGCTACAACGTTAGCTTTACCCGGATGATACCGGATCGCACAGTCGTAATCGTTTAAAAGTTCAACCCAACGACGTTGTCGCATGTTCAACTCTTTCTGCTCGAAGATGTGCTGAAGACTTTTGTGATCGGTGTAGATGGTGCATTTGGTACCGTACAAGTAATGTCCCCATATCTTAAGTGCGAAGACCACGGCTCCCAACTCTAAGTCATGAGTGATGTAGTTTCTCTCGTGGACTTTTAGTTGTCGTGAAGCGTATGCGATCACCTTTTCGCGTTGCATTAAGACACAACCCAGACCTTGAATAGATGCATCACAATACACTACAAAATCATCGGTTCCTTCCGGAAGAGCTAAAATAGATGCACTACAGAGTTTCTGTTTATGATGTTGGAATGCTGATTCTTGGTTGTCGCCCCAATTATAGGTTTTACCCTTTTGAGTTAAAGCAGTGAGGGGTTGTGCAATATTGGAGAATTCTTTAATGAAATGACGGTAATAGCCAGCCAATCTAAGAAATTGTCGCACCACAGTTGGCGTCGTCGGTGCCGCCCAATTCTTGATTGCTTCTATTTTAGATGGGTCGACATGTATCCCTGTCTCGTTGATTACATGTCTAAAAATTGCACTTCACGAATCCAGAATTCGCACTTGGAAAGTTTTGCATACAAATGCTCTTGTCTTAAGTAGTTCCAAAATTAGACGCATATGTTCCTCATGTTCTTCCTTGTTCTTGGAATAAATAAGGATGTCGTCGATGAAAACGATAACGAACTGGTCAAGGTAAGGCTTACACACACGGTTCATGAGATCAATGAATACCGCGGGTGCGTTGGTTAACCCGAAAGGCATGACCATAAATTCGTAATGGCCGTACCTCGTTCTGAATGCAGTCTTAGAGATATTTTCTTCTCGGACTCTTAACTGATGGTAGCCGGACCTGAGATCTATTTTGGAATAGAAACTTGATCCTTGGAGTTGATCAAAGAGATCATCTATGCGAGGTAAAGGGTAGCGGTTCTTGATTGTGACTTTATTCAGCTCCTGTTAATCAATACACATACGGAAAGTTCCGTCCTTCTTCTTGACGAATAGTACCGGAGCTCCCCATGGCGATGAGCTAGGTCGGATGAAACCTCTATCCAACAACTCTAACAGTTGTGTGGATAGTTCTTGCAATTTACTGGGTGCAGGTCTGTAGAGCGCCCAAGCAATAGGCACTGCTCCGGGTACTAGATCAATTTGGAATTCGACTTAACGATGTGGTGGAAGACCAGGCAGGTCTTCGGAAAATACTTTCGGATAATCACGAATGATCGGTATGTCGTCGATCTTCTCCTCCTCAGATGGCTGTTCGGCAATGAGAGCCAAAATAGCCGTATGCCCTTTTCGAAGACATTTATGTACTTTCATGAAGGATATGATGCCAACGACTGCACCACTCCTTTTTCCTTGGACAGAAAGGATTTCCCCTCTAAGGAGAGGAAGGCAAACATTTTTTTGTCACAACGGATGGCCTCAGATTGGTTCTCGGATAACCAATTCATACCGACAATAAGGTCGAAACTGCCAAGTGTAACTGGCAGACGGTCAATGTCAAGTTTATTACTAACCAATGCTAGTTTACATCTGCAAGAATGCGAGTTGTTTCGATATTTTTTTGAGCGTCTGTAATAGCCCAAGCAAACCGTACCAAGATATTGTCCGCTTTGCCCCCGATGGGTTGCCCATCCAGGAACTCACGGTTTTGTTTTCACCCGACGAGTTGCACGCCCAGGCAAAACGCGTCTCAATAGAGAAGGTATCCACCTCCTAATAAGGAACGTATCGTTCTCCCCCTCAACCGATGCGGGGAATTACAGTCTGCTATCTCAATAGTATACTTGGATTTTAATAGAGTTAGAGCATGACACACTAGTATGGAGTTTGTGAAATCGTGCTGAGACTTCTAGTGAGACCCGCGCTTATAAGGCAAGTGTCAGCCAATGCATAGGCTAAGAGAAGAGGTTCACATGTAAGGAAGAAAAGTCTAATGAGATATAGATTCCAGTAGCATTAGAGGTAGGATGTATGTTTAAGTAGTTGCGTTCAACTGCTGGTTGGTTAGGTTAAATCTTCGTTTCCTTGTCATTGGATCAACGGGATCATTTCATGAAGAAAGAAATCCGTTTACAGGATTGAATATGCTGGAGTAAAATTCGAAGTTAGACTAAGGATTAGTCACAGGATGAGGTAACAAGTTCAAGTGGGATCTATTGTAGGAGTGTAAGGAATAACGTGTTAGCATAGAAAGAATTCCTCAAATTCTATGTACATAGTTGGAGTCGGTGGTTTTACTCCGAGGTTCTACTAGAGTTTCACTCTAGGTGGTTCTATTGATTAAGTTTGAATGAGAGTTGTAAGATCACTAAGACTCTTACATGGGTGAAAATAACATTGATGGATCCCATTGATGATAATTCAGTGTATCCGTAAGCATTTTCAACCTGATAGTCGCGTCTATCAATTGTTGAACAGGTTTAACGATACCAACTAATCGTTGAGTGGTTTATGAGAGTCTCTACAGATAGTGGAAACCTAAGTCTGTAAATCACTGATTAGGACCATTCATCCACACACTAGGTTTCACCAGGACTTACATGCACTTCAAATTACTATTACGTGTGCACCCGTAATGATAATTTGCTTTGTATGCTCACCCTAGTTCTCCTTGTCCTGTGTCAAAATGTCCTTTAGTTTGTATTGCCGAGTATAGAGTGTTGTCAGAGATGATAAGTCATCGAGAAGCTTAGTCATCAACCATAAGTTGATCAACTAGGACTCCTATCAGTATGAGTAGTCGGGAATTGTTTGATCCGAGTATTCACTCGAGTTTAAACACAATACAAGGGTCCAATCCAGCGGATTGTAGATGAATCATGCACAAGAAATGCGACTTCGAGAAGTGAAACTAATTCATGAATATGTGTTACTGGAAGAAGAAAAGTAGATGTTCTTCCTATTGAGTCAGAATAGGGTTTGATTATGCGTTCTCAATTTTGTGTTCAATTTATTCTCAACAGAATATCGACCAAAGAAGCGAGCCCATGGCTCGCGAGAGTGATGACATCTACGTGTCAATGGATTCTGCAATGATGCGTGCAACAGTCTGCCTTCACTTGGCGTATTTGTTGCTAGTGGGTACAGTAGGGATTCGCCTCCGACGATCCCAACTCCTAAAAAGATATGCATTAGTACTGAGTAACGTCCATAACATGGACCTGAGAAAGCCCACCATACCCAACAGGTGATGGTGATGTAAGTGACTCCTCCGAAGGCTCCGTCTCACTGCCCTCAGACGGGAGTGGATGATGTTCTGGTGATTCCCCGAGTTTCGCCACTAGGAATGATGATGCAATGCAAATGATGTGTCCCTCAACAACTGAGGGTGATACGGATGGTGTTACATGCCTGCACTACAAGTTATGTATAGGTGCTATATGTATCAGGTATGAGTGTCTGTGCCGTGTAACTAATGTGTGAGGTTATAGTCTAGTATGCAGTCCTAGTTCTCTATAACCAATGGCTCTGATACCAATCTGTCACACCCCCAAATTCCACTAACGAAGTTTTACCGTTTGGAAGGTGACACACCAGAATCTCAGTCATTAGTTACATCAACCGACACTATATGAGACTTCAAAAGTCATAACTTAAATGTTCAGAGTTAAATGCGGAAGCGTAAACGTTAATAGGAAATCAAAAGTAATTACACGCAACAAGCGTCAATTAATGTAATTAAGTAAAACTGTTTAAGATGTTTGAAGTGAATGATATGACAGTACGACTCCATGCATGTCCAAAGTGTGCAACCTGTGCCAAGGCGACCTGAGAAACATGTAAGAAAAAGTGTCAACACGAGGTTGGTTTCAAGTTTGCAATAATAGAGTGTTTGCCAGATTATGTACATTCAATATGCATATCTATAGGTAGCTAGCCTATGTTCATGTCTTACTAAAGCGCTCGTAACCGAAGCTGACTGTGTTTGTATGCTTCCTGCCAGGTCTATCAACTCTGACAAATGTGAGTAGGCTAATATTTCACCAGTTCGATTTCCAATCGAGTTAGCGCGACTAACGCGGGTGGGGCTTGTCAAACCCAGTAGTACTACTAAACATAACTCGCTAAGATCCATATTAACGGTTCGATGTATGATGAGGACTTTCTGTGATAGTGTGTCACGCTTAGCCTCAACAGTAATAACATATGAATTACAATAATCTAAAATAGTTGTGTCATGTTTTCTCCCCCAACGGGAAAAACATGTAACAAAATGTTTGTCTGTGTACCTGTTTCTCCCCCACGGGGAAAACAAGTAAGAGTATGATAGTTGGTGTTCATGTTTGTTTCTCCTCAACAGGAAAAAGTAAAATATGTTTGCGTGTAAGCATGTTTATCCCCCAAAAGTAAAACAAGTAAAAAGGGGCCGTGAAACTCACATGAACGGCGTAGGTAGTAATCACACAAGTATGAGATTAAAATCTCAAGCGGTAGCCTAACACGGCTCACAAATGTCCTAGCATTACAACATAACAGTTAGGGACTCAATGGGAATATGTGACGACGACACAGAAATGAGGAACGTCCTAAAAGAAACGTCCTAATGATTAAGGAATAGACAAACGTGTCCACGGAAATACGGATTTCTAAGTTAGATGATTCGAATGATTACGACACGCGACGAAAGACAATAATTACAATAATTATTAAATACATTTAATCGTCTTCATCATTAAGTAACGATCCAGAAAATAATATTATTATATTATTTTTAAACTCGAAATGTGATAACTATTTATGTGATAAAAATAATAATGTATTATTTTTATTCGATAATAACATAAATATATTAGTTTTAAAAGTGGAAACAATATGAAAATGATTTAATAAATCAAACTTGAGACTACAGGTGTTTTCCGGGGCTAAAACCCTTTTATATATTAATATAATAATATTGGGTTTGAAAATATATAAAAATATTCCAAGGAAAATGCCCAAAAAAATGTTTGCAGGAGACCGGTTTCGAACCCAGGTCTCCTGCGTATAGGCCTTAAGTCTTAACCATCTCGGCTGGCTAGTGTTTCGCGATAAGGATGCTTCTGAAATGGTTTTAATGATTCCAAACCCCCTCCCTTCTACCCTTAGTCGCGATCCGAATCAAACCATCCCCAATCTCCATCGATTTCGATCATGATTGAATGCAAGCGCATAGAGGTTTTGATAGATGGGATATAGGCGAGTCTGAGGTGATGTTTAATTGCAAAATTTACACGTTTTGAATCGTTTAATCATGCATATACGGGCCGAAACACTAGATCAAGAATCCAGAATCAAATCTGTTGAATTCGATATTGTTAACCATCGAATTCATGGGGCTTTTACAAAGGGAAGAATTTCGAATCTGACCATATAGATTAATTCAATTTTGGTTAAGTCTAGGATATAAACCCCCAAATCGAATTTATGATGAACCCTAGTTTACGGTTTATAATCAATTCGATATTACTTGATTTAATTGATATGGGGCTTTCAAAGAGTAGGTAATCGCGAGTCTAACCATATGATTCAATTGAATTTTAATCGAGTTTAGTATCAAAAGCCCCAAATTGGGTTTCGTATGAACCCTAGATTACGGGTCTTGATCAATTAGATATTATGAGCCCCAATTAACATAGGGCTTTCATTCAAAGAGTAAAAACGAATCTAAGGGTAGGATCAATTACCAGAATACGTGACGGATTGAAGGAGATCGACTAGATGGGTTTACGACTTCGGCGATCTTGGATTCCGACTCCTCCGGCTCGTCTTCCGTCAAATTGACTGATGAAACAGACCCAAAGGAACTCGACTTAGCTACGCAAATGATTGATTTGTGAGGATGTTGATCGGAATCAACGAATTTGAGGCGTATAGCGTGATGGTCGACGGTTTCGTTTTGAATACCCATTATTGGGTTTAATTTGACACATTCACGATGATTAAAGTATTAGTTATGATCGTTAATGGTGTTTAATGCGATTTCCGTTACTGATTCAAGCCTAATCAGTTGTAATTCGTGAATTCAAGATCAAGAATGAATGGTTTGACTTCCAGAAGTCAAACAGGAACAATTCCATCGATTTTGACTTCATAAAGTCAGCAGATGGGTTTAGGCTAATTACACAACTAATCCCTGTAGTTTTAAGATTAAATATTGGAAAGAATGATCCCTGAGGTTTGAATTAAACTGGATTATCTAACGGGGTTAGGTTTTTAACAGAAATTTAACGGAATTTACTAACTGAGTTAACCTGAAAAGTCGGGTTGTCACAGAAGGAATCAAAGATTCTTTTCCAATGATTTTTACTGAGCTTGAAAAGAGACAAGATGACAGAATATCTGTTCACCCTTAAATTCCTCAATCTATTCATTCCCGACAAACACGAACAGTTACTCAATCAAAACCCATCACTCTTGAACAAAGGGTTATGTTTCTCACAAATCTAAAAAGACTGAAAGGGAAGAATATTACCATAACTTTTCTGAGGATGAAAGTATGGGTAATAATTACGGGCACATAGCATATAAGAAGAGGGTGATAGGTTGTACATACAAGATGTTTCAAAACTGCAAACGTTTCAACTTTTTCGGAAAGGAAGGAGGGATAGCCACTTTAAGGTGGATCGAGAAGACATAATCAGTACTTGCAATCAGCAAATGTGCTGAGGAGGACAAGGTTATGTATGCCTCCAATCTATTCAAAGATCAAGCCTTGGAATGGTGGAACAATATTTTTGCTGCTAAAGGTAGAGACGCAGCCTATGCAATGGGCTAGAGTACCTTTCTGGCAAGGGTCGAGAAGAAGTATGTTCCTTAGAATGAACGGGAACAGATTGAAGGAAAATTTCTAAGTCTGAGGATAATTGGAACAAATCATCAGGAGTATGCTACCAAACTCCTTGAATATGCTGGAATCGTTCCACATCTTGCTACCCCTGAATCCAATCTGATTAAACATTATATTTGGGGTTTGATTGGAGAAATCCGCGACATGGTAAAGGTCGCAAATTGTGAAAATCTTGATGATGCTATGGATCTGGGAACATCATTAACAACTAGCCTGATAAGAAATCAAGAAGAAGGGAAGAAAAAAAAGGAGATAGTTGGGCAAGGCCCGAGTGGATCCAAGAAGCCTAACTTTATTCCTCGAAATAACAATTCTTCGATCCATGAATGTCCAAGGTGCAGAAGGAGGCACTTGGGACAATGTCGTGCACGACTCTTTTGCAACTTTTGCAAAATGTCCAGACACAAAACTGAAGATTGCTTCAAGAAGACGTAGATTACTTGCTTTGGGTGTGGCGAAGCTGGTCACATCAAAACCAATTGCCCTAAATTGAAGAAAACCGATGGTACAGGTCCCAAACCTGCAGATGGAGTACAGAAGAATGCGAGAGCATTTATTCTTAATACTCACAAAGCAACATGTATGCCCGATGTTATTACGGGTACATTTCTTGTTGATGATATTTATGCTCGAGTTTTATTTGACTCTGGTGCAAACAAAAGTTTTATAGATCATAGATTCTGTAGAATGTTAAATAAAACTCTATCTAAATTAGACAAGAAATATGTGGTAGAGACTGCCAACGGTGACCTCGTCCAAATCTTTGAAATCCTGAACGATTGCCATATCACATTATCAGGACATGTTATACCTGCAAAACCGTTGCCAATAGCTTTGGCAAGTTTTGACATTGACTTAGGAATAGACTGGTTAGCCTCTAACCAGGCCCGTATCCTATGTGATAAGAAGGCAATAGGAAACATTCTTACGATCAATGATGATAAATTATCCAACTCTGCTGGAATAATTTCTATTTTGAAAGCCATAAAGTATTTACGAAAAAGATGCTTAGCATACCTTGTCTCTGTCACTACCGACATTAAGAAGAAGATAGAAGATGTGACGATTATGGCTGAATTCTCGGATGTCTTTGCTGATGAAATGCCTGGAATTCCACCTGAAAGAGAAGTGGAGTTCAGAATTAATCTAGTACATGGTACGACACCTATTGCTAAAGCCGCGTACAGATTAGCTCCGAACGAGATGGCAGAATTAAAGAAGCAATTAGATGAATTGCTGGAAAGAGGATTCATAAGACCAAGCTCATCACCTTGGGGAGCTCCAGTATTGTTTGTCAAGAAGAATGATGGATCAATGCGTATGTGTATTTATTATCATGAGCTAAACAAAGTTACGATAAAGAATCGTTATCCACTTCCCCGAATCGATGATCTTTTTGATCAACTCCAAGGAGCTCGTTGTTTTTCCAAAATAGATCTTCGATCTGGTTACCATCAATTGAAAGTCTAGGAAGAAGACATTCCTAAAACTGCATTCAGAACTCGATATTTTCATTATGAGTTCACGGTTATGCCGTTTGGACTTACTAATGCACTAGCAACATTCATGGATATGATGAATCGAGTCTGTAACCATACTTGGACAAATTCATTATCGTATTTATCGACAACATCCTTATCTATTCCAAAAGTAAGGAAGATCATGCATATCATTTGAAAATCTTACTTCAAGTTCCAAGAACAGAAAGCTATATGCTAAGTTTTCAAAATGTGAATTCAGGCTATCAAAAGTTCAATTCCTCAGTCATGTGATTAATGCCAATGGTATTCAAGTTGACCCTGTCAAGATTGTAGCCATATCCAAATGGGAAATCCCGAAATCTCCAACTGAAGTCCATAATTTTCTCAGATTAGCTGGTTACTATCGGATATTAATCCAAGATTTCTCTCGAATTGCTGTACCATTAACTTCCCTGACCCGTAAGTCAATCAATTATGAATGGGGTCCTAAGCAATCTGAAGCTTTTGAAACCCTAAAACAGAAACTGACTCAAGCACCCATACTGGCTCTGCCAGATGGAAATGAAGGCTTTTCAGTTTAATATGATGATTCACACACCGGCATTGGTTGTGTGTTAATGCAAGGAAGCAAAGTTATTTCTTATGCTTCTCGTCAATTGAAAACTCATGAAAAGAATTATACGACTCATGATTTAGAACTGGGCGCCATAATCTTCGCACTGAAATTATAGAGGAACTATCTATATGGAGTCAAATTCACCATCTTCACTGATCACAAAAGCCTAAAATATATATTCAGTCAGAAGGAACTAAATATGAGGCAAAGGCGTTGGATGGAAGTCCTGGATGATTATAATTGTGAAATCAGTTATCATGAAGGAAAAGCCAATGTTGTAGATGATGCCTTAAGTAGAAAGAAATATGAGAAACCTAATCGAGTCCGTTCTTTAAGACTCGATCTCCAAGTCGATCTTATCACTTGTATTAAGGAATCTCAGAAACTTGCTTTGCAAGAACCCAACCTTGAAAAAGAAGGATTGCGAGGCATGATTGAGCAATTGATCAAAGGAGATGATGGAATTCTTAGAATGAATAAGAGAATATGGGTTCCTATCTATGGATATACTCGTGAATAAATTATGGAGGAAGCATATAAATCTAAATACACGATGCATCCTGGAAGCGATAAGATGTACAAAAAACTAAAAGCCAATTATTGGTGGATATGAATGAAAAAGCATAACGCTATCTATGTTGCAAAGTGTTTGTCCTGTTCTCAAGTTAAAGTTGAACATTAGAATCCATCTGGTTTGTTACAGCAACTTGAAATACCTGTCTGGAAATGGGAAATGATAACCATGGATTTCATTACAAAATTTCCCCGAACGAGTCGAGGGAATGATACTATCTGGGTTATCATTGACAGACTTACTAAGTCTGCTCATTTTCTTCCCATGAAAGAAACATTCAGCATGGATAAGCTGGCACAATTATACGTTAATGAAGTCATAACATTACACGGTGTGCCATTATCTATCGTGTCAGATATAGATAGTAGATTTACTTCTCGATTCTGGCAAATTTTTCAAAAAGCTCTTAGTACTAAATTGAATCTTAGCACTGCTTATCATCCTCAAACAGACGGGCATAGGAAAGAATAATTCAATCTCTCAAAGATATCTTAAGAGCTTGTGTCATTGATCTTGGACGAAGCTGGGATGACCACTTACCTCTAATGGAATTCTCCTATAATAATAACTATCATACGAGTATACATGCCACTCCTTTTGAAGCCTTATACGGTCGTAAATATCAAACTCTAATCTGTTGGTCTGAAATACGAGAAAATCACTTATCTGGACCTGAAATAGTCCTAGAAACAACAGAGAAAGATATCCAAATAAAAGATAGACTAAAAGCGGCTCGTGATCGTCAAAAGAGTTATGCTGATAAGAGATGAAAGCCGTTAGAATTTAACGTCGGTGATAACGTTCTGTTGAAAGTTTTACCTTGGAAAGGCGTTGTAAGATTTGGAAATAAAGGGAAATTGTAAGTCCCAGTGGGTCTAATGATCGATCTCTGCTGTAAAACACGTGATACGTATACGTAGTGCGGAATCCTAACGCATACGTATGTCTCGAATACTCACGCACACACTACAATCACACACAAGACAAGATATCATAAAAAGTTTCTTGTATTTAATCTGTAAACAGTACACACAGAGTAGTTCTAGAGATACATAATTGGTTACAAATGAGAACAACTCCTGAACTATTTATAGACAACACATACTGGATCAGGCAAACTTATCATGTTCGCCAACTTTAGTTCATGCGAACTTGTTAAGTTCGCCTCAACTATATCAGATGAACATGCTAAGTTTGCCTGTGCAAACTTAAGCTAATACAAGACAAAACATACAAAACATTAAACATAAATACTAATATATTACAAGGCTTGTTATCACATAACATGCTCCAACAGACTCCCCCTTGACAACAGCTTGGTCTTTATCTTCAAGTCCTGTTCTTCCAATTCTTTGGTAATGAGCTCGAGGCACAAATCCTATGCTTCAAACACACATACAACACTTTCTTATACTGTAACGCCTGCTCTCTGCTTTCATCTGTATACATGATCTCTTTACGTTTCAACATTTTCTGGTCAGATCTTGAAAAGTTAACAAGGTTCATAGCATCAAAGAACTTTACTATAACCTTTCCACTCTTGTCTTCTATTATGCTTCACCCGTATAGACATCAACATACCACCATTTCAGATCCTTTAGAAAATCATAAGCAATCAGCTTCAAAGGAATCTTTGGTACCGATCTCACAGGCTTGAACTTGTATCTCCAAATCACCTTTTGAGTAACTGGATCAAATTTTTTCATTCTTTTGCCCTGTTGAGGTTTCAGTTTCTCATACTTACCAGAGCCTCCTTCAATTCTTATCAACTTAGAAATTGAATTAGCTATGCCATTATTTAATCTATTAATCAAGGGTTTAGTTGACAGCCCATTGACTTCACATCTTGGTAAGGAATTAGAGTACTTCATCCTTGACTTCAGGTACTGAACTCCATCTGATCTTTTCAAGGCAAATAACTTCAACTCAGCTTCATAAAACCAACTGATAATCCTGCCAGAGCATTTTTCTTTGTTCACATATCTCTGTTTCTGAACTGGTGCAACTGGAGAGACTGGAAACTTAGTTCTCCAACTGTTTACCATCTCCACCCATTGTGCCTTAGTCATTCCAGTGTTTTTGTACATCTCTGTATCTTTAGGCACGCTCTCGGCAGTATCAGGATTTTGTTCTTTCAGAGTAGGATCAGACTCTTCTGATTATGCAACACCTTCTGACAAATCTTCAAGTGCTACATCATCGTCAAAGACATCCGTGTCAATTAATCTGTCACACTCTTCATAAACCACCTTTTGTTTGTCACTCCCCACCTCCACTTCAACAATCTCTCCCTCCTCTAACTCTTCCTCATCTGTATCATCATTATCAGAAAAATCATCTAAGTCTAATATACATTCAATCTTGTCTGGATCATCTATGTCATAGTCTTCAAAGATTGAATTATCCAACATATCAGTATCAACCGTAGTCGGTTCATTATCACCATCACTTGTCTTAATAACAGTCTCTGACTCCCCCCGAGTTAATGACGGGTTAATATTGACGCTCACCCAAACCATCACCAGCATCTGGTTCATCATCATCTAAATTCTTTTGAACACCAACACTATGACAAGCAGACTTATCAGCCTTCTCCCCCTGAGCGTCAAGATGCTCTAATAATTGGCTAACAAGGATCTGCATTTCTGCAAGCACCTTGTTTTGATCATTTATAGTCTGAGCACGCTGGGCTTCTCTCTCAAGCAAATCATCCACCTGATATTGTAAGCCTAAATCTGTGTTTCAAAGGCTTGTATTCTTTCTTCACGAACATCTCTTGTAGATGGACCAACCTCATCTTGTGCTTTAGAAACAGTAGGAGTCACTTGATTAGTATTAGATTGTGAAGGAGTATCAGTTATAATCAAAGAATCTACAAACTCTCTATCCTGTGCAGTTTGAGTAGCATGAATAGTTGAAGCCATCAATTTAGGTCCGTTTGCTGCAGGAGCTTCGTCATCATCAGAACTAGAAGATTCATCTTGTAATTTTCTTTTTCCAAGTACTGTATCGGGAGGAGGACCCCTTATAGACTTGCGCCGTGGTAATTTCACTTTCCTCTTACCAAGAGACTTTTGTAGTTTTTCATATATATTCCTAGTAACCCTAGGAACTTTAGCTAACTGAGCATAATGCTTAGGACTAAAATCCTAGGAACTCTCTTCATCATTTTCAGCCTCACCAGATCTAGATGAACTGGTGCTAGTCCCTTCAACCTCTACATGTTCACCTTGAGGTCGTTTCACATCAACATTCATATTCATATCACCTCCATCATTTCCACCATCATCATTATCATCATCATTGTCATCATCACCATCATCATTGTTATCATCACCATCATCATTGTTATCATCACCATCATTATCTTCACTTTCAGTCTCCTCACTGTCATTATCATCATCACCTACCGTTTCCTCTTCCTCCTCATCTTGATTTTCAGCTGGAGGTAATTCCAAAGCAGGATCAGCATGAATCCAATTATTGTTTGGCGGTGCAACATAAGCAAGATTGATTATGTGCCCAAGCAATGGTGTAGCCACTGGAATTAAAGCTGGATTCTGCTGCTTGACATTCAAGCAATCTGTAAAGATCCTTTTTGTCATAGGTGTGAGATTTAGTCTTGGATTCACCGGTGGCAAATTTGGAATCAAATGGTTCAAGATAACCTGTAAGAATCGAGGGTACATTAAGAAACCTTGACCCTCAGGTGGTGTAATCTGCATCACCAACTCCCTGTAGATATATAATGCAAAGTTGAATGGTCTGTTCAATGTCAAAGACACCATAGCAGCAACCCATTCGTTCCAGCCTTCCTTGGAGATAAACATTTGAATGATCACATGCATAAAGTACCTCCATTGACCAACAAGACCACCTTTGCGTGCTTGTGAATCATTTGGTCTTCCTCTATATCCCATTCTTTGGAAACAACCCATGATCAAAGTATTAAGTAGACTAATAGGGTTGTCGTGCACTTCACCTAATTCTAAAGCTGCACGAATATCTTGAGCAGAAATGGCAATATCTTGATTATTCACTGTGGCTCGAATCATGTGTGGTTCAACATCAGTATCTTGTTGAGTTGTCTCACAAAATTGTTGAATGTATAACAGGCTAATATGAGGATTAACTTAGAGAGCAATATGAATCCTTGATCGGTTTAGAAAATTTATAATCTCTTGATAATTGGCCGCCTCTGCTAACTCCGGATCAAGTAACGCCACCTGATTGTGTTTATATTCGACACGACGATCCATGACCTGCTCAGAACATAAGATTAGACATCGACAAATTTCAAAAACAAACACAAAATAATAAGATAACAAATTAAAAAATTAAAAAAAAATCACAACTTTGAAAAAATGTCAAGTCCTTTCAACACTGTCCCCTAGGCGAACTTAACAAGTTCGCTTAGAGTTAAAAGAGGCGAACTTGTTAAGTTCGCATGATCACGTTCGCCAGAACAGTTGAACGGTCACTGATTTCAACTATCAAGAATTCGATGTTATAACCTCAAATAAAGTACCGAAATCAACTCCCCAACAATAGATTATATAAAACGAACCCACAATTTCGATTTTAAATCACATAACAATGATGATCAACCATCCAAACAGTCACGATGAAGAACTGATATTAAAATCATGATTCTAAACAATGTGATGGATGAAATGATGTAAGAGTACCTTCGTTGAACTCGCAAACAGAAATTGATCAAGAATCAGGAACAAATAACCACTTTCACTTATGTTTGAAATCAAAATCAGACAAACTCTCAATAAGACTAAAGTCGCCTAATATCTTTGCTCAATTCAAAGAATAACAAGTGAAAGGTCAAGTCAGCATGATTCCTTATGTATGAAACAGATCAAGTCCAGCTACCTCAAGCGAACTTAATAAGTTCGCCACACCTTCAGGCGAACTTAGGAGGCAACCATAACAAGTTTGCCTTCCTCAACACTTGGGAAATTTTGTAATTTTTCATTATTATCAACTTTTTTGACAAATCAAACACCTTGTAAACCTGTTCAACAACCCAATCCAAATAAATAAGAATTTTTCATGGAAGATAGAAACAAAATCTTTTTGGATTTGTTTTCTAAATTTAAAGAACAAGTAAAGAACATATTTTTGGATTTTTTAAAATTTATGCTAAAACACACAAAAATCTTTTTGAACTTTTTCTTAATGAATTAAAGCAGTAAATCTAGAAACACTAAAAATAAAATCATTTTGGTTTGTCTCTGTACATACAGAATCACATATTTTTGGCCGAACACTGCGAGTAAGAAGATAATATCAGTATCTTTGATGTATCACACACATTCTGAATATAAAATTCCCTAGCAGATCTAAGGGTTGACCCGGATCAAGTAACGCCACCTGATTGTGTTTATATTCGACACGACGATCCATGACCTGCTCAGAACATAAGATTAGACATCGACAGATTTCAAAAACAAACACAAAATAATAAAATAACAAATTAAAAAATTAAAAAAAAAATCACAACTTTGAAAAAATGTCAAGTCTTTTCAACACTGTCCCTAGGCGAACTTAACAAGTTCGCTTAGAGTTAAAAGAGGCGAACTTGTTAAGTTCGCATGATCACGTTCGCCAGAATAGTTGAACGGTCACTGATTTCAACTATCAAGAATTCGATGTTATAAACACAAATCAATTACCGAAATCAACTCCCCAACACTAGAATATATAAAACGAACCCACAATTTCGATTTTAAATCACATAACAATGATGATCAACCATCCAAACAGTCACGATGAAGAACTGATATTAAAATCATGATTCTAAACAATGTGATGGATGAAATGATGTAAGAGTACCTTCGTTGAACTCGCAAACAGAAATTGATCGAGAATCAGGAACAAATAACCACTTTCAGTTATGTTAGAAATCAAAATCAGACAAACTCTCAATAAGACTAAAGTCGCATAATATCTTCGCTCAATTCAAAGAATAACAAGTGAAAGGTCAAGTCAGCATGATTCCTTATGTATGAAACAGATCAAGTCCAGCTACCTCAAGCGAACTTAATAAGTTCGCCACACCTTCAGGCGAACTTAGTAAGCAACCATAACAAGTTTGCCTTCCTCAACACTTGGGAAATTTTGTAATTTTTCATTATTATCAACTTTTTCGACAAATCAAACACCTTGTAAACTTGTTCAACAACTCAATCCAAATAAATAAGAATTTTTCATGGAAGATAGAAACAAAATCTTTTTGGATTTGTTTTCTAAATTTAAAGAACAAGTAAAGAACATATTTTTAGATTTTTTAAAATTTAAGCTAAAACACACAAAAATCTTTTTGAACTTTTTCTTAATGAATTAAAGCAGTAAATCTAGAAATACTAAAAATAAAATCATTTTGGTTTGTCTCTGTACATACAGAATCACATATTTTTGGCCGAACACTGCGAGTAAGAAGATAATATCAGTATCTTTGATGTATCACACACATTCTGAATATAAAATTCCCTAGCAGATCTAAGGGTTGACCCGGATCAAGTAACGCCACCTGATTGTGTTTATATTCGACACGACGATCCATGACCTGCTCAGAACATAAGATTAGACATCGACAGATTTCAAAAACAAACACAAAATAATAAAATAACAAATTAAAAAATTAAAAAAAAATCACAACTTTGAAAAAATGTCAAGTCTTTTCAACACTGTCCCTAGGCGAACTTAACAAGTTCGCTTAGAGTTAAAAGAGGCGAACTTGTTAAGTTCGCATGATCACGTTCGCCAGAATAGTTGAACGGTCACTGATTTCAACTATCAAGAATTCGATGTTATAAACTCAAATCAATTACCGAAATCAACTCCCCAACACTAGAATATATAAAACGAACCCACAATTTTGATTTTAAATCACATAACAATGATGATCAACCATCCAAACAGTCACGATGAAGAACTGATATTAAAATCATGATTCTAAACAATGTGATGGATGAAATGATGTAAGAGTACCTTCGTTGAACTCGCAAACAGAAATTGATCAAGAATCAGGAACAAATAACCACTTTCAGTTATGTTAGAAATCAAAATCAGACAAACTCTCAATAAGACTAAAGTCGCATAATATCTTCGCTCAATTCAAAGAATAACAAGTGAAAGGTCAAGTCAGCATGATTCCTTATGTATGAAACAGATCAAGTCCAGCTACCTCAAGCGAACTTAATAAGTTCGCCACACCTTCAGGCGAACTTAGGAGGCAACCATAACAAGTTTGCCTTCCTCAACACTTGGGAAATTTTGTAATTTTTCATTATTATCAACTTTTTCGACAAATCAAACACCTTGTAAACCTGTTCAACAACCCAATCCAAATAAATAAGAATTTTTCATGGAAGATAGAAACAAAATCTTTTTGGATTTGTTTTCTAAATTTAAAGAACAAGTAAAGAACATATTTTTAGATTTTTTAAAATTTAAGCTAAAACACACAAAAATCTTTTTGAACTTTTTCTTAATGAATTAAAGCAGTAAATCTAGAAACACTAAAAATAAAATCATTTTGGTTTGTCTCTGTACATACAGAATCACATATTTTTGGCCGAACACTGCGAGTAAGAAGATAATATCAGTATCTTTGATGTATCACACACATTCTGAATATAAAATTCCCTAGCAGATCTAAGGGTTGACCCGGATCAAGTAACGCTACCTGATTGTGTTTATATTCGACACGACGATCCATGACCTGCTCAGAACATAAGATTAGACATCGACAGATTTCAAAAACAAACACAAAATAATAAAATAACAAATTAAAAAATTAAAAAAAAATCACAACTTTGAAAAAATTTCAAGTCTTTTCAACACTGTCCCTAGGCGAACTTAACAAGTTCGCTTAGAGTTAAAAGAGGCGAACTTGTTAAGTTCGCATGATCACGTTCGCCAGAATAGTTGAACGGTCACTGATTTCAACTATCAAGAATTCGATGTTATAAACTCAAATCAATTACCGAAATCAACTCCCCAACACTAGAATATATAAAACGAACCCACAATTTCGATTTTAAATCACATAACAATGATGATCAACCATCCAAACAGTCACGATGAAGAACTGATATTAAAATCATGATTCTAAACAATGTGATGGATGAAATGATGTAAGAGTACCTTCGTTGAACTCGCAAACAGAAATTGATCAAGAATCAGGAACAAATAACCACTTTCAGTTATGTTAGAAATCAAAATCAGACAAACTCTCAATAAGACTAAAGTCGCATAATATCTTCGCTCAATTCAAAGAATAACAAGTGAAAGGTCAAGTCAGCATGATTCCTTATGTATGAAACAGATCAAGTCCAGCTACCTCAAGCGAACTTAATAAGTTCGCCACACCTTCAGGCGAACTTAGGAGGCAACCATAACAAGTTTGCCTTCCTCAACACTTGGGAAATTTTGTAATTTTTCATTATTATCAACTTTTTCGACAAATCAAACACCTTGTAAACCTGTTCAACAACCCAATCCAAATAAATAAGAATTTTTCATGGAAGATAGAAACAAAATCTTTTTGGATTTGTTTTCTAAATTTAAAGAACAAGTAAAGAACATATTTTTAGATTTTTTAAAATTTAAGCTAAAACACACAAAAATCTTTTTGAACTTTTTCTTAATGAATTAAAGCAGTAAATCTAGAAACACTAAAAATAAAATCATTTTGGTTTGTCTCTGTACATACAGAATCACATATTTTTGGCCGAACACTGCGAGTAAGAAGATAATATCAGTATCTTTGATGTATCACACACATTCTGAATATAAAATTCCCTAGCAGATCTAAGGGTTGACCCGGATCAAGTAACGCCACCTGATTGTGTTTATATTCGACACGATGATCCATGACCTGCTCAGAACATAAGATTAGACATCGACAGATTTCAAAAACAAACACAAAATAATAAAATAACAAATTAAAAAATTAAAAAAAAATCACAACTTTGAAAAAATGTCAAGTCTTTTCAACACTGTCCCTAGGCGAACTTAACAAGTTCGCTTAGAGTTAAAAGAGGCGAACTTGTTAAGTTCGCATGATCACGTTCGCCAGAATAGTTGAACGGTCACTGATTTCAACTATCAAGAATTCGATGTTATAAACTCAAATCAATTACCGAAATCAACTCCCCAACACTAGAATATATAAAACGAACCCACAATTTCGATTTTAAATCACATAACAATGATGATCAACCATCCAAACAGTCACGATGAAGAACTGATATTAAAATCATGATTCTAAACAATGTGATGGATGAAATGATGTAAGAGTACCTTCGTTGAACTCGCAAACAGAAATTGATCAAGAATCAGGAACAAATAACCACTTTCAGTTATGTTAGAAATCAAAATCAGACAAACTCTCAATAAGACTAAAGTCGCATAATATCTTCGCTCAATTCAAAGAATAACAAGTGAAAGGTCAAGTCAGCATGATTCCTTATGTATGAAACAGATCAAGTCCAGCTACCTCAAGCGAACTTAATAAGTTCGCCACACCTTCAGGCGAACTTAGGAGGCAACCATAACAAGTTTGCCTTCCTCAACACTTGGGAAATTTTGTAATTTTTCATTATTATCAACTTTTTCGACCAATCAAACACCTTCTAAACCTGTTCAACAACCCAATCCAAATAAATAAGAATTTTTCATGGAAGATAGAAACAAAATCTTTTTGGATTTGTTTTCTAAATTTAAAGAACAAGTAAAGAATATATTTTTAGATTTTTTAAAATTTAAGCTAAAACACACAAAAATCTTTTTGAACTTTTTCTTAATGAATTAAAGCAGTAAATCTAGAAACACTAAAAATAAAATCATTTTGGTTTGTCTCTGTACATACAGAATCACATATTTTTGGCCGAACACTGCGAGTAAGAAGATAATATCAGTATCTTTGATGTATCACACACATTCTGAATATAAAATTCCCTAGCAGATCTAAGGGTTGACCCGGATCAAGTAACGCCACCTGATTGTGTTTATATTCGACACGACGATCCATGACCTGCTCAGAACATAAGATTAGACATCGACAGATTTCAAAAACAAACACAAAATAATAAAATAACAAATTAAAAAATTAAAAAAAAATCACAACTTTGAAAAAATGTCAAGTCTTTTCAACACTGTCCCTAGGCGAACTTAACAAGTTCGCTTAGAGTTAAAAGAGGCGAACTTGCTAAGTTCGCATGATCACGTTCGCCAGAATAGTTGAACGGTCACTGATTTCAACTATCAAGAATTCGATGTTATAAACTCAAATCAATTACCGAAATCAACTCCCCAACACTAGAATATATAAAACGAACCCACAATTTCGATTTTAAATCACATAACAATGATGATCAACCATCCAAACAGTCACGATGAAGAACTGATATTAAAATCATGATTCTAAACAATGTGATGGATGAAATGATGTAAGAGTACCTTCGTAGAACTCGCAAACAGAAATTGATCAAGAATCAGGATCAAATAACCACTTTCAGTTATGTTAGAAATCAAAATCAGACAAACTCTCAATAAGACTAAAGTCGCATAATATCTTCGCTCAATTCAAAGAATAACAAGTGAAAGGTCAAGTCAGCATGATTCCTTATGTATGAAACAGATTAAGTCCAGCTACCTCAAGCGAACTTAATAAGTTCGCCACACCTTCAGGCGAACTTAGGAGGCAACCATAACAAGTTTGCCTTCCTCAACACTTGGGAAATTTTGTAATTTTTCATTATTATCAACTTTTTCGACCAATCAAACACCTTCTAAACCTGTTCAACAACTCAATCCAAATAAATAAGAATTTTTCATGGAAGATAGAAACAAAATCTTTTTGGATTTGTTTTCTAAATTTAAAGAACAAGTAAAGAACATATTTTTAGATTTTTTAAAATTTAAGCTAAAACACACAAAAATCTTTTTGAACTTTTTCTTTATGAATTAAAGCAGTAAATCTAGAAACACTAAAAATAAAATCATTTTGGTTTGTCTCTGTACATACAGAATCACATATTTTTGGCCGAACACTGCGAGTAAGAAGATAATATCAGTATCTTTGATGTATCACACACATTCTGAATATAAAATTCCCTAGCAGATCTAAGGGTTGACCCGGATCAAGTAACGCCTTTGATTATGTTTATATTCGACACGACGATCCATGACTTGCTCAGAACATAAGATTAGACATCGACAAATTTCAAAAACAAACACAAAATAATATAATAACAAAGTAAAAAAAAAAAATCACAACTTTGAAAAAATGTCAAGTCTTTTCAACACTGTCCCCTAGGCGAACTTAACAAGTTCGCTTAGAGTTACAAGAGGCGAACTTGTTAAGTTCGCATGATCATGTTCGCCAGAACAGTTGAACGGTCACTGATTTCAACTATCAAGAATTCGATGTTATAACCTCAAATCAAGTACCGAAATCAACTCCCCAACACTAGATTATATAAAACGAACCCACAATTTCGATTTTAAATCACATAACAATGATGATCAACCATCCAAACAGTCACGATGAAGAGCTGATATTAAAATCATGATTATAAACAATGTGATGGATGAAATGATGTAAGAGTACCTTCGTTGAACTCGCAAACAGAAATTGATCAAGAATCCGGAACAAATAACCACTTTCACTTATGTTAGAAATCAAAATCAGACAAACTCTCAATAAGACTAAAGTCGCCTAATATCTTTGCTCAATTCAAAGAATAACAAGTGAAAGGTCAAGTCATCATGATTCCTTATGTATGAAACAAATCAAGTCCAACTACCTCAAGCGAACTTAATAAGTTCGCCACACCTTCAGGCGAACTTAGGAGGCAACCATAACAAGTTTGCCTTCCTCAACACTTGGGAAATTTTGTAATTTTTCATTATTATCAACTTTTTTGACAAATCAAACACCTTGTAAACCTGTTCAACAACTCAATCCAAATAAAAAAGAATTTTTCATGGAAGATAGAAACAAAATCTTTTTGGATTTGTTTTCTAAATTTAAAGAACAAGTAAAGAACATATTTTTGGATTTTTTAAAATTTATGCTAAAACACACAAAAATCTTTTTGAACTTTTTCTTAATGAATTAAAGCAGTAAATCTAGAAACACTAAAAATAAAATCATTTTGGTTTGTCTCTGTACATACAGAATCACATATTTTTGGCCGAACACTGCGAGTAAGAAGATAATATCAGTATCTTTGATGTATCACACACATTCTGAATATAAAATTCCCTAGCAGATCTAAGGGTTGACCCGGATCAAGTAACGCCACCTGATTGTGTTTATATTCGACACGACGATCCATGACCTGCTCAGAACATAAGATTAGACATCGACAGATTTCAAAAACAAACACAAAATAATAAAATAACAAATTAAAAAATTAAAAAAAAATCACAACTTTGAAAAAATGTCAAGTCTTTTCAACACTGTCCCTAGGCGAACTTAACAAGTTCGCTTAGAGTTAAAAGAGGCGAACTTGTTAAGTTCGCATGATCACGTTCGCCAGAATAGTTGAACGGTCACTGATTTCAACTATCAAGAATTCGATGTTATAAACTCAAATCAATTACCGAAATCAACTCCCCAACACTAGAATATATAAAACGAACCCACAATTTCGATTTTAAATCACATAACAATGATGATCAACCATCCAAACAGTCACGATGAAGAACTGATATTAAAATCATGATTCTAAACAATGTGATGGATGAAATGATGTAAGAGTACCTTCGTTGAACTCGCAAACAGAAATTGATCAAGAATCAGGAACAAATAACCACTTTCAGTTATGTTAGAAATCAAAATCCGACAAACTCTCAATAAGACTAAAGTCGCAAAATATCTTCGCTCAATTCAAAGAATAACAAGTGAAAGGTCAAGTCAGCATGATTCCTTATGTATGAAACAGATCAAGTCCAGCTACCTCAAGCGAACTTAATAAGTTCGCCACACCTTCAGGCGAACTTAGGAGGCAACCATAACAAGTTTGCCTTCCTCAACACTTGGGAAATTTTGTAATTTTTCATTATTATCAACTTTTTCGACAAATCAAACACCTTGTAAACCTGTTCAACAACCCAATCCAAATAAATAAGAATTTTTCATGGAAGATAGAAACAAAATCTTTTTGGATTTGTTTTCTAAATTTAAAGAACAAGTAAAGAACATATTTTTAGATTTTTTAAAATTTAAGCTAAAACACACAAAAATCTTTTTGAACTTTTTCTTAATGAATTAAAGCAGTAAATCTAGAAACACTAAAAATAAAATCATTTTGGTTTGTCTCTGTACATACAGAATCACATATTTTTGGCCGAACACTGCGAGTAAGAAGATAATATCAGTATCTTTGATGTATCACACACATTCTGAATATAAAATTCCCTAGCAGATCTAAGGGTTGACCCGGATCAAGTAACGCCACCTGATTGTGTTTATATTCGACACGACGATCCATGACCTGCTCAGAACATAAGATTAGACATCGACAGATTTCAAAAACAAACACAAAATAATAAAATAACAAATTAAAAAATTAAAAAAAAATCACAACTTTGAAAAAATGTCAAGTCTTTTCAACACTGTCCCTAGGCGAACTTAACAAGTTCGCTTAGAGTTAAAAGAGGCGAACTTGTTAAGTTCGCATGATCATGTTCGCCAGAACAGTTGAACGGTCACTGATTTCAACTATCAAGAATTCGATGTTATAACCTCAAATCAAGTACCGAAATCAACTCCCCAACACTAGATTATATAAAACGATCCCACAATTTCGATTTTAAATCACATAACAATGATGATCAACCATCCAAACAGTCACGATGAAGAACTGATATTAAAATCATGATTATAAACAATGTGATGGATGAAATGATGTAAGAGTACCTTCGTTGAACTCGCAAACAGAAATTGATCAAGAATCCGGAACAAATAACCACTTTCACTTATGTTAGAAATCAAAATCAGACAAACTCTCAATAAGACTAAAGTCGCCTAATATCTTTGCTCAATTCAAAGAATAACAAGTGAAAGGTCAAGTCATCATGATTCCTTATGTATGAAACAAATCAAGTCCAGCTACCTCAAGCGAACTTAATAAGTTCGCCACACCTTCAGGCGAACTTAGGAGGCAACCATAACAAGTTTGCCTTCCTCAACACTTGTGAAATTTTGTAATTTTTCATTATTATCAACTTTTTTGACAAATCAAACACCTTGTAAACCTGTTCAACAACTCAATCCAAATAAATAAGAATTTTTCATGGAAGATAGAAACAAAATCTTTTTGGATTTGTTTTCTAAATTTAAAGAACAAGTAAAGAACATATTTTTGGATTTTTTAAAATTTATGCTAAAACACACAAAAATCTTTTTGAACTTTTTCTTAATGAATTAAAGCAGTAAATCTAGAAACACTAAAAATAAAATCATTTTGTTTTGTCTCTGTACATACAGAATCACATATTTTTGGCCGAACACTGCGAGTAAGAAGATAATATCAGTATCTTTGATGTATCACACACATTCTGAATATAAAATTCCCTAGCAGATCTAAGGGTTGACCCGGATCAAGTAACGCCACCTGATTGTGTTTATATTTGACACGACGATCCATGACCTGCTCAGAACATAAGATTAGACATCGACAGATTTCAAAAACAAACACAAAATAATAAAATAACAAATTAAAAAATTAAAAAAAAATTACAACTTTGAAAAAATGTCAAGTCTTTTCAACACTGTCCCTAGGCGAACTTAACAAGTTCGCTTAGAGTTAAAAGAGGCGAACTTGTTAAGTTCGCATGATCACGTTCGCCAGAATAGTTGAACGGTCACTGATTTCAACTATCAAGAATTCGATGTTATAAACTCAAATCAATTACCGAAATCAACTCCCCAACACTAGAATATATAAAACGAACCCACAATTTTGATTTTAAATCACATAACAATGATGATCAACCATCCAAACAGTCACGATGAAGAACTGATATTAAAATCATGATTCTAAACAATGTGATGGATGAAATGATGTAAGAGTACCTTCGTTGAACTCGCAAACAGAAATTGATCAAGAATCACGAACAAATAACCACTTTCAGTTATGTTAGAAATCAAAATCAGACAAACTCTCAATAAGACTAAAGTCGCATAATATCTTCGCTCAATTCAAAGAATAACAAGTGAAAGGTCAAGTCAGCATGATTCCTTATGTATGAAACAGATCAAGTCCAGCTACCTCAAGCGAACTTAATAAGTTCGCCACACCTTCAGGCGAACTTAGGAGGCAACCATAACAAGTTTGCCTTCCTCAACACTTGGGAAATTTTGTAATTTTTCATTATTATCAACTTTTTTGACAAATCAAACACCTTGTAAACCTGTTCAACAACTCAATCCAAATAAATAAGAATTTTTCATGGAAGATAGAAACAAAATCTTTTTGGATTTGTTTTCTAAATTTAAAGAACAAGTAAAGAACATATTTTTGGATTTTTTAAAATTTATGCTAAAACACACAAAAATCTTTTTGAACTTTTTCTTAATGAATTAAAGCAGTAAATCTAGAAACACTAAAAATAAAATCATTTTGGTTTGTCTCTGTACATACAGAATCACATATTTTTGACCGAACACTGCGAGTAAGAAGATAATATCAGTATCTTTGATGTATCACACACATTCTGAATATAAAATTCCATAGCAGATCTAAGGGTTGACCCGGATCAAGTAACGCCACCTGATTGTGTTTATATTCGACACGACGATCCATGACCTGCTCAGAACATAAGATTAGACATCGACAGATTTCAAAAACAAACACAAAATAATAAAATAACAAATTAAAAAATTAAAAAAAAATCACAACTTTGAAAAAATGTCAAGTCTTTTCAACACTATCCCTAGGCGAACTTAACAAGTTCGCTTAGAGTTAAAAGAGGCGAACTTGTTAAGTTCGCATGATCACGTTCGCCAGAATAGTTGAACGGTCACTGATTTCAACTATCAAGAATTCGATGTTATAAACTCAAATCAATTACCGAAATCAACTCCCCAACACTAGAATATATAAAACGAACCCACAATTTTGATTTTAAATCACATAACAATGATGATCAACCATCCAAACAGTCACGATGAAGAACTGATATTAAAATCATGATTCTAAACAATGTGATGGATGAAATGATGTAAGAGTACCTTCGTTGAACTCGTAAACAGAAATTGATCAAGAATCCGGAACAAATAACCACTTTCACTTATGTTAGAAATCAAAATCAGACAAACTCTCAATAAGACTAAACTCGCCTAATATCTTTGCTCAATTCAAAGAAAAACAAGTGAAAGGTCAAGTCAGCATGATTCCTTATGTATGAAACAAATCAAGTCCAGCTACCTCAAGCGAACTTAATAAGTTCGCCACACCTTCAGGCGAACTTAGGAGGCAACCATAACAAGTTTGCCTTCCTCAACACTTGGGAAATTTTGTAATTTTTCATTATTATCAACTTTTTTGACAAATCAAACACCTTGTAAACCTGTTCAACAACTCAATCCAAATAAATAAGAATTTTTCATGGAAGATAGAAACAAAATCTTTTTGGATTTCTTTTCTAAATTTAAAGAACAAGTAAAGAACATATTTTTAGATTTTTTAAAATTTAAGCTAAAACACACAAAAATCTTTTTGAACTTTTTCTTAATGAATTAAAGCAGTAAATCTAGAAACACTAAAAATAAAATCATTTTGGTTTGTCTCTGTACATACAGAATCACATATTTTTGGCCGAACACTGCGAGTAAGAAGATAATATCAGTATCTTTGATGTATCACACACATTCTGAATATAAAATTCCCTAGCAGATCTAAGGGTTGACCCGGATCAAGTAACGCCTTTGATTATGTTTATATTCGACACGACGATCCATGACTTGCTCAGAACATAAGATTAGACATCGACAAATTTCAAAAACAAACACAAAATAATATAATAACAAAGTAAAAAAAAAAATCACAACTTTGAAAAAATGTCAAGTCTTTTCAACACTGTCCCCTAGGCGAACTTAACAAGTTCGCTTAGAGTTACAAGAGGCGAACTTGTTAAGTTCGCATGATCATGTTCGCTAGAACAGTTGAACGGTCACTGATTTCAACTATCAAGAATTCGATGTTATAACCTCAAATCAAGTACCGAAATCAACTCCCCAACACTAGATTATATAAAACGAACCCACAATTTCGATTTTAAATCACATAACAATGATGATCAACCATCCAAACAGTCGCGATGAAGAACTGATATTAAAATCATGATTATAAACAATGTGATGGATGAAATGATGTAACAGTACCTTCGTTGAACTCGCAAACAGAAATTGATCAAGAATCCGGAACAAATAACCACTTTCACTTATGTTAGAAATCAAAATCAGACAAATTCTCAATAAGACTAAAGTCGCCTAATATCTTTGCTCAATTCAAAGAATAACAAGTGAAAGGTCAAGTCAGCATGATTCCTTATGTATGAAACAAATCAAGTCCAGCTACCTCAAGCGAACTTAATAAGTTCGCCACACCTTCAGGCGAACTTAGGAGGCAACCATAACAAGTTTGCCTTCCTCAACACTTGGGAAATTTTGTAATTTTTCATTATTATCAACTTTTTTGACAAATCAAACACCTTGTAAACCTGTTCAATCCAAATAAATAAGAATTTTTCATGGAAGATAGAAACAAAATCTTTTTGGATTTGTTTTCTAAATTTAAAGAACAAGTAAAGAACATATTTTTGGATTTTTTAAAATATATGCTAAAACACACAAAAATCTTTTTGAACTTTTTCTTAATGAATTAAAGCAGTAAATCTAGAAACACTAAAAATAAAATCATTTTGGTTTGTCTCTGTACATACATAATCACATATTTTTGGCCGAACACTGCGAGTAAGAAGATCATATCAGTATCTTTGATGTATCACACACATTCTGAATATAAAATTCCCTAGCAGATCTAAGGGTTGACCCGGATCAAGTAACGCCACCTGATTGTGTTTATATTCGACACGACGATCCATGACCTGCTTAGAACATAAGATTAGACATCGACAAATTTCAAAAACAAACACAAAATAATAAAATAACAAAGTAAAAAATTAAAAAAAAATCACAACTTTGAAAAAATGTCAAGTCTTTTCAACACTGTCCCCTAGGCGAACTTAACAAGTTCGCTTAGAGTTACAAGAGGCGAACTTGTTAAGTTCGCATGATCACGTTCGCCAGAACAGTTGAACGGTCACTGATTTCAACTATCAAGAATTCGATGTTATAACCTAAAATCAAGTACCGAAATCAACTCCCCAACACTAGATTATATAAAACGAAACCACAATTTCGATTTTAAATCACATAACAATGATGATCAACCATCCAAACAGTCGCGATGAAGAACTGATATTAAAATCATGATTATAAACAATGTGATGGATGAAATGATGTAAGAGTACCTTCGTTGAACTCGCAAACAGAAATTGATCAAGAATCCGGAACAAATAACCACTTTCACTTATGTTAGAAATCAAAATCAGACAAACTCTCAATAAGACTATAGTCGCCTAATATCTTTGCTCAATTCAAAGAATAACAAGTGAAAGGTCAAGTCAGCATGATTCCTTATGTATGAAACAGATCAAGTCCAGCTACCTCAAGCGAACTTAATAAGTTCGCCACACCTTCAGGCGAACTTAGGAGGCAACCATAACAAGTTTGCCTTCCTCAACACTTGGGAAATTTTGTAATTTTTCATTATTATCAACTTTTTCGACAAATCAAACACCTTGTAAACCTGTTCAACAACTCAATCCAAATAAATAAGAATTTTTCATGGAAGATAGAAACAAAATCTTTTTGGATTTGTTTTCTAAATTTAAAGAACAAGTAAAGAACATATTTTTAGATTTTTTAAAATTTAAGCTAAAACACACAAAAATCTTTTTGAACTTTTTCTTAATGAATTAAAGCAGTAAATCTAGAAACACTAAAAATAAAATCATTTTGGTTTGTCTCTGTACATACAGAATCACATATTTTTGGCCGAACACTGCGAGTAAGAAGATAATATCAGTATCTTTGATGTATCACACACATTCTGAATATAAAATTCCCTAGCAGATCTAAGGGTTGACCCGGATCAAGTAACGCCTTTGATTATGTTTATATTCGACACGACGATCCATGACTTGCTCAGAACATAAGATTAGACATCGACAAATTTCAAAAACAAACACAAAATAATATAATAACAAAGTACAAAAAAATAATCACAACTTTGAAAAAATGTCAAGTCTTTTCAACACTGTCCCCTAGGCGAACTTAACAAGTTCGCTTAGAGTTACAAGAGGCGAACTTGTTAAGTTCGCATGATCACGTTCGCCAGAACAGTTGAACGGTCACTGATTTCAACTATCAAGAATTCGATGTTATAACCTCAAATCAAGTACCGAAATCAACTCCCCAACACTAGGTTATATAAAACGAAACCACAATTTCGATTTTAAATCACATAACAATGATGATCAACCATCCAAACAGTCGCGATGAAGAACTGATATTAAAATCATGATTATAAACAATGTGATGGATGAAATGATGTAAGAGTACCTTCGTTGAACTCGCAAACAGAAATTGATCAAGAATCCGGAACAAATAACCACTTTCACTTATGTTAGAAATCAAAATCAGACAAACTCTCAATAAGACTATAGTCGCCTAATATCTTTGCTCAATTCAAAGAATAACAAGTGAAAGGTCAAGTCAGCATGATTCCTTATGTATGAAACAGATCAAGTCCAGCTACCTCAAGCGAACTTAATAAGTTCGCCACACCTTCAGGCGAACTTAGGAGGCAACCATAACAAGTTTGCCTTCCTCAACACTTGGGAAATTTTGTAATTTTTCATTATTATCAACTTTTTCGACAAATCAAACACCTTGTAAACCTGTTCAACAACTCAATCCAAATAAATAAGAATTTTTCATGGAAGATAGAAACAAAATCTTTTTGGATTTGTTTTCTAAATTTAAAGAACAAGTAAAGAACATATTTTTAGATTTTTTAAAATTTAAGCTAAAACACACAAAAATCTTTTTGAACTTTTTCTTAATGAATTAAAGCAGTAAATCTAGAAACACTAAAAATAAAATCATTTTGGTTTGTCTCTGTACATACAGAATCACATATTTTTGGCCGAACACTGCGAGTAAGAAGATAATATCAGTATCTTTGATGTATCACACACATTCTGAATATAAAATTCCCTAGCAGATCTAAGGGTTGACCCGGATCAAGTAACGCCTTTGATTATGTTTATATTCGACACGACGATCCATGACTTGCTCAGAACATAAGATTAGACATCGACAAATTTCAAAAACAAACACAAAATAATATAATAACAAAGTACAAAAAAATAATCACAACTTTGAAAAAATGTCAAGTCTTTTCAACACTGTCCCCTAGGCGAACTTAACAAGTTCGCTTAGAGTTACAAGAGGCGAACTTGTTAAGTTCGCATGATCACGTTCGCCAGAACAGTTGAACGGTCACTGATTTCAACTATCAAGAATTCGATGTTATAACCTCAAATCAAGTACCGAAATCAACTCCCCAACACTAGATTATATAAAACGAAACCACAATTTCGATTTTAAATCACATAACAATGATGATCAACCATCCAAACAGTCGCGATGAAGAACTGATATTAAAATCATGATTATAAACAATGTGATGGATGAAATGATGTAAGAGTACCTTCGTTGAACTCGCAAACAGAAATTGATCAAGAATCCGGAACAAATAACCACTTTCACTTATGTTAGAAATCAAAATCAGACAAACTCTCAATAAGACTATAGTCGCCTAATATCTTTGCTCAATTCAAAGAATAACAAGTGAAAGGTCAAGTCAGCATGATTCCTTATGTATGAAACAGATCAAGTCCAGCTACCTCAAGCGAACTTAATAAGTTCGCCACACCTTCAGGCGAACTTAGGAGGCAACCATAACAAGTTTGCCTTCCTCAACACTTGGGAAATTTTGTAATTTTTCATTATTATCAACTTTTTCGACAAATCAAACACCTTGTAAACCTGTTCAACAACTCAATCCAAATAAATAAGAATTTTTCATGGAAGATAGAAACAAAATCTTTTTGGATTTGTTTTCTAAATTTAAAGAACAAGTAAAGAACATATTTTTAGATTTTTTAAAATTTAAGCTAAAACACACAAAAATCTTTTTGAACTTTTTCTTAATGAATTAAAGCAGTAAATCTAGAAACACTAAAAATAAAATCATTTTGGTTTGTCTCTGTACATACAGAATCACATATTTTTGGCCGAACACTGCGAGTAAGAAGATAATATCAGTATCTTTGATGTATCACACACATTCTGAATATAAAATTCCCTAGCAGATCTAAGGGTTGACCCGGATCAAGTAACGCCTTTGATTATGTTTATATTCGACACGACGATCCATGACTTGCTCAGAACATAAGATTAGACATCGACAAATTTCAAAAACAAACACAAAATAATATAATAACAAAGTACAAAAAAATAATCACAACTTTGAAAAAATGTCAAGTCTTTTCAACACTGTCCCCTAGGCGAACTTAACAAGTTCGCTTAGAGTTACAAGAGGCGAACTTGTTAAGTTCGCATGATCATGTTCGCCAGAACAGTTGAACGGTCACTGATTTCAACTATCAAGAATTCGATGTTATAACCTCAAATCAAGTACCGAAATCAACTCCCCAACACTAGATTATATAAAACGAACCCACAATTTCGATTTTAAATCACATAACAATGATGATCAACCATCCAAACAGTCGCGATGAAGAACTGATATTAAAATCATGATTATAAACAATGTGATGGATGAAATGATGTAACAGTACCTTCGTTGAACTCGCAAACAGAAATTGATCAAGAATCCGGAACAAATAACCACTTTCACTTATGTTAGAAATCAAAATCAGACAAACTCTCAATAAGACTAAAGTCGCCTAATATCTTTGCTCAATTCAAAGAATAACAAGTGAAAGGTCAAGTCAGCATGATTCCTTATGTATGAAACAATTCAAGTCCAGCTACCTCAAGCGAACTTAATAAGTTCGCCACACCTTCAAGCGAACTTAGGAGGCAACCATAACAAGTTTGCCTTCCTCAACACTTGGGAAATTTTGTAATTTTTCATTATTATCAACTTTTTTGACAAATCAAACACCTTGTAAACCTGTTCAACAACTCAATCCAAATAAATAAGAATTTTTCATGGAAGATAGAAACAAAATCTTTTTGGATTTGTTTTCTAAATTTAAAGAACAAGTAAAGAACATATTTTTGGATTTTTTAAAATTTATTCTAAAACACACAAAAATCTTTTTGAACTTTTTCTTAATGAATTAAAGCAGTAAATCTAGAAACACTAAAAATAAAATCATTTTGGTTTGTCTCTGTACATACATAATCACATATTTTTGGCCGAACACTGCGAGTAAGAAGATCATATCAGTATCTTTGATGTATCACACACATTCTGAATATAAAATTCCCTAGCAGATCTAAGGGTTGACCCGGATCAAGTAACGCCACCTGATTGGGTTTATATTCGACACGACGATCCATGACCTGCTTAGAACATAAGATTAGACATCGACAAATTTCAAAAACAAACACAAAATAATAAAAT
The DNA here is from genome assembly GCA_023525975.1 of Smallanthus sonchifolius. Taxonomy (NCBI): domain Eukaryota; kingdom Viridiplantae; phylum Streptophyta; class Magnoliopsida; order Asterales; family Asteraceae; genus Smallanthus; species Smallanthus sonchifolius. Next base: position 29,468,718 of record CM042039.1, on the reverse strand, counting down.
AACAAAGTAAAAAATTAAAAAAAAAATCACAACTTTGAAAAAATGTCAAGTCTTTTCAACACTGTCCCCTAGGCGAACTTAACAAGTTCGCTTAGAGTTACAAGAGGCGAACTTGTTAAGTTCGCATAATCACGTTCGCCAGAACACTTGAACGGTCACTGATTTCAACTATCAAGAATTTGATGTTATAACCTCAAATCAAGTACCGAAATCAACTCCCCAACACTAGATTATATAAAACAAAACCACAATTTCGATTTTAAATCACATAACAATGATGATCAACCATCCAAACAGTCGCGATGAAGAACTGATATTAAAATCATGATTATAAACAATGTGATGGATGAAATGATGTAACTGTACCTTCGTTGAACTCGCAAACAGAAATTGATCAAGAATCCGGAACAAATAACCACTTTCACTTATGTTAGAAATCAAAATCAGACAAACTCTCAATAAGACTAAAGTCGCCTAATATCTTTCCTCAATTCAAAGAATAACAAGTGAAAGGTCAAGTCAGCATGATTCCTTATGTATGAAACAAATCAAGTCCAGCTACCTCAAGCGAACTTAATAAGTTCGCCACACCTTCAGGCGAACTTAGGAGGCAACCATAACAAGTTTGCCTTCCTCAACACTTGGGAAATTTTGTAATTTTTCATTTTTATCAACTTTTTCGACAAATCAAACACCGTGTAAACCTGTTCAACAACTCAATCCAAATAAATAAGAATTTTTCATGGAAGATAGAAACAAAATATTTTTGGATTTTTTTTCTAAATTCAAAGAACAAGTAAAGAACATATTTTTGGATTTTTTAAAATTTATGCTTAAACACACAAAAATCTTTTTGAACTTTTTCTTAATGAATTAAAGCAGTAAATCTAGAAACACTAAAAATAAAATCATTTTGGTTTGTGTCTGTACATACAGAATCACATATTTTTGGCCGAACACTACGAGTAAGAAGATCATATCAGTATCTTTGATGTATCACGCACATTCTGAATATAAAATTCCCTCGCAGATCTAAGGGTTGACCTATGGCATTCTGCATATTCACAGATTTTTGGCTCAGCAAACAAGCACTTTGTGCTACAACAATTCTTTAGAAATTTCTATTCATATATCAGCTCACACAGATTTCATAACTTTCTTTTTCTTGATCTTTTCATTTTGATCACTACTTGACAATTTCATGAAATGATACGTGAGAAACTTCAAAGTAAACATGATCAGATCATGACATGCTAACTTATTCATACCGAATTTGCAATAAACTACATGTCAATACAAGATGCCAGCATTATAAGATTTAAAACTACAAGCGTTTTTATCCCACGTTCTTGTGAGTTAGTACCATTAATATGAAAACAATGTGTACCCCAAAAATATGCCAACATAAATTTAAATTGCACTATCTTCAAGACATATGAGATTTATGCAAAGCTTAGATCAATTTCTAGGATGAAACTATCTTAATTAGCACAGAAAAAGATACAGATCCCGAAGAATATATGAAATCAGAATGATTCAAGTTGCTTGGTTGTGGATGAAATATCATGATTCATAGTAACAGAAGAATGATCAATGAATCGATTGATTCAATGACATAGGGTAAAATGATCCAACTGTTATATGGATATATTCAATGGAGTCAAGATAATTGATCCAAGGGTGAGTATATGTTCCAACAAATTGTCAGAAACATATCTTAGTCCGACTTCACATTGCATGTTTTTCAGGACATGGGCAGTGAAGTGAATTGAAAAATTGTGCTAATCAATATAATCCGATACTGGTCTTATGAAATACTTCAAGTCTCATATTCTTTATCTGATAATGATCTTTCAACACACACACCCAACATACCATGGGTTCAATTCACATTCTTAGAGATGTAAACTAGGATTGGCTAGTCATAAGCTTGACATTGACCTCATGCCAGTTACACTTGGCAGCTTTGACGTAATCGTAGGCATGGATTGGTTATCAAAAAACCAAGCCGGCGTCATTTGTCGAGACAAAATCGTTCGCCTTCCTCTCCCTATTGGAGAAATCCTTCCTGTTCAAGTCGAAAAGAGTGGTGCTGTCGCAGGCATCATATCCTTCATGAAAGCACATAAGTGCTTACGTAAAGGGCATACTGCTATTTTGGCTCTTGTCACCGAGCAACCATCCGAATAAAAAGATATTGATGACATTCCGATCATTCGTAACTTTCCGGAAGTATTTCCCGAAGACCTGTCTAGTCTTTCACCTCACCGTCAAATAGAATTCCAAATCAACCTAGCACCTGGAGCAGCGCCGATTGCTCAGGCACCGTACACACTTGCACCTAGTGAGTTACAACAGTTATCTATACAACTGCCAGAGTTGTTAGATAAGAGATTTGTCAGACCTAGCTCATCGCCATGGGGAGCTCCAGTCCTATTTGTCAAGAAGAAGGACGGGACTTTCTGTATGTGCATCGATTACCATGAGCTGAACAAAGTAACTATCAGGAATCGTTACCCTCTACCTCGTATTGACGATCTATTTGACCAACTTCAAGGGTCAAGTTTCTATTCAAAGATCGATCTTCGATTCAGTTATCGTCAACTGAGAGTCCGGGACGAGGACATCTCTAAAACTGCATTCAGAGCCCGATACGGTCATTACGAGTTTTTGGTCATGCCATTCGGACTAACCAACGCACCCGTAGTGTTCATAAACCACATGAACCATGTGTGTAAACCTACTTTGATCAGTTCGTCATCGTTTTCATTAATGACATCCTCATCTATTCTAAGAACAAGGAAGGACATGAGGAGCACCTACGCTTAATCCTTGAATTGCTGAAACAAGAGCAATTGTATGCCAAAATCTCTAAGTGTGAATTATGGATTCGTGAAGATTCAACTTCTAGGACATGTAGTCAACGAGAAAGGAATACATATCGATCCATCTAAAGTAGAAGCCATCAAGAATCGAACAGCACCGATGACTCCAACAGAGGTGCGACAATTTCTTGAATTGGCCGGCCGCTACCGTCAATTCATCAATTCATCTGGAATCTCAAAAGATTGCTCAACCTCTCACTACTCTAACTCAAAAAAGGTAAACCCTATAACTACAGCGAAACTCAGGAACCTGTATTCCAACTGTTGAAACAGAAACTCTGTAGTGCACCTATCCAATCCCTTCTTGAAGGAACTGATGACTACGTAGTGTATTGCAATGTCTCTATTCAAGGCCTTGGTTGTGTTTTAACGTAACGCGAAAAGGTTATCGCATACGCTTCCTGTCAATTGAAAGCTTATGAAGAAAACTACACTACCCATGACCTAGAATTAGGAGCTGTAGTGTTTGTTTTGAAAATCTGGAGACATTACTTGGACGATACCAAGTGCACGATTTACACCGATCACAATAGTCTTCAGCACATATTCAAACAGAAGCAGTTGAACATCCGACAACGCCGTTGGATCAAACTTTTGAACGACTATGACTGTGCTATCAAGTATCATCCGGGCAAGGCTAACGTAGTAGCCGATGCCCTAAGCTTGAAAGAAACTAGACCAAGACGATCTTGAGCATTTCAACTCACTATCCATCCCGGACTACCTGATAAAATGCGTAGTGCTCAACTCGAAGCCCTTAAAGAGGAAAACCTACAGTTGGAATCCAAGCGTGGTATGGAAAAACAACTTGAGGTTAAATCAGATGGCATTCACTATTGTGCTGAACGAATATGGGTTCCAAAGCACGGGAACTTAAGAGAACTTGTAATGGATGAATCTCACAAATCTCGCTATTCTATTCATCCTGGTTCGAGTAAGATGTATCATGACCTAAAGGTCATTTATTGGTAGCCAAACATGAAGGCTGATATAGCCACCTATGTTAGCAAGTGCCTGACCTGCTCAAAGGTCAAAGTCAAGTACCAAAAACCTTCTGGTTTGCTTCAGCAACCAGAAATTCCGATGTGGAAATGGGAGCAGAGTTTCATGGACTGTATCACTAAACTACCCTGAACTCCTAGCGAATATGACACCATCTAGGTGCTCTTAGATCGTTTAACTAAATCCGCTCACCTCTTAGCAATCAAAGAGACTGACAAAATGGAGAAACTTACTCGTATTTATTTGAAAGAAGTAGACTCTCGGCACGGATTGCCAATTTCTATCATCTTGGATCGTTACGCACGATTCACCTCACGTTTCTGGCAATCTTTGCAAAAAGCTATAGTACATGAGTATGACATACCATCCTCAAACAGATAGTCCAACGGAACGTACTATTCAAACTCTTGAGGACATACTACCAGCTTGTGTGATTGATTTCGGAAACAGCTGGGAAACTCACTTGCCTTTAGTGGAGGTCCCCTACAATAAAAGTTATCACACTAGCATCAAAGCAGCACCATTCGAGGCATTAGACAGACGGAAATGCCGATCCCCTAATTGTTGGGCTGGAGTTGGGGATAGCCAACTTACGGGTCTTGAACTTGTACTCGAAACATCTGAGAAAATCATTCAAATTCGTAATCGCATGGCAGCAGCTCATGATCGTCAACAGAGCTATGCCGATAAGCGTCGAAAACCGCTTGAATTTCAAGTAGGCGATATGGTCCTATTAAAAGTCTCACCTTGGAAATGTATAATTTGTTTTGGGAAATAAGGCAAACTAAACCCTCGTTACGTTGGACCATTCAAGATAGTGAAGAGAAGTGGCCAGTAGCGTATCAACTAGACCTACCTGAAGGACCTAGTTGTGTACACAAAGTCTTTCATGCCTCAAACTTGAAGAAATGCCAAACAGACGAGACACTCGTTGTTCCTCTTGAGGAAATACAAATCTAGGAGCAATTACGTTTCATTGAAGAACTATTAGGAAACTTGGATAGGGAAATCAAAATGCCCAAGCACAGTAAAATACCTATTATCAGAGTTCGTTGGAACTCGAAACGTGGACCGGAATTCACATGGAGCGCGAGGAACAGAGGATGCGCGAGTATCCTCATCTGTTCAAGCACTACACGTCAAACACATAAGGTACTATTCTAATTTTCGGGACGAAAATTCTTTCAACTAGGGGATGATATGACACCCAGAAAATTTTTTTTTTTAATTTTCAAGACGAAAATTCTTTCAACTAGTGGATGATGTGTCATCCGGCAATTTAGGGTTAACCTCTTTAACCAAATTCCGTTAAATTCTTAACCTAGCTAACTCATTCCAAACCCTAGGGACTAATTTTGCGACATATTAAATTAAAACTATAGGGACTACTTGTGTCATTGGTCCAAATCCAATTCTGTTGACTTTTGAAGTCAAAATTCGAATATCGTGTTCCTGTTGACTTATGAAAGTCAAAAAAACTTGTTCTTAACCCAATTCAAACCTCAAGGACTGTTTTCGCTAATATTTAACTTTAGCACATAGAAACTAGAGGGACTAAACCTGTATTTAATCAATTCTCAATTTCTATTGACTTTTGAAAGTCAACTCGCGGCCTTTGATCCCAATTCAAACTTCACAACAGAAATTCGTTTGAACTGTAACTGTTTTACACGAATATGATCATTTACGTCCATCATTAAGTCATTAAACCCGACTTTGATTCGTAATTAAACCCAATTATGGGTGATTATGTTGTAACCGTCGACTTCATGGTCTATTACCAACAAAATCCGACCAATTCGTTTGTAACTCTCTCAATTGAACACCTGCTCATGCTAGACGAGTCGTTCCGAAGCTCTTGCACATTTTTGCTTCGTCGGAAAAGCGGTCAAGCCCGCTAGAGATCAGACCACCCAAGGTCGGAACTTGCTCTAGGCGTACACCATCGATTCATGCACCATTCTGGTAATTTATTATACCTTTAGTTTCGTTTTAACACCGTGAACAAAAGTCCTAACCTCTTAGGGGCTTATATCATTGAATTGATCAAGAATCCAATCTAGGGTTCATGCGAATACGGGTTTGATCGAACTCTAACCTAAACACAATCTCAATTAAATTAAATGGTATGGTCAGATTCGCAAATCCACACTCCTTGAAAGCCCCATGTTGAAATAGATTTCCAATATTGAATTTGATCAAATCGATTTTAAAATTCAAACTTAGGGTTTTGGTTTTCAAAACGGAAATTAAACAACCCTATACTCGATCATTTAGCAATTAAACTCGACCTCATATTCGCAATGCTATGTTTAGCAAAACCCCTAATCAATTGTGTTCAATTGTGGTCGAAATTGTTAGGTTTGGGACTGGTTTGAATCGGCTCACGTAGGGGGGGGAGAACACAGGAGTTGTATGTTTTAAAAACTGACAAAGCCAGCTTCTGTTGCGATTGCCCTAGCGGGTGGACTAGTTAAGGTATTGTGCTGATAGGGGAGAGACCCGGGTTCGAGTCCCTCTAACCCCATTGTTTTTCTGAGCAACTCTTTACATTATATTTTTATATAAAAACCATCCTCTATATTATTATATTAATATGTTTTAACCTCAGAAACCACCCGTAGACTCGGGTTTGGTTTTATAAACTATTTTTAATGTTTGCACCACGTTTAAATAATATATTTATATTATTTCTGAAACCATGACTCCAAACAAAATAATATATATATGTATATTATTTTCACCGTGTTAATGGTTACCGTGCCATGCTTCAAACTTATAAATAATGTGATTATTTATATTATTACTCACGTTTATATTTTCTCGAATAAAAACAGTATATTTATTATTTTTGCCACATAAATGATTATCATATAAATTCTGCGAGTTTAAAAATAATATATTAATTTATATTATTTTTCTAGACCATTATTAAATGGCAAAAACACACGAATATATTTTATTAAATATTTTTATTTGTAATTAGAAACGTTCGACACGAAACGCGTATATTTTAATTATTATATTAAGAAATCCTTATTTTTGTGGACAAGTTCGTCTAACCATTGATCCTAAGTATATTTTAGGACGTTCGATCTTTCCGTGTTGTTGTCACAAAATCTTACGTGTTCCTAACTGTCACATCTTATTCTAGGGCATTCATAGATTGTCCGTGTGCAATGCATTTGTGGTTAGTGTTGCATCCTTGTGTGGTGCTAATTGCTACACTCTACTCAGACTCAGGTGAGTTTCACGGCCCCATTTAACTTGTTTTCCTATTATGGGAGAAACATGCATATACACGAACATCATTTTATTTGTTTTCCCGTTGAGGAGAAACATGCATACAAACAAACATCCGTTTACTTGTCTTCCCACCGAGGAGAGACATACTCATGAACGGACATGGATCACATAGTATTTCATTACCACTTGTGTACCTAAGTGCAAACATAACATGCAAAATCCTTACACACTCGGACCGTTAATATATGGAGTATAGTGAGGAAATTTGAGTAGTACTACCGGGTTTGACAAACCCCACCCGGGTTAGTCGCGCTAACTTGATTGGAGGGCTAACGTGTGTAAATTGTCTTAAACACTTACCATTGTTGATGTTAGCAATGGCGGAAGGTATCTCAAACATAAACAGTCATCTTCGGTTGCGAACTCTTAGAGTAACTTGTACATTGTCTAGCTAGCAATAGGTGTGACTTACGTATGAGGATCCTGCTAACACTCAAACAGTTTATTCACTTGTAAACCTTTGAACTCACCAACCTTGTGTTGACACTTTTTCTTACATATTTCTCAGGTCGCTAAGGCACAGGTTGCACACTTAGGACATGCATGGAGTCCTACTATCATTTCATCCACATGCAAACATTCGAAGCAATTTACTTGTTTTATTAAACTAAACTTGGGCGCGCTTGTTTTGCGCATTTATTTTCTTATTTAAATGCTTCCGCATTAACTCTGAACTTTTATGATATTTCATTTATGTCCCATATAGTGTCATTTGATGTAACTAATGACTGAGATCCTGGTTTGTCACACACCAAAAGGTAAAACTCCGTTAGTGGAATTTGGGGGTGTGACACAATAAGATTTGCCGCCTTCACTCTTGACACTAATAGGTCCGAACAAATCCATATGCAACAACTCTAAAGGAGTAACAATAGAATTAGTCAACTTTGAAGGATGAGATTTCTTGTGCTGCTTCCCCTTCTTGCATGGAATACAGTCTTCATTCACATGAAACCTCATGGCAGGAACACAAGAAACCAACCCATTCTTGACAAGATATATCATTTTTTCTAAAATGTATATGAGCCATTTTTCGGTGCCATAAAGTTGAATCGGGCTCAGAAACATTCGAAAGAAGACAAGTTGGAACAGACGAAGTTGTCATCGCAGTGCTCAAGTCGAGCATATATTTATCATTCTTTCAAGGAGCTCGTATAAGTATCAAATCTTCAGGTATCACAAATCCCGGCTTCAAAACCAAACACTCTGACTTATTAAAGTGAAATGAGAAATCTTTATCACTTACTTGAGAAACAGATAACAGATTATGTTTCAGCTGCTCCACATAGTTGACTTTCTCAAAGCTCAATCTCCCATTTGACACTGTACCTTGGCCCGAAATATTTCCTCCTTTCTTGCCTGCAAAAGCAACATAAACTCCTTGGATTTCTTTCACATTCTCCAATAAGTTAAGATTTCCTGTCATGTGCCGAGAGCATCCTCTGTCAACATACCAATGGTTGCCAACAATCCTCCTTCGACTTCCCTACACACAAATGGAAAGGATTAGTTAGTAATAGAGACCCAAGCCATTGTCATTAACCACCGGTTGTTCTAGAAGTTTTCTCAACCTTTTATTTCTTCTACGTCTTTGTGGTCTTGACAATTTCTCTGTTGGTTATGTATGATCACCAGTAGGAACAATCTTTTTTACTCTCTTCACTGAATCAGAAGCAATCTGGACACTTGGCTTCTTACCACTTCCTTCCACATCATGATTCACTTTAAAAAACTTTACAACTTGTTTTGCAGGTGGATTCACAAACGTTCTAGCCAACTTCTGATTCTCCAGACGCTTTCCTAAATTCTTATTTGGACAGTCTTTCAGTATATGACCAACAACACTACAATGAAAAAAAGCACGTTTTTCTTTGTATACTCAAACATACTTTTACTTCTGAACCTTAATTGGTGTGGATGATGAACACTGAGAAGTAGTGTTTGATGATTGAACAACCTGTTAATTTTCTTTTTCAACTTTCTGTTTACAAAAATCAAGGGTTGATAATTTCTCAATCTTGGTTGTTTATTGGGAATCAAAATCACCACTTACAAAAGATTTAACTCATTTATAAGTAGATTTAGGTTTTGGTTGTTCAATCAGATCATCCGATTCAGTCAGAATGCATCTATCTCAGGTCACCTTTTTCACCACAACTGGTTCCACATACTTACATTCTTTCACTATACCTTCAACCTTCTTTGAATCAAAAACTTCATCATCAATTGAAATATATCATATCCTCACCAGTAACATGATTGATATTCAACACAGTTTTTTGTTCCAAATCTTCAACCGAGACTTCCACAGTCAGACATGGAGTATAATTCTCATTAAATGGTGGAAAATACCTAACAGCTCCCCCAATATCTGTATCATCAAAAGAAGAACAAGAACCAACCCCTTCAATAACCTTTGCCCCAAAGCTTTTTCATTATAATATTCCAACAAAAAACTGGAATTCTTATAACCCTCAAGCATTCGTAACAATTTTGTCACCTCTGTCTGTGACACAGCAAGTTCATTAATTTTCTTTTCATACTTAGAGTATGACACATCGAGATGAAATGCTTGTTCGTTCACTTTGATTTGCAAAACTTTAATGTCATCTTTTAAAGATTCAATTTTAGTTTTCAAAATGGTTTCATTTTCTTTCAAGGTCTGGTTCGATGTGTACATTGCTTTCATGTCAAAGATGAGATTCGTGTTGTAATCACACAATCTAGTAATTTTGAATTCAAAATCAATACATTTCAAACAAGAATCAACCTGTTTTACCTGCTTAGTATCTGCCATGAATGCATTCCCCTCAGCTAACATCTCTGCAATCTTTCTGTAACCTTTCCAGCAGCTCCATCATTGAGCAAATCTTCATTTGAAAACTTCGGTTCACACTTCTGAGGCACTGACTCTTCACTTTCATGTAAACTCCCAAAATCTGTAGAATCTATCAGAAGACCCACATTCACTTCCATCTTCATGATGATCTTCAGCCAGAAAAGCTTGACTAACATGAGCCACAATATCTTCCAAATGAATACCCAAGTCATAATTTTCATCTTGTTGAGAAATCAAAGATGTAGAAGTATTCTGCTTGTGTTGATTGCCTTGAGAGTTTGAGGATCTTTGATTCTGATTTCTTGGTTTTGTACATTCTCGAGCAAAATGACCAAACTCTTGACAATTGTAACATTTGACTTTAGATTTATCCATCCCCATCTTTGTCTTGCTTGATGCTCCAATGAAATTCTTTCCAGTTCTCTTCAAGTGATCTTTACCTTGTCTCATCCACAAAGCCATATTCCACTGAATATTCATTTATTCCAAAGCATCTTTATCCAACTGCTTAAAATCTTCCTCAATCATATCTGTATCAGTTAGCTGGCCACCAATAAAGTTTTCATATGAGGTTAAGAATGATGCAATCATAGCCATCATATCATCAGCTGCTGAAGAAGACACCTTAGTAGAACAAGAATGACTTTCATTCTTACTATGTTTTGAACATCCAGAACTAGAAGCAACAAAGCATGCACCATCTTGACAAGAACTTTCTTTTGGACACTCAGAAGACTCTCCAGAAAATAATACAACCCCACCAGATTTCGGTGCCGATGTACCTTTTCCAAAATAAATGCTTGGATCTTGATAGACTGTGTCTTTCTTCTATTTATGCAAATCATACGATTGAATCATTCCCATTAAATCTTCAAGGATCGGATCATCAAATCCAGATTGTTCTTTTATCTCGATAGTGTACATCTCAAAATGAGCTGGTAAAGCATCCAAAAACTTTTCAAGGATCTTCTTGTTTTTGTAAGTAATGTCATTGTTGATCATTTCTCTTAGAAGATGATAATAGCTTGACATGTGTTGATCCACAGATTCACCATCAAAACGTTTAAACACTAAATTGTTTCTTTAATAGTTCTTTTTCACTCTTCTTGATATCCGTGCTACCCTCACATATTTTAGCTAAACCTTCCCAAAGTTCACGAGAAGTCTTAAACTTCTTGAAAGTATGGTAGATGTCCAGAGGTAAATACATGGATAAAGCTGCAAGAGCTTTCTTTTCACGATCATACAATTTCTTTTCATCATCATTAAGAGCTGAAATTGGTTTTGGTGTATCCGACACACCCATATGACGATGAACAGGATGCTCATATTCTTCACTAATAGGAATCCACAAACTTGTGTCATTAATATTCACATAATTCTCAAACCGACTTTTCCAATTAGAATAATCCTTGAGATTCATAAGCCTCGGTGGTTTGGTTGGAGTACCAATCTCATTGTCATGATTCAACAAATGAGTCATGTTGTTTACTTGATTAGAAGTAGACATCTTTGGAACAATTCAACACTTAGAAAATTTTGACAAGTTTTTGCCTATAGCGAACTTAACAAATTCGCCTCACAAGTTCGCCTAAATGACGTATAGCGAACTTAACAAGTTCGCTTGACAAGTTCGCCTGTAACTGATCAGATAAGTTCACCTGTTTCAGCTGAAGAACAAGGAGGAAAGTTCTAACACCTAAACACACTAACAAAGCCAAAATTTTCTATATCTCTCGATTTTGAATGAATTATAGAAATTCCTTCTGTAGGATTCTTCAAATGATGATTTAGAACACTTCTAACGAATCAATTTTGGTAAAATAACACCAAAAATGAAGAAATCAATCAAAATCCATCTCCAAAATCTCTAAAAACATCAAGAACACAGAAACTTGTGAAAATCTTCTTCTTGTTGTGAAAATTCAATCGAAACAATGTTAAACAACAGTAGCTAATCAAGAGCACTGGCTCTGATACCACTTGTAAGTCCCAGTGGTTCTAACGATCGATCTCTGTTGTAAAGGACGTGATACGTATACATTGTGCGGAATCCTAACACATACGTATGTCTCGAATACTCACGCACACACTAGAATCACAAAGAAGACAAGATATAATAAAAAAGTTTCTTGTATTCAATCTGTAAATAGTACACACAGGGTAGTTCCAGAGATACAGAATTGGTTACAAATGAGAACAACTCCTGCACTATTTATAGACAACACATACTGGATCAGGCGAACTTATCATGTTCGCCAACTTTAGTTCAGGCAACTTGTCAAGTTCGCCTAAACTATATCAGGCGAACATGCTAAGATCGCCTATTCAAACTTAAGCTAATACAAGACAAAATATACAAAACATTAAACATAAAGACTAATCTATTACAAGGCTTGTTATCACATAACATGCTCCAACAAAAATTAAGTCCAAGATTCGTAGGACCATTCAAAATCTTGAAAAGAGTTGGGCCTGTGGCCTATCAACTCGAACTACCAGATGAAATGAATGGAGTAAATAACATGTTGCATGTGTCAAATCTGTGCAAGTGCTTGGCAGATGAATCTCTGGTAATGCCCCTACAAGATGTAGAGGTAGATGAAAAATTAAGATTTGTGGAACAAACTTTGCAAATCGAGGACATGTAGGAAAAGAGATTGAAAAGAAAAAATTGATGATTGTAAAAGTGAAATAGAACTCTAGACGTGGACCTGAATACACGTGGGAACTAGAGTCGGAAATGAGAAAGAAATATGGACTTCGTTACGAAATTGCCGAGAACCCAGAAAGGGCATGATGCCATTTGGGTTGTAGTTGATAGACTAACTAAATCGGCACATTTTATTCCTATCAGTGAAAGTTATTCAATGGATAAACTCGCCCGACTCTACATCAATGAGATCGTGAGCCGCCATGGAAAGCCACTATCTATTATCTCTGATAGAGATAGTCGGTTTACTTCTAGATTCTGGACTAGTTTCTAGAAAGAGTTGGGAACTAGGATTAATATGAGTACGGCATATCATCCTCAAACTGATGGACAAATCGAGAGGATGATTCAAACCCTAGAGGATATGCTAAGAGCTTGTGCAATAGAATTTGCCATTAATAGAATTTTCTTACAACAACAACTATCATTCAAGTATAAAAGCTGCACCGTTTGAAGCATTATACGGTAGGAAGTGCAGAACTCCAATTTTTTGGACTGAAGTTGGGGATAGCCAACTATCTGGACCAGAAATCTTACAGGAGACGACTGATAAGATAGTCCATATCAAACAAAGGTTGAAAGCTGCACAAGATAGGCAGAAGAGTTACGCAGATAAACGCCGACAACCATTAGAATTCCAAGTCGGTGACCATGTGATGTTGAAAGTATCACCTTGGAAAGGTGTTGTACGTTTTAGAAAACATTGGAAATTAGGGCCAAGGTATATTGGACCTTATAAGATCATGGAAAAAGTTGGAGTTGTAGCATACAAACTTTAATTGCCTGAAGCATTGCAAGGTATTCATAACACGTTTCACGTGTCGTGTTTACGCAAGTGCTTAGTAGACCCCGATCAGGCAATCTCGTTAGATGATATTCATCTCGATGATAAACTCCAATTTACCGAGAAACCAATTAAGATCTTAGGAACATAAGATCGAAAACTCAGAAAGAAAACTATACCCAGGGTATTGGTACAGTGACAAGGTCAGAAGGATGCCGACAAAACTTGGGAATTAACAGAACAAATGAAGGCTAAGTATTCTCATCTATTTTGACTGATCTTGAATTTCGAGGACGAAATTCTTTTAAGGAGGGGAGATTTGTAAGACCCAGATAATTCCCATGTAAAATAAAGGCTAAAAATGTCAAAAGTCAAAGTTTATGGGTTAAACTATAAATTTCCAAAGTTGAGGGACTAAAATGAAAAATATGAATATGAGGCGGATGTCGGACCGACATCCTGCCCCCTTGTCGGTCCGACATGCGTTGAGGAAGCAATGAACCAGGAGGTGACACATGTCCAATGACTCAGCTTGATGTCGGACCGACATAACCTTAATGTCCACAGATGTCGGTGTGACATGTGTGCGCCAAGGTAAATATGCCGACATAGGGGATGTCGGACCGTTATGCCTGTAGATGTGCTGACATCAGCCCGAATTCAGCCTATAAATAGTTTGATCGATTTCTTCACTTTGCACACACCAACACCTTCATCATATACACACTTAAGCTCTACTAGCTCGATTCTAGAGAGTCCGGTTTCTCGCATTTCGTCCGCAAATAGCCGTAGATAGTGTCGAGGTAAGGTTTCTGAACACCCTGAGGTTTCTTTGTATAAACCTAAGATAGGGATATTGATCATAATAATGTCAGATATGATCTAGGGTTCTGTTAAAGTATTGATTGTGATATTCAATACAGGAGGAGGTTCTGTTTAAGGTGAGTTCCTCTAAACTGTGCTCAATTAAATGTTTTGTAAATGATTTTGTATATGAGATCCCAACTGTTGGAGCATGTTTTGTGACAATAAGCCTTGTAATAGATTAGTCTTTATGTTTAATGTTTTATTTTTTTGTATTGTAATTACCTAAGTTTACACAGGCGAACTTAGTATGTTCGCCTGATATAGTTAAGGCGAACTTAAGTTCGCCTGAACTAAATGTGGCGAACATATTAAGTTCGCCTGATCCAGTATGTGTTGCCTATAAATAGTTTAGTAGTTGTTCTCATTTGTAATGTTCAGAGTTTTACAAAACTTCTATGTGTGTACTGTTTATAGAGTAATACAAGAAGCTTTTTATGAAATCGTGTCATGTGTGTGATTCGAGAGAGTGTGTGTGTGTATTTGAGACGTATGTATGCGTTAGGATAATGCACTATGTATACATATCACGTGTTTTATAAATGAGATCGATCGTTAGACCCGCTGGGACTTACAAGTGGTATCAGAGCCATTGCTCTTGATTAGCTACTTTTGTTTGACATTGTCTCGATTGCTTTTTCACAACAAGATGAAGATATTTTAAAGTTTCTATGTTCTTGAAGTTTAAGGCGATTTTAGGAGAGAATTTAGATCAAATTCGTCATTTTTGTGTTGTTTTATCAAAATTGATCCGATAGAAGTGTTCTAAATCATCATTTGAAGAATCCTACAGAAAGAATTTCTCAAATTCCTATAAAATTGAGAAATATGGAAAATTTCGGATCTGTTTGGGAGTTTGGGTGTTAGAACAATCTTCCTTGTTCTTTAGCTGAAACAGGAGAACTTGTCGGATCAGTTACGGGTGAACTTGTAAAGCGAACTTATTAAGTTCGCTGGATTCCATTTAGGCAAACTTAGTAGGCGAATTTGTTAAGTTCGCTTAATACTGAGATTTGTAAAAACTTTCTAACTATAGAAGTGTTTTCAAGGATGTCGCCTACTTCAAATCAAGTGAACAATATGTCTCGTTTGTTGAATCATGACAATGAGATTGGTACTCCAACAAAACCACCGAGGCTTATGAATCTCAAAGATTATTGAAATTGGAAAAATCGGTTTGAGAACTATGTGAATAGCAATGATACAAGTTTGTGGATTCCTATTAGTGAAGGATATGAGCATCCTGTTCATCGTCATATGGGTGTGTCGGATACAACAAAACCAATTTCAGCTCTTAATGATGATGAAAAGAAATTGTATGATCGTGAAAAGAAAGCTCTTGCAGCTTTATCCATGTGTTTACCTCTGGATATCTACCATACTTTCAAGAAGTTTAAGACTTCTCATGAACTTTGGGAAGGTTTAGCTAAAAGATGTGAGGGTAGCACTGACATTAAGAAGAGTAGAAAGGAATTGATAAAGAAACAATGCAGTGTGTTTAAACATTTTGATGGTGAATCGGTGGATGAACTCATGTCAAGGTATTATCATCTTCTAAGTGAAATGGTCATCAATGACATCACTTACAAAAACAAGAAGATTCTTGAAAAGTTTTTGGATGCTTTACCAGCTCATTTTGAGATGTACACCATTGAGATAAAAGAACAATCTGGATTTGATGATCTGAGTCTTGAAGATTTGATGGGAAAGATTCAATCATATGATTTGCACAAATAGAAGAAAGACACAGCTTATCAAGATCCAAGCATTTATTTTGGAAAAGGTACATCAGCACAGAAATCTGGTGGGGTTGTATTATTTTCTAGAGAGTCTTCTGAAAGTCCAAAAGAAAGTTCTTGTCAAGATGGTGCATGCTTTGTTGCTTCTAGTTCTGGATGTTCAAAACATAGTAAGAATGAAATTCATTCTTGTTCTACTAAGGTGTCTTCTTTAGCAACTGATGAGATGATGGCTATGATTGCATCATTCTTAACCTCATATGAAAACTTTATTGTGGCAAGATCACTGATCCATATATGATTGAGGAAAATTTTAAGCAGTTGGATAAAGATGCTTTGGAAGAAAAGAATATTCATTGGAATATGGCTTTATGGATGAGACAAGGTAAAGATCACTTGAAGCAAACTGGAAAGAAGCTTATTGGAGCATCAAGCAAGACTAGGGTGGGGATGGATAAATCTAAAGTCAAATGTTACAATTGTCAAGAGTTTCGTCATTTTGCTCGGGAATGCACAAAACCAAGAAATCAGAATCAAGGATCCTCAAACTCTTAAGGCAATGAAAACAAGCAGAATACTTCCACCACTTTGATTTCTCAACAAGATGAAAATTATGACTGGGGTATTCATTTAGAAGATATTGTGGCTCATGGTAGTCAAGCTTTTCTGGCTGAAGTTCATCATGAAGATGGAAGTGAAAGTGGTTCTTCTGATAGTGATTTTACAGATTCTAGGAGTTTACATGAAAGTGAAGAGTCAGTGTCTCAGAAGAGTGAACCGAAGTTTTCAAATGAAGATTTACTCAATGATGGAGCTGCTGGGAAGGTTACAGAAAAGATTACTGAGATGTTAGCTGTAGGGAATGCATTCATGGCAAATACTAAGCAGGTAAAATAGGTTGATTCTTGTTTGAAATGTATTGATTCTGAATTCAAAATTACTAGATTGTGTGATTACAACACGAATCTCATCTTTGACATGAAAGCAATGTACACATCGAACCAGACCTTGAAAGAAAACGATACCATTTTGAAAACTAAAATTGAATCTTTAAAAGATGACATTAACAAGCATTTCACCTCGATGTGTCATACTCTGAGTATGAAAATAAAATTAATGAACTTGCTGTGTCACAGACAGAGGTTACAAAATTGTTACGCAGGCTTGAGGGTTATAAGAATGTAGGTCCAGGGAGCCTTATCGCGCAGCGGAAATACACGGATCTGTTCTGTGATTTGTGTAGGAACCAAGAAACAAAGCAGAGAAACAAGAACAAAGACAAAAGATAATGAAACGATACATAATCCATAACATAGAAGTCATCCCGTATTACAGACTACATACCGAAGGAGCATGCATCCCTCATCTACGCTCACGGTCCATGGGTATGGACAGCTCATCCCGACCCGGACACCTCTCAACCTAGTTCCAGAGTTCCACCAACAAATGAAGACAAGTCTTCTATATTGTAGGGGATGGAACACTTCCTACGTACTTAGCAAGTACGCAGGGCATTGGTCTTGCGTACATGACAAGTACGCAAGGCAAAAGCCTTGCGTACTTACTAAGTACGTGGGACCAAAATGGTGTGCATGCTAAGTACTCAGGAACACCTTCCTTCATACTAGCCACGTACACCGATACATAGAATTTTATCTATAGTTACTAAAACATGCTTTTACAAACTCCCTCTTAACTATAGCATCAAATTCTATCTATCTCTAACACTGATATACATCAGTTTACAAAGAATGTCCTAACAGACTTCCTCTAATCTAATGACATCAAGTGTCTTCTGGCATTCCACTTGAGATCTTCAAATCTTCAAACTTCAGTCTTCAGTTGCCGAGTGATGACAAACCCGACTCCCTCTTAACTGTAGATTTCATTGTAGACCAAACCAAGTGCTTCAATAGGAACCAACTAACCCAACACACTTCATTGTAGTTCATCCTCTCAGCAGTAGCTTGCTCCACCCTGACTTAGAATTATGAGTCTAACAATGTCTTCCTAACTAGGTAACAATAGTAGACTAAGACAACACCAAATCAGCTGGCATATGATAGAGAGTTTGAATTTCCAATAACCTGCGTCAAACTAATCAACTCCCATAGGAATTCCAGTAAGATAAACTTAAGTCTTCAACCAGATGTGTCCAACTCTATCCTGTATCTTCACGAGTTAACCAAATTCTCGAAGATGTTCATTTGCAATATCCCCTTTCAGTTTAAGCTCCATCTGACTAGACCAGAAACAAGGGAATGTTTCCTATCCCGTCGGCCAATGATAAAAGGTTCCATCTTCAACTAACAATCCAATGGATATCCAACTTCATCTTGAAAACACTTGATAGAATCAAACACAAAATCATGCTCAGCAGTGATCACCTTATATCCAAAGTCCAACATTCTTCAATTAGATCTTCATTACTGGTTCACACCTCCTAATATGTATATGTTCACCGTCGTGAAATTCCATAACTAGGTTGTCTATCTGGCATTCCGCCCAGATCCCAAATGAGAAGTCCCATCATAATTGAATCACATCAAATCTTGAACACATGCTTGACCAATGAGCACGAAAAATATAGTTTACATGAGAAATCATGGTTGATTTTACATTTATTTTTATCCCCCTCATTTCTCTGTAAACTATGACCAGCTTCATTACCACGTCACTAAAATCCTCAAAAAGCACAACTAGTCAACTCCAGGATTTTATTCTTTTATTCCTTTGCAAAGATCAAAAACAGCAATTCCTTGGGTTCAAGTTGTTCCAGTATTCATCGTCTATTAAAGAAGTATCCCGGATACTCGTACCCCATATATTCACCTTTGAATACCTGAACAAGATGATTCTTTTTCCAAAAGACCCAAAGCAGCCACATCTTCACAAATAAAACGAGACCTTTAGCTGATGACGACCCAATTTCTCCCATTAGTTTAGCATTCATTCACTATTAAAGAAGTATCCCGGATACTCGTTGCCCACATTTTCAGGTTTGAACACTTAAACAATGTATGACAAGTGGTATCATCCAACAAAAATCTCATCCGTGTTTCGCCAAGCCACATCGTATACAAATTTTGGTCCGAAAAAACCAAAATTACTATCTTCTCAAAAATGGCCCGAAACAAGTTTACAAATGATCCTAAAAAATTTGGCTAAGAAAAGTTTTCCCTCCAAGAAAATTACCTTTTTTTAATCTCAGATGCTAGTTCATGCGTACTTAGTAAATACGCATGTAAAGGGTGTTCATATGTATTTAATAAATACGCATATGTAGGGTGTTGCTGCGTATTTAGTAAGTTCGCAAAGCCATGTACCCATGTGTACTTGTTAAGTGCGCAGAGAAATGCTCTTGCGTACTTAGCTAAGTACGCAGGTCACTTCTCATGCATACTTACTAAGTAGACATGGCTAACCCATGAGAACTTAGCAAGTACGCAGAAAAGGTGATTCTGCGTATTTGTTCAGCACAACAGTGTTCTTGACGGATCTTGAGGAGAATGCTCGAAAAGTGATGGATCTGAGAAATTAATGCTTCCAAAAGCTTAGGAAACATAATCTAACAAACCCTTAGCCTTCCAAACACTAAATGAAGTGATAACAAACTCGGATTTAAGGATTTTTGGTCTGAAAATGTACGAACTCGTATGAACACACATCTGCTCAAAAACCCTAAAACTCAAAACTGGAACACAAATCAACGAACACCAAGGCTCTGATACCACTTGTAGGTCCCCAGGTGTCTCGGATCGTTACGCGTGGGTGTGTGACTAGTCCAACCGGGTGCGGAATGCCCGTGACTAGGTGGAGAATCAAGTAACACAAAGTAAACCGACAACGAAAGCACTTTCAAACTTCGTCTATTATAAAACTTGAAGGTAACAGAAATGTTACAACTGAGTGCGTACATAATTTCTGTCAACACGTGCTATTTATACTAGACCTAATCTTTGCGCACTTAACAGGTGCGCAGGGAAAATTGTTCTTGCGTACTTAACAAGTATGCAGAGTGTTCTTGCGTACTTGCTAAGTACGCAGGAAGTAATTCCTGCGCACACGCTAAGTGCGCAAAACACTTAGAGAAAACAGACTACTAGTACATACATTAGTGATTACAACTTGATACCTAATACATACAAACACTAACATACAAAGACTAATACATACAAGACAAGTACAGAAAAGCTAAGAAAATATCTAGAGTGTTTGTCAAACAAAAGTGCTTCAACAAAGAATTCCAGTTTTTTTGTTGGAATATTATAATGAAAAAGCTTAGGGGGTTAAGGTTATTGTACCGGTTGGTTCTTGTCCTGCTTTTGATGATACAGATATTGGGGGAGGTGTTGGGTATTGTCCACCTTTTAATGACAATTATACTCCATGTCTGACTGAGGAATTCTTGGTTGAATATTTGGAACCAAAAACTGTGTTGAATATCAATCGTGTTACTGGTGAGGATATGATATATGATGATTCAACTGATGATGAATTTTTTTACTCAAATAAAGTTGAAGGTATAGTGAAAAAATGTAAGTATGTGGAACTAGTTGTGATAAAGAAGGTGACCAGAGACAATTGCATTCTAACCGAACCAGATGATTTGATTGAACAACCAAAACCTAAATCTACTTATAAACTAGTTAAACCTTTTGTAAGTGGTGGTTTTGATTCGTAAGAAACAAAAAAGATTGAGAAACTCTCAACTCTTGATTTTTGTAAAAAGAAAATTGAAGAAGAAAATCAACAAGTTGTTCAATCTTCAAACACTACTTCTCAGTGTTCATCATCCACATCATTCAAGGTTCAGAAGGAAAAGTATGTTCGTGTTTACAAAAAAAAACATGCTTATTTTCATTGTGGTATGGTTGGTCATATCTTGAAAGATTGTCCAAATAAGAATTTGGGAAAGCGTCTAGAGAATCCAAAGTTGGCAAGACCGTTAGTAAATCCACCGACGAAATCATGCATCATAATTGGTAATGTGAAAAAGAATGTGGATAGTTGTGATAAGGAGCAAAGTGTCCAGATTGCTTCTGATTTAGTGAAGAGAGTAGAGAAGATTGTGTCTGCTGGTGAGACTACACAACCAAAAGAAAAATTGTCAAGACCACAAAGATGTCAAAGAAATAAACGGTTGAGAAAAATTCTCTAACAACCAGTGGTAAATGACAAGGTTGAGTCATCAAGAGAGAATGACAAGGTTCAGGTTAAATCATCGTGGAAACCTAAGTCCACACTTACTGTTTCTGAGAAACCATCTCCTAAAATTCAGGAGAAATTTGATTGTGTGTTGAAAGAAATAGTTTATTTTGATGAATCGGGCAGACCCAAGACCACAATGGCTTAGGTCTCTATTACTAACTAATCATTTATGTTTGTGTACAGGGAACTCCAAGGAGGACTGTTGGCAACCATTGGTATGTTGACAATGGATGCTCTCGACACATGACGGGAAATCTTAACTTATTAGAGAATGTTAAAGAAATCCAAGGACGGTATGCTGCTTTTGCAGGCAAGAAAGGAGGAAATATATCAGGTCAAGGCACAGTGTCAAATGGGAGATTGAGCTTTGAGAAAGTCAACTATGTGGAGCAGCTCTGTTTCTCAAGTCTGTGATAAAGATTTCTCATTTCACTTTAATAAGTCATGAGGTTTCTAGTGTTCCTGCCATGAGGTTTCATGTGAATGAAGACTGTATTCCATGCAAGAAGGGGAAGCAGCACAAGAAATCTCATCTTTCAAAGTTGACTAATTCTATTGTGACTCTTTTAGAGTTGTTGCATATGGATTTGTTCGGACCTATTAGTGTCAAGAGTGAAGGCGACAAATCGTATTGTTTGGTAGTGACTGATGATTAGTCATGGTTCTCTTGGGTCAAGTTTCTAGCTTCTAAGGATGAAACAGCTGAAATCCTTAATTTCCTAATTGTGGGGCTTGAGAAATTATTCAAATTGCAAGTCAGGAGGATTAGTAGTGATAATGGCACATAGTTCAAGAATGGAAATGTGGGTTTATTCTGTTTACAGAAGGGCATCCATCATGAATTCAGTGCTCCTTATGTTCCTTAACAGAATGGTGTTGCTGAAAGGAAGAATCGAACTCTTATTGAGACGGTTCGTACTATGTTATCTGATTCAAAGCTGCCTGTTACTTTTTGGGCTTAGGCGGTAAATACAGCTTGTCATGTTCTCAATAGGGTTTTGACCGTGAAGAAATATAACAAGACATGTTATGAATTGCTGAACAATTGAAAACCTAATCTGGCGTATCTTTTGCCCTTTGGAAATCCTTGTACCTTGTTAAAGACTCGCGACGTTCCTACTAAATTCAGCTGGAAGGCGATTGAGGGAATTTTCTTGGGATACGTTGCAAATTCTCACAACAAGAGAGGTTTTAACAAAGAATCACGTCAAATTGAAGAATGGTTTCATATTGACTGTGATAATCGTTATGTTCCTCAGGATGCGAAAGGCCCTCTTGGGCTTTGGATTATGATGCTTTATTCAGATCTTTCAATATTACTCCTGCAATTTCTCCAGATGAAGCTGCAATACTCTATCAGTCCTACTATAATGACGATTCAACTATCGATCCTCGTTCGGTTATTCCGATTATGGATACTCCTTCAGTCGACCCGAATGTACCTTCAACTTCGGGTACAACACAACATGAAGACACTGATGATGATGAGGTTGTGTTTCAGGAGTCTTCTAATGATATCCAGAACATAGTTGATGATTCATCAGCATCGACATCTATTGAGGGGGAGTTGCCTTCTAATCTTGATGCTGTTATTCAATCTTCAGTTATTCCTCAATCTCGAGTTCATAAGAATCATCCCACTGATAATATTATTGGTGATTTGTATGCGGGTGTTCAAACGAGGCATCGTACACTTTCAGAAAATTCATGTTTATATGCTCAGATTGTGGATACAGGTATCTTGGAGACATGTTTACATGCTTGCTTTATTTCTCAAACAGAACCTAAAAATGTAGTTGAAGTATTAGTTGATGATTGTTGGATTGAGGCCATGCAGGAAGAATTGACTCAATTTGATAAATTACATGTTTGGGATTTGGTTGACTTACCCAAAGGCTCAAGATCTATTGGCACAAAGTGGGTATTCAAATGCAAACGTGATGATCGTGGTGTTGTCGTACGCAATAAGGCAAGACTTGTTGTCCAGGGATTTAATCAGCAAGAGGGAGTTGATTACACCGAAGTTTATGCTCTAGTTGTGAGGATTGAAGCAATATGTTTTTTTCTTTCATATGCTTCTTTCAAGGGTTTCAACGTTTTTCAATTGGATGTCAAGAGTGCTTTTCTGTATAGGAAGGTAAAGGAAGAGGTGTATGTGAAACAACCGCCTGGTTTTGAAGATTCCAATTTTCCTGACAAGGTGTTTAAACTGGATAAAGCGTTATATGGTCTTCATCAGGCTCCTCGGGCATGGTACGAAAATTTATCGGTGCATTTATTTGAGAATGGATTTGAGCGTGGTCAAATTGATTCTACCCTTTTCATGAGAAAAGCAGGGGGAGATTTATTACTTGTTCAAATCTATGTTGATGAAATAATCTTTGGTTCGACGAATGTCGATATGTGTAAAGACTTTGAAAGGGTGATGAACTTGAAATTCGAGATGAGCGGCATAGGAGAATTATCGTTCTTTTTGGGTCTTCAAGTTGATCAAATGAAGATGGTTTTTATATTCATCAGACTAAGTATGTTGCTAATATTCTGAAGAAGTTTGATATGGAAAATGCTTCAGCTTTCAACACTCCAATTCTAGTTAATCACAAACTAGATTCTGACCTGAAAGGGAAAGAGGTGGATTGTCGATTATACAGAGGAATGATCGAGTCTTTGATGTTTTTGACAGCGTCACGTCCAGATATTATGTTTGCTTGTGTTTAAGATTTCAGTCTAAGCTGATGGAATCTCATTTGATTGCTGTAAAGCGGATCTTTCGATACTTAAAGGGTAAACCAAGGTTGGGATTATGGTATCCAATTAATTTTGACTTTGATTTTAAAGCTTTTACAAATTCAGATTATGGAGGTTGCGGTCTGGACAGAAAATCAACGTCTGGTGGTTGTCAATTCTTAAGGAATAGACTTGTGTCCTGGCAATGCAAAAAGCAAACCTTGGTGGCAATTTCAACTTGTGAGGCAGAATATATTGCAGCCGCCAGTTGTTGTTCCCAAATCCTATGGATTCAACAGCAGTTGAGGGATTATGGTTTGAACTTCACAGGGTCCCCAATGATGATTGATAACACAGCCACCCTGTTGATCACAACAAATCCTGTAAAACATTCAAAGACGAAGCACATTGAGATTCGACATCATTTCATTTGTGACTATGTAGAGAAAAGGCTGATTGAATTGGTGAAAGTTCACACGGATGACAATTTTGCTGATTTGTTTACCAAAGCGTTCGATCACTCACGGTTTGAATTTCTTACTCAAATGATTGGTATGCTTAATCAATCGTGACAAAAGTTTTTCCAAAAGGTTTTTCATGGAAGTTTTTCATTTAGTTTTCTAGATTATTTAAAGTAAATAGTTTTCTGCTTTATTTTTTTTACTAGTTTACTTGCTTTCTAAAAAACCCAAAAAAATTTAAAAAGATAAAATTGGCACTGCTTGAAGTTAAAGAAGAAATGATAGTACATCAGTAGATGATCACATACACATGACCATAGATTGACTACCTGGTGTCTGTATTTATGTTTGTGCTTATATGATTTGATCTAAACTTCTTAGTCTGCATAAACAGGAAATGATAGCTTCATGACTTTCTGACATTGTTGTATATAATCTTTAATTTGGATATTTACATGTTATTTGAATTGTCAGTAGGCTAGAAGCGTTTTTAGTCCATTATTAGTGTGAAAACAAAATGGTCTATGTTACAATTGTGATTTCAACCCATGGTATGCCGGGTGTGTGTGATTTCAACCCATGCAATGTGAAGTTGGACTAATATATGTTTCTAACAACATCTGTTGGAGCATATACTCTCCCTTGGATCAATTATCTTGATTCCATTAAATATATCCAGATAACAGTTGGATCACCCTACCCTATGTCATTGAAACAATCGATTCCTTGATCATTCTTATTGTTGACGAATACCATCGGTACCATCTTTCTGTTATATTGAATCATGATACTTCATCCAAGACCAAGCAATATGATTCTTTCGATTCTGAATCATTCTGATTCTATACATCCTTCGGGATCTGCTTCTTTTTCTATGCTATTTGAGATAGTCTCATCCTGGAAATTGATCTAAGCTTTGCATAAGTCTCATATGTCTTGAAGATAATCCATTTTAAATTTCTGTTGGCAGATTTGTGGGGTACACATTGTTTTCATATAAATGGTACTAACTCACAAGAACGTGGGATAAAAACGCTTGTTGTTTCAAATCTTATAATGCTGACAATTTGAATTGACATGTAGTATATTGCAAATTCGCGATGAATAAGTTAGCAAGTCATGATTTGATCCTGTTTACTTTGAAGTTTATCGCGTATCATTTCATGAATTTCTGAATATTTGAAAAAGATATGAAAAAGTAATGGATATAAAATATCAATATTCAAAGAAAATGAAAAAGAAAGACGTGATATCTGTAAGTTGTTAGTGTTTGGATACAAATTTCAAAAGATTTGATAGTTTCTGAAAATATGATGTGTTAGGTCTGAGAAATTGTTTGCTGGGATATCATAGAATGTTACACAAATTGTTTGTTTGCTGAGCCAAGTATCTGTGAAAATGAAGAATGCCATTGGTCAACCCTTAGATATGCTAGGGATTTTATATTCAGAATGGGTATGTGATACATCAAAGATACTGATATGATCTTCTTACTCGCAGTGTTCGACCAAAAATATGTGATTCTGTATGTATAGATAAAAACCAAAAAGATTTTATTTTTTAGTTGTTTCTAGATTTACTGCTTTAATTCATTTACAAAAAGTACAAAAAGATTTTAGTTGTTCTTTTAGTTTTAGAAGAAAATTTCAAAAATATTTTGTTTCTATCTTCCACGAAAAATTCTTAATTATTTTGGATCAAGTTGAGTACAGGTTGCAAGATTATCAGTTTGTCAGACAGAAGTGAAAAATGATAAATCTCAATTTTTTGGCTAAGTGTTGAATATGAGAGCTTGGTATGTTCGCATGACATGTTCGCATGAGGGGCGAATTTGTTAAGTTCTCTTGAATCTACCAAACTTAACCTGAGGGGTATATATAGGATAAGCGAACATGACCAGTTTACTTCTCACTTGACTTGTGTGACCTTAGTGAGCGAATTTGTCAGTATTGTGTGCTTAGTTTCTGTTTCTGATCTCTTGTACGTAAAGGTGGAAATCTATTCTTGTGTTCAGATCAGAATTCAATTGCGAATTCATCGAAGGTAATTTCATTACAATCCATCAATTAATTCATTCGGAATCACGATTTTTACATTCGGTTTTACTCATCATCCATCGCCTTCATTGTTTTTCATCATTAACTGCATAAAAATGAAATTGAATTGTTGGTAATCCTTAATCGAGTGTTAGAGAAGTTATGTGTATGGTTAATTTGCGTTTACAAAATCGATTTGGTTGAGTTGGAATTTTTGTGACTGTTCGAAGTATTTAGCGAACTTAATAAGTTTGCCTCTTGCAACTCTAAGCGAACTTGTTAAGTTTGCCTAGGGGAACAGAGGTGTTAGGACATAGCAATTTTTCAAAATTTTCAAAGTTAAATTTTTTTTTGTTTTTTTTATTTTTGTTTTCTTTTGAAAAATTGTCATTGTCTAATCATATTCTTTGAGCAGATCATGGATCGTCGTGTCGAATACAAACATAATATGGTGGCGTTACTTGATCCGGAACTGGCTGAAGCAGCAAATTATCAGGAGATCATTAATTATCCGAAACTGGTTATAAAGGACGGCCAAATGATTCACAAGCTCGTAAAAAGGGTCTGGTTGGTCAATGGAGATACTTCATGCATGTCATAATTCAGTGTCTATCTCCCAGAAAAGCTGGAACGGATGGGTTGAAGACATCTTTACAAGCTGCTATGGTAGCTTTGACGTTGAATAGACCATTCAACTTTGCACTATATATCTACAGGGAGTTGGTGATGCAAATTACACCACCTGAGGGTTTCTTAATGTACCCTCGATTCTTATAGGTTATCTTCAATCATTTTATTCCTAATTTTCCACCGGTGAATCCAAGATTGAATTTAACTCCAATGACAAACATGATCTTTATAGATTGTATGAATATCAAACAGGAGAATCCTTCTTTAATTCCAGTTGCTACACCATTGTTTGGGCACATAATCAACCCTGCTTATGTTGCACCGCCAAACAATAATTGGATACATGATGATCCTGCTTTGGAATTACCTCCAAATGATAATCAAGATGAGGAGGAGGGTGTTAATTCTGACGATGAAGAGACTGAAAGTGATGATGATGATAATGATGATAATGACAATGATGATGGTAATGATGGTGATGAGAATGCAGATGGTGATGATGATAGTGATAATCATGATGGTGGTGGTTATGATTGAGGTGATATGAATGTTGACATCAATGAATCTCATGTTGATCAAGTGGATATTGCTGAGACGAGTACGGTTCTTCTGAATCTGGTGATGCTGGTACTGATGACGAAAGTGCCAAGGAATTTAGTCCTGAGCACTATGCCCGGTTGGCTAAAGTGCCTAGGGTTCCTACAAAGGTGTATGATAGACGTCAAAAGTCTCTAGGGAAGAAGAAGGTGAAACTTCCAAGACGCAAGTCTGTACGGGGTCCTCCTCCCAATGCAGTACTTGGAAAAAGGAAATTACAAGATGAAACATCTAGTTCTGAAGACGATGAAGCTCCTGCAACTAAAGGACCAAAATTGATGGCTTCGGCTATACAAGTTGCACATTCTACACAGGAAAGAGAAGATAGAGAGTTTGTTGATTCACTGATTGTAACTCCTATTCCTTCACAATCTACTACTCCTCTGATAACTCCCACAGTATCTAAAGCTAATGAAGTGGCTGGTCCATCCACTAGAGATACTAGAGATGAAAGAATTCAATCCTTGGAAACTCTGGTTATAGGATTACAATCTCAGGTGGATGAGCTGCTTAGTAGAGTAGTCCAACATGTTCAATCCTTAAATGATCAAAGCATGGTACTTGCAGAAATGTAAATCCTTGTCAATCAATTGGTTGAGAATCTTGACGCTCAGGGGGAAAAGGCTCAGAAAAATAAAACTACTTGTCACAGTATTGGTATTCTGAAGAATCTAGTTGATGATGTTGAACCAAGTGCTTGTGATGGTTTGGTTGAGCGTCAACACACTGCATCTAATCCTTCATTAACTCAGGGGGAGTCGGAGGTTATTGTGGAAGCCAGTATGATGACTAGTGGTGACAATGAAGCTAATGATGCTGACATGTTAGATAATTCTTTGTTTGAAGATTCTGATATGGATGAAGCTGACAAAATAGAATGCTTGATAGATTTGGATGATCTTTCTGATGATGGTGATACAGAAGAAGAAGGGTTAGAGGAAGGAGAGTTTGTCGAAGTAGAGTTGGAGTGTAATAATTAGAAAGTTGTTTATGAAGGGTGTGAAGGTTTAATTGATGCGGATGTCTTTGATGATGATGTGATTCCTGAAGAATTGTCATAAGGAGTTATAGATTCTAAAGAGTCTGATCCTAATCAAGACAAACAAAACCCTGACTCTGCTGAAAGCCTGCCTAAAGATACTGAGATGTATAAGAATACAGGAATGATAAAGCCACAATGGGTGGAGATGGTGAAGAGTTGGAGAGATAAGTTACCAGTTTCTCCAGTTGCACCAGTCCAAAAGCAGAGATATGTGAACTAAGAGAAATGCTCGGGCATGATAATAAGTTGGTTTTATGAGGATGAGTTCAAGTTATTCGCTTTGAAAAGATCAGATGGAGTTCAGTATTTGAAGCCAAGGATTAAATACTTTAATTCTTTACCAAGATGTGAAGTCAATGGGTCATCATCCATCGCCTTCATTGTTTTTCATCATTAACTGCATAAAAATGAAACTGAATTGTTGGTAATCCTTAATCGAGTGTTGGAGAAGTTATGTGTATGGTTAATTTGCGTTTACAAAATTGATTTGGTTGAGTTGGAATTTTTGTGACTGTTCGAAGTATTGAGCGAACTTAATAAGTTCGCCTCTTGCAACTCTAAGCGAACTTGTTAAGTTTTCCTAGGGGAACAGAGGTGTTAGGACATAGCAATTTTTCAAGTTTTTCAAAGTTAAATGTTTTTTGTTTTTTTTTTATTTTTGTTTTCTTTTGAAAAAAAGTCATTGTCTAATCATATTCTTTGAGAAGATCATGGATCGTCGTGTCGAATACAAAACATAATCAGGTGGCGTTACTTGATCCGGAACAGGCTGAAGCAGCAAATTATCAGGAGATCATTAATTAACCGGAACTGGTTATAAAGGACGGCCAAATGATTCACAAGCTCGTAAAAGGGGTCTGGTTGGTCAATGGAGATACTTCATGCATGTCATAATTCAGTGTCTATCTCCCAGAAAAGCTGGAACGGATGGGTTGAAGACATCTTTACAAGATGCTATGGTAGCTTTGACATTGAATAGACCATTCAACTTTGCACTATATATCTACAGGGAGTTGGTGATGCAAATTACACCACCTGAGGGTCAGGGTTTCTTAATGTACTCTCGATTCTTGTAGGTTATCTTCAATCATTTGATTCCTAATTTGCCACCGGTGAATCCAAGATTGAATTTAACTCCAATGAAAAAGAGGGTCTTTATAGATTGTATGAATATCAAATAGGAGAATCCTTCTTTAATTCCAATTGCTACACCATTGTTTGGGCACATAATCAACCCTGCTTATGTTGCACCGCCAAACAATAATTGGATACATGATGATCCTGCTTTGGAATTACCTCCAGATGATAATCAAGATGAGGAGGAGGGTGTTAATTCTGACGATGAAGAGACTGAAAGTGATGATGATGATGATGATGATAATGATGATAATGACAATGATGATGGTAATGATGGTTATGAGAATGCAGATGGTGATGATAATAGTGATAATCATGATGGTGGTGGTAATGATTGAGGTGATATGAATGTTGACATCAATGAACCTCATGTTGATCAAGTGGATATTGCTGAGACGAGTACGGTTCTTCTGAATCTGGTGATGCTGGTACTGATGACGAAAGTGCCAAGGACTTTAGTCCTGAGCACTATGCCGGGTTGGCTAAAGTGCCTAGGGTTCCTACAAAGGTGTATGATAGACATCAAAAGTCTATAGGGAAGAAGAAGGTGAAACTTCCAAGATGCAAGTCTGTACGGGGTCCTCCTGCCAATGCTGTACTTGGAAAAAGGAAATTACAAGATGAAACATCTAGTTCTGAAGACGAGGAAGCTCCTGCAGCTAAAGGACAAAATTGATGGCTTCGGATATACAAGTTGCACATTCTGCACAGGAAAGAGAAGAAAGAATTCAAAGCTAATGAAGTAGCTGGTCCATCCACTAGAGATACTAGAGATGAAAGAATTCAATCCTTGGAAACTCAGGTTACATGATTACAATCTCAGGTGGATGAGCTGCTTAGTAGAGTAGTCCAACATGTTCAATCCTTAAATGATCAAAGCATGTACTGCAGAAATGCAAATCCTTGTCAATCAATTGGTTGAGCGTCTTGACGCACAGGGGGAGAAGGCTCAGAAAAATAAAACTACTTGTCACAGTATTGGTATTCAGAAGAATCCAATTGATGATGTTGAACCAAGTGCTTGTGATGGTTTGGGTGAGCGTCAACACGCTGCATCTAATCCTTCATTAACTCAGGGGGAGTTGGAGGTTATTGTGGAAGCTAGTATGATGACTAGTGGTGACATTGAAGCTAATGATACTGACATGTTAGATAATTCTTTGTTTGAAGATTCTGATATGGATGATGCTGACAAAATAGAATGCTTGATAGATTTGGATGATCTTTCTGATGATGATGATACAGAAGAAGAAGGGTTAGAGGAAGGAGAGTTTGTCGAAGTAGAGGTGGAGTGTAATAATCAGAAAGTTGTTTATGAAGGGTGTGAATGTTTAATTGATGCGGATGTCTTTGATGATGATGTGATTCCTGAACAATTGTCTGAAGGAGTTATAGATTCTAAAGAGTCTGATCCTAATCAAGATAAAAAAAAAACCCTGACTCTGTTGAAAGCCTACCTAAAGATACTGAGATGTATATGAATACAGGAATGATAAAGGCACAATGGGTGGAGATGGTGAAGAGCTGGAGAGATAAGTTACCAGTTTCTCCAGTTGCACCAGTCCAAAACCAGAGATATGTGAACAAAGAGAAATGCTCGGGCATGATAATAAGCTGGTTTTATGAGGATGAGTTCAAATTATTCGCTTTGAAAAGATCAGATGGAGTTCAGTATTTGAAGCCAAGGCTTAAATACTTTAATTCTTTACCGAGATGTGAAGTCAATGGGTTATCAACTAAGCCCTTGATTAACAGATTGAATAATGGAATAGCTGACTCAATTGCCAAATTGATAAGAATGGAAGGAGGTTCTGGAAAGTATGAAACACTGAAACCTCAACAGGGAAAGAGAATAATAGAAGTGGATCCTGTTACTCAAAAGGTGACATGGAGATACAAATTCAAACCTGTGAGATCAGTACCAAAGATTCCGTTGAAACTGATTGCCTATGATTGTTTGCATGATCTTAAATGGTGGTACGTGGATGTGTATACGGGAGATGCGGTGATAGAATACATGAGTGGGAAGGTTATAGTGAGATTCTTTGATGCTATGAATTTTGTTAACTTCTCAAGGTTTGATTAGAAGATGCTGAAACGTAGAGAGATCATGTATACAGACGAAAGTAGAGAGCATGCGTTACAGTATAAGAAGGTGTTGTATGTGTGTTTGAAACACAGGATATGTGCAGGGAGCTCATTGCCAAAGAATTGGAAGAACAAGACTTGAAGATAAAGACCAAGCTGTTGTCAAAGGGGAGTCTGTTGGAGCATGTTTTGTGACAACAAGCCTTGTAATAGATTAGTCTTTATGTTTAATGTTTTGTTTGTTTTGTATTGTAATTACTTAAGTTTGCACAGGCGAACTTAGTATGTTCGCCTGATATAGTTGAGGAGAACTTAACAGGTTCGCCGGAACTAAAGGTGGCGAACATATTAATTTCGCCTGATCCAGTATGTGTTGCCTATAGATAGTGCAGTAGTTGTTCTCATTTGTAATGTTCAGAGTTTTACAGAACTTCTATGTGTGTATTTTTTACAGAGTAATACAAGAAGCTTTTTATGAAATCGTGTCTTGTGTGTGATTCGAGAGTGTGTGTGTGTATTCGAGACGTATGTATGCGTTAGGATTCCTCACTACGTATACATATCACGTGTTTTACAGCAGAGATCGATCGTTAGACCCGCTGGGACTTACACCAACATTATCCATGCATATATCCTATAATAAGTACTTATTATGGCCATAGATTGAGGGGGACCTAAGGGCAAGACTGTTCCTCTTGTTCGAGATCTGGTATGTATGTGACCAGCGCGCCTGGAGGGTTCCTGAATATATGTATGTTGTAGACCCGAGAATCTAAGGGTGATTCTGGGTGATGGGTTGGAGAAGATGGTTGTAAGACCCATGCGGGGCTTTCATCCGTGATCAGGGATACACGAAAAGTTGATTTTGTTTATGAACTCACCAGCGTAAGCTGATCCAAAATGTTTTCAAATGTTTTTGAGCACAGGTGAACCCTAGCTAGTAGATGACATTCCAGGAGGTGTACAAAGGCTGGAATTAGGGATGACTGAGGTCAGGTCCCGGGGTGACGATATGGCCTGAGTGATTGGCATGATTCTTCGTGAGCTATAAGTACAGAGATTGATATGTTGTATTTGCCAGTCAGTCCCTATTGTACAAACTATATGTTATGAAATGAAATAAGTTATGTTGTTAAGTCTTCCGCTGTGTGTTTTGATTATCAACGTCACTGTAACTAGAAGGCGACCTTCAACCGGTATGGAGTTATCTGACAAACGGAATGTTCTGTCTAGGAAAGAGCGGTGTATAAATCTCTCCTAGACCCGTCACTCTTACCATGGAACATATCTGTTGGCGGTACTACTCTGGTAGATGACTGTCCTGTGTTACCAGTGTGACAAAAAATGTCAAAGATTTGACAAAAGGTAAACCCTAGGGACTATAATTGTAAATACACCAAAGTCTAGGGTTGAAAATAAAAGTAATTTATAAAATTAAGTTGATATCGGACCGACATAGTATCCCATATTGGTCTGACATGAAACGAAGCAATGATATCGGACCGAAGCGAATACAGGATAGATATCGGACCGAAATCTATTTCCATATCGGTCCTCTTTAGAATGCTAAGTCGGATATCGGACCGACATCGATCCATAACGGTCAGACAACCTCCTCTCTACCGCAATTTGTGGTGCTGACACGTGTCCGATGACTCAGCCTAATGATGGGACATGGGTCTGGATGTCGGACCGACCTGGTCCACATATCGGTCCGACTTTGCCGCCAAATATGTTTGGTCCAATCAGACAACGATGTCTAGGGCTGACGGGGGCTAAGTCGGATGTAGGGCCGACATCCCTAAACACCCCTAGACATATCGGTCCGACATAGACCCAATTTTCAGCGTATAAATAGCCGATCGATTTCAATCAATTTTCTTCATCCACAACCAATTCCAACTACCAATTCACGTTCCAGGTGATCCCTAGCCCACTCCCGACGATACCGGTCCAACTCTCGCTCGTTGTGATGCTCGGTTTAAGAAGAAACGCTTCTAGAAGTGCTTACGCTAGAGAAATCAATATAAGGAACTAGCTTATAGGCTTTCAACTCTAGAGGCTTATTCCCACTACAAAGGTGAATACTTTATCTCTTTCAAAACTTGTGTCAAATATTTTATTTACGAAAATGACCAAATAAAGATTAACGAGGTAATGCTTAACTTTCTTCTAAGAACAAGCATTCAGGCCATAGGTATACGTAAAACTTGCAAGTGATACACGGGTCTCGGTTGAAATTCCCGGATTGCGGCTGGTGCTATCTTATAACATCTTGAGGCGTAGACCTGTCCGCTGTTATAAGCTATGACGCCAGTGTATACTGTGGTGCGATTGAACAGGACGGGCCTGCTGAGTGTGTAGATTGAACACGAAGTTGTGATTATGAAATTAATACTTGTTTGTGCCAAATTATTTTCTGTCAAGATATTGTATTCACCGGCGTTCGCGCTGACATTTTATTTTCAAAATGTTTTTCAGATAATGAATAAAATGTGATGAGAATGGGGTATGGGCAGACATAAGATCTGACCCAAAGAAAATGTGAGAGGCAGACATCAGATCTGGCCTGTGAAAAGGATAACTTACAAGTTCGATTCTCAGGCCTCGTGTATAGGAAATCCTAAATAAATAAAAAAGGAGATGGAACGAGGGAATTGATCAATACTAGGTGGCTATTTCCAGTGGCTTGGAACTTGTCCAAAGGAGACAAGAAATGTATTTGATTTCAACTTCGTTTTGTAATAAAATGAATGGGTATTTAAACCCCAATGTTTATAAAAGTAAATACGAAGCTTTTGTTTTCCAACTGAGTTTTGATATTTACAATTTCAACCCTTGATATTGAGGCAAATGATGAAACGATCCTTTGAAAAGACTTCCGCTGTATTTTATAAAAACTCTAAAATCAAAGAAACAAAGATACCAATCGGGCTCGCACACGTCCACGAGGTAACTGAGACGGGGTGGGACACCATATAAGCATACAAATGGCACCATATGAAGCTTTGTATGGGAGGAAGTGTAGATCACCACTTTGTTGGTTTAAAATTGGTGACAGTCAGTTGACAGGACCAGAAATTGTATAAGAAACAACTGATAAAATCTTTACGATAAAAGATAAACTCAAAGCAGCAAGGGATAGTCAAGAGAGCTATGCGGACAAACGACGAAAACCCTTTGTAGGATCGGTAAATACAAGATGGTTCTATTCTAGTTGAGATTGGCGGAAACAATCACAACTAAGCAATGTAAACAAGTAAACACAAAGAATACTGATAAATGCAATTTGAATTTAGCTTCAATGGTAACAAGGTTACAAAGAAAAACTCTAAGAAAATGATACTTGTACAATGAATGAATACAGTACTTATATAGTAACTTAGAATCAAGACAGAACCTTGATTCTAAGGATCAGATCGAACACAAGCCGTTGATCTTGTATAGAAGCTATACTATACGTAAAGACAACAAATACTACAATGGTTAACTTTACTCAAACGTCTTATTAGGCATCATTGCTTGGATACTTGGAAGCAGAGCGTTGTTGTCTTTTATTGTCTGCACCAGTAACATTCTTTCTACATGGGGTGTGTCAGAGTTGTAGCAGAAAGTTGTCAGTGGAAAAGTTGCTTCAGCAGCAACTATTGATCTTCATCAGATTTAGCTATCAGCATCATTGTTGATAATCCGCAGCAAGACTCAACTATCCAGATCTGCTGATGATTTGCTTATCAGCAGCATCAAGTGTTTGATGCTGCTGAGAAGCCTATCCACAGCAACTCTGGTATTCAGCAGATAAGGCTGTCCGCAGCCGAAATGTTCATCAGCAGGAGAACAACTATCCGCAGCAGGCAAGCTTATCCGCAGCAGCTTTGGTCAGCGGTAAAACTGTGGAGTCCGCAACAATTGTACTTAAACAATTTTATAGCCATCAGTATTTATTTCTACAAACTCCACCTAGACTGATGCTACCAAAACTCTCTTACTACTTTTGTTGCTGAAGCTTATGTGCGTTGGAAACTATTCTTGCAACCTCATAGCCTCTAGGGTCCTTGCTGGGATTGTTAAGAGGAAGCTCAGACAGAGACTTGATGTCCTTGCTTGGCATCTCAAAAATAGCCTTGCAAGAACATCTCATCTGTTGAACTCTGACAGCTGTTATTATGAATTCATCCTTAGCAGCATTGTAGGACCAGCTAGTGAATGGAAAGTGGGACTGGAGAGGTTTAGCATCAATTACTACATCTTTGCTAGGATTGAAGTGATGTTTGATCACTAGCAACAGATGCCTTCCACTTTTATTCTCTGGCTCATGAGCTTCACCCAGCTCCATAATTCTTCTAAGGTCAGAATATGGTAGCTGCATTACCTCATCAACTGATTTGTAGATTGATCTCTTTACTTCTGCCCTTCCCCTGAAAACTTCAAACCATTGATCTTGATTGTTGTAGAAACAGATAACAATTTCTCTTGGGTCTTCTGGTGCAGCAGTAGGTTTGGTTTTCTTCTTGGGAGGTTGTTGATGAGGAGGAGCTGGGAGGGAGTATTTGGACTTTGTGGGTGGAGAGGAGAGAGGTCTAGGAGTGAGAGTGGAAGGTTGTTGGATATAGGAAGGGTTGGCTGAGGAAGTAGACTTGGGTTTCTTTGGTTTTCTGTCATCAGGTTGAGTAATCACCTTTTTCTTGGAGCCTGTCTTCCCCAATCTTTCTTCCTCTTCCTTCTTTACCTAGAAGTATAAGGCTTGTAGGTTCATGAAGCTCATGGGACCTAGCATCTTTCCACTTTCTCCTCTAGCAATGGTCTTCTTGGTTTTCTGTTTGGCTTTTTCTTCTTCTTCTTCGGCCCTTTTCTTATTTGCAAGTTGACCTTGCTGACCCATGAAAGCTCTGTAGATTTCTTTATTTGACAATTTCTCAAGGTAGTCTGCATCCTCACCTTGAGAAATATGAGCTTCTATCCACTCCTCTCTCATTTCTTTGGCTAGTTCAGAGTTAGTTATTCTGAACTTAGCCTCTTCTTTCCTTTTCTTTTCTCTCTCTTCCTCTTCTTTATTGAGTTGTTCCTGCAGCTGAAGAGCTAGAGCTTCATCTTCTTCTAATTGTGTAGCTACAGGAACTATAACTTTCATAGTATCCAGTTGCCTAGCAAGCAACTAGATCTGTTGTTCCCTGAGGAGAATGACAACTTTTCTTCTTGAATCTTTGTAAACTCTGCGATCTCCTCTTGTTCTCCTTCTCTCCTTCTATTCTCTCTTTCTCTTTTCTCTTTCATTAGTCTCTCTTCTTCTTCCTCTGTCATGATGCCCTTCCCCTTGTCCTTGTTGGATGCCACTGCTTCAGCTTCATGGATCACAACAGCAGATGTAAGAGATGCTGTTGGGATCTCAGCTTCATCTTCATTGGCAATTCGAGGAACAAACAAAAGAAGGACAGTTTCTTCATTTTCATGCCATTCATACCTAGTCACTGCCTTCCACTCTGCCCTTACCTTCTCTTTTTCTCTTCTGTGTTTAGGATGACAGTTGGTGAGGATGGAATGGATAGGTCTGAGTCGGAGTCATCCATTACAAGCCGTCCCTCCTTTTCAAGATAAGCTTTGATAATTTTGATCATTGCTTGACTTTCTAAGGAGTTGATGTTGCAGATGTGTGTTCTAAGCTCAAAGACCTTTTGCAGGAAGTCTGAATTGAGGAGCAGGATCTCATGGATGTTGTTGATTGAGAAAGATGATCCATCACTTAAGAAGAATTTAAAGCCAGAGGACTCAGTGCTTGACCATCCTTGAACTTCCAGGCCCCTGGCTGCTTTATTGTAGAAAAATCTTCTCCAACATAGAACTTCTTCTTCTGTTAAAGCACTGCTCCTGATCAAGTCAAGTCTTGGAGCCAGTCTTTGTTCTGAAGTTGTTGAAGATTCTGCATGGTGTTCAGGATAAGCCACCTTGTTTGCTTCTTCTAGGAGCCTTTCAAACCAGGGTAGATTATCCTCCATCAAGACATAGAACCTGTCGATTGCAAGTTCTACTGAGAGATCTGTAGAAGTGTTGATGTAGCTTGATAGATATAGTTCAAGAACCTGAAGTGGATTCAGTGTATTCCAATTCAGGTCTTCTACTCCACCAAACTCCCGTCCAATCCAGAATCTCTCAGATAGACCATCATACCCCCAAGCTAGAATT
This sequence comes from Smallanthus sonchifolius, assembly GCA_023525975.1. Taxonomy (NCBI): domain Eukaryota; kingdom Viridiplantae; phylum Streptophyta; class Magnoliopsida; order Asterales; family Asteraceae; genus Smallanthus; species Smallanthus sonchifolius. The sequence goes on along the minus strand of CM042039.1, from coordinate 29,430,477 downwards.
GAGTCAAATTCTAGCTTATTTGCAGTCGGAGTGAATTGAGGGGAAATGGTCTGTCTTGATATGGATGTAGTAGCAGGAAGTATGCTGAATGATGAAGGTGTGTCTTCATTTTGAATTTCATTCTTCAACACCTCATCAACAGCTCGGACAACTAACTTCCAATCCTCAGTGATATCTTCCTCTTCAATCACTGAGTCTGGCAAGTCATGGATTTGAACAAAAGCAGGTTTGAAGAGAGAACTTTGAAAAACAGCCTGCTCTTGTATCCATTCTTCGAGGCTATCAGCATCATCTTCCATAGTAACTATCTCCCCCTTTTTGGTTGCATCAGTGCATAGAGATTCATCAGTTTGAGTGCCCACTGAAACAAGGGAGGGAGTAGTCACTGAAGGGCATTTATGGGCTTCATGCATAAAGACTTGGTGTCGTAGTTTGGACACTTCAGCCTCTACCAGTGCCACCCTGGCCGTCAAATCCAAATTATGAAGTTTCAGTCTGTCCTCATCCATAGTTGTGGAATCCTTGGAACAAGATGGCGCCTTAAGCCTAGCCTCTACATCCCCATCACCCTAGTTTTCTTGGCACCTGAGATTCCTCTCAGTGAAGAGTGTTTCAAGAGAAATATCCTCACTGTGAGTTGCCGTGGTTTGGGTCTTAGTGATGTTATCACTGTCCTCCTGGTCAAGTGATGTACCAGGAGTAGTGACAGCCCTTTCCATATTCACTCTATCATCACTCCCAGAGTGAACCTTCTTAGGTGATGAACTTGGGTTGGGTGCATTAGCAGCCAAGTCAAGCAATACCTCCGAAATAGTGGTAGTTGGAGAAGGTATATCATCTTGACTAGGTGCATCTGCACTTAAGTTCAGAGAAGAAAAATAAAGATATGGCTCAGCAGGTTGTTCTATGGATCCGGATATGATCCTGATCCTAATAGAGAAACTTCCGGGGAAGTCTCTCTAATGGTTTGGCTATCCCTTTTGATATTCTCATCAGAATGTTGGTATTATGAATGAGAGATTTTAGGTTGGGATTAGGCCTGTGAGACAAGAATAGAAGGAGTCTTCTTGCTCCCTTTTCTCGTATATTTTTCCGCCAATGGGGCCATGTGTTCCAGTTGGGTGGTGATAACATCCAAAACAGGTGTAAGTAGTTTTTGTGTCTGTGCATCCTTAGTAGCATGCAAAGGGGTTCGAACAGTGGAAGCAGTTTGTTGTTCAGGTTTTGAAGTGGAGGGTGTGGGATCAGTATCAACTAGGATTGCTAAACTATCACCCTGGTTACTTTGTGTGTTTGTCATTGTAGATAACAATGGAACATTGACTCCTGAGAACTTTTTGGAAACAGTTCTCATGCTTTGAAAAATATTATTTTTTTGACCCAGCATAAGATAGATTCTTGCGGGTTTTGAAAGATCTTTTAGTTCATTGTTGAAAACCTCCTGAAAGAACCTTGGGTACATAAAGAATGACTGCTTTGCACCTTCTTGAAGGTTATATCTCAAACCTTTAAAGATGAGATGTGCAAAGTTAAAACCTTGGCTAGAGACCATACCATGAACAGCAGAGGAAAGTGCAGAGCTCACTTAGTGCCATCCACTTCTCTTCTAGAATATGCATTGTAGAAGAGTGTGGCATAAAAACTTCCATGGAGGACCCATCAGCGCCTTTTCAATGGTGTACTCATTCTGATTTCAAGTGTACCCTATGGATACAAAGGTCCTCATATATTCTTCCTTTGAGTATGAAATGGCGGCCCCTCGTCCTGAAGCTTGAGATATTTTCAAAGGGTAGCTTCAGTGATGGTGATGTCTTTGCTGTCTACCGTAGCTTGGATTTGGAGAATCCCCTGTTCGGTAGAGTAGACGGCGGTGTTCCAAAGTTCCTGCATATGAGGGATGTATATGGTGGGGTTGACGGTTAATGCATAGTATATCTTTGATCGACAGAGAAAATCGATCTTGTCATTGAAACCCTCGGACTTCTTGCCTTTGACTAGGGTATGCGGTGAGATTGTGGTAGGGTGAGAACTTATCATCGGGCTGGTTTTTGTCAACCTCTACAATTATTGTTGGGTTTTGGACGGAAGGAGGAAGGTTTTTGAAAGGTGGTTAAGTATTGAAGGCTTTGAATGTGGTGAAAGCTTGAGAGAAAATAATGAGAGTTAGGTTGAAATTGAATGTGAAGAGGTTATGGAGAAATTTTATTTGTGTTATAACGGCAGAGGAGGGAAAAACCAAAGTTACTTGTACAGTACAACCTTATTCACTTTTCACTGTTACAGCTGTAATACACTATAGTAGTCATGGTAAAGACTGAAAGTATTTTTACAGCGGGTAAAAGTTAATTTGTACTTATTTTACCCATCAGCAAACTTAGTTGCTGCGGATGGTTAAGTCTGTCAGCAGCAAACTCAATTGCTGCAGAAGGATGCAAAGATTCGCAACAAGGATGTTGATGGTGACTGCCTTAAAGCTATCCGTGGGAAACTTGTTCCTGCTGATAATCTAAAGCAGTCAGTGGCAAATTCTTTGTTACTGAATATTAAACCTGTCAGCATGATAACTTAAAGCTATCCATAGAAAACTTGTTCCTGCTGAAAACATTGTTTGCTGCTGACTTATAACTTTTATTTACAACAAAAGACAAACACATTTACAAAAAAAAATTAGAGAGATATTTTAGTCAAAGTTCATCATACCAATGGATTCAACTAAATCTCTAAATCTAGCTTCATCAAAAGGTTTTGTGAACAAATCAGCATATTGCTTATTGGTATGAACTTTGGTTAAAATAATTCTCTTTTTCACAGCTTGATCTCTTATGAAGTGATACCTGATGTCAATGTGCTTTGTCTTGGAGTGCTGCACCGGATTGTGTGTGATTGATATAGCACTCATGTTGTCTATGTGAATGGGAGTGACTGTGAAAGTCATCCCATAATCCAACATTTGGTTTTGTATCCAGATGAATTGTGCACAACAACTTGAAGCTGCAATGTATTATGCTTCTGTTGTAGAAGTTGATACACAAGTTTGCTTCTTGCACTGCCATGAAATCAGTCTTCCTCCCAAAAACTGACATCCCCCTGATGTGGACTTTTTGTCCAAGTTGCATCCCCCGTAGTCACTGTCAGTGTATGCATACAGATAGAACTTTTCATTTTTAGAATACCATAGCCCAAGTCTTGGGGCTCCCTTTATTTATCTGAAAATTCTCTTGACAGCTTGAAGATGTGTGTTCTTTGGAGCTGCTTGGAATCTTACACAAAGGCATACTGCAAACATGATATCTGGCCTTGAGGCCCTATCATTGAACGGTATTGATGTTGATCAGTGTCTTGACCATCTTTGTCTAGAGTCAGTTGATGGTGCACTTGCATAGGAGTTCTTGCAGTAGTGCAGTCAGCCATTTTGAATCTTTCAAAAATACTCTTTACATAGTTGGATTGGCTAATAAAGATTCCATTTGGAACTTGTTTGACTTGAAGACCTAGAAAGAAGTTTAGTTCACCCATTGAGCTCATTTCAAACTTTGAGTGCATCAGGATATCAATGTCTTTACACAACTTCTTCCTTGTTAATCCAAAGATGATGTCATCAACATGGATTTGTACCAGTAGGATTTCTCCCCCTTCATCTTTGATAAACAAGGTCTGGTTAGTGGCACCTCTTCTGAAGTTGTTGCTTAGTAGATATCCAGACAGAGTTTCATACCAGGCTCTTGGAGCTTGATGTAAGCCATAAAGAGCTTTGTCTAGTTTGAGCACTTTGTTAGGATGTGCAGGATCTACAAAGCCTGGAGGTTGTTTGACATAAACTTCCTCACCAATCTTCCCATACAGAAAGGCACTCTTGACATCCATTTGATAAACCATGAAATTCTTGGATGCAGCATATGCCAGGAAGATTCTGATGGCCTCCAGCCTGGCAACAGGAGTAAAGACTTCATCATAGTCAATTCCCTCTTCCTAAGTGTAGCCTTGAGCTACAATTCTGGCTTTTTTCTTGACGACAATGCCTCTCTCATCTTGCTTATTCCTGAATACCCATCTTGTGCCAATAGCAGTTTGACCAGGTGGAAGATCAACAAGTTTCCAGACATCCTGTCTCTTGAATTGCAGCAACTCTTCCTGCATTGCCTCAATCCAACTGTTGTGGTTCAGAGCTTCATCTATCTTCTTGGGTTCTACCTGAGATAGAAAACATGAAAACAGACATATATTAGCCTTATGAGATTTGCTTCTAGTTAGAACTCCTTGGTGAACTTGACCAATGATATTTTCCAGGGGATGTTCCTTGTTGATTCTCTGTGCTGGTACCACATCCAGTTGTATCCCTTGCTCAAGATTGCTCTGATTCTGATCAGGAAACTCTTTATTCATGGTGGAAGAGTCTTCAATATCAACAGCAGCATCAGCATTATCAGCAGCAGCATCAGCATTATCAGCAGCAGCATTAGCATTATCAGCAGCAGCATCTGCAGCAGATGCCTCTACAGCATTTACAGATGAGTCTTCATTCAGATTTTCATTTTCAGAGAGGTTGCTGCTGGTGACATTTGAGAGTCTGGTTCTGGCTTCACTGGCTTCAATAACTTCAACAACAGATGGAGGATCAATAGATGGTCTTTTCAGTCTGATAGAGGGTCTAGGAAACTCCAATCTATAGTCAGAGGAAGAAGTGAAAGCTAGTGCTTTGGAGGAGGTAGACTCCATATTTGAGAAGATGAGCGGCTCAAATATCTGTGTGAAGGAGTCTATATCAAAGAGCCAGTCTGGGCCTTTTCCCTGTTCACGTGCAATGTGTTCCCTACATTCCACATTGGCTGATTCTTCCATAATTTTTGTTCTTGAATTAAATACTCTGTAGGCCTTTGATTGAGAGGAATAGCCCACAAAATATCCTTATCGGATTTGGCACCAAACTTAGGAAGAACCCCATGTGTGATAAGAATGGTACATGGACATCCAAAAGGTTTTATAAATCCAATGTAAGGAACTCTTTTAAACCAGAGTTCATAAGGTGTCTTGTTGAGAGGCTTGACAATGAGAACTCTATTCTGCACATAGCAAGCAGTACTGACTGCTTCTGCCCAGAATGTGAGAGGTAGTTTCGAATCAGGTACATTGATCTTGCTGATTCAATTAGAGTTCTGTTTCTTTTTTCATCAACCCCATTTTGTTGAGGAGTGCTTGGAGTACTGTATTGTCTTTCTATTCCCTTTCTCTCACAGAAACAGTTCAGAATGTGGTTCTTGAACTCTGTACCTTGAGCACACCTTATGATTTTCACCTTTTGATTGCTTTGATTCTCAACTCGAAGAATGTAAGATTTACGAATCTCAGCAGTTTCATCTTTTGTTCTCAAGAAGTATACCCATGAAAATCTGGTATAGTCATCAGTAATCACCAGACAATATGACTTCTTGCCCACTGACATGACATTTGTAGGACCAAAGAGATCCATATGCAGCAGTTGTAGAGGAGTGTCATTTGAATTTAATGTATTGGGCTTGTGAGAACTCTTGTGTTGCTTCCCTTTCAAGCATGCAATGCAATGATCTTCAAGTTGGAATTCTTTGTCAGGAATCCCTCTAACAAGATTTTCCTTGTTTTGATATTAACATGGCTTAATCTCCTGTGCCAGAGAGCTGATTCATCAACTGATGCCTTTGATAGAAAACAAGATACATTACCAGATGGAGTGACCTTATTCATATCAAGAACATATAGGTTATCTTTTCTCTGAGCAGTTAGTAGTATCTTCTCTAGAGGAGGTTTGCTTAAACCAGGGGATAGAACAAAGCATTCTTTATCTGTGAAAAGCATCCAATGCTTCTGATCACAGACCTAGGAAACACTAATGAGATTGAAATCCAATTCTTTGACATAGTTTATTTTTTCAATACTCATTCTTTTATTGGACACAGTTCCTTTCCAAGTAATAGATCCTCCTTTTGAATTACTCCCAAAGGAAACATATCCTCCATTGAAGTGTCTGAATTTGGAGAGGATGGATCTGTTGCCTGTCATGTGCCTAGAACAACCACTGTCTACAACCCAAGTGTTATTCTTGTGACATGGCTGTCCCTGAGGTGGTATCTCAGTTGTGTCTGCCATGAGTGCTTGGTTGTTGGCAGGAAGATCTTCATACTGGAAGCTCCAGTCAAAGTCAGTAGTTCCAACAGCTGCACAAGATGCAGTTTGGGTAGGAGGAGTGGCTTGTTGTTGTTGTTGCTATCTTGGCTGAGCTTGCTGAGGTTGTCTGGTCTGAGCAACAGATGGGTTTGCCATTGGTGCCTTGCATTCTCTAGCAAAATGACCAAGTTGGTTACAGTTGTAACACCTCAATTTGCTTTTGTCCAAGCCAACTCTGGTGTTGGAGTTGTTTCTTGGAACGGGTCTTCCTTTTTTTGAGTAGAACCTTTTTGCTCTTAGAGAGAGCATGGCATAGGAGTGTTGTATATCCATTTCTTCTAGATCATCTGGATGAAAACATTCCAGATCTTCCTTGATAAAGGGCATGTTGCTTGAGTTTTCAGAGACAAAAGCAGCAGAGGTTGATGTTTGAGGTGGGGCTTCAAGAAGAAATGGTGAGTTGTTTGATTGAGAGGTTGGGGTTTGGGGATGAGTGACAAGGGGAGGGTAGTAGTTGCTAGAACTGGGAACTGAGTGATCGGAGTAAAGTGCAGAGGAAGTGGTGGTGGATGATGAGGCTATTGAGTAACTTGAGCTTCTCTCTTTAGCTTGAATCATTTGTAGTTCATAAAGTCTTCAGCATGCCAAACAGCTCAGTCATCTGCAGGGTCTTCAAATTTTCAGTTCTTCTTATTGACACTGTGTAAAGTGTCCAGCAGTTGGGCAAAGACCTTATGAACTTCTTGAGAATGTCTTCATTCTCCAGCTTCACTTTTGAGCATTGTAGCTCTCCCACAAGATAGGTGTACCTGTTATACAACACAGTAAGAGACTCACCTTCCTTCCAGACAAAGTTCTCATACTGTTGCTTCAGAATGTCTCTTATGTTTTCTTTCACTTCTTCTGAACCGGCAAACATCTTCTCAAGAGCTTCCCATAGCTCCTTGGTAGTCATGTATCATCTGAAGTTGTGAAATACTTCATTTGGCAAGCACAGCTGAATGGCTCCTGAAGCTTTGAAGTCTACCTCCATCTTCTTGATGTCTTCATCTGAATATTTTGAAGGTTCTTTAGGGACTGATGGATTTCCGAAATCAGCAGAGGCCCCCATGGATACATATGGTCCATCTTTAATGGATCTCCACATCCCATACTCTTGATAGCAGAAGAAGCTTTCCATCATGTTCTTCCACATATCATAGTCTTCTCCAGACACCAGTCTTGGTGGTGTGTTGATGCTTCCAATATCTTCAAAACCATTGTTTTGTGCCATTTTGGATTTGTGATAAGGGTGTCTTAGCAAAGAGATAGTATTGAATAGAACCAGAAAGTGATTAAACAAGTGTGCTTTGTTTAATCTAAGAGCCAAAGCTCTGATACCACTTGTAGGATCGGTAAATACAAGATGGTTCTATTCTAGTTGAGATTGGCGGAAACAATCACAACTAAGCAATGTAAACAAGTATACATAAAGAATACTGATAAATCCAATTTGTATTAAGCTTCAATGGTTACAAGGTTACGAAGAAAAACTCTAAGAAAAGGACACTTGTACAATGAATGAATACAATACTTATATAGTAACTTAGAATCAAGACATACCCTTGATTCTAATGATTAGATCGAACACAAGTCGTTGATCTTGTATAGAAGCTATACTATACGTAAAGACAACAAATACTACAATGGTTAACTTTACTCAAACGTCTTCTTAGGCATCATTGCTTAGATACTTGGAAGAAGAGGGTTATTTTCTTTTATTGTCTGCACCAGTAACATTCTTTCTGCATGAGGTGTGTCAGAGTTGCAGCAGAAAGTTGTCAGTGGAAAAGGTACTTCAGTAGCAACAATTGATCTTCATCGGATTTGGCTATCAGCAGCATTATTTTAATCCGCAGCAAGACTCAACTATCCAGAGCTGCTGATGATTTGCTTATCAGTAGCATCAAGTGTTTGATGCTGCTGAGAAGCCTATCCGCAGCAACTCTGGTCTTCAGTAGATAAGGCTGTCCGCAGCAGAAATGTTTATCAGCAGGAGAACAACTATCCGCAGCAGACAAGCTTATCCGTAGCAGCTTGTTGGTCAGCAGCAAAACTGTGGAGTCCGCAGCAGTTGTACTTGAAGAATTTTGTAGCCATCAGTCTTTATTTCTACACCCTTATAATTTCAGGTTGGAGACAAAGTATTACTCAAGGTAGCACCTTGGAAAGGTGTATACTGATTTGGAAAAAGAGGGAAATTAAACCCTAGGTACATAGGCCTGATTGAAATACTAGCCAAGATTGGGACTGTGGCCTACAAGCTTAAACTACCACAAGAACTAAGTGGCATACACGACACTTTCCATGTGTCGAATCTAAAGAAATGCTTGTCATACGAAACAATGATAATACCTTTAGAAGAGATACAAGTTGACAACAAACTACATTTTGTGGAATGACCAATTGAGATTGTGGATAGACATGTCAAAAAGCTAAAGGGAACTCGTATTCATTTGGTTAAAGTCAGATGGGATTCTAGAAGAGGATCCGAGTACACATGGGATCATGAAGCTCAATTCAAACAAAAACATCCACAACTATTCAGCTCAAACAACAACGTAGATTGAATTTTGGGACGAAATTCCTTTAACTGGGGGATAATGTAACAACCATGAAAAATAAGGTCAAATATTATTCTTAACACTTTTACTATGTTCATACATGAGAATACATTACACACACTTGATTTGATACTTTGCCCTTAGACTAAGTAAACATGACTTAGTTATACAATTATATAGTGCATGAAAACCCTAGAATTATACTTGATACGTATAGTTGTACATATATTTTGAGCATTAAGAAATATATTTATGCATAATACTATACAATACATTAGGGCTTTCATGAAACCATACATGTTTACAATTTGCAAGAGATACACCACTACACTAAGTATGTATTCACATAAAATACATGACTATATTTTATAAAGTCGTGATTCAATGACCATATATATAAAAATCTTAAACACATAATTATTAAACTTTATTAGCATTCAAATGCTTTAAATGACAAAACACACACATATATATATGAATCCATCGATATATATATATATATATATATATATATATATATATATATATATATATATATATATATATATATATATATATGCATACAACCATTCACTTAATCTTCAACTAATACATTTTCACATATATTTACATCCTATCGATGAGAATAAGAAACCAGTAATTGATAAAAAATAATAGTTTCGTGACTCAAAAATTGACACAAATATTTCAGAAAGTCTAATACATGTATAAAAACCTATATACAAAATTTGGCTACTTTTAAGAAAATACTGGATTTTATAAAAATAAGACAAGTTTAACGAACATGTTTTCCCGTAACTGACAATTTGACAAAATCTGGACTTAAGACTTTAAATAGACTTATATGGATATTATAAGACTTCTGACCAAGTTTCATAATTTTTGGACATATGGATTAGTTTCTATGAATATTTTTCTTAAATAGAATAATTAATATATAAAATATTATTTATATATTTAAAATTTTGGGAAAAATAATATTTGACATGTTAACAGTTTTATAAAGTGGAGAAAATTATAAAACATCATTAGTAATTATAATAAGTATGACTTTTATAATTAAATAGAAATTATAGTGAAGGTGGATGGAAAAAGAAGGAAAACTGGATTAGAATTTAGAAACATTTGTTATTATAACTTTGTATGTATATTTATATGCTTCAAACCTGATTTAATAGTATATATCAACACTATAAATAAATAATCACTTAAAAAGTCAAATCATGAAACTATAGGGACTAAAAGTGACAACTTTGAAACTAGAAGTACTAAATATGTCATTTAGCCAAACTTGCTAAAACCTACTTTTAAATCAGAATGCATAGATAATTTGTGAGCATCATTTTTATATAATTTGTTTGATTGACATACATGTATACATTCAATCTAGGATTCTAAATCAAACATGCAATATACATTCAAACATGCAATATACATGTAATCGTCACGAGGTGAGTTCACGACCCCTACTTTTACAGCTTTATACATACTTTTTTTTAGGGGGGAGTATACACAACATTTTTTTTACAATCAATAAACTTTTTACTTGATTCAATAAACGTTTTGACAAATACACAAAGCATTATTATAAGGAATACACAAAAATTCATTTTTGATACAACTTTCTTTTTATGGAAAGACACTAAACATCAAGTCTCATTGTTGAAACTTACTCATATATCATAAGTCATACAAGTTTGATACACTATACCCACTTTGTTACAGCATAGCCATTAACTCTAGTTTGAGACAACGGGTAATTGGGTAGTACTACTTGGGTGATTCCCGCGCACAGTTGGGAAGCCCCACTGAATTTATGAGTTCTCGAGTGACTTATAGATTATGCGTCGGATTACATCCGCATGAACATCATATTCTATTTTAAAAAGTGTGGTTTATTCATCATTGCCTAGTTCTCAATCTGAGGGGTTGAGTTTAGATACAAGTTTTGGTTATGGATAGTCTTATGATATGATTACTTGTCACGATGTGCACGTGATACATTGATTTACGCCCTTGGGGCGATACATGTATAACAACTTCGTAAACTAAGACATTATGAACATACTTAGTTCATTAACAATATTCCTTATAAAACAATGTTTTTCTCAAAATATATATACTTGTGAACTCACCAACATTATTATTGACCCGTTTTTCGTGTATGCTTTTGTTTCAGGTTGTCATGTTGATCTATGTGCATATCAATTTTACTTGCTTGATGATTACTACCTACATAAAGTAAATGTTTATGTGCTACTTGGATGAAACGTGTTGATGTCATCTTCATGTATACGTATTAGACTTCTACGAGGGAAAAAGTTATTGTTAAAACACCATGCTTTAAATTCCGCTGCATAATATATATGTTTTTATTTCCGCTGCAACATTGATGTGCTTCGATCACATGTTTCACGCCCTGATTCCGCACGAAACATGACGAGTGTGACATTTATGGAGTTTACATATGGTTTTTGAAATTGTGTATTTTACACATGGTGTTCTATTGTAGAGATAAAGATTGATGGCTACAAAACTGACTAAGCACAAATGCTGCGAATATGCTGAAATTGCTGCGGATAAGTGTCTATGCTGCGGATAGTTGAGTTTTGCTGCTGATCATCAACTATCCCGCGGATAGCCTTATATGTTGAAGATTAATCGTTGCCGCTGATAGGCATATCAGGAGCATCAACTTTACTACTGACAACTTTCTCCTGCAACTGAGACATCACATGCATAAAGAATGTTACTGGTGCAGACAAAAAAAAAAGAAAACGCTATCCTTTTAAGTATCCAAGCAATGATGCCTAAGAAGACGTTTGGCTAAAGTTAACTTTTGTAGTCTTTTGTTGTATTCACATGTAGTACAACTTCTAGTATACAAGATCAACAGTTGTATTCATATGTGTTTGATCTGATCATTAGAATCAAGGGTCTGTCTTGATTCTAAGTTACTATATAAGTATTGTATCTGTTCACTGTACAAGTAAGCTTTCACATAGTTTTCTCTGTAATTTGTAAGCATTGAAGTTTAATACAATCCAGCATTTATCAGTATTCTCCTTGTTGTAGTTACTTTGCATAGTTGTGATTGTTTTCGCCAATCTCAACTTAAACAGAACCATCTCGTAAAACTCGATCCTACAAGCGGTATCAGATCTTTGCCTCTCAAATTAAACAAAATCACACTTGTTTAATCACTGTCTGGTTCTGTTGTAAAAATGTCTCAAAACACTATATTTGATGACACTGGAAGTCTTAACAGACCACCAAGATTGGTGTCTGGTGAAGACTATGATATTGGAAGAACAGAATGGAAAGATCTAGCTGCTTCCAAGAATATGGAATGCGGAGATCCATACAAGAGGGTCCTTATGTACCTATGGTGACCTCTGCTGATTCGGGAGGTCCATTTGTCACACCCCGAGAAATAACACCCCATGCTAGCGACTCAGATTTGTACCTGTTTTGAATTATCATTTTATTGTACAGCGGAAATTACATAGTTATGAGTTTCATGAAAATTCTCGACTTTTGTATCCGAGTAACTGTCATTTTCATAAAACATGGGGAATTAAACACCCCTAATAAGTTACAACAATTATTCTGAAAATTCGAAGTTTTATACTTTGTATTACAATATTGTTTAATAATATCCCGAGCCACGAGAATCATGCTTCTATGTACTGTAGTCATCACCAGCTGGTCCAAAACCAAGTAAGGTATTCTGGAGTCTAGGGGTATATCCTCCCTAAACTACTACCTGACTATCAAAGTTATTCATGATTACCTGAAAAACATTTTAAAAATATACGTCAACGAAAGTTGGTGAATTACATTTACAAGACACAAAACATTTTGCCACATGAAAGAGTTAAATCTATTTAATCATAATTGGCATAGTAACATACACATACACTACCACCTCATACACTAGCAACTGAAATTCAAGTGGATATAACTTCTGGTGTATCCCCGGCTGCGCCATAATCCTTCCACAAGAATGAAGCTAGCAATACCATAGCCGCACCATGGTCATATACTAGCAACTGTAATTCAAGCGGATATAACTTTCGGTTTATATCCGGCTACGTTATAATCCTTCCTCAAGAATGAAGCTAGTCATACCATAGCCGCACCATGGTCATATACTAACAACTGAAATTCAAGTGGATATAACTTTCGGTGTATATCCGGCTACGTTATAATCCTTCCACAAGAATGCAGCTAGTAACCATAGTCGCACCATGGTATGTATATCAATTTGATCAAACCATACGTACAATAAATTGCAAGATGCTTCTCGTAACTTACCTTTATGTATTAGATATATTTAAGCGGGTTCATGCCATTTTGAAAGTATGAAAACTTTTTATGGTTTTAAAAAGACTATAAATGTATTCACCTTAAAGTCGAGTTACTAACTGAAAGAAGTGCTTCGTCTCCTGTCACGAAGATTTCTGTGTCCTGATACAGTAACCCTATGTTAGGTTAGGGTACATCTAACTAGTTATTATTTTGGTTGATATTGGCTAACGCTGCCTTGGTTAGGCGTAGGTGATCAAATCCATGTTTAGCTAAGGCTAGGTTACCCAATACCCACCCTAATAATATCTCTAAAGTCTATTATTATCATGGTTGACATTATCTAACGTTGCTTTGAATAAGCATGGTTGATCAGTCCATGTCTAACTAAAGCTAGCTACCCAATATCTACCCTAATAATAATCCTAAAGCATAATAATAGTAAAAATAACTAATAATTAACTAAATATAAATTTATACAAGAATGTACCTGAAAACTATCTACTACAATTTGATGTGAAGTCTCCCTACTCGTGCTCCAAAATGACTATCAACAACACCCAAAAAGGTATTGAAAACTCGTTATTCTCTTTATATTAGAGCGTTTACAAAAAAAAAACTTATACCTAAACGATTTCTATGTACTTGTATTTATAGGGGATGAAAGCTCCTTAAGTTTCTTACTCGGTCGATGTGGGATAGAATGCTGAATACGTCATGTTGACGTATCGCACACAAATTGAATGTTAGATGTTATATTTTTATTTTTATTTTATTATTATAATTAATTTAGCTGCTTACCTCGTTTTTTTGTTATAACTTTTAAAATATGGCGTTTTATAAAATTATGAATACGTCGTTGAGACGAACTTATTTTTCTCTACAAGTCAACCTCAGTTTCATTAAAAACGGAGCAAGTTTCAAAAATAATATTATTTTATTATTATTATTAAACGATCTTTAAAAGCTCGTATAAATCTCAAATTTAAAATAGTCATTTTACTCATTTATGATACGAGGTCGAGCGTTATCAATATATTCAAGGTATTATACACTTCTCTTTAACTTTTATTTTTATAATATTTGACACGAAAATTTTACGAATGTTACATTCTCCCAACCATTTGAAAAATCTCGTCCTCGAGATTTACTCAAACATGTATGGATATTTCTTTTTCATTTCTGATTCTAGTTCCCAAGTGTACTCAGGACCGCGTCTCAAATTCCACTTGACTTTAACAATGACCAAAGTCTTTCTTTTTAGTTTCTTGATTTGTAGATCTTCTATCTGAATTGGTTGTTCGATAAATTTCAATTTCTCGTTAACCTAAACATCTTTTAATGGTATTATTAAACTTTCATCGGCCAAACACTTGTATAAGTTTGACACATCAGACACATCGTGTACGCCACTCATTTCTTCTGGAAGTTTTACTGGATATGCTACCTGTCCAGTTCATTCCAGGATTTCAAAAGGTCCCACAAAATGTGGACTTAATTTTCTCTTCTTCCCAAATCGGACCACACATTTCTAAGGTGAAACTTTTAATAATACTTTATCACCGACTCTGAATTCTAACGGCTTCCTCCTCTTATCGGCATAACTTTTCTGTCGATCTCTAGCAGCTTTTAATCTTTCACGAATCTGTAATATTTTGTCGGTTTTTTCCTGGACAATCTCAGGTCCGGAAAATTGAGCTTCTCCAAGTTCAGACCAACACACTGGAGTTCTACATTTTCTCCCGTACAAGGCTTCAAATGGTGCTGCCTGAATACTAGTGTGATAACTATTATTGTATGAAAATTCCATGAGAGGCATATGATCATCCCAGCTACCTCCCAAGTCTATCACACATGCCCTGAGCATATCTTCTAATGTTTGAATTGTTCTTTCACTCTGCCCATCAGCCTGTGGGTGGTAGGTAGTAATGAGATTCAATTTTGTTCCTAACGCCTTCTGAAAACTTTGCCAGAATCAAGACATAAACCTGATGTCTCTATCTGACACAATGGACAACGATACGCCGTGTAAAGACACAATCTCATTAATGTATAACTACGCTAATTTATCCATTGAATACGTTTCCTTCATTGGTAGGAAATGAGCAGATTTGGTTAATTTGTCTATAATGACCCAAATCGTATCATTCCCATGACTGGTTCTTGGAAGTTTTGTAATGAAATCCTTTGTGATCAGCTCCCATTTCCAAATAGGTAGTTCTAACTGTTGAAGTAAACTTGATGGTTTCTGATGCTTAGCATTTACTTGTGAACAAGTAAGACATTTAGCAACATAAATAGCGATGTCCTTTTTCATTCCTATCCACTAGTTATGTTTTTTAAGTTTTTATACATCTTATCACTCTTCGAGAACTCTTTCTCTAAGGTTACCAGCAATTGGTACCCAAATTCTCTTGTTCATACGAAGAATATCATCATCTCCTTTGACCAATTGGTCAAACATACCTTTCATTCTTTCTTTCTCCATATTCTCATTTCTTTGAGCCAACATTTGTGCGTCGTAAACCACGAACTCGTTTAGGCTTCTCATGTATTTTTTCGCTTAGGGCATCAGCAACATCATTAGCATTACCCTCATGATAGCAGATTTCACAGTCGTAATTGCTCAGGATTTCCATCCATCTTCTCTACCTCATATTTAACTCTTTCTGACCAAATATATATTTCAAACTTTTGTGGTTAGTATATACAATAAATTTGACACCGTAGAGATAGTGCCTCCATAACTTTAATGCAAAAAAATATAGCACCCAACTCTAGGTCATGAATTGTAAAATTTGTCTCATGAGTTTTTAGTTAACGAGACCTATATGAAATTACCTTATTTCATTGCATTAGCACGCAACTGTAGAACCAAAAACTGATGGCTACAAAATTCTCTAAGTACAAATGCTGCTGATCTCAGAGTTTGCTGCTGACCAACAAACTGCTGCGGACAAGCTTATCTGTTGCGGATACTTGTTCTCCTGCTGAAGAACAAATCTGCTACGGATAGCCTTATCTGCTGAAGACCAAAGTTGTTACGGATAGGCTTCTCAGCAGCATCAACACTTGATGCTGCTGACAGGCAAATCATCAGCAGCTTTTGATGGTTACATCTTGCTGCTGATCAACATCTTTGTTGCTGATAGCCTTGTGCCTTGAAGACAAATCGTTGCAGCTGACTATCCATACCAAGCGTCACTGACAACTTTCTGCAAAAGCAACTGACACACTCAAAGCAGAAGGAACCGTAATGGCACAACCAATGACGGACAACAATGCTCTTCTCCAAGCATGCAAGTAATGATGCATAAAGAAGACGCTTCAATAAAGTTAACTAGATATAGACAAAACGTGTAATAGTTAGCTAGATACAACAGATCAACGGTCTGTGTTAGATCTGATCCTTAGAATCAAGGGGCTGTCTTGATTCTAAGTGAGTATAAATAATCTGTAAACACTTCATTGTAAGTGTGCTTTTTGTGCTTTCTGATTGAGTTTCAATTCTAATCGTTTATCTGCAAAAGCATAATACAACAGTGTTCTTAAAATTATTCTTTCTGCTTGCTCGATTACATTTGTGCAGTTGTTATTGTTTCCGCTAATTTCAACTAAGAACAGAACCATCTTGTAATTTCACGATCCTACAAGTGGAATCAGAGCTTTGGCTCAGATTAAACAAACTCACACTTGTTTAATCACTTCTGGTTCTATTCTAAACTCTCTCTCTTTCATCAAGTCACCAAGAACAAAGATGGCACAGAGCAACGGATTTGAAGACATCGGCAACATCAACCGACCACCAAGATTGGTATCTGGGGAAGACTACGACATGTGGAAAAATCGCATGGAAAGTTTTTTCTGCTATCAGGAGTGCGGAATGTGGAAATCCATCAGGGATGGACCCTACACTCCCATGGTGGCATCTGCTGACTCTGGAGGACCATCAGTTCCAAAGGAGCCCTCCAAGTACTCAGAAGAGGATATAAAAAAGATGGAGGTGGACTTCAAGGCACTAGGAGCTATCCAAATGTGCCTTGCAAATGAAGTTTTTCATAACTTCAGAAGTTACAAAACCGCTAAAGAGCTCTGGGAGACCCTCGAGAAGATGTTTGCTGGATCTGAGGAAGTCAAAGAAAATAGAAGAGACATCCTTAAGCAGCAGTATGAAAATTTCATCTGGAAGGAAGGTGAGTCTCTAACTATTTTGTATAACAGAGATACTTATCTTGTAGGTGAGTTGCAGTGCTCAAAAGTGAAGTTGGAGAATGAATATATATTCTTAAAAAATTCATCAGATCTCTACCTAGTTGCTGGACACTCTACACGGTGTCCATCAGAAGAACTGAGAATCTGAAGACTCTTCAGATGACTGAGCTATTTGGTATGCTCAAAACCTATGAATTATAAATGATTCAGGCCAAGGAAAGGAGCTCAAGCTACCAAACAGCTTCAACATCCACCATCACCTCTTCTGCTTTTCACTCTGAGCACTCAGGTCCTAGTACTAGCAACTACTATCCTCCCATAGTCACACATCCTCAAACTCCTACCTCTAAAACAAACACATCACCCTTTCTTCTTGAAGCTCCTTCTCAATCCTCAACCTCTGCTGCTTTTGTTTCTGAAAACAAAAGCAACATGTCCTTTATCAACGAGGATCTGGAATGCTTTCATCCAGATGATTTAGAAGAAATGGACATACAGCACTCATATGACATGCTCTCTACAAGAGCAAAAAGGTTCTACTCTAGAATAGGAAGACCCATTCCAAGTAACAACTCCACCACCAGAGTTGGCTTGGATAAAAGCAAACTAAGATGTTACAACTGTAACCTACTGGGTCACTTTGCTAGAGAATGCAAGGCACCAAGAGCAAATACAGCTACTTCTCAGTCAAGACAAGCTCACTAAGCCCAACCCAGACAACAACAACAAGCTACTCCTCCAGTTCAAACTGCAGCCTGTGCAACAGTTGGAACTTCTGAGTTTGACTGGAGCTTTCAATATGAAGAACTGCCTGTCAACAATCAAGCTCTGATGGCAGACACTACAGAGATACCACCTCAGGTATTTGAACATCTTTGCTCTCAAGCCTGTATTGATAAAGTTTTGGGTTATAGAAAGCACAACCAACACCTTATAGATCAAAATGAAGAGTTTCATTAGATGAAATCTGAGTTCAAAAAGGTTGAAAATACTTATAAAGAAAAGATTAACTGCCTTAAGAAAGAGATTTCATCGCTAAAACACGAACAAACCAATCTTGAAACTCAGATTGATCATCTACTGGTCAAACTAAGAGCTACCAGAGCTGAACTGGCAGAACAGAAAGTTCATGTTAAAAAATATGAATTTTCCTCCAAAAAGTTACAAAGACTTTTAGATATTCAAGTCCATGAGAAGGTAAAAACTAGACTTGGGTATAACAATGATCAGTACAATGTTGTTCCTCCTCCTGCTGACTATATTGCCATATACGAACCAAGCTTCAATGTTGAAAATCTTGACACTGCAAACCGAAACCTTGATCCTTCAACGGATGAACCTTTCGTCGAAGACTGCACTACCTCATCGGAATCTGAGTCAACCCACTCAGACCATGATGAAACCAGTGCAGCCCCATCTGAAGCTGTTCTGAATAGAGTTGCAGTTCCTGCTGTTCTTCCAGCTGTTCCAGCCCCTGTACCATTCAAACAGATCAAGATCAGCTATCCTCCAGATGGAAGAAAGCTAAACATTGAAAAGGGACAGACATCAGGACCCACAAACCCCAAGCTTCAGTCAAAGCCAATCACAAAGAGGAAGGTATTTGATATATGTCATAAGCCTGAAGAAAAAGTTTCATATGTTCGAAGAACCCACCTTTGAACATAACAAAGCTTATCCATGGAACTTCAAGGATATGTTCCAAAGAAAGGACTATGTCTACCTTTCAAGAGACAAACTGGCAAAATCATGCTTTGTGTGTGGCAGATATAACCACACTGCCAACACCTGCTTTCATTACCTGGAATACCAAAGAAATTCAAAGCAGCATGCCTTTGAAAAGACTAACAAAAATAAGAAAGTAAGAAGCTACGAAGACAAAGCAACTAAGTTTAGGGAGTCTCTATTTCCCCCAAGAGTGAAGCTGCCTAAATCTCAACAAACTTGCATCATTTGTGGTAAATCAGACCACTTTGCTGCAAACTATAAGTTTAACCCCTTCAACCAGATCCTCCATCAAGCCCCTCAAAGATAAAGGGTAAAGAAGGATCAGCATACATCAGTTGTTAGTCAAGTTAAGCCCAAGAAAACAAAGCAGAAGCTGTCAGCAGCAACCAAGTTTGCTGCTGATAAGCTAAAATCCTACGCAGCAAAATCTGCTGCTGATAAGGCAAAGCCATCAGCAGCAAGAGTGTCCACTGCTGATAAGGCAAAATCCAAAGGAAAGCCTTCAGCAGGAAAGTCTGGAGCTGTTCAAGTAAAACCATCAGCAGCAACAAAATCTGCTTCTGATCAGTCAAAGTCCTCAGATGCAGCTTCTGCTGCTGAAAAGGCAAACCTGATCAAGAGCTGGAAAACCACCAACTCATCAATGGAAGGCAAAGAAACCACCAAGCATCATCATTGGTTCAGTTGAATACGTCTATCCTTTGTTGTAAATATGTCTGTCCCTTATTGTAAACAAAAGTTATAAGTGAGCAGCATTTTTGTCCTTCAGCTGCTGACAGGTTTAATCCTCAACAGCAAAAGATTTGCAGCTGACTGCTTTAAGTTATCAGCAAGAACAGGTTTCCTACGGATTTCTTTAAGACTGTCAGCAGCAACATCCTTGCTGCAGATTATTAAATCCATCAGCAGCAGATAAGTTTACTGCTGACAGACTTAACCTTCCACATCCACAGCAATCAAGTTTGCTGCTGATTGGTAAATTTAAGTCCAAATTAACTTTTACCCGCTGTTAAAATTCTCGTCAGTCTTTACCATGACTGCCTAGGTGTATTACAGCTGTAACAATAAAAGGTAAATTGGGTTATATTGTACAAGTCATTTTGCTTTTTTCCTCTTCTGCCGTTATAAAAACAAATCAAATTTCCTTCCACCTCTTCACCTTCCACTTCTCCCTAAACCAACATCACTTTCTCTCAAGTCCTCATCCACAGTTGGTACTTTCTCTCAAGTCCTCATCACGTTCAAAGCCCTTCTTCCCTCACTTTCATACCAACCAAGTGAAAGATATCCGAAGGATTCAATGATATGATCGACTTCTTATGTCGATCAAAGATCCAATTTGCCCTCACAACCAACCATCCCACACATATCCCTTATATGGAGGATTTCTGGAGTACCGCCGTCTACTCTACCGAACAGGGGATTCCCCAAATCAAAGCCAAGGTAGACGGCAAGGATATCACCATCTCGGAAGCCACACTATTCTCCAATGCATATCTCAGAAAAGAAGCGGATGTCATCAGGTAAGCTCCGCACTTACCTCCGTCTTCCATGGTCTTCTTCTTGCGCTTCTTCGCGCCACCGCGGAAGACGAAGGACGAGGCGAAGATTTGAATCCTTCTGGATGTTGTAATCGGCTAGGGTTCTGCCGTCCTTGAGCTTTTTTCCGGCGAAGATTAGACGCTACTGGTCTGGAGGAATGCCTTCCTTGTCTTGGATCTTTGCCTTCACGTTGTCGATTGTGTCAAAGGATTCGACCTCAAACGTGATCGTCTTACCCGTTAGGGTTTTCACAAAGATCTGCATTTTTGTCGATCTGAAGTGATAACATGAGAACTGTTTCTAAAAAGTTCTCAGGGGTCAATGTTCCATTGTTATCTACAATGCTGAACATACAGAGTACCCAGGGTGACAGTTCAGCAATCCCAGCTGATACTGATCCCACACCCTCCACCTCACATCTTAAACAACAGTCTGCTTCTACCATTCGAACCCCTGTGCATAGTACCAAGGATGCACAGGCACAAAAAATACTTACACCTGTTTTGGATGTTATCGTTCAACCGGAACACAGGGCCCCAGTTGCAATGACATATACTAGGAAAAAGGGCAAGAGAACTCCTTCTTCTCTTCCCTCCAAGGCCCAAACCCAACCTAACAGCCTTCACTCAGAATCACAACATTCTGGTGAGAATATCATAAGGGATAGCCACAATATTAGGGAGACTCCTTTAGATGTCTCTCTATTAGGATCAGGATCACTTCCCGGATCCATAGAACAGCCCCCTGAGCCTTTCCTTTCTCTTCTGAACTTAAGTGTTGAGGAACCTGATCAAGATGATGTACCTTCTCCAACTACCACTATCTCGGAGGTACTGATTGATCTTGCTTCCAACACACCCAACCCAAGTTCTTCTACCCGAAAGGTCCACTCTAGGAGTTATGAAAAAGTGGATGTGGAAGAGGCCATCACTACTGCTGGTTCATCAAATAACCAGAAGGACAGTGACAACATTGCTAAGACCTCAACCACGGCAACTCACAGTGAGGATGCTTCCTTGGAAACTCTCCTCACTGAGAGGAATCCCAGGTGCCAAGAAACCATGGGTAATGGGGATGTAGAGGCTAGGCCTAAGGCCCCATCTGGATCTAAGGATTCCACAACAGTGGATGAGGACAGACTGCAACTTCATATCTTGGAATTGACGGCCAGGGTGAATATGATAGAGGCACATCAATGCCCAACTTTTCTTACTCCCTCCTTTGTATCAGTGGGCACCCAAACTGATGCACATTTGTCCACTGATGCAACCAAAAAGGGGGAGATGGTCCCAATGGAGGAATACTCAGACAGTCTTGACGACTGGATTCAAGAGCAGGCTGTATTTCAAAGTACAAGATGGCTGTTATTGAAGCATTTTCTTTTGGTTGAAAGGATAGTCTGAAATATGCAAAAGCTTCAGCAATAAAGGCAGTAAGAGAATTTTGGTAGCATCAGTCTAGGCGGAGTTTGTAGAACCAAAGACTGATGGCTAAAAAATTCTCTAAGTACAAATGCTGCTGATCTCAGAGTTTGCTGCTGACCAACAAACTGCTGCGGACAAGCTTATCCGCCTCGGATACTTGTTCTCCTGCTGAAGAACAAATCTGCTGCGGATAGCCTTAGCTGCTGAAAACCAAAGTTGATGTGGATAGGCTTCTCAGCAGCATCAACACTTGATGCTGCTGACAGGCAAATCATCAGCAGCTTTGGATGGTTACATCTTGCTGATGATCAACATCTTTGTTGCTGACAGCCTTGTGCCTTGAAGACAAATCGTTGCAGCTGACTATCCATACCAAGCGTCAATGACAACTTTCTGCAAAAGCAACTGACACACTCAAAGCAGAAGGAACCGTAATGTCACAACCAATGACGGATAACAATGCTCTTCTCCAAGCATGCAAGTAATGATGCATAAAGAAGACGCTTCAATAATGTTAACTAGATATAGACAAAACGTGTAATAGTTTGCTAGATACAACAGATCAACGGTCTGTGTTAGATCTGATCCTTAGAATCAAGGGGCTGTCTTGATTCTAAGTGAGTATAAATAATCTGTAAACACTTCATTGTAAGTGTGCTTTTTGTGCTTTCTGATTGAGTTTCAATTCTAATCGTTTATCTGCAAAAGCATAATACAACAGTGTTCTTAAAAGTATTCTTTCTGCTTGCTCGATTACATTTGTGCAGTTGTTATTTTTTCCGCTAATTTCAACTAAGAACAGAATTATCTTGTAATTTCATGATCCTACATTAGGGTTTTCACGAATATCTGCATTTTCGCCTTACCCATTAGGGTTTTCACGAAGATCTGCATTTTCGCCGATCTGAAGTGATAACATGAGAACTGTTTTCAAAAGGTTCTATGGGGTCAATGTTCCATTGTTATCTACAATGCTGAACATACAGAGTACCCCGGGTGACTGTTCAGTAATCCCAGCTGATACTGATCCCACACCCTCCACCTCACATCTTAAATAACAGTCTGCTTCTACCATTCGAACCCCTGTGCATACTACTAAGGATGCACAGGCACAAAAATTACTTACACCTGTTTTGGATGTTATCGTTCAACCGGAACACAGGGCCCCGGTTGCAATGACATATACTAGGAAAAGGGGCAAGAGAACTCCTTCTTCTCTTGCCTCCAAGGCCCAAACCCAACCTAACAGCCCTCACTCAGAATCACAACATTCTGGTGAGAATATCATAAGGGACAGCCACATTATTAGGGAGACTCCTTTGGATGTCTCTCTATCAGGATCAGGATCACTTCCCGGATCCATAGAACAGCCCCCTGAGCCTTTCCTTTCTCTTCTGAACTTAAGTGTTGAGGAACCTGATCAACATGATGTACCTTCTCCAACTACCACTATCTCAGAGGTACTGATTGATCTTGCTTCCAACACACCCAACCCAAGTTCTTCTACCCTGAAGGTCCATTCTACGAGTTATGAAAGAGTGGATGTGGAAGAGGCCGTCACTACTGTTGGTCCATCAAATGACCAGGAGGACAGTGACAACATTGTTAAGACCTCAACCACGGCAACTCAAAGTGAGGATGCTTCTTTGGAAACTCTCCTCACTGAGAGGAATCCCACGTGCCAAGAAACCATGGGTAATGGGGATGTAGAGGCTAGGCCTAAGGCCCCATCTGGGTCCAAGGATTCCACAATTGTGGATGAGGACAGGCTGCAACTTCATATCTTGAAATTGACGGCCAGGGTGAATATGATAGAGGCACATCAATGCCCAACTTTTCTTACACCCTCCTTTGTATCAGTGGGCACCCAAACTAATGCACATTTGTCCACTGATGCAACCAAAAAGGGGGAGATGGTCCCAATGGAGGAATACTTAGACAGTCTTGACGACTGGATTCAAGAGCAGGCTGTATTTCAAAGTACAAGATGGCTTTAATTGAAGCATTTTCTTTTGGTTGAAAGGATAGTCTGAAATATGCAAAAGCTTCAGCAACAAAGGCAGTAGGAGAATTTTGGTAGCATCAGTCTAGGGGGAGTTTGTAGAACCAAAGACTGATGGCTACAAAATTCTCTAAGTACAAATGCTGCTGATCTCAGAGTTTGTTGCTGACCAACAAACTGCTGCGGATAAGCTTATCTGCTACGGATACTTGTTCTCCTGCTGAAGAACAAATCTGCTGCGGATAGCCTTATCTGCTGAAGACTAAAGTTGCTGCGGATAGGCTTCTCAGAAGCATCAACACTTGATGCTGCTGACAGGAAAATCATCAGCAGCTTTGGATGGTTACATCTTGCTGCTGATCAACATCTTTGTTGCTGGCAGCCTTGTGCCTTGAAGACAAATCGTTGCAGCTGACTATCCATACCAAGCATCACTGACAACTTTCTGCAAAAGCAACTGACACACTCAAAGCAGAAGGAACCGCAATGGCACAACCAATGACGGACAACAATGATCTTCTCCAAGCATGCAAGTAATGATGCATAAAGAAGACGCTTCAATAAAGTTAACTAGATATAGACAAAACATGTAATAGTTAGCTAGATACAACAGATCAACGGTCTGTGTTAGATCAGATCCTTAGAATCAAGGGGATGTCTTGATTCTAAGTGAGTATAAATAATCTGTAAACACTTCATTGTAAGTGTGCTTTTTGTGCTTTCTGATTGAGTTTCAATTGTAATCGTTTATCTGCAAAAGCTTAATACAACAGTGTTCTTAAAAGTATTCTTTCTGCTTGCTCGATTACATTTGTGCAGTTGTTATTGTTTCCGCCAATTTCAACTAAGAACAGAATCATCTTGTAATTTCACGATCCTACAGCAACCCATACCATTATGTGAAGCGTCGCAATATATGACAAAGTCTTCAACACCTTCTGGTAGAGCAAGGATCGGTGCGTTCGTTAGTTTCTCCTTCAAAGTTTCGAATGCTTCAACTTGCTTGGGTCCCCACTCAAACTTGACTGACTTTTGCGTGAGAGTAGTCAATGGAACAACAATAAGGGAAAAACCTGTATAAATTGGTGATAATATCCCGCTAAACCGAGAAAACTTCTAATTTCGGTTGGATATTTTTGGAGTCTCCCATTTTGAAATTGCCTCAATCTTCGCTGGGTCTACTTGAATTACAGCCGCATTGATAACATACCCAAGAAATTGTACCTTCGAGAGCCAAAATTCTCATTTTGAAAATTTTGCGTACAATCTTTCTTGACGCAACAATTCTAATATAGTTCTGAGGTGACTTTCATGCTCTTCTTGGTTATTAGAATAAATTAATATATCGTCTATGAACAGGATAACAAATTTATCTAAGTATGGTTTGCAAATCTGATTCATGAGGTCCATAAATGTTGCTGGCGCATTAGTTAGTCCAAATGACATAACAATAAACTCATAATGCCCATACCTGGTTCTAAATGTAGTTTTTAGAATATCTTTTTCTCGAACTTTTAATTGATGATATCGGGAGCGAAGATCAATTTTTGAAAAGAAACGCGCTCCCTGTAATTGATCAAACAAGTCATCGATTCTCGAAAGTGGTTACCTGTTCTTGATAGTCACTTTATTCAATTCCCGGTAATGAATGCACATCTTTATCGATCCGTCTTTATTTTTGACAAATAAGATCGGAGCTCCCCAAGGCGACGAGCTCCGCCGAATAAATTCCTTTTCTAATAATCCATCAAGTTGTTTCTTTAGTTCTGCCATTTCAGTCGGTGCTAATCTATTTGGGGCTTTGGCAATTGGTGTCGTACCCAATACTAGATTAATTTTGAACTCTACCTCTCACACTGGCGGTATTCCAGGTAAATCATCAGGAAATATATCAAAAAAAATTGCCACTACCGACACATCTTCAATCCTCTGTTTCTTCTCATCGGTTGAGACTAAAATTAAATATGCTAAGCAACCTTTCTGTAAGCATTTTATTGCTTTCAATGCTGAAATAATCCCAACCTGATTGATCTGCTTCTCACTATGAATAATTATCACATCACCTCCGAGGATATGTAATTCGATGGTTTTGGGATTACAATTAACATGGGCTTGGTTAGTTTCTTGTAAGTCCCAATCTTGATGGATCTTCTATTAACACACAATAACAACTATGATATCAAGTCTCACAATCAATAGGCGGAAACTATTGATTGTGGTGATTCAAGAATACAAAGATTCAAAGTAAACTCGTATATTGCTTTCAGAGAATTACAGAGAAAAATACTAACAACCGCTAACACACTAGACAGTTTTCCACTTGTCTAACTATTCTTAGAAAACGTTTTTCTGGTGGCTTAACCTAATTCTCTCGAAAATATGTATTTATACTAGACAAATAACATAAAGCCCATAACACATATTTTCGGCTAACATAGCCTAGCCTAAGACCCAACCCGTGAACTAGTTTCACGGTTACACAACTAGAATACATTACTAATTAATAACACCAATACCTCTATTTATTTGATAAGCGTCAGCCTCACATATATAGACCTAACAATCTCCCCTAGGCTGATGCTATCAAATGATCTTCATAAGTTAAATGTAGCACTGTGATCACAACTTCAAGCATACAACATTTTCATCAAAATATGTTGTTGTTGGTGTGGTGACGATGTTGGTGTTGGTTTAGTTGAGATTCACCATTTCTGAACTCTCAAACTTGGGTCTCTATTTCTTCTCTTGGAGTTAGATCCGTATTTGGATCAAAATCAGTACTTGCTTGATCATCTTGCTAAAAGAGGATGTGAGAGGAGGATTCTCAACAACTCTTTTCTTTTTCATTCTTTCTCTTTCAAGTAGATTCATAGGTACTTCTTCATGTGTACTTTCATTGTCGAAAGATGAAAACACATCAGGTCTTCTGACTCGAGTACATTTTATGGACAATGATATAACATTTCAATCTTCTTCAACCCTGGTTCTTGATCTGAAATAAATCATGCAAATTCTCATAAGTTTTGTAAGCAGACATTTATATGCAACAGGGGTTTCAGTATCAAACTTTAGAAACTTCAATCCTTTCGATGATAAGTTTTTAAATTCAAGAGTGGTCAATTTTTGTAAAGATAAAATGAAAGTAAAATAAAATTAAATAGAAAAGCTAAAAACTAAACTATAACTGTCACACCCCCAAATTCCACTAACGGAGTTTTACCGTTTGGTGCATGACAAACCAGGATCTCAGACATTAGTTGCATCAAACGACACTATATGGGACTCAAATTGAAATATTATAAAAGTTCAGAGTAAATGCGGAAGCGTTTAAACAAGAGAGGAAATGCGCACAACAACGTGCCCAAGTCTAACCATAACAGAAACATAATAAATGATCAGTAGATTGACAATTATTGAATACATCATGTTGACACCATGCATGCCCTAACGTGCACCTGTGCCTTAGCTTAGCGTCCTGAAAAAAACATGTAAGAAATGTGTCAACACAAGGTTGGTGAGTTCACAGGTTTCAGTTTGCAACAAAGTTCAATAGGTTAATGTACATCCAATATATAAATCAATAGGTAGCTAACCCATATGCATGTTAACTAATGCGCTCGCAACCGACAGCTGACTGTTTATGTTTTTGCATCCCACCAGGTCTATCAACCATGGTGCATGTTTAGGTCAATGTTGCACCCGTTCGACCTCCAGTCGAGTTATCGCGACTAACGCGGGTGAGGTTTGTCAAACCCATTAGTACTACTCAAATTACCTCGCAATGTTCATATTAACGATCCGATGTGAGGGCTTAATGATAGATGTGTACGCATAGTCAAACAACTGATAACATATATGAATTACAAAAACCAAAAGCGTTTACGTCATGTTTTCACCCCCAGTTGTAAAACAGTAAAAAGGGGCCGTGAAAACTTACATGAACGACGTAGGTAGGTTCACACTAGAATAGGATTGAAACCACGAGTGTAAGCCTGCAACGACTTACGTATGCTCTAGAATAATACCCATAACAATTAGGGATACAATGAAATATGTGACGACGACACGGAAATGAGGAACGTCCTAAAATAAACGCTCTAATGTTTAAGAGTAAACGAACGTGTCCACGGAAATACGGATTTCTAAGTTAGATAATTCGAATGATTACGATATGCGACGAAAGACAATAATTACAATAATTATTAAAGACATTCAATCGTCTTCGTCATTAAGATAGAAAAAAATAATATCATTATATTATTTTTAAACTCGCATAGTTAATACGATAACTATTTATGTGACAAAAATAACAATATATTATTTTTATTCGAGAATATAATTACGGGTAAACAATATAAATATTTATATTATTTATAACTTTGAAACATTACAAAAATGTTTATAATACGGAGGAAATAATATATATAAAATATATTATTTTATTTTTTTATAATATGTGTCACGGTACAAAAATAATGTGAATATATTATTTTATAAATAGATTTTAATAATAAATACGGGTTACAAGACCAAACCCGAGCCTGCGGGTGGTTTCCGGGTTAAAACATTTTAATATATAATTATAATAATATAAGAAATGATTTTATATTCCAAATAGCATTAAAATGCACATTTAAAAAGAAAATAGGGGAGGAGGGTTCGAACCCGGGTCTCCTCCCCAACAACCAACAACTCTAACCAACCGATCTGCGCCGTGACTTGCATTAGGATTCGAATCCAAATGCTTTTAATCAGAAGGACCAGAGAGCCCCTCCCCCAAAATCGATCGCGAGTATGCCCAGTCCCAAATCCACCTAATCAGGTCGCGATCGACTGAAAAATTATAGGGGTTTTTCTAATCGGTTCCTAGCGGACCTGTAGGTGAGTTTGATTTGCAAAACATCCAGTTCAATAGCGTTTAATTGAGGATTCAAACGTCGAAACCCTTGGTTTGAACTCAAAATCGATTCGAGTAAATTCGATGTTATAAGATGAAATTGATAGAAGGCTTTCAATGAATACATGATTGCGAAACTGTTGATGTATTTTAATTTGATTGAGATAGGGTTTAGGGTCGAAACCCCCAAATCGTTTTTATGAAGAAACCTGTGACAATCCGACTTTTTAAGCTAACCCCGTTAACTATTCTGTTAAGTTCCTTATTAAAAACTTAACCCCGTTAATCAAATCTAACCTCAAGGACTAATTCAGCCACTATATCAACTCAAAACTGCAAGGACTAATTGTGTAATTATACTAAACTGAATAAATTGACTCCTAAAAGTCAAAATTGATCAAATTGCCTTCAGTTGACTTTTAGAAGTCAAAGTTCGATCCTTGATTTTCCAATTCGTGGATTTTAACTGGAATTCGTTGAAACTATTAATTACTACGGGCATTATTAACATTCTCGGCCATCATTGAGCTTTAATCACCTGCATTACATCCGAATTAATCGAAAATGACCGTTCGTTTCATAACCGTCGACACCCTCATCAGTTACTACCAAATTCGCATCGTTTGTATGTTATCCTCGCAAACCAAACCCCTGCGCAAAACAGACGAGTCACACAGAAGCTATCCCACACGCCAATTCGATCGGAGTAGCAGAGGAAGTCGCCGGAGATCAAGTTGTTCGCTGTCGGACCTGCATTTGTTCGATTTCTATCAATCCATCAACTATTCTGGTAATTTATCTCATCTATAGTTTCGTTTCAATCTCTAGAACAATAGCCCTATCATAATTAAGGCTTGAAGTAACGAATTTAACATGAACCCGAATCTAGGGTTCATGCGCTTACAGTTTAATCGATCACTGTCCCGGAATCGATTATAGTCCAATCAACGTATGTGGTTAGATTCGAAACTGACCACTCATCGAAAGCCCTATAAATCCAACCGTTTCTAATATCGAATTCAACTCAGTTCATAATCTAGGGTTCTTCATAAAAACGATTTGGGGATTTCGGTCATAAACTTAATCTCAATCTAATTAAACATCATGGCCAGATTCGAAATCCTTTATTCTCTAAAAGCCCTATGTTTTCAAAGAATTCTAACATCAGAATTGTTCAAATCGATTTCATGACCTTGTTCTAGGGTTTCGGTGCTCATTCCGAAATTAAACACCCTTTTACTAATCGATTTTTCAATTAAACCTAACCAACAGTTTCGCAATAACCTAATCAACAAAACCCACATGTTTCTTGGTTCGATCGATATCCAAATCAAAGGAATCGGGACTGGTTTTGGCTCGATTACGATGGGGGAAAAGAACACGCTGGAATTGTATGTTAAAACGATTTAATCTGGGTATCTAACGCGATAGCCTAGCGGCCGGACTGGTTAAGGCAGTGTGCGTGTGTGGGAGAGACCCGGGTTCGAGTCCGGGCTCCCACAATTATTTTTAAACATTTTTCTGTTAATATTTAATTAATAAAAATCAAACCTTTTAATATTATATTATTATATAAATGGGTTTTAACCCGGAAAACAACCCGTAGGCTCGGGTTTGAATTATTAACTTATTTTTATATATTATACCCACTTTTATAAATAACTTAGTGTTATTATCCCCAAGTGAAAGTAATATGTTTATATTATTTTTAAACCGTGAATTCATATAAAATAATATATTTATATTATTTTCAAACCGTGACCCGTATTATTAAATAATATATATTTATATTATTTCAAATCAATTTATAACATCGTGTGTCGATTGAGACTAAATAATAATATAATTGGTTATACTATTTACTCATATACATATATTATTACTTTCTTAATTTTTTTGTGAATGACAAAACACCCGGTTATAATTATTATTAGTCGTGTCATTCGTCGCGTAAAGTAATTCCTAACTCTGTGGACACCTTCGTCCACTCTTGAATATTAGAGCGTTTCTTTAGGACGCTTCTCAATCCGTGTCATTGTCACGTTTCCTATTTTTCTTTATCCCTAATTTTATGTGTTTATAATTTTAGGGCATTCGTAAGTCTTTTGAGACTTACACACTTGGTTCCAACTTTTCCCTTGTGTGATTCAAATCCTTACTCAAGCTCAGGTGAGTTTTCACGGCCCCTTTTTACTGCTTTTAAACTGGGGGAGAAAACATGATACAACTCTTTTGATTTTTGTACTTCATTTTATATCAATTGTTATGACTATGCGTAAACTCTATCATGAAAGTCCTCACATCGAACCGTTTAAATATGAATATAGCGAGGTATGTTGGGTAGTACTACTGGGTTTGACAAACCTCACCCGCGTTAGTCGCGCTAACACGATTGGATATCGAACGGGTGAAATATTGACCTAAACGTGCACCGTGGTTGATAGACCTGGTGGGAGGCAATACAAACAGTCAGTTTACGGTTGCGAGCGTAATAGCAAACAATGAACATGGGTTAGCTACTCATTTGGTATTTATGTTGATTGTACAATAAATCTGGTAAACGTTTATTTATATACTGAAACCTGTGAACTCACCAACCTCGTGTTGACACTTTTTCTTACATGTTTTCTCAGGACGCTAAGCTAAGACACAGGTGCACGTTAGGGCATGCATGGGATTCAACTGCTTTGCTTTGTGTCTATTTATGTTGATTGAATTATTTTAATGTACTTTGTTTGGTTGAACGTTTGGACTTTTGGACTTTGGTTTTGGGCGCGTGTATTTTGCGCATTTACTTTCTTTACGCTTCCGCATTGATACTCTGATTTTAAAGGATAATTTCATTTGAGTCCCATGTAGAGTCGTTCAATGTAACTAATGTATGAGATCCTGGTTTGTCACTTCCCAAACGGTAATACTCCGTTAGTGGAATTTGGGGGTGTGACAGATTGGTATCAGAGCCATTGGTTATAGAGAACTAGGATTGTATACTAGACTTTAGCCTCACACATTAGTTACATGTCATTTGAGTTACATGCCATTTGGATGTTGGCACTTATACAAATTGTTGCAGGATCATGTCGTCAACACCACCTCCATCACCTAACGCATCAGGGCATAAAGCACCTGTACCCTCATCCCCGGAGCCCAAAAGGCGCCGGACTACCTCAATTGAGCAAGGCGAACCAAGCAACGCACGGGCATTGGAGTATGCTCTCAATTGGGATATGTACCCACATATGATCCAAAGGTGGATCAAAATGGGAGATGTTCCATCACCGTACTTTGCATCCACATCTTCATCGTCTACACTGCCTAGCTTACCATGTACCATGGAACAAGCCTTCGCAACATTTGTGTCCTATATGTTAAAGGAATTAAGTTTTGTACAAGATGCCACCGAGGAGATACCTAAACTCCTGGAGAATGGAAAACAAGTGGAAAATAATAGGGTAGGAATAGAAGATTTGACTACCGAACTAGCTGCAACAGATCATGTCCACAACCTTTTAGTGAATCGTGTAGCACACCTAGAGACGAGGGCTGACATTATGGATGATGATATGCAAGGAGTTCTGGAGAGACTAGCTGCTATGGAAGCTCAGCTACATGTGGCTAACCACACTGCTGAAGGCCTTCAAGAGAGGGTGACTCACTTGGAAGCCCAACTGCAAGCGGCCCTACACCCGGAAGACATTCCAGTATCTGACGATGAGGAGGAACCCTTTGAGGAAGAGCTCTTTGAGGAGGAGCCCTTCGAGGAGGAACCCTTAGAGGGGGAACCAGCTGAGGAAGAGCCAGTGGAGATTGATGATGCACAGTCATATGTCTCTTCTGATGACGAGGATATTTGAGGATCTTCCTATTCTATCTTCCTTTTCATGTTTGTTTTTGCTTATGTTATTTCCCTTTTCAAACCTAGATGGGTAAGGTTGTTCCCATCTAATAAAAGCATGAGAAGTTTAATATTTGAGTTATTTATTTTGTAGCCTTACAATTTATTTAATTTTCAAAATATTAGATGTTGTATTTCCTTACCCGTACCTGAATAATGTTTAATATGCGATATATTTCTCATTGTTTTCATTTGTGATTGTGAAGAAATATGTCTGGGAGAGGACGAGGAGGCCGTACCGGTGGTCGTGGTACTATCAACATGACGGCAGCAGAACTAGCAGCTTTGATAAACAATAGTGTGGCAGAGGCCCTAGCAGCACAGAATGCTGCAGGTAAATGCTTTCAACTATTGACTAGTAGTGTCAATCCCTTTTCCTAAGAATATCTTTCTAAACCCTATAATTCCAATTCAATTCGTATTTCTAAATCCAGGCCAGCAAAATCAGCAAAATCAACAAAATCAACAGCCAGCCTGCACTTTTAAGGCATTCATGGGCTGCAAGCCCCACACCTTTAGTGGAGCTGAAGGAGCAGTTGGATTACTTCGCTGGTTTGAGAAGGTTGAATCAGTAATAGCCATGTGCAACTGCCCCGTAGCTAACCAAGTGAAATTTGCTGCTGGAACTTTAGAAGGCCCGGCCCTAACATGGTGGAATGCCCAAGTTCAAATGTTGGGACTAGCAATGGCAAATGGACTCCCGTGGGAGGAATTTAAGTCAATGATGAAAGAAGAATACTGCCCACGAGATGAAATTCAAAAGCTAGAAGGAGTGTTCTGGAACCTTAAGATGGAGGGTTCAGAAATTGAACTCTACACCACCCGTTCGCACGAACTTGCCACCATGTGCCCACATATGGTGACTCCGGATTACAAACGGATTGAACTATACATTGGAGGTTTGGTACCTCAGATTCAAAGCATGGTGACCTCATCCAACCCTACCACCATCCAACAGACCATCAGACTTGCTCACAAATTGACCGACCAGGCAGTGACACAGGGAACTTTACCTCCAAGAGGTTCGGTTTCTAAACCCACCGACAACAATAAGCGCAAGTTCGACCATCACTCCCACTCACACAACCACTCAAATTCTAAAGGATCCCAATCCAATCAACCTCAGCACCAACAACAGCGAAAGTTTGAGCATGCTAGAAACTTTAATCAAACGACCTCATCAGGTCCGAATCAAGGGGAATATGCTGGGAGGTACCCCAAGTGCAACAAATGCGGCTATCACCACACGGGCACTTGTGACCGACAACGTTGCCAGCGTTGTGGTAAAATGGGCCACGCTGCAAAGGACTGTAGAGTTGCACTCCCGAACAAACAACCATTTCAATCACAGGGATTCACGAGGGGATGTTTTCAGTGCGGTAAAGAGGGGCACATTCAAAGGAACTGTCCTCAGTTGAAAAAGGGTGGAAATGGTAATGGCAGTGGTAGTGGTAACGGTAATAACCAGGGCAACAACCCCAATCAAAACAAAAATGGTGGGAATAACGGTAATAACGGTGGTAATGGAGGAAATGGGGCGAAAGGAAGAGCTTTTGTACTGGGATCCGGAGAGGCTCGCTACGATCATAACGTGGTCACCGGTAAATTTCTCTTAAATAATTACTTTGCTTCTGTCCTTTTTGACACTGGTGCTGATAGGAGTTTTATATCTAAGAAACTTAGTGATATGATAAAAGGAACTCCAACTCTGCTAGAAGCTAAGTATGTAATAGAGATAGCTGACGGCCAAATAATTGAAGCAACCCACATTCTTAAGGGTTGTAAGCTTGATCTAGCTAGCCATATTCTAGATATCGACCTTATGCCGGTCACACTTGGTAGTTTTGATGTAATCGTCGGCATGGATTGGTTGTCTAGAAACCAAGCGGAAATCATTTGTCATGAGAAAATCGTTCGCATACCCCTCCCGAGTGGAGAAATTCTTTCAGTTCAGGGCGAAAGAGTTGGTACTGTCATGGGCATTATATCCTTCATGAAAGCACAAAATTGTCTTCAAAAGGGACATACGGCCATTTTGGCCCTTGTTGCTAAACAGCCGTCAGAAGAGAAGAAGATCGAAGATATTCCCGTTGTGCGTGAATTTTTGGAAGTATTTCCCGAGGATCTGTCCGGTCTTCCACCACACCGTCAGGTTGAATTCCAAATTGACCTAGCACCCGGAGCAGCACCGATTGCTCGGGCACCTTATCGATTAGCACCCAGTGAATTGCAGGAACTGTCCACTCAGTTGCAAGACTTACTGGATAAAGGCTTCATCCGACCTAGTTCATCACCGTGGGGAGCTCCGGTATTATTTGTCAAGAAGAAGGACGGTACGTTCCGTATGTGTATTGATTACCGGGAGTTGAACAAAGTTACAATCAAGAACCGCTACCCTTTACCTCGTATTGATGACCTTTTTGATCAACTCCAAGGATCAAGTTTCTATTCCAAAATAGATCTTAGGTCCGGCTATCATCAATTAAGAGTCCGAGAAGAAGATATCTCAAAAACTGCATTCAGGACAAGGTACGGCCATTACGAATTTATGGTCATGCCTTTCGGTCTAACCAACGCACCTGCGGTATTCATGGACCTCATGAACCGTGTGTGTAAGCCTTACCTTGACCAGTTTGTTATCGTTTTCATCGATGACATTCTTATTTATTCCAAGAACGAGGAAGAACATGAAGAACATCTGCGTCTAATTTTGGAACTACTTAAGCAAGAGCAACTTTATGCTAAGTTTTCAAAATGTGAATTTTGGATTCGAGAGGTTCAATTTCTAGGGCATGTGGTAAATGAAAAAGGGATACATGTCGACCCATCCAAAATAGAAGCCATCAAGAATTGGGCAGCACCGACGACTCCGACTGAAGTGCGACAATTTCTGGGATTGGCTGGATATTACCGTCGTTTTATCGAAGGATTTTCAAAGATTGCGCAACCTCTCACCGCCCTAACTCAAAAAGGAAAAGCTTATAATTGGGGCGATAATCAAGAATCAGCTTTCCAGCATCTCAAACAGAAACTTTGCAGTGCACCTATTTTAGCTCTTCCGGAAGGAACCGATGACTTTGTGGTGTATTGTGATGCATCTATTCAAGGTCTGGGTTGTGTCTTAATGCAACGCGAAAAGGTAATCGCATACGCTTCACGTCAGTTAAAGGTTCACGAGAAAAACTACACCACTCATGACCTAGAGTTGGGAGCAGTAGTTTTTGCACTTAAGATATGGAGACATTACTTGTACGGTACCAAATGCACCATCTACACCGACCACAAGAGCCTCCAGCATATCTTCGAGCAGAAGGAGTTGAACATGCGACAACGTCGTTGGGTTGAACTTTTAATTGATTACGACTGTGCGATCCGGTATCATCCGGGTAAAGCTAACGTCGTGGCTGATGCACTAAGCCGAAAAGAAACGAAACCCAAACTAGTTCGAGCGTTACAACTCACTATTCACCCTGGATTGCCTGACAGAATCCGTAGTGCTCAACTTGAAGCCATGAAAGAAGATAACCTACCGTTAGAAGGTACACGTGGCATGGAAGCACAACTTGAAGTAAAATCTGACGGAATTCGTTACTTTGTCGAACGAATATGGGTTCCAGTGTTCGGAAATTTAAGGGAACTAATCATGGATGAAGCTCATAAATCTCGTTACTCCATTCATCCGGGGTTCCGATAAAATGTACCATGATCTAAAAGTACTATATTGGTGGCCAAAGATGAAGGCCGATATAGCCACTTATGTTAGTAAGTGTCTGACCTGCGCGAAGGTCAAAGTTGAATACCAAAAACCGTCCGATCTCCTACAACAACCTGAAATTCCCATGTGGAAATGGGAACAAATATCCATGGACTTCATTACCAAATTACCTCGAACCCCTACCGGATGTGATACTATATGGGTAATTGTGGATCGCCTAACAAAATCTGCTCACTTCCTAGCCATCAAAGAAACTGACAAAATGGATAAACTCACTCGAGTATACTTGAAAGAAGTGGTCTCTCGGCACGGAGTGCCAATCTCAATTATTTCGGATCGTGATGCACGATTCACTTCCCGTTTCTGGCAATCATTGCATAAAGCATTAGGCACGCGTCTAGATATGAGCACAGCATACCATCCTCAAACTGATGGCCAAACTGAACGTACTATCCAAACTCTGGAGGACATGCTACGAGCTTGTGTGATCGATTTCGGTAACACTTGGGAGTCTCACCTACCATTGGTGGAGTTCTCCTACAACAACAGTTATCACACTAGCATCAAGGCAGCTCCATTTGAAGCACTTTATGGGCGGAAATGTCGTTCTCCCATTTGTTGGACCGAGGTTGGGGATAGCCAACTCACAGGTCCTGAACTTGTATTTGAAACATCCGAAAAGATCGTTCAAATTAGAAACCGTATGGCGGCAGCCCGTGATCGTCAAAAGAGCTATGCCGACAAGCGTCGTAAACCTTTGGAATTTCAAATAGGTGACATGGTTTTACTCAAAGTCTCACCTTGGAAAGGTGTCATTCGTTTCGGGAAACGAGGAAAACTGAATCCTCGTTATGTTGGACCTTTCAAAATATTAAAGAGAATTGGACCAGTCGCGTACCAGCTGGACCTACCTGAAAGACTTAGTGGTGTGCACAACGTCTTTCATGTCTAGAATTTAAAGAAATGCTTGGCAGACGAATCACTCGCAGTTCCTCTGGAG
This sequence comes from Smallanthus sonchifolius, assembly GCA_023525975.1. Classification (NCBI taxonomy): domain Eukaryota; kingdom Viridiplantae; phylum Streptophyta; class Magnoliopsida; order Asterales; family Asteraceae; genus Smallanthus; species Smallanthus sonchifolius. Next base: position 29,393,013 of record CM042039.1, on the reverse strand, counting down.
GAACTACATGTTGATGAACAGTTACGTTTCATCGAAGAACCTGTGGAAATTATGGATAGGGAAGTTAAAACGTTAAAGCACAGTAAGATCCCTATTGTTCGAGTCCGTTGGAACTCGAAACGCGGACCAGAATTTACTTGGGAGCGCGAGGATCAGATGATGCGCAAATATCCTAATCTGTTCAAGCACTCCGCGTCAAATCCCTAAGGTACTATCTAATTTTTGGGACGAAAATTCTTTCAACTAGTGAAACCCCCCAGAAAATTTTTTTTTATTTATTTATTTTATTTTAAATTTTCGGGACGAAAATTCTTTCAACTAGGGAATGATGTGACAATCCGACTTTTTAAGCTAACCCCGTTAACTATTCTGTTAAGTTCCTTATTAAAAACTTAACCCCGTTAATCAAATCTAACCTCAAGGACTAATTCAGCCACTATATCAACTCAAAACTGCAAGGACTAATTGTGTAATTATACTAAACTGAATAAATTGACTCCTAAAAGACAAAATTGATCAAATTGCTTTCAGTTGACTTTTAGAAGTCAAAGTTCGATCCTTGATTTTCCAATTCGTGGATTTTAACTGGAATTCGTTGAAACTATTAATTACTACGGGCATTATTAACATTCTCGGCCATCATTGAGCTTTAATCACCTGCATTACATCCGAATTAATCGAAAATGACCGTTCGTTTCATAACCGTCGACACCCTCATCAGTTACTACCAAATTCGCATCGTTTGTATGTTATCATCGCAAACCAAACCCCTGCGCACAACAGACGAGTCACACAGAAGCTATCCCACACGCCAATTCGATCGGAGTAGCAGAGGAAGTCGCCGGAGATCAAGTTGTTCGCTGTCGGACCTGCATTTGTTCGATTTCTTTCAATCCATCAACTATTCTGGTAATTTATCTCATCTATAGTTTCGTTTCAATCTCTAGAACAATAGCCCTATCATAATTAAGGCTTGAAGTAACGAAATTAACATGAACCCGAATCTAGGGTTCATGCGCTTACAGTTTAATCTATCACTGTCCCGGAATCGATTATAGTCCAATTAACGTATGTGGTTAGATTCGAAACTGACCACTCATCGAAAGCCCTATAAATCCAACCGTTTCTAATATCGAATTCAACTCAGTTCATAATCTAGGGTTCTTCATAAAAACGATTTGGGGATTTCGGTCATAAACTTAATCTCAATCTAATTAAACATCATGGCCAGATTCGAAATCCTTTATTCTCTAAAAGTCCTATGTTTTCAAAGAATTCTAACATCAGAATTGTTCAAATCGATTTTATGACCTTGTTCTAGGGTTTCGGTGCTCATTCCGAAATTAAACACCCTTTTACTAATCGATTTTTCAATTAAACCTAACCAACAGTTTCGCAATAACCTAATCAACAAAACCCACATGTTTCTTGGTTCGATCGATATCCAAATCAAAGGAATCGGGACTGGTTTTGGCTCGATTACGATGGGGGAAAAGAACACGCTGGAATTGTATGTTAAAACGATTTAATCTGGGTATCTAACGCGATAGCCTAGCGGCCGGACTGATTAAGGCAGTGTGCGTGTGTGGGAGAGACCCGGGTTCGAGTCCGGGCTCCCACAATTATTTTTAAACATTTTTCTGTTAATATTTAATTAATAAAAATCAAACCTTTTAATATTATATTATTATATAAATGGGTTTTAACCCGAAAAACAACCCGTAGGCTCGGGTTTGAATTATTAACTTATTTTTATATATTATACCCACTTTTATAAATAACTTAGTGTTATTATCCCCAAGTGAAAGTAATATGTTTATATTATTTTTAAACCGTGAATTCATATAAAATAATATATTTATATTATTTTCAAACCGTGACCCGTATTATTAAATACTATATATTTATATTATTTCAAATCAATTTATAACATCGTGTGTCGATTGAGACTAAATAATAATATAATTGGTTATACTATTTACTCATATACATATATTATTACTTTCTTAATTTTTTTGTGAATGACAAAACACCCGGTTATAATTATTATTAGTCGTGTCATTCGTCGCGTAAAGTAATTCCTAACTCCGTGGACACCTTCGTCCACTCTTGAATATTAGAGCGTTTCTTTAGGACGCTTCTCAATCCGTGTCATTGTCACATTTCCTATTTTTCTTTATCCCTAATTTTATGTGTTTATAATTTTAGGGCATTCGTAAGTCTTTTGAGACTTACACACTTGGTTCCAACTTTTCCCTTGTGTGATTCAAATCCTTACTCAAGCTCAGGTGAGTTTTCACGGCCCCTTTTTACTGCTTTTAAACTGGGGGAGAAAACATGATACAACTCTTTTGATTTTTGTACTTCATTTTATATCAATTGTTATGACTATGCGTAAACTCTATCATGAAAGTCCTCACATCGAACCGTTTAAATATGAATATAGCGAGGTATGTTGGGTAGTACTACTGGGTTTGACAAACCTCACCCGCGTTAGTCGCGCTAACACGATTGGATATCGAACGGGTGCAATATTGACCTAAACGTGCACCGTGGTTGATAGACCTGGTGGGAGGCAATACAAACAGTCAGTTTACGGTTGCGAGCGTAATAGCAAACAATGAACATGGGTTAGCTACTCATTTGGTATTTATGTTGATTGTACAATAAACCTGGTAAACGTTTATTTATATACTGAAACCTGTGAACTCACCAACCTCGTGTTGACACTTTTTCTTACATGTTTTCTCAGGACGCTAAGCTAAGACACAGGTGCACGTTAGGGCATGCATGGGATTCAACTGCTTTGCTTTGTGTCTATTTATGTTGATTGAATTATTTTAATGTACTTTGTTTGGTTGAACGTTTGGACTTTTGGACTTTGGTTTTGGGCGCGTGTATTTTGCGCATTTACTTTCTTTACGCTTCCGCATTGATACTCTGATTTTAAAGGATAATTTCATTTGAGTCCCATGTAGAGTCGTTCAATGTAACTAATGTCTGAGATCCTGGTTTGTCACTTCCCAAACGGTAATACTCCGTTAGTGGAATTTGGGGGTGTGACAAAACCCTAGACTTGGATCATGACAGATTCGATGTTGGTTGATCCAATTATCATATTGATGTAACCCTAGACTTGGATTTAACAGATGACTGATTTTGAAGCTATTGATGTAACTCAATTGGATTTAAACAGAGTCTAGGGTATGGGTCGATTAAATTGGTTTCATATGAACCCTAGAATCTCGATGTTAGCCAATTAGATGATACGGGGCCGAATTAGCATCGGGCTAATGATCAACGGATTAAAATGAAACTAAAGAGGTACGTAATTACCAGAATGGATGAAGGATTGGTAGCGTACGATCAAAACGCAGGTCCGACTACAAGTGGCTAGCCTCCGACGATCCCGACCCCGTCTCTGGATGAATTGTTACAGGCAAAAGCTTCTGTTTGGTGCGACTAAGGTGTTCAGGCCTCTAATTCGTGAGATCAATGACCGATACGGACGAATTCGATCGGTTAAACATTGAGTTCGACGGTTACACTTTAAATTCTCATTATTTGATTTGATTTCGACCATGATGATGATAAACTAATCATAAATGACCGATTATTGCATTTAGAGTGAAACTCCGTTACAACTTTTGGGTAAACATCGGTTATGAGTTTGAATTTTGGCTTGAGACCCATGAATTTTGACTTTGTAAAAGTCAACATAATCAAAACTCTTCAATTTTGACTTCCACAAGTCAACAGATTGAGTTTAGATTTATTACAATTTTAGTCCTTGTGTTTCTGGTTTGAACATTGACAGAATTGACCCCTAAGGTTTAAGATTGGGTTAACCGGTTAGGATTTAACAGAAATTTTAACGGGATTGCTAACGGAGTTAACATGGAAAGATGGATTGTCACAATAACTGATGTAAAATTGAAGATAAAATTTGAAATAAAATCTCTTTGGAATTTTCTTCACAAACTTGCAACCTTTTCAGATATTGCCTCGTTTCCCAAAAACGAATGACACCCGTCCAAGGTGAGACTTTTAACAAGACCATATCCCCTACTTGAAATTCTAACGGTTTACGATGCTTATCGGCATAACTCTTTTGACGATCACGAGCTGCTGCGATACGGTTTCTAATTTGAACGACTTTCTCAAAAGTTTCATGTACAAGCTCAGGACCTGTAAGTTGACTATCCCCAACCTCGGCCCAACAAATTGGAGAACGGCATTTCCGTCCATATAATGCTTCAAATGGAGCTGCCTTGATTCTAGTGTGACAACTGTTGTTGTAGGAGAACTCCACCAACGGTAGGTGAGACTCCCAAGTGTTACCGAAATCAATCACACAAGCTCATAGCATATACTCTAGGGTTTGAATAGTACGCTCCGTCTGGCCATCAATTTAAGGGTGGTATGTTGTGCTCATATCTAGACGCGTGCCTAAAGCTTTATGCAACGGTTGCCAGAAACGGGAGGTGAATCGTGCATCACGATCCGAAATGATAGAGATTGGCACCCCGTGCCGAGAGACTACTTCTTTCAAATAAATACGAGTAAGTTTTTCCATCTTGTCTGTTTCCTTGATTGCTAAAAAGAGAGCGGACTTTGTTAAACGATCAACGCTTACCCAAATGGTATCACATTCGGTAGGAGTTCGTGGAAACTTTGTGATAAAGTCCATGAATATCTGCTCCTATTTCCGCATGGGAATCTCTGGTTGTTGGAGAAGACAAGAAGGCCTTTGATATTCAACTTTGACCTTCGCGCAAGTCAGGCACTTGCTCACATAGGTTGCTACATCGGCCTTCATATTTGGCCACCAATACAACACTTTTAGGTCATGATACATCTTGTCGGAACCTGGATGAATAGAGTAACGAGATTTATGAGCTTCATCCATGACTAGTTCCCTTAAGTTTTTGAATACTGGAACCCATACTCGCTCGACGAAGTAGCGAATGCCATCAGATTTGACCTCGAGTTGTTCTTCCATACGGCGCGTACCTTCTAGCGGTAGGTTGTCCTTTTTCAAGGCTTCGAGTTGAGCACAACGGATTTTGTCAGGTAATCTGGGGCGAATAGTAAGTTGTAATGCTCGAACTCGTTTGGGTTTGGTTTCCTTTCGACTTAGGGCATCAGCTACAACATTAGCCTTACCCGGATGATAACGGATCGCACAGTCATAAGCATTCAAGAGCTTGACCCAACGACGCTGTCTCATGTTCAGCTCTTTTTACTCAAAGATATGCTAAAGACTCTTGTGATCGGTGTAGAAAGTGCACTTGGTACCGTACAAGTAATGTCTCCATATATTAAGTGCGAAAACTACGGCTCCCAACTCTAGGTCATGAGTAGTGTAGTTTTTCTTGTGAATCTTTAGTTGACGTGAAGCGTATGCGATCACCTTTTCTCGTTACATTAATACACAGCCCAAACCCTAAATGGATGCATCACAATACACCACAAAATCATATGTCCCCTCTGGAAGAGCTAGAATAGGTGCACTGCAATGTTTCTGCTTAAGATGTTAGAATGCTGACTCTTGGTTATCGCCGTAGTTATAGGCTTTACCCTTCTGAGTTAAAAGCAGTGAGAGGTTGTGCAATCTTAGAAAATCCCTCGATGAATCGTCGATAATAACCAGCCAATCCCATAAATTGCCGCACCTCAGTCGGAGTCGTCGGTGCTGCCCAATTCTTGATGGCTTCTATCTTTGATGGATTGACATGTATTCCCTTCTCGTTAACCACATGTCCTAAGAATTAAACTTCCCAGATCCAGAATTCACACTTGGAAAACTTAGCATACAACTGCTCCTGCTTAAGTAATCCCAGAATTAAGCGTAGATGTTCCTCATGTTCCTCCTTGTTCTTGGAATAAATGAGAATGTCGTCGATGAAAACGATGACGAATTGATCAAGGTATGGATTACACACACGGTTCATGAGGTCCATGAATACCACGGGTGCGTTGGTTAATCTGAAAGGCATAACCATAAACTCATGGTGGCTGTACCTTGTCCTGAAAGCAGTCTTAGAGATATCCTCATCTCGGACTCTCAGTTGATGGTAACCGGACCTAAGATCAATCTTGGAATAGAAGCTTGATCCTTGGAGTTGATCAAAGAGATCATCTATACGAGGCAGAGGATAACGGTTCTTGATTGTGACTTTATTCAGTTCACGGTAGTCGATACACATACGGAAAGTCCCGTCCTTCTTCTTGACAAACAGAACTGGAGCTCCCCATGGCGATGAGCTAGGTCGGATGAAAGCTTTATCCAACAATTCCTGTAACTGAGTGGACAGCTCTTGCAATTCACTAGGTGTTAATCTGTAAGGTGCCCGAGCGATCGGCGTCGCTCCGGGTGCTAGATCGATTTGGAATTAAACTTGACGGTGAGGTGGCAACCCAGGTAAATCTTCGGGAAACACTTCCAGAAAATCACGAACGATGGGAATATCATCAATTTTCTTCTCTTTCGAAGGTTATTCAGCAACGAGTGCCAGAATAGCAGTGTGACCATTATGCAGGAACTTCTGCGCTTTCATAAATGATATGATGCCTACGACTGCACCACTATTTTCGCATTGAACGGAAAGGATTTATCCACTAGGGAGAGGAATGCGAACGACTTTCTCCCGACAGACAATTTCAACTTGGTTTTTAGATAACCAATTCATACCAACAAGTATATCAAAACTACCAAGTGTGACCAGCATAAGGTCGATATCAAGTTTATAACCAGCCAACTCAGACTTACAACCTCTAAGAATGTTGGTTGCTTCAATTATTTGGTCATCGGCTATTTCTGTTACATACTTAGCTTCTAGCAGGGTTGAAGTTTCGTTTATCAAATCACTAAGCTTCTTAGATATAAAACTCCTGTCAGCACCAGTGTCAAAAATGGCAGAAGCAAAGTAATTGTTTAAGAGGAACTTACAGGTAACCACATTGTGATCATATATGGCTTCTCCGGATCCAAGCACGAAGGCTCGTACCTTCTCACCGTTTCTGCCATTGTTGCCATTATTGTTACCGTGGTTATGGTTGTTACCTTGGTTAGGGTTATTGTTGCCATTACCCCTTACTTCAGTTGAGGAAAATACTTCCTAAAGTGTCCTTCCTTTCCACACTCAAAACAACCCTTTGTAGATCCTGGTTGTTGAAAAGGCTGTTTGGCTTGTAATTCATTTCTACAGTCCTTGGCAGCATGACCCACCTTTCCAAACCGCTGGCAACGATTTCTCTCACAAGCACCGAGATGGTGAAAATTACACTTGTTGCACTTAGGGTATCTCTTCGTATAACCACTCTGGTTTTGTCCTGAAGAGGTCGACTGGTTGAAACTCTTAGCAGACTTAAACCTACTATGTCATTGATGGGGTTGGTTGGATTAAATCCTCGTCTCCTAATGTCACTAGATCATTTCATTAAGAAGGAAATTCATTACATGATTGAATATGTTGGGGTATAATTTGAATTAGACCAAGCATTAGTCACCAGATAAGGCAATAGGGTCAAATGAGAGTTATTGTTGTAGTGTAAGGGATAACGTGTTAGCTTAGAAGGAATTCCACAATTTCCTGCTTACAAAGTTTGAGTCGGTGGGTTTACCATGAGGTTCTATTAAAGTTTCAATCGAGATTGTTTCCTGTGATCACGTTTGGATGAGAGTCTTACGGTCATCAAGACTCTTACACGAGTGAAGATAACATGATGGATTCCATTAATGATTACTCAGTGTGTCCGTAAACATTTTCAACCTGATAGTCGTGTCTCTCAACTGTTGAACATGTTTAACGATACCAACTAGTCGTTGAGCGTGTTACGAGAATTTCTATGGACAGTGGAAGCTTAAGTCTGTAATTCACAGATTAGGACGATTTTTCCACACACTAGGTTTCCCCAGGATTTACATGCACCTAAAATTACTATTACGTGTGCACCCGTGATGATAATTTTCTTAGCTTGCTCACCCTAGTTCTCCGTGTCCTGTGTCATAATGTCCTTTAGCATGTATTGCTGAGTACATAGTGTTGTCAGATATAATAAGTCAATGAGGAGCTTAGTCATCAACCATAAGTTGATGAACCAGGACTCATATCAGGATGAGTAGTCTTAAATCGTTCGATCCGAGCATTCACTTGGGTTGAAACACAATACGGGAGTCCAATTACTGAATACATCATGTTGATACCATGCATGCCCTAACGTGCACCTGTGCCTTAGCTTAGCGTCCTGAGAAAAACATGTAAGAAAAGTGTCAACACAAGGTTAGTGAGTTCACAGGTTTCAGTTTACAACAAAGTTTAATAGGTTAATGTACATCCAATATATAAATCAATAGGTAGCTAACCCATATGCATGTTAATTAATGCGCTCGCAACCGACAGCTGACTGTTTATGTTTTTGCCTCCCACCGGGTCTATCAACCATGGTGCATGTTTAGGTCAATGTTGCACCCGTTCGACCAGCATTCGAGTTATCGCGACTAACGCGGGTGAGGTTTGTCAAACCCAGTAGTACTACTCAAATTACCTCGCTATGTTCATATTAACGGTCCGATGTGAGGACTTAATGATAGACGTGTACGCATAGTCAAACAAGTGATAACATATATGAATTACAAAAACCGAAAGCGTTTACGTCATGTTTTCTCCCCCAGTTGTAGAACAGTAAAAAGGGGCCGTGAAAACTCACCTGAACGACGTAGGTAGGTTCACACTAGAATAAGATTGAAACCACGAGTGTAAGCCTGCAACGGCTTACGTATTCCCTAGACTTATACACATAATAATTAGGGATACATTGAAATATGTGACGACAACACGGAAATGAGGAACGTCCTAAAAGAAACGCTCTAATGTTTAAGAGTAAACGAATGTGTCCACGAAAATACAGATTTCTAAGTTAGATAACTCGAATGATTACGATACGTGACGAAAGACAATAATTACAATAATTAAAGACATTCAATCGTCTTCGTCATTAAGTAGAAATTTAGAAAAAAATAATATCATTATATTATTTTTAAACTCGCATAGTTAACACGATAACTATTTATGTGGCAAAAGTAATAATATATTATTTTTATTCGAGAATATAATTACGGGTAAACAATATAAATATTTATATTACTTATAACTTTGAAACATTATAAAAATGTTTATAATACGGAGGAAATAATATATATAAAATATATTATTATATTTTTTTTAATTTGTGTCACGGTACAAAAAGAATGTGATTATATTATTTTATAAATAGATTTTAATAACAAATACGGGTTGCAAGACCAAAGCCAAGCCTACGGGTGGTTTCCGGGTTAAAACATTTTAATATATAATTATAATAATATAAGAAATGATTTTATATTCCAAATAGCATTAAAATGCACATTTAAAGAGAAAACAGGGGAGGAGGGTTCGAACCCGGGTCTCCTCCCCAACAACCAACAACTCTAACCAACCGATCTGGGTCGTGACTTGCATCAGGATTCGAATCCAAATGCTTTTAATCAGAAGGACCAGAGAGCCCCTCCACCAAAATCGATCGTGAGTATGCCCAGTCCCAAATCCACCAAATCAGGTCGCGATCGACAGAAAAATTATAGGGGTTTTGCTAATCGGTTCCTAGCGGACCTGTACGTGAGTTTGATTTGCAAAACATCCAGTTCAATAGCGTTTAATTGAGGATTCAAACGTCGAAACCCTTGGTTTGAACTCAAAATCGATTCTAGTAAATTCAATGTTATAAAATGAAATTGATAGAGGGCTTTCAATGAATACATGATTGTGAAACTGTTGATGTATTTTTATTTGATTGAGATTGGGTTTAGGGTCGAAACCCCTAAATCATTTTTAGGAAGAAACCCTAGACTTGGATCATGACATATTCGATGTTGGTTGATCCAATTAACATAGGGGTTTTAATAGATGACTGATTTTGAAGCTATTGATGTAAATCAATTGGATTTAAACAGAGTCTAGGGTATGGGTCGATTAAACTGGTTTCATATAAACCCTAGAATCTCGATCTCAGTCAATTCGATGATATGGGGCCGACTTAGCATAGGGCTAATGATCAACGGATTAAAACGAAACTAAAGAGGTACGTAATTACCAGAATGGATGAAGGATTTATAGCGTACGATCAAAACGCAGGTCCGACTACAAGTGGCTAGCCTCCGACGATCCCGACCCCATCTCCGGATAAATTGTAGCAGGCAAAAGCTTCTGTTTGGTGCGACTAAGGCGTTCAGGCCTCTAATTCGTGATATCAATGACTGATACGGACGAATTCGATCGGTTAAACATTGAGTTCGACGGTTACACTTTAAATTCTCATTATCTGATTTGAATTCGACCATGATGATGATAAACTAATCATAAATGACCGATTATTGCATTTAGAGTGAAATTCCGTTGCAACTTTTGGGTAAAGATCGGTTATGAGTTCCAATTTTGGCTTGAGACCCATGAATTTTGACTTTGTAAAAGTCAACATAATCAAAACTCTTCAATTTTGACTTCCACAAGTCAACAGATTGAGTTTAGATTTATTACAATTTTAATCCTCGTGTTTCTAGTTTGAACATTGACAGAATTGACCCCTAGGGTTTAAGATTGGGTTAACCGGTTAGGATTTAACAGAAATTTTAACGGGATTGCTAACAGAGTTAACTTGGAAAGTCGGATTGACACAATAACTAATGTAAAATTGAAGATAAAATTTTAAATAAAATCTATTTTGAATTTTCTTCAAAATTTGCAACCTTTTCAGATATTACCTCGTTTCCCAAAAACGAATGACACCCTTCCAAGGTAAGACTTTTAACAAGACCATATCCCCTACTTGAAATTATAAAGGTTTACGACGCTTATCGGCATAACTCTTTTGACGGTCAATACGGTTTCTAATTTGAACAACTTTCTCAGAAGTTTCAAGTACAAGCTCAGGACCTGTAAGTTGACTATCCTCAACCTCGGCCCAACAAATTGGAGAATGACATTTCCATCCATATAATGCTTCAAATGGAGCTGCCTTAATGCTAGTGTGATAACTGTTGTTGTAGGAGAACTCCACCAACGGTAGGTGAGACTCCTAGATGTTACCAAAATCAATCACACAAGCTCATAGCATATCCTCCAGGGTTTTAATAGTACGCTCCGTCTGGCCATCAGTTTGAGGGTGGTATGCTGTGCTCATATCTAGACGCGTGCCTAAAGCTTTAAGTAACGGTTGCTAGAAACGGAAGGTGAATCGTGCATCACGATCCGAAATGATAGAGATTGGCACCCCGTGCCGAGAGACTACTTCTTTCAAGTAAATACGAGTAAGTGTAGATGCATAATATGTCCCTAATCCCTTGTAATATGTATTTCATCTATGTTTAATGTAATTATTTGATGTAGTAATGAAATTACATGTTTATCCTTAATGTTTACTCATATATAATGACTGTGTATTAAACGATCTGATAAATAGCGATAACGTTGATCAATCGTGCTAATGAAAGGCCCATTCGCACGAATGGATCATGAGAATGATCCATTCGTGCGAATAGCTCATGAGAATGATTCATTCGCTAGAATAAGTCATGAGAATGATTCATTCGTACGAATGAACCATTCTGATGATTCATTCTTAAGAATGAACCATTCTGCTGATTCATTCGCACGAATGAGTCCATTCACATGGCTCATTCGTACGAATGACCTCTGCACTATATATATAACTTTCACTTCATGAGCACATACAACACGGAAATACAACAGATATACACATAGAGAGACTGACCAGAGCAGAACCAACAAAACACAAACTCTCTGCACCTGTATTGTCGAATCTCTGTCCGTTGAGAGTTTCCAGGTCTTGTATCCAACTTCTCTACACCAAAGGGTTGATAGAAACCTTCGTCTCGACATCTAATCCGCTCGTTTCTTAAGACCCGATCCGTGTCATAGATTGGATTGCCAATCAAATCGGATTCCGCACGATTTGGTTCGGTTAATGTGTTGAATCATTGGATCAAGGTAGATCCCGATCCAACAAAGTGGTATCAGAGCTGTGTGCTCTAGATTCAACATAGAAAATATGATCTTGCCTTTAAATCTTGCTTTTTCTATCCTCTTGAATGTTATAAAGATCACTTGATCGTTGTTTAGCCACATTTAAATCTTGTGATTATTGTTTCTGAGTGATCTGATCATCTCAATTTCCAGATCTGATAAAAGGATCAATCATTGGTGCTTTTTGGTGCAAAAAAGTCAAACTGCTCTCTGTCGTACGAATGGCTACCATGATGAACTTCATTCGCACGAATGGCTCCTACCATTCGCACGAATAGATCAAGTCTCCTGCTCATTGTTCAAACTTCTAATCGCACGAATAGAAATTCCAATCGCACGAATAGAAATTCCATTCGCACGACTAGAAAATTCCATTCGCACGAATAGAAAATTCCATTCGCACGAATAGAAAATTCCATTCGCACGAATAGAAAATTCCATTCGCACGAATAGATAATTCCATTCGCACGAATAGATAATTCCATTCGCACGAATAGACCCATTCGCATAAATCTCTTCTGAAATTTTTTCAAGTGTTGAAAAACTTCGTTTTTTACAAATTCGGACTTAGCCTTTGTTGCCAGTCAGAACAGCAAAATCCAAAACTTGTAATTAATCGATAATGAAGCTGGAAATGCTAACAAGGCTCCAAAACTCATGACAATGGACGAATATCATCACTGGAAAAACAGGTTTGAGATACACATTAATGGAGTTGATACAAACTTATGGATGATGATAGAGAGTGGATATCAAAAGGTGTTGAATGAGGATGGAAGTACTGTTTTTCTTTCCCTTTTAAGTGAACAACAAAGGAAAGATTATGACTTAGAAAAGAAGGCATATGCTATCCTATCTCAGGCCATGTCAAGAGAAATATTTCATCAATTCCGGCAGTTTACATCTTCAAAATCTCTGTGGGATGCCTTAGAACAACGTTACGAAGGAAATGCTTCGTTGAAAGCTATCAATGCTAAGGCCATTAAGAAGGAATTTGAAAATTTCATGTATATTGGGAATGAGTCCTTAGATGATCTATTTGAGAGATTCTATCACTTGTTGAGTGAATTGCATGCCCATGGGGTCAAAACAACAAAAGAAGAAAAGGTTCAATGCTTGGCAGATGCGCTACCACCAAAATGGGATTCATTCTTGATGGTTCTCAAACAAAACAATACTCTTGAAACCATTGACATAAATGATTTTCTTCAGAAATTGAGAGAACAAGAGGTGATGAATAAGTGGAAGTTAAAGAGAGGCGTACAAGCTCAGGATCCTTCATTGTACTATTCTACATCAACTCAACAAAATGCTCCTTTGCAGACTGCGTTTGTATCAAACACGTCAAATGTTTCAGCCAGCCAGTCTTCAAAAGCTCACGCTTCAGTTTCTTCAAGCTCGGTTCCACAGCAGGGAAATACTGCTAGTACTCCTCAACCAAGCCCCATTAAATTGCAAACAGACAACTTCGACAAAGTTACTATCGAAGTGGCCAAGGAACACATGGCGCTGTTGTCTACCGTTGTCAATTCATATGACAGTCTTGTTGCTGGACAGGTTGGAAACAGTCATCTGACAGCAGAAGACTATGCTCAGATTGATAAGGATGAAATGGATCGAATTGATATAATGTGGGCTCTTGCAAGTGCAGTCAGAAGAGCGAGAGATTATGTAAAAAGGACTGGTAAAACTCTCGAAGGGAACAAAGACACTACTTATGGATTTGATCTGTCTGCTGTTGTTTGTTTTAACTGTGGTGAGAAAGGGCATTTTGCTAGGCAATGTGAAAAGCCTAAACAGACTGGAAACCGCAACCCTTTCAACAACCGTCAAAGCCAACCGAAGCCACAAACTCAAAATACAGAAACAAACATTGTTCCAGTTACTCTTACACAAGATAAAGGCACTTCAAGTGGAATAAAAGCTATGGTTGTTCAAACAGATGAGACTGTTGATTGGTCTTTTAAATTTGGAACTGATGGCAGTTCAGGGGATGGAGCTTACATGGCAAAGACTGTAGAAATCAATGAAGAATCAGATTCTGATGCTGAGAAAGAGATTGCTTCAGAAAGTTCATCAGCTGCAGACGACACATCTTCAAACAGTTCTGGCTTCACACCTGAGAATGAACATAAATCATCTGTCGTCTCTTCAGGTCAATCAACAGCTGATGTGGATACTAACAATTCCTCTTCTGAATCTACCTGTAGCTGTGCTTTTATGGTAAAAACATCCACAAGCATTCAGGTAAATTCTAAAAGTTTTGAAAGTGAGTCTGAATCTCAACCGTGTTTAAATTGTGATGAACTTGAAAAGAAAATTGAGACACTTAAAAGTCACAACACAGATTTAATTGCTGATTTAACTAATTGTCTTGAAGCAAACCGTGTTTTAAAGGGAAACGAACTTGCCTTCAAAAACAAAATTGATCTTTTAAACAGGCAAGTTCATGAATTAGAAATCTGTGTTATCAACAAACAAAATGCCATCACTTTTTATTTAAACACGATTGATGAAACAAAGAAAAAGTTGGTGCTTGTCGAGTGTGATTATGAAACTCTAAATCAAAAGTTGAAAAGTTATTCAAACTCTTCTTACCTTCTTGATTACATGATTTCACGGTCCACTCCAGGACAGAAAAATGCTGGGTTTGGGTATAAAAATTGTCCTCCACCGGTGTTGAATACCATGGTAAACACACCGGATGATAACCCAATCATTGACTTTAAGGTCAAAACGCCACTTGTCGTTGATCCAACCGAAAACAAATTTTCCAACAAAAGGTTGACGATAATGGTGCTTCGACCTCAAAGTCCCAGTGTGTTGATGGAATAGTAGAAGAGTGGGATGAAGACGACGATGAGTGCCCTACTCGTGGTTTGGGACACAATAGCTCGTCTGCTCCTCAGAATGACAGCATTGGTATTTCAAAATCTGCTTCTAAAACTGTTTTTAAAATTAAACAAACCAATTGCCGTCCAGCTTATCCCACTACTTCTAATCAGAAGAGTCAAGTAACCAAAGCCTCAATCCAAAAGGTTAATTTTGTTAAAGCTGGAGAGTCTGTTAAATCAAACAAGTCACTCTCTTCAGCTGAACAAAAAGAAACTAAGGCTGGTGGTTCAAAATCTCACCAAAGTGAAAATCAATACAGATCTCCGAGGATGGTTGAGCGGAGATACTGTTTTGAGTGCGGTACAAAAGGACACATTGTTGTCAACTGTCCTTATCTTCAGAAGCCAAGTAAAAGAGTTAACAATTTTTCAGAAAATAAACAAAAGGTTTTAAAGTCAAAATCTAACTCTTTTACCCAACAACAAGTGCATCAAAAGAAAGTTAAACAAAAGATGCATGACTTGTTGGTCTCTGATTCGAGTTCCACACCTGTACAAATCGTTAAGCAATCCACTGTTTACCACAAACAGTCGTTGCACAAAGAACATGTGTGGAAAGCAAAATCAGATGATGCTTCTGACGACGGTACTTCAAAGTCAGGTGGTTGTTCCAAAAATCCACAAGGACAATGGATGGATTGTACTGTTGTAGATGAGACTGGGAAACCCAAGACCATAAAGGCTTGGGTTCCTAACCTAAACTAATTATTTTCTTTCTTGTGCAGGTTGTCCTTTACAATCCTGTTAGCAATAATTAGATTGTTGATAGTGGGGCATCCAGGCACATGACTGGGAACTTAGCTCTCCTTTTCGACGTCAGAAACATCAAAGGGGGCTATGTTTCATTTGCAGGTGATAAAGGTGGTTTTATCTCAGCTCAAGGAACACTGTCTAATGGAGCTGTCAAATTTGAGAAGGTCAACTTTGTCAAACAGTTGGATAACAACTTACTTTCTGTTTCTCAAATCTGTGATAAGGAGTTCAAGGTTATTTTTGATGACAAGCATTGTTATATTTTGAAAAAGGAGTTTATGATTCCAGAAGACATGGTGATTATGTCTGCTCCAAGAGTGAATGATCTCTATATTCTTGACATGTCACAAGCATCATCCTCAGTGTCCACAGCATCATGTTTTGTTTCAAAAGCCACTGAGAAGGATTCTATTTTATGGCACAAAAGAATGGGACATCTCAGTCTCAGAAAAATGAATCATTTGGTGCACAAAAATCTTGTTGAAGGAGTCACAGTGAAAAGTTTTCATCTTCCTGACGTGTGTGTTTCTTGCAAGAAAGGCAAACAAACCAAGAAATCTCATAAACCCAAATCTCAACATTCCATCACTATACCACTAGAGCTCTTACACATGGACTTGTTTGGTCCTATCAACCGGAAGAGCATTGCTGGAGACTTATATTGTTTGGTTGTGACGGATGAGTATTCTAGATATTCTTGGGTGATGTTCTTAAAAGAAAAATCTGAAACTTTTGAATATGTGGAGATTCTGATTACCAAATTGGAGTCTCTGTATAGGCTAAAGGTTAGGAGGATCCATTCTGATAATGGTACTGAATTTAAAAATCACCTTATGGAAACGTTCTGTCAAAAACTTGGTATTCACCATGAATTCAGTGCGCCATATGTTCCACAAATGAACGGCGTTGCTGAAAGGAAGAATCGGACCTTGATAGAAGCAGCAAGAACTATGCTCGCTGACTCACACTTACCCGTGCAGTTCTGGAATGAAGCTATTGCTAATGCGTGTTACACGCTCAACCGGGTTCTAGTTGTCAAGCGTCACGATAAAACTTGCTTTGAATTGTTGCATCGACGGAAACCGAACTTACAGTATCTTGAACCGTTCGGCGCTCCATGTACCATGTTGAAAAAGGATGCTCATGGCAAGTTTAACGAGAAAGTAGAGGAAGGTTACTTCTTAGGCTACAGCACTCCCAATAAAAGAGTTTACAACAAAGTCTCTGGGAATGTAGAAGAATGGTACCATGTTGATGTTCAAAAGTATACCTCTCCTGCTGCTGGAAAAGGTCTTCCTTGGATGTTTGATTATGAAGAACTTTTTGCCTCGTTTAATCTTCCTCCAGAATGTTCAGATGAGGAGGTTGCTGTTCAAATGATGTATGATGCTCAAAATGCATCTGATGAACATGTGCAATTTACTCCCTCATCATCTGACATTCCTGAGTCCTCCAGTAACACACAAGTCACACAGGATGATGATTCTTCTTCTTCTTCTTCAGAGTATGAGAGTTCTCGACAAGAAATAGACCAGCAGATTGAAGATCCTTCCCATGATGTTGTACAATTGAGTGATGATGTTTCACATTCTGTGGCAATTGAACAGAGTATCACAAACCTTGATCAAACTGTTGAGGTTCCTGCTCATCCTGTGGGTAGGATTGATAGAATTCATCCTCAACAGAATATTATTGGTGATCCCACATCTGGTGTCAAGACTAGGAGTCAAATCAACTCTGGAGTCTACTCAGAAATCATGGAATCTGGTGTGGTCAACGATTGTGCGCACTCGTGTTTTGTCTCGCAAATCTAACCACGGTCTATAACAGATGCTTTAAAAGAAGAATCTTGGGTAAATGCAATGCAGGAAGAACTACTCCAATTTCAGAAGCTCGGAGTTTGGAAGTTAGTTGATTTACCAAAAGGAGCTAAGAAGATTGGTACTCGATGGGTTCTTCGTTGCAAAAAGGATGATCAAGGAATAGTCATAAGAAATAAGGCTCGTTTGGTCGTTCAGGGATTTAGGCAAATTGAAGGTATAGATTACAATGAAGTGTTTGCACCGGTTGCTCGTTTGGAAGCAATTCGAATTTTTCTTGCTTATGCATCCTACAAAAGGTTCAAAGTTTATCAAATGGATGTAAAGAGTGCATTCCTTCATGGAGAAATCAGTGAAGTCGTATACGTCAGTCAACCTCCCGGGTTTGAAGATCCTATGCATCGTGACCGTGTCTACAAATTGGACAAGGCACTGTACGGATTGCACCAAGCTCCGCGAGCGTGGTACGAGACACTTTCCACTCATCTTCTGAACAACGGATTTAGAAGAGGTGTCATCGACTGCACGTTGTTTATTCGAGAAAAGGGTGGAGAACTTTTAATGGTACAGGTATACGTGGATGACATTATTTTCGGATCGAGGAATGATGTTCTGTGCAAAGAATTTGAAAAGGTTATGCAGGACAAATTCGAGATGAGTTCCATGGGAGAGATGAAGTTCTTTCTACGGCTACAAGTAGATCAATCTGAGACAGGGATTTTCCTTCATCAAACAAATTATGTTGGAGACATACTGAGCCGATTCAGTATGACTGATGCCAAACTTGCTGGTACTCCATTGGCAATCAATCACGGGATTTCGCCTGATGACAAGGGGGAGTATATTGATGCTACTCTCTATCGAGCCATGATCGGATCTCTCATGTATCTCACGGCATCTCGACCAGACATCATGTTCGCCACGTGTCTTTGTGCCCGATATCAGTCAAAACCAAAAGTCTCCCACTTAATTACTGTCAAAAGGATTTTTCGTTATCTGAAGGGTACTCCTGATCTTGGATTATGGTACTCTAATGATGATAACTTTGAGCTTACTGCATATAGTGATTCTGATTATGGTGGTTACAAAACAGACTTCAAGTCTACATCTGCAGGGTGTCACTTCTTTGGAAACCGTCTTGTGACATGGCAATGCAAAAAGCAGACTTCAGTGGCTACATCTACATGTGAAGCTGAATACATCGCTGCTGCCAGTTGCTGTTCACAGATTATCTGGATTCAACAGCAACTTCGGGACTACGGTTTGCAATTCTCTAACACTCCTATTTATGTAGATAATTCTGCTGCCATAGCTATCACTAAGAATCCGGTTCAGCATTCAAAAACCAAACACATCGGCATAAAATATCACTTCATTCGTGATTGTTTTGAAAAGAAACTGATTGATGTGGTTCAAATTAACACTGATTTCCAAAAGGCCGACCTCTATACAAAAGCCTTTGACAAACCAAGATTTTTATTCTTGTTAGAGGTAAACGGAATGAAAAAGAAGGATGACGTTGTTCCGGACCAAGAGTCGAGTCAGTAATCATTTTTATCAATTACGTTCATGTATATATTTTCTTTCTTGCGTTTATTAAAAATCTCAAAAACTCAAAAAGATTTTTCATTTTAAGATTTTAGGGGGAGAAAATGTCAGTAAGAAAATGATCTCTCGCTGAGAAAAATGATAGTACACAGACGCTAGTTTTCTGAGACTCCAAAAAGATTTCTATTTTGTGTACAGTTTGTTATTAAAAAAAAAAAAAAAAAAAAAAGATTTTCCATTTTTGTACAGTCTAAAACCCAAAAACATCTGAAAAACTCAAAAATGAGAAATCGTATCCAACCTTTGGGAAGTGATGGCACACTAACCATATGTATGAAGCACATTGCATTTAATGTCATAGTGAATAGTCACACTAAGTCAACATGTGATGCATTGATAGGCTTATCTTACTGAATCTCGACCATTGATGATAAATCAATACCATATTAGATATTGTCTTGTGAGTCACATAATGGTGAAAGGATTGACGAAAATCAACAATAGAAACTGAAGGTGTTTCTCATTCTATGCACACCAGTTATCATCGGTTTAATGAGATATCAGAAAGTAGTTATAAAATTAAAAATTAGATTCTGAAGTCGTATATGTGCCATATTGCCTTGTAAATACCTGGCTGAAGCCGTCCATGCGATTAAGAATAAAATAAAAGTATGAATCTGAATCCGTATATGTGCCATATTACCGGGTTGCAGCCTGGTTGAAGCCATCCATGGGATAAGATGAACACAAACACCGTTAGCTGTATACGTGCCATATTGCCTTGTAAATACCTGGCTGAAGCCGTCCATGAGCTGATGGCTGTCACTGTGAATACTAAAAAAACTAAAAAAAAAAAAAAAAAATTTGGTCTAGTAAAGAAGCAACAGGGAATAACTGAGATCTCATGAACTTATGATGATTGGTTAAGTAAGTTGTGCTGATTTGAAACATTAACATGTTTTGAAAAGTAATTCAAGTCAATTCTTAACTAGTGTGGGACACACAGATAATGGACTTAATCCTTCAAGATCATCTTGTAAGTGTTGAGAAAAGGTCTGCATAAGTTTAAGATGGACAAACATATCAATGATCGCATTTTGACTAAGTGTACTTAAAGCTCAGATAATTTGCAATGTTGCTGATTGCTATGAGTTTAGTACTGATCCTATGTTCGGATCTTTCTCACAAAAAGATGTGTAAATACCATTGTATAGTTGTATCTACAAAAATCAAAATGTCTCAGATCATTAGTCACTAAGTCTCTATGATTTCTCATAAGGATCATTCTTACTAAGACATGCGTGTATATATCTTGTTGATATTATTTTCAGTATTACATATTCAAAAAATCCAAAAAGATTTTAATTTTTCTGAATTTTAGATTATCTGATAAGACTCGAACGACTGTTATCAACCAAATTTGAAAACCGCTTGACTCCCTGATTGATCAAATCGTTCCTGTACTTCATAAACTATTCCAAAACTTCATAATTGATCCCTCACTTCATAATCAAATTGTTGTCAAGACCAATGTGGTCGGATACCTCATTTAACCTGAAAAGTTTAATTTACTAAATGAGGTTATCCATTCGTACGAATGGATGAGCAGAATGGCTCACTCGTACGCATGGATGAGGAGAATAGATCATTCACACGAATGGACTGACCAGAATGGTCCATTCGTACGAATGAGTGGCAGAATGAATCAAATCTGGTTCACTCGCACGAATGAGAGTCCACTCGCACGAATGAGAGTCCATTCGTACGAATGAACCAGGCCATCCTATAAATATGCCATTCATTCGCATGTGCAGCATCATTCGCACAATTCAAAATCTGCATTCGCACGTCTGTTCGATCAATTTCTGATTTTGAACAAAACTCCGTCAAATCACGATCTAATCATTCGATTTCTTTTTACAGGTATAAATCTACAAGTATTCATCAAGTGTATACCGATTCGAGGATGTTCGACTAGATTTAGGGCTCAAAACGAAAACCAAACCTAAAATCTTAAAATCTGACTTAATAAACCAATTAAAATGTCGAATATTGGTTGAAAACCATAGTCGAGTGTGTTGATGTCTTTTTCGACAAATCTTTTCATGTGTTGGTTGATTTTTGGACAATTTGGATCGCGACCCGTCTGTCATACGAATGGACACATTCTTCATGATCATTCGTACGAATGAGAAATCATTCACACGAATGAATGCTCATTCACACGAATGAATGCTCATTCACACGAATGAACGCTCATTAACACGAATGAAGACTCATTCGCACGAATGAATACTCATTCATATGAATGAAACTCATTCGCACGAATAAATAGGCAGAATGATCCATTCGCACGAATGAACCAACTTTTAGGGTTCATTCGTACAGAGGGAAAATGGTCCAAAAGTTCATATTTCCAAAATCTTGCATGTACTGATCTGATGTGCTTCATGTTTTTGTGTTTGCAGACTGATCGTTATGGCGCACAGAGCTCCAGTTGTTCTTAAAGCTTCAACAAAAAGCAACATTTGTGCTTACATGATCCCAACTTCAAAGAATGCAAGACCGTTTATTGGAATGATCGAGTTCTTGTCTCGATCCAGGATAGCCCATGCTATATCTTATATCTGCACTCCCTATGCTTCTCATCAACGGGAATTCTGGGCCACAGCTGAAATAGACTGTGAAGTTTCTCCAACTGTGATACGGGGAAAGATTGCAGGACAGGAGGTTATTGTATCTGCCTCTCATATTCGTCGATTGTGTCAATTCGGTGATCATCCTGAAGATCCAGTGACACTGGATAAATATCTGGTCCGTGGATGCTTCATGAGAATAAAGTACGACGGGAATGTCGCCGAAGGCGTTCTCAACAAGGCGAACCTCTGTCCCCAGTATAAATATCTAGGACACGTTCTTCTTCACTGCCTCGGTTCCCGTCGTGGCGGATTTGATGATATGCGCGAAACAATACAGAGCGCATTTGTGGCACTAGTGTTGAACATACCGTTCAACTTTTCAGAGATGGTGTTCACACACCTGAAGGAAAACATCTCGCTAAAAGGGGACAATGCGTATCTCATGTACCCCCGATTCTTACAGATGATAATCGATGACCAACTTCCTCTACTGCCACGATCCGATATTGACATGATAAGGCTGGAGCATATGACTGATGTCACACTAAACCGGGTACAGACTTATAGGGGAAGACCAACAAAGCCTCCACATAAACGCCTTATTGGACATCTGGCAAATTCTGATTATATGGCACCTGCAAACAGAAATTGGCGTCACGATAATAGTGATTCTGACAGGGAGGATATTGTTGTGCCTCCAGCTGACGACGAAGATGACGACGACCAAGATGGTCAGGGAGGTGGTGGCAATGCTCCTAATGTTCCATCTACCGTTGCCACCACTCCTACTGTTACTGCTATCGATTCATCCCTTCCAACTAACCCAGAAGACGTTAACCTGGACACCGTCCTGTTTACTGATTCTGAGGAAACTGAAGATGAATTCGAAATCAGTCAACAAGGGGCAAGATTGGTCGCCACAAAACGAAAGAGGGGAGCAGATCAAGGAAGCTCAAGGGTTAATGATGATGACGTCAGGGATGCTGACTTTGTCCCTGACTGTCCACAAGTATCTGCTGCTCCTTCTTCCCAATCTACCCCAGTCAAGAAAGGAAGAATGAAGAGAATGGCCAAACGCCAAAAGTTCAAACTTGTCAGAAGGACGGAGAGCACCTCTGCTACAACAGCAACTGCCACCAGGTCTGAGGCTCCAATGTCAACATCCATGCCTCAGACACAAACTGTGCCTCCGATTCCTCCTCCCATCTACACGACTGCTCATACATCGCAGCCAGCCACTACTCGAGCTGAGTCATCAACATCATTGCCGACTATTTCGTTGAACGATCAAATCATCACTCTAAACAGCTTGGTACTGCAGCTTCTGGCTCAAAATCAAGAACAGTCAAAGCGTTTAGATCTTCAGGGCTCGCAGATCAGTCAGTTGACTCTGCAAAATACTGAACAAGCCCAAGCCATCACAAGTCTTTCCAATAGATGCAATGATCAACAAGCCCTCCTTCTCACTGCTACAAACCAGAATCAACAGTTGTCTAAAACTGTTGATGCACATGCTCAGAGAATACAAAGGATAGAGGAGGAAAATAAGAGACTGTTGGAAGACTTAGAAAGCAGAAGGGACACGACACCCAGAATTGAGGGTGCTCGCAAAGATGGTGATGATGGTGACGATGATGATGATGATGATGATGATGATGATGATGACGAGGATGATGATGGTGACGATGATGATGATAATAATGACAAAGATAAGGATGATGGTGCCAATGCTGGTGCTGCATCAAGTGCTTCAAAGACAGCAGAAGCAGAGGCACGCGCTAAGCAAAAATCAGACAAATCAGAAGGCCCATCATCAGATACACAAAAGGGCACTGAAGGTTGATAGTTTTTTGTTTTAAGTGTTTTAAGTTGTCTTTTTGTAAATATTAGATTATTATGTAAATAATTTCAGTTTTATTTTGATTAAATCAATGAAATTTAAAATTCTCACATGTTTATTTTTTGTTTGTTTATGAAAATAGTTTTGGATGTGATGCCTCTCAAGCAACAACCTTCAAAGTTAACTTATGTGCTTGACATGCAAGGGATCATCCAACATTCAGTTATTTATGACAAAGAGGAAGGGGAAATCGTGCATTGCTTGTCAAAAGAACAGATTGCCGAGCTATTTCAAATGAATCCTGACGAAGTCATTACTGAAGAGGCATCTGTTTCAACAACTGATTATCCCTCTTCTGACGAACTAGAAGACGTTGATGAGGTTGAAGTCGAAGACATCACTGATCAAGAATATCCAAAGTACACATCAGTAGATGGTGATGATCTTCCCTCCTTCGTGGACTTATTCACTCAGCAGTCCGGCGAGGAGGTCAACCGCATTATCGACAACAAACAGGATGAAGTCGGTCCCTCCACTATTGACATTGACGAGCTGAATGAACGTAAAATTCAGTGGATGGAATACATGGCCGAATTAAAAAAGAACTCAAAGTCCTCTCCTCCAACCAAGTACACTAAAGTTTATCGACTCAAAGGACACAAGTCTGATGGTCGTATAATCAGTTGGGCATACTTCAACGACTTAAGCTGCTATGCTATAAAAAGAGAGAAGGGCATACAATGTTTCAGGTACCCTCATGATTTCAAGACGCTGCCCGCATTTGAAGTAAATCAATTGGCGCGTCTAAAGCTTCTATACAGCGAATCTTCCGGTCTATCCGAATGGTTTGAACGTCAATTACAATACGAATACCGGAAGAAGTGGGTGAACTTCAAGCCACAAATGCCTACACGTTACATTCATAAGGAAAAGGTTCATCCAGTCACCAAGAAGCCCCTAATTGTCTTAAAGTGGAAGCCTCCAACGATCATGAAGAAGATTCCTTTAAGGAAAATGATCCAGGACTTCTCAGATCAGTTCAAATGGTGGTACTATGATGGGCGTACTGGTGAAGCTGTTATAGTGCTTTGTAAAGAAGGGTCATGGGAGACCATCAGGGTCTTTGATCCCTTGTGGCTGACCAACTTGTCTGAACAAGATGTTACAACTCTATACAAGTGTCAACCGTTTTTTGAAGTTGCAGATATAGACCAGGCGTTGCAGTATGTGAAAGTAATACGTATATGCTTTGCTTTTGACATACACGCCGGAGTTAACTGGAAAACTCGTACAAAAGAGATGTTGAAGACCAACTAATGTTAGTTAGGTCATTTTGAAGGGATCTAGGTCCAAGGGGGAGTATGTAGATGCATAATATGTCCCTAATCCCTTGTAATATGTATTTCATCTATGTTTAATGTAATTATTTGATGTAGTAATGAAACTACATGTTTATCCTTAATGTTTACTCATATATAATGACTGTGTATTAAACGATCTGATAAATAGCGATAACGTTGATCAATCGTGCTAATGAAAGGCCCATTCGCACGAATGGATCATGAGAATGATCCATTCGCGCGAATAGCTCATGAGAATGATTCATTCGCTAGAATAAGTCATGAGAATGATTCATTCGTACGAATGAACCATTCTGATGATTCATTCTTAAGAATGAACCATTCTGCTGATTCATTCGCACGAATGAGTCCATTCACATGGCTCATTCGTACGAATGGCCTCTGCACTATATATATAACTTTCACTTCATGAGCACATACAACACGGAAATACAACAGATATACACATAGAGAGACTGACCAGAGCAGAACCAACAAAACACAAACTCTCTGCACCTGTATTGTCAAATCTCTGTCCGTTGAGAGTTTCCAGGTCTTGTATCCAACTTCTCTACACCAAAGGGTTGATAGAAACCTTCGTCTCGACATCTAATCCGCTCGTTTCTTAAGACCCGATCCGTGTCATAGATTGGATTGCCAATCAAATCGGATTCCGCACGATTTGGTTCGGTTAATGTGTTGAATCATTGGATCAAGGTAGATCCCGATCCAACAGTAAGTTTTTCCATCTTGTCTGTTTCCTTGATTGCTAAAAAGTGAGCGGACTTTGTTAAACGATCAACGCTTACCCAAATGGTATCACATCCGGTAGGTGTTTGTGGCAACTTTGTGATAAAGTCCATGGATATCTGCTCCCATTTCCACATGGGAATCTCTGGTTGTTGGAGAAGACCAAAAGGCCTTTGATATTCAACTTTGACCTTCGCACAAGTCAGGCACTTGCTCACATAGGTTGCTACATCGGCCTTCATCTTTGGCCACCAATACAACACTTTTAGGTCATAATACATCTTGTCGGAACCTGGATGAATAGAATAACAAGATTTATGAGCTTCATCCATGACTAGTTCCCTTAAGTTTTCGAATACCGGAACCCATACTCGCTCGACGAAGTAGCGAATGCCGTCAGATTTGACCTCGAGTTGTTCTTCCATACGGCGCGTACCTTCTAGCGGTAGGTTGTCCTTTTTCAAGGCTTCGAGTTTGGAACTACGGATTTTGTCAGGTAATCTGGGGTGAATAGTAAGTTGTAATGCTTGAACTCTTTTGGGTTTGGTTTCCTTTCGACTTAGGGCATCAGCTACAACATTAGCCTTACTCGGATGATAACGGGTCGCACAGTTATAAGCATTCAAGAGCTCGACCCAACGACGCTGTCTCATGTTCAGCTCTTTTTACTCGAAGATATGCTGAAGACTCTTGTGATCGGTGTAGATAGTGCACTTGGTACCGTACAAGTAATGTCTCCGTATCTTAAGTGCGAAAACTACGGCTCCCAACTCTAAGTCATGAGTAGTGTAGTTTTTCTCGTGAATCTTTAGTTGACGTGAAGCGTATGCGATCACCTTTTCTCGTTGCATTAATACACAACCCAAACCCTGAATGGATGCATCACAATACACCACAAAATCATCTGTCCCCTTTGGAAGAGCTAGAATAGGTGCACTGCAATGTTTCTACTTAAGATGTTAGAATGCTGACTCTTGGTTATCGCCCCAGTTATAGGCTTTACCCTTCTAAGTTAAGGCAGTGATAGGTTGTTCAATCTTAGAAAATCCTTCGATGAATAGTCGATAATAACCAGCCAATCCCAGAAATTGCCGCACCTTAGTCGGAGTCGTCGGTGCTGCCCAATTCTTGATGGCTTCTATCTTTGATGGATCGACATGTATTCCCTTCTCGTTAACCACATGGCCTAAGAATTGAACTTCCCGGATCCAGAATTCACACTTAGAAAACTTAGCATACAACTGCTCCTGCTTAAGTTATCCCAGAATTAAGCGTAGATGTTCTTTATGTTCCTCCTTGTTCTTGGAATAAATGAGAATGTCGTCGGTGAAAACGATGACGAATTGATCAAGGTATGGCTTACACACACGGTTCATGAGTTACATGAATACCGTGGGGGCGTTGGTTAATCCGAAAGGCATAACCATAAACTCATAGTGGCCGTACCTAGTCCTGAAAGCAGTCTTAGAGATATCCTCATCTCGGACTCTCAGTTGATGGTAACTGGACCTAAGATCTATGTTGGAATAGAAGCTTGATCCTTGGAGTTGATCAAAGAGATCATCTATACGAGGCAGAGGATAACGGTTCTTGATTGTGACTTTATTCAGTTCATGGTAGTCGATACACATACGGAAAGTCCCGTCCTTCTTCTTGACAAACAGAACTGGAGCTCCCCATGGCGATGAGCTAGGTCGGATGAAACCTTTATCCAACAATTCCTGTAACTGAGTGGACAGCTCTTGCAATTCACTAGGTGTTAATCTGTAAGGGGCCCGAGCGATCGGCGTCGCTTCGGGTTCTAGATCGATTTGGAATTCAACTTGATGGTGAGGTGGAAACCCAGGCAAATCTTCAAGAAACACTTCCAGAAAATCACGAACGATGGGAATATCATCAATTTTCTTCACTTTCGAAGGTTATTCAGCAACGAGTGCCAGAATAGCAGTGTGACCTTTTGCAGGCACTTCTGCGCTTTCATATCAGGATGAGTAGTCTGAAATTGTTCGATCCGAGCATTCATTCGAGTTGAAACACAATACGAGAGTCCAATCCAACAGATTGTAGATGAGTCATGCACGTGAATGCGACTTCGGGAGTGAAACTAATTCATGGATATGAGTTACAGTAAGCAACAAAGTAGTCGTCCTTCCAACTGAGTCAGGATAGGGTTTGAATATGCGTTCTTAACTTTGTGGTCAATCTATTCTCAAATGAATATTGACCAAAGAAGCGAGCCCATGGCTCGGAAAAGTAGTAACATTTACGTGTCAATGGGTTCTGTAATAATACGTGCAATGGTCTGCCTTTACTTGGCGTATTGTTGCTAGTGGGTATAGTAGGGACTCGCCTCTGACGATCCCAACTCTCAAAGAGATATGTGCTAGTGCAGAGTGTCATCCATAACATGGACCTGAGAAAGCCCACCATACTCAATGGGTGATGGTGATGTAAGTGACTCCATCGAAGGCTCCGTCTCGCTGCCCTCGAACGGGAGTAGATGATGTTTTGGTGATTCCCTGAGTGTCGCCACTGGGAATGATGATGCAATGTAAATGATGTGTTCCTCGTCAGAAGAGGGTGATATGGATGTTTTCATCATGCCTGCAATGCAATATATGTATGGATACCATGTGTATCATGTAAGAGTGTCTGTGTCATGTAACTAATGCAAGTGTGCGGTTACAGTCTAGTATGCAATCCTAGTTCTTTATAACCAATGGCTCTGATACCAATCTGTCACACCCCCAAATTCCACTAACAGAGTTTTACCGTTTGGTGGGTGACAAACCAGGATCTCAGACATTTGTTACATCAAACGACACTATATGGGACTCAAATTGAAATATTATAAAAGTTCAGAGTAAATGCGGAAGCGTTTAAACAAGAGAGGAAATGGGTACAACAACGCGCCCAAGTCTAACCATAACAGAAACATAATAAATGATCAGTAGATTGACAATTATTGAATACATCATGTTGACACCATGCATGCCCTAACGTGCACTTGTGCCTTAGCTTAGTGTCTTGAGAAAAACATGTAAGAAAAGTGTCAACACAAGGTTGGTGAGTTCACATGTTTCAGTTTGCAACAAAGTTCAATAGGTTAATCTACATCCAATATATAAATCAATAGGTAGCTAACCCATATGAATGTTAACTAATGCACTTGCAACCGACAGCTGACTGTTTATGTTTTTGCCTCCCACCAGGTCTATCAACCATGGTACATGTTTAGGACAATGTTGCACCTGTTCGACCTCCAGTCGAGTTAGCGCGACTAACGTGGGTGAGGTTTGTCAAACCCCGTAGTACTACTCAAATTACCTCGCTAAGTTCATATTAACGGTCCAATGTGATGACTTAATGATAGATGTGTACGCATAGTCAAACAAGTGATAACATATATGAATTACAAAAACCAAAAGCGTTTACATCATGTTTTCTCTCCCAGTTGTAAAACATCAAAAAGGGGCCGTGAAAACTCACCTGAACGGCGTAGGTAGGTTCACACTAGAATAAGATTGAAACCACGAGTGTTAGCCTGCAACGGCTTACATATGCCCTAGAATTATACACATAACAATTAGGGATACGATGGAATATGTGACGACAACACGGAAATGAGGAACGTCCTAAAAGTAAACGAACGTGTCCACGAAAATATGGATTTCAATGTTAGATAATTCGAATGATTACGATACGCGACGAAAGACAATAATTACAATAATTATTAAAGACATTCAATCGTCTTCGTCATTAAGTAGAGATTTAGAAAAAAAATAATATCATTATATTATTTTTAAACTCGCATAGTTAATACGATAACTATTTATGTGGCAAAAATAATAATATATTATTTTTATTTGAGAATATAATTACGGGTAAACAATATAAATAATTATATTATTTATAACTTTGAAACATTACAAAAATGTTTATAATACAAAGAAAATAATATATATAAAATATAGTTTTTTTTTAATTTGTGTCACGTTACAAAAATAATGTGAATATATTATTTTATAAATAGATTTTAATAATAAATACGGGTTGCAAGACCAAACCCGAGCATACGGGTGGTTTCCGAGTTAAAACATTTTAATATATAATTATAATAATATAAGAAATGATTTTATATTCCAGATAGCATTAAAATGCACATTTAAAAATAAAACAGGGGAGGAGGGTTCGAACCCGGGTCTCTTCCCCAACAACCAACAACTCTAACCAACCGATCGGGGCCGTGACTTGCATCAGGATTCGAATCCAAATGGTTTTAATCAGAAGGACCAGAGAGCCCCTCCCCCAAAATAGATAGCGATTATGCCCTGTCCCAAATCCACTTAATCAGGTCGCGATCGACTGAAAAATTATAGGGGTTTTGCTAGTCGGTTCCTAGCGGACCTGTAGGTGAGTTTAATTTGCAAAAAATCCAGTTCAATAGCGTTTAATTGAGGATTCACACGTCGAAACCCTAGGTTTGAACTCAAAATCGATTCGAGTAAATTCGATGTTATATGATGAAATTGATAGAGGGCTTTCAATGAATACATGATTGCGAAACTTTTGATGTATTTTAATTTGACTGAGATTGGGTTTAGGGTCGAAACCCCCAAATCGTCTTTATGAAGAAACCCTAGACTTGGATCATGATAGATTCGATGTTGGTTGATCCAATTAACATAGGGGTTTTAATAGATTACTGATTTCGAAGCTATTGATGTAACTCAATTGAATTTAAACAGAGTCTAGGGTATGGGTCGATTAAATTGGTTTCATATGAACGCTAGAATCTCGATCTCAACCAATTCGATGATATGGGGCCGAATTAGCATAGGGCTAATGATCAACAGATTAAAACGAAACTAAAGAGGTACGTAAGTACCAAAATGGGTGAAGGATTGATAGCGTACGATCAAAACGCAGGTCCGACTACAAGTGGCTAGCCTCCGGTGATCCCAACCCCGTCTCTGGCGAATTGTTGTAGGCAAAAGCTTCTGTTTGGTGCGACTAAGGTGTTCAGGCCTCTAATTCATGAGATCAATGACTGATACGGACAAATTCGATCGGTTAAACATTGAGTTCGACGGTTACACTTTAAATTCTCATTATTTGATTTGAATTCGACCATGATGATGATAAACTGATCATAAATGACCGATTATTGCATTTAGAGTGAAATTCCGTTACAACTTTTGGGTAAAGATCGGTTATGAGTTCGAATTTTGGCTTGAGACCCACGAATTTTGACTTTGTAAAAGTAAACATAAACAAAACTCTTCAATTTTGACTTCCACAAGTCAACATACTGAGTTTAGATTTATTACAATTTTAGTCATCGTGTTTCTAGTTTGAACATTGATAGAATTAACCCCTAGGGTTTAAGATTGGGTTAACCGGTTAGGATTTAATAGAAATTTTAACGGGATTGCTAACGGAGTTAACTTGGAAAGTCGGATTGTCACAATAACTGAAGTAAAATTGAAGATAAATTTTGAAATAAAATATTTTTGGAATTTTCTTCACAAATTTGCCACCTTTTTAGATCTGACACATTTACAAAGATCTCATTACACATAATTACAGCTAAGAGCCTTTATGAATTTTGCAATGGGATCAAATCGTTCTACAGGCAGACCAAGGAACATTTTTCTGCATGTACTTTTACGTAGACAGGTCAAGTAGATTGCTAATATTTAGATCCTTCTAAACTCATGCTTTAGCTTCAAACCAAAGTTTTTTACTGTGATTTTAGTTATCATGTTTTAGGTAAAATTAATTATGACATAATGGGTCCCACACTCATATCTCAGAAACCTGTATTTAAATGAACTTGAATTAAGTGAATTCTTGATGAACTTTAATGGACCCCACAGCTTATTAAGTAAACCTTCACTTTCTCATGATCTTTGAGCACCTAAATAATAACTAAATGAGCATAACTATCATAGTTTTATGCAAATTTTCAGGGAGTCTCTGACAAAATTTGATAAAAAACATATCACTACAGGCTTACATGTTCAGAATCAGCAAAAGCTCAGGATCATAGCACTACAGACTTACATGCCTTGACAAGAGATCCCTTCCAAGTCACATATTCCCAAGAATAAAAATATTTACCAGTATAATATTATGTACGTCTTTAGACATATCTTTGTGTTTTTCCTATAGTACGACATTAACATTGCGTTTCTTTTTGCTTAAGATTCTGCTTTGCAGATTAGGTTTGCACTTTCATTGAGTGTCTTTACACCTATTGCATGTCAATGCATGTCTTTTCACTACACACATATATATATATATATAATATTTACAGACTTCTATCAAGTCAAGCTCGCAACCCCTTTGTGAAGGGTCCCGGTTAGTGCAATCCCAATAGAGCAAGGGTTATCCACAGTTCATCAACCTTTATGTTTAAGATCTCGATTATTAACAGAAATAGCAATTTACACAAATCTATGAGATGCTCCCCACTAAGGACATAATATTATTTTGTTCAAGTGTATCACATGTAGAGACTATCAACATATCCAACATTAATCCTACCCTTTTCAATTTAATGCCTTACATGTGTTGATCCTAGCCTTAAGACACGAACATTCATATCACTTCCCATTTACTTGCAAACTCCCGACTTAAACACAAACAATATTTTTGTACTTTTTCGTTAAATAACCTCAAAAGCAATCTCTTTTTGAATTTTTTCTTGACTCTAATAAACTTTAAAAACAATCTTTTTGTATATTTTTTTTCATATCTCCCCCTAAATTTGTGCATTAAAATAAAAAAAATTTACAAAATTAAACTATAAAGAAAAATCTTTTTGTGACCATTCTCAAATTTCAAAACTCATCAAAGCATAATGTACCGAAGTTAATCGTACCTTTATTGCCGATCTTACCTCCTTTATCTCCTATAAAGGAAACATACCCTCTATTAAAGTATTAACATTATGCAGCAGAGAGATGTCGCCCATCATGTGCCTGGAACAACCCATATCAACATACCAGGCTGGTTATTGACAGTCCTCCTTGGTTGTCCCTACACGAATGAGA
The DNA here is from genome assembly GCA_023525975.1 of Smallanthus sonchifolius. NCBI lineage: Eukaryota > Viridiplantae > Streptophyta > Magnoliopsida > Asterales > Asteraceae > Smallanthus > Smallanthus sonchifolius. The sequence goes on along the minus strand of CM042039.1, from coordinate 29,360,288 downwards.
AGATTAGTTAGACATAGGTACCCAAGCGATTGTTGACCTGGGCATTCCTGAAGAATCAATGTAAGATACTTCCTGTAAACACATATCAGTTTTAGAATCAAGGACATGTGTTGCCACAACATATTCCTTAGCCTTCCAGACAGGTTTTGATTGAACAAACGGTTTTGTCTCTATTGAAAATGAGACTTTAGGTTTCACCGTTTGCTTATTTTGTTTAACCTTTTATCTTTCAAAATATACATGTCTGTTTCTCTTTGCAACATTCCAGTCACCATCAGAGGGCTTAACTCTCGGAGACTGACTCTTCATTGCCTTTGGCTGGTTAGCGTTCATTGGCTTAGAGTAAGTTCTATCCCTCGGTGTAGTCCTCTGAATTTTCATGTAATAGGGCTCATAAGGACGATGTATGCAGTTTCTTGCAATGTAACTGGCTTTGCCACATGTGTAGCATGTCTGCTTCCTAGAGTAGGAAGCATATCCCGATCTGCTTGACCATGATGAGGATGATGATGATGATTGTGAATAATAAGATTGATCATTCCTAGAATGATGTTCACATCTTCTTTTTGAGCAGCTTGCAGACTTCCTGTTTTTCTGAGCAAGGTCTTGTTCAAACCTCTTATGATGATGATCATACTTTGTATAAAACTCAGCTTTGGTGAAGTGCTCGTCCCGATCCGGACACCTCTCAACCTAGTTCCCAGAAATTTCACCTACAAATGAAGACAAGTCTTCTATTTATAGGGGAAGGAACATTACCTGCGTACTTGGCTAAGTATGCAGGGCATTGGTCATGCGTACTTGCTAAGTACGCATGGCAAAAGCCTTGCGTACTTACTAAATATGCAGGACCAACTGGTGAACAAGCTAAGTACGCAGGAACACCCTCATGCGTACTAGCCTAGTACACCGATACATAGAATTTAATCTATAGTTATAAAAACATGCTTCTACAAACTCCCTCTTAACTAGTGATCAATCATATTATTGTGTATGAGATTTGTAGGTCCTCGGGTGTCTCGGATCGTTACGTGTGGGTGTGTGACTAGTCGGACCGAGTGCGGAATGCCCGTGACTAGGTGGAGAATCAAGCAACACAAAATAAACCGACAACGAAATCACTTTCAAACTCCTTCTATTATAAACTTGAAGGTTACAGAGAGAATACTATTGAGTGCAAATGTCTGCGTACATAAATTCTGTCAACCTATTCTATTTATACTAGACCTGATCTCTGCGCACTTATCAAGTGTGCAGGGCAAATTGTTCATGCGTACTTAGCAAGTACGCAGAGTATTCTTGCGTACTTGCTAAGTACGCAGAAAGTAATTCCTGCGCACATGCTCAGTGCGCAAAACACTTAGAGAAATCAGACGACAAGAACATACATTAGTAATTACAACTCGATAACTAATACATACAGACACTAACATATAAAGACTAATACATACAAGACAAGTACAAAAGCTAAGACAATATCCATAGTGTTTGTCACACAAAAGTGCTTCAACAAACTCCCCCCTTGACAACAACTCTGGATTGTCTTTGGTCTTCACTGCTCCCTAGCTTTAGCTTCCATCTTCTTCTTGTAGTCAAGGCAGAACTTGATCACCTTGTCATATTTAGAAGCAAGAAACTTTGTCCACTCGTCTGTGTACATGCAGTACTTGTCAGCTAGCACCTCCAGATCTTTCACAGAGAAGTTTATGAAGTAGACTTCATCAAACACTCTGATCAGTTCCCTTGGCACTAAGCTTCCACTATCGGACCACACCTTTCCAATCACCACTGCCTCGCCCGATTTAGGATCTACGCACCAGTACCATATGTTACCGAGGATATCTTGAGATAACTTGCTCAGGGAATCTTGGTTTCACACATCACTGGCTTGTATACCAGTTTTTTTAAGCTTCTATTAGTCACAGGATGTCTAGCGTTCTTGTTACTGACTCGCTTGGGCACTTGAGGCTTAAACATTTTGAAATTCCCAGATCTTACCTCTCGCTGTAGAACCTGCCACAAACCCATCGCTACTGCATGATTTGAGTGACCCAGCAGCTCTCGGTTTACTAAGTTCACGAGGTCGTATCTTGGTAAGGAGTTGAAAGCTTCGCTGGTTGGTTTCAAGTATTGAACCCCCTCAGCTCACTTGATTGTAAACAACTTCTTATCCTCCTCGAACTTCATAGTTAAGATTATCCTTGTCGCTCCATGTTTGTCTATGATTGAAGTCTTTTGCCAGACAGGAGCCGGATCCTTCGATGAACTTGCAGGCATATGTTTATCTTTCTGTGCCTCTGGATCCACATGTGTAGGGTCGGCAAGGGAGGCTTCAGTCGACACCTCAACAGTACTAGTAGGCTCGACTGAACCTGTGTCAAGATGATATTCAAAGGATGGAACTTTGAAGATATCTCCATCTTCATACTCATACTCTCCTTCCCCGTCGCCCTTGGGAACTTCGATTACCACATCATCATCTTCCTCATCCCAGTCGTCACCTGAGTCGATCTCTCCCTCTTCCATATTGCAGAGAGCCTCGATCTGTGCTTCTTTGTAATAGTCTGGCTCTAAGAATAAGATCACATCACTCGAAACGTCGTCAGATAGATCTTTCAGAACGTCAGCCACCGACTTTTCTTTATTGTCACCTAAAGCATCACCTCCACCTTCACTCTGAGTGGACTACCCCTCAGCCATAGGCACGGCAGAAATGGGAATAATCGCCAAAGCCGACGATTGCTGCTCACTTCCGGTCGGTCCGGCTTCAGGATCCTTGTCCTGATCATCACCCTTAGTCAGATCAACTAAGTGACAAGCCTCTTCACTGCTAGGATTAGGTGGTTGCTTCTCCAACAGCTCCTTCAACTCCTCCCCCTGAGCAGCAAGCGTCTTGGCCATATCACAAACCAATTTCACCATAGTGTCATGCTCTAACCGCTGCTTTTCATCAGCCGCTCGCTGTTTCTTCAACGCGGCTACTTCATCAATCAAAGAGTTGATCTGGCCCTGTTGCTTGTCAGATTCGTCTCTTGATTTCTGTACCGTTTCAAGAAGGCTCGCGACTTGAGTTTCTAGGGTAGTGATCCGTGTATCACGAGGATCAGGTCCCTTGGAAGACGATGCTTCGGCTTGATGAGTTGGGAAGGTGAAGATTTCATCGAAATCAAATCCATGAGTAAAATCTAACTCATGAAATGGTTCACTGATGTGTTGAAGAGTGGTTTTGGGGATTGAGGTAGGGATTGTGGTTGATTAGATGGTGGTAGGGGTGATGGTGACAGACTTGGTTAAAATTGGAGTTATCACCGCCACTTGGACAGATGGTACAGGGAGGGACACTATCACAGGAACCTCCTCTGTGATAGGAGTGATAGGCACATCAGGTGTTACATGTGGCCTCCTCCGCTGTCGCCTGTAAAGTTGTTGTGAAGGTGAGGTAGAAGTGGAATCAGTACTCGCAGCCGTTACATGTGGTTGCCTCTGAGCATTGACTTCTACCTCATGAAGGATAGCTTGTTGCGGCCTATCCTCCCGTTGCTTATTTATACTTTCTCTTCTGCGTCTCTGTATAGCAGCGTCCGAATCAGAATCGGGCTCGTATTCACTGCTAGTCTCTTGTCGCTTTCTCTTGGAAGATGACTCGGGAAGGGTCACCATCGTCAGTCTTCTTGGGTGTGCCTGGGATGGTGCATCATAAGAATCAGAGGAATCTGACTCGGTCGATTCAGAGTCGGAATCTTCAGTACCTCCAACTCTCTATTCTTCATCTCCTTCTTCTTCAGATATTTCATCTTCAGATTCAACTTCCTCTTCTTCTTGTTGTTCATCACTGTGTTGACTGAGTTCTGGCTCAGACTCGACACTATACCATCTGAAGTAAGCAGGGGCCACATATGCTTCATTGATCAGGTAGCCAAAGAGTGGAGTATGCTCAGGGGTAGGTTCTACACTGCCTGGCGTTAAGAACTATGAGAAAACTCTCTTGGCCACCCGTTTGACTTGAAGTCTCTCTCCAATTACCGGTAGATTAGGTACAGCATCACTAATCAACAGCTGCACGAACCGAGGGTATAATAGAAATCTAAACCTATCAGCAGCATTGATCTGATCGGTGATAGACTTGTAGATATATTTTGAAAAGTTATAACCCTTGTTAAGAGAGAGAGCAACCATTGCAGCTACCAAGTCATGCCCCATGGCATCCTTTCCCGCCTTTCTAGCAGACAGGCACATGATCATGACGTGTGCGAAGTACCGCCACTTATCGAGTACCTAAATCTTCTTGTACGAGGAGTAGTCCATGGTACCGACATACCCCATCCTTTGTCTCCAACATACCCCATCCTTTGTCTCCAACATCCATCAACGAAGTAGTCAGGGTAACTCACCAGATCAGTTGATAAGTCCCTAAAGTGTAGCACGCGTCTGATAGTGTCTTTAGAAATAGCAATATCTGCTACAGTAGCCCTAATGACGTTTGGGGTTACTGTACAGTCGTGATCAGCAGATTCCCAGAATTGCTCCAGATACGGTCTTGAGACAATAGGATCAGCAGAGAAGGCATAGCTGATCTTCGATCGGTTCAGGAAGTCAACGATCTCCCTATATTAAGTGCAACACCCTTCCACTCGGGTTGTGTTAGAACCAGTAGATTGAATTCGCTTGTAAATGCACGAGCCATCACTGCAAAAAAAACAAACAATAAACACAATAAGAACAAGAAGCATCATTGGAAATGAATCAAACATGACTTGATATAGCAACTACACAATGAACTGAATTTCAGACTTAGAAATTTTTCACAAGTGTCCTTCCTGCATACTTAGCAAGTACGCAGGGGTTAGTTCTTGCGTACTTAGTAAGTACGCATGAATTACTTCTTGCGTACTTGTTAAGTGCGTAGGAACTTTCACTTAGCCAAATTTTAAATTTCAAAAATTCAATTGATGTGAGGCATTGTTGTGGATTAGGGTCACCACAAGGTCGAGATACATGATTAGGACCTATGGAACCACTATCAACAGCAAGGAGTTGCTAAACTCGTCAATTTTGACCTAGCCTTGGTCCGACGGTAGTCTACAGTCAAACAAGGGGTCAAAGACAAAAATCAAACCCTGATACAGATAATTTAGGAGTCAATAAGCTTCGATTAGTGACTAATAACAAGTTTTATGTCTAAATTTTCATGTAGAACAACCAAAATCATTTAAAGTTTCACTATCAAGAACTTAAAGAATTTGTCAATAAGCGGAGATGTAACGGGTGAAATGTACTGAGATTCTCATCAAAGAGGATTAAGGTGAAGATGAAACGAAGATCGGGATGAAAAAACGATTAGGAAAACACGAAAATCTTGAGTGAAAAATAGCAGGAGGTATTTAACAGTGTGAAACGATTGAAATGAGATGAAACTCAAGAAAAATTCTAACTGCTGTATATATACCCAACACAAACTGGTCGTGCGTACTTGTTAAGTGCGCAGGACTTAACTCATGCATACTTACTAAGTACGCATGACTTAAGTCTTGCGTACTTGTTAAGTACGCAGGGTTTACCTCATGCGCACTTAATAAGTACGCAGAGACCCTTGTATTCTCAAACTTTCAACTCAAATTATGAAGATTTCAAGTCAAATAACGAACAAGATAAACACATTCAATCAAGAGGATTCAAAGTCAATTTAAGAGGGTTAAACACAAATATATTTTGCTTTTATGATTAAAATTTAACTGTACACAAACTTAGAATCTTTTTGATCTTTTCTAGATAGAAATATACAAGTATATACACACACTATTTTTGTTCAAAGACATGAGCAGATGATCATATCAGGCTAAACTATAGCAAAAACGATACAAGATAAACGTCAAAGAATATGGGATCATGTCATGGATTACAATTTATTCATACGTAATAAGCACATAAACAAGTAATTCAAGTTGGCAATATTATAAGATTTGAAACCATAAGCATCTTTGTATCACGTTCTTGTGTGTTAAGGTATTAATTTTAAGATATACAACGTGTACCCCACTGATACGCTACAGAAATGTAAATTGCACTATCGCAAGGCATCTAAGATTTTCCTAAAGATTTTCAAATCTCCAGAATTAAGTTACATCGTTTAGCACAGAAAAAATCAAGCAAAATCCATAAGGATTATCAAGAATCATAAGATTTAGAATCGAGTGATTCAGATGTCTTGGTTTGATTTGATTTTCTTCTATGAATATCATATGATGATTCAGGTTAATAGATATGGAGTCTGAGGATTTAGGTAAGGTGATCCAACTTTTATCTGGATTTGATTTCAATGAAACAGGTATGATTCAAGGGTGAATACATGCTCAACGGTTGATGTAAAAACATGTCTTGATTCAATCTCTCATTGCATACTTGTGAGTATGGGTAGTGAGATGAACCGCAGTAATTGTGCCAAAGACATAACTCGAAACTGGTCTCTTAAGAAAATATTTGCTAAAATCTTACATCCTTTATCTGATAATGATCTTTTTGTATTCTTTTACACACGCACACATGCATACATGGGTTCAAATCACAGTTGTAGTCTAGATTTAGTTTCCACACTACTAGTGATTCAAAGACGCTTACAGCCTACTGACAATTCAAATAACTTGTAAATAAGCAGATTAAAAACACAACAATTTAAACAATCAAGTAAGCATGACACAGCCATTTCCTATATGAGCAGTCTATGGCGTTTAGATCATTACTGATGTACTATCATTTCCTCTTTTCTCAAGATAACTTTGAAATTTTCTCCATTTTCTATTTTGTTTGGATTTTTATAAAATAATTGAAAAGTAAAAGAACTATACAGAAAACTTAAAAGATATAAACTTTAACTTTCATGAATTGAATTGATTTAAGAAAAACAAGTTTTCACTCTGGATTGAACATTCCAATCAAGTTGACAAGATGTTCAAAGCAGGTTCGATCAAACGCCTTAGTGAAAAGGTCGTCAAAGTTGTCATCCGTGTGAAACTTTTCAAGTTCAATGAGATGCTTTTCAGCACAATCACGGATGAAATGATGGCGAACTTCAATATGTTTAGTTTTGGAATGTTTCACCGGGTTGTTTGTGATGGACATGGTGGCATTATTGTCAACGAACAGTGGACTTCCAGTGAAGTTTAAGCTGTAGTCTCTCAATTGCTGCTGAAACCACAATATGTGAGAACAACCGCTAGCTGCAGCAATGTACTCTGCTTCAAATGTTGAGACATAAACCGTTGACTGCTTCTTACACTACCAGGAAACCAGTCTGTCTCCCAAGAATTGACATCCTCCAGAAGTTGACTTTCTATCAAGGTTACAACCGCCATAGTCTGAATTAGTATAGGATTTGAAGTCAAATGACTGCTGCTTTGAGTACCAAAGACCCAATTGGGGTTTCCTTTCAAGTATCTGAATATCCTCTTGACAGCTATCATATGAGACTCCTTCGGTTGTGACTGAAACCTTGAGCACAAGCATACATAAAACATTATGTCGGGCCTTGAAGCTGTGAGATACATAAGAGATCCGATCATCCCATGGTACAATTTGCAATCCACATCCTTTCCATCTTTGTCTAGATGCAGACCATGATTGACGGGGATAGGTGTGCCATAAGTACTGCTATCATTTATCTTGTATTTTGACAAGATGTCCTGCACATACTTAGTTTGATGCAGATAAATGTCATCCTCTCTTTGACTGACTTGCAGACCAGGAAGAACGACAATTCACCCATGTTACTCATCTCAAACTTGGACTTCATCACCTGTTCGAATTCCCTACACATCTCTTCATTTGTAGACCCAAAGATAATGTCATCGACATACACTTGTACAAGAAGAATATCAAACCATTTGACAGTAGATGTTTTGATAATGTCTCATACCATGCCCGAGGTGCTTGATGAAGACCATAAAGTGCGTTGTCGAGCTTATACACTTTATTGATATTATGCGGATCTTCAAAGCCGGGAGGTTGAGTGACATAGACCTCTTCATGAACTTTTCCATACAGGAAAGCACTCTTCACATCAAGTTCATAGACCTTGAAGCCAACATAGGAGGCATAAGCCAGAAATAGGCGAATGGCCTCAAGTCTAGCAACTGGGGCATATACTTCTGTGTAATCTAAGCCCTCTTGTTGATAAAAACCCTGAACAACCAACCTTGGTTTATTCTTCACTACAACATGACGATCATCCGTCTTGCACTTGAACACCCATCTAGTTCCAATTGGTTGTACGCCTCTTGGCAAGTCAACCAAATCCCATACATGCAACTTTTGGAATTGAGATAGTTCTTCTTGCATCACCTCAATCCAGCATTTGTCGGTGAGAGCCTCCTTCACATTCTTTGGCTCTAACTGGTACACCAATGCAACATGCAAACATGTTTCCATGACACCAGTGTCAAGTATCTCAGAGTACAAACTAGTGTTCTCAGCAATGGTTCTATGACGAGTTTCAACACCAGCATGAGGATCACCAATAATGTTGTTAATTGGATGATTCTTATGCACTCTCGTCTGTGGTACATTCAGTTCCTGAATTTCTGAATCGAGGTTCGTGCTCAACTCCCCCATATCCTGTGTTCTAGAAGAAGATTCAATGTTGATTGGATCAGCTGGAGCTTCATTTCCTACACGAGTGTTAGGATTAGCTTGAGCGTCATTTCTGTCAACATGAACACCTTCAATGTTATCACAATCATGAGTTCCAGATACAGATGCAACATTGGAATCAGGAGTTACAATCGGTACAGTAGCACGGGTTGAGAAACTGGAGTCATCACCGCCACCAAATAATTCGTACACATTTGCGGCATCATCGGCAGACAAATCAGGAAGGTTGAAAGATTTGAATAGCGCATCATAATCAAAACCCCAAGCTGGACCAGTTGGTTCTGATGGAGTGCTGTGTTTACTACAATCCACTTCAAACCATTCCTCGACAGTACGAGTTCCTATATTGTACACTCTCTTGCAAGGCGAGTTGGCAACATATCCTAAGAAGATGCATTCCACTGCTTTTGCATGAAACTTAGACTTGCGGTCTTTGTATTGTAGCATTAAGGAATTGGGACTACCAAAAGGAACTAGATAGTCAAGATTGGGAGGTCGATTGTTGATCAACTCATAGCAAGTCTTGTTGTGCCTCTTCACAACCAGAACTCTGTTCAAGACATGACAAGCTGTATTAACTGCTTCTACCCAGAAAGTGACAGGAAGCTTTGCATCTGACAGCATTGTCCTTGCAGTCTCAATCAAGGTTCTATTCTTCCGTTCTGCAACTCCATTCTGCTGAGGTGTGTAAGGGGCACTAAATTCGTGACGGGTCCCATTCTTGAGACAGAAAAGTTTCATCAAATTATTCTTGAATTTAGTTTCGTTATCACTCCTTATTCTTCTATCCTTCAACTTGCAAAAGGATTCCAAGCTCAGGATCATGTATTGAAGAATGTCAGCAGTTTCGTCCTTTGTACCTAAAAAATGCACCCAAGAAAAATGTGAGAAATCATCAGTTACAACCAGACAGTATGACTTACCTCCAATACTCCTGATACTTATGGGTCTAAACAAATCCATATGCAATAGCTCCAAAGGGGTATCGATGGAGTTTTGGAGCTTGGGCTTGTGAGACTTCCGTTGCTATTTTCCCTTTTTACAAGGCATACAATCATCTGCAATGGTAAATCTCAGCCTAGGAACACCGGTTACCAAACCGTTTCGGACAAGATGATTCATTTTTCGATAAGAAATGTTTCCGAGTTTCCTATGCCACAAGATAGAGTCAAGCTCTGTCGCTTTGGTAAGCAAGCAAGTAGCAACTGATGATGTGGTTTTCGCCACGCTCATGTCGATCTGATATGTATCATTTATCCCTGGCGCTCGCATCAGAATCCAGTCTTCAGGAACCTTAAAACCAGGTTTCAGAATCTCGCATTTAGTCTTGTCAAACATAACCGAGTACTCTTTATCACACATCTGGGAGACACCAACAGGTTATGCTTCAGCTGCTCGCAGTAGTTGACGTTGTCGAAGTTAACACAACCATTTGAAACCACGCCTTGACACGTGATACTACCGCCTTTCTCTCCAGCAAAGGCCACATAGCCATGTTGCCTGTCATGTGCCGGGAGCATCCACTATCTACATACCAACGATTAGAGATAGTACCCTTCGGATGTCCCTGCACGAGTCACAAGAAATTAATTAGATTTGGAGACCCAAGCCATAGTGGTCTTGGGTCGTCCGTCTTTCTCAAAATAGATAACCTCAATTAACTCACAGTCGTGACTGTAAAAAATGAATGAATCATTATAAGATTTAAGACCAGGAGTTTGAGAACTTTTAGATTTGTTATTCCAGGACCTCTTCATCTTCTTAACTGGAACAGTAGGCTTGCATTCAACAGCAACAGGTGAACTAGTGGAAGCTTCACCTGATTGAGTTCCAACCAGTTGTTCCAGCTTTCTCAATCTCTTGTTCCTTCTTCTCCTCTGTGGCTTTGATAGTTTCACCACAGGTTTCTCACCAGTTGGTACCAGAGGTAGATGCACAAGGTTTAGTAGGTAGCTTTCTCCTTTTTGAAACAGATGGTTTAGCCTTAGATGTGATCTTTGGCTTTACCATAGGTTTCACCGCATTTGCTTTTGGACTTTTGGAATGCTTCACTAGTGGTGACTTTGGGATAACAGCCGGTTGTGAAACAATTGGCCGTTTCCCTTGGTTCTAAGCAGGACAGTTCACAAGAATGTGACCAACAATACCACAGTGAAAGCAAGTTCTCTTTTCTTTGTAAGTCCTCCTATAAGGCTCATTAGATCTGGCATTAGATGACTCAGCATGATGAGCAGGAGAAGTTGTTTGGTGAACATGAGTTTGACCCGATGATGATTGGTTTTTGGGAATATAATATTTTTGCAAATTTTCTAAATAACCAAGCCCAAAATGAGCTGAAAAGCTTCTTTCTTAACTTGATTAATGTTTTTATATCCCCCATAAAGCATCACTTTTAATTTTTCATTTGATTCAATGATATCGGATTAAGTCAAAATACAATTATCACTATCAGTGATAATGTTTTTCTTAACTTTTTGTTCACCTAGCAACTCCTCAGAGACTACTCCTACAGGGCAGGTGTTCTCAGACCCATCATCAGAAGCAGTAAAGAACTCTTCATTAGATGCAGAGTCAGCCTTACTTGAGGAATCATCCTTGTTAGAGGAATCATCCTGACTTGAGGACTCATCAAGGCAAGACAAATCAATGTCAATGAAGCCGTTAACAAATTTCCCGCTAACTGGTGGAGGAATGGCATTAGTACCCAGCCCTAAGCCATTCACTTGCCTCACTATTAATTCGTAGTGTTCCACCACAAAGCGAGAATTTTTCAACTCTCAATTTTACCATTTAACTGTAAGACCTCATTCTGCAGCTTGGTAATTTCATTATTTCTCTTTTCTAACCCCTTGTATGCAACATCCAAATGAAACTGTTGTTCGCTGATTTTAAGTGAAAAATCACGTTTTTCGTTCTTTAAAGTTTCAATTGAATCTTTGTAACGTTTTTCATTTTCCTTGTAGCTTAACGCTGCAATACGAAGGGGTTCGACTTTGTCCTGAAGCTTAGAATTTTCTTCTTTCAAGCCAATACATTTGGAACATGAAATAACAACAAAAGAATTATAGTCTACCTCAGTTGATGAACTTGTTGCTTCCCCAATAGCCATGAGGGCAAAGGCAGTTGTAGACTCCTCTTGGTCAGCTACAGACGCTTCCCGTTCTTCTACTTCCATCATCTCCATCATCTCAGCCATTAGCCCAACCTGTGTTTGTGCAATAAGGGCATCCTCCAAATGAACACCCCAATCAAAGCTTTCATCCTGTTGTGCCACCAATGCATTGGACGTTCCACCTTGACTTTGATTGCGGTTGTTAGAGTTGTACCGTTGATTGTTTCCTTAGTTGTTTCCCTGGCTTGGTCTTGTGAATCCTGAGGCAGGTGCTTTGTCCTTCTGACATTCACGAGCAAAGTGTCCAAAGTTCTGACACTTGTAGCACTTGGCCTTGGATTTGTCAAGCCCCACCTTGGCATTTGAATGCCCACCAATAAACTTTCGGCCAGTTCTGTTCACGAAACGCTTGGCCCTTATCAAGATCATGGCCATATTCCACTGAATATCCATGTCCTGCATGTCATCTGGATCCACCTGATTAAAATCTTCTTCAATTGTCTCAGGATCTGTTAGCTTGCCACCAATGAAGTTCTCATAGGCAAGCATACACGATGAAAATAATGCTACATGATCTTCAGCTATCTTGGCTATAGCAGTCTGGTTAGCTGAAGATGTAGAGGGAGGATTTCTTGAGGGATGTTGGTGGTGAGAACCAGATCCAGATGCTGTAAAGCATGTATGACCATCACAACCATTCGAGTTATCTTCTTCGTTAGAGTTCCCTGAGAATAAGGCGATACCAGAACCAAATGATTTAGCTGTGGAAGACGTCCCATAATACATAGAAGGGTCTTGGATTTGAGGTCTTCCTGAGCTTTCCTTTCTTTTTAGGTTCATATCGTGAGCTTGAACCTTACCGATTGCTTCTTCAATCGTCATCTCATAGAACTTTGGGTTCTCTATCAGCAGAGTGGTATACATTTCAAACTTTGGTGGTAAAGCATCTAGAAAATTTTCAACTAATTCCTCATCAGGATACTTTAGCTCAAAATCTTTTAACTCAGTTTGAAGATGATAGAATCTAGATATAAGTTCATCAGTAGATTCATTCTCCAGATATCTGAAGCACTCGTACTGATTTCTCAGAAGATCTCTTTTGCTCTTCTTGATGTCACTGTTCCCTTCAAATCTTTTCTGCATCGCCTTCGAGAGATCTTTCGAATTATCATAACCTCTGAAGCTGTGAAAGAGTTCTCTAGTTAGGGCTATTGTGATAGATCCATGTGCTTTCTTTTCTCTATCATAGACTTTCTTTTCTTCTTTGTCTAGCTTAGAAATAGGCTTGGGAACAACTTCATCAAGATATGTATAAGTTGGATGCTTATACCCCTCAAGTATAGGTATGCACAAAGAGGAATGAGTATATGAGATATAATGTTCAAAGCGTGCTTTCCAATTTGAATAATCATTTACATTAAGCAGCTTTGGCTGTTTTTGCGGAGTTCCAATTTCATTGTCATAATTAAGTAGGTTACCGAGGTTCTGAAGATTTGCCATAGTGTGACACTTAGTAAAATTTCAAAAAAATCAAAACAACTTGCGCACTTGACTCTGGCCTTGCCTACTTAAAAAATCTGGTCTTGCGTATTTAGAATTTGCTCTTGCGTACTTGATAAGTACACAAGAGAAAATGATAAGTATGCAGGAGATCACTTAAGTACGCAGCAAATATGGTTTTGCGTACTTGGTAAGTACGCATGTCACTTTTTCACCAACCCTCACTAACTTTTTCCGGTCACTGGAATCACACCGGAGACAGAAGAAATTGAAGATATGACCAAACAAAATGAGCCAAAGGGTCAGAAACTCGTTTCTAACCAAACTTTGATGCTCAAAACACTCAAATACACAACAAAAGTCGGTTTTTGAGTGATTTTTGCTTCTAAAATAGTGCTCAAGAGCTACCCTACTTTATCACAAAAATCAACAAAAACACCCACCTTTGCTTGCAAAATCTCTGTAGGATGTGTAGAAGATGCTCCTAAAACACTCACAACACTCGAAATTAAGAGCTATGATCTGATACCACTTGTAGGTCCCGGGAGCCTCGTCGCGCAATGGAAATACACGGACCTGTTCTGTGATTTGTGTGTGAACAAAAAAGAACGAGACAGAGAGAAACACGAACATAAAGAAGAGAATCAACACAACAACGATACGTAATCCATAACAACGAAGTCATCTCACATTACATACCGAAAAAGTACACATCTCTCGTCTACGCTCACGGTCCAGGGGCGGGAGAGCTCATCCCGCCTGGACACCTCTCGACCTAGTTCTAGAAGTTTCACCTACAAATGAAGACAAGCTTCTATTTATAGGGGCAGGAACACTACCTGCGTACTTGTCTAGGTACGCAGGGTTTGGTCATACGTACTTGACAAGTACGCAAGGCAAAAGCCTTGCGTACTTACTAAGTACACAGTACGAAACTGGTGAACAAGCAAAGTACGCAGGAACACCCTCCTGCGTACTATCCTAGTACACCGATACATAGAATTTAATTTATTGTTACAAAAACATGCTTCTACACCTAATAATAACCCTAAGATCTATTATTACTATAATTGATATTGGCTAACATTGCATTGGTTAAACATGGATGATTAGTCCATACCTAACTAAAGCTAGGCTAGCCAATATCTACCCTAATAATAATCCTAAAGCCTAATAATAATAAAAATAACTAATAATTAACTAAACATAAAGTTAAATAAGAATGTAACTGAAAACTATTTACGACAATTTGATATAAAGTCTCCCTACTCATGTTCCAAAATGACTATTAACAACACCCAAAGAAGTATTAAAAATTCAGGATTGACTTTATATTAGAGTTTCCCTAAAAACTTATATCTAAACGATTTCTATGTAGTTGTATTTATAGTGGATGAAAGCTCCTTAAGTTTCTTACTCGGTCGATGAAAGCTGAATACGTCAACATGACGTATGGCACACAAATTGAATGTTAGATGTTATATTTTTATTATTATTTTATTACTTTAATTGATTCAGCTGTTTATCTCGTTTTTCTTTTATAACTTTTAAAATATGGCGTTTTATAAAATTATGAATATGTCGTTAGGACGAGCTTATTTTTCTGTACAAGTCGACCTAAGTTTCATTAAAAACGAAGCAAGTTTCAAAAATAATATTATTTTATTATTATTATTATTATTATTATTATTATTATTATTATTATTATTATTATTAAACGATCTTAAAAGCTCGTCTGAACCTCAAATTTAAAATAGTTATTTTACTCATTTATGATACGAGGTCAATATATTCAAGGTATTATACACTTCTAGTACTTTAACTTTATTTTTATAAAATTTGACACGAAAATTTTACCAATGTTACACCTTCTATTCCAAAGGAACCTTCAAAGTACTCAGAAGAAGATATAAAGAAGATGCATGTAGACTTCAAAGCTCTGGAAGCTATTTAGATGTGCTTTCCAAACGAAATCTTCCATAAATTCAGAGATTACAAGACTGTCAAAGAGCTATGGAAAGCTTTTGAAAAGATGTTTTGTTCGGTCTAAAGAAGTCAAGGAGAACAAGAGAGATATTCTTAAGCAACAATATGAAAACTTTGTTTGCAAATATGGTGAATCTCTTACGACTTTGTATAACATGTACACATATCTTGTGGGAGAGCTGCAGTGCTGAAAGGTAAAACTTGAAAAAGAGGGCATTCTCATAACGTTCATCAAATCTTTCCAAGTTGCTGGACACTATACACAGTGCAAATCAGAAGAACTAAGAATCTGAAGACCCTTCCATTGACTGAGCTGTTTGGTATGCTGAAGACATATGAGCTGGAGATGATTCAAGCTAGAGAAAGAAGAACAGGTCATTCATCTTCACCATTATCTTCATCACCCTTACCCTCCACCACTTCCTCTGCATTACATTCTGACCATGAAAGTTCTAGCAACTACTACCCTCCCATTGTCACACATCCTCAAACCCCAAATGCTCAAGTAAACAACTCACCATTTCTTCTTGAAGCCCCTCCTCAAAGTACTAACTCAGCCGCCTTTGTCTTTGATGCTTCAAACAATATGTTATTCATGAAAGAGATCTAAAGTACTTTCATCCAGATGATTTAGAAGAAATGGACATACAACATTCCGATGCTATGTTGACCATTAGAGCAAAACGGTTTTATTCCAGAACAGGAAGACTCATTCTAGGCAACAACTCCAACACCAGAGTAGGCTTGGACAAGAGCAAGATAAGATGTTACAACTTCAACCAACTTGGTTACATTGCCAGAGAGTGTAAAGAACTCAAGGCAAACCTAGTTGAATCACAACAAATACAGACACATCAAGGTCCAGCGGGTCAAAATTGCTGCTCAAACTGAACCTGTGCAGCTCAGCAAGTTGGAACATCTGACTTTGACTGGAGCTTTCAATATGAGGAAGTATCTACAAGCAATCAAGCTCTTATGGCAGACACCACCGATATACCACCTCAGGTATTTGAACATCTTTGCTCTCAAGCTTGCATTGATAAAGTGTTAGGATATAGAAAGCACAACCAGAACTTAATAGATCAAAATGAAGAGTTTCATCAAATGAAATCTGAATTCAAAAAGGTTGAAAATAGTTATAAAGAAAAAACTAACTGTGTAAAAATGGAGATTTCATCATTAAAACATGAACAAACAAATCTTGAAACTCAAATTGATGATCTATTGGTTAAACTAAAAGCTACAACTGAACTGGCATATCAAAAGGTTCATGTTGAGAAGTATGAATTTGCATCCAAAAAGCTGCAAAGACTTTTGGATGCTCAAGTTCTTGGAAGGGTAAAAAGAAACAGAAATCTTGATCCTCTCAAAGAAGAAGTAGTTATTGAAGAATGTAGTACTTCAACTGATTCTAAGTCCTCATGCTCAAATTTCACAAAAACCAGTGAAGCTCCACTACTTCCTACAAATGAGGTAATCCTTAAAACCACAAAAACTGGTGAAGCTCCATTATCTGTGGAAAGTCAGACCACTTTGCTGCCAAGTGTGAATTCAATCCCTTCAACCATTTTTCAAAAGTATCAGCAGCTAAGATCCTTCCTAATAAACAAAAACAGAGTTCTATAAGAGCTCCTCAAGAAAAACCCTTCTTCAACAGAAAGATCAAGAATCAAAGAAAAGAAGTTATTGACAAGACTGCTGCTGACAAGTTAAAGTCTTCAGCAGCAAACAAAACTGTTGCTGACAAATAAAGCAATCAGTAGCAAACAAAAGTGCTGCTGACCAGTTAAAGCCATCCACAGCAAACAAGTCTGCTACTGATAATGGGAAAAGAATAGAAAAAATGACTCAAAGATGGAAAACAAAAGAAACATTTTCACTTCCAGAAAGCATTGTCATTGGATCAGTTGAATGCCAACCACCTGACAAACTTGATTTGAAAGCACTTTCATTTTCCAAGAATGCCAGCTCTTGGGACTCTCTGTCTAACTAGAACTCTCTCATGTGCAGGAACAATCAGGTAGCAAAGATAACACCTGGGTTGTAGATAGTGGTTGTTCCAGGCACATGACAGGCAACAGATCCATCCTCTCAAACTTTAGAAGTTTTTATGGAGGATATGTTGCTTTTAGTGATTCAAAAGGAGGGTCCATTACTAGACATGGAACAGTGTAAAACGAAAGAATGAGCATTGAAAGGGTAATATTTGTCAAGGAATTAGAGTTCAATCTCATGAGTGTATCTCAAATCTGTGATTAGAAGCATTGGATGCTTTTCACAGACAAAGAATGTTTTGTGCTTGCTCCTCGTTTAAGCAAACCCCCTCTAGAGAAGATATTACTGACTGCCCAAAGAAAAAACAATCTATATGTTCTTGACATGCATAAAGTCACTCCATCTGAAAATGTATCTTGTTTTCTGTCTAAGGTATCGGTTGATGAGTCTGCCCTATGGCATAGAACACTAAGTCATGTAAATGTCAAAACAATCAACAAGTTGATCAAAGGGAATCTTGTCAGAGGACTACCTGATAAGGAATTTCAACTTGATGATCATTGTGTAGCCTGTCTGAAGGAAAAGCAACACAAAAGTTCTCACAAGCCCAAGAATTTAAACTCAAATGACACTCCTCTACAGCTGCTCCATATGGATCTATTTGGTCCAACAAATGTCATGTCTATTGTCAAGAAGTCATATTGTCTGGTAATAACAGATGACTACACATGATTCTCTTGCGCATATTTCTTCAGAACCAAAGATGAAACTGCAGAGATTCTCAAAGCTTACATTCTTAAGGTTGAAAATCAAAGCAATCATAAAGAATCATATCTTGAACTGTTTCTGTGAAGGCAAAGGCATTCAAATACAATATAGCGCTCCAAGAACTCCACAACAAAATGGCGTAGCTGAAAGAAGAAACAGAACTCTAATTGAGTCAACTAGATCCATGCTAGCTGATTCCAAACTGCCTGTTACATTCTGGGCTGAGGTGGTGAGTACAGCCTGCTATGTACAAAATAGAGTTCTGATTGTCAAGCCTCTAAACAAGAAACCTTATGAACTATGGTTCAACAGAGTTCCATACATTGGATTTCTAAAGCCCTTTGGATGTCCATGTACTATTCTCATTACCACTGGTGTTCTTCCAAAATTTGGTGCTAAGTCTAATGAAGGATACTTTGCGGGGTACTCATCTCAATCCAAAGCCTATGGAGTATTCAACTCCAGAACAAGAATAGTGGAAGAATCAGCCAATATGGAATGTAGGGAACACATCCCATGTTAACAAGGAAAACAGCCACACTAGTTATTTGACGTTGACTCTTTCTCTCAAATATTTGAGCCACTCATCTTCTCAAACATGGAGCCATTATCTTCAAAAGAACACGTCTCCTCAGCAAATGAATATCATATATTGGGTTTCAATGGTCCATCAACTAGAATCAAAAGACCATCCATTGATCCTCCATCTGTTGCTAATGCTATTTAAGCCAGTGAAGCTCGAACAAATAACTCAATTGTTACAAACAATAGTCTCACTGAAAATCAAAATGAGAATATTGACAACTCTACAGTTGACAATGAGACATATGTTGTTGCTGAAGAAGATGATGAGGTTGAAGAGGCGGATGAGCTCCTAAGTCATGAAGATGATGCTGAAGATTCATTTGCAACAAACTCTGATGCAGATGTTCCTGATAAAAACCAAAGCAACCAAGAATCAACAAAGAACATCCTATGGAAAATGTAATTGGCAATATTCAACAAGGAGTTCAAACAAGAAGAAAGACTCATGAAGCCAATATATGTTTATACTCATGTTATCTCTCTCAATTTGAACCAAAGAAGATAGACGAAGCCTTACAACACATCAGTTGGATTGAAGCAATGCAAGAAGAACTGCTGCAATTCAAAAGTCAAGCAGTGTGGACCTTAGTCTACCTACCACCTAGACAAAATGCTATAGGCACAAAGTGGGTCTTCAGAAACAAACAAGATGAGAGAGGGATTGTTATAAAAAAAATACAAAGCCAGACTGGTAGCTCAAGCTTACACACAGGAAGAAGGAATTGGTTATGATGAAGTCTTTGCACCTGTTGCAAGGTTAGAGGCTATAAGAATCTTCCTAGCGCATCCAAGAACTTTACTATCTATCAAATGGATATCGAGAGTGCTTTTCTATATGGGAAGATTGGTGAGGATGTTTATGTAACACAACCTCCAGGCTTTGTAGATCCTACTCATCCTGTCAAAGTTTTCAAATTAGACAAGGCTCTATATGGACTACATCAAGCCCTAAGAGCTTGGTATGAGACTCTGTCAGGATATCTACTCAGCAACAACTTCAGAAGAGGTGCCATTGACCATACTTTGTGTTATCAAAGATGAAGGGGCAGAAATTTTGTTGGTAAAAATCTATGTTGATGACATCATCTTTAGATCAACAAAGAAAAAGTTATGCAAATATTTTGAGGTCTTAATGCACTCAAAATTTGAAATGAGCTCAATGAGTGAACTAAACTTCTTCCTGGGTCTTCAAGTCAAACAAGTTCCAAATGGACTATTCATCAGCCAAACCAAATGTGTCAAAAGCATTTTGGACAGATTCAAAATGGTTGATTGCTCTACTGCAAGAACTCCAATCCAAGTGCACCATCAACTGTCCCCAGAAAAAAATGGCCAAGACACTGATCAACATCAATACAGAACAATAATTGGGTCCCTCATGTATCTAACAGCTTCAAGACCAGACATCATATTTGCAGTTTATTTATGTGCAAGGTTTCAAGTAGCTCCAAAGGTCTGATATCTCCAAGCAGCCAAGAGAATTTTTAGATATCTGAAGGGAGCTCAAGGACTAGGGCTTTGGTACTCGAAGAATGAAAAGTTTAATCAGTATGCATACACAGGCAGTGACTATGGTGGATGCAATCTAGATAAAAAGTTCACTTCAGGAGGATGTCAATTTCTGGGAGGAAGACTAATTTCCTAGCAATGCAAGATTCAGACATGTGTGTCAACATCTACAGCAGAAGCAGAATACATTGCAGCTTCTAGTTGTTGTGCACAAGTCATCTGGATACAAAATCAAATGATGGACTATGGGGTGACATTCATGGCAACTCCCATTCACAATGACAACAAGAGTGCTATCTCAATTACCAACAATCCGGTGCAGCACTCCAAGACAAAGCATATTGACATCTGGTATCAATTTATTAGAGATTAAGCTGAGAAAAGAAGAATTATTTTAACCAAAGTTCATACCAATGAGTAGTATGCTGACTTACTCATAAAAGACTTTGTTGAAGCTAGATTTAGATATCTAGTTGAATCTATTGGCATGATTAACTTTGGTTAAAATCTTTCCTTCTCCATCCTGTGTAAATAAATGTGTGTCTTAATTTTGTTGTAAATAAAATCTTCTAAAAATCTCAAAAAATACTTAAGGAAATTTTGATGAATTCACCAATCAGCAGCAACCAACTTTGAAGCTGATAGGTTTACTCGTAAGCAGCAAAACATTTTGCTACTGATTGCCTTACAGTTATCCGCAAGAATAAGTTTGATGCGGATAGCTTTAAAGCAGTCAACAACAACACCTTTTCTGTGGATAGCTTTAAAAATGTCAGCAGCAACACCTTTGCTGCGGATCATTATATCTTTCAGCAGGAACCAATCTGGTGCGGACGAATAAAAATACATCAGTGGTTGCTAGTGGTTGGGAGTAAAGATTAGGGGTGGTATAGATGATGATGATGATATAGTTGAACACTATATAGAAGGTTTGTTAGTTACAAATAATAATTTGATTATTGGATTCAAAGAAGCATCTGTAAAGCTTTAACAATTATGATGTGCTTATCCATAAGCAGCAAAAAAGCATACTACGGATGGGGTAAAATGAATCAAAATTACCCTTTACCTGCGGTAAAAACTATTGTCAGTCTTTACCATGACTGCTACAGTGTGTTACAGCTGTAAATCAATGAAAAGTAAAAGGTTTGTACGGTACAAGCAAGCATTACTCATCCCATTTGCCATTATAACACAATCAAATTCTCTCCTTCACCTCATCACATTCAATTTCTGACCTAACTTTCATCCTTTCTCTCACACTCCAAAGCAGTGGTGCACAAAAACACCGGTTTGGTTTTTCAAACCTGTTAACCGCTAACCGGTTCATGGCAAACTATTCGGGTTACGTATAAACCACCGGTTTATAACCGGTTTAAAGCATTCAGGGGTCCATTGGGTTGAAGACCGGTTTATCCAAACCGGTTAATAAAATTGGTTTTTAACCGGTTTAAACCGGTTTATAATTTTGGGGTTGAATTTAAACGTATATTATAAAATTAGAAAGAATTAAATAGCTTTTATTAAAAAAATACATAATTAATTAAAGAATTAAATATTATGACATACTTTATTTAGGTTCGTTTTCATCTACAGATATATCTAAAATTGGAAAGGATTTAATTAAAAATTGGAAATGATTTAATTAAATTAACAATTGAAAATGATTAAATAGCATTCTTAAAATAATACATAAATTAAGAAATAAGTAATTTTACATTCCTTATTAGGGGTTTACAAACGTATATATCTAAAATTGGAAATGATTTAATTAAAAAACCTAAAATGAATTTTAAAAAACATAGTAATTATAAATACCCCGATTTTATTTTATTTACTTAAATCAAGTTTTTAATTATAAAACCGGTTTAAACCAGTTTACCCGTCAAACGGGTTCAAACCCTACCCTAACCGGTTTGATAGGATTGGGGTTTTCTCGTTTGAAAACCGGTTTAACCCGAACCGGTTTTGACCAATCGTTGACCAACCCGGTTCGGGTCTGTTCAAACCGGTTCGGTTAGAAAAAACCGATTTGTGCACCTCTACTCCCAAGCATTCAAAGTCTTCAAGCTAATAACCAACTTTCAAAGAAGTACAATTCCCTCCAAACTTTCTCACCATGGCAAACGTTGACAAAACAACCCAAATGACAAGTTCTCAACTTACCACAATCTAACGGCGTATCTTGTCAAAGGAAAGAAGTCAGAAGGATTCGATGACATGATCGACTTTCTGTGTCGATCGAAAATACATTTTGCAATGACCATCAACCCTACAATCTACACATCCCAAATGGAGGATTTCTGGAACTCCGCTGTCTACTCGTCCGAACATGCGCTTCCCAAAATCAAAGCCAAAGTAGACGGCAAGGACATTATCATCTCTGAAGCAACTTTAAGAAAACACCTCAAGCTTCAAGATGACGGTGCGGCCAACTCCTACACTAAGGATGAATACATGAGGACCTTTGTATCCATTGGGTATACTGGAAATCAAGTGTAGTACACCATCGAGAAGGCGTTGTTGGGTCCACCTTGGAAGTATCTTTGCTACACTCTTCTTCAATGCATATCTCAAAAGAGGAGTGGTTGGCATCAACTAATTCTGGCCTGTCATCTGCAATCCATGGCATGATAACTGCCCAAGGCTTCAATTTTTCTCTCCTCATCTTTGAGGGTCTAAGGTACAATCTTCAAGAAGGGGCAAAACACTCTTTTTACATGTATCCTAGATTCTTGCAACAAGTTTTCAATAATGAAATAAAAGATATTTCCAAAACTACAACAATCTATGCAATAGGGGGGCACAAAAATAATATTTTCAAAAGTATGAGAACTGTTTCAGAAAAGTTCTCAGGGGACAATGTTCCATTGTTATCTATAATGCTAAACATACAAAGAACCCGGGGTGACAGTTCAACACTCCTAGTTGAAACTGATGCAACACCCTCCACCTCACAACCTGAATCAACATCTGTTTCCCTTGTTCGAACCCTGTGTATCTTACTGAGGGCGCACAGGTACATCAATACTATCCCCCATTCTTCAAGCCCAACTAGAACAAAGGGTCCCAGTTGAGGCAAGTTATACTAGAAAAAGAAAGAAGAGCAAGAAGAATCCTTCTATTCTTGGCTTAGAGGCCCGATACCAACCCAAAACCCTCATCCAAAGTCATAACACTCTGATGAGAATATAAAAGGGATAGCCACATGTTTAGGGAAACTTCCTTGGAAGGTCCCCGAGTGTCTCGAATCGTTACGTGCAAGTGTGTGGCTAGTCTAGCCGGGTACAGAATGCCAGTGACTAGGTGGAGTATCCATCAACACAAAGTAAACCGACAACAAATAAGATTCACTTTAAACTTCGTCCATTCATAATCACAGCCAGTTACAAGTTGATAATGAGTGCGTACTTAATTACAACACAACCAGCTATATATACTAGACTTGTTGCTTGCGTACTTAGTAAGTGCGCAGGACTTTGTTCCTGCGTACTTAGCAAGTACACAGACATTGTTCATGCGTACTTGCTAAGTACGCAAGTTATACAACTTGCGCACTTACTAGGTGTGCACAACACTTACAAAGACGATTTCAACAACAAGTACCTACATACGTGTTTACAACTCGATAAACCAATACATACATATATTGAAATACAAATACAAATACAGAAAGACAGATACAAAAGCATAGACAACATCTAGAGTGTTTGTCACACAAACGTGCTCCAAAAAGCTACCCCTTGACAATAGCTCTGGATTATCTTCAGTCTTCAAACTCCATCAACTTTAGCTTCCCATATTCAACATGTAGTCAAGGCAAAACTTGACTTACATGTTGTATCTTGATGCTTGAAGCTTCGTCCACTCGTCCGTGTAGATGCAGTACTTGTCATTTAGAACCGTTAGATCTTTCACAGAGAAGTTGATGAAATTGATTTCATCAAAGACTCTTATGAGTTCCTTAGGCTCCAAGCTTCCACTTACGGACCTCATCTTTCCCATAACCACTTAGGAGCCACGTACCAGTACCACATATTACCAAGGATATTCTGGGATAACTTGCTCAGGGAAATCCTGGTTTCACATAGCACTGGGTTGTAGACCAGTTTCCTTAGGCTTATTTTAGTCACGGGATGTCTCACATTCTTATCCTGGACTCTCTTGGCCATTTGAGGCTTAAACATCTCGAAGTTCCCAGATCTTCCCTCTCTCTGCAATGCACTCCACAAACCCTTCGCTACTGCAAGACTAGTGTCACCAAGCAGCTCAGGATTTGCCAAGTTCACTAGATCGTACTTCGGCAATGAGCTGAACGCCTCACTGGTTGGTTTCAAGTATTGAACCCCACCAACTCGTTTGATTGAAAATAGCTTCTTGTCGTCGTCGAACTTGACAAATAAGATCATCCCTGTTGCTCCATGTTTGTCTAGGATTGACGTTTTTTGCCATACAGGAGGTTGATCACTTTTGAACCATCCTAGAGGAAACTTGTTCTTCCAGGCTTCAGCATCAACAAGTTGGGGATCGGTGGGAGAGGCTTCAGTCGAGGTTGCTGCACCACTAGCCTCAGCAATATTTTCAGGCTCGACTGAACCTGTGTGTGATCCCTTCTGATCTGATGATATCCAAGTCTATAATCCTCAATCAGTCTCTGGAAAGGCGAAATCAATACCGAATACAACTAACACCGAGAAGATCGAATCAAACACAAAGTAGAATGAGAAACGCCACAAACATGGATTGCACAATCAAACTAATGATTTCCATTGATACTCACTTTGTAATTACAGGACGATCCAACAAACTACAAGCTTTGATTTCACTAAGACAAATTCTGATCAAAACAATACAAATGTGAAATCTACTAACAAAATACAAAAGACAAACACATATATACTCTAAGGATTTCGACCGAAAACACTTTTCGATCGAAAACTTAGTTTTCGACCGAAAACCCTAGAGTTATACAATTTAGCCTATAATTGATTTCTATGGACTACTAGGTTCCACCAATCTCCCCCTAGTCCACTGAATATCAATTCTTCACTTGTTGTCTTTATCAGGCATGGCTTTGACTTTCACTCTTCTTGATAAGCATCGAGCCACAACTCTCATATCTAACATCGCTTCAGCCCTTATCTTAGTGCTCATATCAAATTCAATCAGATTATGGTACAGAATCTTCAATTCTTTGTCAGAAAAGTTGAATAGATCCACTGGATCAAAAACTCTGACCTCTGGTGAGCTGTGTTGTGTGATTACAAATTTATGAGTTGTGCTGTCATACTCCCATCTTTTGAAGTCCTTTATAAACACTTCATTTCTTGTTGGGATGTATATAGTTGAAACTGTATCAGCACGCTTGACGATGTACCTGAACCTTCTTTTCCCATCTTTTTCTTTCTTCTTTAACTATTTACATTTAGGCACCTGTGGCTTGAAACTTTCAAACTTGTCTTTTACACATTCCTTCTTTATATATTCTTCAAAATTCTCAGCAAAGGTATTCTTGGATGGATTGATCAACTTTAGATGACTCAGCTCTCGAATATCCCAGTACAGTAAAGTTTTTAACTTGGAGCTTCAGTCAAAGTACCGGATATTCCCTTCACCTCTCTTGATGACATACATTTTCTTTTCATCATCGTACACCCAGCCTAGAATTTCTCTAGTTAAGGCTTGCTCTGGATTTCTGATTGTCTGAGTAATTCTTTCAACAATGGTTGGCTTTTTAGTTACTTTCCACCACGAGCTCTTATCAGCACCCTTTTTTTTGAACGATCAGATGATTCTTCAACCTCATCAGGTACTTGGAATGATTCTCTCATCTATCAGCTTATCCATTTTGCCAATCACTTATCCATCTTCTTCAACATATGTTTGCTGCTGTTCGTATTCATATTTCTTGCATTATGTGTTAGTCTCAGCTTCTTTGTCGGTTTCTTCAGCTGTCTTACCGATCTCACCAACACCAACACCTCCAGCTCCACCACTGTCACTATCGTCATCAGATTCATCATCACCTTTCTTTTCACCTGTTATCACCAACTCTTCATCATCTTCTTCCTCTTTCTCAGTCTCTTCATCATTTTCACCAGTTACCTCCATTCCTTCACATTCGTTGTTTAGTAACATATCAACATCAAATAGAGTATTTTCTTCATACATATCAGCATCAAAAACTGGAGAAGAAATGGGTTCAGTAGTAGCTGGACTATCTTAATTCTCAATGTTTGCTTCTTGATTGAAATTCTGTTCATTAGTTGGAGCACCAACATGAGCTATCAAGTCTTGCACCATCCTTTGAAGTTGATCAATTTGTTGCTGTTGTTGAGTAATGATACCTTGCTGTCTTCCACTTTCAATCTTCAACTCCCTGATTTCTCTAGAATTAGCAACTTCCCTGCTTTGCAATTTTGAAATCCGAGTCTTCAGCTGACTTTCCTCATTGGCAGTTTCTCTTGTATCATAATTCAGAAAATCTTCATTTACAAGATCATAATATTTTGAATTTTTAGACTTGTGCCTTTCAGGAATCTCTTTAGCCTTGCCTTTGCCTTTGTCAAACTTTGTTGTAGTTATTGTCTTTTTCTTATTTGATTCTGGATCTGTAAACACAATACCCTTAGACGGAGGAGGTCTAGAAGGCACGGTTTTTGTCACTTTAGGCTCTTTTCTCTTCTTTGATGGTGTTGTTGCAGTTGCTTGAACCTCAGATACTTCAATCACTTATGTATTCACATTTAACATATCTTCATTTTCATCCACAAACTCTTCAGTATGACTTAACACTGGTTCAGTGACTTCAACATTAACTTCTGAAGCTATATTATCTCCAACATTCACATCAGCAACTTCATAATCACCAACATTAGTATCAGCCTGCTATTCTACTTCTTGTACTTGTACTTCTGGTCGTACTTCTAGCATAGCATTACCATCACCACCATCATTACCCTGATCATCATCATCACCACCATCACTGTCACTATTAACACCATCTTGAATATCACTTTCCATTAGATCATCTACCTCATCATCTATATTAAAGTATGGATCTGGATTCTCTCCCAACATATTTGGAAACAAAGTTGTTACTGTTCCACTAAATCTGCTAGTCTACCTCACATTGTTCATACTACTAAATATAACCTCTTGCATAGATTCTAATGGAAGTTCAACTCCATCATTTTGAAGATCTGGCAACAACGTGTTGATTATCATTTGAACAAACCTCGGGTAAATCAAAAACTTGTAATTCTGCCCCGGCCCCACAAAGTTACTAATCATTGCTTCAAAGATCATCCTTGAGAAGTTAAATCTTATGTGTGTAGCTAAACATACCAATGCCCTACTAAAAACTTCACCAATTTGATCAAACACTGATGTTCTTCGACTCATCCAGTGAATTAAAACATATACAAGATATCTCCACTGTTTCCCGAACATCGTCTTAGTAACCTGCCTTCTTAAAAAATTTCCCTCATAACCCATGGTCAAAATAATTCCAGAAACTGTTGTGTGACTTATTTTGTAAGGACAGTCTACTGCATCTCTGAAATTCAGAACCTCTCGTATGACTTGTTTAGTAACCATTATGGTATTGCCACCCACTGTACTTTCGATCCATATCTCTTTGTTCACATGCTTGTACTCAACATTATCCCAAAATTCTCGAACATGCTTCTCAAACACTCTGACTTGAGTAGATATTGTTGTGTGAATCCTTGAATTTATCAAAAACCGAACTATCTCTTCATAACCACGAGATTTCTTTGTTTCTGTGGTCAAACATGCATAAATATTGTGCTTCGGTTCAAACTTCAACCTATTCATATCTAAAAGAAACAGTCAGATCAAAGTTAGAAACTTTTGAAAATTTTCTGAAAAAAATTCATAACTCCTGACATTTCGGTCGAAAACCCTTAACAATCACTTTTTCGATTGAAAACTCTTTTAGCCTTTTGATCAAAAACTGAGAATTATCAAACACAACACTGAACTTTTTGATCGAAAACCCTTTGATAATATACCAACGTTGCGATCGAAAACTCTAAGTTAACAAATTGATCAAAAACTCAGAATTTTTAAAACTTTTAAACTCTCAACATTTCGATCAAAAACTTTTTGATCAAAATATCAACAATTCGATCAAAATCAACCTAACAATTTAAACTATGAACATTTCGACCGAAAACCCCTGAACATAACATTTATTTATTTTTTAATCGAAAACACTTTTCGGTCGAAAACGCATTTCGAATAGATCAGTATTGACTCTTCATTTCCATCCGAAAAGAGATTTCGGTCCATTCATGGGACTTTTTGGGCTATTCATTTGACTTTTCGGGCGATTCAAATATTCAAAGTTAATCTAAGGTTTTGGATCTACCCTACGAACCTCTACGAGTCACGAAAACATACCTTGATAATTGAAATACTGTAATGAACACAATGACGTCACAATCTAGCAATTTCCGCATGAAAACTTTGAACTTGATGAAATCAACTCGAGAGAAACGACGACTATGATAACGAGGTGGGAAAATTTTTCCGATAAAAAATTCGAGTATTTATAGAATTTGAGATTTCGACCGAAAACATTTCGGTTTTGAATTTTCGACCGAAAAAACTTTTCGGACAATCTTTTTCGATCAAGGAGATTCGACCGAAAACTTTGAACTTTAAGAATTTTTAACAACCACAATTTTATTTTTCATTTTCTTGTCCATTTTGACCTCATTAAAAGCTGTTCCAGATTTTTATTTTTCACAAACACAGAACAAATTCAACACAAAATCCAGATTATAACAACTACTTTATTTACATAACCTACAAACATTTGATATCAAAGTAACCTTTACTTTATTAAATAGAAACAATGCACTTAGTCAACATACTAAACTGTCAACACATAGTTATATCCACATTTATTTATTTACTATAAACTTCTCTCTTTTTGACCTTTTCCCAATCATTTCCCAATCTTTTATTCTTTATTTTCTTTTGGTGAACTGAATTGACATAGGATCATAAATGTATACTGTCTTAATTACAATGCATATCAAATCAGTATCTAAACAGTTCAACCTTGATTGCTAGTATATTTTTCAGCATAAACTCAAACATCATATTTCAGCAAATACCGTGTGACATTTAAGGTAATATTTATCAATAATGAGTGTACCCAACATCGAAATGGATTGAACTAAGACTTAACACAAAATTTCACCAAAACATGATCCAATCACCAGCATGAGGGTAGCGTTCTTAGCACAGAAAAAAATCCAAGTGGATTTGATATGAATCTTTTTGATTCTGAATCATTGGATTCCTTTTGTCTTGGTTTCTGATGAAATGAACACTGAATCATGTTGATTCGTATGAAATGGAATGTGTTAAGAATTATGTTTGATTCAGGTGAATGAATATAGATGTGATGTTTAGTGATGACCTTTTTGAATCATATTTGATTCGGGTATGCGGATATCCATAGGATATTGGATATGTCAATTGAAATCACGAATGATTCAAAGGAAACAAGGCATATGTGCTTGGTCTCCTATAAATAGAAAAAAATATCTCATAGGAGGAGTGTGTGTCTGTAGAGGGAATGACCACCCAAAGGGGAGCTCACCATGGGGTGAGAATAACTGTGAGTGTGTGAGGAGTTTTTATTTTTCATTTCAATCAAAGAATCATACGTTTTATGCTCCAATTATCTGTTCTTTTTCATTTTCATATATGTTTGTTCGTGTATGTGATTCCCACCCCCGTCTCTACCCATTTCTGATTCGAGAGTGATACTGGATCCAGAGATTCCGCCTCTTGATCGGGATTGTTTGGAGGATTTCTCCAACAGATCTGTGTCTATAGGTCTGTTTTAGGACTACATTTGGTATCAGAGCCATGGTGGCTCTTATTGCTCTCGAATCTGCTCGAAAAATTAGAGAAAACCCGCCATTGAGACGTTAAACATGAACAAATCGATTTGTAGCAGGTTCGTGACTGCTGTTCTACATTTCCACTGACAAAATCTGAAGATGTAAGGCTCCTGAAGCAATTTTCAGACCTGGATTGGGGGTACCGAAGTAGATGAAGGTTGAAGATGCTCAATGGAAACTAGGTGGCGGTTGAACATTTTCTATCGAAACTACTGGTGAGGCTCTAAATCAGAAGTAGAAGACATCGAAACTAGGCTATCGAAACTACTAGTTTTGGCTGAAGAATCTCCTATCGAAACAACTAGTTTCGATTGAAGAATATCTGTATCGAAACTTCTTGTTTTGATACTATCTCTACCGAAACTAGCCTTGTTTCGAGTGAAGTGGAGCCTATCGAAACTACAGGTAGAACTGTCCAAGTATTCTCCCAGTGATTAAAAAAAGTATTTTGGAAAAAATTTGTTGGATGAATTTTTTATAGGTTATTGCAGTGAAGGATGAGAGTTTTGGCTGAAAACTTGGAGACAACTTTTCGGGTTTTCAAAAATTTCATTTATTCGGCAATATACATGATGTTCTGCCTGAGCCAGCCGTAATTCCGTTTATTAAAGTTAAATTTTGAGCAGTGGACAGCAAAGTCAAGCATTTTTGTGACAAACTGGATCATTGGTTGTTAATTACATGGTGATTTGATCCCTTATCTTTTGCCTAGAAATAGGAGGTTCTACACTTTAGGGGGAGAATCACAACTAAAGGCTTCAAATTATTAGCAGAGTTATGAAGATGCAAGACAAAGTGAGCCTTCGCTTGAAATTGACCTTTTTTTAGGGGGAGAGAAGGCACAAGTTGATCAAGTGTTCGATAATGTCAAGACACTTTGTTGAAAGATGGTTATTTACTGCTAAATACTTGGGATTCAAACCTTTATCAATTGCCTACAAGATAAGAGGGTCTACACTTGAGGGGGAGAATCACAACGAAAGGCATTGGATCATCAGCCAATCTGTGACAATCCGGACTTTTCAAATTAACCCCGTTAATAATCCTGTTAAATATCCTATCTAAAACTTAACCCTGTTAACTAAACCCAGTTAAATCTAACCCAAGGGTCTAATTCTGTCACTTCCTAATCTCAAACTTCAGGGACTGATCCTGTCAAGTCTCTAAACTTGATTCAGTTGACTTGCAAAGTAAAAATTAAGAGCAATTGTCCTTGTTGACTTTTTAAAGTCAAAATTGAATCCCTTTTTGATTCAATTCAATCCGTAACTCTCAAAAATAGTTCAAATTCGTAACAGTAATTCATTATAATGATAATGTCTATCATCATTGAAGCAATTAACATCGTCATTAATTCGAATTAATACCAATGATGGGAATTATGGCCGTAACCGTTGAAACCAATTCTAGATCGATCAAATTCGTTCTTGTCAGTCGCAATTCTTACGAATTAGACACCCGCGTACTTCAATCGAGTTCTTCTGAACCTCCTGAGTATTCTAATTTCGTCGGAGACGTGGTCGAATTTGCCGAAGACCAAGACACTCGGAGTCGGACCTCCATCTGACCGAGCTCTATCAATTTGACATCATTAGAGGTAATTGATCTTACCCACAGATTCGTTTTTATCCATATATTGAAAGCCCTATGATTATTGAGGCTTAAATCATCGATTCGATCAAGAATCAATTCTAGGGTTCATATCATTTCGGATTTAATCGAACCCTACTATAAACATGATCTCAATTTAATTAATTCATACGGGTAGCTGAGCAACCAGTCACTCCTTGAAAGCCCTATGATAACTCAATCTATTAACATCAAATTGATCTTGATCCGTAACCTAGGGTTCTTACGAAACTGGTTTAATCGAATCCTACTTTAGACATGTTTTAAATCCAATTAACCTATATCTCCAGACTCGTAATCACCTATTTGATGAAATCCCCCTAATTCCAACTGTTTTCATTATCGGAATTGACAGATTCAATCTTGGGTTCATATTCAAGGGTTCGGACTTATAAATGAGAATTTAACGATCTTAAACTTAACCATTTTGCAATTAACTTCACGTACAGACTCGCAATAGATCAATGAACAAACGCCCTATGTTTGCAAGATCAATCATGATCGATTTGGTTGGAATCGGGACTGAGGTTTTGGGTTTCGGCTCGTATAGGGGAAGAATCCACTGGACCTTGATGTTAAAACCTTTTGGAAACGATTTTGTATGCGATTACCCTAGCGGGTCGGTTGGTTAAGGGGTTAGGCTATGGGGGGGGGGGAGACCCGGGTTCGAGCCCTCCACCCCCTGTTTTGTTTTAAAACATTTTCAAATAATTATTTTTAATTTAAAACTTACCCCGTTGCTATTATAATATTATATTAAAGTATTTTAGCCCGGAAAACAACCCGTAGGCTCGGGTTTGAATTGTTAACACATTTTTATATTATTCCCCACTTTTATAAATAAAATAGTATTGTTATTATCAAATAAAAATAATATGGTTATATTATTTTCAAACCGTAACTTCATAAAAGATAATATGTTTATATTATTTTTAAACCGTGACTCGTATTATTAAATAATATATAGATTTATATTATTTCGTATCATTTTGTAACCTCGAATAACATTTGAAACTAAATAAATAATATAATTAATTATATTATTTACTCGCATTTATCGCATTCATAAAAATAATATATTTATTAGTTTGTACCACGAACGAGTAATTAGAATATCCTTTCGAAACCAAAAATAATATATTAAATTATATTATTTTACTAATTTTTGTAAATGACAAAACGCTTGAAGATACTTATTATTATTGTTGTCATTCGTCACGCAACATATATATATAATCTATTAACTAATTAAAGAATTCATATTCCCGTGGACACGTTCGTCTACTCTCGGTTACTAGAGCGTTTCGTTAGGACGCTCCTCATTCCGGGTCATTGTCACAATTCCCATTTTTATCCCTAATTTATGTGTTTATAATTTTAGGGCATTCGTAAGTCGTTGAGACTTACACTCGTGGTTCCAACTTGTCCATTGTGTGATACTACCTACAACGCAACGCAAGTGAGTTTTTACCGCCCCTTTTTACTGTTTTAACTTGGGGGAGAAAACATGACTAAACAATTTTGGATTTTTAATTCGTATGATATCAATGTTAAATACTAAGCGTAACACGCTATCACAGAAAGTCCTCAACTAATATCGGACCGTTAATATGGATCTTAGCGATGTAATATTTAGTACTACTACTGGGTTTGACAAATCCCACCCGCGTTAGTCGCTCTAACTCGATTAGATATCGAACGGGTTAAATGTAAGCCTACTCACACCGCCAGTGTTGATAGACCCGGCAGGAGGCAATAAACAAACAGTCAGCTTCGGTTGCAAGCGCTTGAGCTAAACATGAACATAGGTTAGCTACCTATAGATACATACTGAATTAACATAAATCCGGTAAACGCTTATTTACTTATATTGAAACCTGTGGACTCACCAACCTCGTGTTGACATATTTTCTTACATGTTTTCTCAGGTCGTTAAGATAAGACACATGTGCACGTTAGGGCATGCATGGGATTCAACTGCTTTGATTATAACTATTTATGTTTGTTTGAATTATTCTATTGTACTTGTTTTTGATTGGACGTTTGGACTTTTTGGACTTTTGAACTTTGGTTTTGGGCGCGTGTATTTTACGCATTTACTTTCTTTACGCTTCCGCATTGATACTCTGATTTAAAAGATATTTTCATTTTGAGTCCCATGTAGAGTCGTTCAAAGTAACTAATGTTTGAGATCCTGGTTCGTCACATTCCAAATGGTGAAACTCCGTTAGTTGAAATTGGGGGTGTGACAGATTGGTATCAGAGCCAATGGTTATAGAGAACTAGGATTGCATACTAGACTATAGCCTTACACATTAGTTACATGTCATTTGGATGTTTGGCACTTATATGTATTGTTACAGGAATATGTCGTCAACCCCACCTTCATCACCTAAGGCACTAGGACATAAGGCACCTATCCTATCATCCCCGGAGCCCAAAAGGCGCCGGACTACTTCCAGTGACCATTCAGTTGACCAAGGTGAACCGAGTAGCGCACGAGCAATGGATTATACTCTCAATTAGAACGTATACCCGCAAATGATCCAAAGGTGGATCGAAATGGGAAATGTTCCATCACCCTATTTTGGTTCTGCATCCTCATCATCCCTACTACCTAGCTTGCCATGCACTATGGAACAAGCTTTCGCAGCCTTCGTATCTTATATGTCGAACGAATTGAGTATTGTGCAAGATGCTACCGAGGAGATACCTAACCTTCTGAAGAATGGACCTCAAATAGAGGAGAATAAGGTAGGAATAGAACTATTGACTACCGAACTAGCTGCAACGGACCATGTCCATAACCTTTTAGTGGATCGTGTGGCACATCTGGAGACGAGGGCCGACACTATGGATGATGATATGGAAGGAGTTCTGGAGAGATTGGCTGCTATGGAAGCTCAGCTACATGTAGCAAACCACACTGCTGAAGGTCTTCAAGAGAGGGTGACTCACTTGGAAGCTCAACTGCAAGCCGCTTTATTTCCTGAAGAGATTCCACATTCTGATGGCGAGGAGGAACCTTTGGAGGAGGAACCTTTTGAGGAGGAGCCTTTTGAAGAAGAGCCCTTCAAGGAGGAGCCCGTGGAGGAGGAACCGGTAGAGATAGACGATGCACAATCGTATGTTTCTTCCGATGACGAAGATTCTTGATGATCTTCCTATTCTATCTTCCTTTTCATGTTTGCTTTTGCTTATGTTATTTCTCTTTTCAAACCTAGATGGGTAAGGTTGTTCCCATCCAATAACAGCACGAGAAGTTTAATATTTGAGTTATTTATTTTGTAGCCTTACAATTTATTTAATTTTCAAAATATTAGATGTTGTATCTCCTTACTCATACCTGAATAATGTTTAATATGCGATATATTTCTAATTGTTTTTCATTTGTGATTGTGAAGAATCATGTTAGGGAGAGGACGCGGAGGCCGTGCCGGTGGTCGTGGTACCATTAACATGACGGCAGCAGAGCTAGCGGCACTGATAAATGATAGTGTGGTGGAGGCTCTAGCAGCACAGAATGCTGCAGGTAAATGCTTTAGCTATTGACTAATGATGTCAATCCATCTCCTAAAAACATCTTCCTAAACTCTATAATTCTAATCCTATTTTTATTTCTAAATCCAGGCCAGCAAAATCAGCAAAACCAACAACCAGCCTGCACTTTCAAGGCATTCATGGATTGCAAGCCCCACGCCTTCAGTGGAGCTGAAGGAGCCGTTGGATTACTTCGCTGGTTTGAGAAGGTTGAATCAGTAATTGCCATGTGCAACTGCCCCGTGGCTAATCAGGTGATGTTTGCCGCCGAAACTTTAGAAGGCCCAGCACTCACATGGTGGAACGCCCAAGTCCAAATGTTGGGTCTGGCCATGGCGAATGGACTCCCGTGGGAGGAATTAAAAGCAATGATGAAGGAGGAATACTGTCCTCGCGATGAGATCCAGAAGTTAGAGGGGGAATTTGGGAACCTAAATATGGAGGGTTCTGAGATTGAACTCTACACGTTCCCATGAACTGGCTACTATGAGTCCGCATATGGTAACTCTTGATTACAAAAGAATTGAGCTTTACATTGGAGGTCTAGTGCCTCAAATACAAAGCATGGTTACTTCATCCAATCCTACCACTATCCAACAAACTATCTAACTTACCCATAAGTTAACCGACCAAGCGGTGACACAAGGGACTCTACCTCCGAGAGGTTCAGTTTCAAAACGCACCGACAATCACAAACGCAAGTTCGATCACCATTCCAACACCCACAACCACTCCAACTCCCACTCCAAAGGACTCTAATCCAACCAACCCCAGTTTAATTAGCCGCAACAACGTAGGTTTGAGCCTACCAAGAACTTCAACCAGTCGACCTCTTCAGGTCAAAACCAGGGTGGTTACGCGGGGAAGTCTCCGAAGTGTAACAAGTGTATCTTCCACCACTTTGGGTTCTGCAATCGTTGCCAGAGTTGCGGCAAAATAGGTCATGCTGCTAAGGACTGCAGGGGTGAGTTACAAACTAAACAACCTTTTTAACAACCAGGATCCACAAAGGGTTGCTTCGAGTGCGGAAAGGAGGGACATATTCAGAAGAATTGTACTCAATTGAAGAAAGGGGGTAATGGAAACCACAACCCTAACCAGAATAACAATGGAAATGGTGGTAACAATGGAAATGGTGGAGGAAATGGTGCGAAGCGACGAGCATTCGTACTAGGATCTGGAGAAGCCCGTTACGACCATAATGTGGTCACCGGTAAGTTCCTCGTAAATAATTACTTCGCTTCTGTCCTTTTTTACACTGGTGTTGATAGAAGTTTTATATCTAAGAAATTTAGTAATATGATAAAAGGAACTTCGTCTCTATTAGAAGCTAAGTATACAATAGAGATAGCTGATGGCCAAATAATTGAGGCAACTCACATTCTTAAGGGATGTAAACTTGAGCTAGCTACACATATATTTGATAACGACCTTATGCCGGTCATACTTGGTAGTTTTGATATAATTGTCGGCATGGATTGGTTATCTAAAAACCAAGCCGAAATTATCTGTCGTGAGAAGATTG
The DNA here is from genome assembly GCA_023525975.1 of Smallanthus sonchifolius. NCBI lineage: Eukaryota > Viridiplantae > Streptophyta > Magnoliopsida > Asterales > Asteraceae > Smallanthus > Smallanthus sonchifolius. The sequence continues at coordinate 29,323,549 of CM042039.1, read as the reverse complement.
TTCGTATATCTCTCCCGATGGAGAAACCCTTTCCATCCAAGGCGAAAGAGTTGGTGCAGTCATGGGCATCATATCTTTCATAAAAGCACAAAATTGCCTTCGAAAGGGGCATACGGCTATTTTGGCTCTCGTTGCTGAGCAGCCCTTAGAAGAGAAGAAGATTGAAGATATTCCTGTCGTGCGTGAATTTTTGGAAGTATTTCCTGAGGATCTGCCCGGTTTGCCACCGCACCGTCAAGTTGAATTCCAAATTGATTTGGCACCCGGAGCAGCACCGATTGCTCGGGCACCTTACAGACTGGCACCAGTGATTTACAAGAGTTGTCCACTCAATTGCAAGATTTGTTGGATAAAGGTTTCATCCGACCTAGTTCATCACCGTGGGGAGCTCCGGTACTATTTTTCAAGAAGAAGGACGGAACATTCCGTATGTGTATTGACTATCGGGAGCTGAAAAAAGTCACAATCAAGAACCGCTACCCTTTACCTCGCATAGATGACCTCTTTGATCAACTCCAAGGATCAAGTTTCTATTCCAAGATAGATCTTAGGACCGGCTATCATCAGTTAAGAGTCCGAGGAGAGGATATCTCTAAGACTGCATTCAGAACGAGGTACGGCCATTATGAATTTATGGTCATGCCTTTCGGGTTAACCAACGCACCTGCGGTATTCATGGATCTCATGAACCGTGTGTGTAAGCCTTACCTTGACCAATTCATTATCGTTTTCATCGACGACATACTCATTTATTCCAAGAACAAGGAAGAACATGACGAACATCTACGCCTAATTTTGGAATTACTTAAGCGAGAGCAACTGTATGCTAAGTTTTCCAAGTGTGAATTCTGGATTCGGGAAGTTCAGTTTCTAGGGCATGTGGTTAACGAGAAAGGGATACAAGTCGACCCATCAAAGATAGAAGCCATCAAGAATTGGGCAGCACCGACGACCCCGACTGAGGTGCGAAAATTTTTGGGATTGGCTGGATATTACCGTCGATTCATCGAAGGATTTTCAAAAATTCCTCAACCTCTCACTGCTTTAACTCAAAAGGGTAAAGCGTATAATTGGGGCGATAACCAAGAGTCAGCATTTCAACATCTTAAACAGAAACTCTGTAGTGCACCTATTCTAGCTCTTTCGGAAGGAACTGATGATTTTGTAGTGTATTATGATGCATCTATTCAAGGTATGGGTTGTGTCTTAATGCAACGCTAAAAGTTGATCGCATACGCTTCACGACAACTAAAGGTCCAAGAGAGAAACTACACCACTCATGACTTAGATATGGAGACATTACTTGTACGGTACCAAATGCACCATCTACACCGATCACAAGAGTCTTCAGCATATCTTCGAGCAGAAAGAGTTGAACATGCGACAACGTCGTTGGGTCGAACTCTTAAACGATTATGACTGTGCGATCCGATATCACCCGCGTAAAGCTAATGTTGTAGCTGATGCCCTAAGTCGAAAAGAAACAAAACCCAAACGAGTTTGAGCGTTACAAGTTACTATTCACCTCGGATTACCTGACAAAATCCGCAGTGCTCAACTCGAAGCCCTAAAAGAAGAAAATCTACCGTTGGAAAGCACACGCGGTATGGAAGCACAACTTGAAGTCAAATATGACGGTATTCGCTACTTTGCCGAGCGAATATGGGTTCCAGTATTCGGAAACCTAAGGGAACTAGTTATGGACGAGTCTCATAAATCTCGGTACTCGATACATCCAGGTTCCGACAAAATGTACCATGATTTAAAGGTGCTATATTGGTGGCCGAAGATGAAGGCCGATATAGCCACCTATGTTAGAAAGTGTCTGACTTGCGCGAAGGTCAAAGTTGAATATCAAAAACCATCCGGTCTACTGCAACAACCAGAAATTCCCATGTGGAAATGGGAACAAATATCCATGGACTTCATCACCATATTACCACGAACCCCTACCGGATGTGATACCATTTGGGTAATTGTTGATCGATTAACAAAGTCCACTCACTTCTTAGCAATCAAAGAGACCGACAAAATGGATAAGCTTACTCGTACTTACTTGAAAGAAATAGTCTCTCGACACGGGGTGCCAATCTCTATTATTTCGGATCGTGATGCACGATTCACTTCTCGTTTCTGGCAGTCGTTACATAAAGCCTTAGGCACGCGTCTAGTTATGAGCACAGCATACCATCCTCAAACTGACGGCCAAACAGAACGTACTATTCAAACGTTGGAGGACATGCTACGAGCTTGTGTGATTGATTTCGGTAACACTTGGGAGTCTCACCTACCGTTGGTGGAGTTCTCTTACAACAACAGTTATCATACTAGCATCAAGGTAGCTCCATTTGAAGCGCTTTATGGATGGAAATGTTGTTCTCCTATTTGTTGGACCGAGGTTGGGGATAGACAACTCACAGGTCCTGAACTTGTATTTGAAACTTCTGAAAAGATCGTTCATATTAGAAACCGTATGGCGGCAGCTCGTGATCGTCAAAAGAGCTATGCCGACAAGCGTCGTAAACCTTTAGAGTTTCAAATAGGTGACATGGTCTTACTCAAAGTCTCACCTTGGAAAGGTGTCATTCATTTCGAGAAACGAGGCAAACTGAATCCTCGCTATGTTGGACCATTCAAGATAATGAAGAAAATCGGGCCAGTAGTGTATCAACTGGACCTACCTGAAAGACTTAGTGGTGTGCACAACGTCTTTCATGTCTCAAATTTAAAGAAATGCCTACCATACGAATCACTCGCAGTTCCTCTTGAGGAACTACACGTTGATGAACAATTACATTTCATCGAAGAACCTGTGGAAATTATGGATAGGGAAGTTAAAACGTTAAAGCTCAGTAAGATCCCTATTGTCAGAGTTCGTTGGAACTCGAAACGCGGACCGGAATTCACGTGGGAGCGCGAGGATCAGATGATGCGCAAATATCCTAATCTGTTCAAGCACTCCACAGCAAATTCTCAAGGTACTATTTAAATTTTCGGGACGAAAATTCTTTCAACTAGGGGATGATGTGATATCCTGGAAATTTTTTTTTATTTTATTTAATTTTCGGGACGAAAATTCTTTCAACTAGGGAATGATGTGACAATCCGGACTTTTCAAATTAACTCCGTTAATAATCCCGTTAAATATCCTATCTAAAACTTAACCCTGTTAATTAAACTCAGTTAAATCTAACCCAAGGGTCTAATTCTGTCACTTCCTAATCTCAAACTTCAGGGACTGATCCTGTCAAGTCTCTAAACTTGATTCAGTTGACTTGCAAAGTAAAAATTAAGAGCAATTGTCCTTGTTTACTTTTTAAAGTAAAATCGAATCCCTTTTTGATTCAATTCAATCCGTAACTCTCAAAAATAGTTCAAATTCGTAACAGTAATTCAATATAATGATTATGTCTATCATCATTGAAGCAATTAACATCGTCATTAATTCGAATTAATACCAATTATGGGAATTATGGCCGTAACCGTCGAAACCAATTCTAGATCGATCAAATTCGTTCTTGTCAGTCGCAATTCTTACGAATTAGACACCCACGTACTTCAATCGAGTTCTTCTGAACCTCCTGAGTATTCTAATTTCGTCGGAGACGCGGTCGAATTTACCGAAGACCAAGACACTCGGAGTCGGACCTCCATCTGACCGAGCTCTATCAATTTGACATCATTAGAGGTAATTGATCATACCCACAGATTCGTTTTTATCCATATATTGAGAGCCCTATGATTATTGAGGCTTAAATCATCGATCCGATCAAGAATCAATTCTAGGGTTCATATCGTTTAGGATTTAATCGAACCCTACTATAAACATGATCTCAATTTAATTAATTCATACGGGTAGCTGAGCAACCAGTCACTCCTTGAAAGCCCTATGATAACTCAATCTATTAACATCAAATTGATATTGATCCGTAACCTAGGGTTCTTACGAAACTGGTTTAATCGAATCCTACTTTAGACATGTTTTAAATCCAATTAACCTATATCTCCAGACTCGTAATCACCTATTTGATGAAATCCCCCTAATTCCAACTGTTTTCATTATCGGAATTGACAGATTCAATCTTGGGTTCATATTCTAGGGTTCGAACTTATAACTGAGAATTTAACGATCTTAAACTTAACCATTTTGCAATTAACTTCACGTACAGACTCGCAATAGATCAATGAACAAAAGCCCTTTGTTTGCAAGTCAATCATGATCGATTTGGTTGGAATCGGGACTGAGGTTTTGGGTTTCGGCTCGTATAGGGGAAGAATCCACTAGACCTTGATGTTAAAACCTTTTGGAAACGATTTTGTATGCGATTACCCTAGCGGGTGGGTTGGTTAAGGTGTTAGGCTATGGGGGAGACCCGGGTTCGAGCCCTCCACCCCCTGTTTTGTTTTAAAACATTTTCAAATAATTATTTTTAATATAAAACTTACCCCGTTGCTATTATAATATTATATTAAAGTATTTTAGCCCGGAAAACAACTCGTAGGATCGGGTTTGAATTTTTAACACATTTTTATATTATTCCACACTTTTATAAATAAAATAGTATTGTTATTATCAAATAAAAATAATATGGTTATATTATTTTCAAACCGTAACTTCGTAAAAGATAATATGTTTATATTATTTTTAACCCGTGACTCGTATTATTAAATAATATATAGATTTATATTATTCCGTATCATTTTGTAACCTCGAATAACATTTGAAACTAAATAAATAATATAATTAATTATATTATTTACTCGCATTTACCGCGTTCATAAAAATAATATATTTATTAGTTTGTACCACGAACGAGTAATTAGAATATCCTTTCAAAACCAAAAATAATATATTAAATTATATTATTTTCCTAATTTTTTTAAATGACAAAACGGTTGAAGATACTTATTATTATTGTTGTCATTCGTCGCGCAACATATATATATATAATCTATTAACTAATTAAAGAATTCCTATTCCCGTGGACACGTTCGTCTACTCTCGGTTACTAGAGTGTTTCGTTAGGACGCTCCTCATTCTGGGTTATTGTCACAATTCCCATTTTTATCCCTAATTTATGTGTTTATAATTTTAGGGCATTCGTAAGTCGTTGAGACTTACACTCGTGGTTCCAACTTGTCCATTGTGTGATACTACCTACAACGCAACGCATGTGAGTTTTCACGGCCCATTACTGTTTTAACTTGGGGTAGAAAACATGACTAAACAATTTTGGATTTTTAATTCGTATGATATCAATGTTAAATGCTTAGCGTAACACGTTATCACAGAAAGTCCTCAACTAATATCGGACCGTTAATATGGATCTTAGCGAGGTAATATTTAGTAGTACTACTGGGTTTGACAAATCCCACCCGCGTTAGTCGCGCTAACTGGATTAGATATCGAACGGGTGAAATGTTAGCCTACTCACACCGCCAGTGTTGATAGACCCGGCAGGAGGCAATAAACAAACAGTCAGCTTCGGTTGCGAGCGCTTGAGCTGAACATGAACATAGGTTAGCTACCTATAGATACATACTGAATTAACATAAATCCGGTAAACGCTTATTTACTTATATTGAAACCTGTGGACTCACCAACCTCGTGTTGACATATTTTCTTACATGTTTTCTCAGGTCGCTAAGATAAGACACATGTGCACGTTAGGGCATGCATGGGATTCAACTGCTTTGATTATAACTATTTATGTTTGTTTGAATTATTCTATTGTACTTGTTTTTGATTGGACGTTTGGACTTTTTGGACTTTTGAACTTTGGTTTTGGGCGCGTGTATTTTACGCATTTACTTTCTTTACGCTTCCGCATTGATACTCTGATTTAAAAGATATTTTCATTTTGAGTCCCATGTAGAGTCGTTCAAAGTAACTAATGTCTGAGATCCTGGTTCGTCACTTCCCAAACGGTAAAACTCCGTTAGTTGAAATTGGGGGTGTGACACAATCTATGAACACGAAAGACAGTTTCGGACAAGAATTGATAGCATCAGTCTATGGGGAGATTGTTGGGTATTATTTTGAGACTGATGCTATCAATAGAAACTACAGTATCGAAATTAGTAGTTTCGGCTGAACATTTGTTCAATCGAAACTAGTAGTTTCGGTTGAACATTTGTTCAATCGAAACTAGCTTGTTTCGATACATGTTTTTCAGGCCAGTTTGGCAGGTGGCTTGGAAAAACAAGGCATATGTGCTTGCCTCGTATAAATAGGAAAATTATATCATAGGCGGAGTGTGTGTCTGTAGAGGGAATCACCAACCAAGGGGGAGCTCACCCTGGGGTGAGAATAATTGTGAGTGTGTGAGGAGCTTTTATTTTTCATTTCAATCAAAGAATAATACGTTTTATGCTCCAATTGTCTGTTCTTTTTTATTTTAATATATGTTTGTTCGTGTATGTGATTCCCGCACCCGTCTTTACCCATTTCTGATTCAAGAGTGATACCGGATCCAGACATTCCGCCTCTCGATCCGGACTGTTTGATGATTTCTCCAACAGATCTATGTCTACAGGTCTGTTTTAGGACCTACACACTCCTTTGCTGTAAAATGAATTGGTATATCTTTATCGCACACTTGTGAGACACTGAGTAAATTGAACTCCAACTGAGACACGAAATTAACTTTCTCAAGCGTGATAAGATCATTTGACACTATTCCTTGTCCAGTAATTTTCCCTCCCTTTTGGTAAGGCCCCAACCCGGGCATCCTACAGTTGGTTCTCATAACAGGTTGTTTTCATTAAAAACAAATTAATTGCAATTCGAACTACATCGGAAGTCTTTCAAAACTCATTTATGACCATTTAATGTTATTAGGTTTACCTTACGAATGCCTACACACCGATCCGAGTAACACCGCTTCCAAGCCAAGATACATCAACCATCCACTTACCTGCAAACAATCTAACGTACACACAAAGTCAGCTACGCTGAGTGAGTTCTAATAGTTTAATTTAAATAAAAACCATCACGCCAAGTTTTTCGGTTTAATTCACTCGGGACCCTTCGACCCTTATAAAATATAATTACGCTTTATTTATGAAAGTCTAATCCCTTGTCATCCCACGACCTCCCATATCCATTTATCACCCGAGACTCAACCCGTATTACCAATATAATTAGTAATAACCTTACAATCCCAACCGCATAGACTCAACATACTATGCTAACAACTCACATCCAAGAATACACATTATCTCGACCCTGGGTTAACACAACCTACCCTAGACATTAACACATCCGACCTTAACCAAGGCTCTCATAAATAATTGGCATGACTCTTATACACTTCGCATCACAAGTCCTGACTCAACGGTCAGTCTAACTCTACACGTCACAATTCAACACGTCACAATAACACAATCTCATACACAATAAATATTACTAATCACTAGCATGCAAATTAACACATATATGTACGCATGCAAACACTGTTAGGACATGTTTTGTAACTGTTGATAAAATTCTGTATAAGTTCTGCTAGAGGCGAACTTATTAAGTTCGCCTAGCCTATCATAGGCGAACTGAATAAGTTCACCTGGTCTATCAGAGGGGAACTTAATAAGTTCGCTTAAGTCTATCAGAGGCGAACTTATTAAGTTCGCTTAGCCTATTAGAGGCGAACTTAATAAGTTCGCCTAAGCACAGTGAAGCGAACTTGTTAAGTTCGCCTGGTGCAGAACTGTTGTCAATTTCTTATGATAATAATGAGATTAGAACTATGCCACCGAGACTTTTGTGCATATCAGATTTTCGTAGCTAGAAAGTCCGGTTCGAACAGTTCGTATCAGAAACTGATGAAAACTTTTGGACATCCATATTTGAAGGATATGTGCATCCTACTTATGACTATATGGGATATTATGATGTTCCTAAACCAGTGACAGCTCTTACTAAAGTAGAAAAGCAGAATTTTGATCGAGAGATGAAAACGTGTGAAACTTTAAAGATGTCTTTACCAAAAGAAATCATTCATAGTCTCGGGAAGTGTCCAACTTCAAGAGAACTATGGGAAGCTTTGAAGAAAAAGGGTGAAGCAACTTCTCAAGCGTTTGTAGTCTTGATCAAAGAAGTATTGGAGAAGTCGAGTTATTCTCAAAGTGATTCTTCTGCAGATTTAACTGATAGTGAGAGTATTCGTTCTGGTGAAAGTACTCAATCTACTGAGACTGATGTGATGAGTGAAGAAAGTTTTCAGACAGTTGAAGATGATCTGAGTGACTTAAAAACTGATGCAGAGCCTGTCATTGTTGACCAAAAGAGTGAAGCTGATGATGACGTATTCATGGCTCCTAGTGCATCTTCTTAAGAAATAAAACTGAGGTATTTTCTAACTCTGAAACGTTTTGTTCTAACTGTGTTTCAGTTAAGGATAAAATGATGAGGGTTATGGATGACAATGTAAACCTCATTTGTGATATGAAATCGATGCACACGGTAAATCAGAAATTAAAAGATAATGAGAATGTGTGTATTGAAGGGATAGAATCACTGAAGAGGGATATAAGTTCTCTGACTTTGAAGATCAAAGAGCAGGCATATCACCTGGATATGTCCTTTGCAGAAATTGAGAAAAGAAATAATGATCTTGTTGAGAAAGATAAAGACCTAGCTGAATCTAAAGCAGAGGTGATCAAATTGCATAGAATATTAGAAAGCTTTGCAAATTCATCATTCTTATTAGGATATTATCATGATACTACTGAAGAGGGGAAGGGAACTAGTGGTATTGGCTATGTTCCTCCACCATTCAACAGAAATTATTCTGTTACACCTGAGATTATAAATGATGAGGATTTAGATCCTAAGACTGTGTTGAAAGTGAATCCAGTCACAGGTGAAGATATGGTGTATTCTGATGAGAGTGATGATGAATATTTTGATGAAGCTAAGGTAGAGGGGATACCTAAAGATATTAAAGTTGAGGAATCAAAGGTTGATTCTAATTCATCTGAAAATTCTACATTTGGAAGTTCTTCAAACTCAAGGAGAGTTCCATATGTCAGAGATTATAAAGACAGGCGTACCTGCTTTCATTGTAATGAGATAGGTCACATTGTGGTGAACTGTCCTTACAAAAATAAAGGAAAGAAGCATGTAGTTCCTGAGAAGATGAAGCCTGAATCAAAACCTATTGCAAAATCTGGAGTTCCAGAGAAAATAAAGCAAAAAGAAGTTCGTGTAGGAGAATCTTCTTCAAATGCATCTTATTGTGAGAAGATTCCTTATATGAGAGAATATCGTGAGACGAGATCTTGCTTTTACTGTGGTCTTGTGGGTTACATACGGAGTGATTGTTCTCACAAAGCCAAAGGTAACCGACATGTTACTCCAGAAAAGGTAAGAACTCATGGTAAGCCTTATGTTAACCGAAATGTGGTTAAACCTCATGATACACCAAAGGGTAATTCAAAATCTGAGGTTAGGCTTTCTAGACCTCAAAGACGGAGGAGAAACAGAAGATTGAGAAAACTTTTAGAACAACAAAAGTTTTCACAATCAAGTCAATTTTTAAATGAAATAAAATGTTCAAACACTTCACATTTTAAGCAAAAAGAACTTAATGAAAAGAAGTATGTTTGGAAATCTAAAGTTTCTGTTTCTGACTCGTCGGAACAATCTCCTAAAATTGATGAAAGATTCGATTGTGAATGGAGTAAGGTTTATTATTTTGATACAAATGGACGACCCATGACTACCATGGCTTGGGTCCCAATTTCAAATTAATGTTTCTTGTTAGATGTGCAGGATTTACCAAGAGGGACTATTAATACCATTTTGGTTGTTGATAGTGGTGGTTCTTAGCACATGACAGGGAATGACATCTGCAAGAGTAACGAGTTGTTGATCACTGAGAATCTATTGGTTTCAACGACTTGATGCTCAAGGGGGAGAATATGTCACACACAATGTTTTGGAAACAGTTTTACAAAGTCCAAAAGATAACCTGGAACTTAGGATGACGATGGTGAGCATAAAGTCGTTGATGCAACCATTTGACTAGTTGAGGGGGAGTCTACAGGACAGGGGGAGTACAGAACTGTGTTGACAAAGGCAAAGGCATTCAATTACATTACATCGGTTTGAGTTTTTAATTGATTGATTTGCTTAATCCTGAGTAACCAAGTAAAATGTTTTTCATAAAATGTTTTCATGGAAGGTTTATTTTTGTTTGTTTTAGTTTCTTTAAAAAAAAGATTTTTTAAAAAAAAAGCCAAACAAATTGAAAAAGATAAAATCGACATTACTTGAAGTTATAGAAGAGATGATAGTACATCAGTAGATGTTCTTTCACACATGACCTTAGATTGACTGGTTGGTGCTTTATGTTAATATATCTGAAGTATACATTTTGATCTAAACTTCAGAGACTGCACAAATAGGAAATAATAGTGTTGTGTATGCATATAATTTGAATTGTCAGTAGACTAAAAGCGTCACTGAACCATTAGTAATGTGAAAACATAATTGCATATGTTACAACTGTGATTTTAACCCATTTTATGCCTGGGTGTGTGCGTTAAAAGATCACTATCAGATAAAGAATATTAGCTTTTAATAAAGATTTTCCTATGAGACCAGTTTTGGGTTATGTCCTTAGAATTATTCATTCGATTTGCTTCAGTGCCCATGTCCCGAAAAGCATGCAATTTGAAGTATAATCAAGATATGTACTTGACAACATCTGTCAAACATATACTAGCCCTTAGATCATATTGATAAATCATGTTTACTGTTTCCATTGAATTCATAATCCAGATAATAGTTGGATCCACGTACCTGAATCTTATGATTCCACATATATAAGCCAAGACATTGAATCATTCGATTCTGAATCTCATTGATTCCTATACAATCTAATTTGGATTCTGCTATTCATGTGCTAAGTGATGTCTCCTTATTCTGGAAATTCAGATAATCTTTAGTAAAATCTCATATGTCTTGAAGATAGTGCATTTAATTTCTGTTGGCATACTAGTGGGGTACACGTTGTATTTCATACTTAAATGGTACATTAACTCACAAGAAAGTGGGAATGAGATGCTTTAGTTTCAAATCTTATAATATTGACAATTTGAATTTGTGTGTCATAGCCTGATCCTATTTTCTTTGAATGTTTATCGCGTATCATAACATGCAATATGAAAGTCTTGAAAAGATAGAGTGTGATAATTTTGAAAGATATTGGTTTGATTGGTCAAGGCTTGAAAGAATGACGTAGGATACCATTTGATATTATATGGATTTTATATCCAAGATGTGTGATTGATATATCATAGATACTGATATGATCTTCTTACTCGTGATGTTCGACCAAAAAGATGTGATTTTGTATTTTACATTTCAGTTTATATAGAGAAAAACCAAAAATATTTTGTCTTTCTTATGTTTGAAAAACCAAAAAGATTTTATTTTTCCAGCTTCCATGGAAATCTTAATTGTTGGTTATTCTTGGTTATTCTCCTTTACAAAACCTGTATATTATAGACAGAAGTTGACAAGGGGTCCTTCTCCCAAGTTTTCTTCTAGAAATAAAGAGAGAATGTGCAGATGAACAAGATGAAGACTACAACTTGTTTGATGATATTTGAAGACGGATGACAATCTTCTGAAGCTGTTGTCAAGGGGGAGTCTGTTGGAGCATATTCTGGTGACAACGAGCTTGAAGATATTATGTCTTAGTCTTAGAGTCTTTGACTTGTAATTGATAGAATTGTTAGCAACAGTTATAGGGGAGTCTGTTAGGACATGTTTTGTAACTGTTGATAAAATTCTGTATAAAATTCTGCTAGAGGCGAACTTATTAAGTTCGCCTAGCCTATCAGAGGCGAACTTATCAGAGGTGAACTTAATAAGTTCGCTTAAGTCTATCAGAGGCGAACTTATTAAGTTCGCTTAGCCTATTAGAGGCGAACTTAATAAGTTCGCCTAAGCACAGTGAAGCGAACTTGTTAAGTTCGCCTGGTGCAGAACTGTTGTCTATAAATAGGATATTTCAGCAGAAACAGAGGAGGGATACAAGACAGATTAGACTGAGAGAAATTCTGTAATCTTGTAACCTGATGTTGTGGTGGAAATACAAAGCGTTTATTTACACCGTTGTTGTTGATTGAGTTACACGAGCACATTGATCTTGGATTCCGCACGTTATCACCGTGTCGTACCGCGAGTCTAGAGATCCGTCACGCACCGAATCAGGGACCTACAAACACATACCTCATCACTACACCCTCGTCCGGGCTTTAACACACCACGAGATATTCATAAACCAGTTAAATAAATGTCACCCCTGGTGACTTCCCGAAGGACCCCATCCTCCATGATCCTGTTTGCTATGTCATAAAGACCAAGACGCAAACACAATACCTGTCGTGTCCTGTGAACAACGACACAAGCACACAACACAAATATGAACATTTAATAACACACATTGTATGTAGAACTCATTTACTACACCTGCACCTTACACACGACGCTAACACAACATATCTCACGTGTAATCATAACCCTTTAGACTTTAAGCTCGACTCTCCCAGTCCAACCCTTAACACGTCGCACATTAATATCTCATCTCTATAACTCACACATTTCTATGAACACGCCATAACCCTACGACTCTCAATTAAGCAATTTATACTCAAAGCATATTGGCTTATAAGCCGTGACCCTTAACACGATTAGTTATATTAATACCACGTGAATGCGTGTACGATAGCCCGAAAACAGTAAAACGTTTAAAAGAAGGGGGATTAGAAACTCACTGGTTGTGAAGCTTTCGTTCCGAAGTCGCATACCCGTAAACTCGTAGTCCAACGCAAACCTGTAGTCAAATGAACTACCTAGATCAATCCTATTACCGTAATAACACTAACACATCTATTCTGGACCAGCAACTACAAGCTCGGTCTAAGTCGTCCCAAACCGTACAACCGACGTGCTCACTCGCGTACGAAAACCCTTAAATTAATGTTACCGAAAAACATTCCCGACATTTTTCCCATATCCCAAAATACTCCCTACCCATGAATATAAAGTCCTATGGGATCATACCTTTGCGTACAAGCCGTTCTAGGCGGTTTCGTACAAAACTGCTGAGCACCCCGTGAGAGGAAATCTTGTTTTGCTCATATCTCGCCATACAAGCTCCATTTCGAGCGATCCACATGTCCACGCATTCGTCTCGATACCCCTGACCTCAGAAAATATTAGTGTCGGCCACTACCGCCACCGCAGCTGCCAGAACACATACTCGTCTTTCAGCACGTTTGGATTTGCGCGTCAATATACGAGTAGCTTAAAACCGCCTAAATGGACTCCATTTTAGGCAAATAATATGTCCACGCGTTCGTATCGCCGAAAAATTTCAGACGAACTAGCCGCCATCGCCGGAAACCGCCGCCTCCGTTGCCGAAAAACCGAATAGTAGCCGGAACTCGCATTTTTCGCGCATCTGTCTTCGCACTGATCGTATCCCTATCAAACGAAGTCAGAATTGGAAAAATAATATATCCACGCGACCGTGTCGCCAAACTCTTCCACCTCCACCATCGCCGTTACCAGAAATCGTGAACAGTGGTCGGATTTCTCGCCGGAGTTCCCATTCTCGCACGATTTCATCACTAATCGTCTACGGGTAATTTTCTAACGATTTTAACACAGAAACAAACCAACCTTAATTGTGAAACCCTCTACAACCGAATTAAAATATGAAAAGAAGATTACCTTTCGTGCAAGTGCATTCTTTTCTCGCTTGACGCTGCTGCACGCCCACGACCGACCTCCTCCTCCCATCTCCGGTGGCCTCCCCCTCTCTTGGCTTTTTCCTTCTGTCGTAAACACTCCTAGGCTGATAATTGCCAAGGGTTTCTTGATAAGTGTTATTTAAATCCACGAGGGTTTACATTCCCGACCCTAGGTTTCTATTTCGCGTATTACTGATCCCTGACGTTCGTTTAGAGACTAATCGAGTCCTTTAATTTCTCTAGTCAGGATTTTATGATAAATTCTTAACGATCCATACTGTATGAAAGAGTTTCGGTTCACTTAACAACCCGACCCGCTAGTCCACAAAATTCTGGGATGTTACAAGTCTATCCACCTTAAAAGAGGATTCGTCCTCGAATCCTGTGTCACACCCCGACCGATGACGGAATCATCGAGGCGGACAATGAAATGATTGTTCATAAGCACATGATCTACTAAGGTTGCATAATTCATTAATAAGATTTAAATACCAAATATCCAAATACAATTCAAGTTACAACACCCTATTCTAGAATATTACACATAATTATTTTACTAGGTCCAAAAGCCTTATGTGTAGCACCTTCAACACATAGTCACAGAATCACATATCTTCACCTGAAACGTAATCCAAAACAAGTGTCAACTATGAGAGTTGGTGAGTTTACATATGTTTGAATAAAAGTTTAATTAAAAACGTTTATACAATTCTTGGTTTGACATGGCAAGATACGGCATAATGTGGAGAATTCACTATGTGTATACCAATTGTAAGCATGTAAGTATAAGCATACAAGTTTAACGTGATAGGCATGGAATCAAGACTATGTGGGTCACACATAGTTTAAAACCACCCTAAAAGTATCCAAAGCATGCAAGTATGTATAAGTGTCACACCCCCAATTTCAACTAACGGAGTTTTACCGTTTGGAAGGTGACACACCAGGATCTCAGTCATTAGTTACATCAAACGACACTATATGGGACTCAAATTTAAATATTATAAAAGTTTAGAGTAAATGCGGAAGCGTTTAAACAAGAGAGTAAATGCGCACAACAACGCGCCCAAGTCTAACAATAACTGATACATAATAAATGTTCAACATATTGACAATTATTGAATATATCATGTTGACACCATGCATGCCCTAACGTGCACCTGTGCCTTAGCTTAGCGTCCTGAGAAAACATGTAAGAAAAAATGTCAACACGAGGTTGGTGAGTTCACAGGTTTCAATATATAAATAAACGTTTACCAGATTTATTGTACAATCAACATATATATACCAATGAGTAGCTAACCCATGTTCATTCTTTGCTATTACGCTCGCAACCGTAAACTGACTGTTTGTATTGCCTCCCACCAGGTCTATCAACCATGGTGCACGTTTAGGTCAATATTGCACCCGTTCGATATCCAATCATGTTTGCGCGACTAACGCGGGTGAGGTTTGTCAAACCCAGTAGTACTACCCAACATACCTCGCTATATTCATATTTAAACGGTTCGATGTGAGGACTTTCATGATAGAGTTTACGCATAGTCAAAACAATTGATATAAAATGAAGTACAAAAATCAAAAGAGTTTGTATCATGTTTTCTCCCCCAGTTTAAAAGCAGTAAAAAGGGGTCGTGAATACTCACCTGCGTTGCGTAGTAGGTAGTATCACACAAGTATGAGATTTGAAATCTCAAGTGTTAGCCTGCACGACTTACGTACGCCCTAGAATTATAAACACATAAGTTAGGGTCATATGGGGTTTGTGACGACGACACGGAAGATTGAACATCCTAAAAACGCTCTAATGATCAAGGAGTAGACGAACGTGTCCACGGGAATAAATGTTCCTTAATATACTTATTAAGAAAACACGTTTCGAATCAAGAGTTTCTAATTACGAATAATATTAATAATAACATATATTCGTGCGTTTGTACCATAATAGTGGTCTAGGAAAATAATACAATTTATTATATTATTAGTTTTTTTTAAACTTAGAAAATAACACAATAAACACATTGTGTGACAAAAATAATAAATCTATTATTTTTATTCGAGAATATAAACGTGTGTAAATAATATAAATAAATATGTTATTTGTAAGTTTGAAACGTCTCGCAAGATTATTAATGTGGCAAAAATAATAAATAATATATTATTTTTAATAGGAGTAATAGGTCGAAAATAATATAAATATATTATTTTATTCGGAGTCGCGGTTTGAAAATAATATAAATATATAATTTTGAAAAAAATGTGAAATGGTATTAACAATGGGTTATAAAACCAAACCCGAGCCTACGGGTGGCTTTCGGGTTCAACACATGTTAATATACTAATATAATAATATAGGGAGTGATTTTATAATTAAAATAATAATAAAAACTGCTCAGAAAAACAAATGGGGGTTATGGGACTCGAACCCGGGTCGCCTCCACAACAGCCCCAAGACTTAACCAACCCGCCTGTTAGGGCAATCGCAACAAGGATCCCGCTTAAATGGTTTTGACAATGAAGTTGACTGTGTTATCCCCCCCCTTACGAACCGAACTCAATCACCAGTCTGACAACACACTGTACTCGGCAATACAAACTACAGGACATTTTGACACAGGACAGGGAGAAGCTAGGGTGAGCATGTAAAACAATATATCATTACGGGTGCACAGGTAATAATAATTTGAAGTGCATGTAAGTCCTGGTGAAGCCTAGTGTGTGGATAAATGGTCCTAAGCAGTAATCTACAAACTTAAACTTCCACTATCAGTAGAAGTTCTTGTAACCTACTCAACGACTAGTTGGTATAGTTAAACTCGTTCAACAACTGCTAGACGCGACTATCAAGTTGAAGGTGTTTACGAACACACTGGACTATCATTAATGAAATACATCATTTTATCTCACTTATATAAGAGTCTTAGTGATCTTACGACTCTCATTCAAACTTAATCGATAGAACCACCTAGAATGAAACTCTAGTAGAACCTCAGAGTAAAACCACCGACTTCAACTATGTACACAGAATTTGAGAAATTTTTTCTATGCTAACGCGTTATTCCTTACACTCCTACAATAGATCCCACTTGAACTTGTTACCTCATCCTGTGACTAATCCTTAGTCTAACTTCGAATTTTACTCCAGCATATTCAATCCTGTAAACGGATTTCTTTCTTCACGAAATGATCCCGTTGATCCAATGACATTAGGAAACAAAGATTTACCCTAACCAACCATCTGTTGAACGCAATTACTCAAACATACATCCTATCTCTTATGCTACTGGAATCTATATCTCATTAGACTTTTCTTTCTTACATATGAACCTCTTCTCTTGGCCTTTGCGTTGACCGATGCTTACCTATTAAGCGCAGGTCTCACTAGAAGTCTCACCATGACTTCACAAACTTCATGATGGTACGATTGTACTCCAACTCTATCAGAATTTAGGTATACCATAGAGATAGCAGACGGTCAGATAATCGAAGCGACTCACGTTTTTATAGGATGTAAACTCGGATTAGCTAGTCATAAACTTGACATTGACCCCATGTCAGTCACACTTGGCAGTTTTGACATGATTGTCGGTATGGATTGGTTATCTAAGTACCAAGCCGAAATCATTTGTCCTAACAAAATCGTTCGCCTTCCTCTCCCGAGTGGATAAAACCTTTCTGTCCAAGGCGAAAGGAGTGGTGCAGTCGTTGGCATCATATCATACACTAAAAGCACAAAAGTGTCTTCGAAAAGGTCATACTGCTATTTGGCTCTCGTCGTCGAGCAGCCATCTGAGGAGAAGAAGATTGACGACGTCCCAATTGTACGTAACTAACCGGAAGTATTTCCCGAAGACCTTCCTGACTTCAGCCTCATCGTCAATTCAAATTTCAAATTGATCTAGCACCCGGAGCAACACCTATTGCTCGGGCACCGTACAGACTTGCACCTAGTGAGTTACAACAGTTATCTACACAACGGCCAGAGTTGTTAGATAAAGGTTTCATCCGACCTAGCTCATCGCCATGGGGAGCTCCAGTCCTATTGGTCAAGAAGAAGGACAGGACTTTCCGCATGTGCATCGACTATCGTGAGTTGAGCAAAGTTACGACCAAGAATCGTTATCCGCTACCCCACATAGATGATCTCTTTGATCAACTCCAAGGATCAAGTTTCTATTCCAAAATAGATCTTAGGTCCAGCTACCATCAGTTAAGAGTCCGAGAAGAGGATATCTCTAAGACTTCATTCAGAACAAGGTACGGCCATTACGAGTTTATGGTCATGCCTTTCGGATTAACCAATGCACCTGCGGTATTCATGGACCTCATGAACCGTGTGTGTAAGCCTTACCTTGACCAATTCGTTATTGTTTTCATCGACGACATCCTCATTTATTCCAAGAACAAGGAAGAACATGAGGAACATCTACGCCTTATTTTGGAATTACTTAAGTGAGAGCAACTATATGCTAAGTTTTCCAAGTGCGAATTCTGGATTCGGGAAGTTTAGTTGCTAGGACATGTGGTTAACGAGAAAGGGATACATGTCGACCCATCCAAAATAGAAGCCATCAAGAATAGGGCAGCACCGACGACTACGACTGAGGTGCGACAATTTCTGGGATTGGCTGGATACTACCGTCGATTCATCGAAGGATTTCCAAAATTGTTCAACCCCTCACTGCTTTAACTCAAAAGGGTAAAGCCTATAATTGGGGCAACAACCAAGAGTCAGCATTCCAACACCTTAAACAGAAACTTTGCAGTGCACCTATTCTAGCTCTTCCGGAAGGAACCGATGATTTTGTAGTGTATTGTGATGCATCTATTCAAGGTCTGGGTTGTGTCTTAATGCAACATGAAAAGGTAATCGCATACGCTTCACGTCAATTAAAGGTTCACGAGAAAAACTACACCACTCATGACCTAGAGTTGGGAGCAGTAGTTTTTGCACTTAAGATATGAAGACATTACTTGTACGGTACCAAATGCACCATCTGCACCGATCACAAGAGTCTTCAGCATATCTCCGAGCAGAAAGAGTTGAACATGCGACAACGTCGTTGGGTTGAACTTTTAAATGATTACGACTGTGCGATCCGGTATCATCCGGGTAAAGCTAACGTTGTGGCTGATGCACTAAGTCGAAAGGAAACGAAACCCAAACGAGTTCGAGCGTTACAACTCACTATTCACCCTGGATTGCCTGACAGAATCCGTAGTGCTCAACTTGAAGCCTTGAAAGAAGATAACCTACCGTTAGAAGGTACACGCGGCATGGAAGCACAACTTGAAGTAAAATCTGACAGAATTCGTTACTTTGTCGAACGAATATGGGTTCCAGTGTTCGGAAATTTAAGGAAACTAATCATGGATGAAGCTCATAAGTCTCGTTACTCCATTCATCCGGGTTTCGATAAGATGTACCATGATTTAGAGATACTATATTGGTGGCCAAAGATGAAGGCCAACATAGCTATTTATGTGGGTAAATGTCTGACATGCGCAAAAGTTAAAGTTGAATACCAAAACCTTCTGGTCTTCTGCAACAACCAGAAATTCCCATGTTTAAATGGGAACAAATATCCATGGACTTCATCACCAAATTACCACGAACCCCTACCGGATGTGATACTATTTGGGTAATTGTTGATCGATTAACAAAGTCCGCTCACTTCTTAGCAATCAAAGAGACCGACAAAATGGATAAACTTACTCATACTTACCTGAAAGAAATAGACTCTCGGCACGGGGTGCCAATCTCCATTATTTCGGATCGTGATGCACGATTCACTTCTCGTTTCTGGCAGTCGTTACATAAGGCAGTCGTTACATAAGGCCTTAGGCACGCGTCTAGATATGAGCACAGCTTACCATCCTTAAACCGATGGTCAAACAGAACGTACTATTCAAACTCTGGAAGACATGCTACGAGCTTGTGTGATTGATTTCGGTAACACTTGGGAGTCTCACCTACCGTTGGTGGAGTTCTCCTACAACAATAGTTATCACACTAGCATCAAGGCAGCTCCATTTGAAGCATTGTATGGACGGAAATGCCATTCTCCTATCTGTTGGGCCGAAGTTGGGGATAGTCAACTTACAGGTCCTGAACTCGTACTCGAAACTTCTGAGAAAATCGTCCAGATTAGAAGCCGTATGGCAGCAACTCGTGATCGTCAAAAGAGTTATGCCGATAAGCGTCGTAAACCATTATAATTTCAAGTAGGGGATATGGTCTTGCTAAAAGTCTCATCTTGGAAGGGTGTCATTCGTTTTGGGAAGCGAGGTAAGCTAAATCCTCGTTATGTTGGACCATTCAAGATAATGAAGAGAATTGGCCTAGTAGCGTACCAACTGGACCTACCCGAGGGACTGAGTGGTGTACACGATGTCTTTCATGTCTCAAACTTGAAGAAATGTCTGACAGACGAGACACTCATGGTTCCTCTTGAGAAACTACACATCGATGAACAGTTGCGTTTCATCAAAGAACTGGTAGAAATCATGGATAGGGAAGTCAAAACGCTCTAACGCAGTAAAATCCCTATTGTTAGAGTCCGTTGGAACTCGAAACGCGGACCGGAATCCACGTGAGAGCGCGAGGATCAGATGATACGCAAATATCCTAATCTGTTCGAGCACTCTGCGTCAAACTCTTAAGTTACTATTCTAATTTTCGGGACGAAAATTCTTTCAACTAGGGGATGATGTGACACCCTCTAAATTTTTTTTTTATTTTTTATTTTTTTTTTATTTTAATTTTCGGGACGAAAATTATTTCAACTAGGGGATGATGTGACAATCCGGACTTTTCAGGTTAACTCCCAACATACCTCGCTATATTCATATTTAAACGGTTCGATGTGAGGACTTTCATGATAGAGTTTACGCATAGTCATAACAATTGATATAAAATGAAGTACAAAAATCAAAAGAGTTTGTATCATGTTTTCTCCCCCAGTTTAAAAGCAGTAAAAAGGGGCCATGAATACTCACCTGCGTTGCGTAGTAGATAGTATCACACAAGTATGAGATTTGAAATCTCAAGTGTTAGCCTGCACGACTTACGTACGCCCTAGAATTATAAACACATAAGTTAGGGTCATATGGGGTTTGTGACGACGACCCGGAAGATTGAACGTCCTAAAAACGCTATAATGATCAAGGAGTAGACGAACGTGTCCACGGGAATAAATGTTCCTTAATATACTTATTAAGATAAACACGTTTCGAATCAAGAGTTTCTAATTACGAATAATATTAATAATAACATATATTCGTACGTTTGTACCATAATAGTGGTCTAGGAAAATAATACAATTTATTATATTATTAGTTTTTTTTTAAACTTAGAAAATAACACAATAAACACATTGTGTGACAAAAATAATAAATCTATTATTTTTATTCGAGAATATAAACGTGTGTAAATAATATAAATAAATATGTTATTTGTAAGTTTGAAACGTCTCGCAAGATTATTAATGTGGCAAAAATAATAAATAATATATTATTTTTAATAGGAGTAATAGGTCGAAAATAATATAAATATATTATTTTATTCGGAGTCGCGGTTTGAAAATAATATAAATATATAATTTTAAACAAAATGTGAAATGGTATTAACAATGGGTTATAAAACCAAACCCGAGCCTACGGGTGGCTTTCGGGTTCAACACATGTTAATATACTAATATAATAATATAGGGAGTGATTTTATAATTAAAATAATAATAAAAACTGCTCAGAAAAACAAATGGGGGTTGTGGGACTCGAACCCGGGTCGCCTCCACAACAGCCCCAAGACTTAACCAACCCGCCTGTTAGGGCAATCACAACAAGGATCCCGCTTAAATGGTTTTGACAATGAAGTTGACTGTGTTATCCCCCCCCCCCCTTACGAACCGAACTCAATCACCAGTCCCAAATCCAACGAATTCAATCACGGTTGATCTTAAAAGCATAGGGGTTTTGCTCCTCAATGAATTTCGAACCTGTGGTTAAATTTAATTTCAAAAACAACAAGTTTAGATGGGTTAATTACTCGATTTAAATCCCGAAACCCTAGTTTATGAACACAGATTCGAATTGGTTCGATTTGATAATAAAAGTGATTGGGATCGTAGGGCTTTTATAGATTGAGTCATTACGAAACTGATGGTATAGTTTAATTTCATTGAGATCAAGTGTAGGTAGGAATTCGGTTAAAGAGGAACGCATATGAACCCTAGATCTTGGTCATGATCGATTCGGTGTTGTAAGCCCGCATTATCATGGGGCTTTTATTCTAGAGACTGAAACAAAACTAAAGACGTAATCAATTACCATAATAAGGCTTGAATTGATGGTGTACGACTAGAACCGGTCCCGACTTCGATGGGTTTGGTCCTCGGTGACTCCTGCCACTCCTTCGATCAAATGAGTGCGTGCAAAAGTTTCTAAGTGGTGCGATTAAAGTGTTTGTAGCCTTTGATTGCGAAAATAACACACCAAATGGTCGAATTCGATGATGTTTGTCCATAGAGTCGACGGTTACGGTTTGAAGTTCACAATGGGATTCATTCGTGCTCGTTATGGACCAATAATGGACGTAATTGATTCATTGATGATCGTCATAATCATAATTATGCGTTACAACTTTGAATTTGAACTGATTTGGGTTTGATGTTGCGAATTTGGGTCCAAGGGAGCTACAGGTTTGACTTAAAAAGTCAACAGGAACAATTTTCAATTAATTTTGACTTCACAAAGTCAATGGGGTGGTTTTTGGTTAACTACAACTTTGGTCCTTGCAGTTTCAGTTATAAATAACGGCAGAATCAGTCCCTGAGGTTGAATTAAAGTTAATTTGGTTAAAAACTTGTTAGTTTGACTATCAAAAGTCAACAGGAATACAAAGGCATGTGGTTTTGACTTTCAAAGTCAACAAAGTGGGTTTTGACTAATTACACTACTAGTCCTTGTAGTTTTAAGTTTAGATAATGACAGAATTAGTCCCTAAGGTTTGAGATAGGGTTAAAGAGGTTAGGATTTAACTGAGTTATGTTAACGGAGTTAACCTGAAAAGTCCGGATTGTCACAATAAGCACAAAGGTTAAACGTGATAGGCATGGAATCAAGACTATGTGGGTCACACACAGTTTAAAACCACCCTAAAAGTATCCATAGCATAACAAGTGACCATGCACAAAAGCACAATAATCTACGCATGTAAACACAAGTTGAATTGTATGTAAGTATGCACAGATTACGTCTCACCCCAAAATGTATAAAAATGTAAATAGGGGGTATGTAACTCACCTTGCGGCAAGGGTTTTACTTCACGCGCGTTGGTGATATTTGTATTGTTGTTATACACGATGAAATCCTATGTAAACGAATATGTATCAATTATATATTCGCGCACGCGTATATTTGTTTAAATACATGTGGATTTGTAAATGGAATAGCCTTTGTGAAAAATTATATGTTTTAAAATCATTGTACAAATTAATTTTTGGAAGACTTTGTATTTTTATAAAATTCCAAATTAAATATTTAAACTTCTCAAAAAAAAAAAAATATATTTTTAATAACACTTGCATTTTATAAATCCTAAATTACCTATTTTAAATTTCGGGAAAACATTATATTTTAAATAACGCGTATTTTTATTTATTTATAAAAATGTAATTTTATTATTTTCCGAGGGCTTAAATAATTAAATAACTTAGGAAAAATGTCGTTTTATTATTTTATAAAATCTAACTAGTTTGAATATGTTCAAAAGTTGGGTTAAAAATAAACGGGTCGAGTTAATGGGCTCGAAATAATTTTTAGTGAGTTAAAATATTTAGAAATAATTAAGTGGATTTTAAAAATTAATTTAAATAAGTAATAATATATGGGTTTTAAATTAATTATTTTAATATATATATATAATAGATAAAATAAGATTAAACAGTCAAATGGGTCGGACCGGGTCGGCCCAGACCCGAATCCGGGTTCAGAAAAGGGAAACGGGTCCAAAGGGCTTAAACTGAGAAAAAAGGGGGGGTGGGCCGGAGGCCACAAGTCTCGAACCCGGGACACTTCATTCACCGCACAAGACACTGACCAGCCGGGCTATAGCCCATCGCTGGTCAGGTATACGTTAATTAAATTATAACTAATTAGAGTATTGTCCACTGGTTCTCGGCAACGACTAGGACTCGTGTCCGGGCAACCTTGTTTGGCCGGGAATCAGTGGGCTGCGGTCAAGATGACGATTGGAATTGTTAGCACTAAGATAAACGAAGGTTAAGGAACGAAATTTGGTGACAATACCTTAACCGAAGGGGTCTGCGAAGTCGAGAACGAAGCCGAGAGTACCCAGAACTGGAACCAGACCTTAGGGTCGAATTGGAACTCCAATTTAGAGGTGGGGCTTCGGAATGAGGGTACGAGTCTGAGGGTGTTGCCGATTTAGAGAGAGAGGGCGATATGAGGGAGAATCGAGCTCGAGAAGGACCGGGTATGGTCATTTATACCCGAAGGAAATCCGTATGATGGAACCAGAAATTGTCTCCGCAATTGGGTTCGGACAGGTCATACGAAAGTATTGAGACCGCTTTTAGTCGTGGAGGTACTATGTGTCGGTCGAATTTCATGTGTTGACTTCGGAGATAAATGGTGCCGCGGGAATTCTGATGATGAAAAAGTAAATTGGTCGGGGGAACGTGGTCGCGTGAGGACGGCGAGTACAATGGCGCAAGTTTTAGGTGTTGAGGGGTAGAGGGACAGGGCTGTCGGGCTCGCCGGAAACGCGGTTTACCCGCCGGACCAAGGGACAGGGCGACCGGGGAAACGAAATGCAACTTGGCAATTTAGGTCCCTGGGGTTTGAAAACGTTTAAAACAGGCCCTGGAAGAATTTCAAAGCAAGCCCCTACAGTTCTGTTTAATTCCAAACAGCCCTCTGACTTTAATTTAATTACAAAATTTAGTTTCTTTTTAAACCTTAATTAATTCAGATTATATTTATACATTTTATAAATACATTTTCTTTAAAAAAAACTAATTATTTTTAAATAATTATCTTATTGAAATAATACATTAAATTACTTAATAAATTAATAAGTTTATTTTACTTAAATTCTTTTAAACCAAATAAAACTTAAGCATATAAAATTTTATAAAACTTATGTTTTTATTTAAAATCAATCTCATTGAATGGTTAATAAAATTGAAAACCATATATAAATTATTCAATTTAATAACATAATTTATATAGTTTATAACCTTCAACTATTTTTAAAAATTGAAAATACATAATAACTACTTATTTAATTCAATCGAAACTAAGTAGTTTCGATAGAAGATAATTTCGACAGCTCTATGATCAATCGAAACTAGTTGTTTCAATTGAACATAGTTTCGACATTTCTATGATCAATCGAAACTAGTAGTTTCGATTGAACATAGTTTCGATACTTTACACTACCAAAAATAGTTTCGATCAAATTAGAAATTTCAAGTAAATCTGAACCTACATTTTACTCAAATAATTTTAAAATATATTATAACTGAAACTTTGAAATGTCACAGTCTCCCCATGTTGAAGGAATTTCGTCCCGAAATTCGATTTACGAAGGTTATAGAAGCGGGAAAGAGATGACAAAAGACTTAGGATGGAATTACTTCACAAGAGAAAGATTCAGCGGGGCAATATCGTATGATAACGGATGACGATGCTAATTCGAGTCGAGTTGTCAACTAATTGCTCTAATAGTATAGTGCGACTTATGCATACAATTGTTCATACACGCATGAATGTAAACTACATGAAACCATACTTAACAATATTGGTGCCAATCACCTCGTGACATGGCATTTTCCTTTAAAACTCTACCCCACGGGTGTTCATATTTTAAAATTTTGCAAAAACATTTTCAAAAACCGGTCCTCCTCCTAGTACTTATGCATGGTTTATACTCGTTATATCAAGTGGGTTTATGTATAGGGTGTACCAGCGGCTAACCCACCACCCCTTTGATATACCGGGGATTCCCCGTGCATAATTACTAGGATTTAGAACTTCAACAATTTAAGTAAACTTTAACAGAGCTAGCAAGTTGTATGACTGGATTTAAACATATTAGGTTTGTTTCACAAAAGTATAGGAATGAGATGAATGGTGATAGCATAGCTGTTATATGCAATCACGGGTTATAGAACTCATAGCAATGGATTTCCCATCCGCTATTTCCATGATATACGAGTTATCAAGATTGGTTGATTGTTTAGAAAATAGTTGGTTAAAAGCAAGAGACACAATTTTTCTATTGGCATGAATATTAAATAAAACGGATGTATAAAGATAGTGAACAAAGGAACGTACCGCTGACAGTGTCGTTATTGGCCGGAGCCTCGTTAGCATTTATATTAAATGCTCGTCCACGAGGACCACCTTGATTTTGAAGTCTTGGACATTGGTTTCGAAAGTGGTTTGGGTCTCCACATTCGTAACAGGCCCGTCCATAGGTGACAGTGAGAGGCACTGGATGATTGCCTTGAGTAGCTTGATTAACGATAATGCGAGCACGGCAAGTAGTAACAACGTGTCCATAGCGTCCACATTTTGAGCATAGACGGCATGCAGCATGCGGGGCATGGTGATACTTGCAAGTAGGGCATTGGGGAAATGAACCTACATAATTTCTCAGAATTTGACCCGCAGGAGTAACTTGGGTCACAAGTACGGCAGGAATGATGCCCGCAAAGTTTTGGGCCTTGCGCTTCCTATCATGATGGGAAGATTTGAGCTCTTCGTCTTTGTCGGACACAGAAGTAGCAGCTTTGTCGACCACTTTCTTTGTACCCTTCCTGGATAAGGTACCCGCTTTGACGTGATTGTCAGTCAACACAGCAGACAAACGGATAGCGTCTTCGAGAGTGGAGGGATCACTTCCCAATACGGTGTCTTGGAGCGGCATAGGCAGTCCACCTATGTATTTCTCAATTCTCCGCGCTAAGGGAGTAACCATGTGGGGCACGAGCAGACTTAGTTCTTGAAAATGAGTGGTGTAAGCCAAATTCTCTCCGCTATCTTGGGTGAGATCCCAAAATTCAGCTTCGAGCTTCCTCATTTCGTTGCGAGGACAGAACTCGTCGGTCATAAGTCGTTTCATTTCGTCCCAAGACAAGGACATAGCAGATTCATTGCCTCGAGTACATTTCTCACCGTTCCACCAGGTGAGTGCTCGTTTTTGGAAGACGTTGGCAGCATAACGGACTTTGAGGTTGTCGGGACAATCGCTGTTTAGGAATGTACTCTCCATACTTTCAAACCATTGAAGAAGGCCAGTAGCACCTTCCGTCCCGAAGAATTTGGTGGGTTTGCAAGAATTGAAATGCTTGAATGTGCAGTATAGTGGGTTTGCACCATTACCTTGCATATTAGACCCATCATTGTTGTTGTTAGCTTGGACCATTTGGCCTACTAGTTGAGTAAGTAGTGCAGCAAGGTCAGTGTTGGGATTGTTGGAGTTAGCATTAGCTGCGTGACGGGGAGGCATTCTATAAAATACCACGAAAAAAGACAAAATTTTATGAGACTTCGGATAAAATAGGCATGCATGTGCTACAGTTAGTAGACTGTTCACAATAATGCAAGCAGGAACGCGAGATGACACTCATCATGTCGCATGATAATGTATGTAAGTTCTGACTAAAACTGATCACATAATTCATCCAAAATTTATAACACTAAAGGATAGGGGAAATAAGCCATGAAATCTATTCCTGGGAGGATATGATAACATAGATCATTATTCGCGCGATAGGAATGGCCGGGATTCGCATGCACTACAAATTGTTATTATGTGTGCACACGTAATAATGATTTGTTTTGCATGTTTGTCTAGTTCTTCCTATCTTGCTATAATGTCCCCAAATTTTTGAGTTTAAGTTCGGATCGTATTCTTGCGAATACAATGAATTATCAACGTTAAGTAATTCCTCAAAACTTTCAAGGAGACATGCTTTAGCCTATAGGTAAACACTCACTTCAGGAATTCCCAGGAAAGCATACGGGTCCGTTTATTTGGATTTATACGAAATGCTTTCCTGGACAGAAAACCCGATGTACAGGTGTCACCCTTCCAGATTGCATGTGTCCTTTACTGGTTTCGAGAAATTAAGTCATTGACGAGATTTTCAAGATTTTAATAGACTTGAGAGTCTATGAGTATAAAATGTGTATGAATTGTTGCAATTAATACGGATTAGGAAAGAGTATGGATAAGGATGGGTAGTGTATTTGTTTGTATAAGTTTGTTTGTCAAATGTGTATGTAAAGTATGTATCATGTATCAAAGTCTTGTATGTATGTGTATAAGTCTCATGTACTAAACTCGGGAAGATTCAAATAATACCTAACTA
Source organism: Smallanthus sonchifolius (assembly GCA_023525975.1). Lineage (NCBI taxonomy): Eukaryota > Viridiplantae > Streptophyta > Magnoliopsida > Asterales > Asteraceae > Smallanthus > Smallanthus sonchifolius. Next base: position 29,295,380 of record CM042039.1, on the reverse strand, counting down.
CAAATAATTCACATAGCAATTAATCATTTAGCATATAACACATAAAAGGGAGTCCTAGGGTTATAGTCTAGGTCATTGTGTCTAATAACCTAATTCCCTATAATCATGGCTCTGATACCAATCTGTCACACCCCGACCGATGGCGGAATCATCGAGGCGGACAATGAAATGATTGTTCATAAGCACATGATCTACTAAGGTTGCATAATTCATTAATAAGATTTAAATACCAAATATCCAAATACAATTCAAGTTACAACACCCTATTCTAGAATATTACACATAATTATTTTACTAGGTCCAAAAGCCTTATGTGTAGCACCTTCAACACAAAGTCACACAATCACATATCTTCACCTGAAACGTAATCCAAAACAAGTGTCAACTACGAGAGTTGGTGAGTTTACATATGTTTGAATAAAAGTTTAATTAAAAACGTTTTATACAATTCTTGGTTTGACATGGCAAGATACGGCATAATGTGGAGAATTCACTATGTGTATACCAATTGTAAGCATGTAAGTATAAGCATACAAGTTTAACGTGATAGGCATGGAATCAAGACTATGTGGGTCACACACAGTTTAAAACCACCCTAAAAGTATCCAAAGCATGCAAGTATGTATAAGCACAAAGGTTTAACGTGAAAGGCATGGAATCAAGACTATGTGGGTCATACACAGTTTAAAACCACCCTAAAAGTATCCATAGCATAACAAGTGACCATGCACAAAAGCACAATAATCTACGCATGTAAACACAAGTTGAATTGTATGTAAGTATGCACAGATTACGTCTCACCCCAAAATGTATAAAAATGTAAATAGGGGGTATGTAACTCACCTTGCGGCAAGGGTTTTACTTCACGTGCGTTGGTGATATTTGTATTGTTGTTATACACGATGAAATCCTATGTAAACGAATATGTATCAAATATATATTCGCGCACGCGTATATTTGTTTAAATACATGTGGATTTGTAAATGCAATAGCTTTTGTGAAAAATTATATGTTTTAAAATCATTTACAAATTAATTTTTGGAAGACTTTGTATTTTTATAAAATTCCAAATTAAATATTTAAACTTCTCAAAAAAAAAATACATATATTTTTAATAACACTTGCATTTTATAAATCCTAAATTACCTATTTTAAATTTCGTGAAAACATTATATTTTAAATAATGCATATTTTTATTTATTTATAAAAATGTTATTTTATTATTTTCCGAGGGCTTAAATAATTAAATAACTTAGGAAAAATGTCGGTTTTATTATTTTATAAAATCTAACGGGTTTGAATATGTTCAAAAGTTGGGTTAAAAATAAACGGGTCGAGTTAATGGGCTCGAAATAATTTTTAGTGAGTTAAAATATTTAGAAATAATTAAGTGGATTTAAAAAAAATTAATTTAAATAAGTAATAATAAGTGGGTTTTAAATTAATTATTTTAATATATATATAATAGATAAAATAAGATTAAATAGTCAAATGGGTCGGACCGGGTCGGCCCAGACCCGAATCCGGGTTCAGAAAAGGGAAACGGGTCCAGAGGGCTTAAACTGAGAAAACGGGGGGTGGGCCGGAGGCCACAAGTCTCGAACCCGGGACACTTCATTCACCGCACAAGACACTGACCAGCCGGGCTATAGCCCATCGCTGGTCAGGTATACGTTAATTAAATTATAACTAATTAGAGTATTGTCCACTGGTTCTCGGCAACGACCAGGACTCGTGTCCGGGCAACCTTGTTTGGCCGGGAATCAGTGGACTACGGTCAAGATGACGATTGGAATTGTTAGCACTAAGATAAACGAAGGTTAAGGAACGAAATGTGGTGATAATACCTGAACCGAAGGGGTCTGCGAAGTCGAGAACGAAGCCGAGAGTACCCAGAACTGGAACCAGACCTTGGGGTCGAATTGGAACTCCAATTTAGAGGTGGGGCTTCGGAATGAGGGTACGAGTCTGAGGGTGTTGCCGATTTAGAGAGAGAGGGCGATATGAGGGAGAATCGAGCTCGAGAAGGACCGGGTATGGTCATTTATACCCGAAGGAAATCCGTATGATGGAACCAGAAATTGTCTCCGCAATTGGGTTCGGACAGGTCATACGAAAGTATTGAGACCGCTTTTAGTCGTGGAGGTACTATGTGTCGGTCGAATTTCATGGGTTGACTTCGGAGTTTCGATTGAACATAGTTTCGACATTTCTATGATCAATCGAAACTAGTAGTTTCGATTGAACATAGTTTCGATACTTTACACTACCAAAAATAGTTTCGATCAAATCAGAAATTTCAAGTAAATCTGAACCTACATTTTACTCAAATAATTTTAAAATATATTTTAACTGAAACTTTGAAATGTCACATCCTGCGTCGGCACAACCCAACACAATTCATCTTTCTGCTACAATTGGTGCACCCAAAATCCTTTGTTGCAACTGCCCTCTTTCGCACACTTCTTCAAGCTCGTTACTTTATAACACGGCCACTAACCATGGCGTTCAAAGTCTTCTCCACTTTCCGTTCTCATCTTTGGGACTTATAGGTCTCGCCTACACATCCATTCGTTAATTACCCGCTTACTCATCCTGTCTTCCTAATCCGCTCACCACACACCGGACGTCACTCCTTTCCATAACCCTGATGATCTCATCATTCCGATGGTCATCCCTAAGTAAGGTTCTTGCTTTTCCTAATTGGGATCATTCATTATCCTTCTTATCTCGCACTCTAATAGCCATCCAGCGATGACTCCTCGAAATTCAGGCACCACTGCCTTGTTCATTAAGGTACTTCCCTTGTCCTCCTTTAATAATCTCTACAAACTTGCATACAGCTCTTCTCGTATCAACAGTCACCACGTGTCTCTCCCAGGACACTCCCTTACATCATTATCATGCGTTCAACAAACTTAATCAACAAGCACATATTACTCAAACTAAGTCATTATCATCGGCTACCGATGTTTTCTCCAAAATCTTCTCGCATCTCAAGCGTCTATCAAACACATTAGCCTCAACCAAGGTTCCACCGTAGATCGTCTGTAAACAAGTCATACGTCTACCAACGTCGGTATTTCCTACCCAGTTTCTTACATGCACTCCTGCACTTATCCTCCCTTTGCCCCACTTTCCTCGTCGTTGTTCTATCATTACCACATGACCACCGACCACGCCTCATTTATCAAGTGTGAGCATGCAGTTCGTCTTGTCACCAGCCTCAGCCACACCTTGTCTCGTCTAGAGAAAAAATTCATGCCCCTCTTGTATCCTTCATTGACAAAACTCTTAGTATGGACATATTCCATGGAGTCCCTATTGAACATTTAAAAACACACATCGTATGTAGAACTCATTAACTACACCTGCACCTTACAGATGACGCTAACACAACATTTCTCACGTGCAATCATAACCCTCTAGACTTTAAGCCCGATTCTCCCAGTCCAACCCTTAACACGTCGCACATTAATATCTCGTCTCTATAACTCACACATTTCTTTGAACACGCCATAACACTACGACTCTTAATTAAGCAAATTATACTCAAAGCATATCAGTTTATAACCCGTGAACCTTAACACGATTAATTATATTAATACCACGTGAATGTGTGTACGATAGCCCCAAAACAGTAAAACGTTTAAAAGAAGAGGGATTAGAAACTCACCGGTTGCGAAGCTTTCCTTCCGAAGTCGCATACCCGTAAACTCGTAGTCCAACGTGAACCTGTCATCAAATGAACTACCCAAATCAATCCTATTACCGTAATAACATTAACGCATCTATTCTGGACCAGCAGCTACAAGCTCGGTCTAAGTCGTCCCAAATCATACAAGCTCGGTCTAAGCACACAACACAAATATGAACATTTAAAAACACACATCGTATGTAGGACTCATTACTTACACCTGCACCTTACACATGACGCTAACACAACATTTCTCACGTGTAATCATAACCCTTTAGACTTTAAGCTCGATTCTCCCGTTCCAACCCTTAACACGTCGCACATTAATTTCTCGTCTCTATAACTCACACATTTCTATGAACACGCCATAACCCTACGACTCTCAATTAAGCAAATTATACTCAAAGCATATCGGTTTATAACCCGTGACCCTTAACACGATTAATTATATTAATACCACGTGAATGTGTGTACGATAGCCCCAAAATAGTAAAACGTTTAAAAGAAGAGGGATTAGAAACCCACCGGTTGCGAAGCTTTCCTTTCGAAGTCGCAAACCCGTAAACTTGTAGTCCAACGCGAACCTGTCGTCAAATGAACTACCCAAATCAATCCTATTACCGTAATAACACTAACGCATCTATTCTGGACCAGCGGCTACAAGCTTGGTCTAAGTCGTCCCAAATCGTACAACTGACGCGCTCACTCGCATACGAAAACCCTTAAATTAACGTTCCCGACATTTTTAGCATATCTCAAAATACTCCCCAACCATGAATATAAAGTCTTATGGGGTCATACTTTGCATACAAGCCGATCTAGGCGGTTTCGTACGAAACTGCTAAGCACCCAGCGAGAGGAAATCTTGTTTTACTCATATCTCGACCATACGAGCTCCGTTTCGAGCGATCCATCTATCCACGCGTTCGTCTCGATACACCTGACCTCAGAAAATTATTGCTGTCAGCCACCACCGCCACCGCTGCTACCAGAACGCATACTCATCTTTTAGCACGTTCGGTTTTGCGCCTCAATATACGAGTATCTTAAAACTGACCCAAATAGACTCCGTTTTAGGCAAATAATATGTCTACGCGTTCGTATCACCGAAAACTTTCAGACGAACCAGTCGCCGTCGCCTGAAACCGCCGCCTCCATAGCCGGAAAACCGAACAGTAGCTGGAACTTGACTTTTTCGCGCGTATGTCTTCGCAATGCTCGTATCCCTATCAAACGAACTGAATTGGACAAATAATATATCCACGCGACCGTGTCGCCAAAATCTTCCACCTCAACCATCACCGCCGCCTACCGCCACCGGCGCCGCTGCCAGAAATTAGTGGCCGGATTTCTCGCCGGAGTTCCTATTCTCGCACGATTTCTTCACTAATCGTCTCGGGTAATTTTCTAGCGATTTTAACCCAGAAACAAACCAACCTTAATTGCGAAACCCTCTACAAATGAATAAAAGTATGAAAAGAAGATTACCTTAAATGCAAGTGCGTTCTTTTCTCGCTTGACGCTGCCGCACGCACACCCTTCTCCGGTGGTCTTTGTCTCTTGGCTTTTTCCTTCTGCCGTAAACACTCCTAGGCCGATAATGGTCTAAGGTTTCTTTATAAGTGGTATTTAAATCCATGAGGGTTTACATTCCCGACCCCAGGTTTCTATTTCTCGCATTACTAATCCCTGACGTTCGCTTAGAGAGTAATCGAGTCCTTTAATTTCTCTAGTCAGGATTTTACGATAAATTCTTAACAATCCATACTACATGAAAGAGTTTCAGTTCACTTACTAACCCGACCTGCTATTCCACAAAATTCCGGGATGTTACACTTTTTGTCTCAAGCAAAAGCAACAAAACCACCATCAAAAGATCGAAAATTATCCAGAATCTCTATGTCCTGTCATATGCCTTGAGTAACCGCTATCAACATTTCAAGCATTATTAATAGCCCCCCAGTTAAACTCTACACACTCAAGACAAAATTAATGCGAAACAGGTACCCAGATCATCTTTGACCCGGGCTGACTTTGACTTTTTACAGTCTTAGTCACAACGACTTGTTCCTTCTGGTTTACATCATTCTTTGTTCCAAACATATGTGAAGATTGTTCATTTTTTATTTTCCAAAAACAACCAACATTTTCCCCATATTTTTATTGAATTTTCTTTAGCAAAATAGATTAGTTGGTTATTTTTCTTCATATATCTTGAACTGTTTTGGACCTTTTTGTCCACAAATTTTGGTAACACATAATCACGACAAACATTTGAATACAAATTATAACAATCTCTAGAAAGCAAATAAGCACGACTGTAACGTTGTTTGACTACGGAATCAGACACGCTGTCGTTCTCAGACGCTTTATAGAAGTGCTTTGTGATTTTGCTTTTCACTCTCTCTTTGTTCCTTTTGAACTTTGACTCACTTGAGTTATGTTTGCAATTTATCGCAAAATATCCAACTTGACCACAAACATAGAAATTGTAGCTTTTAGCCTTTAACTTTGACCTTGACTTTGAGCACTCGCCTACTTTAAACACAGACTTTTCTTTGTCATTCTTTGACACAGAAACACTTTTTCTTAAGTGTCCTTTGCTATGAGCAGGCTTATCTTTGACATCAACTGATTTGCCTTTGACACAAATTGACTCTCTTTGGACCTTTCTTGGTGAACTGATTTTAACTTTGACAAACTTCTTACTCTCTTGCTCACCGGTAAGTATATGATTCTCCGGTGCTATGAAATCATTTTTATTAGGTCTATCACTTGACAAATCATACTCCTGAATTAATGGATTCCCATACTCATCTAGAACGACATCACCTACTAGACTTGAGACTTTGTGAAGCGGTACATAGTCTCTAGCTGTGTGTACCTCTTTATCAAAGAAAGTAGACGTTGTTGACACCACAGACAAACAATCAGAATCATCACAAACATTTCGTTGCATTTTCCACTTTGCAACAATTACCCGTTCTTTGATTAAATGTGTTTCTGATGCAATGAGTTTTTCTGAAAGATCTTTTATCGAAAAATCCTTTTTATCAAGATATTCTTTAAAAGTGACATTATCTTTCAAAAGAGCTTTAATTTTTCTGGTGTATGTAACTTCATTTTGTTTTAACTCTTTATTCACCCTTTTTAGTTTATCATTCTCAGCAATTAGGAAAGTATTTGCTGCATGATAATTTTGCATTTTATCAACACAATCAGAGGCACAAATATAAAACTCATTTTCTGAATATACCTCATTCTTAGAAGAAATCTCATCAGAATCAACAACAGCTTTACCTTTTCCTTTGTCATCAGTTTTGAGTGCACAATCACTGGCAACTTGAGCTGTTTTCTTTGAGACTTCTATTTCAACCATCAGGGCTTCATCAAACTTACCCTCAACATCTTCAATTTCATCGTCCCACTCATAATTACTTAGTTGCTTTGAGATAAGAGCAGTTGGAGCTTTCTTTGACTTTTCGTCCTCCTCAATCATCTCTACAAGATTCAGACCATTACCTTCAACTTTCTTTTTCTTGTCCCTTGGAAATTCACGAGCAAAGTGTCCAAGCTATTGACATTTATAACATCTGAACTTTGAATTGTCAAAACCAACATTCTTTCCGAACTGAAGCTTGTCTTTTTCGACCTTTTGAAGATACTTCTTGGCCCTCACAGCAATCATGGCCATCTGCCACTGTAAATCCATGTAATCAAGATAATCGAGATTTATTTGTACAAGGTCCTCCACATCATGCACAATAGGTTGAAGCTTGCAAGTTACCAAGGCATCATAACTATTCATAAAAGCTCCAAACAAAATAATTTGATTCTCAGGGATCTGACCAGTTGTCTTAACCTTTTCTCCAGATGAATGTTCACAGCAATCCTTACTCTTCTCAGACTTAGAACCACTGCTTCCATCACTATTTCTAGAAAACAAAGCTGCATTGGTTGAACCCGAAACTTTTTACTTGTCTTGATTATTCAACTCTCGTTTCTTTACATCCAATTCATATGATTCAAGCAAGCAAGTTATATCATCAAGTGACTTGTTCTTCAGGTCTGGAGTGGTATTTTTGATCAACATACATGGTATGCTCTAGCAATGATGTAGAGAATCCAGTAACTTCTTTCCCAAATCATATTCTTCAAACTTGAAACCCATCTTTCTTAGTCTGTTAATCATAGTAGTGAATCTTGTAACTTGTTCACTAAGGGTCTCACTCTTTTTGTAACTGCACATATTATATTGCTTCAACAAAAGATTGGTTTTGCTTCTTGAAGTGCTGCATTTCCTTCAAATCTCAAACATAAAGCATTCCACAATCCCTAAGTTGTCTCGTGCTGCTCAAAGTTGAGATACAGTTCAGTCAGAAGTGCTAATATGGTTGATCCCAAAGCTCAGTTATCTCTTTCAATCAGCTTATTGCCTTCCTCATAATACAAATCAGGATCTCCAATAGGAACCAACCCATCAGCATTTGCAGTTTTCGGTATATGAGTACCTTTTACAATTAACTCCCATATAGTATGCTCAGTGAACTTGAAATATGCATTCATCATAATTTTCCAGTTGGAAAACTCGGATATTGACTTCAGCATCGGTAGGGACTTTCCGACAACTCTCTCAGTATCGTAAACCTTACCAGCCATCCAAAACTTGCACTTCGTGATACTTGATCATTTTGTTTTAACTCTTTATTCACCCTTTTTAGTTTATCATTCTCGGCAATTAGGAAAGTATTTGCTGCATGATAATTCTGCATTTTATCAACACAATCAGAGGCACAAATATAAAACTCATTTTCAGAATATACCTCATTTTCAGAAGAAATCTCATCAGAATCAACAACAACTTTGCCTTTTCCTTTGTCATCAGTTTTGAGTGCACAATCACTGGCAACTTCAGCTGTTTTCTTTGAGACTTCTATTTTAGTCGTCAGGGCTTCATCAAACTTACCCTCAGCATCTTCAATTTCATCGTCCCACTAATAATTACTTAGTTGCTTTGAGATAAGAGCAGTTGGAGCTTTCTTTGACTTTTCGTCCTCCTCAATCATCTCTACAAGATTCAGACCATTACCTTCAACTTACTATTTCTAGTCCTTTGGACATTCTCGAGCAAAATGTCCAAGCTGTTGACAATTATAACATCTGAGCTTTGATTTGTCAAAACCAACTTTCTTTCCGAACTGAAGCTTGTCTTTTTTGACCTTTTGAAGATACTTCTTGGCCCTCACAGCAATCATGGCCATCTACGACTGTAAATCCATGTACTCAAGATAATCGGGATTTATTTGTACAAGGTCCTCTACGTCATGCACAACAGGTTGAAGCTTGCCAGTTACCAAGGCATCATAACTACTCATATAAGCTCCAAACAAAGCAATTTGATTCTCAGGGATCTGACCCGTTGTCTTAACCTTTTCTCTAGATGAATGCTCACAGCAACCCTTACTCTTCTCAGACTTAGAACCACTGCTTCCATCACTATTTCTTGAAAACAATGCTGCATTGGTTTAACCCGAAACTTTTGACTTGTCTTGATTATTCAACTCTCGTTTCTTTACATCCAATTCATATTATTCATGCAAGCAAACTATATCATCAAGTGACTTGTGTCTTCAGGTCTAGAGTGGTATTTTTGATCAACATACATGGTATGCTCTAGCAATCATGTAGAGAATTCAGCAACTTCTTTCCCAAATCATATTCTTCAAACTTGAAACCCATCTTTCTTAGTCTGTTAATCATAGTAGTGAATCTTTTAACTTGTTCATTAAGGGTCTCACTTTTTTTGTAACTGAACATATTATATTGCTTCAACAAAAGATTAGTTTTGATTTCTGGACGTGCTGCATTTCCTTCAAATCTGAAACATAAAACATTCCACAATCCCTAAGTTGTCTCGTGCTGCTCAAAGTAGAGATACAGTTCAGTCGGAAGTGCTAAGATGGTTGATCCCAAAGCTCAGTTATCTCTCTCAATCAGCTTCTTGTCTTCCTCAGAATACAAATTAGTATCTTTAATAGGAACTAACCCATCAACATTTACAGTTTTTGATATATGAGGACCTTTTACAATTGACTCCCATACAGTATGCTCAGTGAACTTGAAATATGCTTTCATCTTAATTTTCCAGTTGGAAAACTCGGATATTGACTTTAGCATCGGTAGCAACTTTCCCACAACTCTCTCGGTATCGTAAACCTTACCATCCATCCTAAACTTGCACTTCGTGATACTTGATCAAAATCTGAAAAACCTCTAACTCTTGACTTTTCGGTCGAAAACCTTTTTCGGACAAGTCTTTTCGGTCGAAAAGTCTAGATTTTGATCCTCTGAGATTTTTTACAACACTTTTCGATCGAAAACTGCAAACTTTTCGGTTGAAAAGAGATAATGACTCCTTCAAGTATACTTTTCGGTCAATTCTTCTGAAGAACACTTCAATCGACCAAAAACTCTCTGTAACAATCCAACTCCAAAATCAAGCCTCTAAACCAATTGTAGACTTCATCTCCATCACTTTGAGCCTAGAAAATACAACAATGACACTAAAAAACTCATTGATTCGATCGAATTTGAGAAAAACTTCTTGAATACCAAGAGCTTTAAGCAACTGCTCTGATACCACTTGTGATCCCTTCTGATCTGATGATATCCAAGTCTATAATCCTCAATCAGTGTCTGGAAAGGCGAAATCAATACAAAATATAACTAACACCGAGAAGATCGAATCAAACACGAACTAGAATGAGAAATCACAAACATGAAATGCACAATCAAACTAATGATTTCCATTGATACTCTCTTTGTAATTACAGGATGATTCAACAAACTACAAGCTTTGATTTCACTAAGACAAATTCTGATCAAAACAACACAAATGTGAAATCTACTAACAAAATACAAAAGACAAACATATATATACTGTAAGGATTTTGACCGAATACTCTGATTGTTTTCAGGCGAAAACACTAACACTTTTCGATCAAAAACATAGTTTTCGACCGAAAACCCTAGAGTTATACAATTTAGCCTATAATTGATTTATATGGACTACTAGGTTCCAACACTGTGTTGAAAGCAGCTTCAAAGGCTGGAGCCTAAAAAATCTCTCCATCCTCAAGCTCATACACTCCTTCACCGTCACCCTTGGGAAACTCCACCACCACATCCTCATCATCCACATCCCACTCATCATCGGACTCGATCTCTCTTTCTTCTAGATTACTGAGAGGATCGATCTGTGCTTCTTTGGAATAGTCTGGCTCAATCATTAAGATGACCTCATCAGATAGGTCGTAAAGAACATCAGCTGCGGACTTTCCTTTGTCACTCCCACCAGCACCAGAAGTATCACCGCCACCGCTGTGCTGAATAGACTCCCCCTCAGCCATAGACATAGCAGAAAATGGAACAATAGCTAAAGCTTTTTGCTCACTTCCACTAGGACCGGCTTCAAGATCCTTGTCCTTGGCCATCATCCTTAGTCAGGTAGACTGGATGACAAGCCTCATCACTGCTAGGATTTGATGGCTTCTCCTTCTCTTTATATCTTTCCCTCTGAGCAGCAAGCTTCTCAGTCATTTCACAAACTAACTTGACCATCTTATCATGTTCTTTACGTTGTATTTCAAACCTCAGCTCCAAAGAAGATCTGTGTCCCAGAATCAGATCTTTAGTCCTGATCATAAGTTTATTCTGAGCCAACAAGTTCTTCAGTCTCTCTTCGGTCCTGATCCTCTGGCTTTTTAGAACTATTACTTCTTACACTAAGGAATTTATTTGAGCCTGTTGTGTCTCAGATTCTTCCCTTTACTTTCGAACGGTTTCAAGTAGGCCAGCTACCTAAGACTCCATAGTAGCAATCCTGGCATTACGAGGATCAGGATCCCTGGATGAAGAGGCTTCGGCTGTACGGGTGGGGAAAGAGAATAACTCATCTAAATCAAACCCTTGAGTAAAGTCACCAAATGCATAGGGTGGACTGATGGGTTGAAGGGTGGTTGTGGGAATGGTGCTTTGGATAGTGGATGGAATTGTGGTGGTTTCAATTGTTATTGGGGTGATAGTGATCGATTCCATCTGAATTGGAGTTGTCACCATCACTTGATGGACTGGTTGAATAGGAAGGGATACTATCTCGGGCACCTCCTCCGAGACAGCAGTTCTTGGCTGCCTCCTCCTTCGCTGATACAGCTGGGTTGAAGTAGAAGTTGAGGTTGAAGCTATGCTCGTAGCAGCAACGGTTGCATAGTGTTGAGCACGAGCCTTAGCCTCTCTCATTACAGTTTCAAACGGCCTGTCCTCCTTCTACTTCACTCTTCTTTCTTTTCTCTGTCTTTGTACCTTAGTCTCAGTATCAGATTGTCTTTGTGTTTTCAAGGATGGCTCGGGAAGGAAAACCTCCGCCATTCTCAGTGGGTGTGATTGGTCAGGTGCATCATTCGAATCAGATGAATCAGATTCAGTTGCTTTAGAATCTGACTTTTCAGCACCCTCTCCTCCTTTTTCATCATCAACATCACTAGATTCATTATCAGAACAACTTCCTTCTTACTCTTCCTCTTCTAACTACTCATCAACGTGTTCATCAGAATGTTCTCTTAGCTCAGGCTCTGAATTAGAACTTTACCATCTGAAGTCAGGAGGCGCCACATATGCTTCATTAATTAGGTGGCCATAGAGAGGAGTGTGCTCAAGGGTAGGTTCTACACTGCATGGCGTTAGAAATTGTGCAAACACTCTCTTGTCCACCCGTTTAACTTGTACACGTTCTCCAATCTGAGGTAGATTGGGCAAAGTATCATTGATAAAAAATTGAACAAATCTTGGGTACAATAGGAATCTAAATCTCTCGGCTGCATTTATCTGATAGGTTAAAGACTTGAAGATATACTTGGAAAAGTTGTAGCCCTTATTCAGAGACAGTCCAACCATTGCAGCCGCCAAGTCATAACCCATAGCATCCTTGCCCGCCTTCCTAGCTGATAGGCACATGATCATGACGTGTGGAAAGTAACGTCACTGATCAAGTACCCACATATTCTTATAAGAGGCATAGTCCATGCTACCCCAATAACCCATCCTTTGTCTCCTGCAGCCATCCACCATATAGTCTGGGTAAGTGACCGGGTCAGTAGCCAGATCCCCAAATTGTAAAACTCTCTTGATGGTGTGTTCTGAAATTGCAATATCATGACCTGCTACAGTAGCCCTAATGACATTTGGGGTTATTGTACAATCATGATCAGTTGTGTTCTAGAACTGCTACATGTTTGGTCTTGAGACAATAGGATTAGCAGATATAGCATAGCTGATCTTGGATCGATTCAGAAAATCAATAATCTGTCGATAATCAGTGCAGCAACCTTCCACTCTTGGTGTGTTAAATCTAACATTTTGAATTCACTAGTAAATGCACGAGCCATCACTGCAAAAACATAAGATAAACAACATAAGAACAAATAGAATCATTGGAATGGAATAAACATGACATGGTATGGCAGTTGCCCTTCCTGCGTACTTAACAAGTACGCAGGGTTTAGTTCTTGCGTACTTAGTAAGTACACATAGTTTAATGCTTGCGTACTTACTAAGTGGGCAGGCACTAACACTTCGATTTGGCCATAGATTATGGTCACCGCAAGGTCAAAAATCACATATAGGACCTATGGGACCAACATCGACACCAAAATCATGCTAACCCTCGGTCATATTGACCTATCCTTGGTTCTACGGTAATACACGACCACTCAAGGGGCCAAAATCAAAATCAAACAATGTACAAACCGTATGAACTCAGATCTGGTAAAAACGCTAAAAACTCAAAACTGGAACACAAATCAACGAACACCGAGGCTCTGATACCACGTGTCATATATTGTTTAAATGTTCAAACCTGAAAATGTAGGCTACGAGTATCCGGGATACTTATTTAATAGGGAATGAATGCTGAATTAATGGGAACAAGTGGGTTGTCATCGGCTAAAGGTCTCATTTTATTTGTGAAGATGTTGCTGCTTTGGGTCTTTTGGAAAAAGAATCATATTGTTTAGGTATTCAAACCTGAAATTCTGGGTTACGAGTATCCGGGATACTTCTTTAATAGGGAATGAATACTGTAATAACTTGAACCCAAGAATTTGCTGTTTTGGATCTTTGCAAAGGAATAAAAGAATAAAATCCTGGAATTAACTAGTTGTGCTTTTTGAGGATTTGAGCGAAGCGATAATGAAGTTGGTCATAGTTTATAGAGAAATGAAGGGGATAAGTATTCATGAACAATAAAGAGGTGGTGGATAAGCCGTTGGTAATTCCTATATATAAATCTCTTTAATATGACATGGATCTCAACTATGATTTCTCGTGTAAACTATTTTTATCATGCTCATTGGTCAAGCATGTGTTCAAGATTTGATGTGATTCAATTATGAAGGTATTTCTCATTTGGGATCTGGGCGGAATGCCAGATAGACAACCTAGTTATGGAACTTCACCGTGGTGAACGTATACAGATTAGGAGGTTTGAACCAGGAATGAAGATCTAATTGAAGAATGTTGGACTTTGGATACAGGATGATCAATGCCGAGCATGATTTTGTGTTAGATTCTATCAAGTGTTTTCAAGATGAAGTTGGATACCCGTAAAATTATTAGTCAAAGTTGGAACCTTTATCATTTTCCGATGGGATAGGAAACATTCCCTTGTTTCTGGTCTAGTCAGAAGGAGCTTAAATTTAAATGGGAAATTGGAAGTGAACATCTTCGGGAATCTATTTGACTTGTGAAGATACATGATAGAGTTGGACACACCTAGATTGAAGACTTAAGTTTATCTTACTAGAATTCCTATAGGAGCTGACTAGTTTGATGCATGTTGTTGGAAATTTAAACTCTCTATCATATGCCAGCTGATTTGGAGGAATTCTAAGTCAGGGTGGAGCAAGCTACTAATGAGAGGTTGAACTACAATGAGGTGTGTTGGGTTAGTTGGTTCTCATTGAAGCACCTGGTCTACAATGAAAGCTACAGTTAAGAGGGAGTCGTGTTTGTCATCACTCAGCAACTGAAGACTAAAGTTTGAATATTTGCAGATCTCAATTGGAATGCCAGAAGATCAAGTCTCGCCAGAAGAAACTTGATGTCATTAGTTTAGAGGGAGTCTGTTAGGACATTCTTTGTAAACTGATGTTTATCAGTGTTAGAGATAGATAGAATTTGATGATATAGTTAAGAGGGAGTTTGTAGAAGCATGTTTTAGTAACTATAGATAAAATTCTGTGTATTGGTGTACGTGGCTAGTACGAAGGAGGGTGTTCCTGAGTACTTAGGCTACACACCATATTGGTCCCGCATACTTAGTAAGTACGCAAGGCTTTTGCCTTGTGTACTTGTCAAGTACGCAAGACCAATGCCCTGCGTACTTACTAAGTATGCAGGAAGTGTTCCTTCCCCTATAAATAGAAGAATTGTCTTCTTTTGTAGGTGGAACTCTGGAACTAGGTTGAGAGGTGTCCGGGTCGAATAAGCTCTCCTTCCCCTGGACCGTGAGCGTAGATGAGAGATGTGCAATACTGGATGATTTCTTTGTTATGGATCACGTATCGTTTGATTCTGTTGTTTTTTATCTTTGCTTTTTCTCATTCTGTTCTTCACTGTTCCCACACGAATCACGGATAGATCTTTGTTATTTCCGATGTGCAACGAGGCTCCCGAGGACCTACAAAAGGACAAATTTGTGCTAGAGCTTTGATTAACGATTTTAAACAAGTTATGGGTCTTAATTTGGTTCAAGAACATCCATAATCGGTTAAAAATTTATCAACAAAACCCTAGGTTCTTAAGTTCATGAAAATCGGTTGAAAATAAGTGATTTAACGGATGAAATGGTCCACGATTCTCACCAAATGTTAGTTAGATGATTATGAAACAATGATCGGGATGAAAAATCTCTTAGGAACACACAAATTTTTGAGTAATTTTTTAGCAGAGGTATATAATAGTGTTGAGCCCTTTAAACAAGGATGAAGTGATGAAATATTTCTAACACTTGTATATATACCCCAAACACATAGTTCGTGCGTACTTGTCATGTGCGCAAGACTTAACTCCTGCGTACTTACTAAGTACGCATGACTTAAGTCTTGCGTACATGATAAGTACGCAGGGTTTAACTCTTGCGCACTTAACAAGTTCGCAGAGACCCTTGTGTACTCAAACTATCAACTCAAATTATGAAGATTGTCAAGTCAAATAGCAAACCAGATATGAACATTCAATCAAGAGGTTTCAAAAACATTTCAAGAAAGTTAAACACAAATATTTTTGGCTTTTCTTAACTTTTGGTAAACTATACTGAAAATCTTTTTTGTCATTTTTGATAATAATAGAACTGTACACAAACGAAAAATCTTTTTGGTCTTTTCTGAATAAAGATAATATGCACAAGATATAGATCCAGATATACAGGAATATACACACAAACTATTTTTGGTCAAAGTCATGAACAGATGATCATATCAGGCTATTATAAGCAAAAATGATACACAATAAACATAAAAAAATATAGGATCATGTCATGGATTACTACTTATTCATACGTAATATGCAATATAAGCAAGTTAATTTAAGTTGGAAATATTATAAGATTTAAAACTATAATCATCTTTGTATCATGTTCTTGTGTGTTAAGGTATTAATTATAGATATACAACGTGTACCCCACAATTATGCTACTGAAATTTAAATTTGCACCATCTCAAGGCATCTAAGATTTTTCCATTGATTTTCAAAATTACGAGAATGAAGTTACACTATTTAGCACAGAAAAATCAAGCATAATCCATAAGGATTATCAGGAATCATAAGATTTAGAATCGAGTGATTCATTTGTCTTGGTTTGATAGGATTTCTTCGATGAATACCAGTATGATGATTCAGGATAATAAGTATGGTGTCTGAGGATTTAGGTGAGGGGATCCAACTGTTATCTGGATTTGTCTTTAATGAATCAGATGTGATCCAAGGGGTAGTATATGCTCAACGGTTGATGTTAAGACATATCTTGGCCCAACTTCCCATTACATAATTGTAAGTATGGGTAGCGAAGTGAACCGAACAATTGTGCTAAAGACATAACCCGAAACTAGTCTCATAAGAAAATACTTGCCAAAATCTTACATCCTTTATCTGATAATGATCTTTTTGCATTCTTTTACACACACACACACACTTGCAAACATGGGTTCAAATCACTGTTGTAGTGTATTGATTTAGTTTCCACACTACTAATGATTCAAAGACGCTTATAGCCTACTGACAATTCAAATTACTTGAAAATATTCAAATTAATAACTGAAAAAACTTAGACAATCAAGTAAACAACTTAAAAAGAAATAAAGTTTAATTTTCATGAAAACATTTTGATTTGAAAAAGATTTATCACTCAGGATTGAACATTCCTATCATGTTGACAAGATGTTCAAAACGGGTATGATCAAACGCCTTAATGAAAAGGTCAGCAAAGTTGTCATCTGTGTGAAATTTTATAACTTCAACCAAGTGCTTTTCATCACAATTACGGATGAAATGGTGACGAATCTCAACGTGTTTAGTTTTGGAATGTTTCACCGGGTTGTTTGTGATAGACATGGTGGCATTGTTGTCAGTGAATAAAGGAGTTCCAGTGAAGTTCAAGCCATAATCTCTCAATTGTTGCTGGATCCACAATATCTGAGAACAACAGCTCATGGCAGCAATGTACTCTGCTTCACAAGTTGAGACAGAAACTGTTGAGTGCTTCTTATACTGAGAGGAGACTAGCCTGTCTCCTAAGAATTGACATCCACCTGAGGATGATTTCCTATCGAGGTTACAATCGCCATAATCAGAATCAGTACATGCTTTGAATTCAAATGACTGTTGTTTGCAGTACCAAATACCCTATCTTGGTTTCCCTTTCAAGTATCTGAAGATCCTCTTTACAGCTATCAGATTAGATTCCTTCGGTTGTCACTGAAACCTCGAGCACAAGCGGACGACAAACATTATCTCGGGCCTTGAAGTTATGAGATACATAAGAGATCCGATCATCCCATGGTACAATTTACAATATACATCCTTTCCATCTTTATCTGGTTGCAAACCATGATTGACTGGGATCAGTGTGTCATAAGTACTACATTCATTCATTTTGTATTTTGACAAAATGTCCTGTACATACTTAGTTTGATGTAGATAAATGCCATCCTCCCTTTGACTGACTTGCAGACCCAAGAAAAATGACGGTTCACCCATGTTGCTCATTTCAAACATGGACTTATCACCCTTTAGAATTCCCTACACATCTCTTCATTGGTAGACCCAAAGATAATGTCGTCGACATAAACTTGCACAAGTAGAATATCACCTCCTACTTTCCGTATGAAGAGAGTCGAGTCAATTTGTTCACGATCAAAACCATTAGACAATAGATGTTTTGATAATGTCTCATACCACGCCCTAGGTGCTTGATGAAGACCATAAAGTGCCTTATCCCCTGTACACTTTATTGATATTATGTGAATCTTCAAAACCTGGTGGTTTAGTGACATAGACCTCTTCATAAACTTTGCCATACAGGAAAGCACTTTTCACATCAAGTTGATAGACCTTGAAGCCAAAAAAGGAGGCATAAGCTAGAAATAGTCGAATGGCCTCAAGTCTAGCAACTGGGGAATACACCTCTTTGTAATCCAAGACCTCTTGCTGATAAAAACCCTGAACAACAAACCTTGCTTTGTTTTTCACCACAACATGTCGATCATCCATTTTGCATTTGAACACCCATCTGGTTCCAATAGGAAGCATACCTTTCGGAAGGTCAACTAAATTCCACACATGCAACTTTTGGAATTGAGACAGTTCTTCTTACATCGCCTCTATCCAGCAGTTGTCAGCGAGAGCCTCTTTCACATTCTTCGGCTCCAATTGGGATACAAATGCAGTGTGCAAACATGTTTCCATGATACATGTGTCAAGTATCTCAACATCCAAACTTGTGTTCTCGGTAATGGTTCTGTGATGAGTTTGAACATCGGCATCAAGATCACCAATGATGTTGTCAATTGGATGATTCTTATGCACTCTCGACTCTGGTACATTGGGTTCTTGGATATCTGAATCGAGGTTGGTGCTTAACTCCCCCATATCATGTGTACCAGAAGAAGATTCAATGTTGATAGGATCGACTGGGGCTTCTTTCCTACACGATAGGTAGGATCAACCAGAGCGTCATTTCCGTCGACATGAACAACATCTTCATTGTCACTTTCATGAGTTCCAAATGCAGATGCAGCATTGGAAGTAGGAGTTGGAATAGGTACAGTAGCTTTTGTTGAGAAAGTTGAGTTATCACCGCCACTATAGAACTCATACAGGTGTGCGGCATCTTTAGCAGATAAATGGGGAAGGTTAAAAGACCTGAAGAGGGCATCAGAATCGAATCCCCAAGCTGGACCTGTTGGTTCTGGTGGAATGCTATGTTTACTGCAGTCCACTTCGAACCATTCTTCGACTGAATGATTTCTTATATTGTACACTCTCTTGTATGGTGAATTGGCAACATATCCTAAGAAGATGCCTTCCACTGCTTTTGCATGAAATTTGGATTTGCGATCCTTGTACTATAACAATAAGGAACAGGGACTACCAAATGGGACTAGGTAGTCAAGATTGGTAGGTCGATTGTTAATCAACTCATAGCAAGTTTTGTTGTGTCTCTTAACCACTAAAACCCTGTTCAAAACGTGACAAGCTGTATTGACTGCTTCTGCCCAGAAAGTTACAAGAAGCTTTGCATCTGACAGCATTGTCCTTGCAGTTTCAATCAAAGTTCTGTTCTTCCTCTCTGCAACTCCATTCTGTTGTGGTGTATACGACGCACTGAATTCATGACGAATACCCTTCTTGAGACAGAAAAGCTCCATTATGTTGTTTTTGAACTCCGTGTCGTTGTCAATCCTTATTCTTCTAACCTTCATCTTGCATAAATATTGCAGGCTCAAGATCAGGTATTGAAGAATCTCAGCAGTCTCATCCTTTATACCTAAAAAATACACCCAAGAAAAACGTGAGAAATCATCAGTTACAACAAGACAGTATGACTTACCTCCAATACTCCTGATACTTATGGGTCCAAACAAGTCCATGTGAAGGAGCTCCAAAGAGGTATCAACAGAGTTTTGGATCTTGGGCTTGTGAGATTTCCGTTGTTGTTTGCCCTTTTTATAAGGCATACAGTCATCTGCAACGGCAAACCTCAGCTTAGGAATCCTAGTTACCAAACCGTTTCGGACAAGATGATTCATTTTATGATAAGAAATTTGTCCGAGTTCCCTATGCCACAAGATTGAGTCAAGTTCTATCGCTTTTGTAAGCAAACAAGTAGCAACTGATGAGGTGGTTGTTGCCACGCTCATATCAATCTGATAAGTGTCGTTTGTTCTTGGCGCTTTCATCAGAATCCAATCGGTAGGAACCTCAAATAACCGAGTACTGCTTGTCGTACATTTGAGACACACTCAACAGGTTATGTTTCAGCTACTCACAGTAGCTGACATTGTCGAAGCTAATACATCCATTTGTAACCACGCCTTGATAAGTGATACTGCCGCCTTTCTCTCCTGCGAAGGCTACATAGCCTCCTCTGAATGGTTTAACATCTTGAAACAGAACCATGTTGCCTGTCATGTGCCGGTAGCATCCACTATCTACAAACCAACGATTAGAGATAGTTCCCTTCGAAAGTCCCTGTACGAGTCACAAGAAATTAATTAGTTTTGGAGACCCAAACCATAGTGGTCTTGGGTCGTCCGTTTTTCTCAAAGTATACAACCTCAATTAATTCACAATCATGACTATAAAAAATGGGTGAATCCTTACAAGATTTGGGATCAGAAGATTAAGAACTTTTGGTTTTCTTGTTCCAGGACCTTTCCTTCTGTTTCTTTTGAACACTGGGCTTGCTTGTCTCAACCTTTGGTGAACTAGAGGAAGCTTCACCTCGTTGACAACCAGCTAGTTGCTATTCAAGTTTTCACCACAAGTTTCTCACCAGTTTGTGTACTACCAGAGGTAGATACACTGAGTTTAGCAGATTGCTTTTCCCTTTTTGGAATAGATGGTTCAGCCACATGTTTTGCTGGTGGCTTAACCATTGGTTTCACTGGTGGTTTCACCACATTTGATTTAGGGTTCTTGGGTTCCTTCACTGATGGTGTCTTAGGGAAAACAGCTTGTTACGGAATCAATGGTCGTTTCCCTTGGTTCTTATCAGGACATTTCACCAGAATGTGACCGACCATACCATAGTGAAAACAAGCCCTTCTTTCTTTGTAAACCCTCCTGTAAGGCTCTCTGGTTTTTGAAGTAGATGACTCAGCTTGATGAGTACTAGGAGTTGTTCGGTGAACATTACAAGCATCTTGTGCATGACCTGAATTTGATTGATTCTTTTGGGTGTAATATTTGTCAATGTTTGTCACACCCTAACTGACGGCGGAAACGTCGGGGCGGGAAGTGTAGACTGTTCATGAGCTCAAGGTTGACTAAATTGTAATATGTTAAATCCATTTACATCCAAACAATCATGAATCAAGTTCAAAGTACATAATGAAATACAATTTGTTTTTGAATTAAGATTAACTAGGTCCAAAGCCTATGTATAGAATGTCTTGATCTACTCATATGAAAACACCTGAAACATGAATAAAATAGGGTCAACTAAAAAGTTGGTGAGTATAACATAGGTTTGTATATAGATAGCATATAGTTTGTAAAACAAATCCTTACATAACATGATAAATAAGGCATTTATGGGGAGCAGCTATTGTGTAACCAAGTATAATCAAACCTTTGTAACTAGCATGCAAAATTGTGTTGTCGGTATCAATCACCCCAATCTGGGTGGGTTTGTCAGACTCAATAGATCTATCATTGAAAATCGTCGGCTTGAATAGTTAATGATTGTACATAAGTGTTCACAAAAGTTAGCACAACTAGAACTCGGGCATAAAGCTCAAATTTGCACACATGAATGTAAATAGGATTTGTACTTGTATTGTTTGTGTAAATGTAAACATGTAATTTGTATATAGTTCATGTTTCACCCCAAAAGTGTAAAAGAGTAAAAGGGGCTATTAAATACTCACTTAAAGCAAGCAAGGAGAAGGACGGAATGGTGTAGGAAGCTTAATCTCTTGAAATCACTCTTGAAACGCCTTGAAACTTCAAAGCTCTTAGCTAAAACTTTCCACTTTCTGCTCTAGGATTTTGAAATAATGCTAGTGTGTGTGGGAATCGTATATATGTAGAGAAAAGGAAAGATTTGGAGTGTTGAACTTAGCAAAATCATTGCATATCATAGAATATTTGATGGACTAGACTCTTGATTTGATTCTTGCTTGATTTTTGGTTTAATTAATATGGGTTTCATGACACAAAATGATGGAGTTTGATGGGTTTGGTGGTGAAGTGTGGGTGTGTATGTATGTATTGATTTATATAGAGAGAAGAGATGGAGATGGAGTGTTGGTTCCATCTTCATCATCACAAGGTATGGGAGGTTTGATGGATTTGACCCTTTCTTGTCTTGCACTTGAAAGGGTATGGTGTATTATGACACAAGGGATGGTGCCATGGAGAAGACAAGAAGGTGGGTCCCCCTTCTAGGGCCAATTCGACCGAGAATAGGGTATGGGTGGGGGGTTGGGTGTTGTCAAATCTGGTAGTTAGGATCCAATGGTTAGTTAGGTCGGTTCTAGTTAGGATATACCCGGTGGGTGATACCGTGATATAATACTCGGTGTAGGAATTTTTTTTTTTTTAGTGATTAAAACTTTATATCTATATACCTAGATGTATATATATAAAATTATTAGATGAAACGGGGTTTGAGTATAGATCTTAACAAGTCATCATCATTACTAATTGATGTTGGAGTAGAGTATAAGCAAGGATATAATGATGGTGATGTGATCTTTATGTTGCTTGCATCTTTGGTCATAATCTGAGTGTTATGTAAGCAAAGCAATCATGATGACGATGTGATCTTTATGTTGATTTCATCTTTGATCATAATCATGATGATTATGACGCTTGAGTGTTGTGTAAGCAAAGCAATCATGATGATGTGATCTTTAGATGTGGTATAATACCTGAGATTTTTTACCCGCTTTAATATCTTTATTTATTAAAACGTCTCACTAGACTTTTACTGTCAAGTTCTTGTTAATCACCAACGACCGTACTTTGCGGGTTATCACTGCTTATTTTCCTAGTAATTCTTAAAAATTACTATTTTGATATAATTTCCTTTGTTAGATTCCTTGAATTTACTTAGTCAAAATAAAACTTCAGGAAATATATGTTATGAACGTGCATTTATGTTAGATGGATATTGACCTGAAATACTGGGTGTCGCAGTATATAACCGAGTAAAACTTGAGTATTTGTATTGAATCATTGTATTTAATTTTATATACGAATAGAACAAATCAGTGCACTAGAATTAGGTTTGAAAAGCGCTATATTGAATCGAAATACGGATACTAAAAATTAGAAATGTTACAGTCTCCCCATGTTGAGAGAATTTCATCCCGAAATTTAGCTAGAGGAAGCGACGGCATCTGTAAAAAGATGAGGGTACTTGAGCTTCATTTGGTCTTCTCGTTCCCAAGTGAATTCAAGACCACGCTTAGATTCTCAACGAACCTTGACAATAGGAATACGACTTCGCTTGAGTTGTTTAACTTCATGATCCATGATTTCTACCGGTTTCTCAACGAAGTGCATCGTCTCATCAATGCGCACGTCATCAAGCGGTATATGGAGATTCTCATTAGCGAGACATTTCTTCAGATTAGTTACATGAAATGTAGGATGCACATTGCCAAGAGATGGAGGTAAGTCGAGCCTGTAAGCCACTTTCCCAATCCTTTCAAGGATCTTGAATGGACCATCATAGCGAGGTGCTAACTTGCCTTTCTTTCCAAAGCAGATCACACCCTTCCACGGGGACACCTTTAGAAGAACAAGGTCACCGATTTGGAATTCTAAAGGTTTTCGACGTTTGTCGGCATAACTCTTTTGCCGACTCCTCGCTGCTCGAATATTGTCACGAATTTGAATGATCTTATCGGATGTTTCTTGAATTAGTTTGGGAACGGTGATTTGTGCTTCACCGATCTCGTTCCAACGGATAGGAGAAAGATACTAGCGACAATAAAGAGCTTCGAATGGAGCCATGTTGATACTTGTATGGTAGCTATTATTGTAAGAGAACTCGATCAGGGATAAATGTGAATCCTAATTGCCATCAAAATCGATTACACAAGCTCGAAGCATGTCTTTAAGAGTTTGGATTGTTTGCTAGGTTTGACCATCAGTTTGGGGATGGTAAGCCGTGCTCAAATCCAATCGTGTACCAAGAGCAGTTTGGAGAGATTGCCAAAAACGAGAAGTGAACCGAGCATCTCTATCGGATATTATGTTCAAGGGAACACCATGACGGCTCACAATTTCGTCAATGTAAACTCGGGCTAGTTTCTCAACCTTATGGTCTTCGCGGATAGGCAAGAAATGAGCAGATTTGGTGAGACGATCAATGATCACCCAAATGCTATCATAACCACTCGTGGTGTGAGGGAGCTTGCCGAATAGAAATTTTGAATTCTAGATGTAAGTTGTATTATTTGGAATGAGTTTGATGGGATTTTGAAATTTAGGGTTTGCGTAAGATGTAGTCTAATATGCTCAAGATTGTCAGTGGTTAAGAGATTTCATAGACATTGGTCTGGTCAAAACTTCACGTGACACGAACAACGCTACTCACGATAATATGATAGGACACTTATATATAGGAAGTACCATCGGCGTATCCACCATGCCCTTGTCACATTACATCAGTTTCGTTGTTACACATCATGATAAGTTTTAGGTCACAACACACGACAAAATTTTCCTATAGTTTCCATGCGCTGATTTTTATAATCCCGTGTGCACCCGTAATTATTTAAATCATCGTATGGTCTGTATAGATTGTTTCGTTGTGCGCGGGTAAGGGGGGGCACAATTTCACTATGATCACGTCTATTGTTTACACATAAAAAGTCGTTAACAAGTAACTATGTCCCTAATCAGGTCAGTTCACAACTAAAGAGTAGTAAAGTAGTAACACTTAAAGTTTCTTAGTTTGCTCGTGTTTGAACAAGAATACGTCAAACCCCGAGTCGTTTCAATGTATTATGGTCTTCAACTTTGGTGTACAAAGTGCATGACCATGTCTTTTGTATAATGTAATCAATCCATTGCAATAATCGTAAGCAAATTTTTGTTTCGAGTATATAGTAAGCACACAAGTCTCATGTATGATCTAGTGTCACATAGCTCGTAATCAAATAAGTCTCATATATAGCGTAAATAATTAAGCGTCTTGTATTTTGTAAGTCAATGAACTCTGATGTGTAATGTAAACAACATAGTATTTTGTGTATAGTAGGAAATGAATTTCATGTAGGGTGTTGGCAACTTAGCATCATGTATATTGTACAATGTGCACAGCTTAGTGTGATGTACTTCGTAACCAAATAAGTTTCATGTATAGTGTGGTCAATCTAGAATTATGTATCAATGAAGCAATTCTTATGTATCATGTATATTACAAACAACTAAGTTTCGTGTATCATGTGCTCAATCCAGTAGCATGTGTATTGCAAATAAACATGTTTCGTGCATTACGTAATCAATCGAGTAAATTGTGATTTGTAGGCAAACTAGTTTCATGTATCATGTAATTTGTGTAGCATTGGATATATTGAGAATATTTGAGTTTCATGTACCATGTGGTTGCGTTGGATATATTATGAATGTGTATACGTAAGTATTGAACTTCGCGTGCGATGTATATTAACGGGTTTTGCGTGTGATCGAGTGTTGCAGACAAACGTGTTGTTTTGCGTTCTTGCATAATGTGGTAGTTAGGTTCGAGTCCTCAAATCTCGTTGAGGTTGGTGGGAAAGGTTAACGTCTACGCGGTATGGATCGTCTCTTGAAGCGTCAAGTGAAAGGTAACGAGGAGGTTTTTGGGAATATTCGGGAATTGTGTTTACAAATACTGGTCTTTGTTTGAACATAGAAAGTGGTAAATTGTTTTTGGTTGTAGATATATAAAGTAGTGAAATCATTGAATCGCATATTTTAAATGAATATGCAATTTATGGAAAAAAAATATTTTTAAGTTAAATTTTTAACTATTGGCTTAAACAAGATTTAGCCAAAGTTTTAGAAATATTTACTTTAATGAAGAAAAACCATAATTATCTATCAGTAAAAAAAAATATTTTTATAAAATTGGTTGTATTAACTTTCCTTATCAGGTGAAAAAGTTTTATGGAAAATTTTATGTTTTTGATATTATCTAAAAATTTGATAATCATTTTGATTAAAGAAGGTAACGAAGTTTTGTTTAAATCATAGAATAGGATGATTTGAATAAGATTGTTGGTAGTGTACTAAATCGTATTTGAATGAAGAAGGTGATACTTGAGAATTTTATTTTTTTTTTGTAAAAAAATATGATGGGAAAATTCACGCTCCATGGGTCAAATCAACAATTAATAACCTTAGAGTTGACGCATATGAAATCGATTAAAGGCTGAAATGTTAAACATTATTCAAAACATAGGGAAATGGTCCTCAAATCGAGAATTTAAAGATAATAAATAAAAATTTTCGCTTAATGTCTCTGGTAGCTTTCCACTAGGAAGAAGATAATCGCCAAGATGAGCACCGCTATGGTCACTCGTGTAACAGATCTGGCTTCAGTCCTGGCGGTCTCCGTGCGATGTTCTTGTACTTCCTTTTCGAGGATGGAGATTAGCTCCTTTTGGTATCCTACTTGGTTTGCTAGGCTATCCATTCTTTGTCTTTGCAAGTCGTGTAATACTCCTTGCTCTATCCTTTGCCTCTCAAATTCTGAAGTTCTTACATATTGAGGGAAGTCATTGGTTGGAATTCCCATAACACCAGTGGGTGCCATGGTATGCCTTACCCAAGGGTTAGGAAAGTATGGGTCGAGCATTAGATATGGGTCTCTCAGTGGGGGTGGTAATTGATTGTGGAGATGGGGTGTATGATACGGGTTTATGGGTGCGGGTGATTCAGGTGTTCGAAGTCTCGGGCCGGCGTTCCTGATCCAGTCCGCCCTTACCTCAAACCTTGGTCTGGCAGCCGGGGGTGTTGGTGACCGATACACGGGTATCTCAGTGTCTTCTTCCAAATCATATTCTGTTCCAGGACGGTAAACCGGGGAGGGAGGAGAGTGGGAGTCCATGCTTAGCAGGAAAACATTGGAAAAAGTTGTAAGTGATAATGAAATATGAAGGGTCAAATATAGAAGGTCTTATGGGTTTTAGAGTTTGACTAGTCATAACGCCGAACCTTCACGATAGTATTTTAGAAATACACTTGACCTATAAACAATGTATCCCTGAGGAGAATTCCCAGGAAAGAGGGGTGGGTCACTAGGACACACTTAAGTACCCTATCTTTCCTTAGCCATAATTCCTCATGGGTTTACACACTCTTCCAGCCATCATGTATTAATAATACCATTGTTGGGCTCATGGTTAAGATGAGAATTATTGTGAACTGGGCTTTGAGGCAAAAAGTAGGGTTTATGCATTTCAGTGGGCTTCTTCTTCTTGGAGGGTAGATGGGCTTCTGGGTTTATTGTTGGTGGGCATTAGGCCCAATAGTTTAAGGCTTTGCTCATAAAGGGTGATGGTATCATGTATTTGGATCCAAAGGTGTATGAATAATTTTGGTGTATATGTGTGTGTTAAACTTAGGATAGTGTTTTAAATAAATTAAGTAGGTAGCTATGAATAGAAGAAAAAGTGGGCAGGTAACGTGACACATAAACTATTGGGTATTATATCATGTGATGTAATCATATAGTATAACATGTAAAAATATTCACATAGGAGAATAATCATATAGCATGTAGGTAGTAATGAGTGTAAGCACAAGAGTTATCAAGTAGTGTGACACATAAGTCATTATGTATTGTATCATGTAGTGTAAGTACTCAGGATAGTATGTAAAAATAATCACACAAGAATTGATAATGTAACGTGTAGTAGCATGGCATTGTATGGGTGTCCTAAAGTTATAGTCTAGGTCAAGAGTGTCTAATAACCTAGTTCCCTATAACCAAGGCTCTGATACCAATCTGTCACACCCCAACCGACTGCGGAAACGTCAGGGCGGGACGTGTAGACTGTTCATGAGCTCAAGGTTGACTAAATTGTAATATGTTAAATCCATTTACATCCAAACAATCATAAATCAAGTTCAAAGTACATAATGAAATACATTTTGTTTTTGAATTAAGATTAACTAGGTCCAAAGCCTATGTGTAGCATGTCTTGATCTACTCATATGAAAACACCCGAAACATGAATAAAATAGGGTCAACTAAAAAGTTGGTGAGTATAACACAGGTTTGTATATAGATAGCATATAGTTTGTAAAACAAATCCTTACATAACATGATAAATAAGGCATTTATGGGGATCAGCTATTGTGTAACCAAGTACAATCAAACCTTTGTAACTAGCATGCAAAATTGTGTTGTCGGTATCAATCACCCCAATCTGGGTGGGTTTGTCAGACTCAATAGATCTATCATTGAAAACCGTTGGCTTGAATAGTTAATGATTGTACATAAGTGTTCACAAAAGTTAGCACAACTAGCACTCGGGCATAAAGCTCAAATTTGCACACATGAATGTAAATAGGATTTGTACTTGTATTGTTTGTGTAAATGTAAACATGTAATTTGTATATAGTTCATGTTTCACCCCAAAAGTGTAAAACAGTAAAAGGGGCTATGAAATACTCACTTAAAGCAAGCAAGGAGAAGGACGGAATGGTGTAGGAAGCTTGAATTCTTGAAATCACTCTTGAAACTCCTTGAAACGTCAAAGCTCTTAGCTAAAACTTTCCACTTTTTGCTCTTGGATTTTGAAATAATGCTAGTGTGTGAGTGTGTGTGTGGGAATCGTATATATGTAGAGAAAAGGAAATAGTTGGAGTGTTGAACTTAGCAAAATCATTGCATATCATAGAAGATTTGATGGACTAGACTCTTGATTTGATTCTTGCTTGATTTTTGGTTTAATTAATATGGGTTTCATGACACAAAATGATGGAGTTTGATGGGTTTGGTGGTGAAGTGTGGGTGTGTATGTATGTATTGATTTATATAGAGAGAAGAGATGGAGATGGAGTGTTGGTTCCATCTTCATCATCACAAGGTATTAGAGGTTTGATGGATTTGACCCTTTCTTGTCTTGCACTTGAAAGGGTATGGTGTATTATGACACAAGGGATGGTGCCATGGAGAAGACAAGAAGGTGGGTCCCCCTTCTAGGGCCAATTCGGCCGAGAAGGTGTTGTCAAATCTGGTAGTTAGGATCCAATGGTTAGTTAGGTCGGTTCTAGTTAGGATATACCCGGTTGGTGATACCGTGATATAATACTCGGTGTAGGAATTTTTTTTTTTAGTGATTAAAACTTTATATCTATATACCTAGATGTATATATACAAAATTATTATTTGAAACGGGGTTTGAGTATAGATCTTAACAAGTCATCATCATTAATAATTGATGTTGGAGTGGAGTATAAGCAAGGATATAATGATGGTGATGTGATCTTTATGTTGCTTGCATCTTTGGTCATAATCATGATGATTATGACGCCTGTGTGTTGTGTAAGCAAAGCAATCATGATGATGATGTGATCTTTATGTTGCTTGCATCTTTGGTCATAATCATGATGATTATGACGCTTGAGTGTTGTGTAAGCAAAGCAATCATGATGATGTGATCTTTAGATGTGGTATAATACCTGAGATTTTTTACCCGCTTTAATATCTTTATTTATTAAAACGTCTCACTAGACTTTTACTGTCAAGTTCTTGTTAATCACCAACGACCGTACTTTGCGGGTTATCACTGCTTATTTTCCTAGTAATTCTTAAAAATTACTATTTTGATATAATTTCCTTTGTTAGATTCCTTGACTTTACTTAGTCAAAATAAAACTTCAGGAAATATATGTTATGAACGTGCATTTATGTTACATGGATATTGACCTGAAATACTGGGTGTCGCAGTATATAACCGAGTAAAACTTGAGTATTTGTATTGAATCATTGTATTTAATTGTAGATACGAATAGAACAAATCAGTGCACTAGAATTAGGTTTGAAAAGCGCTATATTGAATCGAAATACGGATACTAAAAATTAGAAATGTTACAATGTTTTTCTGATAATTTCTACCCAAGTGATTAGCAAAAGTTTCTTTCTTGACTTGCTTAATGGTTTTGAAACCTCCATAAAGCATTAACTTGAGTTTATCATTTGACTCAACAGTGTCACGTTCAGTTAAAATACAATTATCACGATCAGTGACAATGTTTTTCACAATTTTATGTTCACTAAGCAACTCCTCTGAGACAACACCCTCAAAATTAGTGTTCTCAGAGCCTTCATTCGAGAAGAACTCTTCATCAGATGATGATCCAACCTTACTTGAGGACTCATCTTTGGTCGAGGAATCATCCTTGCTTGATAAATCATCCTGACTTGAGGATTCATCAAGACATGACAAATCAATGTCGACCAACCCGTTAGCAAACTTTCTGCTTTCTGGTGGAGGAATGACATTAGTACTTAAACCTAAGCCACTCACTTGTCTCACTACCGATTCGTAATGTTCCACCACAAAGCGAGAATTTTTCAACATCTCAACTCTGCCACTTAACTTCAAGATCTCATTTTGCAGTATGGTAATCTCAACATTTCTTTTCTCCAACCCCTTGTAGGCAACATCCAAATGAAACTAGTGTTCACTGATTTTAATTGAGAAATCATGTCTTTCTTTCTTAAGAGTTTCAAATGAATCTTTATAACATTTTTCATTTGTTTTGTAATTCATAGCTGTACTACGTAGGGGTGCGAGTTGATCTTGAATTCAATCATTTTCTTCTTTCAAACTTAAACATTTTGAACAGGAAGTAACAACAAAAGAATTAGAATCTACCTCAGTTGACGAACTGGATGCTTCTCCAATGGCCATGAGAGTAAGTGCAGATTCTGGTTGGTCAGCAACACTTGCTTCCCTTCCTTCAGCTTCCATCATCTCAACAATCTCTACCATCATACCCATTTGAGTCTGAGCAATTATGGCATCTTCCAGATGAACACCCCAATCAAAGCTATCGTCTTGTTGAACCACTAATGCACTGGACGTTCCACCTTGACTCTGATTGCAGTTGTTCTGATTGTTGTACCCTTGATTCTTTCCTTGGTTATTTCCCTGGCTTGGTCCGAATATGGTGTTTTATCCTTTTTACATTCCCTTGTGAAATGTCCAAAGTTATTACATTTGTAGCACTTAGCCTTGAATTTATAAAATCTAACCTAGGCATTAGAATGCCCACCAATAAACTTCCTACCAGTTCTATTCAAGAAACGCTTAGCCCTCCTCAAGATCATAGCCATATTCCATTGAATATCCATATCTTCCATGTCGTCTGGATCCACTTGATTGTAATCCTCTTCAATAGTCTCAGGATCTGTCAGCTTTCCACCAATAAAGTTCTCTAAGGCAAGCATACACGAGGAGAACAATGCCACATGATGTTTAACAATCTTGGCAATAGTAGTCTGGTTAGCTGAAGAAGTGGATGTAGTGTTTCTTGAGGAAGATTGATGGTGTTGGCTAGATCCTGGTGCATTAAAGCAAGTGTGATTACCACCACCATTTGCATTATCTTCTTCCTGAGGACTCCCAAGGAATAAAGGCAATTAAAGAACCTGATGACTTTGCTATGGAAGACACCCCATAGTACATAGAGGGATCTTGAATCTGAGGTCTCCTAGAGCTTTCTTTCTTTTACAGGTTCATATCGTGTGCTTGAACCTTTTCTATCGCTTCATCGAGCGTCATCTCATAGAACTTTGGTTTCTCTCTAAGCAATGTGGTGTACATATCAAACTTATGTGGTAATGCATCCCGAAATTTTTCAACCAACTCATCATTAGGATACTTGAGTTTATAAGAGACAAGCTCAGTCTGGAGATGATAGAATCTAAAGCACTCATACTATTTCCTCAGTAGCTCTCTCTTGCTTTTCTTGACATCACTGTTTCCCTCGAACCTCTTCTGCAACGCCTTCTAAAGATCTTTAGCACAATCATACCTCTGAAGCTGTGAAATAGATCTCTAGTCAAGGCCATAGTTATAGAACCATGTGCCTTCTTTTCTCTGTCGTAAGCCTTCTTTTCTTCTTCATCCAGCTTAGTGATGTGTTGCAAAACACACCTCTTTATCCTTGTGTTTTAGTAGCATTTTAGTATAGTTTAGAGTCGTTTTGAGTTGTTTATCATTGTTATTGAGTTGTGTCATGTTTTGTAGGTATTCATGAGTGAAAGGAATTAAACGGGTTCAAGCAAAGGAAAAAGAGTTTTATGGGCTTAAACGGATCAAGATTGGAATTTAATTGAACCATGAGTGGGCTAGGTTAAATAATAATAAAAGAATAAAAAAGAAATATAATATATTATTATTGTTATTTCCGTAAACGGGGGTAGACCAAAGGGAGCCGACGACATCAACACAAAAGGGACGAATTGGAGTCGGGCAAGTGGAGCCTTGGTCAGCAACAAGCAACTCAAGGAAAATTGGAATTAGGGTGTTTGTTAACAAAAGGAAAAAATCGAAGCAGGTGAAATCAAAGAAAAGAAAGATCAGTAGCTAAAATCGTGAAAAAAAATTAAAAGGGAAGCAGGTCAATATTAATTGAAGCTAATAGCTTAATTATTTTCTATTTACGATGAACGTTTATTATAATTTTTTCTATTTTGTTTTACTCATGTTTCATGGCTAAACTTGTTTAAGCTATCTATGTTCTTGATGATTGTTTGATTGAATGTTGGATTTCTTTCAGTTTATGTTATTTATTGATGGATTTATGATAAAGTAAAGAACTTAGATTCAATTGGTATGATGTCTATGCATGTTTAATCCTGATTTGAAATTGGTTTGTGTTTCACATGTGTTTTGTTGAATGTCTTTCAAATAAAAGATGCATGTTAGGTTGCTTACTTTGTGTTTGTAACTAGTTTGTGGATAATTGATATCATCGTCCATTGAAACGCAGATTAAGAGTATCATAGGTTTAGGTGTTCTTCCTACTCCAATAGCTGAAAGGTGTGAGTTTGTCTGGTATTCCTTGGTGTTAGGGTTTTTAGGTAGATTGCTCTGAAAGGAGGGTTTCCTAGGGTTTCTTAGCATTATTGATATTCCGTGTCATACCGAGAGTTGTCAGGTTACCCCGTATGTCCTAGGGTGTATTGAGATATTGATACTGAGAGGTAATATATCTTTAGGGTATTTTAGCATTATCAGAAATAGCTGAGAGGTGATCCGACTAACCGGTGAGTTTACAGGTTCCTTAGGGTTTCCTATTAGGTCACACCCGGAGAATGATCTGGGATCCTTAGGTTGTCTTAGGGTTTCGTATTCAAAGATCTTGGTTCCATCATAGTTGTCATAACCGAGAGAAGTTCATGTTTCACAAACAGGATTCATTACCTAGATAGTGCTTTATCCATTCCTGATCCCATCTGTTTCGTCTGTATGATAGTTGGTGTCATTAGTAGTTTAGTAGTTCGTTAGTTTGATAATAGTTAAACACAAATCCCCCCAATTTAAGTCAGTTTAGATAGTTGAGTCAGAGTCTAGGTATAGTTGTCACTAGTGTCGCGTGGGTTTAACATCCGGACTTACATTAGACTTTACTACATTGATCGATACACTTGTCGGTTGTGTGGTCTATTATTAGGTTGAGTCTAGATTTATAAATTTAAAGCTAGAGTGTCTAGGTTAGGTTTTATAGTTAGTTTTTATAGACCGTCCAACACACATCAAGTTTTTGGCGCCGTTGTCGGGGACACTGCATTGGAAACTGTTAGGACATAGATTTGTAATGACAAAAGCTTGTAATAGTTAGATTTTATGTCTTTATGTTTTGTCATGAAATTGTAAAGTTGCTAAGTGTTTTTAGTAGTAAGCCTAGAGGCGAACTTAGTTAAGTTCGCCTGACCTATCAGAGGCGAACTTAATAAGTTCGCTTAGGCATAGCTGAGGCGAACTTGTTAAGTTCGCTTAGTCTGTTTCAGGCGAACTTAACTAAGTTCGCTTACAGCAGTTTTGGTTCTATATATATGTGTTACAGAGTCATTAGACAGAGAGTTGAACAGAAGTGAACAATTGTCTGATTGAGTCTGTAACCATTGTTATTCTGAATATAATCGAGAAGTTTATTTACGCGTGTTGTTTTGGATTGTCGGTTAGTATACAAATCGGTAACGCGAAGGATTCCGCACTTCGTGTTATAGAAACGTCATATCACGAGTTTGATCAGTAGCTGAGTTACCTGGACCTACAAGTGGTATAAGAGCTTATGCTCTTGATTAGCAAAAGATTCGTGGTGTTTTCGTGTCCAATCAACATCAAAGTTCTGTGATTTTGAAGATTATTCATCTTTTTGTGTTCTTGATAAAAATGGCGAATTGTTGACAAATTTGGATTGATTTTGGATTCGTTTGATGGAATTGATCCGATAGAAAGTTTCTAATTGAGAAATTACACATTCCTACGATCCAATTTTGTTTAATTCCATCAATTGAGCGATTTATGATGAATTCAGAGGTTTCTTGGTTCGCGATTTTGTTCTAACTCTGTTTCTGAGTTTGAATCTGTTGAACCAGGCGAACTTGCTGTTTAAGCGAACTTAATTTTAGGCGAACTTAATAAGTTCGCTTGGGTAAGCGAACTTAATCAGGCGAACTTAACAAATTCGCTCCGGGTCAAGTTCGCTTCGGGTCAGTTTCAGGCGAACTTAATTCTGTAAGCGAACTTATCCAAAAAAAAAGTGTATTTTGGCTGGAAAATTCAACTTGTTCAATTTTTTTAGTGAACGCTTTTATAGTCGTTTTGAATCATTTTTGAAATTTTGAATTTTCGAAATTTTTTAAAAGAGTATTTTGGCGGGAAAATTTTTTCCGGATATTTTTGTGAAAATTTCAAAATGTCAATTTTATGTGATATTAATGATATTGGAACTATGCCACCGAGACTTTTTTGCATATCAGATTACCGTAACTGGAAAGTCCGGTTCGAACAGTTCGTATCAGTCACTGATGAAAACTTTTGGACATCCATTTTGGAAGGATATGTGCATCCTACTTATAACTTCATGGGATATTATGATGTTCCTAAACCAATGGTAGCTCCTGATAAAGCAGAAAAGCAGAAGTTTGATCGAGAAATGAAGACGCTTGAAACTTTAAAATTGTCTTTACCAAAAGAAATCATTCATAGTCTCGGGAAGTGTCCAACTTCACGTGATCTATGGGAAACTTTGAAGAAAAAGGGTGAAGCTACTACTCAAGCATTTGTGGTCTTGATCAAAGAAGATTTAGTGAAGCAGTGTGATACTGAAAGTGATTCTTCTGCAGTTTTAACTGATTGTGAGAGTATTCGTTCTGGTGAAAGTACTCAGTCTACTGTGAGTGATGTAGATACTGAAGTAAGCTTTCAGACAGTTGAAGATGATCTCAGTAAATCAGAAATTGATGCAGAGCCTGTCATTGTTGATCAAAAGAGTAAAGCTGATGATGACGTATTCATGGCTCCTGGTGCATCTTGTTCAGAAGTAAAACCTGAGGTATTTTCTAACTCTGAGACGTTTTGTTCTAACTGTGTTTCAGTTAAGGATAAAATGATGAGGGTTATGGATGACAACGTCAACCTCATTTGTGATATGAAATCCATGCACACGGTAAACCAGAAATTAAAGGATAATGAAAATGTGTGTATTGAGAGGATAGAATCACTAAAGAGGGATATAAATTCTCTGACTTTGAAGATCAAAGAGCAGGCATATCACCTGGATATGTCCTTTGCAGAAATTGAGAAACGTAATACTGATCTTGCTGCGAAAGATAAGGAACTA
Source organism: Smallanthus sonchifolius (assembly GCA_023525975.1). NCBI lineage: Eukaryota > Viridiplantae > Streptophyta > Magnoliopsida > Asterales > Asteraceae > Smallanthus > Smallanthus sonchifolius. The sequence goes on along the minus strand of CM042039.1, from coordinate 29,259,538 downwards.
GCTGAATCTAAAGCAGAGGTGATCAGATTACATAGAAAATTAGAAAGCTTTGGAAATTCATCATTCTTATTAGGATATTATCATGAAAATACTGAAGAGGGGAAGGGAACTAGTGGTATTGGCTATGTTCCTCCACCATTCAATGGAAATTATTCTGTTACACCTGAGCTTATAAAAGATGAGGATTTAGATCCTAAGACTGTGCTGAAGGTGAATCCAGTCACAGGTGAAGATATGGTGTATTCTGATGAGAGTGATGATGAATATTTTGATGAAGCTAAAGTAGAGGGGATACCGAAAGAGATTAAGAAAGAAGGCTCAAATGTTGATTCTAATTCATCTGGAAATTATACATTTGGAAGTTCCTCAAATTCAAGGAGAGTTCCATATGTCAGCGAGTATAAAGACAGGCGTACATGTTTTCATTGTAATGAGATAGGACACATTGTGGTGACCTGTCCTTACAAAAATAAAGGGAAGAAGCATGTATTTCCTGAGAAGATGAAGCCTGAATCAAAACCTGTTGAGAAAAAGTTTGTTCCCTCTCAAACTCTAAAAGAAGTTCATGTAGGAGAATCTTCTTCAAATGCATCTAATCGTGTGAAGATTCCTTATATGAGAGATTATAGTGAAACGAGATCTTGCTTTTACTGTGGTCTTGTTGGTCATATTCGGATTGCTTGTCCTCACAAAGCCAAAGGTAACCGACATGTTACTCCAGAAAAGGTAAGAACTCCTGGTAAGCCTTATGTTAACCCAAATATGGTTAAACCTCATGTTATACCAAAGGGTAATTCAAAATCTGAGGTTAGGCTTTCTAGACCTCAAAGACGGAGGAGAAACAGAAGATTGAGAAAAATTTTAGAACAACAAGAGTTTTCACAATCTAAACTTTTTTCAAATGAACATGATTGTTCAAACACTTCACATTTTAAGCAAAAAGAACTTAATGAAAAGAAGTATGTTTGGAAATCTAAAGTTTCTGTTTCTGACTCGTCGGAACAATCACCAAAAATCGATGAGAGATTCAATTGTGAATGGAGTGAGGTTTATTATTTTGATACAGATGGACGACCCATGACTACCATGGCTTGGGTCCCAATTTCAAATTAATGTTTCTTGTTAGATGTGTAGGATTTACCAAGAGGGACTATTAATACCATTTTGATTGTTGATAGTGGTGGTTCTAAGCACATTATAGGAAATGACATCTGCAAGAGTAACGAGTTGTTGATAACTGAGATTTTATTTGATTCAACGACTTGATGCTCAAGGGGGAGAATATGTCACACACAATGTTTTGGAAACAATTTTACAAAGTCCTAATGATAACCTGAAACTTAGGATGACAATGGTGAGCATAAAGTCGTTGATGCAACCATTTGACTAGTTGAGGGGAAGTCTACAGGACAGGGGGAGTACAGAACTGTGTTGATGACAAAAGGCAAAGGCATTCAATTACAGCATTACATTGGTTTGAGTTTTTAATTGTTTGACTTGCTTAATCCTGAGTAACCAAGTAAAATGTTTTTCATAAAATGTTTTCATGGAAGATTTTATTTTCGTTTGTTTTACTTTCTTTCATAAAGATTTTGAAAAAGCCAAACAAATTGAAAAAGATAAAATCGACATTACTTGAAGTTAAAGAAGAGATGATAGTACATCAGTAGATGTTCTTTCACACATGACCTTTGATTGACTGGTTGGTGCTTTATGTTAATATATCTGAATTATATGTTTTGATCTAAACTTCAGAGACTACACAAATAGGAAATGATAGTGTTGTGTATGCATATAATTTGAATTGTCAGTAGACTAAAAGCGTCACTGAACCATTAGTAGTGTGAAAACATAATTTCATATGTTACAACTGTGATTTGAACCCATTTTATGCCTGGGTGTGTGTGTTAAAAGATCACTATCAGATAAAGAATATTAGCTTTTAATAAAGATTTTCCTATGAGATCAGTTTCGGGTTATGTCCTTAGCACTATTCATTCGATTTGCTTCAGTGCCCATGTCCCGAAAAGCATGCAATTTGAAGTATAATCAAGATATGTACTTGACAACATCTGTCAAACATATACTAGCCCTTGGATCATATTGATAAATCATCTTTACTGATTCCATTGAATTCATAATCCAGATAACCGTTGGATCCACGTACCTGAATCTTATGATTCCACATATATAAGCCAAAACATTGAATCATTCGATTCTGAATCTCATTGATTCCTATACAATCCAATTTGGATTCTGCTATTCATGTGCTAAGTGATGTCTCCTCATTCTGGAAATTAGGATAATCTTTAGTAAAATCTCATATGTCTTGAAGATAGTGCATTTACTTTCGGTTGGCATACTAGTGGGGTACACGTTGTATTTCATACTTAAATGGTACCTTAACTCACAAGAAAGTGGGAATGAGATGCTTTAGTTTCAAATCTTATAATATTGACAATTTAAATTTGTGTGTCATAGCATGATCCTATTTTCTTTGAATGTTTATCGCGTATCATAACATACAATATGAAAGTCTTGAAAAGATAGAATGTGATAATCTTAAAAGATATTAGTTTGATTGGTCAAGGCTTGAAAGAATGACATAGGATACCAATTGATATTATATGGATTTTATATCCAAGATGTGTGATTGATATATCATATATACTGATATGATCTTCTTACTCGTGATGTTCGACCAAAAAGATGTGATTTTGTACTTTACATTTCAGTTTATATAGAGAAAAACCAAAAAGATTTTGTGTTTCTTATGTTTGAAAAACCAAAAAGATTTTATTTTTCCAGCTTCAATGGAAATCTTAATTGTTGGTTATTCTTGGTTGTTCTCCTTTGCAAAAACTGAATATTGCAGATACAAGTTGACAAGGGGTCCTTCTCCCAAGTTTTCTTCTAGATAGAAAGAGAATGTGCAGATGAACAAGACGAAGACTTCAACTTGTTTGATGATATATGAAGACGGATGACAATCTTCTGAAGCTGTTGTCAAGGGGGAGTCTGTTGGAGCATATTCTGGTGACAACGAGCTTGAAGATATTATGTCTTAGTCTTAGAGTCTTTGACTTGTAATTGATAGAATTGTTAGCAACAGTTAAAGGGGAGTCTGTTAGGACATGTTTTGTAACTGTTGATAAAATTCTGTGTAAGTTCTGCTAGAGGCGAACTTGTTAAGTTCGCCTAGGCTATCAGAGGCGAACTTAACAAGTTCGCTTAGTCTATCAGAGGCGAACTTGAAGTGCCTCTTGATCGAAATTGAAGTGCGAATCTAACCAAGGTATTTTCGTTGGATTTCATCCGATAAATTGAGTGTATTTGACGGATTTGGTCTCGGTTTTCATCGAACTGTTAAAAGGAACAGTTTTGACCTAATTTTTGACCCAAATATAAAATTGGCTCTTATATTTGATTGTCATGTGTTATTCGATTGTTTGTTCTTGATTGTTTCATGATGAAGATCGATTTGCCGAAAATTTGAATTTTCTGTGTATGAATTTGAATCGTCTCAGGTTCAAGCGAACTTGTTCCAAGCGAACTTGTCAGGCGAACTTAATAAGTTCTCCTCTTGCACAACTAAGCGAACTTATTAAGTTCGCCTAGGGGTCAGAAGTGAAAAAGTGTTGTGATTTTTTTTTCTGTTCGAAATTTTTTTAAAATTTTTTTTGTTTTGTTTGAATTTTTTTTAATTTTTGTTGTTGTTATTGTTTGTGTGTCTTATTATAAGTGTGTTTCATATATGTGTACGTGTTCTAATGTTTGTTAAGATGTCCAATTTTTCACAGATGGCTCGACGTCTCGAATACAAGCATAATCAAGTGGCTTTATTAGATCCTAATTTGCCGGAAGCTGTTCATTTTCAAGGCATAATCAATTTTCTAAATCGATCAAGATTGCATGTTGCATTATCTGCGGATCCTTATATCAGCTTGGTATATATACAACAATTCTGGGATACCGTACATCAAGATATTGACGTGGAACCGCTTGTCCTTCGCGCAACAGTCAATAATACCGAGATTGTTATTTCAGAAGCGACAATTCGTGCTGCTCTTGCTTTGGGTGGAAATGCTGAAGATCCAATTTCTTATCCTAATACTCTTATTATGGGTTGTTTTCAAAGGATGGGTTATCGTGGACGACAAAATGACACTCAAGCTCGGAAAGGTGGATTAGTGGGTGAATGGAGGTACTTTATGCATGTGATTATACAATGCATCTCTCCACGAAAAGCTGGTACGGATGGCTTGAAGATGGCACTTCAAACAGCAATGGTGGCTTTAACATTGAATAAACGATTCAATTTTCCACTGTATTTTTATCGGGAGATGGTCATGCAGATTAATCCAGCTGAAGGTCAAGGTTTCTTGATGTATCCAAGATTTATTCAAATGATACTCAATCATCTTATTCCGGATATTCCACAACATGCTATCAGATTGACTTTGACACCGATGTCAAAACGTATCTTTACTGATTGTACAAAGGTGAAACAGCAAAATGCTGCGTTGATTCCAGTAAATAATCCATTGTTTGGTCACTTAATCAAACCTGATTATGTTGCACCACTGAATGACAGTTGGTTTCATCCTGATGAACTTGCTCAAGTTCAAGGAGTTAATGTTCAACCACAACCACAACAGCAACAACACCAACAACAACCACAACAACCACTACAACAAGTTCAACCCCAACAGATTCCACAACCACAAATTCAAATTCCTATTCCTGAACAAGTTCCTATTCCACAAGCTGAAGTTAATATTCCTATTCAGGAACCAGTTCTAGAAGAGGTCGTTCATGATCCTGATCACGATCTAGGAATGAACATGGATGATTTTGTTGATGATGCTGTGAACTCGCCCATTCATGCACAAGAAGGGAATGTGGTGATTGAAGCTGAGTCAAGTTCCAGTTCAAGTGATACTTCATCATCTGATGATGACAGCACTGCTTCTGATGAATCTAGAGATTTTTCTCCAGGTCATTATGAACGGTTGGCTGCTATTCCTCTGGCTAATGCTGGAAAACGCATTAAATCTCAAGCCAGACGACCACGACGCAAGTCTGTTCGGGATCCTCCTTCCGGTTCAGTTCTTGGAAAAAGATCGTTGGTAGATGAAAGTTCTGACACTGATAGTGACTTTAATCCTGATCCTTCACGACAAAAGTTAATGTCTGCTTCAATTGCGGCTGCACAATCTTCTCAAGGAGTTGAGGATGCAAATTTTGTTGCTTCTCTGATTGTTACTCCTCCAAGATCTAAAGATCCATCTCCAGTTCCATCTCCAGTTCCATCTCCTATTCCTACAGAGATTCCTACTACTTCAAGTCCTTCTATTCCACAATCCACAGCTGGTCCATCAAAGCCTTCTGATTCTGATAGGATTACTTTCCTTGAATCTCAAGTGCTTACTTTACAAACACAAGTTAACTCTCTTGTGTCTATTGATTCTCAACGACAGCTGGTGATTCAGACTCAAGCTCAACAGATTGCTGATATGCAAGAGTTAGTGTCCAAACTTGTTCAGCGTATTGACGCTCAGGGGGAGTTGAGGATACCTGATACTTGTCACACTGAGTCAATACAAAGACGTGATGATGAAGACAATGATCCTGCTGGAAACATTGAGGGTGATCGTCAATACACTGACGTTAATCCTATATCTAGAGTTTAGGGGGAGTCTACATCACAATCTCTTGAAGGAAACAAAGATAAAGATACTTCGGGTAATAATGAAGAAGAAATTCTGTTATTAGAATTCTTTCAAGATTCAGAAGAAGAGGCTGAAAAGATTGAATGTCTTGATGACATTGACGATTTATTCAATGACATGGAAGATGATATGTCAGACACTGAGATAGAAGAAGGAGAAATAGTGGAGATAGAAATAGAGAAAGATAAAGACAGTGTTACATATGAAGGTTGTGACGGTTTTAAGGTGCCGTATAACTTCATCCAAGAGGATGTTGTTCCTGAATTCTCTTATGACGGAATAACTGACTCTATGGACTCTATTGAAGACGTCACATTGCCTGATGATACAGCTGAGTCAAAGATGGATACTGATGATGAGAATCTTAAATTCAATAAGGGTGCTGAAACTGAAACTACTCACACTGAGTCTCCGAAGATTAATGAAGAACCTGTGATGTTCAGAGATACAGGTATGACACGAGAACAGTGGAGAGAAGTAGTAAATAGTTGGATGAAGGTACAACCCAAGTCTCCAATACAACCTGCTCAGAAAGAAAAATATGTGAATAAAGAGCAGTGTATAGGAAGGATCATTAGTTGGTTTTATGATGTTGAATCAAAATTATTTGTAATCAAACGATCTGATGGCGTTCAATACTTAAAGCCAAAGATCAAATATTTCAATACCTTACCGAGGTGTGAAATAAATGGTCTAGCTTCAAAGCCACTCATAAATAGATCGAAGAATGGTTTGACTGATGTAATAGCAAATCTGATAAAGAAAGAAGGATGTTCGGGTAAGTATGAAAGGCTGAAACCACAGAAGGGAAAGCGAGTGAAGATTACAGATCCTAAGACTGGGAAAGTAACCTGGAGATACAAGTATAGACCAGTGCGTGCTGTTCACAAGATACCATTAAAGAAGATTCCTCAAGACTTTCTTGGGAATATGAAATGGTGGTATGTTGATGTTAATACTGGTGAAGCAAGGGTTGAAGATAAAGATAATAAGGTCATTGTGTGTTTCTATGACGCAATGAATCTTATTAACTTTTCAAAGAAAGATCAGAGGACGCTGCGAAAGAATGAGATAATGTATACTGATGAATGGATTGAACAAGGTCTACAGTATAAAAGAGTTTTGGAGATATGCAGAAGATACGGTGTGCATGCTGGCAGCAGATTACCAGATAACTGGAAGACTTCAAGATAAAGACTGAAGACAGAAGATCAAGCTATTGTCAAGGGGGAGTCTGTTAGGACATAGATTTGTAATGACAAAAGCTTGTAATAGCTAGATTTTATGTCTTTATGTTTTGTCATGAAATTGTAAAGTTGCTAAGTGTTTTTTAGTAGTAAGCCTAGAGGCGAACTTAGTTAAGTTCGCCTGACCTATCAAAGGCGAACTTAATAAGTTCGCTTAGGCATAGCTGAGGCGAACTTGTTAAGTTCGCTTAGTCTGTTTCAGGCGAACTTAACTAAGTTCGCTTACAGCAGTTTTGGTTCTATATATATGTGTTACAGAGTCATTAGACAGAGAGTTGAACAGAAGTGAACAATTGTCTGATTGAGTCTGTAACCATTGTTATTCTGAATATAATCGAGAAGTTTATTTACGCGTGTTGTTTTGGATTGTCGGTTAGTATACACATCGGTAACGCGGAGGATTCCGCACTTCGTGTTATAGAAACGTCATATCACGAGTTTGATCAGTAGCTGAGTTACCTGGACCTACAGAAACTTCGAGAACAACCGAGTCGGGGATCTAGCCATTTTTTGTACAAATTTGTGTGATTTTTTTTTCTAGGATTAGTTTATTTTTGTACTATTCTATTATTATTTTTTTATTTTATTTTTTTAGGATTAGATTTCGTGTGATTTTTTTTTGTGTGATTTTGTGTTTCTAGGATTTGTTTAGGATTCTTTTATTTTCTTTTAGTTTTATTTGTTAATAATTCACTTGCTACTTTGAGAATCATGTACATACATCGGCTTGGACGTTTCGAGGAGGAGTGCGTTCCCTCATGGGAGACTGAGTTTGGAGATGAGTTGGCGGATATTCTAACCACTGACGGAGGAGTATGTAACCCTTTTGGTGATCTTGCTGAGTTAGAGATATTACTGTTCGGGGAGCCAAGTTGTGACAATCCGAAATTTTCAGGTTAACTTCGTTAGTTAAATTCAGTTAAATCCTAACTCAGTTAACTCAATTCTAAAACCAAGGGATCAATTCTGACAATGCTGAAGTTGCAAGGGCTGGTTTTGTAAATAACCAAAAACCTTAATAGGCAGGGTCGCCTCATGCTTTGGCACGGTCGCGCCAAGTGCTTTGGCACGGTCGCGCCTCTTGCCAGTTGAAATGTAAACGCAGCCTTTAATCGCAAATCCGTTCGAATACCAAGTTGTAACGTTTAATCTCTAACGGCGGATCATCATTGAGCCATTATTCGGCACTTTAACACTCGTAATGGCTGAATTTAACTCCATTATGCCCTTTAATCCTATAACTCATCGATCCTATCACCATATCTCAAATCTGATCGATTGAGAGCAGCTTTACACAAACAATCTACTCTCACATCTTGTACGAACCTCCTAGAAGCTTTTGCACATTCCTATTTGGCCGGAGAAGCAACCGGGGTCGCCGAGATCAAGCTCCTCGTAGCCGCAAATCATTCTAGTCGATCTCTATCAATTCGTTAGTGTTTGAGGTCATTAAAAACACCCTTATCTTCGTTTTAGTGTCCAGATTGAAAGCCCTATGATTTTAACAAGTAACCTTATCCAAATTGTTCAAATTGATCTCGTGTTCATATTTAGGGTTTTCGTTATTCAATCGAGATATTAGTCGATCTAGACTCGATGTTTTTGAAATCAAAGCATACCATTAGATTCGTAATTACTTGATTAATAGAACCCCATATCCTTTTGGCCAATCACGATCAAAACCAAACATATTAGGAGTTATTGGTTAATTTTGTTAAGCGCTGTGTCTGTGTATCCAGGAGACACAGTCGTGCCAGCATTTGGCACGGTCGTGCCTCGTACTCTGACCTGGTCGTGCCTCGTGTTCAGACCTGGTCATGCCTCAGAACCCTAGACACGGTCGTGCCAGACTCAGACACGGTCGTTCCTAGTGGTCAGGTTTTTTTATGTCTTCTGTTTGATCAACGCGGCCACGCCCCTTACCAGCACGGTCGCACTAGTGACCCTAACACGGTCGTGCCTTGCCTTAAGCGCGGTCGTGTGTGAATAAACCTTTTGTCAGAATGTTTGATTAATATATTATGTTTTCAAAACAATAATTATTATATTATACTAATATGTTTTAAATCGGAAAACCACCCGTAGGCTCGGGTTTAGTCTTGTAACTCGTATTCGTTATTTATAGCTCATTTATAAAATAATATATTATTTCCAATCCTTGATCTCAATTAAAAACGATATATATTTTATGTTATTATTGTTACGTTTATAAACTTCGTGTAACATTTTAAACTAATAAATTAGATAATTATCTATATTATTTGCACTCGTTGTTATCCTTGAATAAAATAATAGAATTATTATTTTGTCGCGCAATTGCTTATTGTGATATTTTATTAAATCTAAAAATAATATATATTATATTCTTAGGCCATTAGTTTAATGGTACAAACGTTTGAACATATTTATTATATATTATTATTTGAATCCTTCGACACGAAACGTATTTATCCTAATTTAGAAATCCGTATTCTCGTGGACACGTTCGTCTACTCGTTGATCTTTAAAACGTTTCTTTTAGGACGTTCCTCAATCTGTGTCGTAGTCCCAATTCCCATTTTATCCCTAATAATTATGTTATAATTTTAGGGCATTCGTGAGCCGTGTCGGGCTAACGCTTGAGATTTCAATCTCATACTTGTGTGATTACTTCCTACGCAATCAGGTGAGTTTTCATGGCCCTTTTTACTATTTTAAAACTAGGGGAGAAAACATGACGTAAACACTTTTGGTTATGTAATTCATATATGTTATCACTTGTTTGACTATGCGTACACATCTATCATTAAGTCCTCATATCGGACCGTTAATATGAACACAGCGAGGTAAGTTGGGTAGTACTACTGAGTTTGACAAACCTCACCCGCGTTAGTCGCGCTAACCCGATTGGAGGTCGAACGGGTACAATATTAACCTAAACATGCACCATGGTTGATAGGCCTGGTGAGAGGCAAACACATAAACAGTCAGCTTTCAGTTGTGAGCGCATTAGTTAACATGTATATGGGTTAGCTACCTGTTGATTTATATATTGAATGTACATTAACCTGGTAAACTTTGTTACAAACTGAAACCTGTGAACTCATCAACCTCGTGTTGACATCTTTTCTTACATGTTTTCTCAGGTCACTAAAATAAGGCACATGTGCACATATAGGGCATGCATGGAGTCCTACTCTTGAATTATGTTTTAATATTACATTTGGACTGTTTTCATTTATGTTTGGACTGAACTTTTTGGGCGCGTTTGTTTTGCGCATTTACTTTCTTTACACGCTTCCGAAATTACTCCGATTGATATGATATTTTCATTTGAGTCCCATATAAAGTTGTTCAATGTAACTAATGACTGAGATCCTGGTTTGTCATTTCCCAAACGGTAAAACTCCGTTAGTTGAATTTGGGGGTGTGACATATTGGTATCAGAGACATTGATTATAGAGAACTAGGATTGCATACTAGACTACAACCTCACACATTAGTTACATGTCATAGACGTTTGGATTTTTGGCACTTATATATTACGTTACAGGACCATGTCGTCCACCCCACCACCATCACCTAAGGCACCAGGACATGATGCACCTATCCTACCTTCCCCGGAGCCCAAAAGGCGTCGGACCAGTTCTAGTGACAATTCGGTTGAGAAGGGTGAGTCGAGTAGCATGCGAGCAAGGGATGCATCGAGCAAATGGGATTCGTTCCCCAAAATGATCCAAAGATGGATCGATATGGGAAATGTCCCATCACCCTATTTTTGTTCCACTTCCTCATCATCTACCTTACCAAGCTTGCCATGTACCATGGAAAAAGTTTTTGTGGCTTTTGTATTTTACATGACTAGGGAATTAGGAATAGTGAAAGATACTACTGATGAGATACCCAGTATTCTACAACGGGTGTTACAAGGAGAAGAGAATAAGGAACAGATTGAGCATTTGACCGCTGAGCTAGCAGCGACGGATTAGGTCCATAACCATCTAGTGGATAGGGTACAACATTTAGAAACGAGGGTGGACACCTCGGACCATGCTACCGAAGGGATTCTGGAGAGAGTGGCCCACCTGGAGGCCCAAATGCAGGCAGCACTTTGGCCGGAGAATATCCCACTTTCTGATGACGAGGAGGAGCTGTGTGCGGATGAGCCCTTAGAGGAGGAGCCACCCGAGGAGGAGCCGGTCGATACTGATGATGCTCTATCATGCATTTCCTCCGATGATTATGATGTTTGATGATTATTCTATCTTATCTTTCCTTTCATTTATGCTTTGTTTATGTTATTTTGATTTTCAAACCTAGATGGGTAAGGTTGTTCCCATTCAATAAAAGCATGAGAAGTTTGATATTTTGAGTTATTTTTTTTGTAGCTTTACAATTTATTTAATTTTGAAATATTAGATGTTGTGTTTCCTTACTTGTACATAAATAATGTTTGAAATGCGATATATTTCTCATTGTTTTGTATTTGTGAATGTGAAGTATTTTGATGGGAAGAGGACGTGGAGGTCATGCTGGTGGTCGAGGCACTATTAACATGACGGCAGCTGAGCTGGCGACACTAATTAACGATAGTGTGGCTGAGGCTCTAGCAGCACAGAATGTTGCAGGTAAATACTATAACCATTGACTAGTGAGGTCAATTCATCTCTCAAGACGTCTTTCATAGGCTTTATAATCCCGATCCTATACTATGTTTCTAAATCCAGGTCAACAAAATCAACAACCAGCGTGCACATTCAAGACATTCATGGACTGTAAGCCCCACACTTTTAGTGGAGCTGAAGGAGCTGTCGGACTACTCCAGTGGTTCGAGAAAGTGGAGTCGGTATTTGCCATGTGCAACTTTCCCCTGGCTAATCACGTCGAATTTGCTTTTGGTACTTTGGAGGGCCCGGCTCTCACATGGTGGAATGCACAGGTCCAAATGTTGGGTTTAGCTATGGCCAATGCACTCCCGTGGGAAGAATTTAAGACAATGATGAAGGAGGAGTATTGTCCTTGGGATGAGATTCAGAAGTTGGAAGGAGAATTCTGGAACCTGAAAATGGAAGGTTCTGAAATTAAGCTATATACCACTCGCTCCCATGAGCTTGCTACCATGTGCCCACACATGGTGACTCCTGATTACAAGAGAATCGAGCTATACATTGGAGGTTTAGTGCCTCAGATTCAGAGCATGGTCACCTCATACAACCCTACTACCATCCAGCAGACCATCTGTAGAAATAAAGACTGATGGCTACAAAATTCTATAAGTACAACTGCTGTGGACCTCAGAGTTTGCTGCAGATCGACAAACTGATGCGGATAAGCTTATCTGCAGCGGATACTTGCTCTTCTACTGAAGAACAAATCTGCTGCAGATAGCCTTATCCGCAGAAGACCAAAGTTGATGCTGATAGGCAAATCATCAGCAGCTGTCGACAGTTGTGTCTTGATGTTGATCAACAACATTGCTGCTGATAGCCATTCCCTCTGAAGATCAAATGTTGCAGCTGACTGGCTTCGATAAAGCAACCATTACCACTGACAACTTTCTGTTGCAACACTGACACACTCCACGCAGAAAGAATGTTACCGGTGCAAGACAACGACGCTCTTCTTACAAGGACTCAAGAAATGATTCTGAGAAGACGTTTGAGTAAAAATAACTTTTGTAGTTTTTATTGTCGTTACATGTAGAATTGCTTCAATACAAGATCAACGACTTGTGTTAGATCTGATGCTTAGAATCAAGGGTCTGTCTTGATTCTAAATTACTATATAAGTAGTACTTAGAGTCATTGTATTCAAGTGCTTTTCCATAAGAGTTTTCTCTGTAATCTTTGAATCTTAATACAAATTGCATTTATCAGTATTCTTCTTGTTTATTTATTTACATTGCTTAGTTGTGATTGTTTCCGCCAATCCCAACTATAATAGAACCATCTTGTATTCACCGATCCTATAAGTGTTATCAGAGCTTTGGCTCACACATTAAACAAACTCACACTTGTTTAATCATTCTCTGGTTCTATTCAAAACTATCAAAAATGGCACAAAACAATGGAGTTGAAGACATTGGAAGCATCAGCACACCATCAAGACTGGTGTCTGGAGAAGACTATGATATGTTGAAGAACAGAATGGAAAGCTTCTTCTGCTATCAAGAATATGGGATGTGGAAATCCATTAAAGATGGACCATACATACCCATGGTGGCCTCCGCTGATTCCGGAGGTACACTGGTTCCCAAAGAAACCTCCAAATACTCTGATGAAGACATCAAGAAAATGGAGGTAGATTTCAAGGCCTTGGGAGCCATCCAGATGTGTTTACCAAATAATTTTTTTCACAACTCCAAAGGTTACAAAACTGTAAAAGAGCTATTGGAGGCTCTTGAGAAGATGTTTGCTGATTCAGAGAAAGTAAAAGAAAACATAAGAGACATCCTGAAGCAGCAATATGAAAACTTTGTCTAGAAGGAAGGTGAGTCTCCAACTGTTTTATTTAACAGATATACTTATCTTGTAGGTGAGTTGCAGTGCTCAAAAGTGAAGCTGGAGAATGAAGATATTCTCAAGAAGTTCATCAGGTCTCTACCCGGTTGCTGGACACTCTACACAGTGTCCATCGGAAGAACTGAGAATTTGAAGACTCTTAAAATGACTGAGCTTTTTGGTATGCTAATGACCTATGAATTATAGATGATTCAAGCCAAGGGAAGAAGCTCAAGCTACCAAACAGCCTCAACATCCACCACTACCTCGTCTGCCCTCCACTCTGACCACTCAGGTCCTAGTTCAAGCAACTATTATCCTCCCATCGTCACTCATCCCCAAACTCCAACCTCTTAATCAAACAACTCACCATTTCTTCTTGAAGCCCCACCTCAAACATCTACCTCTGCTGCTTTTGTCGCTGAAAACTCAAGCAATATGTCCTTTATCAAGGAAGATCTGGAATGTTTTCATCCAGATGATCTAGAAGAAATGGATATACAACACTCCTATGACATGCTCTCTCTAAGAGCAAAAAGGTTCGACTCAAGAACAGGAAGACCCATTCGATGTAATAACTCTAACACCAGGGTTGGCTTGGACAAAAGCAAATCGAGGTGTTACAACTGTAACTAACTTGGTCATTTTGCTAGAGAATACAAGGCACCAAAGGCAAACCTATCTGTTGCTCATACCAGACAAGCTTACCAAGCTCAACCAAGACAGCAACATGCCACTCCTCCTGCACAAACTGCAGCTTGTGCAGCTGTTGAAACTGCTGACTTTGACTGGAGCTTCCAGTATGAGGATATTCCTACCAACAATCAAGCTCTCATGGCAGACACATCAGAGGTACCACCTCAGGTATATGAAAATCTGTGTACTCAAGCGTGTATTGATAAGGTCTTTGGATTCAGGAAACATAACCAGAATCTCATAGATCAAAATGAAGAATTTCACCAAATGAAATATGAATTTAAAAAGGTTGAAAACAGTTACAAGGAAAAGATTTATTGTTTAAAGAAAGAAATTTCATCATTAAAACATGAACAAACAAACCTTGAAACTCAAATTGATGACCTTTTGGTTAAGTTAAAAGCTACAAGGGCCGAATTAGCAGACCAAAAGGTCCATGTGGAAAAATATGAATTTGCATCCAAAAAGCTGCAAAGACTTTTGGATGCTCAAATTCATGAAAAGGTAACTGCTGGTCTTGGATTTCAAGCTAAACAACCCTACAATGTTGTTCCTCCACCCGTCGACTATGTAGCCATTCATGAACCAAGTTTCAATCTTTCCAACCTTGGCATGGCCAACCGAAATCTTGACCTTGTTGTCCGAGAAACCCTTTTGCAAGAATGCACTACTTCATCCAAGTCTGAGTCAACATGCTCAGACTCCACTGAAACCAATAAAGTTTCATCACCACCTACCTGTGAAGTTATTAAAGCCAACAAACCAAGCCCTTTCATCCCTTCAAAAATAGTACCAGTATGTCAACCAACCAAACAAATCCGAATCAGCTATCATCCAGAAGGAAGAAAGCTAACAGTTGAAAAGGGTGTAACATCCCAAAAATAGTAAATAAGTAAATAATAGTACGATGGGGATTTAAACGTCATAAAGCGAAAGAAAGACGGATGGGCTTGGGCTCGACTCTAACGGGCCGAGGGAAGCCCAGGTATAAAAGGGGCAAGACAGCCCATTTGACCATTTCACCAATTCTAGAGAGAAAAAGTCGACGGATCGTCACGAGATTAGATGAGCACGTTACAGCTGAGCTCGTGAGCAAAACCTCCGAATCAAAACTTCAATCCAGGTAATGATTCATACATAATCTGAGTTTTTGTTCATTTTGGGGTTTCTCGAGTTTTAGCTAAATAGATGAGGTTTTTACGGATGAAACTTGATAATAAGCTTAGAAATAGCATCTAGAACGAAAACCGCATGTTTTGATCAAAGAAAATTGTAAGATTGGCACGATCGGGTTTGCATGCAAGTACTTCGGATTTTTGGTCCAAGAACTAGGTCCTGCGCACTTAACAAGTGCGCAGGAGGGAATCCCTGCGTACTTACCAAGTACGCAGGATGCAGACCCTGCGTACTTACCAAGTACGCAGGAGGAAGGCTCCTGCGCACTTGCCAAGTGCGCACGAGCAAGTCCCTGCGCACTTACTAAGTGCGCAGGCAGCAGACAGCAGGCAGCAGGTTGGTTAAGTAAAGTCAGTAAGTTTAGAATGATTAAACCATTAAAGTCGGGGTTGGGTCTAATGTGTATTTAACTACCTAATCCAGATCGAAAGTGACGCTGTTGGACCTTTGTCTAGGACAACCTAGAGTAGCCCATCAGGTGAGTTCTATGTGCCCCTTCTATGTTATGTGCAAATAATTTATAAATGTTTTGGGGCTGAAGTGTATACACTAAGTGAATAAATGTAATGAATGTTAATGTGATCATACGTGGTATACAAACATATATATATACCCAAGTACAAAAATGAATTATGAACAAAGAATGAATCGTATGATTATCAAGAATGAATGAAAAGAATAACATAACGTGTAAGAATGAAATCCTGCTTTATATCTATGTATATATTGCTTTCCAAGTAACAGAAAACGTTATGGACGCTTCAATGATAACGGCTACTTCGGTAGACGGACGACCACTTGACTATTATGCAGCCAGAAAAAGTAAGTCTAGAAAGGTAGACTAAATAAAGGCCACTACGGTGGAGTAAGGCGCTAAATCAATATTCGGCTATATAATTAGTTTAAGTGGGAAACGGATGCCTTATGGCAGACGGGCGAAATACGGCCTACGACGGTAGGACGGTTGTAAGATTACGGACGGACACAAGTTGCCGGACGGTTGTAAGAATGAAAAATACGGACGGACACTAGTTGCCGGACGGTTGTAAGAATAGGCGGACCATGACGATGGACCGTGGCGCTTGTCTTTGTGACATTCGCAAATAAATGACGGGTTGATCACCCGTGAATGAAAAGAAAAGAAAAGAAAAGAAAAGAAAAGGGTGAATGCATATATATGTAGTCACAAAGAAAGATGAAAGAAAAGCAAAAGTTATGAAAGTAAATGAGACAAATGATGTGAATATATATTTATATGTATTTGCGAAGAATGATAAAAGAAAAGCAATTCAAGTCAATGTGTATTTATATAAATGTATATATAATTATGCATACTTATAAAGAAAAGAATGTTTATACCTAATTGTATTAAACTAGAACTCACCAGCGTTAGCTGACTTTTAGTATACATTTCAGGTAAAGGAAGAAAAGGTCGTGCGATGGCGTGAAGGTTACCCGGCACGAGACTGACATCCCACTTTTGTTTTATATGTCTTAGAACAATGTTATGATTTATTTGTAAAGACATCCGCTGTTATGATTATGTAATTGAATGATGAATGTTTTAAATTTAAGTTCAGTATTTATGACTATGTTTATGAGTAAATCCAACAAGTGAGGTTACCCGGTTTTGGGGCCTTACAAGATAGTATCAGAGAAATAGTTTGAGAGATTTAGACATCCCTAAATGTCTAGACTCAAACTGATTATGGGACCAACGCACGGATATCAGTATGGGTAACCAACGCTAACGCCAGCACGGTAAGTAAGAATAAAGTTAATGCTCTTGCATAAGAATAGATACCATAACTTAGAACAAATAGATGTTAATGCCATGACTGATTTGAAGAGTTTTGAACCCGAAAAGCAATGTAAATTAGTAATCACAAACCGGTCACTGTAATTAAGAATTTACCTTGCTCGTACTGTTCCAAACTATGATCTGAAGAAATGACATTGATGTATTCCCTTTATAACTATCAGGAAATTAAGAATTTATGGCTGGTGGAGGAAGAACAGGACGACGAGGCGGTCGCACTGGCCGAGTAGGTAGACCTCCATTGAAGCAAAGACATGAAGAGGAAGAGAGTGTGCACGCAGAACACACTGAGAGTGTGCACGAAACAGATGTGACACCAACAGGGAACAATAGTCCAGGGCCTATACAGTTAGAACCCGAAGTCAGAGATGCTATTGCCCGCGAGTTCGTACTTACTCTGAAGAACATATTGCCTGACCTACTATCTGAGGCATTAAAGAAAAGCAAAGAAGAGGATGAAGGGAAAAATGAAGAGAAAATTTATGACAGTGACGGGGATGAAGTAAAAAGTGGCATCAAGCAATCGTGGGTGTACTTACAAAGGTTTCAAGGACGGAGACCCACCCAAGTTCGATGGGAGCAAGGATTCAGTGGTAACGCTTGAATGGATAGAGAGGATGAATGTTGTAATCAACATCAGCGAGTGTCGACCCGACCAAGCTGTTAAGTACGTCGCTCATTCTTTCACCAACGATGCACAAAGTTGGTGGAGGAATATTCAGAGAACTAAGTCACCGAATGCTATAAACAGAATGACATGGGACGACTTGAAGAAGCTGGTCATCCAAAAGTTTTGTCCCCAGAATGAAATCGACCGGGTTGAGAATGAATTCCTGAACTTCAAGGCTAGCAACAAGACTCATCGCCAGTATACATCAAGATTCAATGAACTGGCTCAACTAGTACCCCATCTGGTAGAAACTGAAGACCGTTTGATCAAGTATTATGTTAAGGGGTTGCCACAGCGGGTCCGTGTCCATGTGAAAGCTAACCTACCCTCGACCTTCGAGTCGGTAGTGAATCTGAGCGGAATCGTCTACGACGACTACGCCAATGAGGACCCGGCACCTGAGACACAAAAGAGAAAGTGGGAGAACCCGTCCAGAGGCACCGGAAGAGGGAACGTAACAACTGAGAGCAAGAAACCAAGGTCCAATGAATATGAAACTTGCAAGAAATGTGGAAGGCAACATCTTGGCGAGTGTCGAGTCGGCACCACCACCTGCTATAGGTGTGGAAGGGCGGGACACTATTCTTGTGACTGTTTAAGAGACACTAAATGCCAAAGCTGTGGACACTTTGGGCATCTGACGAAATATTGCAGGAAGGCCGGCCAATCTGGTTCGGGAAAGGATAAGGAGCAGGAACAACAAAAGGCAAGGACTCGCGCCTATGCCTTAACGGAGGAAGAGGCAAGGGGAAACCCTGATGTCGTGTCAGGTACATTTCTAGTAAATGATGAACATGCTGCTATTTTATTCGACTCTGGTGCTAGTAAAAGCTTTATATCAAATGCATTTAGTCGTAAACTGGATTGCACTATTAACACCATAGTAATGGCCTTTAGCGTACAAACTGCTGTTGGTAAAAATTCGGCAGTATTCCAAGTAACAGAGGATTGCATAATAGAAATAGAGGGTCATAAGTTCCCTTCTAGATTATTCCTTCTCACCTTAGGAGGATTCGATATAGTATTGGGTATGGATTGGCTAGCTGCCAATGAAGCTCAAATCATATGTAAACGTAAGAGGATACACCTCAAAGCTCCAAGCGGCAGTCCAATTACGGTTTATGGGGATTGGAATTGCACGATGCCAAACGTCATCTAGATGATCAAGGCCGAAAGTTACATGAGGCGCGGTTGTGAAGCTTATCTGGCATATGTTATTGATGATAGAATGAAAACTAAAGAACTCAAGAATGTACCCGTGGTGTGCAACTTTCCGGAAGTATTCCCTGAGGATCTACCTGGGTTGCCACCCGATCGGGAAATAGAATTTCAGATTGACTTACTGCCAGGAGCTGAGCCCGTTGCCAAAGCCCCCTACCGATTGGCTCCGTCAGAAATGAAAGAATTGATGTCTCAACTACAGGAATTAACAGAAAAGGGATTTATTAGACCGAACATCTCACCATGGGGCGCTCCGGTACTATTTGTAAAGAAGAAGGACGGCAGCATGCGCATGTGCATTGACTACCGCGAACTGAACAAGAGGACAGTAAAGAACAAATACCCACTGCCTAGAATAGACGACCTTTTTGATCAACTGCAAGGTGCGAGTTGGTTCTCAAAGATCGATCTTAGGTCGGGTTACCATCAGTTGAAAGTAAGGGAAGAAGACGTACCAAAGACCACGTTTCGCACGCGTTATGGGCATTATGAGTTTCTCGTGATGTCCTTTGGATTAACTAACGCACCAGCAGCGTTCATGGATTTGATGAATAGAGTGTGTCGACCCATGTTGGATCGATCAGTGATAGTTTTTATAGACGACATACTGGTATATTCGAAAAAGCGAGGGTGATCACCACTGTCACCTAAGAGAAGTTCTGGAGGTGCTAAAGCAGGAAAAGTTGTACGCAAAATTCTCCAAATGCGCGTTTTGGCTTAGGGAAGTCCAATTCCTAGGTCATGTGATAAACCCAAACGGCATCATGGTGGACCCTGCAAAGATCGAGACAGTAAAGGAATGGAACATCCCAAAGACACCAACGGAGATACGAAGCTTTCTGGGATTGGCGGGCTACTATCGAAGGTTCATTCAAGATTTCTCAAGAATAGCCTCGCCTCTAACTAAACTGACACGGAAAGAAGTAAAATATGAATGGGGTCAGACCCAAAACAACGCGTTTGAGGAACTCAAGACACGATTAACCCAAGCTCCAGTCTTAACACTACCTGAGGGAAACGAAGACTTGGTAGTCTACTCTAACGCTTCGGGGCAGGGTTTAGGTTGCGTACTTATGCAACGAGGAAAGGTAATTGCTTATGCTTCACGACAACTAAAGATTCACGAGGTTAACTACCCAACACACGATCTAGAGTTAGCAGCAGTGGTTTTCGCGTTGAAAATATGGAGGCACTATCTGTATGGAGTTAAATTCACCATCTACTCCGATCACAAAAGCTTGAAATACTTCTTCGAGAAAAAGGAATTAAACATGAGGCAAAGGAGGTGGTTAGAGCTACTGAAAGACTACGATTGTGAGATATTGTACCATCCAGGCAAACGTAGTGGCTGACGCTTTAAGTAGAAAAGAAGAATCGACACCCATCCGGATCAAAGCGTGTCAGCTGATTATAACACCAGATTTGATGGGTGAAATAACAAAGGCACAAGATGAAGCACTGTTAGAAAGAAATGTGAAACGGGAAAGAATAGTAGGACAACAAGGGAACTTAAGTGCAAATACATACGGAGTACGGACTAGGTTTGGCCGGATGTGGATACCTAAGATTGGCGAGCTTAGGGCCAAAATACTCGACGAGGCCCATAAGTCTGGTTATTCTATCCACCCCATGACAAAAAAAATGTATCAAGACTTGAAGAAAGAGTACCGGTGGCCTGGCATGAAGAACGATGTGACTGAATACGTGAATCAGTGCTTAACGTGTTCACTAGTTAAGGCCGAGCACCAGAAACCATGTGGTAAAATGCAACCTTTACCAATACCGGAATGGAAGTGGGAGGAGATCACAATGGACTTCATTACCAAGCTACCGCGAACAGCTAAAGGCAATAACACCATTTGGGTGATCGTCGACCGCTTGACAAAGAGTGCTCACTTCTTGCCAATACGTGAGACTTCTTCGTCCGAAAAGCTAGCCGAAGTATTTATCAAAGAAATTGTGAGCAGACATGGTATGCCGCTGTCGATTGTGTCCGACAGGGATACTAGATTCACGTCAAGGTTTTGGAAGAAATTCAATGAAGAGATGGGCACTAGATTGAACATCAGCACCGCTTACCACCCCCAAACCGATGGACAATCGGAAAGGACCATTCAGACCTTGGAGGACATGCTCCGGGCCTGTATCATTGATTTCGGTGGGAGTTGGGACAGCCACCTACCATTGGCAGAATTTTCATATAACAACAGCTATCACTCAACTATTGACATGCCGCCATTTGAAATGTTGTATGGGAGGAAATGTAGGACCCGGTTTGTTGGGGGGAAATTGGACAAAAGGATTTTACGAGTTTCGAAGTGGTCAAAGCTACTTCCGAGAAATTT
Organism: Smallanthus sonchifolius; assembly: GCA_023525975.1. Lineage (NCBI taxonomy): Eukaryota > Viridiplantae > Streptophyta > Magnoliopsida > Asterales > Asteraceae > Smallanthus > Smallanthus sonchifolius. The sequence continues at coordinate 29,238,153 of CM042039.1, read as the reverse complement.
GATCAGATCAAGGCTCGAATGAAAGCCGCAAAGGACAGGCAGAAATTATATGCGGACAAGAGAAGAAGGGATTTAGAGTTTCAGGTAAGGGACATGGTACTGTTAAAGGTATCACCGTGGAAAGGAATCATCTGATTCAGGAAGCGTGGCAAACTGAGTCCAAGGTTTGTCGGACCTTTCAAGATTTTAGCAAGAGTGGGTCAAGTTGCTTACAGACTCGACCTACCCGTTGAGTTTAGTGGAATACACCCTACGTTCCACGTGTCTCACTTACGTAAATGCCTAGCCGATGACACAGCTCACATACCTTACGACGAGATCGAGGTGGATAACCGCCTAAATTATGTAGAGGAACCAATAGCCATCCTTGATCGAGCTGAAAAGCGACTACGCAATAAGTCGATCCCTTTAGTCAAAATACAATGGAAGCACAGAAAAGGGTCGGAAGCTACATGGGAAAAAGAAGACGAGATGAGGGGACTATACCCTCAATTGTTTGACGTATAAACAGTTTCGAGGACGAAACCTCTTTAAGGAGGGTAGACTTGTAACATCCCGAAAATAGTAAATAAGTAAATAATAGTACGATGGGGATTTAAACGTCATAAAGCGAAAGAAAGACGGATGGGCTTGGGCTCGACTCTAACGGGCCGAGGGAAGCCCAGGTATAAAAGGGGCAAGACAGCCCATTTGACCATTTCACCTCCATTTCACCAATTCTAGAGAGAGAAAGGGAGCCCGGGTCTAGAGAGAGAAAGTCGACGGATCGTCACGAGATTAGAGGAGCACGTTACAGCTGAGCTCGTGAGCTAAACCTCCGAATCAAAACTTCAATCCAGGTAATGATTCATACATAATCTGAGTTTTTGTTCATTTTGGGGTTTCTTGAGTTTTAGCTAAATAGATGATGTTTTTACGGATGAAACTTGATAATAAGCTTAGAAATAGCATCTAGAACGAAAACCGCATGTTTTGATCAAAGAAAATTGTAAGATTGGCACGATCGGGTTTGCATGCAAGAACTTCGGATTTTTGGTCCAAGAACCAGGTCCTGTGCACTTACCAAGTGCGCAGGAGGGAATCCCTGCGTACTTACCAAGTACGCAGGATGCAGACCCTGCGTACTTACCAAGTACGCAGGAGGAAGGCTCCTACGCACTTGCCAAGTGCGCAAGAGCAAGTCCCTGCGCACTTACTAAGTGCGCAGTCAGCAGACAGCAGGCAGCAGGTTGGTTAAGTAAAGTCAGTAAGTTTAGAATGATTAAACCATTAAAGTTGGGGTTGGGTCTAATGTGTATTTAACTACCTAATCCAGATCGAAAGTGACGCTGTTGGACCTTTGTCTAGGACAACCTAGAGTAGCCCATCAGGTGAGTTCTATGTTCCCCATCTATGTTATGTGCAAATAATTTATAAATGTTTTGGGGCTGAAGTGTATACACTAAGTGAATAAATGTAATGAATGTTAATGTGATCATACGTGGTATACAAACATATATATATACCCAAGTACAAAAATGAATTATGAACAAAGAATGAATCGTATGATTATCAAGAATGAATGAAAAGAATAACATAACGTGTAAGAATGAAATCCTGCTTTATATCTATGTATATATTGCTTGCCAAGTAACAGAAAACGTTATGGACGCTTCAATGATAACGGCTACTTCGGTAGACGGACGACCACTTGACTATTATGCAGCCAGAAAAAGTAAGTCTAGAAAGGTAGACTAAATAAAGGCCACTACGGTGGAGTAAGGCGCTAAATCAATATTCGGCTGTATAATTAGTTTAAGTGGGAAACGGATGCCTTATGGCAGACGGGCGAAATACGGCCTACGACGGTAGGACGGTTGTAAGATTACGGACGGACAAAAGTTGCCAGACGGTTGTAAGAATAGGCGGACCATGACGATGGACCGTGGCGCTTGTCTTTGTGACATTCGCAAATAAATGACGGGTTGATCACCCATGAATGAAAAGAAAATAAAAGAAAAGAAAAGGGTGAATGCATATATATGTAGTCACAAAGAATGATGAAAGAAAAGCAAAAGTTATGAAAGTAAATGAGACAAATGATGTGAATATATATTTATATGTATTTGCGAAGAATGATAAAAGAAAAGCAATTCAAGTCAATGTGTATTTATATAAATGTATATATAATTATGCATACTTATAAAGAAAAGAATGTTTATACCTAATTGTATTAAACTAGAACTCACCAGCGTTAGCTGACTTTTAGTATACATTTCAGGTAAAGGAAGAAAAGGTCGTGCGATGGCGTGAAGGTTACCCGGCACGAGACTGACATCCCACTTTTGTTTTATATGTCTTAGAACAATGTTATGATTTATTTGTAAAGACTTCCGCTGTTATGATTATGTAATTGAATGATGAATGTTTTAAATTTAAGTTCAGTATTTATGACTATGTTTATGAGTAAATCCAACAAGTGAGGTTACCCCGTTTTGGGGCCTTACAAAGGGACAATCTTCAACCTCCACCAACTCAAAGCCTCAATCCAAATCACAACAAAGGAAGGTGTTTTACATATGTCATGCGCCTGGAGAGAGGGCTCCATATGTTCAAAAGACATTGGAAAAGCCACCTTTGAACACAACAAAGCTCACCCCTGGAACTTCAAACACTTGTCCAAAAGAAAGGACTGTGTGTACTTTCAAAGGGACAAACTAGCCAAATCATGCTTTGTGTGTGGGAAATACAATAATACTGCCAGCACCTGCTTCTATAACCTTCAACAACAAAGAAACCTAAAACAACATGCTTTTGAGAAAACAAACAAGAACAAAAAAGTAAGAAGCTTTGAAGACAAAGCAACTCAGTTTAGAAACTCTCTATCCCCACCAAGAAAGCATCTGCCAAGACTTCAACAATCCTGCATCATATGTGGTGAAGCTGACCACTTTGCTGCTAATTGTAAGTTTAATCCTCTCAAACAGGTTCCTCATCAAATTCCTCTTCAACAAAAGCCTATCAATAAGATGAAGAAGGGTAGGCATACTTCGAAAGTTAAACCATCAGCAGCAAACAAAACTGCTGCTGATCAAGTAAGACTCAAGCAACCAAAGTAAAAGCCTTTATCAGCAACCAAGATTGCTGCTGCCCAAGTTAAACCATCAGCAGCCAACAAAAATGTTGCTGATCAATTAAAGCCCAAGCGACCCGAAGACAAATCTTCAGCAGCAACCAAGATTGCTGCTGCTCAAGTAAAACCACCAGTAACAACAAAATCTGCTGCTGATAAGCCAAAGTCCTCAGTTGCAACATCTGCTGCTGACAAAGCAAAGAGAGCTGGAAAACCACCAATTCAGCATTGGAAAGCTAAAATTCCTCCAAGAATCATCATTAGTTCCGTTGAATGCACACATGCTGATACTGATAATCCGAGAACCCTTTTTTACAAGGATGCAAGCTCTTAGATTCCTCCCACTAACTAGATCTCTCTCATGTGCAGGGACAGCCAGGTCACAAGAATAACACCTCGGTGGTAGACAGTGGTTGTTCCAGGCACATGACAGGCAACAGATCCATCCTCTCCAACTTCAGACATTTCAATGGAGGATATGTTGCCTTTGGAAGTGACTCAAAAATAGGATCTATTACTGGACAAGGAACTGTGTCTAATGAAAGAATGAGTATTGAAAAGGTAAATTATGTCAAAGAATTGGACTTCAATCTCATGAGTGCTTCCCACGTCTGTGATCAGAAGCATTGGATGCTCTTCACAGATAAAGATTGCTTTGTAATGTCTCCTTGCTTATCCAAACCTCCTCCATAAAAGATTTTGTTAACTGCTCAGAGAAAAGAAAATCTTTATGTGCTTGACAGGAATGAGGTCACTCCATCTGGCAGTGTATCCTGTTTTCTGTCAAAAGCTTCAGTTGATGAATCAGCTCTCTGGCACAGGAAATTAAGCCATGTTAACATCAAAACCATCAACAAATTAGTGAAGGATAATCTTGTCAGAGGGCTTCCTGACAGAGAATTCCAGCTAGAAGATCATTGCATTGCTTGTTTGAAGGGGAAGCAACACAAGATTTCTCACAAGCCCAAAACCTTGAATACAAATGACACTCCACTACAGCTGCTGCATATGGATCTCTTTGGTCCTAAAAATATTATGTCAATGGGTAAGAAGTCATACTGTCTGGTGATAACTGATGACTACACCAGATTCTCATGGGTATACTTCTTGAGAACTAAGAATGAAACTGCTGAAATTCTCAAATCCTACATTCTTAGGATAGAGAATCAAAGCAATCAGAAGGTAAAAATCATAAGGTGTGATCAGGGCACAGAGTTAAAGAACCACACTTTGAATTGTTTCTATGAGAGCAAGGGAATAGAAAGACAATACAGTGCTCCAAGAACTCCTCAACAAAATGGAGTTGCTGAAAGAAGAAACAGAACTCTAATTGAGTCAGCAAGATCTATGTTGGCTGACTCAAAACTGCCTCTCACATTCTGGGCAGAAGCAGTAAGCACAATTGGATTTCTAAAACCTTTTGGATGTCCATGAACAATTCTGATCACACATGGGGTTCTTCCTAAGTTTGGTGCCAAATCTGATGAAGGATATTTTGTGGCCTATTCCTCTCAATCCAAGGCCTACAGAGTATTCAACTCAAGAACAAGAATTGTGGAAGAATCAGTCAATGTGGAATATAGAGAACACATTGCCTGTGAACAGGGAAAAGGCCCAAACTGGATCTTTGACATAGACTCCTTCACCCAAATATTTGAGCAACTTATCTTCTAAAATATGGAATCTACCTCTTCACAAGCACCGGCTTCCTTTTTTCCCTCTGACTACAGACTGGATTTTCCTAAATCTTCTATCAGTCTGAAAAGACCATCCATAGATCCTCCATCTGTTATGGAAGCCATTGAAGCAAGTGAAGTCGGATCCAGACTCTCCAATGTCATCAGCAGCAGCCTGTCTGAAAATGAAATTTGAATGAAGACTCTTCGGTAAATGATGTAGATGCTGCAAATACTATTGTTGATAATACAGGTGTGGCTGCTGATAATACTGATGTAGCTGTTGATATTGAAGACTTTTCCACAATGAATGTAGAAATCCCTGATCAAAATCAATGTAATCTTGAGCAAGGGATACAGCTGGAGGTGGTATCAGCACAAAGGATCAACAAGGAACATCCTCTGGAATATATTATTGGCCAAGTTCAGCAAGGAGTTCTAACAAGAAGCAAATCTCATGAGGCCAATATATGTTTGTTTTCATGTTTTCTATCTCAGGTGGAACCCAAGAAGATAGATGAAGCTTTGAAACACAGCAGTTGGATTGAGGCAATGCAGGAAGAGTTGCTGCAATTCAAGAGACAGGATGTCTGGAAACTTGTTGATCTTCCACCTGGTCAATCTGCCATAGGCACAAGATGGGTATTCAGGAACAAGCAAGATGAGAGAGGCATCGTAGTCAAGAACAAAGCCAGACTTGTAGCTCAAGGCTACACTCATGAAGAGGGAATTGACTATGATGAAGTCTTTTCCCTTTTGCCAAGCTGGAGGCCATCAGAATCTTCCTGGCATATACTACATCAAAGAATTTCATGGTCTATCAAAAGGATGTTAAGAGTGCCTTTCTGTATGGGAAGATTGGTGAAGAAGTATATGTCAAACAACCTCCAGGCTTTGTAGATCCTGCACATCCTAACCAAGTGTTCAAACTAGACCAAGCTCTATATGGATTACATCAAGCCCCAAGAGCCTAGTATGAAACTTTGTCTGGATTTCTACTAAGCAACAACTTCAGAAGAGGTGCCATTGAGCAGACCTTGTTTATCAAAGATGAAGTGGGAGAAATCTTACTGGTACAAATCTATGTTGATGATATCATCTTTGGATCAACAAGGAAGAGGTTGTGTAAAGACTTTGAGATCCTGATGCACTCAAAGTTTGAAATGAGTTCAATGGGTGAACTAAATTTCTTTCTGGGTCTTCAAGTCAAACAAGTTCCAAATGGAATCTTCATCAGCCAATCCAAATATGTCAAGAGCATTTTGGAAAGATTCAAGATGGCTGACTGCTTTGCTGCAAGAACCCCTATGCAAGTGCACCATCAACTGACTCATGACAAAGATGGTCAAGACACTGATCAACATCAGTATCGTGCAATGATAGGGTCTCTCATGTATCTCACTGCCTCATGGTCAGATATCATGTTTGCAGTATGTCTCTGTGCAAGATTCCAAGCAGCTCCAAAGAATTCACATCTTTAAGCTGTCAATAGAATTTTTAGATATCTAAAGGGAGCCCCAAGACTTGGGCTAGGGTACTCTAAAAATGATAAGTTCAATCTGATGCATACACTGATAGTGATTATGGGGGATGCAACATGGACAAAAAGTACTCATTAGGGGGATGTCAGATTCTGGGAGGGAGACTAATTTCATGGCAGTGCAAGAAGCAAACATGTGTCTCAACTTCTACAGCAGAAGTAGAATACATTGCAGCTTCAAGTTGCTGTACACAAGTCATCTGGATACAAAACCAAATGCTGGATTATGGGATGACTTTCATGGCAACTCCCATTCACATTAACAACATGAGTGTTATATCAATCACAAACAATCCGGTGAAGCACTCCAAGACAAAGCACATTGACATCAGGTATCACTTCATAAAAGAACAAGCTGAGAAAAAGAGAATTATTTTAACCAAAGTTCATACCAATGAGCAATATGCTGATTTGTTTACAAAACCGTTTGATGAAGCTAGATTTAGATATTTAGTTGAATCTATTGGTATGATGAACTTTGATTAAAATCTGTTTCTAAAATTTTGTTTTGTAAATGTGTTTGTTCCTTGTTGTAAATAAAAGTTATAAGTCAGCAGCAATTCGTTTTTTAGCTGCTGACAGGTTTAATCATCAGCAGCAAAGAATTTGTCACTGACTGCTTTAAGTTATCAGCAGGAACAAGTTTCCTGCGGATAGCTTTAAGCCTGTCAGCAGCAACCAAGCTTGCAGCGGATATGCTTAACCATCCACAGCAACCAAGTTTGCTGCTGATGGGTAAATCTAAGTCCAAATTAACCTTTACCCGCTGTAAAAATTACCTTCAGTCTTTACCATGACTGCTTTAGTGTATTACAGCTGTAACAGTAAAACGTCAATAAGGTTGTACTGTACAAGTCATTTTGCCTTTTCCCTCCTCTGCCGTTATAACACAAATCAAATTTCTTCACCACCTCTTCACATTCAATTTCACCCTAACTCCCATCTCTTTCTCTTAAGCCTCCACAACATTCAAAGCTTTCCATCCTTAACCACCCTTCTAAAACCTTCCTCTTTCCCTCCAAACCCAACAAAATGGCAGAGGTCGACATAAACCATCCTAATGACAAGTTTTCTCCATACCACAATCTCACTACTTACCTGGTTAAAGGAAAGAAGTCTGAAAGGTTCGATGATATGATCGATTTTCTTTGTCGATCAAAGATATACTTTGCACTAACCGTCAACCCTACCATATACATCCCTCATATGGAGGATTTTTGGAACACCGACGTCTACTCTATCGAACAGGGGATTCCCCAAATCCAAGCCACGATAGACGACAAAGATATCATCATCACTGAAGCTACTCTCAGAAAACACCTCAAGCTTTAAGATGAGGGGGCCGCCATTTCATACTCAAAAGAAGAGTACACCTTTGTATCCATAGGGTACACTGGAAATCAGAATTAGTACACAATCTAAAAGGCGCTGATGGGCCCTCCATGGAAGTTTCTATGCCACACTCTTCTACAATGCATATCCCATAAGAGAAGTGGATGGCATCAAGTGATCTCTGCTCTCGCCTCTCCTATTCATGGTATGGTTTCTGGCCAGGGTTTCAACTTTGCACATCTCATCTTTGATGGTTTGAGATATAACCTTCAAGAAGTTCAAAGCAATCATTTTTTATGTACCCAAGATTCATGCAGGAAGTTTTCAATAACGAATTAAAAGATCTTTCAAAATCTGCAAAAATCTATCTTATACTGGGACATAAAAATAAAAATTTTCAAAGTATGAGAACTGTTTCCAAAACGTTCTCAGGGGTCAATGTTCCATTGTTATCTATAATGATGAACATACAAAGTACCCAGGTGACAGTTCAGCAATCCCAGTTGATACTGATCCCACACCCTCCTCTTCACATCCTGAACAACAATCTGCTTCCATTGTTCGAACCCCTGTGCATACTACTTAGGATGCACAGGCACATAAATTACTTACACCTGTTTTGGATGTTATCGTTCAACTGGAACAAAGGTCCCCTGTTGCAACAAAATATACTAGAAAAAGGAGCAAGAGGACTCCTTCTCTTCTTGTCTAAAAGGCCCAATCCCACCCTAAAAGCCCTCATTCAGAATCCCAAAATTCTGATGAGAATATCAAAAGGGATAGCCACATTATTAGAGAGACTTCCTTGGAAGCTTCTCTGTTAGGATCAGGATCACATCCCGGATCCATAGAACAACCCACTGAACCATTCCATTATTTTTCTTCTCTGAAATTAAGTGCAGAGGCACCTTGTCAAGATGATATACCTACTTAAACAACCACTAGGCTGCTAGTGGACCTAACCCAAGTTCATCACCAAAGAAGGTTCTTGTATCAACTGACCAGAGGGCTGTCACTACTCCTGGTACATCAACTGACTAGGAGAACAGTGATAACATCACTAAGACCCTAACCACAACAACTCACAGTGAGGATGTTTCCTTTGAAACACCCTTCACTGAGAGGAATCCCAGGTGCTAAGAAAATCAGGGTGATGGGGATGCAGAGACTAGGCCTAATGCCCCATCCATGTCCAAGGATTCCACAACTGTGGATGAGGACTGTCTGAAACTTAAAAAAATGGAATTGATGGCCAGGGTAGCTATGCTAGAGACTGAAGTGTCCAAACTAAGGCACCAAGTCTCTATGCATGAAGCCCATCAATGCCCAACTGTGCCTACTCCTTCCCTTGTATCAGTGGGAACTCAAACAGATGCAACCCATGCAACCAAAAAGGGGGAGATAGTCGCAGTAGAAGATGATGCTGATAGCCTCGAAGAATGGATACAAGAGCATGCTGCTTTTCAAAGTTCTCTCTTCAAACCTGCCTTTGTTCAAGTTCGTGACTTGCCAGACTCAGTAGATGAAGAGGAAGATATCACTAAGGATTGGAAGTTAGTTGTTCGAGCTGTTGATGAGGTGTTAAAGAATGAATGTCAAAATGAACACACACCTTCATCATTCAGCATACTTCTACTGTTGCAGCCATATCAAGACAGAACATTGCCCCTCAATTCACTCCGACTACATATAAGTTAGAATTTGACTCCATTCTAGCATGGGGGTATGATGGTCTATGTGAGAGATTCTGGATTGGATGGGAGTTTGGTGGAATAGAAGAGCTTAATTGGAATACACTAAATCCACTTCAGGTTCTTTAAATGTATCTATCAAACTGCATCAACACTTCCACAGATCTCTCAGCAGAACTTGCAATCGACAGGTTCTACGTCTTGATGGAGGATAATCTACCCTGGTTTGAAAGGTTCCTAGAAGAAGCAAACAGGGTGGCCTATCCTAAACACCATGCAGAATCTTCAACAACATCAGAACAAAGACTGGCTCCAAGACTTGCCTTGATTAGGAGCAGTGTTTTAACAGAAGAAGAAGTTCTATGTTGGAGAAGATTTTTCTACAATGAAGTGGTAAGGGTCTTGGAAGTGCAATGATGGTCAAGCACTAGGTTCTCTGGCTTTAAATTCTTCCTAAGTGATGGATCATCGTTCACAATCAACAACATCCAAGAGATCCTGCTCTTTAACTCAGACTTCCTATACAACATTTTTGAGTTCAGAACACATATCTGCAATGTCAACTCCTTAGAGAGCCAAGCAATGATCAAGACTATCAAAGCTCGGGTTGAAAAGGAGGGACGCCTTGCAGAAGATGCCTCCTCTGACTCAGATTTCTCTTTTCTCTCCTCACCAACCGCCACTCTGAACACTGCAACAGAATCTAGAAGAACAGAGTTGGAGGATGTAAGGAAAAGTTGGAACGAAGTAAATGGGTGTGAATGGGAAGAAGATGAAACAAGAAACCTTCCCTTATTCACTCCCCAAACTGCCAATGAAGCTGAAGCAGAGATCTTAACAGTATCTAAAACATCTGCTGTTATAATCCATGAAGCTGAAGCAGAGGCATCAACCAAAGCCAAGGGGAAGAGAATAATGACTGAAGAGGTGGAAGAGAGACTGAAGAAAGAGCAAAAGGAATGGGAGGAAAGAAGAAGAAGAGAAGAAGAGGAGATGGCAGAGCTAAGAAAAATTCAAGAAAGAAAAGTTGTCATGCTCTTCAGAGAACAACAAATCCAGCTGTATGCTAAACAGTTGGATGATCTCAAAGCCAGAGTTCCTGTAGCTTATCAATTACAAGAAGATGAAGCCCTAGCTCTTCAGCTACAGGAACAGTTTAATAAAGATGAAGAAGAAAGGGAGAAGAAGAAAAGGGAAGAGGTTAAGTTCATAATAACTGATCTGAACTAGCCACAGAAATGAGAGAAGAATGGATAGCGGCTCTGATTTCTCAAGGTGAGGATGCAGACTACCTTGAGAAACTATCAAATAAAGAAATCTACAGAGCCTTCATGGGTCAGCAAGGTCAATTGGAAAATAAGAAAAAGGGTGAAGAAGAAGAAAAAGCCAAGCAAAAATCCAAGAAGACCATTGCATTCAACATAAGGACCCATGAAGAAAGGAAGGTCATGACTGACTTCCTGAAGGACAGAGGAGAAAGTGGAAAAAGGCTAGGCCCCATGAGTTTCATGAACTTGCAAGCCTTGTACTCCAAAGTCAAGAAGGAAGAGGAAGAAAGATTGGGGAAGACAGGCTCCAAGAAAAGGGTGATAACTCAAACCGTTGAACACAAATCAAAGAAACCCAAGCCTTCTCCCTCATCCACTACTTCCTCCTCCCATCATACTTCCACTCTCCAGCCTAGACCTCATTCCTCTCTTACCACAAAGTCCAAATCCCTCCACCCAACTCCTCCTCATCAGCAGCCTTCCAAGAAGAAAACCAATCCTACCCTCACCCCAGAAGACTCAAGAGAAATAGTTGTCTGGTTCTACAAAACTCAAGACAAATGGTTTAAAGTCTTCAGGGGAAAGGAATAACTAAAGTAGTCAGTCTATAAATCTATTGATGAGGTACTACAACTCCCAGACTCAGATCTAAGAAGAATATTGGAGTTGGGTGAAGCCTATAAGCCAGAGAATGAAAGTGAGAGTCATTTTTTGCTAGCAATCAAACATCACTTCAACCCTAGTAAAGTTGAAATCATTGATGCCAAACCTCTTCAATCCCATTCTCCATTCACCAGTTGGTCCTTCAAGGATGATACCAACGAGTTTATCTTTATTGATATTAAAGGATAGAAGATGATATATTCAAACAAAGGCCATCTTCAAAATGCTAAGCAAAGACATAAAAACTCTATCTGAGTTTCCTCTAAACAATCCCAGCCAGGACCCAAGAGGCTATGAGGTAGAAAGGATAGTCTGCAACATGGAAAAGCTTCAACAGCAAAAGCAGTAAAGAGAGTTTTGGTAGCATCAGTCTAGGGGTAGTTTGTAGAAATAAAGACTGATGGCTACAAAATTCTCTAAGTACAACTGCTGTGGACCTCAGAGTTTGCTGCAGATCGACAAACTGCTGCGGATAAACTTATCTGCAGCGGATACTTGTTCTTCTGCTAAAGAACAAATCTGCTGCGGATAGCCTTATCCGTTGAAGACCAAAGTTGCTGCTGATAGGCAAATCATCAGCAGCTATGGACAGTTGTGTCTTGCTACTGATCAACAACATTTCTGCTGATAGCCATTCCCTCTGAAGATCAAACGTTGCAGCTGACTGGCTTCGATAAAGTAACCATTACCACTGACAACTTTCTGCTGCAACACTGACACACTCCACGCAGAAAGAATGTTACTGGTGCAACAAAATAAAAGACAACGACGCTCTTCTTCCAAGGACTCAAGCAATGATGCCTAAGAAGACGTTGCACCCATTTGGTCAATTAAGGTTTTTAACACTTGTATTTCCACTACAAGTTTCATTCTTATCCTATTACATTCATATACCACCACCCATTCACTCATTTGAAGTATTCCACACTTCTAATTAGGTTCACGACCTCTTGGTTTGAGTACCACAACTCGTCTTACCCGCACTTGATGTATTTGACTCCAAGTCCACCCTTTGAAGTATTCCACACTTCTTCTTGGGTTTACTACCTCTTGGTGCGAGTACCACAACTCGTGTTACCCGTACTTGGATTATTTGACCACAAGTTCACCTATTGAAGTATTCCTCACTTCATTCCACCATTTCATCAAAACATATTTCATTTGGTTTGACTATACACCATATAAGTCATTTATGCCACATTTACCACATTCACATAATAGTATGGCTATTCACCACATAAGTCATTTACTCCACATTCACATAATAGCATGACTATTTACCACATAAGTCAATTACTCCACATTCACCACATTCACATAATAATTAGACTACTTACCACATAAGTCAATTTAATACAATTCCACACATACTACATTCAAGCAATAACCATACACATTCACTTTAACTTATTGTATGCATACATATCACATACACCACACATTTATCAACATTATTAAGTAAGTGCAAAGACACTTACCTTTAGAGTAGGAAGATCCCGTGCCTCCTCCTCGGTTCACAATTTGATTACCTAAACATATACACCTAGTTTAGTAATCTAACATTCATCACCGACGCAATATAATTGAGTCCACAACTCAATTTTCATTTTCAACCCAAATTGACCCGTTTGGGTTATCCCCATAACCAAACACCCTCTTTCACCGTTTTGAGTTTTCTTTCCAATACCTTGACACTAATTTCTCATTCAATAACTTTTATTAGGTCAATTTGGTGTTCGTTCAAGTGTCTAATACCACCTAAACACTTAATCATCACTAATTCAACAATCTAGCATCATGATCCAAACACCCCCAATTTTCACCATATGAACCCTAACTTTTTCAAAATCAAAATCAAAGGGTTCTAGGATGTTAATCACCACCCTTTACCTTTAGTTTAGCTAGATTATCCACAATCTAACACCAATTTACCACATGCATACATAATTTTCGGATTTCTACAAAACCCACCTACTAACACATTAAAAGGTGAAATCAATGGAAGATTACACTTATTTGATGTTAGAAGGATGATGTACAAGCCAAAACCTTCACCAATTCAAGCTCAAAATGCACGATTTTGTTTAAATACCACTTTTCTCCTTTTCTCTCTTGAGATGAACGACTCCAAACACCTCAAATGGCTTCTATTCTGACTTCCACTAGTTAAAATGGCAGAAATTTGCCATTTACACTTTTGGCCCCTCAACTTTCATTTTCAAACATTTCATTCTATAATTACTTAAAAACTAACATAACCCCATTACTAACTTGAAACCCACTTGTTTCAAGTTATTTCATAAATATTATTTTCACCATAATATTTATTAAAATATTTATTTATTTAAAAACGAAACCCGAATTTTGGTTCGTTATAGTAATGCGATAGGACTTCACAGAACCCACCCGGGTTTGAGCCGGGTGGCGTTCTTTCTTTATTTAAAAGCATTTTAACGGCCCAAATTAATTTATAAAAATTATTTTATGAACCTAACACCATGTAGAAAAAAATAGTATAATAAATTGCAATTTTAAACATAAAACAACTATCTTTACAAATTTAATTGTTTAGAATCTTATTGTAATCATTTAAAAATATATTTTAAATCAAATTACTAAATTACAAAACAAGTATTAAAAACCTAATTTTATAAAAATTCTGACAAGATTTTTATAAAATACATTATCATAAAACAAAATTTGTAAATCATTTCTTTCTATTAAATTATATACATTATGGTTTAAACCATATTGAAACAAATAAATATTTTCTAAAGATATACTAATATATATATTTACTTTTTCCAAAAAAAGAACATACTACTTAATAATAAATAAATAAATAGATTTATTCATTAATTATTTTTTACATTAACAAATTCATTTAGGATTTTAATTTATACTATTGTATTTTAATAATCTCACATTTTACCAATTGGCTAATAATAATCCCAACTGAGAATATTCTTACCACCGGTCCCTACTTTCAAACTACTTTTTTACATTGGACCCCTCCTTAAAAAAACTTAACGCCGTTAGAGTTTATATGACGTGGACATCGGCAAACCGTTGGAAAGTCGAGCCAAGCTAGCAGTGGTCTCGTGGTGGCTTTTGAAATTGGCTATGGTAGTGTTTAACTGGTCTCGTGGGTCCGGAAAGTCCAAACAGAGACAACGGTGGTGTTTAACGAGACCAGTTAAACACCACCAAAGCCAATTTCAAAAGCCAACACGAGACTACTGCTAGTTTGGCTCGACTTTCTGGTGGTTTGCAGATGTCCACGACATATAAACTTTAACGACATTAAGTTTTTTTAACAGGGGGTCCAATTTAAAAAAATAGTTTGAAAGTAGGGACCGGTGGTAAGAATATTCTCAGTTGGAATTATTATTGACCAATTGGTAAAAGGCGGGATTATTAAAATCCAATAATCCATATATTTCTACCCTGTATTTTGACATATTATTATAAATAAATAAAATAAGTTTATTTATTTAGATTATAAATATAAATTTACTTTTTAAAAGTCTCAGTAATTTAAATAAATAAATAAAGGAGTTTATTTATTTAAACTATTTAAACTTGAACCCTAAAACGATTATCATTTTTCCAAACATACTTTGACCTTACTTCTTCATACCAAACTTTTATCTAAATACGTATGTCAACATATAAACCTCCTTTTTAAAAGAAATGACTCAACTGTTGTACAAATCCCTACACTCAAACCCCGTTGAACCTAGACCTTGCCCTAGACATTATGCATGTTATTAATTCTATTTCATACATTTCACTCTAGGTTAACTTGTGATTTGAGAATCACTTGGGCTACATATTTGCTCATGTTATCTACACAATTATTACAAGTGAGTTTACATAGCCCCTTTTACATTTTTATACTTTTGGGGTGGAACATGATTTCATTTGAAACTATTTGCAATTTATACAATTCAAACATTATGAACATGTGTACAATTTGTGCCTTATGCTTGATCACTATGAGTGCAAACTACATTAAATACTTGCAATTTGTGCATGTGAAATAATTAACTCTCTACAAGCCGACGGTAACAGTGATAGATCTATTGTGTTTGACAAACCCACCAACGTAGGGTGATTGTTGCCGATATTACATTAGGGATAACATTGTTGTAAGACCCCAACCCGTGCATCCTACAGTTGGTTCTCATAACAGGTCATTTTCATTAAAAATGAATATAATGCAATTCAAACTACAGCGGAAGTCTTTCAAAACTCATTTATTACCATTTAACATTATTATGCTTACCGTACGAATGCCTCCACACCAATCCGAGTAACACCGCCTCCAAGCCAAGATACGTCAACTCTACGCTTACGTGCAAAATAATCTAACGTACATACAAAGTCAGCTACGCTGAGTGAGTTCTAATAGTTTAGTTTGAATGAAAACCATCACGTTACATTCATTAGCTTAATCCAATTCGGATCCTTCGGTCCTTACAAAATAGTTTTATGATTTATTAACGAATAGTTAACCCCATGACATACCACGGCATCCCTTAACCGTTCATCACCCGAGACTCATCCCGTACTACCAATAATAATAATAATAATAATAATAGTAATAATAATAATAACCTTACAGTCACATCGACATAGACTCAACATACTATGCTAACAACTCATACCCAAGAATACTCATTAACTCGACTCTGGCTTAACACAACCTACCTTAGACATTAACACATCCGTCCTTAACCAAGGCTCCCACAATTAACTAACACGAGTCTTATACACGTTACGTCACAAGTCCTGACTCAACGGTCAGTCTAACTTCACATATCACATTACTATCATCAACACATCACATTAACGTATCTCACACACAATAAAAATAACTCATCACTAGCATGCAAATTAACACATATATACGCATGCAAACACATACCTTTTCACTGCACCCTCGTCAGGGTTACCCTCGTCGGGGCGTTCGACGCACCTCAAGCTCATCATTATTCTGCCATATAAATGTCACCTTTGGTGACTTCCCGAAGGACCTCGTCCTCCACAATCCCGTTTGTCGTGTCGTGATGACAACGATACAAACACAATACCCGCCATTCCAAAAGGACAATGACACCAAACATACAACACCAATACAACCATATCATAACACACATCATGTACAGGACTCATTAACTACACCTGCACCTTACACACGACCCTAACACAACATATACCACATACAATCATAACCATTTACCTTTAAGCCCGACTCACCCGGTCCAACCCTTAACTTATCGCACATTAATATTTCGTCTCTATGACTCACACATTTCTAGGAACACGCCATAAACTCTACGACTCTCAAGTAAGCATTTTATGCTCAAAGCACGTTGGTTTAGAACCTGTGACCCTTAACATGATTAATTACATTAATACCACGTGAATGTGAGTATGATTGCCCCAAAATAGTAAAACATTTAAAAGAGGGGGATTAGAAACTCACCGGTTGCGAAGCTTTCCTTCCGAAGTCGCATACCCGTAAACTTGTAGTCCAACGCGAACCTGTCGTCAAATGAACTACCCAGATCAATCCTATTACCGTGGTAACACTAACGCATCTATTCTGGACCAGAAGCTACAAGCTCGGACTAAGTCATCCAAAACTGTACAACCGACGCGCTCGCTCGCCCACAAAAACCCTTAAATTAGCGTTACCAAAAAACGTTCCCGAAAGTCATTCCCGACAATTTTCCCATATACCAAAATACTCAACAACAATGAATATAAAGTTCTATGGGGTCATAACTTTGCGTACAAGTCGTTCTAAGCAGTTTTGTACGAAACTGCTGAGCACCACGTGAGAGGAAAACTTGCTTTGATCATATCTCGACCATACGAGCTCGGTTTCATGCGAACCACCTATCCACGTGTTCGTATCGATACACCTGACCTCAGAAAAATATTGGCATCGGCCACCGCCTCCACCTTTGCTGCCAGAACGCATACTCGTCTTTCAGCACGTTCGATTTTGCGTGTCAATAAATGAGTAGATTAAAACCGACCCAAATGGACTCTGTTGTAGGCAAATAATATGTACACGCATTCGTATCGCCGAAACCTTTCAGACGAACCAGTCTCCGTCGCCGGAAACCGCCGCCTCTGTCGCTGGAAAACCGAACAGTAGCCAGAATTCTCCTTTTTCGCGCATCTGTCTTCGCACTGCTCGTATCCTTATCAAACGAACTCGGAATTGGACAAATAATATATCCACGCGACCGTGTCACCAAAATCTTCCACCTCCACCCATCGCCACTGCCAGAAATTGCGAACAGTGGCCGGAATTCCTCGCCGGATTTCCGTTCTCGCTTGATTTCCTCGCGAAGCAACAACCTTTGCATACTCCATAGAATGATAAACCATTACAACGAGTATCCAAGATCCAAAACATGTAAACTATGATTAGGAGATCGCAAAAATACCTTGATTTGATCACAACTTCTAAACGGTTCCCCTTTGTTTCGACAGAACGCTGCTGCCACCCTCGTCTCCGTCGTCCGCCTCCGCGACGAGCCTTCACAACCGATTCCCGAGACCATCTTAGCTGACACCCTTCTCTCTTCTCTCCCTTTCTCCTTCCCAGCAGCTGTAAGAATCAGAATGGGGTCCCCCCTTGCCGTAAACCTAAAGTATTTCTCACCCTTGGGTCGGGCTTCGACCCTTGCGGATACCGACTCCTCAGGCTCGGCCCGTCTCATGATTTTTTTTATAAAACACACCCTCTAGTCTCAATAATATATATAAACCCCCGCCTAATTATTTGTATAACAATAATGTACTACACAGGTCAAGTTTCCATCATAAGTCCGTCTTCTATATGTTAGGACATAGTTTGTAATGACAAAAGCTTTGTAATAGTTTAGATCTAATGTCTTTATGTTTTTGTTATGTATAATGTTCTAAGTGTTTTATGCAAGTTATGCTAGAGGCGAACTTGTTAAGTTCGCCTAGTCTAACTGAGGCGAACTTGTTAAGTTCGCTTAGTCTGTTAGAGGCGAACTTGTTAAGTTCGCATAATGCAGGTCAGATGTCTATATATAGATGTTTACAGAGTCAGTTTGTAGGTGATCGATCAGAACTAGAACAGAGTTGAACGATTGAGTCTGTAAACTCTATTGTGAATTGGAATACAAGGGTGAATGTTATTTACTTGATTGTCTGTATTGTCTTTTGTATATGCAATCGTTGATTCGTTGGATTCCGCACTCCGAGTTAACGACACGTCTTATCACAAGAACGATCTGTAGAAGTTTCATGAGGACCTACAAGTGGTATCAGAGCTTATGCACGTGATTCTTGGTGATTTGAGACGGTTTTGTATGCAAATTGACAAGAAATTTATCATCTTTGACTTTTTCATTTCCATGGAGTTTTTAAGCATAATTTGGTGTTTTTGAAGAGGATTTTGAAGAAATTGATCGGATAGAAAGGTTCAAATTGAGAAATTACACATTCCTACGGTTTGATTTTGACTAATTCCTTCAAATTAGTGAATTATGAAGTTTTTTGGTGATTCTTGGTTCGCGGTTTCTGGTTGAACTGTTCTTGATTTTGAATCTGCTGAAGCAAGCGAACTTGCTGATTTGGTGTGCAGGCGAACTTATCAGGCGAACTTGTCAAGTTCGCTTCTCACAAATTAAGCGAACTTATTTTTAGGCGAACTTAATCAGATTTTCTGGTTTCTGGGTTAAGCGAACTTATTAAGTTCGCTTGGGTATCATAGAAGCGAACTTATTATCTTCGCCTAAGGGTAGTGAGTGTTCAACACTTGGAAATTTTTCAGGAAAATGGCAAATATGGTACAAGTAACGAATATGTTCAATTATGATAATGAGATTGGTACATCTCAAAAACCACCGAAGTTGTTGAATCTTGGTGATTATTCTAATTGGAAAGATAGGTTTGATCAGTTCGTATCTTTTACCGATACCAGTATCTGGATTCCTATTTTAGAATGTTATACGCATCCGACTTATTCGTGGATGGGACAGGATGATGTTCCAAAGCCGGTGTCAGTGTTAACTACTGAAGGAAAGTTGTTGTTTGATAGGGAAAAGAAAGCGATGGCAAGTATTTCGATGTCTCTTCTGAAGGAAATATATCACAGTTTCAAACAATTCAAGTCTTCTCAACAACTGTGGGAAGCATTACAGAAAAGATGTGAAGGCAGTTTGGATGTAAAGAAGAGTAGAAAAGAGATACTGAAGAAGCAATTCTTGGTCTTCAAACATTTTCAAAATGAATCCTTGGATGATCTTGCTACCAGATTCTATCATCTGCTTAGTGAACTGTCGAGTGCTTCTGTGGTGTGTGAAACTAAAGAAATTAATGATAAGTTCTTGGAGGCATTACCATCAAAATTTGATGTATATACGGTTTTGATAAAAGAAAATATCAAGTACCAAACCATGTCTCTTGAAGAAGTTCTTGGGAAGATTCAATCGCATGATCCTGAGGTTATTGAAGAAGATTTTAGACAGATTGACCCTGTTGATCTGGAAGAAATGAACATCCAATGGAATATGGCCATGTTGATGCGTCAAGCAAAGGATTTCTTGAAGAAAACTGGCAGAAAGTATATTGGATCTAGTAGTCGATCACGCATGGGATTTGATAAAACCAAAGTGCGTTGTTATAACTGTCAAGAATATGGTCACTTTGCTAAAGAGTGTGTGAAGCAAAAGGTTGAGTTTGAATCTCAAAAGAAGCAGAATAATATTTAGAATAATCATAATCAATCACATGGTTCATCTGGAAATTCAAATCATGCATCTGCATCATCGGCATTGGTTGCACAGAACGATGAGAACTATGACTGGGGTATTCATCTATAAGATTTAGTGGGTGCTGTAAGTCAAGCCTTTGTAGCAGAAATTCATTTTGAAAAATCAGAAGAGGTGACTGATGATGACAGTTCGAGTGATGGTTCGAGTGATGGTGAAAGTGTGCGATTGTTGATGAAGAGATAGAACAAGTGCAGAATATTGATTCTGATGTTGCATCAGGTGTTGCTGAAGACGATATTGTTCTAAAACAAAATGCTTCAGATGGTGCTGATTCAGAGAATATTCCCATTGCCAAAGTTTTCATGGCAGACATGTCTGATCCGTCAAAGGTAAAAGACTATGTTTGTCATATTTACTGTTCTAACTGCATTACTGTTAAAGATAAATTGCAAAAGGTCATGGATGATAACACAAACTTGATTTGTGATATGAAATAGATGCATTCAGTTAATCAGAAACTGAAAGATAATGATAAATTGTGCATCGATAGAATTGAGTCTTTGAAAAGAGACTTAAATTCTCTGGGGTTGAAATATAAAGAACAAGCTTATCATCTGGATATGGCTTATGCTGAGATAGAAAAACGAAATGAAGTTGTTGCTCAAAAGAATAAAGAAATTTCTGATAAAGAGTCTGAGGTGATCAAACTTCATAGAAAGTTGGAAAACTTTGCAAATTCTTATGTTGTTTTGGATTATTTTAATTCAAATGCTGATCCTACTAAACGGGTTGCTGGTATTGGATTTGTTCCTCCACCATTTAATGCAAATTATGTCGTTGAACCTGAAATCATACATGAAGAGGAAATAGATCCAAAAACAGTATTGAAAGTGAACCCGGTAACTGGTGAGGATATGGTTTATGAATCTGATTTTGAAGATGAGGTGTTTAATGAGAAGAAAGTCGAAGGTATTCCAAAAGAGGTGAAACTTGATGAACCAACTGTTGTAAAAACTGTTACCCATAATAGATGCAATCTGACTGAACCTGATGAGGTGAAAGTCGTTACACCTAAGCTTTCTCCAATTTTACAGTCAAGTGGTTTGTCATTGCTGGTCATCAAAAGGTGCATTCATCAAAGGTGCCTACACAGGTTTATGTTCCAAAGAAGACAGTAAAATGTTCTGGAAAATCTTCTGAAGCTTATTCCTCTGATGGCTCCTCAAACTCAAAGAATTCTTCTTACTATAGAACTTATAAAGAGATAAGAGTTTGTTTTCAGTGCAACGAAGCTGGTCACATTCTGGTCAATTGTCCTTATAAGAACCAGGTAAAAAGGGAGACTGTTCCTTCACAACCAAAAGTGGTGAAGATTCTAAAAAAACAGATGAGGGAAAGTCATCATTTAGTTTGGAGAAAAATACGTCCTGTCGATCTTTTGTTAAATCCTCTTGATTTAAACAGCAGGATAAATTGAACTCTAAATCATTTGTTTGTCAAGAGAAACTTGAGATTCCTCATGATAGAATTTCAAAAGATTCTCAATCTGAAGTTAAATTGTCTAGACCACAAAGGAGAAGACGAAACAGAAAATTAAAGAAAATTTTGGAAACATCTGAATCTGATAATAATATATCAAATAATGTTTTTCAAAATAATCAAAATGTATATCCTTTGAAAAATTCTGTTGGTAAAACTTCTACTCCAAAGGTTAATGATAACATTGATTGTGAATTACTAGAAGTTGTTTATTTTGATCAATCTGGACGACCCAAGGCCACAATGGCTTGGGTTCCTATTTCTAACTGATTTTCGTTGTTTATGTAGGGACAACCAAGGAGGACTATCAACAATACATGGTATGTGGATAGTGGTTGCTCTCGACATATGACAGGGAATATTAGATTGCTTGAAGATGTTAAAAATATTTATGGAAGTTATGTCGCTTTTGAGGGGAATAAAGGCGGGTACATAACTGGACATGGTACTTTAAAGAATGACAAAGTCAAATTTGAGAAGGTGAATTATGTGGAGCAGCTTGAACACAATCTTTTGAGTGTATCACAAGTTTGTGACAAGAAGTTTTCGTTCCATTTCAAAGATGTTGAGTGTTATATCTTGAAACCTGGTTTTGTTATTCCTGGCGAATGGATTCTCATGAAGGCCCCGAGGAGAAATGACATGTATGTTCTTGATATGAGTGTCGCTACTACAACGGATTCAATTCCTACATGTTTACTCTCCAAGGCGTCGGAATCAGATTCTATTTTGTGGCACAGGAAGCTAGCTCACATCAACTATCGGAAGATGAACTATATTGTTAAGAATGATCTGGTTCTTGGTATTCCAAAGATGAAATTCTCGGTTCCTGATGATTGTATTCCTTGCAAGAAGGGGAAACAACGAAAGAAATCACACAAATCTAAATCGAAGAATTCTATCATAACTCATTTGGAGTTGCTGCATATGAATTTGTTCGGTCCGATTAGTATCAGGAGCATTGGTGGAAAATCGTATTGTTTGGTAGTAACGGATGATTTGTCTAGATTTTCATGGGTTAAGTTTCTTTCTTCTAAAGCTGAAACCACTGAGTTGGTACAATACTTAATTCTGGGTTTGGAGAATTTGTTCAATCTGAAGGTCAAAAGAATTAGGAGTGACAATGGCAGTGAGTTTAAGAATAGCAAGATGGGCTTATTCTGTCTACAAAAGGGAATTCATCATGAATTCAGTGCGCCATATGTTCCTCAACAAAATGGTGTTGCTGAACGAAAGAACAGGACGTTGGTTGAAACAGCACGCACGATGCTTGCAGATTCTAAGCTTCCTGTTACTTTTTGGGCTGAAGCTGTGAATACTGCGTGTCACATTTTGAACAGGGTCTTGACCGTCAAGCGACACAACAAGACTTGCTACGAATTGCTGAATAATCGAAAGCCGAATCTGGAATATTTACTACCTTTTGGTAATCCTTTCACCCTGTTGAAAGTTTGAGATGTCCCAACTAAATTCAGTGCTAAGGCTATTGGAGGGATTTTTTTGGGGTATGTTGCTAATTCGACTACCAAGAGGGTTTATAACAAAGAGACGCGCCAAGTTGAAGAATGGTTCCATATTGACTGTTCAAATCGGTCTTTACCTCAAATGGAGATTGGACCAGATTGGGCATTTGATTATGAAAATTTATTCAAGTCTTTTCATTACCTTCTGATATTTCTCCTGATGAGGCTGTTGTTCTCTATGATTCATGTCAGGATGCACAGCACAATGGCTTTCTACCAAATGCAGTTCCACATTCATCGGTTCCATCTACTTTTGCTCCCGATCCTAATGTTGCTTCTTGTTCGGGAGCACAAGATTCAGAGTGAGGAAGACAATGCTATTTTTCAAGATTCTTCTACTGATCCTTTGTTGGGTGATGATTCATTACCTTCGACACAGGATTCGGGGGAGATTCCTAAAAATTTAGACTTGGAAATTCCAATTAATCATGATTTATCTTATCAATCTGATACATCTCGTGTTGAAGTGTTACAGGTTCCTAAGGTCGCTTCCATTAAGGAACTCAAAGATCATCCAGTGACAAATATAATTGGAAATTTGCAGGATGGAGTAAAAACACGTTCTATTGTAGACAATACTTGTTTGTATACATGTATTAAAGATTCTGGTGTTCTTGATGATTGCTCACATTCATGTTTTATTTCTCAGGTCAAACCCAAAAATGTTGAAATGGCTTTAAATGATAACAATTGGATAGAGGCCATGCGGGAAGAACTTGCTCAGTTTGACAAACTTAAGGTTTGGAATCTTGTAGATCTTCCGAAGGGTGTATATCCGATTGGTACTAAATGGGTGTTTAAATGTAAGAAAGATGAACGAGGTGTCGTGGTAAGAAACAAGGCAAGATTAGTTGTCCAAAGCTTCAATCAACAAGAGGGAATTGATTACACCGAGGTGTATGCGCATGTTGCGAGGCTTGAAGCTATACGTCTGTTTCTAGCTTTTGCTTCTTATAAAGGTTTTAAGGTGTTTCAATTGGATGTGAAAAGTGCATTTTTATATGGAAAGGTCAAGGAGGAGGTTTATGTTTGTCAGCCACCGGGGTTTGAAGATCCACTTAATCCGAATATGGTTTTCAAGCTTGATAAGGCCCTCTATGGTCTTCATCAGGCTCCTCGAGCGTGGTATGAAACGTTGTCCACACATCTTTTGGCAAATGATTTTGTTCGTGGTAAGATTGACTCGACCGTATTCATAAAGAAATCAGGGGGAGATTACCTACTAGTGCAGATATATGTGGACGATATTATTTTTGGCTCAACAAATGAAGGGTTATGCAAAGATTTTGAGAGTGTAATGAAGTCGAAGTTTGAAATGTCGGCTATGGGAGAGTTATCGTTTTTCTTAGGTTTACAAGTAAATCAAAAGGAAGATGGTTTCTTTATTCATCAGTCCAAGTATGTCAAAGACATCTTGAGCCGGTTCAAGATGGAGGACTGTACCCCATATGATACTCCGATTCCGGTCAATCATAAGTTGAATTCTGACCCGGATGGAAAAGATGTGGATTGTCAACTTTACAGAGCAATGATTGGATCTCTCATGTACTTAACAGCTTCAAGGCCAGATATAATGTTCTCTGTGTGCATCTGTTCCATATTCTAGGCAAAACCAAAAGAATCTCACTTAATAGCTATAAAAAGAATCTTTCGTTATTTGAAAGGAAAACAAAGATTAGGACTATGGTATCCACATGGTTCTAACTTTGATTTTAATGCTTATACTGATTCTGATTTTGGTGGTTGTTGTTTGGACAGGAAATCTACAACAGGTAGTTTCCAGTTCTTGTGTAATCGACTTGTTTCTTGGCAATGCAAAAAGCAAACCACTGTCTCCATTTCTACATGCGAAGCAGAATACATCACTGCTGCAGGTTGTTGTTCACAGATCCTATAGATACAACATCAATTAAGAGATTACGGTTTGAATTTCACAGGAACCCTATGTTTGTTGATAATAATGCTACAATGTCTATAACTAATAATCCTGTTAAGCACAGTAAAACAAAGCACATTGAGATTAGATATCATTTTATTCGTGATTGTGCAGAGAAAAGGTTGATTGAGCTGGTAAAGGTTCACACTGATGATAATTTTGCTGATTTGTTTACCAAGGCATTTGATCGTACCAGGTTTGAATTTCTAATCAAAATGATAGGTATGATCAATCCCGAATAAAAGTTTTTCAAAATCATATTTTCATGGAAAAATTTGTTTTTAATTTCTTTTATTGCTTTATTACATTTATGTATTTTAAATTTTCAGTCAAAAAGTTCTTAATGTATAAAAAGTCAAAACAAATTGAAAAATATAAAATTTGACATCATTTGAAGTTAGAGAAGAAATGATAGTACATCAGTGATTAGTTCATTTCACACGACCTTAGTAGACCTTTGATATATGATTGTTTAAAGTGAGTTGATTTGATCTAAATTTCAAAGTCTGCATAAATGAGAAATGATAGTGTTGTGAATGCTCTAATCTTGATAATCTGTTTTCAAATTTGTGTATGAGTTTTGAAACTTGAATTGTCAATAGACTAAAAGCGTTTTGAAACTAATAGTAGTGTGAAAATTAAATATTATATGATTACATCTGTGATTTGAATCCATTATATGCCTGGGTGTGTGTGTAAAAGATCATTATCAGATAAAGAATATATGGTTTTAAAGAATTTCATGAGACCAATATCGAATTATATCTTTAGCACAAATCTATTTCAGTTCACAATACTGCCCATGCCCCGAAAAACATGCAATGTATTGTTGAACTAAGATATGCTTTCAAAATCTGTTGAAACATATATTAGCCCTTGGATCAGTTAGATACATCATCTAGTCTGACTCCATTGAATCTTATCCAGATAATAGTTGGATCCTCATACATGAATCTGTTGATTCTCATTATTCAGCCAGTTCATTAGAATCTTCTGATTCTGAATCATCATGATTCTTATATTCTTTGGGACCTGCTTCTATTCTTGTGCTAAATGAGATAATTTCATCTTGGAAATTGATCTAATCTTAAAATAAACTATATTTGTCTTGAAGATAGTGCAATGTTTATTTTTCTTTGGCATATATGTGGGGTACACGATGTTTTTCATCTAAATGGTACTAAATCACATGAATTTGGAGAATAAACGCTTATAGTTTTAAATAATATAATATTGACAAATTTAAGTATTCATGCTTTATATTTCAAATTCGATATGAATAATTGAGCATTTCATAACCTTATTTACTTTGACATTTATCGCGTATCATTTCAAATATTATTCAAATTGATTGATTTATAAATACTGAAAAAGATACATAGAGTACAAGATGAGTTGGATAGTTTCATATCATAGGTTACCCTTGGTTATTGCTAAAATGTGTGATGAACTACTCGGATACTGATATGATCTTCTTACTCTTGATGTTCATTCAAAAATATGTGATTTCAGTTTATACAGATAAAAATCCAAAAATATGTGTTTCCGTTTGTATAGATAAAAATCCAAAAATATGTGATTCCGCTTGTATAGATAAAATTCAAAAAGATTTTGTTTTTTTATTTTCCATGAAAATTCTAATCTTTTATTAAATTGTTCGGGATTGGATCAAATACATGCTGCTGACGGAAGTTCAAGAAGTGACGGATTGAAAGTTCGTAAAAATTTTGATTAAGGGAAAAAGTTGAAGGCATTAAGTTCGCCTAAATCTGGTGAAGCGAACTTAATATGTTCTCCTGATGTTGGTGAAGCGAACTTATTATGTTTGCCTAGGGCTTGTTAAGCGAACTTAACAAGTTCGCCTAAATAAGCGAACTTAATCTGTATAAGGATTGTCCAGGCGAACTTATTCATTCATCTTCTTGACATTCAAGCTAACTTGTCAAAATTTTTTGAAAATTTCAAATTAAGTGATTGTTTAGTTGTTTACCAGTATCTTCTGATTCGAAATTGAATTGCGAACGTGCCTAAGGTAATTTCATCGTTTTTCATCCGTTAAATTGTGAGAAAAGTGAGGTTTTTGTCTCGGATTTCATCGCGTGACTGTCTGGCCTAAAATCAATGCTTATTTTGACTTAAATCTTAAAATTGATTGTTGTATTTGTTTCGAGAGTGCTAGTCGTTGTCATTTATCTGGTTAATTCTTGGTTAAATCATCGATTAAACAAAATTTGATTTCTGGTTCAGTATTTGAAACGTCAGACAGTTCAGGCGAACTTGTTCAAGCAAACTTGTTCAATCGAACTTGTCTAGGAGAACTTAATAAGTTCGCCTCTTGAAACACTAAGCGAACTTATTAAGTTCGCCTAGGGGTCAGAAGGAGTTTTGGACTTGTAAATTTTTTGTGTTTGAAATTTTTTTTAAAAATTTTTTTGTTTTGTTTTTGTTTCAAATTTGTTTTTCGTGTTGTTTGTGTTTGTTATTTGTCTAATGTGTTTGTTGTCCAAATATTTTTCAGATGGCTCGTCGTGTCGAATACAAACATAACCAGGTGGCATTGTTAGATCCTAACATGTCAGAGGCCGTAAACTTTCAAGGGATTATCGGATTTCTGAACCATTCACGACTTCGTGTCGCTTTATCTGCAGATCCATACATAAGTCTGGTGTATATTCAGCAATTTTGGGACACAGTTCATTCAGATACTGACATAGAACCTCATGTTCTTCGTGCCACGGTAAACAATACGGAGATTGCAATATCTGAAAAAACTATTCGTGCTGTTCTTGCTCTAGGTGGTGCTGCTGATGATCCTATATCATATCATAATACATTGATCATGGGATGCTTTCAGAGGACGGGTTACCGTGGTAGACCTAATGATACACAAGCTTGTAAAGGTGGTTTGGTGGGTGAATGGAGATATATCATGCATGTGATTATCCAATGCCTATCTCCTCGTAAAGCTGGTACAGATGGTTTAAAGACTGCTCTTCAAGCTGCAATGGTAGCTTTGACGTTGAACAAGCGATTCAATTTTGCACGATATGTTTATCGGGAGATGGTTATGCAAATCACACCTGCTGAAGGTCAAGGATTTTTGATGTATCCTAGGTTTATCCAGATGATTCTAAATCATCTTCTTCCTGATCTCCCACAGCATCCGATTCGATTAACTTTGACTCCGATGTCCAAGCGTATCTTTACAGATTGCACTAAGGTGAAACAACATAATGCCGCGTTGATTCCTGTTAATACTCCATTGTTTGGTCACTTAATCAATCTTGATTATGTTGAACCACCGAGTGACAACTGGTTTCATCCTGATGAGATAGCTCAAGTACAAGGTCAAAATGTTCAACAACAACTACGACAACCTATTCCACAGGTACAAGTTCAACAACAACAACAAGTTCCCATACAACAACAAATTCCTATTCAAGAACAAGTTCCAATTCCACAAGCTCAGGTTGATATCCCTGTTAATGAACCTATTCTAGAAGAGGTCATTCATGAACATGAACAAGATCTAGGGATGAATATAGATGACTTTGTTGATGACGCTGTGAACTCGCCCATTCATGAATCTGAAGGGAATGTGGTAACAGATACTGAGTCGAGTTCTAGCTCAAGTGATACAATTTTACCTATTTCTGACTAAACCGATTCTGATGAATCTAGAGATTTTTCCTCAGATCATTATGAACGGTTGGCTCGTATACCATTAGCTAATGCTGGTAAACGCCTTAAATCTACAGCCAAAAGACAAAGACGTAAGTCTGTTCGGGATCCTCCTTCCGGATCAGTACTTGGAAAAAGAACATTGTTGGATGAGAGTTATGATAGTGATTTTAATCCGGATCCTAAATCTCAAAAGCTTATGGCTGCTTCAATTGTTGCTGCTCAATCTTCACAGAATGTAGAGGATGCTACCTTTGTTGCTTCCTTAATAGTTACACCTCCACGTTCTAAAGATCCATCTCCTGTTCAAACTCCTATTCCTCCTATGGTTATTCCTACTCCTAGTCCTTCAGTTCCCCAATCTTCAGCTGGTCCTTCTAAGCCTTCCGATTCAGATAGGATTACTTTCCTTGAATCGCAAGTGCTTGCTTTACAAACTCAGGTGGATACTCTTGTATCTACTGATACTCAAAGACAGCTGATGATTCAGACTCAAGCTACGCAGATTGCTGCTATGCAGGCATTAGTGTCCAAACTTGTTGAGCGTCTTGACGCTCAGGGGGAGTTAAGGATACGTGATACATGTCACACTGAGTCTATTCAAAGACACGACGATGAAGACAGTTATCCTTCTGGTAATATTGAGGGTGATCGTCAATACGCTGATGTTAATCCTATATCTAAAGTTCAGGGGGAGTCGACATCACAATCCATTGATGGAAACAAAGATACTTCTGGAGTTAATGAAGAAGAAATCTTATTATTGGAGTTCTTTGCAGAGTCTGAGGAGGAAGAAGCTGAAAAGATAGCATGTCTTGATGACATTGATGAATTATTCAATGACATAGAAGATGATGTGTCAGAAAATGAAATAGAAGAAGGAGAGATAGTGGAGATATAAATAGAGAAAAGTCAAGATAAAGTGATTTATGAAGGCTGTGATGGTCTTAATGTCCCTTATAACTTCATCTAAGATGATGTTATTCCTGAGTTGTAAATAGCTGGATGAAGGTTCTACCCAAGTCTCAAGCACAACCTGCTCAGAAAGAAAACTATGTGAATAAAGAGATGTGTGTAGGAAGAATCATAAGTTGATTTTATGATAATGACACAAAATTATTTGCTATTAAAAGTTCTGATGGTGTTCAGTACTTAAAGTTAAGGATCAAGTATTTCAATACCTTGCCAAGGTGTGAAATGAATGGTCTAGCTTCAAAGCCACTTATTAATAGATCCAAGTTTTGATTAGCTGATGTAATTGCAAATCTGATCAAGAGAGAAGGTGGTTCAGGGAAGTATGAAAGGTGTTGCATTTCTGATTTTTAGTATCCGTATTTTAATTCAGTGTAACGTATTTTAAACCTAATTCTAGTGCACTGTCTTATTCTATCTTGTGCCATAAATTAAATACAATGATTCAATACAAATCCTCAAATCTTACTCGGTTATATACTATCAAGCGCTACACAAGTAATCATTTTATACAATTTGTCGAAAACTAAAGTTACAAAAGCTAATGTTGAAAGATAACAAGAAACCCTAATTAAGCACGGTCGCGCCTCGTCCTGGCACGGTCGCGCCAAGTGCTTCGGCACGGTCGCGCGACTTGCTTTGGAACGATCGCACCCGGTGCCTAGGCACGGTCGTGCCTAGTTTGGGCACGGTCGTTCCTAGTTTGGGCACGGTCATGCCTAGTTTGGGCACAGTCGAGCCTAGTACCAGTTGAAACGTAAATGCAGTTTTAATCGCTCGATCGTTGAGTTCTGTAACCGTTCCGCACTTCATTTCCATTTACAAGAGTAATAACATTTTCAATTATACAAACGTGACAATTTAATTCCTTCGGACTCAAAAAATCGGTCAAACATTTCAAAGAAAACATAAACCTTTCCTTCGATCCGAATTCTCTCAACCAAACAGAAGATACACGATATACGATCCTCCCAGAAGCTACTGACCCTTTGAAGTAGCCGGAATTTGCAGCAGAAGACGCCGGAGGCCGTTTGCATCGTCGCCGGAACTCTTTTCTACTGAACTCTATTCATCCATCGTCCTCCCCAGGTAATTGAAACCTTTTCCTCGTTCGTTTCAGTCCATAGATCAAAAGCCCCATATTAATTTGGGCTTCCATTATAGAAATCATCCCGAATCAGAATCTATGTTTTATTCAAAATGGTTTAATCGATTTTGACCCTGAACTTGTTGTTAATACAATTAAAACATCCCATCATGTAGGATCGTAAGATTACAAGGTGATTCTATTCTAGTTGATATTGGCGGAAACAATAGCAACTAACAAAGTAAACAACAAGAATACTGATAAATGCACTGTTGTATTAGACTTCTGAGATTACAAGATTACAAGTAAAACTCTATCAAGACACTATCAAAAAGCACTATGAAGGCACACTGTGTTTGAAGTGTTTACAAGATATATATAGTAACTTAGAATCAAGACAGACCCTTGATTCTAAGGATCAGATCTAACACAAGCCGTTGATCTTGTTTATTAATCTAAATTACACGTAAAGGCTAATCTAGTTAACTTTACTGAAACGTCTTCTTAGGCATCATTGTTTGCATGCTTGGAGAAGAGCGTCATTGTCCTTTATTGGTTGCACCAGTGAGGTTCCTTCTGCTTGGAGTGTGGCAGTTGCTTTTGCAGAAAGGTGTCAGAGGCGCTTCACATGGATAGTCAGCTGCAACGTTTGGTCTTCAGAGAATAAAGCTATCAGCAGCAAAGATGAGGACTAGCAGCAAGATTGATCTATCCGCAGCTACTTTGGTCTTCAGCAGCAGACAAAGTATCAGCAGCTGTTTTGGTCAGCAACAATCTTGTGTTGTCCGCAGCAGTTGCACTTAGAACAATTTTGTAGCAATCAGTCTTTGGTTCTACAAACTCCCCCTAGACTGATGCTACCAAAATTCTTCTAGTCCCTCTGTTGCTGAAGCTTTTTCATGTGGTCGACTATCCTTGCTACTTCATACCCTCGAGGATCCTTGCTGGGGTTGTCAAGAGGAAGTTCAGACAGAGTCTTGATGTCCTTACTTGGCATTTTGAAGATTGCCTTGCTTGAACATCTTATCTGGTGACCCTTGACATTTGTGACGGTGAACTCATTCTTCTCAGCATTGTAGGACCATCGTGCAAATGGATAGTGGGATTGTAGAGGTCTAACATCTAAGACTGCATCTTTGCTGGGGTTGAAGTGATGTTTGATCACCAGCACAAGATGTTTCCCGCCATCATTTGCAGGTATGATTTCTTCACCCAGCTCCATGATTCTCTTGAGATCTGAATCTGGAAGTTGTAGAACCTCATCAACAGACTTGTAAATCGACCTTCTTCATTCAGTTCTCCCCCTGAATACTTCAAACCACTGATCTTGGGTACTGTAAAACCATTGGACTATTTCTCTGGAGTCTTCAGGTTTGGATATGGGTTTGGATTTCTTCAGGAGTGGCTGTTGATGAGAAGGAGCTGGGTGTGATGTTTTGAACTTTTTTGGTTGAGGAGAGGAAGGCTTGGGGATGTTTGTGGATGGTGTTTGGAAAGTGGAAGTAGTTTCTGGTGCAGAGGTTCTTTGTTTCTTGACTGGTCTCTTTCCCAGTCTTTCTTCCTCTTCCTTTTTCACTTTTGTATACAAGGCTTGTAGGTTCATGAAGGACATGGGACCTAACCTTTTTCCACTTTCTCCCCTTACCTTAAGGAAGTCAATCATCACCTTCCTTTCTTCATGGGTCCTTTGATTAAGGGCAATGGCTTTCTTTGACTTTTGTCGAGCTTTCTCTTTCTCTTCATCTTTCTTCTTCTTTGCCAATTCCCCCTGCTGACCCATGAAGGCTCTGTAGATCTCTTTGTTTGAAAGTTTTTCAAGGTAGTCTGCATCCTCACCTTGAGAGATCAGAGCTTCAGTCCACTCCTCCCTTAATTCTTTTGCTAATTTAGAATAAGTGATTCTAAACTTAGCATTTTCCTTCCTCTTCTTTTCATTCTCCTCTTCTACTTCCTTTGCAAACTGTTCCTGTAGTTGTCTGGCAAGTTGTTCATCTTCCTCAACTTGAGACCCTGCATGGATTTTAACTTTCATCTCATCGAGCTGTTTGGCATACAGCTGGATTGTCTGTTGTCTTAGGAGTATGGCTGCCTTTCTTTCTTGATGCCTTTGTTTATGAGCCATCTCTTCAGCCATCTCTTCTTCTTCTCTTTTCCTTCTTCTTTCTTATTTCTCCTTCTTTTCTTTTCGCAACCTCTCTTCATCCTCTTCTGTCATAATGCCCTTCCCTTTATTAACATTGGATGCCTCTGCTCTGGCTTCACTGATCACAGAAATAGCTGATTGTTGTGCTGTTGGGATCTCTGTCTCGGCTTCATTGGCAAGTTGAGAAATTGACAAGGGACGGTCACTGTCTTCATCAAGTTGGTACTCAGGACCTTCTATTTCTCTCAGTTGATCCCTAAGTGAAGATCTTGTGCCAACTGCTACAGATGTGGCTTCAACTTGTGGAGTATCTGAGTTGGAGTCAGTATCAGAAGTTGACACAGACTCTTCCTGAGGAATCAGTCCTTCTTCTTCAAGATGGGCTTTGATGGTGACCATCATTGCCTGGCTCTCTAATGAGTTAATATTGCAGATGTTGGCTCTGAGCTGAAAGATCTTGAATAGGAAGTCTGAGGGCAGCTGGA
Organism: Smallanthus sonchifolius; assembly: GCA_023525975.1. Classification (NCBI taxonomy): domain Eukaryota; kingdom Viridiplantae; phylum Streptophyta; class Magnoliopsida; order Asterales; family Asteraceae; genus Smallanthus; species Smallanthus sonchifolius. The sequence continues at coordinate 29,204,734 of CM042039.1, read as the reverse complement.
GGATGTTCCTGGTGTTGCTTAGAAGGAAGGTATGGTCAAGGCACTTATTGCTTATCCATCCTAGCACATCTAAGTCCTTGACCATTAGTTTGTACAGGAGTCTTTTCAGGCTCAGAACTTCTTCTTCATTGAGAAGACTGCTCCTTGTGATTTGGAGATTGTTGGGAGACAGTCTTCTTTCTGCAGCCTGAGATGATTCAGGAGACTCTACCCGTTTTAGTACTTTGATTAGTCTTATGAAGTTGGGTAGGTTGTCCTCCATCAAAGCATAGAACATGTCAATGGAAAGGTCTGCTGAGAGGTCTGATGAGTTGTTGATGTAGATAAGATCATATAGGTCAAGGATTTCAAATGGATGAATTAAATCCTAGTCTAGCTCTTCTACTCCGCTAAACTCCCGACCTATCCAAAACCTCTCAGTTTTCCTATCGTACCCCCAAGCTAGTATAATGTCAAACTCTAGCAGTGTTAATGTCAGTGGGAAGTGGGGGGCAGCTGCATGACTTATGATGGCTGCAACTTCTGGGATGATGCTGAAGGATGTAGATGTTTCGTCTTGGTTGTTTTCATCCATCAGCACCTCATCTATAGCTCTGACAACTAGCTTCCAGTCTTCAGTAGATTCTTCTTCATTGCCATCTGAGACTGGCAAGTCATGAACTTGGACAAAAGCTGGTCTGAATAGAGTACTTTGGAAGGCAGCCTGCTCTTGAATCCAGTTGTCGAGACTTTCAGTGTCTTCTTCCATAGGGACTTTCTCCCCCATTTTGGTTGCATCAGTGAACAAATAGGCATCTGTTTGAGTGCCCACTGAGACAAGAGAGGGAGAAGCCGTGGAGGGGCATTGATGGGCTTCATGCATCAAGGCTTGGTGTCGTAGTTTGGACACTTCAGCCTCAAGCATTGCCACCCTGGCCGTCAATTCCAAATTTTTTAGTTTCAGACTGTCCTCATCCACAGCTGTGGAATCCTTGGACCCAGATGGGGCCGTAGGCCGAGCCTCAGCATCCCCATCACCCGTGGTTTCTTGGCGCCTGGGATTCCTCTCAGTGAGGGGAGTTTCCAAGGAAACACCCTCACCATGAGTTGTCGTGGTTGAGGTCTTAAAGATGTTGTCACTGTCCTCCTGGTCATTTGATGGACCAGCAGTAGTGACAGCCTCTTCCACATCCACTTTTTCATTACTCCTAGAGTGGACCTTCAAGGGTGAAGAACTTGGGTTGGTTGTTTCGGAAGCAAGACCAATCAGTACCTCCTTGATAGTGGTAGTTGGAGAAGGTACATCACTTTGGTCAGGATCCTCAACACTTAAGTCCAAAGAAGATAGGAATGGCTCAAAGGGCTGTTCTATGGATCCGGGAAGTGATCCTAATCCTAATCCTAATAGAGAGACTTCCGAAGGAGTCTCCCTAACAGTGTGGCTTTCCCTTATGATATTCTCACTAGAATGTTGTGATTCTGAGTGAGGGATGTTGGCTTGGGTTTGGGCCTTGGAGGCAAGAGAAGAAGGAGTTCTCTTGCCCCTCTTCTTTGTATATTTAGCTGCAACCGGGGCCCTGTGTTCCGGTTGAGCAATCAAACTGTGGGTGAGTAAAGTATGTGCCTGTACACCCTCAGTAGAATGCACATGGGTTCGATCAAGGGAAGCAGCAGTTTGAGTTTGTGGCAGTGAGGTGGAGGGTGTGGGATCAGTATCAGCTGGGTTTGCTGAACTGTCACCCTGGGTACTTTGCGTGTTCAACATTGTAGACAACAATGGAACATCGGCCCCTGAGAACTTTGATGAAACTGTTCTCATGCTTTGAAAAATGTTGTTCTTATGTCCCAGCATTATGTAGATTCTTACAGTTTTTGAAAGATCTTGGTGCTCAATGTTGAACACTTCCTGCAAGAATCTTGGGTACATGAAGAACTGTGATTTCACCCCTTCTTGAAGGTTGTATCTCAAACCTTCAAGAATGAGGTGGGAAAAATTGAAACCCGCCCCAGTTATCATACCGTGAATTGCCGACTCAAGTCCGGAGCTAAGTTGGTTCCAGCCACTCCTCTTCTGGGATATGCATTGGTGAAGAGTGTGGCAGAGATACTTCCATTTGGGACCCATGAGTGCCTTCTCTATCGTATACTCTGTTTGATTCCCAGTGTACCCTATGGATACAAAGGTCCTCATGTATACGTCTCTTGGGTAAGAGATGGCGTCCCCTTCATCCTGAAGCTTGAGGTGTTGGCGGAGCTTTGCTTCAGTGATAATCATCTCCTTGCCGTCTACTGTGCCTCTGATTTGGGGATTGCCCTGGTCAGTAGAATACACGGCTGAGCTCCAAAACTATTCCATGTGGGAAGTATAGATGGTGGGGTTGACTGTTAAGGCATGGTGGATTTTGGACCGACAAAGGAAGTCGATCATATCATCGAAACCTTCGGATTTCTTACCCTTTATTAGGTATGCAGTGAGGTTGTGATATGGGGAACACTTGTCGTTGGGGTTGTTTATGTCTGCGCCTGCCATTGTTATGGATATGGAGGGAAGAGAGAAGGGTGTTTGAATGGTGGTTAATTATGGAGGGTTTTGAATGCTGTGGGGACGGGAGAGAAAGTGATGGGAGATAGTGATATAACGGCAGACGAAGAAAAATCAACTTTACTTGTACAGTACAACCTGTTTCATTTTTAATTGTTACAGCTGTAAAACACTCGAGCAGTCATGGTAAAGACTGAGAGTAGTTTTTACCTCGGGTAAAATTTAATGTAGACTTGTTTTACCCATCAGTAGCAAACTTGGTTGCTGCCGATGGTGAGCTATCCGCTGCAAAATTGGTTGCTGCGGATAGTGAAGTCTTTCAGCAGCAGATTTGGGTGCTGCTGACTGTTATATTCATTCCGCAGCAAAAAGGTTGCTGTTGACCGCCTTAAAGATGTCCGCAGGAAACTTGTTCCTGCTGATAACTTAAAGCGATCAGTGGCAAAGGCTTTGCTGCTGAAGAGTAAATCTGTCAGCAGCGAAAAAAGTGCTGCTGACTATAACCTTTTATTAAGAACAAAAACATAGACATATTTACAAGGAAAGATAAAAAATTAGAGACATGTCTTATTCAAAGTTCATCATGCCAATTGATTCAACTAGATATCGAAATCTTGCTTCATCAAAAGGTTTAGTGAACAAATCAGCATATTGCTCATTTGTGTGAACCTTGGATAGGACAATTCTCTTTTTCTCAGCTTGATCCCTGATAAAGTGATACCTGATGTCGATGTGCTTAGTCTTGGAATGCTGCACTGGATTATTCGCGATAGAGATAGCACTCATGTTGTCAATGTGAATTGGAGTCTGCATGAAGGTCATTCCATAGTCAAGCATTTGATTTTGGATCCAGATGACCTGTGCACAGCAGCTTGAAGCTGCAATGTATTCTGCTTCAGCTGTTGAAGTAGAGACACATGTTTGCTTTTTGTATTGCCATGAGATGAGCCTTCCTCCAAGAAATTGACATCCCCCAGATGTGGACTTTTTATCCAAGTTACAACCCCCATAGTCACTGTCAGTGTAGGCATATAGATTGACATTTCCATTCTTTGGATACCATAGCCCAAGTTTTGGAGCTCCCTTTAGGTATCTAAGGATCCTTTTGACAGCTTGAAGATGAGACACTTTTGGAGCTGCTTGAAATCTTGCGCAGAGACAAACTGCAAACATGATATCTGGTCTTGAGGCAGTGAGATACATGAGAGACCCTATCATTGCTCGATACTGATGTTGATCAGTGTCTTGTCCTTCTTTATCCGGAGATAATTGATGGTGCACTTGCATAGGGGTTCTTGCAGCAGAGCAGTCAGCCATTTTGAACCTCTCCAAGATGCTTTTGACATACTTGGATTGACTTATGAAGATTCCATTTGGTACCTGTTTGACTTGAAGTCCTAAAAAGAAATTTAGTTCACCCATTGAACTCATTTCAAATTTGGAATGCATCAGAACTTCAAAGTCTTTGCAGAGCTTCTTTCTTGTAGATCCAAAGATAATGTCATAAACATAAATCTGGACCAACAAAATTTCTCCCCCTTCATCTTTGATGAAAAGTGTCTGATCAATGGCCCCCCTTCTGAAGTTGTTGCTAAGTAGATATCCAGATAAAGTTTCATACCAGGCTCTTGGGGCTTGGTGTAAGCCATAGAGAGCTTTGTCCAGTTTTAAGACCTTATTTGGATGTGCAGGATCCACAAAGCCTGGAGGCTGTTTGACATAGACCTCTTCACCAATCTTGCCATACAAAAAGGCACTCTTCACATCCATTTGATAGACCATAAAGTTTTTGGATGCTGCATATGCCAGAAAGATTCTGATGGCTTCCAGACGGGCAACAGGAGCAAAGACTTCATCATAGTCAATGCCTTCTTCTTGAGTGTAACCTTGAGCTACCAGTCTGGCTTTGTTCTTGACCACGATGCCCCTTTCATCTTGCTTGTTTCTGAAGACCCATCTTGTTCCAATGGTTGTTTGACCAGGTGGAAGATCAACAAGCTTCCAAACATCTTGTCTTTTGAATTGCAGCAATTCTTCCTGCATTGCTTCAATCCAGCTGTTGTGCTTGAGAGCTTCATCAATCTTCTTGGGTTCCACCTGAGATAGAAAGCAAGAGAACAAACAAATGTTGGCTTCATGAGACTTACTTCTTTTCTGGATACCTGTGCGGACTTGGCCAATGATGTTTTCCAGAGGATGCTCTTTGTTTATTCTCTGTGCTGGTATCACATCCAGCCGTATTCCCTCTTCAAGATTACTTTGGTTTAGATCAGGATTGTCTTCAGTTGTGAGGAGAGGAGCTTGGAGGTTCTGATCATTGTGTTCCACATTGTCAGCAGTATTAGCATCAGAGGCCTCTTCAGCATGGATTGAGGAGGCTTCATTAAAGATTTCTTGGTCAGAGAGATTGCTGCTTGTGGTGTTGGAAGTACCGGCTTCACCTGTACTGGCTTCAATAGCTTCTGCCATTGATGGAGGATCAATGGATGACCTTTTCATCCTGTTGTAGGGACTGGGAAAATCCAGTCTGTAGTCAGAAGAGGAGGTTGAGGCAGAAGATGTTGATTTTGAAAAAGAAAACTCCATATTTGAGAATATGAGAGACTCAAATATCTGGGTGAAGGAGTCTATATCAAAGAGCCAGTTAGGACCTTTGCCTTGTTCACAGACAACGTGTTCCCTGCATTCCACATTAGCAGATTCTTCCATAATCCGAGTCCTAGAATTGAACACTCGGTAGGCCTTTGATTGAGATGAGTAACCCACAAAGTGACCTTCATCAGACTTTGCACCGAATTTAGGAAGAACTCCATGTGTGATGAGGATGGTACATGGACATCCAAAGGGCTTCAGGAAGCCAATGTAGGGAACTCTTTTGAGCCATAGTTCATAAGGTGTTTTCTGGAGAGGCTTAACAATAAGGACTCTATTCTGCTCATAACAAGCTATGCTTACTGCTTCCGCCCAGAAAGTAAGGGGCAGCTTTGAGTCAGCCAGCATAGATCTTGCTGATTCAATCAGAGTCCTATTTCTTCTTTCAGCAACCCCATTTTGTTGAGGGGTTCTTGGAGCTCTGTATTGCCTTTCAATGCCCTTACTCTCACAAAAACTGTTCAAAGTGTGATTTTTGAACTCTGTTCCCTGATCACACCTTATGATCTTTACCTTTAGATTGCTTTGATTCTCTACCCTAAGAATATAGGATTTGAGAATCTCAGCAGTTTCATCTTTTGTTCTTAGGAAGAATACCCATGAGAATCTGGAGAAGTCATCAGTTATCACCAGACAGTAGGACTTTTTGCCCATTGACATGACATTCGTAGGACCAAAGAGATCCATATGCAGTAGCTGGAGAGGGGTGTCATTTGTGTTCAATGTCTTGGGCTTGTGGGAACTCTTGTGTTGTTTTCCCTTCAAGCAGGCAATGCAGTGATCGTCTAGCTGGAATTCTTTGTCAGGAAGCCCTCTGACAAGATTGTCCTTCACTAATTTATTGATTGTTTTGATGTTAACATGGCTTAACTTCCTGTGCCAGAGAGCGGATTCATCAACTGATGCCTTTGACAGAAAACATGAAACACTACCAGATGGAGTGACTTCATTCATGTCAAGCACATATAAGTTGTCCTTTCTATGAGCAGTTAGGAGAATCTTCTCTGGAGGGGGTTTAGATAGGCCAGGAGCTAACACGAAACATTCTTTGTCAGTGAAGAGCATCCAATGCTTTTGATCACATACTTGGGAAACACTCATGAGATTGAAGTCAAGTTCTTTAACATAGTTGACTCTTTCAATACTCATCCTTTCATTGGACACAGTTCCTTGTCCAGTGATAGATCCACTCTTTGAGTCACTCCCAAAGGCAACATATCCTACATTGAAATGTCTGAAGTTAGAGAGGATGGACCTGTTGCCTGTCATGTGCCTGGAACAGCCGCTATCTACCACCCAAGTATTGTGTTTATTGCCTGGCTGTCCCTGCACATGGGAGATATCTAATTAGTGGGAGGAACATTGTAGCATGCAGCATTGTAAAAAATCGTTGCTAATTTACCATTGTCAGCATGCTTGCAGTCAATGGAACCAATAGTTATGCTTGGAGATTGTTTGGCCTTCCATTGCTGTGTTGGTGGTTTTCTAGCTTTCTTTACATTGTCGGCAGAAGATGTTGTTGCTGACAATTCTGGCTTATCCGTAGCCGATTTTACTGCTGAAGGCTTTGCTGGAGCAGTAGCAGTTTTTGCTGCTGGAAGCTTTATTTTGGATTTTGCTTTGTCAGCAGCAGATACTTTTGCTGCTGATGCCGTTGTTTTTTATTTTTCTTTGTCAGCAGCGGAGACTTTTGCTGCTGAAGGCTTTGCCTTTGGTTTCCTGGACTTTACTCTATCAGCAGCGATTTTGTTTGCTGCTGATGGGTTGAACACAGATGAACGATATGCAATCTGGTTAAAAGGGTTGAACTTGCATGTTGCAGAAAAGTGGTTTGATTCCCCACATATGATGCAAGTTTGTTGAGGTTTCTGCATCTTCACTCTTTGAGGGGATAGAGATTCTCTGAACTTTGTTGCCTTTGCATCATAGCTTCTCACCTGTTTGTTTCTGTTTGTTTTCTCAAAGGCATGCTGCTTTGAGTTTCTTTGGTGTTCACGGTAGTGAAAGCAGGTGCTGGCAGTGTGATTGTATTTGCCACACACAAAGCAGGATAGTGCTATCTTGTCCCTGTGAAAGTGCACATAGTCCTTTCTTTGAAACAAATCTTTGAAGTTCTAGGGATGAGCTTTGTTATGTTCAAAAGTGGCTTCTTCTAGTGTCTTTTGAACATATGGACCTTTTTCTCCAGGTGCATGAAAAATATCAAACACCTTTGGCATTGACTGAGACTTGGGGTTGGTGAAACCTGATGTCTCTCCCTTTTCAATGGTTAGCTTTCTTCCATTTTGAGGATAGCTAATCTTGATTTGTTTGAATGGGATGGGAACTGGAATAGCTGGAGTAACAACAGGACATTCAGTTTTGTTTAGAACAGCTTCAGAGATAGGAGCAGATGGGACTGCACTAGTTTCACAGTGGTCTGAGCAGGTTGACTCAGGTTCTGAAGAGGTGGAGCAGTCTTCCACAAAACATGCATCCATTGAAGGATCAAGGTTTCGGTTTGCCGTGTCAAGATTTGCAGTATTGAAGCTTGGTTCGTGAATGGCAACATAGTCAGCAGGAGGAGGAACTGTCTTGTACTGGTCATTATGATATCCAAGTCCAGTTTTTACCTTTTCATGGACTTGAATATCTAACAATCTTTGTAACTTTTTAGATGAAAATTCATATTTTTCAACATGAACTTTCTGTTCAGCCAGTTCAGCTCTGATAGCTTTAAGTTTTACTAATAGATCATCAATCTGAGTTTCAAGATTGGTTTGTTCATGTTTTAATGAAGAAATCTCTTTCTTAAGGCAGTTAATCTTTTCTTTGTAAGTATTTTCGACCTTTTTGAATTCAGACTTCATTTGATGAAACTCTTAATTTTGATCTATCAGATTTTGGTTATAATTTCTATAACGTAAAACTTTGTCAATGCAAGCTTGAGAGCAAAGATGTTCAAATACTTGAGGTGGTATCTCTGCATTGTCTGCCATAAGTGCTTGGTTGGAGGCAGGAACATCTTCATATTGAAAACTCCAGTCAAAGTCTTTAGTTCCAACATTTGCACAGGCTGCAGTTTGTGCTGGAGGAGTTCCTTGATGCTGCTGCTGCTACCTGGGCTGACCTTGGTAAGCTTGTCTTTGATGGCTGGCACCCTGATTGGCTTTAGGTGCCTTGCACTCCCTAGCAAAGTGACCCATTTGGTTACAGTTGTAACATCGGATCTTGCTTTTATCAATCCCAACTCTGGTGTTTGAGTTGTTGCCTGGAACTGATCTCCCGGTTCTAGAATAAAACCTTTTTGCTCTGAGGGAGAGCATGGCATATGAGTGCTGAATATCCATTTCTTCAAGATCATCTGGATGAAAGCATTCCAGATCCTCCTTTATGAAGTGCATGTTGCTTGAGTTGTCAGAGACAAAAGCAGTAGAGGTTGGCTGTTGAGGAGGTGCCTCAAGAAGAAATGGTGATGAGTTGGATTGTGAAGCAGTTGGTGTTTGAGGATGAGTAACAATGGGAGGATAGTAGTTGCTTACACTAGGACCGGAATGATCAGAGTGAAGCGCTGAGGTGGTGGTGGAGGAAGTGGTAGCTGATTGATAACTGGAGCTCCTTTATTTAGCTTTAATCATTTCTAATTCATAAGTTTTGAGCATGCCAAAGAGCTCAATCATCTGAAGAGTCTTCAGATTCTCTGTTCTTCTGATGGACACTGTATATAATGTCCAACAACTAGGAAGAGATCTTATGAACTTCTTGAGAATGTCTTCATTCTCCAGCTTTACCTTGGAGCACTGCAGTTCTCCAACCAGGTACGTGTACCTGTTATATAAAACTGTTAGTCACCTTCCTTCCAGATGAAGTTTTCATACTGTTGCTTGAGAATGTCACGTCTGTTCTCCTTGACCTCCTCAGATCCAGCAAACATCTTTTCCAAGGCTTCCCATAACTCCTTTGCAGTTTTGTAAACCCTGAAGTTGTGAAAAACTTCATTTGGAAGGCACATTTGGATAGGTCCTAATGCCTTGAAGTCCACCTCCATTTTCTTGATGTCTTCTTCAGAATACTTGGAGGGTTCCTTCGGAACTTGTGGTCCTCCGGAGTCAGCAGAGGCCACCATGGGAACATAAGGTCCATCCCTTATGGATTTCCACATTTCGTATTCTTGGTAGCAGAAGAAGCTTTCCATACTGTTCTTCCACATATCATAGTCCTCCCCAGACACCAACCTCGGTGGTCGGTTGATACTGCCGATGTCTTCAGATCCATTACTTTGTGCCATTTTGTTTTGAGTGACTTGATCAAGAATAGAGTTTTGAATAGAATCAGAAATTGATTAAACAAATGTTAGTTTGTTTAATCTTGAGCCAAAGCTCTGATACCACTTGTAGGATCGTAAGATTACAAGGTGATTCTATTCTAGTTGATATTGGCGAAAACAATAGCAACCAACAAAGTAAACAAGTAAACAGCAAGAATACTGATAAATGTACTGTTGTATTAGACTTCTGAGATTACAAGATTACAAGTAAAACTCTATGAAGACACTATCAAAAAGCACTATGAAGGCACACTGTGTTTGAAGTGTTTACAAGATATATATAGTAACTTAGAATCAAGACAGACCCTTGATTCTAAGGATCAGATCTAACACAAGCCGTTGATCTTGTTTATTAATCTAAATTACACGTAAAGGCTAATCTAGTTAACTTTACTGAAACGTCTTCTTAGGCATCGTTGTTTGCATGCTTGGAGAAGAGCGTCATTGTCCTTTATTGGTTGCACCAGTGAGGTTCCTTCTGCTTGGAGTGTGGCAGTTGCTTTTGCAGAAAGGTGTCAGAGGCGCTTCGCATGGATAGTCAGCTGCAACGTTTGGTCTTCAGAGAATAAAGCTATCAGCAGCAGAGATGAGGACCAGCAGCAAGATTGATCTATCCGCAGCTACTTTGGTCTTCAGCAGCAGACAAAGTATCAGCAGCTGTTTTGGTCAGCAGCAATCTTGTGTTCTCCGTAGCAGTTGTACTTAGAACAATTTTGTAGCAATCAGTCTTTGGTTCTACACATCATACTCGTAATAATACTATAAACAAAAGCCCTATGATTTACAGGACTAACAATATAAGAATCAGTCAATTCGTGTCTGATTTGGAAGAGACACGGTCACGCTAATCATCTAGCGCGGTCGTGCCTCATGAGACGCGGTCGTGCTGGTTACCAGCGCGGTCGTGTCCTCCTGTTCAGACTCAGTCATGCCCTTTGGCTAATCTCAGTCGTGTCTCACAATCATAGACACGATCGTGCCAAGCCAAGGCACGGTCGTGCCTAGTGATTTGTCTAGTTATGTCTCCGTTTGATCAACCCGGTCGCGTCCTGACTAGCACGGCCACGCCCGTGGTTCGAGCACGATTGTGCCCTACCCAGGCACAGTCGTGTGTGAGTTAAATTTTTGGCAGAATTATAATTTTTATATATTTTTCAAACAATAAATATTTCTGATTAAATTTCAAAATAAAAATAGTTGATTTTTATAAAAATGCATTAATTCTATTTAGAAAGATCAAATAGTTAATCTTGGAATAAATAGAAAATTATTTATTTAAAGTTTATAAAAAAATTAAATTTATAATTATTGTTAAACCTTTTATTTAAAAAGTATCGTAATGGCTAAGTTACATATTTTATAAATAAATAAATAAGGAAATGATTATTTATTTAATTTATATTTAAACAAAAACAATTATTTATTTATACTTAGTTACATCAAATACTTACACTATTTTCATAAACAATAATTATTTAACCTACTTATTTAGCTATTCAATTTCAAACCTTAATCAAAATGTTCCAAAAATATTTATTTCAAACTTTATATCGTATTCAATACTTTCAAATACAAATCAATGGCTTTATACACAAATCCAAGTTCAACATTTGACTCAAACTTTGTGCACGCTAATGATACAATATACATTACACTTTAGGTTAACTTGTGCCTTTCAAGGATCCTTATTACTATCTAGTACCTTATGTTAGCTACGCCTTCAAACCAAGTGAGTATTACATAGCACCTTTTACTCTTTTACACTTTTTGGGGTGGAACATGAACACTATACAACACTATTACTTACACTTACACAAACTACACAAGTACAAATCCTCTTTACATTCATGTGTGCAATTTGAGCTTTATGCCCGAGTGCTAGTTGTGCTAACTTTTGTATGCGATTATGTGCAATCATTAACTATTCAAGCCGACGGTAAACAATGATAGATCTATTGAGTCTGACAAACCCACCCAGGTAGGGTGATTGTTACCGACAACACAATTTTTGCATTCTAGTTACAAAGGTTTGATTGTAATTGGTTACACAATAGTTGCTCCCCATAAATGCCTTATTTTATCATGACATATAAGGATTTGTTTATTTACAAACTATATGCTATCTATATACAAACATGTGTATGCTCACCAACTTTTTAGTTGACTTTATTTTATTCATGTTTCAGGTACTAATGTGTGAGTGTGATCAAAATGTGCTACACATAGGCTTGGACCTAGTTAAATTAAATAAAGAACTTATGTATTTCAATTATGTTGTTTTTTTTTATTGTTTTGTCATGAATGTTGCAATGAAATTTGATAATTAATATATTTCAATAACCTCGTGCTTTTGAACAGCCCAGATGATTCCGCCCCGATGATTCCGCCCCGATGATTCCGCCATCGGTCGGGGTGTGACAGATTGGTATAAGAGCCTTGGTTATAGGGAATTAGGTTATTAGACACCTTGACCTAGACTATAACTTTAGGACACCCTATTATGCCATACTTTATGATTATATGTTATGTGCTACATGCTATGTGCTACATGCTTACTATGACTAGTTATTATTTCATTTTTGATGCATTACTTGTTAAAAATTCATGACTTATTAGGATCTCCTTAAATAATAATTAAATAAATAATATCCATTCCCATATCCTAAAACCTCATAATATTCTTATCTCCTCCTCTATCTATATCTTTCTTAGCATGTGGAAACTTCGTGAAGCTAAATCTATAAAATTTCTTTATTTCCTCGTTAAGGTTTTTAAACTTTGCAAATTATTCGAGGACACGTGCAATCTGGAAGAGTGACACCTGTATTCTGGGTTTTCTGTCTTGGAAAGCATTTCGCATAAATCCCAATCAACCGAGGGACCCGTATGCTTTCCTCGGAATTCCTGGGATGAGTGTTTACTTATAGGCTAAAGCATGTCTCCTTGAAAATTATATGAGTTTAATTAACCTTAATGTGTCATAGTATTCGAGTGATTATATCACTATTTGAGTACAATCCCAACTATGAATTATTATTTTATTTGTTATCTTATTCTTATAAACCCAAACAACATTCATAAATTCTTACATCTTTTCTTGTCTTGTGAAAATCTGTAGAATGCCTCCTCGTCATGCTCCCGTGGCCAACACCAACACCGACATCGCTACTATCCTTGTACAACTCGTAACTCAACTCACTCAAGCTAATGGTGCCACAAATGGTAACCATGGGGCTAATGGTGGTAATGGTGGAGATGGTGGTGCCAACCCATCTCAATGCACCTTCAAACACTTCAACTCGTGCAATACCCTCAAGTTTTATGGTACCGAAAGAGCTATGGAACTTCTTCAATGGTTCGAAAGTATTGAGAATACCTTTCTCAATAGTGACTGTCCCGACAACCTTCATGTTCGTCATGCCACAAGTGTCTTACAAAAAAGGGCACTCACGTGGTGGAATGGGGAGAAAAGAAATAGAGGTGTGGATGTAGCAATGGCCTTACCTTGGGATGAGGTTAAAAGGCTAATGACCGAGGAATTCTGTCCTCGAAATGAAGTGAAGAAACTCGAAGCCGAATTTTGGGATCTTGCCCAAGATAGTGGTGAAAATTTGACATATACAACTCGGTTCCACGAGTTGAGTCTCCTCATACCCCACATGGTCACACCTTTGTCCCGCTGCATTGAAAAGTATATTGGGGGACTACCTAGGTAAATTCAAGATATTGTCCTAGGAAGTTATCCCACAACACTTGAGGATGCTATCCGTTTGTCCGCTACCTTAACCGATAACCATGTGAAGGCGGGGACTCTTACTAAAAAGTGGACAAAGAAAGTTTCCGACATTGCAACTTCTTCCACCCACAACAAGGAAGCCACAACTGAACCCTCCCGACATAATAAGAAAAGAAAGGCTAGAAACTATGCTATGGTCACTCCTGCTATGCCTGTTCACCAAGTTGCTCCTATGGTTCAACCACCAGCCAAAAAGCCATATGTTGGAATCTACCCACTTTGTGCCTCATGCCACTACCATCACCCTCAAAACATCCCATGTCGCCTTTGCACTTATTGTGGGAAATATGGCCATACGGTCAATATGTGTAGGCCAAAGCTCTTGCGGGCCAAGTCAACCCACCAACCAGAACCAATCAACAAATGACTAATCAAGGTGTTCCTGCTATAGCAAATGGACGTGCATGTTTTGAATGTGGTGACCCAAATCACTTCCGGGATCAGTGCCCAAGGTTGATCAATGCTAGACAAGGCGGAGCTCGTGAGCGTGCTTTCAATATAAACGCCAATGAAGCTCAAGCCAACAATGATGTGGTCAACAGTACGTTCCTTGTTAATAGTCAATATGCCTCCATTTTATTTGATACCGGTGCCGATAAAAGTTTTGTGTCACTTAATTTTGAACCTTTACTTGCAAAGACACGATCCCAATTAGAGAAAACCTTCACTGTCGAAATAGCTAATGGTGATTCACTTACAATTGAGTCTATTATCTATGACTGTTCTCTAGAACTTAATGAACATACATTCCCAATCAATCTTGTACCAATGCCACTAGGAAGTTTCGATATCATCATAGGCATGGATTGGCTATCAAATCATCATGCCGAAGTCATCTGTTTCGAGAAGTGCATCCGAATACCTCTACCATCGGGAGAAACCCTAAGAGTCTTTGGTGAAAAGCCTTGTAAAGGACTTAAATTAATGTCATGCACTACCGCTCAAAATTACTTACAAAAGAAGTACGTAGCCTTCTTAGCTCATATTGTTCAAAAGGATGTCAAAGAGAAGAGTATACAAGACATTCCCATCATTCGGGATTTTCCCGAAGATCTATCCGGTCTTCCACCCGTTCGACAAGTAGAATTTTGCATCGATCTTGTGCCCGGAGCTAACCCCGTGGCTAGAGCTCCTTACCATCTTGCACCTTCTGAAATGCAAGAACTTGCAAGTCAACTTCAAGAGCTCTCCGACAAGGGATTCATTCGTCCAAGTCATTCACCGTGGGGTGCTCCCGTCTTGTTTGTTCAAAAGAAAGATGGATCATTCCGCATGTGTATTGATTACCGTGAACTCAACAAGCTTACTATCAAAAACCGTTATCCTTTACCTAGAATTGATGACCTCTTTGATCAACTTCAAGGTTCTACTTGCTTCTCAAAGATTGACCTTCGATCTGGTTATCACCAACTCCGTGTACAAGAGGAAGATATTCCAAAGACTGCCTTCCGAACAAGGTATGTTCACTATGAGTTCATGGTCATGCCTTTTGGACTAACCAATGCACCCGTAGTTTTCATGGACCTCATGAATCATGTGTGCAAACCATACCTTGATAAGTTTGTGATCGTTTTCATCGATGACATCTTAATCTACTCCAAGACTAAAGCCGACCATGAGCAACATCTTAGACTGGTTTTGGATCTCTTGAGGAAGGAACAACTATATGCCAAATTCTCCAAATGTGAATTTTGGCTAAAGGAAGTTTAATTTCTTGGTCACATCGTCAACGACAAGGGTATTCATGTTGACCCTGCTAAGATCAAAACAGTTAAGAATTGGAATGCCCCGAAGACTCCCACTGAAGTTCGTTCATTTCTTGGTCTTGCGGGATATTACTGCCGTTTCATCTCAAACTTCTCTAAGATTGCTGTCCCTCTTACCGCCTTGACCCACAAGGGTAAAACTTATGAATGGGGACCAAAACAAGAAGAAGCGTTCCAAACTCTCAAGCAAAAGTTGTGCAATGCTCCTATCTTGACTCTCCCTGATGGGAATGATGATCTAGATGCCTACTGTGATGCTTCCAACCAAGGTCTCGGTTTTGTCCTCATGTAAGGAGGCAAAGTAATCACCTACGCATCAAGACAACTCAAAATTCACGAGAAGAATTATACGACGCACGATCTGGAGTTGGGTGCGGTCGTATTCGCATTGAAGATTTTGAGACATTACCTCTATGGCACAAAATGTGTGGTGTTCACCGACCACAAAAGTCTCCAACACATCTTCAACCAAAAAGAACTCAATATGAGATAACGATGTTGGGTTGAACTCCTTAACGACTATGACTGCGAGATTCGTTATTATCCCGGCAAAGCGAATGTGGTAGCCGACGCTTTGAGTCGAAAGGACCATGTCATGCTTCAATGTGTTCAAATTCAAACCGACATTCAAAATCGCATCTTAAAAGCTCAACACGTCTCAGTCACCGAGGGTAACATGTACGAGGAAATGTCATGTGGTGTTGAACTTCAACTTGAATCAAAACCTAATGGCTTACTTTATTACTTGAACCGCATTTGGGTTCCCGGACGTGATGATCTCCGTACATTTCTTATGAACGAGGCTCACAAGACTCGTTATTCTATTCATCCTGGTGCGGATAAAATGTACCAAGATCTTCGCCAACAATATTGGTGGCCCGGTATGAAAAAGGACATTGCTCACTATGTTGCCAAATGTCTAACGTGTTCCAAATTCAAAGCCGAACACCAACGTCCTTCCGGATTACTTGAACAACCGGAAATTCCCGTGTGGAAATGGGAGAACTTAGCCATGGATTTTATTACCAAACTCCCTCGCACCTCGAGTGGTTATGATAGCATTTGGGTGATCATTGATCGTCTCACCAAATCTGCTCATTTCTTGCCTATCCGTGAAGACTATCGGGTTGAAAAACTAGCCCAAATTTACATTGATGAAATTGTGAGCCGTCACGGCGTTCCCTTAAACATAATCTCTGATAGAGATGCTCGGTTCACATCTCGTTTTTGGCAATCTCTTCAATCTGCTCTTGGCACACGATTGGATTTGACACGGCTTACCATCCCCAAACTGATGGTCAAACCGAGCGAACAATACAAACTCTTGAAGACATGCTTAGAGCTTGTGTAATTGATTTTGGTGGCAATTGGGATTCACATTTATCCCTAATTGAGTTCTCATACAACAATAGCTATCACACAAGTATCAACATGGCTCCATTTGAAGCTCTTTATGGTTGCAAATGTCGTTCTTCTATCTGTTGGAATGAGATTGGTGAAGCACAAATCACCGGTCCCGAACTAATTCAAGAAACATCCGATAAGATCATTCAAATCCATGACAACATTCGAGTAGTTAGGAGTCGGCAAAAGAGTTATGCCACAAACGTCGAAAACCCTTGAAATTCAAAGTCGGTGACCTTGTTCTTCTTAAGGTGTCTCCGTGGAAGGGTGTGATCTGTTTTGGAAAGAAAGGCAAGTTAGCATCTCGCTATGTTGGCCCATTCAAGATCCTTGAAAGGATTGGGAAAGTGGCTTACAAGCTCGACTTACCTCCATCTCTTGGCCATGTGCATTCTACATTTCATGTATCTAATCTGAAGAAGTGTCTCGCTGATGAGAATCTCCATATACCGCTTGATGACGTGTGCATTGATGAATCAATTCACTTCGTTGAGAAACCGGTAGAAATCATGGATCGTGAAGTCAAGCAACTCAAGCGAAGTCGTATTCCTATTGTCAAAGTCCGTTGGGAAACTAAGCGTGGTCCTGAATTCACTTGGGAACGAGAGGACCAAATGAAACTCAAGTACCCCCATCTTTTTACTGATGTCGTTGTTTCCTCTAGCTAAATTTCGGGACGAAATTCTCTCAACATGGGGAGACTGTAACATTTCTGATTTTTAGTATCCGTATTTCAATTCAATGTAACGTATTTTAAACCTAATTCTAGTGCATTGTCTTATTCTATCTTGTGCCATAAATTAAATACAATGATTCAATACAAATCCTCAAATATTACTCGGTTATATACTATCAAGCGCTACACAAGTAATCATTTTATACAATTTGTCGAAAACTAAAGTTACAAAAGCTAATGTTGAAAGATAAGAAGAAACCCTAATTAAGCACGGTCGCGCCTCGTCCTGGTACGGTCGCGCCAAGTGCTTCGGCACGGTCGCGTGACTTGCTTTGGAACGATCGCGCCCGGTGCCTAGGCACGGTCGCACCTAGTTTGGGCACGGTCACGCCTAGTACCAGTTGAAATGTAAATGCAGTTTTAATCGCTCGATCGTTGAGTTCCGTAACCGTTCCTCACTTCATTTCCATTTACGAGAGTAATAACATTTTCAATTACACAAACGTCCTAGTTTAATTACTTCGGACTAGAAAAATCATTCAAACATTTCAAAGAAAACATAAACCTTTCCTTCGATCCGAATTCTCTCAACCAAACAAAAGATTCACGATATACGATCCTCCCAGAAGCTACTGACCCTTTGAAGTAGCCGAAATTTGCAACAGAAGACACCGGAGGCCGTACGCATCGTCGCCGAAACTCTTTTCTACCGAACTCTATTCATCCATCGTCCTCCCAGGTAATTGAAACCTTTTCCTCTTTCGTTTCAGTACATAGCTCAAAAGCCCCATATTAATTTGGGCTTCCATTATAGAAATCATCCCAAATCAGAATCTATGTTTTATTCAAAATGGTTTATTCGATTTCGACCCTGAACATGTTGTTAATACAATTAAAACATCCCATCATACTCGTAATAATACTATAAACAAAATCCCTATGATTTACATCACTAACAATATAAGAATCAGTCAATTCATGTCTGATTTGGAAGAGACACGGTCGCGCTAATCATCTAGCACGGTCGTGCCTCATGAGACGCGGTCGTGCTGGTTACTAGCGCGGTCGTGTCCTCCTGTTCAGACCCAGTCATGCCCTTTGGCTAATCTCTGTCGTGTCTCAGAATCATAGACACGATCGTGCCAAGCCAAGGCACGGTCGTGCCTAGTGATTTGTCTAGTTATGTCTCCGTTTGATCAACCCGGTCGCGTCCTGACTAGCACGGCCTCACCCGTGGTTTGAGCACGATCGTGCCCTTCCCAGGCACGGTCGTGTGTGAGTTAAATTTTTGGCAGAATTATAATTTTTATATATTTTTCAAACAATAAATATTTCTGATTAAATTTCAAAATAAAAATAGTTGATTTTTATAAAAATGCATTAATTCTATTTAAAAAGATCAAATAGTTAATCTTGGAATAAATAGAAAATTATTTATTTAAAGTTTATAAAAAAATTAAATTTACAATTATTGTTAAACCTTTCATTTAAAAAGTATCTTAATGGCTAAGTTACATATTTTATAAATAAATAAATAAATAAGGAAATGATTATTTATTTAATTTATATTTAAACAAAAACAATTATTTATTTATACTTAGTTACATCAAATACTTACACTATTTTCATAAACAATAATTATTTAACCTACTTATTTAGCTATTCAATTTCAAACCTTAATCAAAATGTTCCAAAAATATTTATTTCAAACTTTATATCGTATTCAATACTTTCAAATACAAATCAATGGCTTTATACACAAATCCAAGTTCAACATTTGACTCAAACTTTGTGCACGCTAATGATACAATATACATTACACTTTAGGTTAACTTGTGCCTTTCAAGGATCCTTATTACTATCTAGTACCTTTTGTTAGCTACGCCTTCAAACCAAGTGAGTATTACATAGCACCTTTTACTCTTTTACACTTTTTGGGGTGGAACATGAACACTATACAACACTATTACTTACACTTACACAAACTACACAAGTACAAATCATCTTTACATTCATGTGTGCAATTTGAGCTTTATGCCCGAGTGCTAGTTGTGCTAACTTTTGTATGCGATTATGTGCAATCATTAACTATTCAAGCCGACGGTAAACAATGATCGATCTATTGAGTCTGACAAACCCACCCAGGTAGGGTGATTGTTACCGACAACACAATTTTTGCATGCTAGTTACAAAGGTTTGATTGTACTTGGTTACACAATAGCTGCTCCCCATAAATGCCTTATTTATCATGACATGTAAGGATTTGTTTATTTACAAACTATATGCTATCTATATGCAAACATGTGTATGCTCATCAACTTTTTAGTTGACTTTATTTTATTCATGTTTTAGGTACTAATGTGTGAGTGTGATCAAGATGTGCTACACATAGGCTTGGACCTAGTTAAATTAAATAAAGAACTTATGTATTTCAATTATGTTGTTTTTCTTGGATTGT
Organism: Smallanthus sonchifolius; assembly: GCA_023525975.1. Lineage (NCBI taxonomy): Eukaryota > Viridiplantae > Streptophyta > Magnoliopsida > Asterales > Asteraceae > Smallanthus > Smallanthus sonchifolius. Next base: position 29,185,155 of record CM042039.1, on the reverse strand, counting down.
TTTGTCATGAATGTTGCAATGAAATTTGATAATTAATATATTTCAATATAGTCAACCTCGTGCTTTTGAACAGTCTACATGTCCCGCCCCGATGATTCTGCCATCAGTCGGGGTGTGACAAAAGGCTAAAGCCTCAAAAAGGAAAGAAAGTGAAGAACATAGATCAAAAGACTAGGAAAGTGACCTGGAAGTACAAATTCAAACAAGTACGTGATGTACACAGGATACCATTGAAGAAGATTCCTCAAGATTTCCTTGGGAATATGAAATGGTGGTATGTCGATGTTAATACTAGTGAAGCAAGGATTGAAGACAAAGATAATAGGGTCATTGTATGTTTCTATGATGCAATGAATCTTATTAATTTTTCAAAGAAAGATCAGAGAACGTTCAGAAAGAATGAAATCATGTTCACGAATGAATGGAAAGAAAAAGGATTGTAGTACAAGAGAGTGTTGGAGATATGTAGAAGATATGGAATGCATGCAGGCAGCAGATTACCGGATAATTGGAAGAGCTCATCATAAAGACAGAAGCCTGAAGATCAAGCTATTGTCAAGGGGGAGTCTGTTAGGACATAGTTTGTAATGACAAAAGCTTTGTAATAGTTTAGATCTAATGTCTTTATGTTTTTGTTATGTATAATGTTCTAAGTGTTTTATGCAAGTTATGCTAGAGGCGAACTTTGTTAAGTTCGCCTAGTCTAACAGAGGCGAACTTGTTAAGTTCGCTTAAGTCTATCTGAGGCGAACTTGTTAAGTTCGCTTAGTATGTTAGAGGCGAACTTGTTAAGTTCGTCTAATGCAGGTCAGATGTCTATATATAGATGTTTACAGAGTCAGTTTGTAGGTGATCGATCAGAACTAGAACAGAGTTGAACGATTGAGTCTGTAAACTCTATTGTGAATTGGAAAACAAGCGTGAATGTTATTTACTTGATTGTCTATATTGTCTTTTGTGTATGCAATCGTTGATTCGTTGGATTCCGCACTACTAACTTCCACCCTTATGGTGCAACATTACCAATTTGCTACTTAATCATCTTGCCCTCCTTAATCTTCTTGCCCTCTTTAATTGATCACAACATTTAGGTCGTCACTTCTCGTATGACCCTGACGAACTCATCGTTCCGATGATGATTCTCAAGTAAAGTTCTTTGCTTTTATAACTAGGGTCATCCATCATCCTTTTTCCATCTCGCACTATAATCGTCACCATGCGACGATTCCTTAAACTCGAGCCTCACTGCCTTGCTCATAAAGGTACCTCCCTTGTTATCCTTTGGTAATCTCAAGGAGCTTGTGCAAAGCTCCTCTAGTTTCCATATTCACGTGTCTCTCCTAGTTGTGGTGTCAAAACCTATGTATGCTCACCAACTATTTTTAGTTGACCTTGTTTTATCATGTTTCAGGTAAAAATCTTTGAGTTCATGTTTCAAGTTGCTACGTATAGGACATGAGGACCTAGTTGTAATAAACAGATTAAACTTGTTAATGTATTACATTTTCTTTGATTGATTGGTTATAATTGTTAAACATTGTTATGAAATTTAAAAAATATTTAATATATGAAACATTAGTTGAATCATATGCTTACGAACAGTCTACATGTCCCGCCCTAACGTATTCCGCCATCGGCTGGGGTGTGACACCTCATTTTCACAACATTTAGTTCAACAATTATGTTCTTTAATAACAAAATGGTAGGACTCCCAGCTAGTGTCACACTCGTAACACAGGACAGTCATCAACCAGAGTAGTACTTCCAACAGATATGTTCCCAGGTAGGAGCGATGGGTCTAGGAGAGATTTATACAATGCTCTTTCCTAGACAAAACATTCCGTTCATCAGATAACTACATACCAGTTGAAGGTCGCCTTCTAGTTACAGTGATGTTGATACCAAAAACACACAGAAGAAGACTTACATCATAACTTTCTTTTATTTCATAACATAAAGTTTGTACAATAGAGACTGATTGGCAAAATACAACATAATCAAACTCTGGACTTATAGCTCATGAAAAATCATGCCAATCACTCAGGCCTTATGGTCAACCAGGGACCTGCTCTCAGTCATCCCTATTTCCAACCTTTATACACCTCCTGGAATGCCAATTACCAGCTAGGGTTCACCTGTGCTCAAAAACATTTGAAAACATTTTGGATCAGCTTACGCTGGTGAGTTCATAAACAAAATCATCTTTACGTGTATCCCTGATCGAGGATGAATACTCCGTATGGGAATTACAATCATCCTGTCTAAACCATCACCCCGAATCACCCTTAGATTCCGAGTCTACAACATACATATATATACAGGGACCTTACGGCGCGCTGGTCCCATATGTACCAGATCTCAAACAAGAGGACCAGTCTTGTCCCTAAATCCCACCCCAATCATGGCCATAATAAGTACTTATTATAGGATATATGCACGGATAGCATTGGGACCTCGGATACAAAATCATTTACAAAATACTTCATAGAGTACAGTTTAGAGGAACTCACCTAAAACATAACCTCTTCCAGTATTGATAATAATAATCAACACCTCGACAGAACCCTAGAACATATCTGACATTATCATAATCAATATCCCTATCTTAGGTTTACACAAAGAAACCTCAGGGTGTTCAAAAACCTTACCTCGGTACTATTTATGGCAGTTTGCGGACGATTTGCGACAAATCGGACACTCGGGAATGGATCAAAACCTCGGGGATCGGACTACCAGAACTTAAGTGTGTGTTTGTGAAGGTGTGAGTGTGTGAAAAGTGAATAAATTTACCCATCTATTTATAGGGTAAATTCGGATCGATGTCGGACCGACATCCCCAAACATAACGGTCCGGCATCCCCTATGTCGGCCTATTTGACTTTGCGCACACGCGTCGGACCGACAAATAAGGACATATCGGCCCGACATCAAGCTGAGTCATCAGCTGAGTCATATGATACGTGTCAACTCCCCGTTCATTCCTTCCTCAACACATATTGGACCGACATGGGGTAGGATATCGGTCCAATATCCGCCTCACATATCGGACCGACATGACAAAGGATATCGGTCCGTTATCCGCCTCATTCTCAGCTTTTTCATTTTAGTCCCTCAACTTTGGAAATTTAGAGTTTAACCCCTGAACTTTGACTTTTGATACTTTTAGCAATTATTTTACTTGGAAATTATCCGGGTGTTACAAATCTCCCCTCCTTAAAAGAATTTCGTCCTCAAATTTCAAGATTAGTCAAACATATGAGGATACTTAGCCTTCATTTGTTCTGTTGATTCCCAAGTTTTATCGACACCATTCCGACCTTGCCACTGTACCAATATCATTGGTATTGTTTTCTTTCTCAACTTTCTATCTTGGGTTCCTATGATCTTAACGGGTTGTTGGTGAATTGGAGTTTATCATTAACATGAACATCATCTATTGAGATTGCCTGATCGGGGTCTGCTAAGCACATACGTAAACATGACACGTGGAACGTGTTATGAATACCTTGCAATGCTTCAAGAAATTCAAGTTTGTATGCTACAACTCCAACTCTTTCTATGATCTTATAAGGTCCAATATATCTTGGTCCTAATTTCCCACATTTCCTGAAACGTACAACAGCTTTCCAAGGTGATACTTTCAACATGACGTAGTCACCAACTTGGAATTATAACGGTCGTCGACGTCTATCTGCATAACTCTTTTGCCGATCTTGTGCAACTTTTAATCTCTGTTTAATCTTGAATATCTTATCAGTCATCTCCTATAAGATTTCTGGTCCAGATAGTTGGCTATCTCCAATCTTAGTCCAAAAAATTGGAGTTATGCACTTCCTACCATATAGTGCTTCAAATGGTGCAGCTTTTATACTTGAATGGTAGCTGTTGTTGTAAGAAAATTCTATTAATGGTAGATGATTATCCCATCTACCTCCAAATTCTATTGCACAAGCCCTCAGCATATCCTCTAAGGTTTGAATTGTCCTTTCACTTTGTTTGTCGGTTTGAGGATGATATGATGTACTCATATTGATTCGAGTTCCCAATTCTCTCTGGAAACTAGTCCAAAATCTTGAAGTAAACATATACCATGGCGACTTACAATCTCATTGATGTAGAGTCGGGCAAGTTTATCCATTGAATAATTTTCACTGATAGGGATAAAATGTTCCGATTTAGTTAGTCTATCGACCACAACCCAAATAGCATCATGCCCTTTCTGGTTTCTCGGCAGTTTTATAACAAAGTCCATAGTAATCCTATCCCATTTCCACACATGTATTTTCAACTGTTGCAGTTGACCTGTGGGTTTCTGATGTTCAATCTTGACTTGAAGACAAGTCAAACATTTCTCTATATACTGAGCTATGGATCTCTTCATATTCGGCCACCAGAACTGAGCTTTTAAATCTTTATACATCTTATTTGCTCCAGGATGTATAGAATATTTGGATTTGTGAGCTTCATCCATTACCTTTGTTTTGATTTCCCCAAGTTTAGGAATCAAAATCAAGTTTACAAATCGTAAGATTTCATCAACGCCTTTGGTTAGTAATTTCGCTTTACCAACCATGCGCTCTTTCTTGATGTTATCTTCTTGGAGTGCTTGAGTATGAATTTCCTTGATTTGAACCATCCAGTCTACTTTGACTTTTAACCTTAAGGCTCTTATCTTGATGGGCTTGACTCTCTCCTGCTGACTAAGTGCATCTGCTACCACATTGGCCTTCCCGGGATGGTATTTGATCTCACAGTCATAATCTTTGATGAGTTCCATCCATCTCCTCTGTCTCATATTCAAATCCTTCTGATTGAATATATGCTGGAGACTTTTATGGTCTGTATATATCACACCCTTAGTACTGTATAGATAGTGTCTCCAAATCTTTAGAGCAAACACTACGGCACCAAGTTCAAGATCATGTGTGGTATAGTTCTTCTCATGAACCTTAAGTTGCCGTGATGCGTAGGCTATAACATTTTCTTGCTTCATCATCATACAACCTAGACCAATTCGTGAAGCATCACAATAGATGACGAAGTCATCATTCCCTTCGGGTAATGCTAAGATCGGTGCTGAACTAAGTTTCTGTTTAAGGGTTTTGAAAGCTTCTTCTTGCTTATGACCCAATTCAAACATTACTGCTTGTTGAGTTAGAGTAGTTAATGGAGTAGCAATATTAGAGAAATCTTGTATGAACTTTCGGTAGTATCCAGCTAGACCAAGAAAGCTTCGAATTTCCGTTGGAGTCTTTGGAATTTCCCATTTTATAACGGCTTTAATCTTGGTTGGATCAACTTGAATTCCCTCATGATTTATGACATGCCCTAAGAATTGTACCTCTTGTTTCAAAAACTCACATTTTGAAAACTTTGCGTACAACCTCTCTCTTCTAAGAGTTTCCATGACTATCTGAAGATGTTTGGCATGATCTTCTTGGGTTTGGGAGTAAAGAGGTATATCGTCTATGAACACTATAACGAATTTGTCCAAGAATGGTTTACAAACTCGGTTCATTAGGTCCATAAATGTTGCGGGAGCATTAGTTAGACCGAATGACGTAACTAAGAATTCATAGTGTCCATATCGAGTTCTAAAGGCAGTCTTAGGTACATCTTCTTCCTGTATCTTCAACTGAAGATATCCAGATCTAAGATCTATCTTTGAGAAATATTTTGCTCCTTGCAACTGATCAAACAAATCATCTATTCTTGGCAATGGATATTTGTTCTTCACAGTGATCTTATTTAGTTCTCGATAATCTATACACATCTGCATGCTTCCGTCCTTCTTCTTCACGAATAAGACTGGTGCTCTCCAGGGTGAAGTACTTGGACGTATAAAGCCCCAGTCCAATAATTCTTCAATTTGCTTCATCAACTCTTTCAATTCAGACGGTGCTAGATGATAGGGTGACTTAGCCACGGGTTTGGCTCCAGGTATAAATTGGATTCAGAATTCTATTTGTCTATCCGGTGGTAGACCAGGTAATTCTTTCGGAAATACATCCGGGTGATCGCATACTAGAGGAATGTTCATAATCTGCAGTTCAGGTTTAGAGTCTAAGGCATAAACTACAAATACACTACATCCTGTATTCACACATTTCTTAGCTTTAGCTACATAAATCGTTTCAATCTTATTTTCATCACTATCGCACTGTATCAACGTAGACTCTTCGTTAGGTTTACAAATCCCAATAGTCCGTTGATCACAATCGATCTGAGCATGGCATTGGTTCAACCAATCCATTCCAATGATAACATCGTACTTGCTCATACTCATTGGCATTAATTCAATCACTGAATTTTCATTGCCCATAGTCATCTTGCAATTCGCATACGATTCCGTTATCCTAATCTGCTCACCGCTTGCCATTTCAACTACGTAAGCACGCTCAAGTGGAGTAGGTTTCATGCCAAAATGCAAACTAAAGGCATCTGAAACAAAACTTCTATTTGCTCATGTATCAAATAGAATCTTAGCATAAATATTGTTAACTAGAAACGTACCAGCCACTTTGGCATTGTCGTTTCTCCTTCCTTCACCTATCATAAATACCCGACCTTTTGCCCCTCCTCCGGGCTTCTGCTGTGCAGGTTTGGTACAATTTCTTGCTATATGTCCTTCCTCATTACAATTGAAACACTTAAGAGTAGGACAAGATGTTGTGATATGCCCTAACTTCTGGCATTTGTAAATCTTATTTCTTGAGGGTTTCTCACCGGGTTATTTCCCTCTCTCCTAGGGAACTTAAAATTTCTTGGTTTAAACAGGTACATCACTTCCTCGCTCTTCCTATTAGCTTCTACAACCTTTACCTCTACCGCCCTCTCAGACTTATCCTTGGCTTCTTTAGCTGCCACATCATCGTAAACCGTGGCACTCAATGCTAAAGTTGAATCCATCGTTTGTGGTGCGGCGGTTTTCACCAAGGTTCGTACCTTTATAAGTAACCCTTTAATAAAATGTTTGATCCTTCGGGGTTCAGGTGTCACCAGATGTGGCACCAGTTTTGACATCTCGTTAAACTTTGTTGCATACTCCTGATGCGTCATAGTTCCAGCCTCCAGCCGCTGAAACTCTTCCTCCTGTTTATCAAGTTCATTTTGAGGATAGAATCGTTGCATAATTAGTTCCTTGAACTCGTTCCACTTCATATTTTCCACTACTTTCTCCCCTCTAGCTTGCTTTACTGATTCCCACCAGTCCAAAGCAGTGGTTTCCAAAGAATTGGTAGCGAACTTGACTGCCTGATCACTTCTACATTCACTCAGCTTGATCACAGCTTCCATTTTTGTGATCCACTGAGTAGTATCAATGGCTTCCTTCTTACCATCAAATGGCATAGCTTTGCAACCTTCGAAGGGTTTGTAACTACATACTTCATGATTCTCAGTTCTTATCATTGAGCTAGTATTGGCATTTCCATTTGCCGCTCCATTGGTGTTATTGTTTCCTCCTCCAGCTGTTCCAGTACCCATTCTTTTTTAAAGAACCACATCTAACAGTTCGGGTAACGTGTTTCGTAAAGACTTAGTGGCTTCACTTGCCACAGTATCTTGGAACTGGGTCTCAGACATAACTACCTCCTCAGCATGAGGACCGGTATTATTTTTGTTCTCATTTGTTTTATGATGGTCGTTAGTATCGGTGTTATGTTAGGCCTTCCTACGGCTTCTAGTAACCGGTTATGATCCAGAAAATCAGAAACTAAATACATTTGGCTAAGAATGTACTTAATATCTGTTTTCTCGACATCTCCTGTTATATTCATAAAGATAATCAACATATCATCTTATTTCTCGTGGCATTCCACATATATACTTAGAGCTCTTAGTTTAAGTCTAGATACTAATCTTTCCTATTAGTATCGAAATCCCTAAAACTGTGGATCTGATACCAACTTGTCACACTAGTAACACAGGACAGTCGTCTACCGGAGTTGTACCTCCAATAGATATGTTCTCAGGTAAGAGCGATGGGTCTAGGAGAGATTTATACACCGCTGTTTCCTAGATAGAACATTTTGTTCGTCAGATACCTACATACCGGTTGATGGTCTCCTTCTAGTTATAGTGATGTTGATATAAAAAACACACAGCGGAAGACTTACATCATAACTTTCTTTTATTTTATAACATAAAGTTTGTATAATAGGGACTGACTGGCAAAATACAACATAATCAAATTGTGGACTTATAGCTCACGAAGAATCATGCCAATCACTCAGGACTTATGGTCACCTAGGGACCTGCCCTCAGCCATCCCTATTTCCAACCTTTATGCACCTCCTGGAATGCCAATTACCAGCTAGGGTTCACCTGTGCTCAAAAACATGTGAAAACATTTTGGATTAGCTTACGCTGGTGAGTTCATAAACAAAATCATCTTTACGTGTATCCCTGATCGAGGATGAATACCCCATATGGGAATTACAATCATCCTGTCCAACCCATCACCCAGAATTGCCCTTAGATTCCAAGTCTACAACATACATATATACAGGGACCTTACGCCGCGCTGGTCCCATACGTACCAGATTTCAAACAAGAAGATCAGTCTTGTCCCTAGACCCTAGATACAAAATCGTTTACAAAATATTTCATAGAGCACAGTTTAGAGGAACTCACTTCAAACAAAACCTCCTTTGTATTGAATATAATAATCAACACCACGATAGAACCCTAGAACATATATGAAATTATCATAATCAATATCCCTATCTTAAGTTTACACAAAGAAACCTCAAGGTGTTCAGAAACCTTACCTCGGTACTATCTATGGAAGTTTGTGGACGATTTATGAGAAATCAGACTCTCGTGAGTGGATCAGAACCTCGGGGATCGGACTACCAGAACTTAAGTGTGTGTTTGTGAAGGTGTAAGTGTGTGAAAAGTGAAGAAATCAACCCATCTATTTATAGGCTAAATTCGGGTCGATGTCGGACCGACATCCCCAAACATAACGGTCTGACATCCCCTAATACAACCTATTTGACTTTGCGCACACGTGTCGGATCGAAATATAAGGACTTATAAGTTCGACATCAAGCTGAGTCATCAGCTGAGTCATAGGATACGTGTCAACTCCCGGTTCATTCCTTCCTCAACACATATCGGACCGACATGGGGTAAGATATCGGTCCGATATCCGCCTCACATATCGGACCGACATGAAAAAGGGTACCGGTCTGATATCCACCTCATTTTCAGCTTTTTCATTTTAGTCCCTCAACTTTGGAAATTTACAGTTTAACCCCTGAACTTTGACTTTTGATACTTTTAGCCATTATTTTACTTGGGAATTATCCGGGTGTTACAGTTAGGGACATCGTTACCCTCAATGTTTCGATACTATCTCCGAGTTGGTTTAAGACATCAAACTTAAACACTTGTTGATTTTATTAAAAGAGTGATTAGACTTTGTTCACCAGGAGGCAGTGTAACAATGGGACCATGTATAAATACGTATTGTTCCTAACATTAGTTCACTAATTATTGGTCTCATAACAAGTTTGTATAAATACGTACGATCTTATTAATATTAACCAAGCCTTGGCTTATCAAAATCTACTTGTATAAAGACGTACAAGATACACGAGAAGTTTGATTAAAAAGGTTTTACGGATGTACACATTAAAATCAAGAACACTCACAAGTTATAAGACTAATTTAGATAATAATAAAAAGTCCATCGTGAAGATGGTTTTAAGAGTGAATGATTAAAGAACACAAACATACCATTAGACTAATATGTTAAACATTAGCATACACCAAACTTCATCTTACCCTACCAATACAATGGATTTAGCCACGAATGGCCATACTAACAAGCATAACTCTGAGTTTCGTAGGCTCCCCTATTTCAGACAAGGCGGAAGAGTCTCTCTAATCTATACTATCGACTCTAAATAAGTAGCTCTATCTCTCTCTAAGCTGCTAGATCAATTTCCAAGGTCCTGGTCTGCTCCCGAGAGTCCGATTTCTCACAATTCATCCGCAAATTGCCGTAGATAGTGAAAAGGTAAGGTTTCTGAACACCCTGAGGTTTCATCATGTAAACCTAAGATAGGGATATTGATTATGATAATGTTTGATTTGATCTAGGGTTCTATCAAAGTATTGATTATTATATTCAATACAAGAGGAGGTTCTGATTGAGGTGAGTTCCTCTTAACTGTGCTCTATAAAATGTTTTGTAAATGATTTGTATCTGCGATTCCAATACTATCCATGCATATATCCTATCATAAGTATTTATTATGGCCATGATTCGGGTGGGACCTAGGGACAAGATTGATCCTCTTGTTTTAGATTTGGTACCCTGTGGTTTAATTTGATTGAAACAGTGTTTAAGATCGAAACCCCCAAATTGAGATATGAACAAACCCTAGGTTACGGATTGTGATCAATTCGATGTTAATTGATAAAATAAACATAGGGCTTTTGATATACAGAGGTCTGCGAAGCTATTCATGCAGTTTAATTAGATTGAAGCCGAGCCTAGGGTCGAAATCGATAGAACTAGGTTCATATGAACCCTAGGATCTAGATTTCATTGAATTGATGTTATAAAGCCGAATTAGCATAGGACTTTCGTTCAAGAGGTTAAAACGAAACGAAGGGTATGAACAATCTACCTGATCGAATATGGATTGCTAGTGATTGACTAGAACTCATCTCCGACTCCGATGGGTTGATATCTGATGACCTCTTGTGCTTCTTCGACCGAATTAGATGGTGCAACAAGTTCATAAGGATGCGACTTACGTGTTTAGAGGATTTGATTGCGAGAATAACACACTCAATGGTTGAATTCTATGGTTTAGCTATGGGGTTCGATGGTTTCGGTTACAAGTCTAACATTATGATAAATTCGTAATGATTAACAACGTTAAACGCCTAAAAGTTGTTTAATACTAATCAATATCATCAATGGCATGTGTAATTGCTACGAATTCGGGTCGTTTTGGAGTTACAGGTTTGATTTTGTATCAAAAATGTCGATTTTGACTTTCTAAAGTCAAAGGATTGAGTTTAGGGAAATTACAGCTTTAGTCCCCGTAGTTTTAGGTGTGTTTGAGTTTGGATATTGACAGGATTAGTCACTGAGGTTTGAATTTAGTTAACGGGGTTACAAGATAGAAGAATTTGGGTTTAACGGAGTTAGCTCCAAATAGCCGGATGTCACATCATCCCCTAGTTGAAAGAATTTTCGTCCCGAAAATTAAAATAAAAAAAAAATTTCCCGGGGTGTCACATCATCCCCTAGTTGAAAGAATTTTCGTCCCGAAAATTAGAATAATACCTAAGAGTTTGACGTGGAGTGCTTGAATAAATGAGGATACTTGCACATCATCTCATTCTCACGCTCCCACGTGAATTCCTGTCCGTGTTTCGAGTTCCAACGAACTCTGACAATATGAATTGTACTATGTTTTAACGATTTGATTTCCCTATCCATGATTTCCACGGATTCTTCGATGAAACGCAGCTGTTCATCAATGTGTAGTTCCTCAAGAGGAACCGCGAGAGATTTGTCAGCTAGACATTTCTTCCAAATTTGAGATGTGAAAGATGTTGTGTACACCACTCAGTCCTTCAGGTAGGTCCAGTTGGTACGCGACTGGTCCGATTCTCTTCATTATTTTGAATGGTCCAACATAACGAGGATTCAGTTTTCCTCGTTTCCCGAAACGAATGACACCTTTCCAAGGTGAGACTTTGAGTAAGACCATGTCACCTATTTGAAATTTCATAGGTTTACGAAGCTTGTCGGCATAGCTCTTTTGACGATCACGAGCTGCCGCCATACGGTTTCTAATTTGAACGATCTTTTTAGAAGTTTCAAATACAAGTTCAGGACCTGTGAGTTGGCTATCTCCAACCTCGGTCCAATAAATGGGAGAACGGCATTTCCGTTCATAAAGTGCTTCAAATGGAGCTGCCTTGATGCTAGTGTGATAACTGTTGTTGTAGGAGAATTCCACCAACGGTAGGTGAGACTCCCAAGTGTTACCTAAATCGATCACACAAGCTCGTAGTATGTCCTCCAGAGTTTGGATAGTACGTTCTGTTTGACCATCGGTTTGAGGATGGTAAGCTGTGCTCATATCTAGACACGTGCCTAAGGCCTTATGTAATGACTGCCATAAACGAGAAGTGAATCATGCATCACGATCCGAAATAATGGAGATTGGCACTCCGTGCCGAGAGACCACTTCTTTCAAGTATACTCGAGTGAGTTTATCCATTTTGTCAGTTTCTTTGATGGCTAGGAAGTGGGCAGATTTTGTTAGGCGATCAACAATTACCCATATAGTATCACATCCGGTAGGGGTTCGGGGTAATTTGGTAATGAAGTCCATGGATATTTGTTCCCATTTCCACATGGGAATTTCAGGTTGTTGCAGTAGACCAGAAGGCTTTTGGTATTCAACTTTAACTTTTGCGCATGTCAGACATTTACTCACATAAATAGCTATATCGGCCTTCATCTTTGGCCACCAATATAGTATCTTTAAATCATGGTACATCTTATCGGAATCCGGATGAATGGAGTAACGAGATTTATGAGCTTCATCCATGATTAGTTACCTTAAATTTCCGAACACTGGAATCCATATTCGTTCGACGAAGTAACGAATTCCGTCAGATTTTACTTCAAGTTGTGCTTCCACGCCGCGTGTACCTTCTAACGGTAGGTTATCTTCTTTCAAGGCTTCAAGTTGAGCACTACGGATTCGGTCAGGCAATCCAGGGTGAATAGTGAGTTGTAACGCTCGAACTCGTTTAGGTTTCGTTTCCTTTCGGCTTAGTGCGTCAGCCACAACGTTAGCTTTACCCGGATGATACCGGATCGCACAGTCGTAATCATTTAAATGTTCTACCCAACGACGTTGTCGCATGTTTAACTCCTTCTGCTCGAAGATATGCTGGAGGCTCTTGTGATCGGTGTAGATGGTGCATTTGGTACCGTACAAGTAATGTCTCCATATCTTAAGTGCAAAAACTACTGCTCCCAACTCTAGATCATGAGTGGTGTAGTTTTTCTCGTGAATCTTTAACTGACGTGAAGCGTATGCGATTACCTTCTCGCGTTGCATTAAGACACAACCCTGACCTTGAATAGATGCATCACAATACACTACAAAATCATCGGTTCCTTCCGGAAGAGCTAAAATAGGTGCATTGCAAAGTTTCTGTTTGAGGTGTTGGAAAGCTGACTCTTGGTTATCGCCCCAATTATAGGCTTTTCCTTTTTGAGTTAGGGCGGTGAGAGATTGGGCAATCTTTGAAAATCCTTCGATAAAACGACGGTAATATCCAGCCAATCCCAGAAATTGTCGCACCTCAGTCGGAGTCGTCGGTGCTACCCAATTCTTGATGGCTTCTATTTTGGATGGGTCGACATGTATCCCTTTCTCATTAACCACATGCCCTAGAAACTGGACTTCCTGGATCCAAAATTTACACTTGGAAAACTTAGCATACAGTTGTTCTCGCTTAAGTAGTTCTAAAATTAGGCGTAGATGTTCCTCATGCTCCTCCTTGTTCTTGGAATAAATGAGAATGTCGTCGATGAAAACGATAACGAACTGGTCAAGGTAAGGCTTACACACACGGTTCATGAGATCCATGAATACTGCTGGTGCGTTGGTTAACCCGAAGGGCATGACAATAAATTCGTAATGGTCGTACCTCGTTCTGAATGCAGTCTTAGAGATATTTTCTTCTCGGCCTCTTAACTGATGATAGCCGGACCTAAGATCTATTTTGGAATAGAAACTTGATCCTTGAAGTTGATCAAAAAAAGTCATTAATACGAGGTAAAGGGTAGCGGTTCTTGATTGTGACTTTATTCAGCTCCTGGTAATCGATACACATATGGAAAGTACCGTCTTTCTTCTTGACAAATAATACCGGGGCTCCCCACGGTGATGAATTAGGTCGGATGAAACCTTTATCCAATAAATCTTGCAATTGAGTGAACAGTTCCTGCAGTTCACTGGGTGCCAGTCTGTAAGGTGCCCAAGCAATCGGTGCTGCTCCGGGTGCTAGATCAATTTGGAACTCAACCTGACGATGTGGTGGAAGACCAGGCAGGTCTTCGGGAAATACTTTCGGGTAGTCACGAAAGATCGGTATGCCTTCAATCCTCTTTTCTTCAGATGGTTGCTCGGCGACGAGAGCCAAAATGGAAGTATGTCCTTTACGTTGACATTTTTGTGCCTTCATGAAGGATATGATGCCCATAACAGCACCACTCCTTTCGCCTTGGACGGAGAGGATTTCTCCATTAGGAAGAGGAAGGCGAACGATTTTCTCGCGACAGACAGTCTCGGCTTGGTTCTTGGATAACCAGTCCATTCCGACAATTACGTCGAAACTACCGAGTGTGACCGGCATGAGATCAATGTCAAATTTATGACTAGCCAGTTCAAGTTTACAACCCTTAAGAACATGGGTTGCTTCTATTATTTGACTGTCCGCTATTTCTATGGTGTATTTGTCCTCTAACAGGGTTGGAGTTTTTCTTAGTAGGTTACTAAGTTTATTAGTCATGGAACTCCTATCAGCACCAGTGTCAAACAGTACAGAGGCAAAATAGTTGTTTAGATAGAACTTACCGTTAACCACGTTGTGGTCATAACGAGCTTCTCCGGAGCCTAGCACAAAGGCTCGCCCCTTTGTACCATTTCTGCCATTGTTGCCATTATTGTTACCGTGGTTGTTGTTGTTACCTTGGTTATGGTTATTGTTGCCACTACCCCCTTACTTCAGTTGAGGAAAATCCTTCCGAAGGTGTCCTTCCTTTCCACACTCAAGACAACCCTTTGTAGATTCCGGTTGCTGGAAAGGATGTTTGGTTTGTAGCTCACCTCTACAGTCCTTGGCAGCATGACCCACCTTGCCACACCGCTGGCAAGGATTTCTCTTACAAGCACCGAGATGGTGAAAATTACACTAGTTGCACTTAGGGTATCCCTCCGTATAACCACTCTTGTTTTGTCCTGAAGAGGTCAACTGGTTGAAAGTCTTAGCAGACTTGAACCTACGTTGTTTTTGATGGGGTTGGTTAGATTAAATCCTCGTCTTCTAATGTTATTGGATCATTCCATGAAGGAAGAAATTTGTTTACAGGATTGAATGTGCTAGGTATAATTCGTAATTGACTAAGGATTAGTCATCGGATAAGGCAATAGAGTCAACTGGAATTTATTGCTGGAGTTTAAGGAATAACGTGTTGGCAGGAAAAGAATTCTTCCAATTCTGCTTACATACTTGGAGTCGGTGGGTTTACCATGAGGTTTTACCAGAGTTTCAATCGAGTTGGTTTCATTGATCAAGTTTGGATGAGAGTCTTAAGTTCACTAAGACTCTTACATGAGTGAGATAAAATGATGGATCCTATGGATGATAGTTTAGTGTGTTCGTAAACATCTTCAACCTAATAGTCGCGTCTATCAACTGTTGGACGAGTTTAACGATACCAACTAGTCGTTGAGCGGGTTACAAGAACTTCTACTGACAGTGGAAGTTTAAATTTGTAGATCACTGATTAGGACCATTTATCCACACACTAGGTTTCACCAGGACTTACATGCACCTCAAATTACTATTACGTGTGCACCCGTAATGCTAATTTGCTTTGCATGCTCACCCTTGTTCTTCCTGTCCTGTGTCATAATGTCCTTTAGGTTATATTGTTTAGTATAGAGTGTTGTCAGATATGATAAGTCATTGAAAGGAGTAGTCATCAACCATAAGTTGATCGACTAGGACTCATATCAGTATGAGTAGTCAGGAATCGTTCGATCCAAGTATTCATTCGAGTGAAACACAATACAGGAGTCCAATCTAGCGGATTGTAAATGAGAACATGTAACAAACATGTACATGAAATGCGACTTCTAAAAATGAAACTGATTTCCTGAATACAAGTTACAGAAAGCAGCAAGGTAGCTGTCCTTTTAACTTAGTCAAGATAGGGTTTGAGTATGCATTGAGCAATGCGTTCTCAGGTTTGTGGTCAATCTATTCTCAACAGAATATCGAACAAGGATGCGATCCCATGACTCGAGAAAGTGATGACATCTACGTGTCAATAGATTCTGCAATAATGCGTGTAACGGTCTGCCTTCAGTCGGCGTATTGTTGCTAATGTGTACAGTAGGGACTCGCCTCCGACGATCCCAATTCCCAAGGAGATACGCGTTAGTGCTGAGTGTCGTCCATAACATGGACTTGAGAAAGCCCACCATACCCAACAGGTGATGGTGATGTAAGTGTCTCCTCCGAAGGCTCCGTCTCGCTGCCCTCGGACGGGACTGGATGTTGTTCTACTGATCCCCCGAGTGTTGCCACTGGGAACGATTATGCAATTCAAATGATGTGTCCCTCGCCAACTGAGGGTGATACGAATGGTGTTACATGCCTGCACTACAATGTATGTATGGGTGTTATGTGTATCAGGTATGAGTGTCTGTGCCATGTAACTAATGTGTGAAGTTATAGTCTAGTATGCAATCCTAGTTCTCTATAACCAATGGCTCTGATACCAATCTATCACACCCCCAATTTCAACTAACGGAGTTTTACCGTTTGGAAGGTGACACACCAGGATCTCAGTCATTAGTTACATCAAACGACACTATATGGGACTCAAATTTAAATATTATAAAAGTTTAGAGTAAATGCGGAAGCGTTTAAACAAGAGAGTAAATGCGCACAACAACGCGCCCAAGTCTAACAATAACTGATACATAATAAATGTTCAACATATTGACAATTATTGAATATATCATGTTGACACCATGCATGCCCTAGTGCACCTGTGCCTTAGCTTAGCGTCCTGAGAAAACATGTAAGAAAAGTGTCAACACAAGGTTGGTGAGTTCACAGGTTTCAGTATAGTAGTAAAGCGTTTACCAGATTAATGTACAATCAACATATATATACCAATGAGTAGCTAACCCATGTTAATTGTTTGCTATTACGCTCGCAACCGTAAACTGAATGTTTGTATTGCCTCCCACCAGGTCTATCAACCACGGTGCACGTTTAGGTCAATATTGCACCCGTTCGATATCCAATCGTGTTAGCGCGACAAACGCGGGTGAGGTTTGTCAAACCCAGTAGTACTACCCAACATACCTCGCTATATTCATATTTAAACGGTTCGATGTGAGGACTTTCATGATAGAGTTTACGCATAGTCATAACAACTGATATAAAATGTAGTACAAAAATCAAAAGAGTTTGTATCATGTTTTCTCCCCCATTTTAAAAGCAGTAAAAAGGGGCCGTGAAAACTCACCTGCGTTGCGTAGTAGGTAGTATCACACAAGTATGAGATTTAGAACCTCAAGTGTTAGCATGCACGGCTTACGTATGCCCTAGGATCATAAACACATAAGTTAGGGACATATGGGACTTGTGACGACGACACGGGAGTTTGAACGTCCTAAGATATTCATAGGATTACTAAGTAGACGAATGTGTCCACGGAGTTAAGAATTTCTATAAGTATCAGAATAACTAAGCTTCGTGTCGAACGTTACGAATAGTAATATTATATATATATATATATATATATATATATATATTCGTGTGTTGGTGACATACAGTATGGTGTAGGAAAATAATATATATAACATCATATACTATCTTTAAGTTCGTAGAGTTAATAAAATAAACGTTTGCGTGGAAAAATAATAAATATATTATTTTTATTCAAGATTATAATGTGGGTAAATAATATATATAATCATAATATTTAGTTAGTTTGAAAAGTTACACGAGATTAACAAACGAGGCGAAATAATATAAAATATATATTATTCCATACTATGAGTCACGAGTTGAAAATAATATAAACAATTTATTTTATTCGAAGTCGCGGTTTGAAAATAATATAAACATATTATTTTAAAAGTGGGTATTTTTAATGAAAAAGGGTTACAACCCAAACCCGAGCCTACGGGTGGTTTCCAGGCCTAAAACACTTTAATATGATATTATAATAATATAACAATTGATTTAAATATTAAAATATCTTTAAAATAAATGTTTAAAAATAAAACAGGGGAGGAGGGTCGAACCCAGGTCTCCTCCCTAACAGCCCACAACTCTAACCAACCGATCTGGACCATGACTTGCATAAGGATTTGAATCCAAATGCTTTTAATCAGAAGGACAGAGAGCCCATCCCCCCCCCAAAATCGGTCGCGACTATGCCCAGTCCCAAATCCACCTAATCAGGCCGCGATCGACTGAAAAGTTATAAGGGTTTTGCTAATCGGGTGACCTCGAATCTGTGGTGGGTTTTAATTTGGAAATCGCTGAGTTTAGGTAAGTTTAATTTCTGTTTCAAAAACTCGAACCCTAGGTTAAAATTGAAATCGATTTGATCGAATTGGATATTAAAAGGTGTTGGATTCATAGGGCTTTTGACAATCTGGGGTTTTCGAATTCAACCCTGTGGTTTAATTTGATTGAAACAGTGTTTAAGATCGAAACCCCCAAATTGAGATATGAACAAACCCTAGGTTACGGATTGTGATCAATTCGATGTTAATTGATAAAATAAACATAGGGCTTTTGATATACAGAGGTCTGCGAAGCTATTCATGCAGTTTAATTAGATTGAAGCCGAGCCTAGGGTCGAAATCGATAGAACTAGGTTCATATGAACCCTAGGATCAAGATTTCGATTGAATTGATGTTATAAAGCCGAATTAGCATAGGGCTTTCGTTCAAGAGGTTAAAACGAAACGAAGGGTATGAACAATCTACCTGATCGAATATGGATTGATAGTGATCGACTAGAACTCATCTCCGACTCCGATGGGTTGATATCCGATGACCTCTTGTGCTTCTTCGACCGAATTAGATGGTGCAACAAGTTCATAAGGATGTGACTTACGTGTTTAGAGGATTTGATTGCGAGAATAACACACTCAATGGTTGAATTCTATGGTTTAGCTATGGGGTTCGATGGTTTCGGTTACAAGTCCAACATTATGATAAATTCGTAATGATTAACGACGTTAAACGCCTAAAAGTTGTTTAATACTAATCAATATCATCAATGGCATGTGTAATTGCTGCGAATTCGGATCGTTTTGGAGTTACAGGTTTGATTTTGTATCAAAAATGTTGATTTTGACTTTCTAAAGTCAAAGGATTGAGTTTAGGGAAATTACAGCTTTAGTCCCCGTAGTTTTAGGTGTGTTTGAGTTTGGATATTGACAGGATTAGTCACTGAGGTTTGAATTTAGTTAACGGGGTTACAAGATAGAAGAATTTGGGTTTAACGGAGTTAGCTCCAAATAGCCGGATGTCACATGTAGTGTCATACCCGCTCGACGTCTTGGGTAACTTTGTAATGAAATCCATGGAAATCTGTTCCCATTTCCATTGAGGTATCTCGGGTTTTTGTAACAATCCCGGCGGTTTCTGATGTTCTGCCTTTACCTTTGAACATGTCAGGCATTTACTGACATAAATAGCAATTTCTCCTTTCATGTTCGGCCACCAGTAGAGTTCTTTCAGATCCTTATATATTTTATCCGAACCTTGGTGAATGGAGTACCTGGACTTGTGGGCTTCGTCCACAGCCAAATCCCGTAAGTTACCAAAACATGGCACCCAAATTCTGTTCATGAAGTATAAAGTATCATCTGACTTTGGTTCCAACTGCTTTATCATTCCTCGTAAAGCTTCATTCTGAATGTTTTCTTCTTTGATTGCCTCTTGTTGTGCCATCCGGATTTGAGTCGTGAGACTCGTATGAATTGTTAATCCTAGGGCACGAACACGGAGAGTTTTAACCCGTTCCTTATGACTCAAGGCATCTGCTACGACGTTTGCCTTACCAGGGTGATACTTGATATCACAGTCGTAATCATTCAGTAGCTCTACCCAACGACGTTGCCTCATGTTGAGTTCTTTCTGATTAAAGATGTGCTAGAGACTCTTGTGGTCTGTAAAGATAGCACATTTTGTACCGTATAAGTAATGTCTCCAAATCTTGAGTGCAAACACGACAGCACCCAATTCTAGAACGTGAGTCGTATAATTTTTCTCATGGACTTTCAACTGTCTGGATGCATACGCTATGACTTTTTCTCTCTGCATCAACACACATCCCAGGCCTTGGTGTGATGCATCGCAGTACACGATGAAATTACCAGTTCCTTCTGGAAGGGATAAGATTGATGCACTGCAAAGCTTCTGCTTCAGCAATTGAAAAGTTGATTCTTGTTTATCAGTCCAATCAAACTTTTTATTCTTCTGAGTTAACGTGGTCAAAGGCAAGGCTATCTTTGAAAAATTTTCAATGAATCGCCTATAATAGTCTGCCAAACCCAGAAATTGACGCACCTCAGTCGAAGTTCTTGGTGCTTCCCAGTTTTTGATAGCTTCAATCTTGGACGGGTCTACGTGAATACCATTCTTATTGATGACGTGTCCGAGAAAGTGAACCTCTCGGATCCAAAACTCACACTTAGAGAATTTGGCTTAAAGCTTCTCATTCCTGAGTAGTTCCAAGATTAATTTCAAATGATGTTCATGTTCCTCCTTGTGAATAGATTAATATGTCATCGATAAACACAATCACGAATTTATCCAAGTATGACTTGCACACGCGGTTCATGAGATCCATGAAAACGGCCGGTGCATTGGTCAAGCCAAATGGCATAACTAGGAACTCGTAGTGACCGTAACGAGTCCTAAAAGCCTTTTGGTATATCTTCTTCCTAAATTTTTAGTTGATGATACTCTGGTCGTAGATCAATCTTAGAATAGAAACAGGAACCTTGAAGTTGATCAAATAAATCATCTATTCGAGGGAGAGGATACCGGTTTTTGATTGTCAGTTTGTTCAACTCCCGGTAATCGATGCACATCCTAAACGCTCCATCCTTTTCTTTACAAAGAGGACCTGAGCTCCCCAGGGTGAGAAACTCGGTCTTATTAAACCTTTGTCAAGTAATTCTTGTAGTTGGCTCGACAGTTCCTGCATCTCGGAAGGGGCTAGACGATACGGCGACCATGCATCTGGTGCGGCTCCTGGTACTAGGTCGATCCGAAACTCGACTTGTCTTGATGGTGGTAATCCTGGTAAGTCCTCGGGAAATATCTCAGAGTAATCCCTAATGATCGGTATGTCCTCAAGTCGATGTTCCTCGGGTTTCTTCTCAACGATGTGAGCCAGGAACGCGCAATAACTCTTGCGTAGATACTTATGAGCTTTCATACAGTTTATCGTCTTCAACATCATTCTACACCTTTTCCATGAATTGAAAGAATTTTTCCGCTTGGTAGTGGGATACGTACAATCTTCTCGAAGCATACGATCTCGGCACGGTTCTTTGATAACCAATCCATGCCAATAACAATATCAAAACTCCCTAGTTTGACGGGTAGAAGGTCTATACTGAATGTATGGTTTTCTAAACATAAAGTACAACCCTTAATGACCTCTCAGGT
The DNA here is from genome assembly GCA_023525975.1 of Smallanthus sonchifolius. Taxonomy (NCBI): domain Eukaryota; kingdom Viridiplantae; phylum Streptophyta; class Magnoliopsida; order Asterales; family Asteraceae; genus Smallanthus; species Smallanthus sonchifolius. The sequence goes on along the minus strand of CM042039.1, from coordinate 29,163,654 downwards.
TTTAATTAATTTCCCATTTGCTAATTCTATTGTATAACTTTGATCTAGTTTGCTGGCCTTAATACCGAGTAAGGATTTAAAATCATTCGACACAAAGCTCATATTCGCACCCGAATAAAAAAGTACAGAGGCATAGTGATTATTTATCAGGAACGTACCAGTGACGATGTTCGGGTCCTTGCGTGCGTCCCTTGCACCCATCACAAATGCCCTCCCTGGTGCCTGAGCGTTGTTCTGATTCTTCCACTTGGGACAATCCCTCTTGAAGTGCTTCAGGTCACCACATATGAAACATCCCGGTTTAATTCTCCCCATTTGGTTGTTAGCTCGACAAACTTGTGTGGTGTGACCAAACTTGTCACATTTTCCACACTTGATGCACTCACCGGCATGATGATTTCCGCACTTCTTACATCTCGGTAGGCCCCTATCATACTCCTTCCTTTCCACTGCGTTGGCTGCAAAAGCCTTCATAGTTCCTTGTTTCTTAAACCCTTGCTTCTTAGACTTGTTACTTGAATTTCCCATCCACTTCCTTTTCTCTCCAAACCTACCTTCCTCGTTCTCCTTCCTTCCAAATAATCCATTACGCACTGCATCATCCCTCAGTTTGAATGCTAAAGTTATAGCACTCTTGGCATCCATTGGATTAGATGAAGTTACCATACTATGAATTTTTGGTGCAAGGCCCCACGGATACCTTTCCACACACTTATGTTCTGGCGTGACTATGTGCGATACCAGAATTGCCAATTCATTGAAACGGTCGGTGTACCCCGCCACATCATATTCCTCGATCATCATGACTTTCAAATCTTCCCATGATAACTCATATGTTGCCTGCCTTCCCAAAGTCTTTACTTGTGAATTCCACCAGGTTAAAGCTTTATCAGTGAGTGTGCAAGTAGAATACTTTACCATGCAGTCAGCGGTGCACTCACTAATATCAATTACCGACTCCATCTTTTCTATCCACCTTATTAGACCTACTGCACCCTCGGTACCATTGAAGTTGCGGGGATTGCAGGATAGGAAAGCCTTGTAGGTGCACTTCCTGTTTGGAGCATCTGTAGAATCACAAGTCATAACGTCATTAATTCGGATCATGACTCTATGTTACGGCTGTGATTATTTATTCTATTACCTCCGGAACCTCCGGCTGTGTCGCTACCTCCTGCACCTCTTCCGCTGGTACCGCTGCCGTTCCCTCCACCACTATTTTGATTGGTTTCGTACTGTTCCATGGCGGTAGCTACCCGTTGTGATATGAGTTGTACCACGTTTGAGGAAATCGTTTCGTTGTGGTCACCAGTAGTGTCACGGGGCGTACTTCGCTTAGGTGCCATGGTGTTCTTTCTAACATAACATTTAAAAAGAAACAACATTATATAATAATAATGATATAATATGACATAAGGATATAACAACATCAAACGTAAACAACCATCATCACATAAATAGTTAAAAACATACACAATACATTGTTCCCAAAAGACAAGGATACAAAAGAGATGGGTTCACATGACCACATCAGTACCAAAGTTTCAAACTACATAATGTGTTACGGGCACAACCCGCCCATAATAGGTCTAAAAGTAGGAAAGTGTTCATGTCGAAATGGTAGCTGAGGTCAGCATCTCCTCCACACATGCCTCAGCTAGAGTAGCCCGGAGTTCAGCATCAATCGCCCTAAGCTCGGCTGCCTCTGCCCTCCGCTCAGCTGCGGCGGTCCTCCTCTCCATCTCTGCTAGTCTTTTCTTGAACTCTATCATGTGATTAGATGCATGCTGAAGGGACTGGTCGATCAACCTCTGATCTTCCATCATTCCAGCAACATTTCCCAGCAGGGTCAGAACGGTCGTCAAGTCTCTTCGGATGTACTTCACATCCTTCTCTAGATAGTGAATTTCTACCTCTTGATTATTGTTGCGGGACACTAGTAGGGGGATGGTGCATTCCACGCACTCCCAGGTGAGCGGCACGGGCTGTGAACTGCATGCTACTCCGACAGAGTCGCTGGTCGTAGGGATGTCCTCCTCCACCCTCCACATCTGGATTGCTTGGCGAAGCCAATCCCAGTACGACACGTCGATCCTCGGTCCTCTAGGCATAGTCTCACCAGTGGATTCAGCCATTTTTGTAAGTCGCTTCCTAACTATGGATTTTAAGTGGGGTTAGTGTGTGTGACATGGTGTGACTACAATATCCATATGACATGATGAATGGTTATTCAATGCTTATGCAATGAAAACATTTTAGTGAGTCATTTAAATTATAGACTAGGTTCAGTTTTAGACTCCTAGTTCGCTATATTCAATGGCTCTGATACAAAATCTGTCACACCCCGCCAAGGCGGAAACGTGAGGCGTAACATTCGTTGTTTCCAAAGCATATGATTACCGCAAACACATATATGTAGTTGGATACCTAATCGAGTTTAAAATATTTACATCACAAAATATCAACTTGAGTTTACAAAATTTTAAGATTTCGCAATTATGACTCAAGACCAGGAGTTATACGAGAGAAATCCTCCAAAAGTCGTATCCACATGCATGCATGTAACCTACATTGCTAACCTGAAGACCACGTTCAATTTCTTGAAAACATACTTAAAAAGTGTCAACACGAGGTTGGTGAGTTCACAAGCCATTATCAAGAGTTTTGATAAATCCAACATTTAAACATGATCATTTTCCGATCAAAACTCTTTGTATGTATAACCAATGAATCTGAACATTACCCTGACCAATTGACCCCATTTGTAAGCTTGCAAGGAATACAAAATAATATGTAATGCACAAGACCGTAACCAAACACCAACTTTTTGTGCCTCCCCTCGCCTTTATACGAGCAAGACAATATGCGGTCATTCAGTCATTTGGACCCTGGTTAGTGCGACTAACCATGACCGGAGGCGTCACCCCCAATAATACTATCCATAGAATCCCGGGCTAAGTCCATAGCTAATGGTTACTAAGTTTTTATTCCGAGGACTTTAAGCGCTTTATTTTTCTCTCAATGCACACATACAGTCTGATCATTTGTTCATTCATTTACATACGAAAATTCTTTACAAGTATGTTTCCACCCCAAAACATTTCAAAAACTTAGAAAAAGGGATTAGTGAAACTCACCTCGATAGAAGTATATGCTAGCAAATATTTGAATAAAAGCAGACCCGCCTATCCGTATCCTAATTACACAAGGATACTATACACGTTAAGACTACCCTTCTTAAACACAAGTTGTTCACCCGACTTAACGATTCCTGTTAAGTACGTTTTTGTTTATCTAAAAAAATGTTTTCTCATGACGACTCGTTGGTGATTATTATTCCAGTCTAGACGCTTTACTTATTTTGCGGAAAAATATTATATTTCCATATTGGTGACTTAATATATGTATCCAAAAATAAATATTATTTTTGCATTAACTTGTAATATTTCACATTATAGTCACATATAAACACATAACTATTTCTTTCCAATAATTATATAAAATCACAGATATCGTTCAAGTATGTTATACGTATGTCTATTCCTATGTACACCTAATCCATGTTAACACGTTCACCTACAATAACTTGTTCCGAACGACATTTATTAACTTATCATGTATCTATATTTTCTTACAATTGTATACACACAAGTATAACAACATTTCAACACATGCTCAATTATGTGTTCCTATACATCATGAATATCCTAGTCGTCAACCCGAACAACTTAGATTTCATGCATAGGTTTACTAATCCTTTTTATTATTTGACATCTAACACTTTTATCCAAGTCTAAATGTTACAACCATGTCTACAACATATGTATTTATTAAATGTTCTAAACATTTCATGGTACATGATTTTCAAGATAGCAATTATAATCATGTATATGCATATATTTCAATTTCTATGTACATATGCATTTTCTCATTCTTAGTCATTTTTTTTTCAAGTCAACAAACTTTAAACACACATATATATGCATATATAATTTACGATTATATATATATACACAAATATATACTTCACTTAACGAGATATTAACCATCCTTTTTAGATTATAAATCATGCTTTTAATTCAACATCTATAATTTATTACCATATAATCCAAACAACCAAATATACATATAAACATACAATTTTCGAGCCACATATATATATATATTTATACAAAATTATAGTTTTTAAACTTAATAAGTTGAACCTTTATAAAAAGAAACCCTTTTAAATCTTTTGTTAGTTCGGTGAACAACGAGCTTTAAACTATAAATAGAGACAAAGATGAAAGGTGGTGTCGGGTTCATACCACTAGACAAGCTAGGTGAAGTGTAACGTGTAGAAGACGCTAGGTGTTCGTGTTGTTATCGACTCCTAGACTCCAAATCTTCCTTGAATCTCCAACTCTAACTCAAACTCTCTATTCTTTTTGCTCTTGGATTTTGATAGATGTAAAGTGATTATGTGTGTGCATATGTCGATATATATGGGAGAGGAAAGGATGGCACTTTGAGTGTAGAATCTCCCCTAATCATCATAAGGTATGTTGGATAAATTTGATGTGATGGTAGCTTGCTCTACACTTGAAAGAGCATGGACTTCATATGACACAAGGATGGTAGTGGTGTGGTGATGTTAGGTGGGTGGGGTCCCCTTGTTTCGGCCAAAATGGGTAAAGGGGTGGGGGTTGGGATCTTGTTGCACATCTAGTTGGTTCTAAGTACCTAATTAGGTGTCTTTTTAGCAGTATATACTTGGTAGGTGATCCCGTAATCTAACACTTGGTGTAAGACTTTTAAACGATTCATTACTTATATGTTTTTGTGTGGTTTGACTAGTCTCCATAATTTACTAGTTAACCCGGCATAGTTATTGTTATAACTATATTATACATGTATACACATAAAATAACTTAGAGCCATGTAACAAACATTTATATGTCAACTTTTAAGAGTTTAGTCACCAATATTTATTTCTTTATATTAAAGTGTGTCTCTAGACTTTACTAGAATAAAATTCTTGTTAATCACCAACGACCGTACCTTGCGGGTTATCACTGTTTATTTTTCCTAGTAATTCTTACAAATTACTATTATGATATAAGTTCCTTTGCTAGACTCCTTGACTTTACTTAGTCAAAATAAAACTTGAGGAAATATATGTTATGAATGTGTAATTATGTAATATGGATATTGACCTGAAATGCTGGGTGTCACACACTATCTATATGTCTACAAATGTGTGATATATACAGTTCATAAAAGTCTATAGAACGTATTCAATCAGAAAGATTTGAATATGAGACAGAGGAGATGGATGGAACTCATTAATGATTAAGATTGTAAGATTAAATATCATCCTGGGAAGGCTAATGTGTGTAGCAGATGCATTAAGTAGGAATCAAGCCTATCAAGATTAGAGCCTTAAGGTTAGAAATTAAGATAGACCGGATGCATCAGATCAAAGAAATTCAAACTCAAACGCTCCGAGAAAACAATATCAAGAAATAGCGCATGGTTGGTAAAGGGAAATTACTAACCAAAGGCAATGATGAAATTCTACGATTTGGAGACAAAATTTGGATTCCTAGACTTGGTGAAATCCAAACAAAGGTGATGGACGAAGCTCACAAATCCAATTATTCGATACATCCCAGAGCTAATAAGATGTATAAAGATTTAAAGGCTCAGTTCTGGCGGCCGAACATGAAGAGATCTATAGCTCAATATATAGAAAAATGTTCGACTTGTCTTCAAGTGAAAATCGAACATCAGAAAACCGCAGGTCAACTGCAACAGTTAGAGATACCTGTGTGGAAATGGGATAGGATTACTATTGACTTGGTCACGAAACTGCCAAGAACCCAGAAAGGACATAATGCTATTTGGGTTGTGGTTGACAGACTAACCAAATCGGCACATTTTATTCCTATCAGTGAGAATTACTCAATGGATAAACTTCCCCGACTCTATATCAATGAAATTGTGTGCCGCCATGGTATACCACTATCTATTATTTCTGATAGAGATTGTCGGTTCACTTCCAGATTCTAGACTAGTTTCGAGAAAGAGTTGGGAACTCGAATTAATATGAGTACATCTTATCACCCTCAAACCGATGGACAAAGTGAAAGAACAATTCAAACTCTAGAGGACATGCTGAGGGCTTGTGCACTAGAATTTAGAGGTAGCTGGGATAATCATCTCCCATTGATAGAATTTTGTTACAACAACAGCTATCATTCAAGTATAAAACCTGCACCATTTTAAGCATTGTACGATTAAAAATGCAGAACTCCAATTTGTTGGACTGAAGTTGGGGATAGCTGATGTAACATTTCTGATTTTCATGTCCTTATTCGGGTGCAATAAATCATGTTTGAAATCCAAGCCCTAATGCAATGGTTTTATTATATTTATACCAACAACTAAATCCTAGGTTCCAATGCATACATTACTAGAATCCTATATGTATTATATAGATATCAAACAATTACATACCCACATACATACAATTATGCAAATAACAAGGTATTACACATTGATTTGAATTCCTAACCATGTGAACCCTCAAGCAATGAACCCCCACCCTTGGTCTTGAACCCTTAGTACAATAGTTTGACCAATTCTCAAAGAAATCGACATGTTTGACTTTTAAAAAGTCAAACAGGGCTATATTCACAAGATCCAACTCCTAATTTCGATCACAACGAATTCCCATTACTTGAACATTTGATGATCGATCATACCCTAACCAATTTTGACAGCCCAATTCAATCACAAACTCGGTTCATTTGAATTTCGAATAATTTGACTCCCTATAGTCAAAACCGCGTGTGAATCCTTTCCAAATCAAAGCATTAAATGCAATTATCACCCGCAAATCATTCTGTGATTGACCTCGCATGGATTAGAGCCTATTTCCCATCCCAATTCATTCACAGCAGATTGAAATTACGTGTAATCACTGCCAACAGCTGTTACACGCAAACTCGTAATCAAATTGAGCAATTAGGATAGAATCAATTCAATTAAACCTATCTCTCACCTTCGCACGTCCCACTCCAAACTTTCTGAGCACTCAATTATTACTTAACACGCTTCTAGAAATCGATCGAGTCTCAAGAACATCGAGTCTGAAACCGTAGCCATCTGCAATTGTGCCCAAATCATTTCAAGCAAGTTTTACATGATTCCATTTCGTTTTTTACCGTACATCGAAAGCCCCATACCAGTTCGTGTCAACGGGTTCCATCGGATTCAATTATAGGTGGAGTTCGTGACCTCTTCATATGAGATCGAAATTGGGGATTTCGTTCGATCTAATAATCGTTTAAGTATTTCGGGTTTTCTTGTTATACGAGCGAACCACTCGGTCCAACAGGCTAAGTCATTGCACCATTGGACCGAGTGGCGTGGGTTTGAAACCCATGGGCCGGTCTTTTTACGTGTATTACTAAACCAGGCCCGGTCCCTTTTCAGTCAAATGTTTAATCAATTTAGAACCAATCTAGTAACACAACCAGGCTCTTGGCCCAGTGGTACTGATTTCCCCAACACGGACCCGGGTTAGAACCCCTTGTCTGTATAATTTTTTTAAAGCCGTTTTAAGACTCAGAAAAATTTTATAAAAATTATTTTTATAAACCCTACAACATTTTGATCAGAATAAAACCAAATTTTATAATTTTCAATATAAATTCATTATTATTACAAATTTTATTGTTAAGATTTCATATTAATTATTTAAAACAATAATATAGATTTTTAAATAATTAAAGGTAATTAATTACCAAATTTAATACTTGTTGTCACAAGATTTTATAAAATTAATATGGTAAATAAATACTTATTTTAAAATTTTATAAAGTTTATAAAGGTTATAAAATTTTAACTTTATTTAAAACAAACAAATACTTATTTTAAATGGTAAATAAATAAATTTATTTATTATTTATATAATCTACACTTAGAATTTAAATGTATATTTAACATTAATTTTTATACCAAATATTATTTACACACCTTTATAAGTAAATAATTAAAGTAAAGTTATTTATTTACATTATATTTAAATAAATATAATTCTCATAATATTTTTCTAATTAAATAAATAAATAACAATTATTTAATTAGTTATCCAAACCCAAACCCTCAATAATCTATTTTAAAACCATTCAATTCAACTTTTCTTTTTTTTTAGTAAAACACTTATTCAAATACAAACCACAATCATCTACACAATCCTTTTTCGAAATACGACGCGAACTCTTTGTACAAGTCCATGCACATACTCCCATTGAAACCCTATACTTGGCCTTAGACTATTGTGCATGTTATTAATCTAGATTCATATACATTACACTCTAGGTTAACGTTGTGAGTTACAAGGATCACTTTGCTGCGTATTCTCTTGTGCCATCTACATCCTTGATACAAGTGAGTTTTACGTAGCCCCTTTCACACTATTTTACACATTTTGGGGTGAAACATGAATACCTATATACAATGATTTACAAACTTCACAATACAATTCCACCTTACATTCATGTGTTCAATTTGAGCTTTATGTTTGAGTACTAGGTGTGTTAACTACTTTTGTGTGCAATTTACATGTACAATCATTAACTTTACAAGTCGACGGTTAAATATGATAGATCCATTGAGTCTAACAAACCCACCCAGTTAGGGTGATTGTTACCGACAACACAATTTGTTTTTGCGTGCTAGTTACAAAGGTTTGATTGTATAATTTTGGTTACACAATAGTTATTCTCCATAATTGTCTTATTAATCATGACATGTATGGATTGTATACACACAACTCTATAATATCTATGAACAAACCTATGTATGCTCAATAAATTTTTATTTGACTTTATTTTAATAATGTTTCAGGTGCGAATGTATGAGTTGATCAAGACATGCTTCATTTAAGTTTGGACCAAGTTAAATTTAATAAAGAATTCATGTATTTCAATTTATGTAATTGATTTGGATTTTGTTTATTTTGGATTACGCAATGAAATTTGGATGTTTAATATATTTCAACTTAGTCAACCATGTGCTCATGAACAGTCTACATGTCCCGCCCCGACGTATTCCGCCGTCGGTTGGGGTGTGACAACTGATTGATGTCGTTTGGTCGGTCAAAAACAATCCTTAAACACGTAACTAGTAAGTGTAAGAAGAGTATCGTATCGACGAGGAGTTTGTGGAAAGTGTCACTTTGTTACAATAGTTAAAAGACAGAAAATAGTAAACACTGATTTAGATTTGGATTTAAAACAATAATGAGAGAGGTGATCCTCTTCGGGGTTCAGGTTTGCAAGCACAAGTCACTTCTAGATAATTAGCAAGCAATTACATAGACATAATCATACGGTTCAATTAAAATTAGTGATAATGGAAGAACAAGTTGTAAAGAAAACCTATTATCACATAACCAACTTAGATTAACCAACTATCATCTAACCCCCAAATTGTCCCTGATGTGAATAAACCCGAGACTAATGAGACTTGAACAACAATTCGAAATAAACCAAAGTAGTTTAAATCATTCAATCAATAAATGAAATCATATGTCTTAACATGCCAATCAAGATTACAAACCAATGCTAATCAATCCAGAAAATAACAAGTGTTCAACAAAACCCTACACTCGGAGAAGACCACGGGTGATTTAGCTACTCATACTCATAACAACAATCAAAACTAATGTAATGAGACTTACAATCATGAAACTCTAATAACAATCGACCTAATAATAGTAGAAATCGCCCTCTTGAAGCTCTGGAACGACTGGAATCGAAGATGGGGGAGAGTGGGGGCTGCTAAGGATTAAAACCTAATTTAGGTTAGTTTTTCTGTAAAACAGCTCCCTCGCGTACCGCGAAGCTCCTGGCCAAGTCCCTCGCGTACCGCCAGGGATAAACTAGTCGGGGCGCCTTTTTGATTACTCGTGTACCGCGAAGATTGTAGCCTGTGAAGACCAGAAAATCCAGAATCTGAATTTTTGACTTTTTCAATTCTCGTGCTTTGTGTCCAACTGCTTCGCTTCTGTTTCCCGCTCATTTAGCACATAAAACCTGGGAGGCACACACAACCATAAACAGACATAAAACCAAACAAAGTTACAAACTAACACAACTAAAATGCACACAATACGACATATAAACTAGGGTTATTAAACACTACATCACATCCCCACACTTACTCTTTTGCGTCCCGAAAAAGAATTATGCAATGGAATCATAATTGGAACCTGCTTTCACAATCACATTCATTTAGTCATACAAATATACTCACGCGTTAACTGTAACAATTGGTATTTATATCCGACTAAACCCAGCCACCAACCTATTGAGCCCCCAATTATGTGATCTACTATCCTACTCATTACCAAATAACAGTTTGTCTATGGATCTCACACTCAGGAAGCTACAACTTAGCCTAATCCCATTTCAGGGTCATGTTTAGGCACGAGTTAATCCGTATAGATTTCCCACCACTATAAACACCAATTTATATGTTTTTGAAAATTATGGAATCATGGATCGATGAATGCATGTTTTGAGCTTTGATTATCACTTATATGAATAAACCTCACCCAGTGGCGTATCCCCCAAGTCACCATCCCGAGGGGTAACACGTAGGTTTCAGTTTGTAAGCAATGATGTTCATAAGGTTCGAAATAGTGGTGTATCCTTCATGTAACATCTCGGAATTTAGTATCCATATTTCAATTCAATGTAATGCAATTTCAAATTCAATGTTCGTGCACTACCTTATTATTTTGTTTACCTTAAACGAAATGCCATGATTCAATACAAATTTACAAGTTTTGCTCGATTATATACATTTAAACACTATACAAGAAACTATTTTATTCAAACTTATCAAATCTGAAAAGTCAAGAACTAAAGTTGAAAATGTCAAGAAACCCTAGTCTAGCACGGTCGTGCTTCGTCCTAGCACGGTCGCGCCAAGTGCTTTGGCACGGTCGCGCGACCTGCTTTGGAACGATCGCGCCCGGTGCCTAGGCACGGTCGTGCCATATTTAGGCACGGTCGCGCCTGTGTAACAGCTGAAACGTAACTGCAACTTTAATCGCCCGATCGTTCGAATCCGTAACAGTCATACGTTTGTTTTCTCTTAACAATTGTATACTTTTTCAAATTCTCAAAACGCCTCAGTTTCATTTCAACAATTCAAGAAAAACTCTCTCAATTCAAGAAAAAAAAAACTCTCTCAAGCTTTTTCGATCAGAATTATCTCAAGCAATCTAGTCAATCGTTTCCCAAATCATCTCTGAATCATCCGAAGCCGCTGAAGCATTCGGAACCGCAGCAGAAGTCGCCGGAAACCAGTCTTGCCGTCGTCGGAACTTCCTCCCTACCGTTCTTTATCAATTCGCTGCGGTTCAGGGTAATTGAATCCTTTCATTCATTCATTTCAGTATCTGTATCGAAAGCCCCTAATCAATTTGGTCTTCCATTATAGAAATCGATCCGAATCAGAACTCATGCTTTATTAAAAATGATTTAATCGAACCCCTACTTAAACGCGATGTACATACAATTAGATTATATGAAAAGACTCATAATAAACCATTAATCAAAAGCCCTAACAATTCCAACGTTTAAAATACAAGAATTTGTAAATTCGTGTCTGATTTGGAAAAGACACGGTCGCGCTAATCATCTAGCGCGGCCGTGCCTCATAGAGCGCGGTCGTGCCGACTAGCAGCGCGGTCGTGTCCTCCTGTCCAGACCTTGTCATGCCCGCTGGGCTAGTCTCTGTTGTGTCTAAAGATCATAGACACGACCGTGTCGGGCCAAGGCACGGTCGTGCCTGTTGACTTGTCTAGATTGTGCTCCTGTTGATCAACCCGGTCGCGCCCCGACTAGCGCGGTCGCGCCCGTGGCTTGAGCACGATCGTGCCCTTCCGAGGCGCGGTCGTGTGAGATTCAGAACTTTTATCAGAATTATAATTTTATATATTTTAATCAGTAAATGTTTCAGATTTTATAAAAAATGGGTTTTCTGTATTTAAAAATGGATTAGAAGTTTAATCTTGGCATAAATATAATTTATTTAAAAGTTTATTAAAAATTAAATTTATATTTTCTATCTTACACTTAAATGATATTTTAAATAATTAAGTTACAAAATTTATAAATATATAAGATAATGATTATTTATTTAATTTACATTTTAAATCAAACTCATTTATTATTTATACTTAATTACAATTAATATTTACATTATTTCATAAACTATAATTATATATTTATTCAATTATTCAATTTAAACCTAATCAAATTGTTTCAAAAATATTTTACTTCAAACTCTATATATTTTATTCAATACTTTTTAAATACAAATCAATAGTTTTATACACAAATTCAACTTTCATTTTAGACCTAAACCTTATGCATCTATTTGATTCAATACACATTACTCTTTAGGTTAAATTGTGCATTTCGAGGATCATATTTGCTATCTATAATCTTTGTTAGCTACACTTCCATACCAAGTGAGTATTCACAACCCCTTTTTACTCTTTCACACTTTTGGGGTGGAACATGTACTCTATACGCATTACACATTACACATTTACATTTACACAAACAACACCAGTGCAAAAATCCTATTTACATACATGTGTGTAAAATTTGAGCTTTGTGCCCGAGTGCTAGGTGTGCTAACCTTTGTATGCTCTTATGTGCAATCATTAACTATACAAGCCCGACGGTTTTCAATGATAGATCTATTGAGTCTGACAAACCCACCCATGGTACGCGGTGATTGAAACCGACAACATAATTTTTGCATGCTAGTTACAAGGTTTGATTGTACATTTGGTTACACAATAGCTGCTCCCCATAAACGCCTTATTTATCATGTCATGTAAAGGATTTGTTTTCAATTATATGCTATCTACATACAACTGTGTTATACTCACCAACTTTTTAGTTGACTTTATTTTATTCATGTTTCAGGCCCCAATATGTGAGATTGATTCAAGACGTGTTCAACATAGGATTTGGACTTAGCAATTTAAATCAAGAATTTTATGAGTTATTTTATGTATCTTGTTTGAATTTGGTTTTGTACTTGGATTATTTGAAATGCAAATTTGACTTTAATATATTTCAATTTAGTCAACCATGTGCTATGAACAGTCTTACATGTCCCGCCCCGATGATTCCGCCATCGGTCGGGGTGTGACAGATTGGTATCAGAGCCTTGGTTATAGGGAATTAGGTTATTAGACACCTTGACCTAGACTATAACTTTAGGACACCCACTTATACTATGCTTCATGATTTTTGTGCTATGTGTTACATGCTAGATGCTATATGTTATATGCTACATGTTTAGTATGATTACTTATTATTGCATTATGATGACTTATGTGTTTTAAATCCATGATTTATTTGGATATTCTTAATAATTAAATAAATAATATCCTTCCCTATATTCTAAAACCTCATAATATTTCTATTTTCTTTTCTATCTTTATCCTTTCTAAGCATGTGGAAAAATTCTTGAAGCAAAAATCTCTAAAATTTTTATTTCTTCGTTAAGGATTTTAAACTTGTTAAATTATTTGAGGACACGTGCAATCTGGAAGGGTGACACCTGTATTTTGGGTTTTCTGTCTAGGAAAGCATTTCGCATAAATCCCAATCAACCGAGGGACCCGTATGCTTTCCTGGGAATTCCCGAGATGAGTGTTTACTTATAGGCTAAAGCATGTCTCCTTGAAAATTTTATAAGTTTAATTAACCTTAATGTGCCATGGTATTCAAGTGATTTTGTCACTTTTGAGTACAATCCAAACTAAGAATATCTATTTCATTTTGCTATCTCATTCTATTAAATCCTATCAAATCTCATAAGTTCTCACAATTTTTCTTGTCTTGTGACAATCTGTAGAATGCCTCCTCGTCGTGCCCCCGCAACCAACGCCAACACCGACATTGCTGCTATTCTCACCCAATTGGTGACACAACTCACCCAAGCCAATGGTGCCACCAATGGCAACAATGGTGGAAATGGAAGCAATAGTGGTAATAATGGTGGAAATGGTGGAAATGGTGGAAATGGTGGTAACAATCCACCTCAATGCACCTTCAAGCACTTCAACTCGTGCAAACCCCTAAAGTTTTATGGAACCGAAGGAGCTACTGGACTCCTTCAATGGTTTGAAAGCATTGAGAATACCTTTCTCAATAGTGACTGTGCCGACAACCTCCGTGTTCGTCATGCTACAAGTGTCCTACAAAAACGGGCACTTACTTGGTGGAATGGGGAGAAAAGGAATAGGGGTGTTGATGTAGCTATGGCCCTACCTTGGGATGAGGTCAAAAGGCTTATGACCGAGGAGTTCTGTCCTCGAAATGAAGTGAAAAAGTTAGAAGCTGAGTTTTGGGATCTTGCCCAAGATAGTGGGGAAAGCTTAGCATATACAACTCGGTTCCATGAGTTGAGTCTTCTAGTGCCTCACATGGTCACTCCTTTGTCCCGATGTATCGAGAAGTATATTGGTGGGCTACCAAGACAAATCTAAGATACTGTCTTAGGCAGAAATCCTGCTACTCTGGAGGATGCTATTCGTCTAGCCGCTACCTTAACTGATAATCATGTGAAAGCTGGAACTCTTACCAAAAAGGGTTCTAAGAAAGTTTCTGAAACCATAACCCCTCCTACTCACAACAAAGAAGCCACAACCGAGCCCTCTCGCAATAATAGAAAGAGGAAAGTTAGAAATTTTGCTATGGTTACTCCTGCTGTTCCCGTCAACCATGCTGCACCTATGGTTCAAACACCGATCAAAAAGCCATGTGGTGGAATTTACCCACTTTGTGCCACCTGCAACTACCATCATCCCCAAAACATCCCATGTCGCCTTTGTACTTATTGTGGGAGATATGGACATACAGTTAGTGTTGTAGGACCAAATCTCTTGCGGGCCAAGTCAACCCTCCAAACCGAACCGTACCTCAAGTGGTTAACCAAGGTGCTCCCGCCATTGCTAATGGGTGTGCTTGTTATGAGTGTGGTGACCCGAACCATTTTCGTAATCAATGTCCAAGACTTGCAAATGCTAGAAAAGGTGGAGCTCGTGGGCGTGCGTTCAACATAAACGCCAACGAAGCTCAAGCCAACAACGACGTGGTTAATGGTACGTTCCTTGTTAATAGTCAATATGCCTCCATTTTGTTCGATACCGGTGCCGATAAAAGTTTTGTGTCACTTAATTTTGAGCCTTTACTTTCAAAACACGATCCCAATTTAGAGAAAACCTTCACCGTTGAAATAGCAAATGGTGACTCCCTTACAATTGAGTCTATTATTTATGATTTCTCCTTAGAACTAAATGATCATTCATTCCCAGTCAACCTTGTTCCAATGCCACTAGGAAGCTTTGATATTATCATAGGTATGGATTGGCTATCAAATCATCATGCCGAAGTCATTTTCTTTGAAAAGTGTATCCGAATCCCGCTACCATCGGGAGAAACCTTAAGGGTTTTTGGTGAAAAGCCTTGCAAGGGACTTAAGTTGATGTCGTGTACTACCGCTCAAAAGTACTTACGAAAGAAGTACATTGCTTTCTTAGCTCATATTGTTCAAAAGGATGTCAAGGAGAAGAGTATCCAAGACATTCCGATCATTCGGGATTTCCCCGAAGTTTTTCCTAAGGATTTATCCGGTCTTCCTCCCGTCCGTCAAGTAGAGTTCCGTATTGATCTTGTGCCCGGAGCTAACCCCGTTGCTAGAGCTCCTTATCGTCTTGCACCTTCCGAAATGCAAGAGCTTGCAAGTCAACTTCAAGAACTCTCCGACAAAGGATTCATCCGTCCGAGTCATTCACCGTGGGGTGCACCCGTCTTATTTGTTAAGAAGAAGGATGGATCATTTCGCATGTGTATTGACTACCGCGAACTCAACAAACTTACTATCAAGAACCGTTATCCTTTACCTAGAATCGATGATTTATTTGATCAACTTCAAGGTTCTACTTGCTTCTCGAAGATCGATCTTCGATCCGATTATCATCAGCTTCGTGTTCAAGAAGATGACATTTCTAAGACTGCTTTTCGAACAAGGTATGGGCATTACGAGTTCATGGTTATGCCTTTCGGGTTAACCAATGCACCTGCAGTTTTCATGGATCTCATGAATCGTGTGTGCAAACCGTACCTTGATAAATTCGTGATCGTCTTCATTGATGATATCTTAATCTATTCCAAGACTAAAGCCGACCATGAAGAACATCTTAGATTGGTTTTGGATCTCTTAAAGAAGGAACAACTTTATGCCAAATTCTCCAAATATGAATTTTGGCTAAAGGAAGTTCAATTTCTTGGTCATATTGTCAATGACAAAGGAATTCATGTTGATCCTGCTAAGATTGAAATGATTAAGAATTGGAATGCCCCGAAGACTCCTACCGAAGTTCGTTCATTCCTTGGTCTTGCGGGTTATTATCGTCGTTTCATCTCAAACTTCTCAAAGATTGCTGTCCCTCTTACCGCTTTGACCCACAAGGGTAAGACTTATGAATGGGGACCGAAACAGGAAGAAGCTTTCCAAACCCTCAAACAAAAGTTGTGCAATGCTCCTATATTGACTCTCCCCGATGGAATCGATGATTTAGTTGTCTATTGTGATGCTTCTAACCAAGGTCTTGGTTGTGTTCTCATGCAACGAGGCAAAGTAATCGCTTATGCATCAAGGCAACTCAAAGTTCATGAGAAGAATTATACGACGCACGATCTCGAGTTGGGTGCGGTCGTATTCGCGTTAAAGATTTGGAGACATTACCTATATGGCACGAAATGTGTGGTGTTCACCGACCACAAAAGTCTTCAACATATTTTCAATCAAAAAGAACTGAATATGAGGCAACGACGCTGAGTCGAACTCCTTAACGACTAAGACTGCGAGATTCGCTACCATCCCGGCAAAGCGAATGTTGTAGCCGATGCTTTGAGTCGAAAGGACCATGTTATGCTTCATTGTGCCCGTATTCAAACCGATATTCAAACCCGTATCTTAGAAGCTCAACACGTCTCGGTAACCGAGGGTAATATGTACGAAGAAATGTCATGTGGTGTTGAACTCCTTCTTGAATCAAAACCCAATGGCTTACTATATTACTTGAACCGTATTTGGGTTCCCGATCGCGACAATCTCCGTACATTTCTCATGAACGAGACTCATAAGACTCGTTATTCTATTCATCCTGGTGCGGATAAAATGTACCAAGATCTTCGCCAACTTTATTGGTGGCCCGGTATGAAGAAAGACATTGCTCTTTATGTGGCCAAATGTTTAACCTACTCCAAAGTCAAAGCCGGACATCAACGTCCTTCTGGTTTGCTTGAACAATCAGAAATTCCCGTGTGGAAATGGGAGAACTTAGCCATGGATTTTATTACCAAACTCCCTCGCACCTCGAGTGGTTATGATAGTATTTGGGTGATCATTGATCGAGTCACCAAATCTGCTCACTTCTTGCCTATTCGTGAAGACTTCAAAGTGGAGAAATTAGCCCGGATTTACATTGATGAAATTGTGAGCCGTCATGGTGTTCCCTTGAACATAATATCCGATAGAGACGCTCGGTTCACTTCTCGATTTTGGCAATCTCTCCAAAAGGCTCTTGGTACTCGATTAGATTTGAGCACGGCTTACCATCCCCAAACTGATGGTCAAACCGAGCGGACAATCCAAACTCTTGAAGACATGCTTAGAGCTTGTGTAATCAATTTTGGTGGCAATTGGGATTCACATCTATCCCTCATCGAGTTCTCTTACAACAATAGCTACCACACAAGTATCAACATGGCTCCATTCGAAGCTCTCTATGGTCGCAAGTGTCGTTCTCCTATCTGTTGGAATGAGATTGGTGAAGCACAAATCACCGGTCCCGAGTTAATTCAAGAAACATCCAACAAGATCATTCAAATCCGTGACTATATTCGAGTAGCGAGGAGTCGGCAAAAGAGTTATGCCGACAAACGTCGAAAACCCTTGGAATTCCAAGTCGGTGACCTTGTTCTTCTAAAGGTGTCTCCGTGGAAGGGTGTGGTCCATTTTGGAAAGAAAGGCAAGTTAGCACCTCGCTATGTTGGTCCATTCAAGATCCTTGAAAGGATTGGGAAAGTGGCTTACAAGCTCGAGTTACCTCCATCTCTTGGCAATGTGCATCCTACATTTCATATATCTAATCTGAAGAAGTGTCTCGCCGATGAAAATCTCCACCGCTTGACGACGTGCGCATTGATGAAACGATGCACTTCGTTGAGAAGCCGGTGGAAATTATGGATCGTGAAGTCAAGCAGCTCAAGCGAAGTCGCATTCCTATTGTCAAAGTTCGTTAGGAATCTAAGCGTGGTCCTGAGTTCACTTGGGAACGAGAAGACCAAATGAAGCTCAAGTACCCTCATCTTTTTACTAATACTGTTGTATCTTCTAGCTAAATTTCGGGACGAAATTCTCTCAACATGGGGAGACTGTAACATCTCGGAATTTAGTATCCATATTTCAATTCAATGTAATGCAATTTCAAATTCAATGTTCGTGCACTACCTTATTATTTTGTTTACCTTAAACGAAATGCCATGATTCAATACAAATTTACAAGTTTTGCTCGATTATATACATTTAAACACTATACAAGAAACTATTTTATTCAAACTTATCAAATCTGAAAAGTCAAGGACTAAAGTTGAAAATGTCAAGAAACCCTAGTCTAGCACGGTCGTGCTTCGTCCTAGCACGGTCGCGCCAAGTGCATTGGCACGGTCGCGCGACCTGCTTTGGAACGATCGCCGGTGCCTAGGCACGGTCGTGCCATATTTAGGCACGGTCGCGCCTGTGTAACAGCTGAAACGTAACTGCAACTTTAATCTCCCGATCGTTCGAATCCGTAACAGTCATACGTTTGTTTTCCCTTAACAATTGTATTACCACTTTTTCAAATTCTCAAAACGCCTCAGTTTCATTTCAACAATTCAAGAAAAACTCTCTCAATTCAAGAAAAAAAAACTCTCTCAAGCTTTTTCGATCAGAATTATCTTAAGCAATCCAGTCAATCGTTTCCCACATCATCTCTGAATCATCCGAAGCCGCTGAAGCATTCGGAATCGCAACAGAAGTCGCCGGAAACCAGTCTTGCCGTCGCCGGAACTTCCTCCCTACCGTTCTTTATCAATTCGCTGCTGTTCAGGGTAATTGAATCCTTTCATTCATTCATTTCAATATCTGTATCGAAAGCCCCTAATCAATTTGGGCTTCCATTATTGAAATCGATCTGAATCAGAACTCATGCTTTATTAAAAATGATTTAATCGAACCCCTACTTAAACGCGATGTACATACAATTAGATTATATGAAAAGACTCGTAATAAACCATTAATCAAAAGCCCTAACAATTCCAACGTTTAAAATACAAGAATTTGTAAATTCGTGTCTGATTTGGAAAAGACACGGTCGCGCTAATCATCTAGCGCGGCCGTGCCTCATAGAGCGCGGTCGTGTCCTCCTGTCCAGACCTTGTCATGCCCGCTGGGCTAGTCTCTGTTGTGTCTAAAGATCATAGACACGACCGTGCCGGACCAAGGCACGGTCGTGCCTGTTGACTTGTCTAGATTGTGCTCCTGTTGATCAACCCGGTCGCGCCCCGACTAGCGCGGTCGCGCCCGTGGCTTGAGCACGATCGTGCCCTTCCGAGGCGCGGTCGTGTGAGATTCAGAACTTTTATCAGAATTATAATTTTATATATTTTAATCAGTAAATGTTTCAGATTTTATAAAAAATGGGTTTTCTGTATTTAAAAATGGATTAGAAGTTTAATCTTGGCATAAATATAATTTATTTAAAAGTTTATGAAAAATTAAATTTATATTTACTATCTTACACTTAAATGATATTTTAAATAATTAAGTTACAAAATTTATAAATAAATAAGATAATGATTATTTATTTAATTTACATTTTAAATCAAACTCATTTATTATTTATACTTAATTACAATTAATATTTACATTATTTCATAAACTATAATTATATATTTATTCAATTATTCAATTTAAACCTAATCAAATTGTTTCAAAAATATTTTACTTCAAACTCTATATATTTTATTCAATACTTTTTAAATACAAATCAATAGTTTTATACACAAATTCAACTTTCATTTTAGACCTAAACCTTATGCATCTATTTGATTCAATACACATTACTCTTTAGGTTAAATTGTGCATTTCGAGGATCATATTTGCTATCTATAATCTTTGTTAGCTACACCTCCATACCAAGTGAGTATTCACAACCCCTTTTTACTCTTTCACACTTTTGGGGTGGAACATGAACTCTATACGCATTACACATTACACATTTACATTTACACAAACAACACCAGTGCAAAAATCCTATTTACATACATGTGTGCAAAATTTGAGCTTTGTGCCCGAGTGCTAGGTGTTCTAACCTTTGTATGCTCTTATGTGCAATCATTAACTATACAAGCCGACGGTTTTCAATGATAGATCTATTGAGTCTGACAAACCCACCCATGGTACGCGGTGATTGAAACCGACAACACAATTTTTGCATGCTAGTTACAAGGTTTGATTGTACATTTGGTTACACAATAGCTGCTCCCCATAAACGCCTTATTTATCATGTCATGTAAAGGATTTGTTTTCAATTATATGCTATCTACATACAACTGTGTTATACTCACCAACTTTTTAGTTGACTTTATTTTATTCATGTTTCAGGCCCCAATATGTGAGATTGATTCAAGACGTGTTCAACATAGGATTTGGACTTAGCAATTTAAATCAAGAATTTAATGAGTTTTTTTATGTATCTTGTTTGAATTTGGTTTTGTACTTGGATTATTTGAAATGCAAATTTGACTTTAATATATTTCAATTTAGTCAACCATGTGCTATGAACAGTCTTACATGTCCCGCCCCGATGATTCCGCAATCGGTCGGGGTGTGACACTTCAAGTCGCCATCCCGAAGGGTAACACATAAACCTAGCTTATTCATCCAATTTTTGATTAATTAAGTCCCGCCTATGGGTGTATCAACCAAGTCACTATCCCGGAGGGTAACACATAGGAGAAACTCAAGCTTTCAATTGATTTAATTAAGCTCATGTAAGATGGATTATGGATGAGGGTTCCACCAAATTTCAGATTTGTTTTCATAAACAGAAAGTGATGTGCCAAGTAACTTTTAAAAACTTATAAATTTTTGCTTATAGAGGGTACCTATCACCCTATATTGATAGTTTCAACTTTGTCGACACCCCTACGATAAGAATCCACAAGACATCATGAATTAATTATCAATTAAACCTAGATACACTATAAGGATATTTAAGCTCTTTAAATCGGTTGGGCCCACCAAAACATTACAAATCAGACGCGCTTTCTATTTATTATTCAGTTCAATCACACACAAGCACGACTCCAATTGTACCTATCATTTCCCATAAAATTGCACAAATTCTAATCCAAAGACATTTTTAGAAAAATTTTTAATTTTTATAGATTTTCAAAAAAAATGTAAACTATACAAACTCAATGAACAACTTAGACGACAGTCTCCCTCCCCACACTTAAACGCTACATTGCCCTCAATGTAGGACGAGAAACAAACAACGAAAGACACAAACAAAAATAAAGAACTTAGCTAGATATGCGATCGTATAGCATTTCGTTCGCGATCGTGCTCCACAGATGCTAGCGAACAGCTTTGTACAAGAATCAAGGGAAACATGGAAATCATCACCCGAATGGAGATTGAGTATGGGAAATTAATTCCAAATCCGCAAAGTAAAGCTCACAGCACACCCACAAGCATCATATCGACTCAAGAACAAGACGCAAATAAAATAAAAGACAAGACGGACTCATACAATTTAAAACAACTTTTTTTTGGATCTCGCGTACCGCGAGAAAGTGGGGCAGGATCAGAACTCACCAGACTCACCAATCCCTCGTGTACCGCGAAGAAAAGGGGAGGGATCCTCGCATACCGCGAGGTCCCTGTTGTCACACCCCAACCGACGACGGAAACATCGGGGCGGGACATGTAGACTGTTCATGAGCACATGGTTGACTATTTTGTAATATATTAAATCGTCACATTTCATTTCATAAAGTAAACCAAACAGAATCCAACCAAATACAGAAAATTCAAATACATAATATAATTCTTTATTGATTAACTATGTCCACAACTTAAGTGTAGCAAACTGGATCAACTCAATTGTTCGTACCTGGAACATGATAAAAACAAGGTTAACTAAAACATTGGTGAGCATACATAGGTTTTGACTCTAAATAGTATCATTGTGTTGTGTGTATAAAATCCATACATATCATGGTTAATAAGACAAATATGAAGAGTTACTATTTTGAAACCAAGTTGTACATTCAAACCTTTGTAACTAGCATGCAAATAACCAAATTGTTTGTCAGCAACATTCACCCTAACTGGGTGGGTTTGTCAGACTCAATAGATGTATCACTGTTAACCGTCGGATTGTGTAGTTAATGATTGCACATGTAAATTGCACACAAATTGTAGTTTGCACACCTTGTACTCAAGCATAAGGCTCAAATTGCACACATGAATGTAGGGTGGAATTGTATTCTGTAGTTTGTAAACATTGTATAATTGTACTCATGTTCCACCCCAAAAATGTAGTGTAAAAGGGACTATGTAAACTCACCTATTATATGTAGCATGGAAATCACACAAATATGTTGTTTCTGCACGAATGTTCTAGCTAATCACAATATTATTCTATGTTTTGTCAAAATATAAAGGATCAATAATTTGTACATTTATAATGTAGAAATAATTAAAGGAAACTGAACGATTGGGACTCTTGGATTTGGAACGAACGGGCGAAGGGAAAGACACGGATTTTAAAGATGACTAAAAATGGTTATTTGATATAAATCTCTATAAATTCTTATCTATAAAAGAAGTTTAAACGTCCATAATGAGTACTATTTGTAATTTGTTAAGTATAGTATTCACAATGTCAAAAGTGGCAAAAATTTAGGTTGTTAATAAAATGTTTGTCATCTTAAATTATTATTGTAAATTTAAAATATTATGACCGAGCCATTAACGATTAATGATTCATTGTTAAGTAACACTCAAGTTTAGTTAGCAATAACGTATTGTCATTAACCCAATTAGTTCATGACGTTTACAAGATTAGTTTATAAATATGTATATATATATATATATATAATACTAGGTTAGAACCTCAGTGTATTACACGGGTTGAATAAATGTAATGTTATATACTTAGAAATAAAAATTGCATTTCTTTAAAACTTGTTATTACATGGGTTGAATAAACTCGTTTATTATGCGTGTTTAATAAAATGTAATATGTTAACAAATACACTTCCCAAAATATGTTTTTAAATAACGTACTTTGACGTGACAATCATAAATTACGTTAAGTTAATTTATAAAATATTTTTTTTCAACTGGGTATTAATCTTTTTTATGTCGATGATAAATATTAATTTATATTAACTTTATTTGGTTAATAAGTATCCATAAATATATTTATATTAAATACTTAAAAAAATGTATTAGTTTAATATCATCATTAAATAGGAGAGAGAGGCGGAAAAATATATACAACCAAAACCTTTATTTATTATATAGTATCGATATGAATTGTAAGGCTCTTGCACATTTATAAAAGAATAACGATAATTTTATATACATATTATATATATGTATATGATTACATACTAAAAGAAAAGCTTATATAAAAAAAATAATAATTTTAAGATCTATTTGTACAAGTTTGTTATACTGAAAGAAATACAATAAAAATAAAAGAAATGCATGCTTACCCTTTGTCTCTATATACATGTATGAAAGTATACACATACTACTATGGGGAGGGTTCAATTCAGAACACTAAATATTGCGAGAACACGCAGAATAAAATAAATCATTCACTTTTTCAATGTTAAAAAGTTTTAAAATATAAGAAAATTATATAAATGTAATGTTTATTAGTTTTTCATGAAATTCAAACAAAAAAATATGAACAAATTTCGTTTATATATATATATACCTACACATGTGTAATTCATGTGTAGGTTTTTTTACCTTCACATAACCTACACATGTAGGAAACTTTTAAATATATAAAAACATATGAAAAAATTATTTTGATGGTTTTTTTATGTACATAAACATACATATTTGTATGTAAGAAGTATAAAATTTTATTTTTTTTTACCATGGATCAAAAAAAATAAACGATTTAGGTTTGTTCCCTTTGTTCTCGCAATATTTAAGTGTTCTGAAATTAAATTCTCCCTACTATTATATATATATATATATATATATATATATATATATATGTGAGAGTGTGAGATGATATGAGGGTACAATAACAAGGAAAAAGAAAACACAAAAAATGGGCAAGTTCGGGTCTTGAACCTGTGACCTTGTGTTTAGAGGTTATAAGCCTTAACCGGGTGAACTGGGCTAAAAGCCTAGATAGAAGCTAGAAATGTTTGGGTTTTAACATAACCATCTTCCCCAACTCAAGAATTTTTGAACCCTAGTCCCAAATCCTCATCCAATCGATTCCAGGTCAAATGGTTTTTGTAATAGAAAGTTAAATAGAGCAAGAGAGTGAGTGTATTACCTAAAATTGATCCTTGATATGTCTTGAAAACGAGGAGTCCAATCCCCCTGCTAGACGCGAACCGATAGAGGAAAAGAGACGATTTTTGGGATGGTTTCGAGTGGGGATTTTGATTCCGGAGTGAAATGGGGAATCGTAGGAGGTCGATAGAAGGCTTAAAACGTGTTTTACAGTTAGTCAAGGTGAGATTTACGGGATTTTTGAATGAAATTTATGGATTCTAAAAAACAATTGTTGCTTGATTGTTTTGCGATTAATGGCTCTTGATTTGTCACACCCCAACCGACGGCGGAAACGTCAGAGCGGGACATGTAGACTGTTCATAAGCTCATGGTTTGCTAAAGTTGTAATAATTAAACAATAAGTTTCATTTCAAAACTCAAGAAATCAATTACATCATTTACAAGAATTAAAGAATACATAAATCTCCATATTAAAATTTAAGACTAGGTCCTCAACCCTAAGTGAAGTAGCTTGAATCTTAACTCAAACATTTGTACCTGAAACATGATAAAATGAGAGGGTCAACTATAAATAGTTGGTGAGCATACATAGGTTTTGACACCACAAGTAAAGTTCAAACGTTTTGTGTACAATTCAAATGATACATGGTTTATAAAGCATTTATGGAGAATCTATGTTAAGCTAGTTGCATAATTGAAAAGTTGTAATTGAAGGGCATAACAAAAAATGTTATCCTAATGTAGGGCATAACAACACATGTTATCCTAATGTAAATGTAGGGCATAACAACACATGTTATCCTGATGAAAATGTAGGGCATAACAACACATGTTATCCTGATGTAAATGTAGGGCATAACAACACATGTTATCCTGATGTAATGTGTTAATGATTGTACGAGTATGTCATGTATATATAGCCTTAACAAATAACATTCAAGCATAAAGCACAAATAAACACATATGATCATATTGTAGAATTGTACGTGTGAAATTGCAAATAAGGTTTGTTGAGTAATCATGTTTCACCCCAAAAATGTACAAAAGGAAAAGGGGCTATGTAAACTCACCTTGCAAGTTTAGAGGGTTGAACTTGAACTTGTAGTAACTTGGATTCAATGCCTTAAGGATTGCCTAAGTTAAGTTTGTTACGTTAGAAACACGTTATGGATAGTCAAGGGGTTGACAGTGTAATTAGTTGAAAGTGGTTGTTGTACACTAGAGTGGTTATCATTCCAGAGTAGTACCTCCAACAGAAAAGTTCCCAGGAAAGAGTTGGCCGGATCAGAACCCAGTCTTTTCCTAGCCAGAACTTTAATGTTTGTCAGATAACTACATACTGGTTTGAAAGTTACTCTATTTGCATACTTAACCAAGTTTAGGGTGAGTTTGGTAAGCTTGAAAAGTATAAGGGCTAAAGTGAAAATATGAGTTTAGTAAAGATAGAAATAAATTTAATTGAATATTAATTGAATATTAAAGGGGTTTTAAAAATAAGGAATTTTGGTAAAAACATGATTTTTTTGAAATTGAAAGGAATATAAAGATCAAAACCAAGTTTTTAAATAAAGTTTGAACAAGTTTAATTAAAATAAGGCTTTTGATCTTGGATAGATCTATGATTATAACATAAACATGTTAGGGATCATAGATCTAGCTAGTTATGATGAACTTTTAAAAAGAAAAGTATGAACAAGTAAGAACATAAGAAGAACTTACTTAGAATGGAAGGATTTAAACTAGAATCTTTCAAAAGATGAGAAGAACAACCTTTAGTTGCTAGAGAGCCCTAGAGGATTGTTGAGGTGTGAAAATGAATGAGGTTTAAGGCTCTATTTATAGGTGAGACTAAGGGACTTATTCGCAAAAATCAATTTGTTGATAGGGACTAGGATTGCAAAAGGTGAAGAATAGTATTTAATGCTCATTAATGTTATGTTTGACTCCATAATTCATATTTAAAGTTGTTTTTATAAAGTTTATAAAATCTTAAATATGTTACTTGTTTAATTACAAATGTTTATAAAAAAATGTCTTTCATTTTTATAAAGACTACAATTTGTGTAAATGGTTTACTAAAATAGATATATGTTTACATATTTATTCAAAATTAAATACATACATTTAGAAAATGTAAACTCTTGATTAATGCTCATAAATTTTAAAACTTACAATTTGTACCGATGATTAATTTAATAACATCAAATACATATATCATATATACATATTTATAATTAGATTCCTATATCTATATAGAACAATATGTAAAAAACGTGATTAAAGATGTATAAGTCCTATATCAAAAGTTGTATAATTGATTTATTTGATATAATCATATATAAATATATATATATATATATATATATATGAATGTACATACATATGTTATATATATAATAGGAGGGTAATATTTAAATGTAAGATCAAAAATCTAAATTGATAGATGTTAAAATAATAATTAAAGTGACATATTGTTTTGAACAAGTATGGGGTTCATTAGGAGTGTCGAGACTGTATAAAGTAAAATAATGTAGTATTGAAAAAATCTTGAATGTTACAGTATCCCCAAGTTGATGGAATTTCGTCCCGAAATTCAATTGTTTGGAGACTACTGAATCAGGAAGGAGGTGAGCTTGGATTGTCGGTTTGAGGAGTATAGTTGATGTCAAGGTTCAAGTTTGGTCATCGTGTCAGGCATAGATGGTGGTAGTGGGTTTAGTTTGAATGAAATTAAGGGGAAAACTGTTGAAGAATATTTTGGATTCTACAGATGGAATGTATTACTTAGAATGGAATTGATGAGAACTAGATGATCAAGGTTTGTTGAGATGTAATCGAATATGTTCAAGGATTATCAGTGTATAAAGGATTTCACAAACATTGGCCCCGTCAAACAACATAAAACTTTACGTGGCAAGAATAACGCTACTTCTGATTTTATGACAGGAACACTTATATATAGGAAGTACCTACGGCGTATCCACCATGTCCTTATCATATCCCATTAGTTTTTGTTACTATGTACCACGATAGGTTTCATGTCATAACACACGACATATTTCATTATGTCTTCCATGCGCTGATCTTTATAATTACGTGTGCACCCGTAATTATCCAAATCGTCGCATGGTCCACATAGTTTATCCCATTATGTGTGGGGTCCAGGGGGTAACACAAAAACACTTAATCCGTAACTATTGCTTTCACGTATGTGTTGCTAACGAATAACTATGTCCATAGATGCTTGAGTCAATCAAATACTAAAGAGTAATAACGTGGCATAATTTAGGATCCCATAGCGTTCCTCGTGTTTGAACAAGAATACGTCAAACACCGAGTAGCTTTCATGGATAAGGTGAATAATCATGCCTTGTGTATGATGTACTTAATCAATTGTCACAATGTAAACAATCTAGTTCTGTGTATAATGTAAGCACTCAAGTTCATGTATGATCTACTGTAATGTACATTGTAAACAAATGGGCTTTATGTATACTGTAAGCAATTTAGTATCAAGTATATTGTAACCAAATAAGTTTCATGTATAATGTGAGCAATGTAGTATCAAGTGTTTAGCATCATGTAGTATCATATATATCGTAAATAAATAAGTTTCATGTATAACGCGAACAATTTTAGTATTATGTGTTTAGTATCATGTATAAATGTAGTATCATATATATCGTAAATAAATAAGTTTCATGTATAACGCGAACAATTTTAGTATTATGTGTTTAGTATCATGTATAAATGTAGTATCATATATATCGTAAATAAATAAGTTTCATGTATAATGCAAACAATTTTAGTATTATGTGTTTAGTATCATGTATAAATGTAGTATCACATATATCGTAAATAAATAAGTTTCATATATAATGCGAACAATTTTAGTATTATGTATTTTGTAAATAAATATATATAATGTAAACAATTTAGTATAACGTATTTTGTAAATAAATAAGTTTTCATGTATAATGTAAACAATTTAGTATCAATAAGTTTTCATATATAATGTAAACCATTTAGTATAATGTATTTTGTAAATAAATAAGTTTTCATGTATAATGTAAACAATTTAGTATCAATAAGTTTTCATGTATAATGTAAACTATTTAGTATAATGTATTTTGTAATCAAATAAGTTTTCAGGTATGATGCAAACAATTTAGTATTATATATTTTGTAAATAAACATATATAATGTAAAACAATTTAGTATAATATATTTTGTAAAAAAATAAGTTTTCATGTATAATGTAACAATTTAGTATAACGTATTTTGTAAATAAATAAGTTTTTATGTATAATGTAAACAATTTAGTATCAATAAGTTTTCATGTATAATATATTTTGTAAATAAATAAGTTTTCATGTATAATGTAAACAATTTAGTATCAATAAGTTTTCATGTATAATGTAAACAATTTAGTATAATGTATTTTGTAAACAAATAAGTTTTCAGGTATGATGCAAACAATTTAGTATTATATATTTTGTAAATAAACATATATAATGTAAACAATTTAGTATAATGTATTTTGTAAATAAATAAGTTTTCATGTATAATGTAAACAATTTAGTACAATGTATTTTGTAAATAAGTTTCATGTGATTAATCTAGTATTATGTATATTGCAAACAAACAAGTTTCATGCATTATGTGATCAATGTAACATTACGTATATTACAACCAACTAAGTTTCATGTATTATGTGGTCATGTATAATGTGCTCAATCTTGTATTAAACAAACAAGTTTCATGTATCATGTGAATGTTCATATGTAACTTATTGGGTCTCATGTGTAATGTAAACTATCGAATTTTACAAGTAGTCGAGTATTGTAAAGTAGTCGAGTATTATAGACAAGCGTGTTGTTGGCGTTCACGTATGATGTGGTTAGTTGAAATTTAACTTCTAAATCTTGTTGAGCTTTATAAGGATGGCTAATGCCTACGCGAAATTATTCATCTCATTGTAGTGTCTACATTCATACATTTTTGGATAAGTAATATCATGAGAAGGTTGTGTAGATATTCAGAGTAGTGTGTTTATGAATAACTGATTTGTACTCTTTGTTTGTAAATAAACAAGTAGTTGTAATTTCTTATTTTTTTGTTTGTAAATAAAATGGTGGAAAATATTTGAATGAGTAACTATATAGATAATTAAATGGAATTTTTTTTTTCATTATTATAAAAAGAATATTTCAAAAGAAATTAATGGCTAAATAAGTTTTTCAAAGTTTAATAATAATTAATTTAACGAGAAGAAGTCATAGCTAATTAAAAATTAAAGCTTTTATAAAACAAGTTGTGTTAATTTCATTACAAAGTGGAATAGTTTATAGAAAATTTATATTTCAAATACTATTTATAAACTAAGGGCTTGATAAATGCTTTGTTTAGACAAAATAACGATGTTTAAATCTGATGGAAAAAAGATTAGTTTACAAAGAATGCTTAGGTGTGTGTACTAAATTGTAATAAACAAAATGAAGGTGTTTAGATTGTATTCATTTGGTATCATAACCAAGTGGGTACTTTGACAAATCAAAGTAATTCAAGTTCTTTATATTTTCGAGAAAACATGCTTTAGCCTATATGTGAACACTCACTTCGGGAATTCCCAGGAAAGCATACGGATCCTTCGGTTGATTTGAATTTATATGAAATACTTTCCTAGACAGAAGACCCAAAGTACAGGCACTCACCCTTCCGGATTGCACATGTTCTTTACTAATTTTCAGAACTCAAAACTTTGACGAGATTTTAGAATATTAATAGGCTTTAGGCCTAAGAGTTCAAATTCATCACAGGTGATGATGAAGACGTAAATCTCAAGGTGTGTGTGTGTGGAGGTGTATGAAAGCTTAAATATAAACAAGTGTGTGGTAAGACTTAGGATAGCATTTAATAGCCTCAAATGAGTAGCATGAAAGCAAGCAGTGGTAAAGAAACTATTATATAGGTAGCAATGTTTTTAAGAATATGAGTTATCAAGTAGTGTATCATATAAACTATCATGTATTGTATCATGTGATGTAACACTTAGAATAACATGTAAGAAGATTACACAAAGTAGTGAACATGTAACACGTATCAATGTGGCAAAAATCATATAACATAGAGCGTAGCATTTTATGGGTGTCCTAAGGTTATAGTCTAGGTCAAAAGGGTCTAATAACCTAATTCCCTATAACCAAGGCTCTGATACCAATCTGTCACACCCCAACCGACGGCGGAAACGTCGGGGTGGGACATGTAGACTGTTCATAAGCTCATGGTTTGCTAAAGTTGTAATAATTAAACAATAAGTTTCATTTCAAAACTCAAGAAATCAATTACATCATTTACAAGAATTAAAGAATACATAAATCTCCATATTAAAATTTAAGACTAGGTCCTCAACCCTAAGTGAAGTAGCTTGAATCATAACTCAAACATTTGTACCTGAAACATGATAAAATGAGAGGGTCAACTATAAATAGTTGGTGAGCATACATAGGTTTTGACACCACAAGTAAAGTTCAAACGTTTTGTGTACACTTCAAATGATACATGGTTTATAAAGCATTTATGGAGAATCTATGTTAAGCTAGTTGCACAATTGAAACGTTGTAATTGAAGGGCATAACAACACATGTTATCCTAATGTAGGGCATAACAACACATGTTATCCTAATGTAAATGTAGGGCATAACAACACATGTTATCCTGATGAAAATGTAGGGCATAACAACACATGTTATCCTGATGTAAATGTAGGGCATAACAACACATGTTATCCTGATGTAATGTGTTAATGATTGTACGAGTATGTCATGTATATATAGCCTTAACAAATAACATTCAAGCATAAAGCACAAATAAACACATATGATCATATTGTAGAATTGTACGTGTGAAATTGCAAATAAGGTTTGTTGAGTAATCATGTTTCACCCCAAAAATGTATAAAAGGAAAAGGGGCTATGTAAACTCACCTTGCAAGTTTAGAGGGTTGAACTTGAACTTGTAGTAACTTGGATTCAATGCCTTAAGGATTGCCTAAGTTAAGTTTGTTACGTTAGAAACACGTTATGGATAGTCAAGGGGTTGACAGTGTAATTAGTTGAAAGTGGTTGTTGTACACTAGAGTGGTTATCATTCCAGAGTAGTACCTCCAACAGAAAAGTTCCCAGGAAAGAGTTGGCCGGATCAGAACCCCGTCTTTTCCTAGCCAGAACTTTAATGTTTGTCAGATAACTACATATTGGTTTGAAAGTTACTCTATTTGCATACTTAACCAAGTTTAGGGTGAGTTTGGTAAGCTTGGAAAGTATAAGGGCTAAAGTGAAAATATGAGTTTAGTAAAGATAGAAATAAATTTAATTTGTTTAAAATCAAACCTAATTGTTTTAATTTATTTCATAAGTCTTATTTTATAAATCTAAGTATAAATTCTTTTATAAAAAAATAGTTTTTTTATAAATCTAACCTATTAGATTTTAAATATTTTAAAAATAGATAACTTCCATTTTTATAAACACGTAAATTGTATAAATGGTTTGTTTTATATAATCAAATATACATGTGTTTATAAAAAAAATGTGTATATATATAAAAGATGTAGCTACATAATTAAAACTCAAAGGTTCTATTTTTGGACATATTT
The DNA here is from genome assembly GCA_023525975.1 of Smallanthus sonchifolius. Classification (NCBI taxonomy): domain Eukaryota; kingdom Viridiplantae; phylum Streptophyta; class Magnoliopsida; order Asterales; family Asteraceae; genus Smallanthus; species Smallanthus sonchifolius. The sequence goes on along the minus strand of CM042039.1, from coordinate 29,131,295 downwards.
ATTATGACAAAAAATGTACATGTATACGTATCTATGATACACACACACACACACACACATATATATATATATATATCTCTTACTACTCTAATAAATAAAAATCTTTGTGTGACACGTGTCACTATCTGGTTACTTCTCACATTTATTTTCCCGTCTCTCTATCCTATTAAATATTAATTTTTCTTTTTCTCTCTCCAATTAAATAATAATATCAAATAATAATCTTGATATTAATAAATAAAATTCTATGGACATGTGTTACTTTCTGGTTCATTTGTATCACTTTTTCCCGTCTCTCTATCTCATATTGAATAATGAAATTAATTTTTTTTAGATTTTTAATATAAAAATCTAATTACGAATACTTATTATTTAATTATAAATAGTTCAATCAATGTAATATACTGGTTTATTCAACCCGTGTACTACACGGGTTTTTAAAAATATAAATATTTTTATTACTAAGTATATAACATTTTATTGATTCAACCCGTGTAATCGACGGGATTTTAACCTAGTATATATATATATACACACACATATATATATATATATATATATATATATATATATATATATATATATTTAGTAGGAGATAGATGATATGTATTTGTAAGGATTGAAAATTTGAATTTGATACTCGTTGAAATAATTAAGGTGGTAGGTACGGGATCGAAGTGAAATGTCATTATTGTTTAAAAAAAATAAATAAGGCCGGAAAATCATGGATGTTACACCTGTAGTGACAGAAAGATAACTGTGATCCCCTATGATCTGATGATATCCAAGTCTATGATCTTCAAACAACCCCTAGAAAAGCGAAATCAATCCAGAATACAACTATAACCCGGTAGATCGAATCAAACATAAACGAACATGAAAACCGCCACAAATATGAAAATGCACAATCAAACATGTAATATTCATTGATAAAATCTTGCCAATTTACAACCAGAATGAACAAACAACAAAGCTTTGTATTTACTACAAAGATATATCAAAAGTTACAAATGAGAAATCTAATTACCAAGTTCAAAAGACAAACATATATATACTCAGAGGGTTCTGATAGAAAACTCTGATCGAAAAGTGTTTTCGGCTGAAAACACTTATCGATCGAAAACATAGTTTTCGAACGCAAAACTTCAAAGATGTACATTTCAGCCTATAAATGATTTCTATGGATTACTAGGTTCAACAATCTCCCCCTAGTCCACAGAACATCAATTCTTCATTTGTTGTCTTTTCCAGGCTTGGCTTTGACTTTCACTTTCTTTGATTCTAGCTCGGCAAGTCTTTTCTTTATCACATTGATTTCGTATCTTCTTGATAAGCAGCGAGCTACAACTCTCATATACAACTTTGCTTCAGCTTTTATCTTCGAACTCATATCACATTGAATTGGGTTGTGGTACAGAATCTTCAAATCATCATCAGAAAAACCGAAGAGATCCACCGGATCAAAGACTTTGACCTCTTGTAAGCTGTGCTGTGTGATTACTGCTTCATGAGTTTTGCTGTCGTACTCCCATCTCTTGAAATCTTTGATGAACACTTCTTTTCTTGCTGGAATGTAGATGATTGATACTGTATCAGTAGGCTTTACTATATACCTGAATCTCCTCTTCCCATCTTTATCATTCTTCTTCAACTTCACACATTCGGGTACTTGCGGCTTGAAGCTTTCAAACTTATCTTTTGCACATTTTTTTTAGTATTCCTTAAAATTCTCAGCAAATGTATTCTTTGACGGATTGATCAACTTCAGGTGGCTCAACTCACGAACATCCTAGTATGGTAAATTCTTTAACTTTGAACTTTTGTCAAAGTACTGGATATTTCCTTCACCTCTTTTAGTCACATACATCTTCTTGTCATGATCATACATCCAGCTTAGAATTTCACCAGTTAAAGCTTGCTTTGGACTTCTTATCTTCTGTGTAATTCTTTCAACAATGGAAGGCTTCTCATTTACTTTCCACCATGAACTCTTATCAACACCTGTGGTCTTTGGACGTTCAGATGATTCTGTAACCTCTTCAGGCACTTGAAATGACTCTCCATCATCTACCAACCTATCCATCTTTCTAATTACTGGTCCATCCTCTTCAACATAAGTTTGTTTATGTTCATATTCATAATTCTAATATTCTGTGTTGGTCTCAGCTTCTTTATTAGATTCTTCAGCTTCATTACCCTTTTCACCAACACCGCCAGCTCCACCACTGTTACTATCATCATCAGAGGATTTGTCTTCATCTTTCTTCTCACCAGTTATTACAACATCATCCTCATCTTCCTCCTCTTTCTCTGTCTCTTCCTCATTCTCACCAGTCACCTCCATTCCTTCACCTTCATTATTCAACAACATATCTACATCAAACATATCTTGTGATCCATACACTGTAGCTTCAATTACCGGAGAAGGAATGGGTTCAGTAGTAGCTTAACTCTCTTGATTCTCTATGTTTGCTTCTTGATTAACATTTTGATTGTTGATTGGAGCACCAACATGAGCAATTAAATCTTGTACCAATCTCTGAAGTTGATCAATCTGTTGTTGTTGTTGTTGACTCATAACACCTTGCTGTCTACTACTTTCAGCTCTTAACTCTCGGATTTCTCTTGAATTAGCAGCTTCCCTGCTTTGTAGGTTTGCAATCTGAGTTTTTAGCTGACTCACCACATTTGTTGTTTCTCTTGTAGCATAATTCAAGAACTCTTCATCTACAAGACTATAATATTTTGATCTTTTAGATGTTTGCTTTTCTGGAAACTCTTTTGCTGCCTTTGTCAAACTTTGTTTTTGTCTTTTGCTTCCTTTGTACAAGATCTGTAAACACAATACCCTTAGACGGAGGAAGTCTAGAAGGTATGGTTTTTGTCACTTCAGGCTCTTTTCGTTTCTTTGATGGTGTTGTTGCTGTTGCTTGGACATTAGAAATTTAAATAACTTCAGTGTTCACACTCAAAACATCATCATCTTCAATAATAAGTTCTTCAGTGTGACTCAAGATCGGTTCAGTTACTTCAACATTCACTTCTGGATCTATGTTATCTCTAATATTATCATCAGGGACATCATTATTTTCCATATTTGTATCAGCTTGACGTTCAACTTCATGTTCTTAAACTTCAGGTACAACATTATCACCACCATCATTATTGCCATCATTGTCATCATCATTCTCATCACTGTCACCATCATGCTCTATGTCACTATCCATCAGATCATCTACTTCATCGTCAATGTTAAACTTTGGATCAGGATTTTCAGCAGTCATGTTGGGAAATAATGGTGTCACGGTACCACTGAACCTGCTTATCTTTCTCATGTTATTCATACTACTGAAGATCACTTCTTGCATTTGTTTAAGAGGAAGTTTGATGCCATCATTTGGAAGATCTGGCAATAGAGTGTTAATGATCATTTGAACAAATCTTGGATACATCAGGAATATGTAATTCTGACTTGGTCCAACAAAATTGCTTATCATGGCTTCAAAGATCATCCTTGAGAAGTTAAATCTCCTATGAGTTGCTAAACAGACCAATGCTATGCTGAAAACTTCTCCAATTTGATCAAATGCAGCAGTTCTTGGACTCATACAATGAATAAGGACATGTAATAAGTATCTCCATTGTTTGTCGAACATTGTCTTTGACACTTGCCTTCTATCAAAGTTTTCTTCATATCCCATAGTAAGCACAATACCGGATACTGCAGTATAACTGATCTTGTAAGGGAATTCAGGAGAATCTCTTAAGTTTAAAACTTCCCTGATAACTTGTCCAGTCACTTTGATTGTCTTTCCTCCTACCATACTCTCAATCCAGATTTCTTTATTCACATGCGTGTACTCCACATTGTCCCAAAACTCTCTAACTTGATTCTCAAAAACTCTAACTTGAGTTGAGATTGCAGTGTGAATCCTTGAGTTAATAAAAAACAGGACAATCTCTTCATAACCATGTGATTTCTTGGTTGTTGTGGTCAAACATGCACAAATATTGTGCCTCGGTTCAAACTGTAGGTCCTGGTTCGAACGTGACGGATCTCTAGACTAGCGATATGACACGGTGATAACGTGCGAAATCCATGATCAATGTGCAACATGTAACTCAATCAACAACACGATGTAAATAATCCTCTTTGTATTTCTACTCAGAATATCAGTTTACAAGTTCTCTCAGTTTATGTTCTGTTCTGATCTATGCTCTCAGCACTTCTAAAACAGACATATAAACCTCTATTTATAGGGAAATCACAAAGACCACAGGCGAACTTGTTAAGTTCGCCCCTAACAAGCTTAGGCGAAATCAAGTTCGCTCTAAGTTCCTTAGGCGAACTTGACAACTTTGCTAACTTACAACATAGAATTTCAGTGACAGTTACAAAACACGCACCAACAAACTCCTCCTTAACTGTTGCTTACAATTCTAACACATTACAAGCAAAGACTCTAAGACTAAGACATAGAATCTTCAAGCTCGTTGTCACCAAAAAATGTTCCAACAGACTCCCCCTTGACAATAGCTTCAGAAGTGTCATAAGTCCTCAAACAGCTCATAGTCTTTGTCTTGTTCATCTGCATACTATTTCTTTCTTTTTAGAAGAAAACTTGTGAGAAGGACCCCTTGGCAACTTCTATCTGCAAATTTTCATTTATGGCAAAGAAGAACAAACAAGTGTAACCAACAATTAAAATTTCCATGGAAGCTGGAAAAACAAAATCTTTTTGGTTTTTCAAACATAAGAAACACAAAATCTTTTTGGATTTTCTCTGTACAAACTGAACTGTAAAATAGTAAATCAAATCTTTTTGGTCGAACATTACGAGTAAGAAGATCATATCAGTATAAACAATGCATCAACCACACATTTTGGATAAACATCCATAAACATTCTATGGGTATCCTATCCAGATTCATTCTTTCATTTCTTTATTTTCTTTATACTAGATAAGATCAAATCTTTTAAGCTTCAACCAAAACATGTAATGATACGCGAAGAACTTCAAAGAAGATGTGATCAGATCATAACATGCTTATAATAAATTACATACGAATTTGCAGCACATAACATGTCAATCTAAGTTGTCAATATTATAAAAACTAAAACCATCGGTATCTTTGTCCCATGTTTTTGTGAATTAAGGTACCATTTATTTTGTAATACAACGTGTACCTCACAAATATGTCAACATAAAATAAATGTGCATTATCTTCAAGACATATAAGATCATTGCAAGATAATTTTCAATCTCCAGGATGAAATTATACCGTTAAACACAGGAAAAATCAAGCAGAGAATCAGAATGATTTGTCACACCCCCAAAATCCACTAACGGAGTTTTACCGTTAGGAGCGTGACATAACAGGATCTCAGTCATTAGTTACTTCGAACGACTCTATATGAGTTTAAGAAAAACCACTAGTATTGCTCATAGTCACGATGCAACACTAGTAATGAAAATACTGTTTTAAATGTAAGACTACGGAAGCGAAAAGTTAAACGAAAAGTGTGCGCCAAAACAGTTGCGCCAAAGATAAACAATGCGACAATAAATAAAATAAACAGTTCTTGAGTTTGCAAAATGATAGACTTCGTATGCATGCATGCCTTAGCTGGTGCTTGTACCTTATTGACCTGAGAAAACATGTTAAAACGTGTCAACACTAGGTTGGTGAGTTCACAGGTTTCAAATGTTTGTAAAGTTTACTAGAATATACCATTTTGAATTATATCATAGGTAGCTAACCTAGTACATGTTACTAAAGCGTTTCGACACCGAAGCTGACTGTTTGTATGTTTGAACTACCTCCTACCATGACTATCGTAATCAATGGTAAATGTTTAGGTTAATGTTACACCCGTTCGACTTCCCGTCGTGTTAGCGCGACTAACGCGGGTGGGGCTTGTCAATGCCCAGTAGTACTACTCAAGATTACCTCGCTAACCCATATACTAACGGTTCGATAAGTAAGGACTTTCACGATGTGTTTGCGCTTAGTACACAAGTGATAAAAAAGAAATGCATAATCTAAATGTTCGTACCCATGTTTTCTCCCCCAAAGTTTAAAACGTAAGAAAAGGGGCCGTGAAACTCACCTTAGAGTATGTGCGAAAGTAAGCGAACTTAGAATGCTCGACGACTAACTGCCACCTATAAACACCGGTTTATAAGTGTGTGTTTGTGCAAGATAATACGAACCCTAAGTATCCAAACAATCTCATTGTTTTAAGGGTTTAGAAAAGGTTTGTAAGTTTGACCAAGTTTGACTAAGTTTGACTCGACGACCCGTTGGTGACCCGTTTAGTGATTAAATGTTTGTTTAGTATAATACTTCTATATTATACACAAATGATCATGCTCACTTAGCAACAAAATCCTATTTGTTCTAACAAGATAGTAAGTTTCCAGAAATAGCAGGTTTCTATAAATAGAACGTTTCCAAAAATAGCAGGTTTCTATAAATAGAAAGTTTCGATAGATAGTAAGCATGTTCGGGTTTCATATCGTCGTTATCATATGCTTGTATGTTTCAATTCAAGTAGCACATAGCGATCATCACAACATGCAAGAATTCTATTCTACCTAACTTGTTTGACTCGGTTCCGATAAAGTTTCTATTTTTAACAACCTATGATGAGCATGCGCGTTTTATAATCATCTAGCAAGTTCACACATGTTATCATGTCATATCAGATACAAAACCATCATCAATAAGCTATAGAAATCAAAACGAGTGAGCAGTTGAAAAACTGAAAACCAAATAAACTTGCTAGATGATTATAAAACGGTACGCGAGAGAATTGACCAAGGTTCCTCGCGGTACGCGAGAGGTCCAAAAACCAGTCCCGACTATTTTGTCTCTCGCGCTACGCGAGAGAGTTGTCCGATGGCCCTCGCGTTACGCGGGCGGTCAAAAATACAGCAAATTAAACAATCATTAGGGTTTAGCCGTTTCTCATGCAAATACAACGATTCCAATCAAAGTTTTCGACTTTTATCTACTGTTCTACATCATAGTAATTACCAGATCTCATCATCAAGCAAATAATCAATCATAATACTTCTAGGGTTTAGAAAAACTTCATAAATCAACCACATTCAACAAAAACACATCAAGCTTGCAACTTTATTATGAAAATCATCATGTTTGGATGGATTTAGGGTCTGATCTAAATGTAAGAATCAAAAAGTATTCAAATCGGGTGAAACAACTTACGTGTGGATGTTAGAAACGTAAAGAGGATTCCGAATATGCGTTTAGTTCCAAAATTGAAGCTCAAACGAACGATCCTTGCTTGGTTGCAGGTTGAAATCGTGAGAGAGGGTGAGAGAGAGAGAGACGACGAGATTTGAGAGAGAGAGAGATAGATTAGGTTGAATATTTTATAAAAATCTTTTTATAACACTTGTACGGGCTTCTACTATGGGTTTGGGTAATTACGGGCTTTTAATTTAACTTTAACTAATTAACAATTAAAACCCTTCTACTAATTATTTTTATAAAACTCATACTTTATAAAAATAGCAGATAAATTAACTGTCCGGTAAATCTACGCGATTAAACGAACGTTCACGTATTTCACAGATAATTCACGTAGCACGTAAAAACACATAATTTATATAAACTATAAATTATTTATTGCTTGAATTGTCATTAATTAATTATCACCAACGTTCCGGGTTCGACTCGTGTGTGATCCGGTAATTCTACGGTCTATCGATGCGTGAGTGTTTGTGCGAAACTGACGCATCTAATCAATCCTAATTATATGTGATGCATGCGTGACTGTTCGAGGTAACTGAGTTTGAATGCATAAATGTTTGAGATAACGTGTTTGAGTTAACGGAGTTAACCTGAAAATGCCAGATGTCACATGATTCAACATCGAATGATTCAAATGTTTTGGTTTGGATGAAGTATCATTATTCATAGTAACAGAAAGATTGTACCGATAGAATTCTTCAACATAAGAATGATCAAGGAATCGATTGATTCAATGACATAGGGTAGCGTGATCCAACTGTTATCTGGATGTATTCAATTGAATCAAGATATTGATCCAAAGGCTAGTATATGTTCCAACAGATGTTGTCAGAAACATATCTTAGTTCAGCATCACATTGCATGTTTTTCGTGGCATGGGCAATGAGTGAACTGAAAAATTATGTTTAACGACATAACCGATACTGGTCTCATGAAGTACTTTAGATCTTATATTCTTTATCTGATAATGATCTTTTACACACACACCCGGCATACCATGGGTTCGACTCACAGTTGTCTCAAAGTTCATTATGTTGTCACACTACTAATGGACCAAAGATACTCATAGCCTATTGACAATTCAGACTACATACTAGTATCCAAATTAAAATATAAGCATCAAGCATCAATTCAGACTACATACTAGTCTCCCAGCTATTACAAAAATCGATTACGCAAGCCCTTAACATGTCTTCTAGAGTTTGAATGGTACGCTCACTCTGGCCATCTGTTTGAGGATGATACGCTGTACTCATGTCCAGGCGCGTGCCTAGAGCTTTCTGTAACGATTGCCAGAAATGTGAGGTGAATCGGGCGTCTCTATCAGAAATGATGGAGATTGGCACTCCATGTCGGGATAATACTTCTTTAAGATAGAGGCGGGTTAACTTTTCCATTTTATCGGTCTCTTTGATAGCAAGGAAATGAGTGGATTTGGTTAGACGGTCCACTATTACCCAAATTGTGTCACATCCAGATGGGGTTCGGGGTAATTTGGTTATGAAATCCATAGAAATCTGCTCCCATTTCCACATTGGGATTTCTGGTTGCTGAAGTAATCCGGATGGCTTTTGGTACTCCACCTTGACTTTGGAACAAGTCAGACACTTGCTCACGTAGGTGGCTATGTCGGCTTTCATGTTCGGCCACCAATACAAAACTTTGAGATCGTGATACATCTTGTCGGATCCCGGATGGATAGAATATTGGGATTTGTGAGCTTCATCCATGACTAGATCTCTTAAGTTTCCATTTACTGGAATCCAAATTCGTTCTGCGAAGTAGTGAATACCATCTGACTTAACCTCAAGTTGTTTCTCCATACCACGTGTGGATTCCAACGATAAGTTTTCTGCTTTTAAGGCTTCAAGTTGGGCATTACGGATCTGTTCGGGTAATCCTGTATGAATGGTGAGTTGTAATGCTCTAACTCGTCGGGGTTTGGTTTCTTTTCTGCTTAGGGCATCGGCCACCACATTAGCTTTGCCCGGATGGTACTTGATTGCACAATCATAGTCGTTTAATAACTCGATCCAACGACGTTGACGCATGTTCAACTCTTTCTGCTCAAAGATATGCTGAAGACTCTTGTGATCGGTGTAAATGGTGCACTTGGTACCGTACAAGTAATGTCTCCATATCTTGAGTGCAAACACCACGGCTCCTAATTCCAAATCGTGAGTCGTGTAATTCTTTTCGTGGATTTTCAACTGTCGAGAAGTGTATGCGATAACCTTGTCACGTTGCATCAACACACAACCGAGACCTTGGATGGAGGCATCGCAATACACCACGAAGTCATCCGTTCCCTCTGGTAGAGACAGGATAGGTGCGCTACATAGTTTCTGTTTCAGTAGCTGGAATGCTGATTCTTGAGTCTCGCTCCAATTATAGGGTTTATCTTTTTGGGTTAAGGAGGTGAGAGGTTGAGCAATCTTTGAAAATCCCTCGATAAAACGATGGTAGTATCCGGCCAATCCTAGGAATTGCCGAACTTCGGTCGGAGTTGTTGGTGCTGCCCAATTTTTGATGGCTTCTATTTTGGCTGGATTGACATGTATTCCTTTCTCATTGATCACATGTCCTAGAAATTGAACCTCGCGAATCCAAAAATCGCATTTGGAAAACTTTGCGTACAGCTGTTCATGTTTCAGTAGCTCAAGGATCAAACGCAGATGCTCCTCATGCTCTTCCTGACTCATAGAGTATATGAGGATATCGTCAATGAAAACAATGACGAACTGGTCAAGGTAAGGTTTACACACATGGTTCATGAGGTCCATGAAAACCGCAGGTGCGTTGGTTAATCCAAATGGCATGACCAAAAACTCGAAATGGCCGTACTGGGTTCTGAATGCTGTCTTGGATATATCTTCGTCTCGAACTCTCAGCTGATGATATCCAGATCTTAAGTCGATTTTTGAGTAGAAACTTGACCCTTGAAGTTGGTCGAATAGATCGTCAATGCGGGGTAGTGGGTAGCGGTTCTTGACTGTTACTTTGTTCAACTCCCTGTAATCAATGCATATACGAAAAGTCCCATCTTTCTTTTTGACAAATAGGACTGGGGCTCCCCATGGCGATGAGCTAGGTCGGATGAAACCTTTATCCAATAACTCTTGCAGTTGTGTGGACAGCTCCTGCAATTCACTTGGTGCAAGTCTATATGGTGCCCGAGCAATAGGCGCAGCTCCGGGTGTTAGGTCAATCTGAAATTCGACCTGACGATGAGGTGGAAGACCAGGTAGGTCTTCAGGAAATACTTCTGAGAATTCACGAACGATAGGGATATCTTCTAACTTTTTCTCCTCGGTAGACTTGTCAGCGACAAGGGCTAATATAGCGGTATGACCCTTACGCAAACACTTCTGCGCCTTCATGAAAGACATGATGCCCATCACTGCACCACTTCTTTCGCCCTGAACGGATAGGGTCTCTCCACTAGGAAGGGGTATAAGGACGATCTTCTCACTACAAATGATCTCGGCTTAGTTTTCAGACAACCAATCCATGCCCACAATTATGTCAAAACTGCCGAGTGTAACCGGCATGAGATCGATATCGAGTTTGTGACCAGATAGTTCTAACTTACATCCCTTGAGAATGTGGGTTGCCTCGATTACTTTACCGTCTGCTATCTCTACGGTATAATGGTGTTCTAATAAAGTTGGGTTTATTTCTAATCGGCTACTAAATTCTCTAGAAATAAAACTTCTATCGGCGCCAGAATCAAAAAGTACAGAAGCAAAATGATCGTTTAAAAGAAACATACCGGTAACGACGTTCCGATCATTCCTAGCTTCTCCCGATCCAATCACAAATGCGCGGCCCTTTGCGCCATTCCCGTTGTTATTACCGTTTCCACCCTGGTGGTTATTACCATTCCCGTTTCCGCCCTGATGATTGTTGCCATTACCATTCCCGTTTCCGTTCCTCCTCAACTGCGGGCAATTTTTCTTGAAATGCCCTTCTTTACCGCACTCAAAACAGCCTTTGGGTGCGTCTCCAGTTGGTATCTGTTTGTTCTGCAGGTCCACCCTGCAGTCTTTGGCTGCATGACCCATCTTTCCACACCGTTGGCAACGGTACTGGTCACATGCTCCATGATGATGGAAGTTACATTTGTTGCACCTCGGGTACTTACCATTATAAGAACTCTGACTTTGCTGAGAAGAGTTAGACTGGTTGTTGTTATTCCTTGATGGTTCAAATTTACGGTGCTGCTGTTTGCTGTTGCTGAGAAGGTGGATTTGATTGAGCGGTTTTGGGGAACGAATTGTCAAACTTTCTTTTGTTGTCATTTGTCTTTGACGACGCACCTCTAGGGGGTAGAATGCCCTGAATGACTGCCTGATCAGTTAGCCTGTGAGCCAACCTGATAGCTTGTTGGATTGTAGTGGGATTTGAAGATGTCACCATGCTTTGAATTTGTGGGACCAGACCATCAATGAACTTCTCAATCCTCTTGTAGGGAGGTGTTACCATTTGTGGACACAAGTTCGCCAGTTCATGCGAACGGGTAGTGTAGGCTTCAATCTCAGATCCCTCCATCTTGAGATTCCAGAATTCACTTTCAAGTTTGTGTACTTCATCGCGGGGACAATACTCCTCCCGCAGCATAGTCTTGAATTCATCCCATGGCAATGCATTTGCCATCTCTAGAGTTAGCATTTGTACCTGGGCGTTCCACCAGGTAAGGGCTGAACCCTCCAGTGTGCCCGATGCATACTTTACTTGGTTGTTCGGCGGACAATTGCACATAGCAAAGGCAGATTCGGATTTCTCCATCCAGCGGAGTAAGCCAACAGCCCCTTCGGCTCCACTGAATGAATGAGGCTTGCAATCCATGTACGCCTTGAAAGTACAAACCTGCTGGTGGTTGTGCTGACCTGAATTGTAAACATGAATGTGCTTTAGGGATAATATATTCGAATTGGGTTTTGAATGAAAGATGACTCACTAGAGTCGATAGCAATTTGCTTTACCTCCAGCATTAACAGCGGCGTGAGTAGCTGCTACTGCTTCAGCCACACGCTCATTTATGAGTGCCGTGAGCTCGGCTGCAGTCATGCGAATGTTTCCTCGACCACCGCGTCCTCCGGTGCGTCCACCACGTCTCTTTCCTCTTCCATACATTATCTTTACATTCACAACATACAATAATGAGAAAAACACATCGCATTTTATCATCATACAAGTACAAGTAAATAAAGAAATTCAAACCACAACATCTAACATTTCAATAATAGTAATACTTGATAAAATAAATTGTAACAATTACAACTAAATTCAACCAAACATCAAAATTCTAGAAACATCTGTTGGATGGGAACAACCCTGCCCATCTAGGTTTAAGGAAAGACGTAACTAAGAATTAAAGATAGAAAATCAAATGTCACTGCCGACTGATGTAACATCGGATGCTGCATCATCGTCCTCATCCTGGTCTGCTGCAGGTGCAACCTCTGGTGCAACTCCTGCTTCCTCAACTGCTGCAAGCCGTGCATCAACTTGCTCAATCCTGGTGTTGAGTATATCTAAGTTCCACTCCACAGTGTTCAGCCTGTCCTCCATATCCACACATCCATTTGCTAAGTACTCATGAGCCGTATCAGTTGCTGCTAAACTTGCAGTCAGTGTGGTGATCCTCGGATTCGTTAACATCCCTTGCTGAAGTATGCTAGTAATCTCTCCTGCTGCATCTCTCATGTTCCGGATCTCCCGGTCCATCCTAGCCACAAAGGCAGCTATCACCTGCTCGTAGGGGTACTGCAACGGTGGCAAAGCTCGTACCGAAGATGATGAAAAAGAAGAAGCAATGTCAGTAGTGAGCGGAGGTGGGACTTCCTCCTCGCGGATCCAGTTCCTGATCCTATCGGGATACCAATCCCAGTCCTGCGTGTTGCCTCTGACACGCATATAAATAGGCTCATCATGCCCATATCGCGGATCCAGTTCCTGATCCTATTGTGGTGTTGATCGGGTTGAGTCGACGTCTCCTCGACTTTGGCAAAGGTACTGTAGGAACATCGTGCTCCTGAACGTCTAGGGATGCTGGTGAATTGGGTGGGGTCGACATTTCCTGTAACGGGATGAGTGTCATGTATGAGTGTAAGTGCTGTGTAACTAATGCATGTACGTGGTTATAGTCTAGTATGCATTTCCTAGTTCTCTATAACCAATGGCTCTGATACCAATCTCTCACACCCCCAAAATCCACTAACGGAGTTTTACCGTTGGGAGCGTGACATAACAGGATCTCAGTCATTAGTTACATCGAACGACTTTATATGAGTTTAAGAAAAACCACTAGTATTGCTCATAGTCACGATGCAACACTAGTAATGAAAATACTGTTTTAAATGTAAGACTGCGGAAGCGAAAAGTTAAACGAAAAGTGTGCGCCAAAACAGTTGCGCCAAAGATAAACAATGCGACAATAAATAAAATAAATAGTTCTTGAGTTTGCAAAATGATAGACTTCGTATGCATGCATGCCTTAGCTGGTGCTTGTACCTTATTGACCTGAGAAAACATGCTAAAACGTGTCAACACTAGGTTGGTGAGTTCACAGGTTTCAAATTTTTGTAAAGTTTACTAGAATATACCATTTTGATTTATATCATAGGTAGCTAACCTAGTACATGTTACTAAAGCGTTTCGACACCGAAGCTGACTGTTTGTATGTTTGAACTGCCTCCTACCATGACTATCGTAATCAATGGTAAATGTTTAGGTTAATGTTACACCCGTTCGACTTCCCGTCGTGTTAGCGCGACTAACGCGGGTGGGGCTTGTCAATGCCCAGTAGTACTACTCAAGATTACCTCGCTAACCCATATACTAACGGTTCGATAAGTAAGGACTTTCACGATATGTTTGCGCTTAGTACACAAGTGATATAAAAGAAATGCATAATCTAAATGTTCGTACCCATGTTTTCTCCCCCAAAGTTTAAAACGTAAGAAAAGGGGCCGTGAAACTCACCTTAGAGTATGTGCGAAAGTAAGCGAACTTAGAATGCTCGACGACTAACTGCCACCTATAAACACCGGTTTATAAGTGTGTGTTTGTGCAAGATAATACGAACCCTAAGTATCCAAACAATCTCATTGTTTTAAGGGTTTAGAAAAGGTTTGTAAGTTTGACCAAGTTTGACTAAGTTTGACTCGACGACCCGTTGGTGACCCGTTTAGTGATTAAATGTTTGTTTAGTATAATACTTCTATATTATACACAAATGATCATGCTCACTTAGCAACAAAATCCTATTTGTTCTAACAAGATAGTAAGTTTCCAGAAATAGCAGGTTTCTATAAATAGAACGTTTCCAAAAATAGCAGGTTTCTATAAATAGAAAGTTTCGATAGATAGTAAGCATGTTCGGGTTTCACATCGTCGTTATCATATGCTTGTATGTTTCAATTCAAGTAGCACATAGCAATCATCACAACATGCAAGAATTCTATTCTACCTAACTTGTTTGACTCGGTTCCGATAAAGTTTCTATTTTTAACAACCTATGATGAGCATGCGCGTTTTATAATCATCTAGCAAGTTCACACATGTTATCATGTCATATCAGATACAAAACCATCATCAATAAGCTATAGAAATCAAAACGAGTGAGCAGTTGAAAAACTGAAAACCAAAAAAACTTTCTGTTAACAGGTGTCCCTCGCGCTACGCGAGAGAGGAGAGGGTTCTCCCTCACGGTACGCGAGCAGATTAGGAACTCGCCCAGTTAACTTGTCCCTCGTGCTACGCGAGAGAATTGACCAAGGTTCCTCGCGGTACGCGAGAGGTCCAAAAACCAGTCCCGACTATTTTGGCTCTCGCGCTACGCGAGAGAGTTGTCCGATGGCCCTCGCGTTACGCGGGCGGTCAAAAATACAGCAAATTAAACAATCATTAGGGTTTAGCCGTTTCTCATGCAAATACAACGATTCCAATCAAAGTTTTCGACTTTTATCTACTGTTCTACATCATAGTAATTACCAGATCTCATCATCAAGCAAATAATCAATCATAATACTTCTAGGGTTTAGAAAAACTTCATAAATCAACCACATTCAACAAAAACACATCAAGCTTGCAACTTTATTATGAAAATCATCATGTTTGGATGGATTTAGGGTCTGATCTAAATGTAAGAATCAAAAAGTATTCAAATCGGGTGAAACAACTTACGTGTGGATGTTAGAAACGTAAAGAAGATTCCGAATATGCGTTTAGTTCCAAAATTGAAGCTCAAACGAACGATCCTTGCTTGGTTGCAGGTTGAAATCGTGAGAGAGGGTGAGAGAGAGAGACGGCGAGATTTGAGAGAAAGAGAGATAGATTAGGTTGAATATTTTATAAAAATCTTTTTATAACACTTGTACGGGCTTCTACTATGGGTTTGGGTAATTACGGGCTTTTAATTTAACTTTAACTAATTAACAATTAAAACCCTTCTACTAATTATTTTTATAAAACTCATACTTTATAAAAATAGCAGATAAATTAACTGTCCGGTAAATCTACGCGATTAAACGAACGTTCACGTATTTCACAGATAATTCACGTAGCACGTAAAAACACATAATTTATATAAACTATAAATTATTTATTGCTTGAATTGTCATTAATTAATTATCACCAACGTTCCGGGTTCGACTCGTGTGTGATCTGGTAATTCTACGGTCTATCGATGCGTGAGTGTTTGTGCGAAACTGACGCATCTAATCAATCCTAATTATATGTGATGCATGCGTGACTGTTCGAGGTAACTGAGTTTGAATGCATAACTGTTTGAGATAACGTGTTTGAGTTAACGGAGTTAACCTGAAAATGCCAGATGTCACATGATTCAACATCGAATGATTCAAATGTTTTGGTTTGGATGAAGTATCATTATTCATAGTAACAGAAAGATTGTACCGATAGAATTCTTCAACATAAGAATGATCAAGGAATCGATTGATTCAATGACATAGGGTAGCGTGATCCAACTGTTATCTGGATGTATTCAATTGAATCAAGATATTGATCCAAAGGCTAGTATATGTTCCAACAGATGTTGTCAGAAACATATCTTAGTTCAGCATCACATTGCATGTTTTTCGTGGCATGGGCAGTGAGTGAACTGAAAAATTATGTTTAACGACATAACCGATACTGGTCTCATGAAGTACTTTAGATCTTATATTCTTTATCTGATAATGATCTTTTACACACACACCCGGCATACCATGGGTTCGACTCACAGTTGTCTCAAAGTTCATTATGTTGTCACACTACTAATGGACCAAAGATACTCATAGCCTATTGACAATTCAGACTACATACTAGTATCCAAATTAAAATATAAGCATCAAGCATCAATTTTTGTTAAGCATAAGCAGTTATGAAGCTATCATTTCCCAAACTGTGCAGTCTAAGAAGTTTTGATCAAAACATTTATCACAGATATATTAGATAAGCAATCATAAAGTCCAACTAAGGTCATGTGTGACTGAAAATCTACTGATGTACTATCATTTCTCCTTATAACTTCAACTAATGTCGATTTTAACTCTTTCAATTTGTTTGACTTTTTCAAAATCTTTTTAACAGAAAGTAAAACTTCCATGAAAACATTTTAAGAAAAACATTTTACTTGGTCACTTGGAAATTAAGCAATTCAATCAATTAAAATTCAAACTGATGTAATCGAATGCCTTTTCCTTTGTCACCAACACAATTCTGTACTCCCACTGTCCTGTAGACTCCCCCTCAAATAGTCAAATGGTTGCATCAACAACTTTATGCTAAACATCATCATCCTAAGTTTCAGGTTGTCTTTTGGTCTTGGTCAAACACTTTCCAAAAATGAACATTGTGTGGGACATTATCTCCCCCTTGAGCATCAAGTTGTTGAATCAAATAGACTTATTAGTTATCAAACAACTCGTTGCTCCTTCAGATGTCATTCCTTGTCATGTGCTATGAACAACCACTATTAAAAATCAAATTGTATTAATAGTCCCTCTTAGTTAATCCTGCACATTAAACAAGAAGCATTAGTATGAAATGGAAACCTAAGCCACGGTAGTCCTGGGTCGTCCATCTGTATCAAAATAAATGACTTCACACAATTCACAGTCGAATCTCTCCTCAATTTTTGGAGATTGCTCCGATGAATCAGAAACAGTAAGTTTTCTTTTCCAAACACTCTTCTGTTCATTAAGTTCCTTCCTCTTAAAAAGTGAAGTGTTTGAACATTCTGGTTCATTTGAAACATGATGCGATTACGAAACCTCTTGTTGGACCAACAATTTTCTCAATCTTTTGTTTCTTCTCCGTCTCCGAGGGCGATAGAGCTTAACCTTCGATTGTGAATTAACAGAATTTCTACCAACTGATCTTGTCACAACTAGTCTAGTCTTTGGTGTCTCAAAAGATTCGGTCTTTGATGGACAATTGAAACAAATGTGGCCCACTACATCACAATAAAAACAACTTCTCCTCTCAATAAACTTCGTTACGTAAGGAGCTTTAGGAGTCGTATCTCTTGAACCTCTAGCACTAGATACTTCAGTTTGATTCACATATTTTGATGACTGAATTTGTGACTTTGGTTTCACCGGTACATATGAAACTTTTACATCAGGTTTAGAAACATCGGGTTTCTTCACAAGAACATATTTCACCACTGGCTTTGCTGGCGGTTTAATAAAAGGTCTTCCCAACTGTGACAATCCGAACTTTTAGGTTAACTACGTTAACTAAATCCAGTTAAACTCCAACCTATTTAATCATATCCCAAACCTCAGGGACTATGTCTCTCTTCATACAAATCTCAGGGACAAATTCTGTCATCTTTCCAACTCAAACTTCAGGGACTAATGTTATAAATTGGCAAAACCCTTTCTGTTGACCTAGGAAAGTCAAAATCATGGGTTTATGTTCTGTTGACTTTCTAAAGTCAAACGGTGTGTTTCTTGATCCAAGTTCATGAATTATAACTGAAATTCGTTCAAACTTGTAACCGAATTGGACATTAACAAAATTAACGTTCAACATTAAGCCCCTGATAATCGACATTTATTCGAATTAAACCTCATTATGGACATACGAGTCATAACCGTCGAACGCATAACAAAAATCGATCAATTCGATCATTTGTCCTATCATTCTCGAAAGCAAACGCACTACACACCATGTTCGAGTTCTCCAGAAGCTTTTGCCTACATCAGTTGCGCCAGAGAAGCAGTCAAGGTCGCCGGAGACTAATCTCTCGAAGTCGGAAACCCACCTAGTCGATCTCTGTCAATTCAAATCCATTTGAGGTAACAAATCACACCTGGAGTTTCGTTTCCATCTTTAGAACAAAAGCCCTATGACAATCGTCGCTTACAATATCGAATTTCACATGAACCCGATTCTAAGGTTCATGCGAAACCAGTTTAATCAAACCCTAATCTAAACTTGTTCTTAATCCAGTTAATTCATACCTGTAGACTCGTAACAACCCGCATAGTGAAAACCTTTATCAATTTAACATTTTAACATCGAATTTTTCATAATCCAAATTCTAGGGTTCGCCCTTATTCGATTTGGGGGTTTTGATCCTATACTTAACTAAAATGTAATTAAATCATATGGGCAGGATCGCAAACATGTACTCAGTAAAAACCCCATGATACTTTGATTCCATAACACCAAATCCTTCAAGATCCAGAACCTAGGGTTCATACGATTTCTGTTTAATCAAACATCTACCTACATTCGATTTAAATGAAATTAAACTACTGGATTAGACTCGCAATCATATAATCATTGATAGCCCTATGATTCCAGTCACTCATAACATACAAATTGATCAATTCGATTTTGTGTTTCAATCTAGGGTTTCGACCTTGCTTTTGGTAATTAAACGATCTAAAACCTGATAGTTTTGCATTTAAACTCACTGATGTGTTAGTATTTACACATCTTTTGGCACAAAACTTCGTTCATTTAATGATCAATTCTTGGTTATATTCAACGTTTAGATACTTATTTGCTTCATTTCCTGTTTTGTAGGTTTTTGTGAAACTTGGTGAATAAACAAGAAGATTCCAGGATAAACAAGTGAAGTTTTAGGGTTTCTGTGATGGAGGCACGGTCGTGCCAAGCTCCAAAACCCTAGGCACGGTTGCGCCCACATCTGGCACGACCACGCCAAGCCAAATTCCAAGGCACAACCGTGCCTTGGCCACCCACGGTCGCGTGTCATCTCGTGAGTCTGAACAGACGTACGTCCTCGATCAGTGGTACCCAATGGAAGCTACGGATCGGTCAAACCTCTGTCACACGGTCGCGCCAAGACCTAGACACGACCGCGTCCATGTTTTAGGCACGGTAGTGCCTTCTCTCCTGGCACGGTCGTGCCTCCCCTTTTCTACTTAAACAGAACTTAATTCTCATTCAGACATTCAGCAACCAGGGGAGAAACCTACTGTTCCAGCTCGAGTTTTCTTTGTTCCAGCCATATTTCAAGATTCTTGGAGAGGATACAACATCAAGAAGATCATCATACATCAACAACAACATCTAGGCTTGGAGGAGTGGTTTGATTCTTGTTTTCATATCATGTTTCCCTCTATTTTTCCCTGCTTATTTGTAATTTTGACGCTCATGATGAGCTAAAACTCCTGTTCACTTTGGTTTAGATGAAGTTTAGATACATTTGACAACATTCATGGATTATTGGCAATTATTGTGTTAATGTTATGACAACCGTATGATTATTCTTTGATGAAATTATGTATTCACGTATTTTGAGTTGTTTACAAGACTTGTATTTGTGTATGTCATATTATGTTGGAAAACTTATCATTTATGCTTATATTCATGGATTGGTGTATGTAGTTATACTAGTTTATGGCATTTGACTAGGAATGGTGAATGAAGTCTTGTTTATGAATCATTATATTTGTATGTGTAACCTTATGCTTATGTTTGGAAAGACAAAGTATTTGTTGTGATGTGTCATATTTAGTATTGTGTTTATCTAGGAATTGTTGACACATCCTCCTAATTTATATAATCTTTATATGAACATTGTATGTTGAAGAAATGCATATTGTTGTCTAAATTAACCAACTTGAGGTGGATAGTGTGTTGTTCATATTATCTTTCCAACTAGTTGTTGGATTAGTGTACCTTAATCGGAAGCTAGTTCAATCTTTATAAACATTAACATGATTACTAAACACGTGAGCCTCATTGTATGACTTTAGGTGGTAGGTTTGTGTAATTCATGCTAGCTTTCTGAATAGTCATTTAATTAGATATCTTTGATGAGAATTTAGTCAATTTACGTATCGTGTAATTGCCATGTTTCTATGAATGTATTGATTGTATTCTAAATGGATTCGACACCGAAGTGATATTTTCTCCTTGATTGTTTGATTTGTGACTTTAGTCTAGTTTTATATTCTCACATATTAGTTTAGTTAAAAATCAACTTAAACATCTTTTACCCATATTTGATTGAATCTTAGTCCCGGTTTATTATCGCATCCCACCGTGTCCACGGATTGATATCCGGTTCTTACCTTTACTATATTGCTATCCGACGGGTACACTGCCCGGTGTGTGTGATTAGTATTTGGTGAAAACCCTTTTTAAAACTAATTTTGTAAAACATTTATAAAAATATATATATAGTTTACACGCATCAAGTTTTTGGCGCCGTTGCCGGGGATACGGTTTTGCGAGAACGATTGGAATTAATTTTTAGTCATTTAGTATATATATTTTTGTGAATATCGTGTTTTTCTTGTTGTTATTTGCAAGTTTGTGTGTATAGATATTTTTCGCATTTTACTTGTTATTTTTAGCTTCATTTGTATATATATATATATATATATATATCTTGGTTTTTATCCCAGTTTATTTTTATTTTTATTTTTTTTTCAATTTTTTTTTGTTTTATACTTGTTTTTGTCTAACTTGTGTTTTCTTTGTCATAGGTTCGCGTATTTAAATCTAACTTGTCGTGCAGATCGTGTATGTTCTCAACTCCCGTCGAGGAGGTTCCTGAGCCGTCTTCCGAGCCGGAGCGTGATCTTCATCGGAGATTGCGAGCCCGTTCCCGATTTTTGGCCCGGTTACTCGAGTTCGACGAGGTTGTTGTTGACGAGGTTGTTGTTGACGAGGTAGAGGAGATGGCGAACAAGGATGCGGGTTGGACGCTTTCGGATTTTGGCAAACCGACACTTGAGGGTTTGGAGTCGAGCATCAATAGGCCGACGGTTGGAGCACATCAGTTCGAGATCAAATCCAGCATTATACAGATGGTGCAGAACATGTGTCAGTTCGACGGCAAGGATCACGAGGATCCTAATACTCATTTGGCCGGTTTCTTAGAGATTTGCGCCACTTTCAAAATTCATGATGCTACCGACGATGCTATTCGGCTCCGGTTGTTCCCGTTTTCCTTACAGGATCAAGACAAGGCTTGGTTACTGTCACTTCCCCCTAGGTCCATTAGTACTTGGGACCAGATGGCTGCTAAATTCTTAGAAAAGTACTTCCCTTCGGAGAAAACATCAAAGTTGAGGGCTAGGATTCTTTCTTTCCAGCAGGACGACGGGGAGACGATCTATGAGGCGTGGGAAAGATTCATGGAACTGATGAGAAAGGTTCCCCACCATGGATTGTTGAAGTGGCAGCAGTGTGAGACCTTTTACAATGGTCTGGAGATGACCGGGAAGCAGCTGATTGATGCATACGCGGGTGGAGATATTGGAACAAAGACACCCCAGGAGGCGTGTGACTTGCTAGAAAAGGTGGCAGCAAAGAGCTACACTCAGCATACTTCCCGAGCGATAACTCAGAGGCAGGGTGTCCATCAAGTGGATGGAATTACCTCTTTAGCTGCTCAGGTGGAAGCACTTTCCACCAAGATTGATCAGATGCATGTCCACAAGGCCTAGTCCTTGTGTGAGTTTTGTGGTGGGGCGCATCCCACGAGTGCCTGCCAGGTTGGGGATCAGGGGGCCCACGAGCAGGTTGATTTCATGTCCAACCAGAATCGCCCCCATAATCCCTACAGCAACACATATAATCCGGGGTGGAGGAATCACCCGAATTTCAGTTCGAAGTCTAGCAATAATAGCCAGCAACCACCCGGATTCTCTCAGCGCCCCCCATTCCAGCATCAGTCCCACCAGTCTCAGGGACAGAGTTCCCAGTTTCGACCTCAGCAGGGCCAGTTTCAAGGCCAAGGTTCTAGCAGCGGTCCACCAACCGCACCTGAGGGTAAATACAGTTTGGAGGATATGGTTGCACGGCTACTTGCCAACTCAGAGAGTCAGAATCAGTTGGCAGAGAAGCAGAACCAGTACATGGAGGAGCGTTTCCACACGCATGAGACTGAGTTGAGGAATCAGAAAGCTTCGATCCAGACCATAGAGAACCAGGTCGGGCAGATCGCGAAGCTTCTTTCTGAGAGACCGCCAGGTGGCCTGCCTAGCAACACTGAGCCCAATCCCAATGCTCATGTGAAGGCCATCACTTTGAGGAGCGGTAGAGACACAGGACCGGATCCACAGGTTTCTGTGCACGAGTCATCTGAGGAGGAGGTTGTGATTGAGATTCCTGATGAGACACCGCTGAGGGGTAAATCGGCGAGCACATCGCGCCCTCGCGATCCTGTGAGAGATTATACTCCCGCCATTCCATACCCAGGCAGATTGAAGAAGCAGAAGATGGAGGAGCAGTATGGTAAGTTTCTAGGGTTGTTTAAGCAGTTGCATATCAACTTACCATTTGTGGAGGCTCTGGCTCAGATGCCTAAGTATGCGAGATTCTTGAAGGATATACTCACGAATAAGAGGAAATTGGAAGAGTTGTCTCAGGTGACGCTAAATGAGGAGTGTTCGGCGGTGATTCAGAACAAGCTACCGGAGAAGAGACGAGATCCGGGGAGTTTTACCATCCCCTGCTTGATAGGTAGCTTGTCGGTTAGCAACGCCTTAGCTGACCTTGGTGCTAGCATTAACCTCATGCCATATGCGGTCTTTGCTAAGCTTGAGTTGGGAGAACCTACACCGACACGCATGAGTATCCAGCTGGCCGATCGCTCGGTCAAGTATCCGCTAGGGATAGTGGAGAATATGTTGTTTAAGGTTGATCGTTTTGTGTTTCCTGTAGACTTTGTGATTCTGGACATGGATGAGGACAAGAATGTCCCTATTATCCTAGGTCGACCGTTCCTGGCCACTACCAAGGCCCTGATTGATGTGTATTCGGGGAGGCTTACACTGAGGGTGGATGAAGAGGAAGTGACCTTTGATGTAGGGAGATCCATGCAGCATACCCAGAATCAGGATGATTCACTCTACTTTGTTGAGGCTGTTTATTCTTGTGTGAGTGATCATCTCCAGGACACAGCTGAGGAGGAGTCCCTGGACACCCAAATTGTAGGGGGGAGACATTTGATCCAGTTGGTGAGGATCAGTTTGATGAGCAGTTGCATAGCCAGGTGAGCTATGAGTTTCCCCAGTGTTCAGCGGTTTTTGCTATGGTTGATAGAGAGTCTGAGCCGATTGAGCGGCCTTATATTGAGGACCCACCACCTGTTGAGCTTAAGGAGCTCCCGAGCCATTTGGAGTATGCCTTTTTAGATGGTGAGTCTCGATTACCCGTCATTATCGCCTCTGATTTGACGAGTGATGAGAAGGAGAGGCTACTGGAGGTGCTGAAGCAGCACAAGCAGGCTATTGCATGGAGGATTATGGACATTAAGGGAATTAATCCCTCTTTCTGTACCCATAAGATCCTTATGGGGGATGACTACAAGCCCGCTGTGCAGCACCAGAGGAGGTTGAACCCGAACATGCAGGAGGTAGTGAAGAAGGAGGTGATTAAGTTACTAGATGCTGGTTTGATTTATCCCATCTCCGATTCTCCTTGGGTTAGCCCGGTTCAGGTTGTCCCTAAGAACGGAGGTATGACTGTCATCACCAACGAGAGAAATTAGCTGATTCCTACTCGTACAGTCACCGGTTGGAGAGTTTGCATCGACTACCGCAAACTCAATGATGCTACTCGAAAAGATCATTTTCCCCTCCCGTTCATTGATCAGATGTTGGAGAGATTAGCGGGAAAGATGTTCTATTGTTTCATGGATGGTTTCTCAGGCTACTTCCAGATCCCGATCGCTCCTGAGGATCAGGAGAAGACGACATTCACATGTCCCTATGGCACATTTGCTTATCGGCAGATGCCCTTTGGATTGTGCAATGCTCCGGCCACTTTCCAGCGTTGCATGGTGGCCATTTTCCATGATATGATTGAGGACTCCATGGAGGTTTTCATGGATGACTTATCTGTGTTTGGGAGTTCCTTTGATCATTGCCTCGAGAATCTAGAGAGGATGTTGGCTAGGTGTAAAGAGGCCAATCTGGTGTTGAACTGGGAGAAATGCCACTTCATGGTGAAGGAGGGCATTGTGCTTGGGCACAAGGTTTCACGTGCGGGGATTGAGGTTGATAGAGCTAAGATTGACACCATATCTAAGCTGCCTCCGCCGACGTCTGTGAAATCTATTCGGAGCTTCCTTGGTCACGCGGGCTTTTACAGGCGTTTTATCAAAGATTTTTCTAAGATTGCCCGACCGATGACCCAGCTTCTTGAGAAGGAAGCCCAGTTCGTGTTCTCCGATGAGTGCCTCAGTGCATTCGATTTGTTAAAGGAGTAGTTGGTGAATGCCCCTATCATGGTGGCTCCTGATTGGAAGCTTCCATTTGAGATCATGTGTGACGCGAGTGACTTCGCTGTTTGGGCGGTCTTAGGATAGAGGAGAGAGAAGCAGTTTCACCCGATTTATTATGCGAGCAAGACGCTCAATGACGCACAGGAGCATTACACCACGACAGAGAAGGAGCTCCTAGCCGTTGTCTCCGCTTTCAATAAATTCTGGTCTTATCTCGTCCTATCAAAGACCATTGTATTCACCGATCATGCAGCCCTTCGGCACCTGTTCAGCAAACAGGATGCCAAACCCCGACTAATCCGGTGGGTTTTGCTGCTTCAGGAGTTCGACATTGAGACCCGCGACAAGAAGGGCGCAGAGAATGTCGCGGCGGACCACTTGTCCCGTCTTGAGTGCTCAGCTTCATCTGAACTTGTGGGCTCATCCATAAATGACAATTTTACCCACGAGTTTCTCATGCACATACAGACATAGGATGAGGAGTGTCCATGGTTTGCTGATTTTGCAAACTTTCTTGCTAGTGGGATTGTGATTAAGGGCTTAACGCATTAGCAGAAGCGAAAGTTCTTTGCGGATGTGAAGCACTATCTCTGGGAGGATCCCTATTTGTTTTGAGTCGGAGCTGATCAGATCATGCGCAGGTGTGTGTTTGGAGATGAGGCACTTCAGGTGCTTAGACACTGCCACGGGGGCCCGACAGGTGGACATCATGGAGCTACATTGACCGCGAAGAAGGTCTTTGACGCCGGTTTCTTCTAGCCTACCATCTTCTGGGATGCTCATGAGATGATCCGTGCTTGTGACGCTTGCCAGAGGGCGAGCAACATTTCATCTAGGAATGAGATGCCCCAGAACAGCATCCGGATTTGTGAGATTTTTGATGTCTGGGGTATTGACTTTATGGGACCTTTCCCAGCTTCTCGTGGCAACCGGTATATCCTAGTCGCTGTTGACTATGTTTCTAAGTGGGCCGAGGCTCAAGCCTTGCCTACTAATGAAGCTAGGGTGGTTGTTCAATTTCTGAAGAAGCTGTTCTCTCGCTTTGGTGCCCCCAAAGCCCTTATCAGTGACCGTGGGACCCACTTCTGCAACGCCCAGTTGGAGAAGGCTCTATCACGATATGGTGTGAACCATAGATTCTCCACAGCCTACCATCCACAGACCAGTGGACAGGTAGAGGTCACAAACCGGGGCATAAAGCGGATTCTAGAGAAGACGTTTGGTCAGAACCGTAAGGATTGGTCGGATAGGTTAGATGATGCACTTTGGGCCTTCCGTACTGCCTATAAGACACCTATTGGTACCACACCATTTAGGTTGATCTATGGGAAGGCGTGTCGTCTTCCGGTGGAGTTGGAGCATAAGGCCTATTGGGCATTGAAGGCGGTGAATCTTGACTTGGTGAGCGCAGGTGAGAACCGGTTCACTCAGATTCATGAGCTTGATGAGTGGAGAAATCAAGCCTTTGCAAACTCCACGATCTACAAGGAGCGCACTAAGAGTTTACATGACCGACGCTTGAAGGACAAGAAGGAATTCCGAGGGGGTGGTCGTGTTTTGCTTTACAACTCTAGGTTGCGTTTGTTTCCCGGGAAGTTGAAGTCCCGATGGACCGGTCCCTACACGGTTAGGGAGGTGTTTCCTTATGGGACCGTCGAGATTGAGCACGAAGATGGGAGGATCTTCATGGTCAACGGTCATCGTCTTAAACCATACATTGACGGATCGATTGACCCGGCATTGGAGGTAGTTGACCTCCACCCCAAGGATAAATGAATTCGGGGACTTGAGTCTAGCTAACGACTCGTTAATAAACTTAGCCTGTTCCGGTATCATCTGTGGTAACAATTTTTAGATTTTGTTTCTATGTTTATTTTCTTATTTTTATTTTCTTTACTTTTTTAGGATTTTACCATTTATTTTTGAGTTTAGGTGATCGGAGCGTGTTTTGGATCGAGCGGATTTGGGATAATGCTTGGAATGTCACCGGTATGTCTTCTGAATTTTTAGAAATTTTGATTAGGAAGGAATCGCAGTCGGGTTTGGAATACTCCTCATAAAAAAATTCAGGTTTCTGTGTCTGCTGGGTATGGGACACGGTCGTGCCTAGCTATAGGCGCGGTCGTGCCTCTAACCCTAGGCGCGGTCGTGCCTATGCACTTGGCGCAGTCGTGCCTCGGTAATTTGGGGCGGGTTAAATCAATGTTAAACGACAGAAGTTTGTAATTTTTCATATTTTCCCCAAACGAAACCTCCCTGCTGCGATTCCCGTGATTTCCCGATTGTTGATCTCCATTACTTCGATTTCAGGTACGCCCCTATTCTAATCTTTTCATCTTTTTTATTTAGGATTAGGATTGTTTTTTTTAGATTTAATTTTCTAGGTTTTAGCGATTTTTCTGTTTTGAACTTCATATTAGATGTAAATAGGTAGAATTCGATCGGTTTACTCCCTGGAATGATTAGAATACAAAAGCCCCTTCATAGACTTGTTTAAATTGAAAAAAATTTGATTCTGGAAACCCTAAAATGGGTTGAGCACGGTCGCGCTCTTGACCAGGCGTGGTCGTGCTCGGCTTTTGGAATTCCAGGAAAGCTTGGTTTGGTCAGGCGCGGCCGTGCCTTTGTCGAGCGCGGTCGTGCCTCTTGAATTTGGCCTTAGCACGGTCGTTCCCCGTACCTGGCGCGGTCGTGTTGACTTGAAATTGTGCCCGTGGTCGGCCACATCGTGACCGTGGGCTTGGATTTTGGCCTTGGCGCGGTCGTGCCCCTTCCCAGGCGCGACCGTGCCCCTTCATAATTAGGTCAGAAACTTCATAACTTCAGTTTAGCGTCTTCAAAACTGTTTTGATTTTAATTTTGTTGTCGTGCAGATGGCAGGCAACAGGGACCACCCGTATCTTGAGTTCGACTTGAACGAGCACGAGTACGAGGCTCGTCTGGACGTTTAGTGGCCACCAAGAGGCTGGATTTTAGCCGCTCATCGTTTAGAGTCGGCCGCCATAGACGCCATCTGTCAGCGGGACCGGTGGAACGACCTCGTCACCGCCCCGTGGCGTCGCTTGTTTAGACTTCACGCGATCCAGTATGTCGAGCTTATGATGGAGTTTTTCTCCACTTACGACTTCGATTATCCTTGCGCAGACTTAGAGCAGCCGGAGACGATTAGGTTTAAAATGTTATTCGAGGTTACAAAACGATACAAAATAATATAAATCTATATATTATTTAATAATACGAGTCATGGGTTGAAAATAATATAAACATATATTTTATACTAAGTCATGGTAAATATATTATTTTTAAAAATGGGGAAATAATAATAAAAGTGGGTTAATAAATTCAAACCCGAGCCTGCAGGTTGTTTTTCGAGCTAAAACACATTTGTATAATACTATAATATTATAGTGTTTGGTTTTATATTAAAATAATACTAGAAAAATGTTTAAAAAAACAAAACAGTGTGGAGAGACTCGAACCCGAGTCTCTCCCACACAAGCACACACACTTAACCAGTCCCGCCCGCTAGGGTCATCGCATGAGGATCCGGTTCTAATTGGTTTTAACCAATAACTCCCGTGAGTCCCCCTTCCCGAATACATGCACGATCGATCCCAGCTCAAAACCGTCGATTTTGATAATGATCGATCAAAACAGCAAAGAGGTTTTGTTAAACGGGTGTTTTCGAACCTGTGTACGTATTTAATTACAAAACTAACAAGTTAAAGGTCATTTAATTTGTGAAATGAAAACCGGAAACTCTCGATTTGATCCTGAATCGATTTGATCGATTCTAATATTGAAAGGTGTTGGATTCATAGGGTTTTTGTTAAATTGATGATTACGAATATGATGGTGTAGTTTAATTTCTTTTAAAATGAGTACTAGTATGAGTTCGATTAATCAGAAAACCATAAGAACCCTAGGTTCGATCCGGTTTCGATTCGATGATAAAACCTCTGAATTTCATAGGGCTTTCAATGTATGAATCAAGGCGAGTCTACTGCTGCCTTCAATTTCAGTAATCCATATCGAAATGATAGGGTTCGACTAAACCGAAGTCGTATGAACCCTAGGTATCGGATCACGATGAATTCGATAATGGAACCCAAAATTAACATAGGGCTTTTGATATACAGAGGATTACGAATCTAATCATGTATATTAATAGGATTTAAATAAAGTCTAGGGTCTCGATCGATTAAACTGGTTTACGATGAACCCTAGAATCCAGTTTGAGTCGAATTCGATAATGTAAGCCCTAATTTGGTTAGGGCTTTCATAGGTGAGATGGAAACGAAGCTGAAGGTGTAACAAATTACCTTAAATGATAACGGATTGATAGAGTTCGACTAGAACAGGTTCCGGCTGCAACTAGTTATTCTCCGGCGGCTTCTGCTGCTAATCCGGCCAATTCAATTTGTGCAAAAGCTTCAGAGAGTTGCGATTTACGTGTGTGTATGCTCAATTTGTGAACACAATACAAGAATTCGTCGATTTTTGATAAATGGAGCGACGGTTCGACCGAAATGTTTTCATTAGTCTTTAATTAGTTTAATTCACGATTGATGAGGCTGTTAATGGTTGCAATGATGATTGTAAATGTTACTCACGATTTTCAGTTACAAAATTAAGCTTCAATCGATCGTGTGGGATTCGAATTTTTTTTTATCAAAGTTGCGAGTTTGACTTTGAAAAGTCAAACAGATTTCAATTTCCTTTGATTTGACTCTAAAAGTCAACAGAAATTGAAAATGTGTTAATTACAGGTTTAGACCTTCTAGTTTCATGAGTTTAAGTTGAATATAGGCAGAGATAGTCCTTGAAGTTTAGGATTAGGTTAACCGGGTTAGGACTTAACAGAAAACTTAACGGAATTTCTAATGGAGTTAACTTAAAAAGTCGGATTGTCACAGTAATAAATGGGGGTAAATAATATAACTAATTATATTATTGTTTAGTTCCAAACGTCATACGAGGTTATAAAACGATACAAAATAATATAAAAATATATATTATTTAATACTAGGAGTTACTAGTTGAAAATAATATAAACATATTATTTTAATCGAATTCGTAGTTTGAACATAATATAAACATATTATTTAAAAGTGGGAATAATGATAAAAATAGGTTATGAAACCAAACCCGAGCCTTCGGGTGTTTTCCGGGGCTAAAACACTTTTATATATTAATATAATAATATTGGGGTATTGATTTTATATTAAAATAATAGTAAAAATGATATTTAAATAAAAAGGGTGTGGAGAGACTCAAACCCGGGTCTCTCCCACACAAGTACAACACCTTAACCACTCCAGCCCGCTAGGGTATCGCGAACAAGACCGGACTAGAATGGTTTTAACACTCACTGACTCAATGAACTCCCCCCCTTTCGAATCCAAACCAAGAACCATTCCCAAAACCCTTGAATTTGGCTCTGATTGAACAACAGTGCATAGGGGTTTTGTTCATCGTGTCATTGCGAATCTGTGTGTGAGTGATGCGTGTAAACTATATATATATTTTTATAAGTGTTTTACACAATTAGTTTTAAAATGGGTTTTCACCAAATACTAATCACACACACCGGGCAGTGTACCCGTCGGATAGCAATATAGTAAAGGTAAGAACCGGATATCTATCCGTGGACACGGTGGGATGCGATAATAAACCGGGACTAAGATTCAATCAAATATGGGTAAAAGATGTTTAAGTTGATTTTTAACTAAACTAATATGTGAGAATATAAAACTAGACTAAAGTCACAAATCAAACAATAAAGGAGAAAATATCACTTCGGTGTCGAATCCATTTAGAATACATTCAATACATTCATAGAAACATGGCAATTACACGATACATAAATTGACTAAATTATCGTCAAAGATATCTAATCAAATGACTATTCGGAAAGCTAGCATGAATTACACAAACCAACCACCTAAAGTCATACAATAAGGCTCACGTGTTTAGTAATCATGTTAATGTTTATAAAGATTGAACTAGCTTCTGATTAAGGTACACTAATCCAACAACTAGTTGGAAAGATAATATGAACAACACACTATCCACCTCAAGTTGATTAATTTAGACAACAATATGCATTTCTTCAACATACAATGTTCATATAAAGATTATATAAATTAGGAGGATGTGTCAACAATTCCTAGATAAACACAATACTAAATATGACACATCATAACAAATACTTTGTCTTTCCACACATAAGCATAAGGTTACACATACAAATATAATGATTCATAAACAAGACTTCATTCACCATTCCTAGTCAAATGCCATAAACTAGTATAACTACATACACCAATCCATGAATATAAGCATAAATCATAAGTTTTCCAACATAATATGACATACACAAATACAAGTCTTGTAAACAACTCAAAATACGTGAATACATAATTTCATCAAAGAATAATCATACGGTTGTCATAACATTAACACAATAATTGCCAATAATCCATGAATGTTGTCAAATGTATCTAAACTTCATCTAAACCAAAGTGAACAGGAGTTTTAGCTCATCATGAGCATCAAAATTACAAATAAGCAGGGAAACATGATATGAAAACAAGAATCAAACCACTCCTCCAAGCCTAGATGTTGTTGTTGATGTATGATGGTCCTCTTGATGTTGTATCCTCTCCAAGAATCTTGAAAAATGGCTGGAACAAAGAAAACTCGAGTTGGAACAGTAGGTTTCTCCCCTGGTTGCTGAATGTCTGAATGAGAATTAAGTTCTGTTTAAGTAGAAAAAGGGAGGCACGACCGTGCCAGGAGAGAAGGCACGACCGTGCCTAAGACATGGACGCGGTCGTGTCTAGGTCTTGGCGTGACCGTGTGACAGAGGTTTGACCGATCCATAGCTTCCATTGGGTACCACTGATCGAGGACGTACGCCTGTTCAGACTCACGAGATGACACGCGACCGTGGGCAGCCAAGGCACGGTTGTGCCTTGGAATTTGGCTTGGCGCGGTCGTGCCAGATGTGGGCGCGACCGTGCCTAGGGTTTTGGAGCTTGGCACGACCGTGCCAAATAGGGGCATGACCGTGCCTCCATCACAGAAACCCTAAAACTTCACTTGTTTATCCTGGAATCTTCTTGTTTATTCACCAAGCTTCACAAAAACCTACAAAACAGGAAATGAAGAAAATAAGTGTCTAAACGTTGAATATAACCAAGAATTGATCATTAAATGAACGAAGTTTTGTGCCAAAAAGATGTGTAAACACTAACACTTCAAACAACCCCACACTTGAACATTGCTTGTCCTCAAGCAAGAAATCAAAATGAAACAAAACTTCCAATGACACTATGGATCAAATCGGGAAAACCGTAAGCATTAATAAACTTATAAAGGTTTGAAGAGATTTTCAAGAAATGCAAAATTAACTAAATGAAACCCAATGAGCCCAATGACGTGATAACCAAATGAGCAAATGAATATGCCTAGGAAATCATTAGCATGCAACTTTATGCTTCTCACAATGTTCACACACACTCGGGAATATATATGATCATACAAGTAATGGAGTATGTATAGAACACTCAAATGCCAAGACAATGAATCATGCATAAATCATAAGCTTGCTAAAAGATCAAATCTCTACCAACTAACATGAAACAAAGCACAAATCAAGAGGGCTTTAAATGGGTTGTAACTTGGCAATGGTTAAGGGTGAGGAAGTGGAATTTTAAAATGGCTAAATGGCTAAAAACCCGGCGGTTATGCTAACGTCTAAAGCTATCAAGGCTCAAAAATAAACTCACGGAAACGGAAAGGAATGGGTGTAAGCAAAAGGTTACATGCAATTCATTCGTTCAACCCACTTAAACTCATGGTTATCACAAAAAATTGGGTTTGACTCGATGGATTTTCTATTTCAATTGCTTTCGAAAAAAAAAATCAAACCTCTATTATTTACTAAAAATTGTGAATGTTAAACGGTTAACTTTTATTATATTTTGGTGTTTTTCTATTTTATAAAACTGATTTAGTGTCAATAAAAATTATGAAGGAAGATTTTGCAAAAAATAAAGTGAGAAGATGCTCAAAAGGACAAACATCGCGTGAATAAATTCCCACCCTACACTTAGAATCGTGCATTGCCCTCAATATACAACAAAAAATAATGTAAAGCGAAGAATAAACACCCAACCCCACACTTAGAAACATACATTGCCCTCAATGTATATAAAAACATGCAATGCAATGGAGTGTGAAGGGAGAACTGAAACTTCCCTCGTGTCGATCATGGCACACGCAAAAATCCAACCCACAACAATGACGTTCCACGGAGTTCCACAATTTCAAGATCTAATCAAGACTAACAACATCAAACACAGATCAGTAACATCAAGCCAAAATATCAACAGAAATGTAAATACAAATATATATAACAGTACATGGAAACAAAAGTACAACAAAAGAACAACATAAAACGCCGAAGCGTGATACAAGAGTTTGTACAATAAACAAGAAAGTACAACTCACAAAAATGATACCAAAAGGGAATGGGAGGTACTACTCCCACTGCACACCCTCAAGGTCGACGTCGGAGGCCCCGCCTCCCTCACCTTCTGCTGGTGGTGGTGATGGTGGTGGTGACTGGTGATGCAGTGGTGATGGTGGTGGGTGATGCTGTGGTGATGGTGGTGGCTGGTGCTGTGGTGATGGTGGTGGCTGATCCGGCTGCTGCTCCGGCTGCATAAAGACTGGGAGGGGTACCACGTATGGTGCCCTGCCAGCAGCAGCTGCGCACTGGACCTCATACTGCCAGGCCCAGTAACGCATGAACATGTCATGTGGAATGACAACCGGAGGTGGTGGTGGCGGCGGAGGAGGCAGCTGGTGCTCGTGACCCTGCTCCTGCTCCTACTGAGCAGCGTGTGCTTGATGAGCGGCGGCGACGGCCTCAGCCTCGGCCTGAACAAGATCTGGATCGGGACCCGGACGGTCTGGATCCCACGTCCGTCCCCATCTATCTACAAACCTGATCCCTCCTGCGCCTCGACGAGCAACGTGCATGTTCCTCAGTGTCTGCACGGTTATCACAACGGTCTCGGCCACAAGGGTCAGTTCCCTTATCAAATCGTCGGTCAATAGCTGGAAGTGCCTAGCCAGCTTGGTCACAAAGTGACCTCCACATATCGCGCTGGTGACGTCGCGCCCTGAGCTGTTTACCAAGTAGCCCGCGATAGAATGCGCAAGATTGCAAGTGCGCGGGCGTACAAGGCAAAACAAGTAAAAAAGCTCCCTAAGGTTCACTACTGTCTCCCCCTGACCTCTCCCAGAAATAGAATAAACAATGCAATGATGGAGAACACGGTGCAAGGGATCCCGAAGGCTCGAAGCCTTGGTCAAACTCGGCTCATACATCCCGAATCCAAACTCGTGCCAGAACTGGTCCTTGTCCTCCTCTGTCGGGAACTCGGTGATACCATCGGTGAATATCTCAGTATGAAGCTCCTGCCTCGTATACAGGCCCAATAATCTCCCGAACCTAGCAACTGACATCACTCGCCACTCCCCTCCTAGCCTAAATAATAATATAATTAATTATATTATTTACTCGCATTTATTGCGTTCATAAAAATAATATATTTATTATTTGTACCACGAATGAGTAATTAGAATATCCTTTCGAACCTAAAAATAATATATTAAATTATATTATTTTCCTAATTTTTGTAAATGTCAAAACGCTCGAATATATTTATTATTGTTGTTGTCATCCGTCGCGCAACGTATATATATGATTTATTTACTAATTAATGAATTCCTATTCCCGTGGACACGTTCGTCTACTCTCGGTTACTAGAGCGTTTCGTTAGAACGCTTCTCATTCCGTGTCGTTGTCATAATTCCCATTTTATCCCTAATTTATGTGTTTATAATTTTAGGGCATTCGTAAGTCGATTGAGACTTACACACGTGGTTCCAACTTGTCCTTTGTGTGATACTACCTACAACGCAACGCAGGTGAGTTTTCACGGCCCCTTTTACTGTTTTAACTTGGGGGAGAAAAAATGACTAAACAATTTTGGATTTTGTAATTCGTATGATATCAATGTTAAATGCTAAGCGTAACACGCTATCACAGAAAGTCCTCAACTAATATCGGACCATTAATATGGATCTTTGCGAGATAATATTTAGTAGTACTACTGGGTTTGACAAATCTCACCCGCGTTAGTCGCGCTAACTCGATTAGATATCGAACGGGTGAAATGTTAGCCTACTCACACCGCCAGTGTTGATAGACCTGGCAGGAGGCAATAAACAAATAGTCAGCTTCGGTTGCGAGCGCTTGAGCTGAACATGAACATAGGTTAGCTACCTATAGATACGTACTGAATGAACATAAATCCGGTAAACGCTTATTTACATATATTGAAACATGTGGACTCACCAACCTCGTGTTGACATATTTTCTTACATGTTTTCTCATGTCGCTAAGATAAGACACAGGTGCACGTTAGGGCATGCATGGGATTCAACTGCTTTGATTATAACTTATTCATGTTTGTTTGAATTATTCTATTGTTCCTGTTTTGGTTGGATGTTTGGAATTTTTGGACTTTTGAACTTTGGTTTTGGGCGCGTGTATTTTGCGCATTTACTTTCTTTACGCTTCCGCATTAATACTCTGATTTAAATGATATTTTCATTTTGAGTCCCATGTAGAGTCGTTCAAAGTAACTAATGTCTGAGATCCTGGTTCGTCACCTCCCAAACGGTAAAACTCCGTTAGTTTAAATTGGGGGTGTGACAGATTGGTATCAGAGCCATTGGTTATAGAAAACTAGTATTGCATACTAGACTATAGCCTCACACATTAGTTACATGTCATTTGGATGTTTGGCACTTATATGTATTGTTACAGGAACATGTCGTCAACCCCACCTTCATCACCTAAGGCACGAAGACATAAGGCACCTATCCTATCATCCCCGGAGCCCAAAAGGCGCCGGATAACTTCCAGTGACTATTCAGCTGACCAAGGGGAAGAGAGCAGCGCGCAAGCAATGAATCCTACTCGAAACTGGAACACATACCCACAAATGATCCAAAGATGGATCGAAATGGGAAATGTCCCATCACCTTACTTCGGTTCTACTTCTTCATCAGCTACCTTGCCTAGCTTGCCATGTACTATGGAACAAGCTTTTGCAGCCTTTGTGTTTTATATGTCTAGAGAGTTAAGCATTGTAAAAGATGCTACCGATGAGATACCGAATATTCTGAAGAGGGAGCCTCAAATAGAAGAGAATAAAGTAGGGATAGAACTTTTAACTGCTGAACTAGCAGTAACTGACCAGGTCCATAACCTTTTGGTGGATCGTGTGACACACTTGGAGACGAGGGTGGACACCTCGGACGATGACATGGAAGGAGTTCTGGAGAGAGTAGCTGCTCTGGAAGCTCAGCTACATGTAGCAAACCACACTGGTGAAGGTCTTCAAGAGAGGGTGACATACTTGGAAGCTCAATTGCAAGCCGCTTTATTTCCTGAGAAGATTCCACATTCTGATGGCGAGGAGGAACCTTTTGAGCAGGAACCTTTTAAGGAGGAACCTTTTGAGGAGGAGCCTTTTGAAGAAGAGCCCTTTGAGGAGGAGCCCTTGGAGGAGGAACTAGTAGAGATAGACGATGCACAATCGTATGTTTCTTCCGATGATGAAGATGCTCGATAATCTTCCTATTCTACATTCCTTTTCATGCCTATTTTGTTGATGTTATTTCTCTTTTCAAACCTAGATGGGTAAGGTTGTTCCCATCCAATAAAAGCATGAGAAGTTTAATATTTGAGTTATTTATTTTGTAGCCTTACAATTTATTTAATTTTCAAAATATTAGATGTTGTATCTCCTTACTCATACCTGAATAATGTTTAATATGCGATATATTTCCCATTGTTTTTCATTTGTGATTGTGAAGAATCATGTCAGGGAGAGGACGCGGAGGCCGTGCCGGTGGTCGTGGTACCATTAACATGACGGCAGCAGAGCTAGCGGCACTGATAAATGATAGAGTGGCGGAGGCTCTAGCAGCACAGAATGCTGCAGGTAAATGCTTTAGCTATTGACTAATAATGTCAATCCATCTCCTAAAAACATCTTCCTAAACTCTATAATTCCAATACTATTTTTATTTTTAAATCCAGGCCAGCAAAATCAGCAAAACCAACAACCAGCCTACACTTTCAAGGCATTCATGGATTGCAAGCCCCACGCCTTTAGTGGAGCTGAAGGAGCCATTGGACTACTTCGTTGGTTTGAGAAGGTTGAATTGGTGATTGCCATGTGCAACTGCCCCGTGGCTAATCAGGTGAAGTTTGCCTCCGGAACTTTAGAAGGCCCGACACTCACATGGTGGAACGCCCAGGTCCAAATGTTGGGTCTGGCCATGGCGAACGGACTCCCGTGGGAGGAATTTAAATCAACGATGAAGGAGGAATAATGTCCTCGCGATGAAATCCAGAAGTTAGAGGGAGAATTTTGGAACCTAAAGATGGAGGGTTCTGAAATTGAACTCTACACCACACGTTCCCATGAACTGGCTACTATGTGCCCGCATATGGTAACCCCTGATTACAAGAGAATTGAGCTTTACATTGGAGGTCTAGTGCCTCAAATACAAAGCATGGTTACTTCATCCAATCCTACCACTATCCAACAAACTATCTGACTTGCCCATAAATTAACCGACCAGGCGGTGACACAAGGGACTCTACCTCCGAGAGGTTCGGTTTCTAAACCCACCGACACTCACAAACGCAAGTTCGATCACCATTCCAACACCCACAACCACTCCAACTCTCACTCCAAAGGACCCCAACCTAACCAACCCCAGTTTAATCAACCACAGTAGCAACAACAGCGTAGGTTTGAGCCTACTAAGAACTTCAACCAGTCGACCTCATCAGGTCAAAACTAGGGTGGTTAAACGGGGAAGTCTCTGAAGTGTAACTTCCACCACTTTGGGTTTTGCAACCGTTGCCAGAGGTGCGGAAAAATAGGTCATGCTGCTAAGGACTGCAGGGGTGAGTTACAAGCTAAACAACCTTTTCAACAACCTGGATCCAAAAGGGGTTGTTTTGAGTGCGGAAAGGAGGGACATATTTGGAAGAATTGTCCTCAATTGAAGAAAGGGGGTAATGGAAACTACAACCCTAACCAGAATAACAATGGTAATGGTGATAATAATGGAAATGGTGGAGGAAATGGTGCGAAGGGACGAGCCTTCGTACTAGGATCTGGAGAAGCCTGTTACGATCATAATGTGGTCACCGGTAAGTTTCTCTTAAATAATTACTTTGCTTCTGTCCTTTTTGACACTGGTGCTGATAGAAGTTTTATATCTAAGAAACTTAGTAATATGATAAAAGGAACTTCATCTCTATTAGAAGCTAAGTATACAATAGAGATAGCTGATGGCCAAATAATTGAGGCAACTCACATTCTTAAGTGATGTAAACTTGAGCTAGCTAAACATATATTTGATATCAATCTTATGCCGGTCACACTTGGTAGTTTTGATGTAATTGTCGGCATGGATTGGTTATCTAAAAACCAAGCCGAAATTATATGTCATGAGAAGATTGTTCGTATACCTCTCCCGAGTGGAGAAACCCTTTCCGTCCAAGGCGAAAGAGTTGGTGCAGTCATGGGCATCATATCTTTTATGAAAGAACAAAAATGCCTTCGAAAGGGCCATACGGCTATTTTGGCTCTCGTTGCTGAGCAGCCCTCAGAAGAGAAGAAGATTGAAGATATTCCCGTCGTGCGTGAATTTTTGGAAGTATTTCCCGAGGATCTACCCGGTCTGCCACCGCACCGTCAAGTTGAATTCCAAATTGATTTAGCACCCGGAGCAGCACCGATTGCTCGGGCACCTTACAGACTGGCACCCAGTGAATTACAAGAACTATCCACTCAACTGCAAGATTTGTTGGATAAAGGTTTCATTTGACCTAGTTCATCGCCGTGGGGAGCTCCGGTACTATTTGTCAAGAAGAAGGACGGAACTTTCCGTATGTGTATTGATTACCGGGAGCTGAATAAAGTCACAATCAAGAACTGCTACCCTTTACCTCGCATAGATGACCTCTTTGATCAACTACAAGGATCAAGTTTCTATTCCAAAATAGATCTTAGGTCCAGCTACCATCAGTTAAGAGTCTGAGAAGAGGATATCTTTAAGACATCATTCAGAACAAGGTACGGCCATTACGAGTTTATGGTCATGCCTTTCGGGTTAACCAACACACATGCGGTATTCATGGATCTCATGAACCGTGTGTGTAAGCCCTACCTTGACCATTCGTTATTGTTTTCATCGACGACATCCTCATTTATTCCTAGAACAAGGAAGAACATGAGGAACATCTACGACTTGTTTTGGAATTACTTAAGCGGGAGCAACTGTATGCTAAGTTTTCCAAGTATGAATTCTGGATTCGGGAAGTTCAGTTTCTAGGACATGTGGTTAACGAGAAAGGAATACATGTCGACCCATCAAAGATAGAAGCCATCAAGAATTGGGCAGCACTGATTACTCCGACTGAGGTGCGACAATTTCTGGGATTGGCTGGATATTACTGTCGATTCTTCGAAGGATTTTCCAAAATTGCTCAACCTCTCACTGCTTTAACTCAAAAGGGTATAGTCTATAATTGGGGCGATAACCAAGAGTCAGCATTCCAACATCTTAAACAGAAACTTTACAGCGCACCTATTTTAGCTCTTCCGGAAAGAACCGATGATTTTGTAGTGTATTGTGATGCATCTATTCAAGGTCTGGGTTGTGTCTTAATGCAACGAGAAAAGGTGATCGCATACGTTTCACGTCAACTAAAGGTCCACGAGAGAAACTACACCACTCATGACTTAGAGTTGGGAGCCGTAATCTTCGCACTTAAGATATGGAGACATTACTTGTACGGTACCAAATGCACCATCTACACCGATCACAAGAGTCTTCAGCACATATTCGAGCAGAAAGAGTTGAACATGCGACAGCGTCGTTGGGTCGAACTCTTAAACGATTATGACTGTGCGATCCGATACCACCCGGGTAAAGCTAATGTTGTAGCCGATGCCCTAAGTCAAAAAGAAACAAAACCCAAATGAGTTCGAGCGTTACAGCTTACTATTAACCCCGGATTACCTGACAAAATCCGTAGTGCTCAACTCTAAGCCCTAAAAGAAGAAAATCTACCGCTGGAAAGTACACTCGGTATGGAAGCACAACTGGAAGTCAAATCTGACGGTATTCACTACTTTGCCGAGCGAATATGGATTCCAGTATTCAGAAACCTAAGGGAACTAGTTATGGATGAGTCTCATAAATCTCGTTACTCGATACATCCAGGTTTCGACAAAATGTACCATGATCAAAAGGTACTATATTGGTGGCCGAAGATGAAGGCCGATATAGCCACCTATGTTAGTAAGTGTCTGACTTGCGCGAAGGTCAAAGTTGAATATCAAAAACCATCCGGTCTTCTGCAACAACCAGAAATTCCCATGTGGAAATGGGAACAAATTTCCATGGACTTCATCACCAAATTACCACGAACTCCTACCAGATGTGATACCATTTGGGTAATTGTTGATCGATTAACAAAGTCCGCTCACTTCTTAGCAATCAAGGAAACCGACAAAATGGATAAGCTCACTCGTACTTACTTGAAAGAAATAGTCTCTCGGCACGGGGTGCCAATCTCTATCATTTCGGATCGTGATGCACGATTCACTTCTCGTTTCTAGCAGTCGCTACATAAAGCGTTAGGCACGCGTCTAGATATGAGCACAGCATACCATCCTCAAACTGATGGCCAAACAGAACGTACTATTCAAACGCTGGAGGACATGCTACGAGCTTGTGTGATCGATTTCGGTAACACTTAGGAGTCTCACCTACCGTTGGTGGAGTTCTCCTACAACAACAGTTATCACACTAGTATCAAGGTAGCTCCATTTGAAGCACTTTATGGACGGAAATGCCGTTCTCCTATTTGTTGGACCGAGGTTGGAGATAGCCAACTCACAGGTCCTGAACTTGTATTTGAAACTTCTGAAAAGATCGTTCAAATTAGAAACTGTTGGATCGGGATCTACCTTGATCCAATGATTCAACACATTAACCGAACCAAATCGTACGGAATCCGATTTGATTGGCAATCCAATCTATGACACGGATCGGGTCTTAAGAAACGAGCGGATTAGATGTCGAGACGAAGGTTTCTATCAACCCTTTGGTGTAGAGAAGTTGGATACAAGACCTGGAAACTCTCAACGGACAGAGATTCGACAATACAGGTGAAAAGAGTTTGTGTTCTGTTGGTTCTGCTCTGGTCAGTCTCTCTATGTGTATATGTGTTGTATTTTCTGTTGTATGTGCTTATGAAGTGAAAGTTCTATATATAGTGTCGAGGCCATTCGTACGAATGAGCCATGTGAATGGACTCATTCGTGCAAATGAATCAGTAGAATGGTTCATTCGTAAGAATGAATCATTAGAATGGTTCATTCGTACGAATGAATCATTCTCATGACTTATTCTAGTGAATGAATCATTCTCATGATCTATTCGCGCGAATGGATCATTCTCATGATCCATTCGTGCGAATGGGCCTTTCAATAGCACGATTGATCAATGTTATCGATATTTATCAGATCATTTAATACACAGTCGTTATATATGAGTAAACATTAAGGATAAACATGTAATTTCATTAATACATCAAATAATTACATTAAACATAGATGAAATACATATTACAAGGGATTAGGGACATATTATGCATCTACATACTCCCCCTTGGACCTAGATCCCTTCAAAATGACCTAACTAACATTAGTTGGTCTTCAACATCTC
Organism: Smallanthus sonchifolius; assembly: GCA_023525975.1. NCBI lineage: Eukaryota > Viridiplantae > Streptophyta > Magnoliopsida > Asterales > Asteraceae > Smallanthus > Smallanthus sonchifolius. Next base: position 29,089,375 of record CM042039.1, on the reverse strand, counting down.
TTTTGTACGAGTTTTCCAGTTGACCCCGACGTGTATGTCAAAAGCAAAGCATATACGTATCACTTTCACATACTGCAACGCCTGGTCAATATCTGCAACTTCAAAAAACTTTTGACACTTGTATAGAGTTGTAACATCTTGTTCAGACAAGTTGGTCAGCCACAAGGGATCAAAGACCCTGATGGTCTCCCATGACCCTTCTTTACAAAGCACTATAACAGCTTCACCAGTACGCCCATCATAGTACCACCATTTGAACTGATCTGAGAAGTCCTGGATCATTTTCCTTAAAGGAATCTTCTTCATGATCGTTGGAGGCTTCCACTTTAAGACAATTAGGGGCTTCTTGGTGACTGGATGAACCTTTTCCTTATGAATGTAACGTGTAGGCATTTGTGGCTTGAAGTTCACCCACTTCTTCCGGTATTCGTATTGTAATTGACGTTCAAACCATTCGGATAGACCGGAAGATTCGCTGTATAGAAGCTTTAGACGCGCCAATTGATTTACTTCAAACGCGGGCAGCGTCTTGAAATCATGAGGGTACCTGAAATATTGTATGCCCTTCTCTCTTTTTATAGCATAGCAGCTTAAGTCGTTGAAGTATGCCCAACTGATTATACGACCATCAGACTTGTGTCCTTTGAGTCGATAAACTTTAGTGTACTTGATTGGAGGAGAGGGCTTTGAGTTCTTCTTTAATTCGGCCATGTATTCCATCCACTGACTTTTACGTTCATTCAGCTCGTCAATGTCAATAGTGGAGGGACCGGCTTCATCCTGTTTGTTGTCGATAATGCGGTTGACCTCCTCGTCGGACTGCTGAGTGAATAAGTCCATGAAGGAGGGAAGATCATCACCATCTACTGATGTGTACTTTGGATATTCTTGATCAGTGATGTCTTCGACTTCAACCTCATCAACGTCTTCTAGTTCGTCAGAAGAGGGATAATCAGTTGTTGGAACAGATGCCTCTTCAGTAATGACTTCGTCGGGATTCATTTGAAATAGCTCGGCAATCTGTTCTTTTGACAAGCAATGTACGATTTCCCCTTCCTCTTTGTCATAAATAACTGAATGTTGGATGATCCCTTGCATGTCAAGCACATAAGTTAACTTTGAAGGTTGTTGCTTGAGAGGCATCACATCCAAAACTATTTTCATAAACAAACAAAGAATAAACATGTGAGAATTTGAAGTTTCATTGATTTAATCAAAATAAAACTGAAATTATTTACATAATAATCTAATATTTACAATAAGACAACTTAAAACACTTAAAACAAAAACTATCAACCTTCAGTGCCCTTTTGTGTATCTGATGATGGGCCTTCTGATTTGTCTGATTTTTGCTTTGTGCGTGCCTCTGCTTCTGCTATCTTTGAAGCACTTGATGCAGCACCAGCATTGGCACCATCGTCCTTATCTTTGTCATCATCATCATCATCACTATCATCATCATCATCGTCATCATCATCATCATCATCATCATCACCATCATCACCATCATTGCGAGCACCCTCAATTCTGGGTGTCGGGTCTCTTTTGCTTTCTAAGTCTTCCAACAGTCTCTTATTATCCTCCTCAAGCCTTTGTATCCTCTGAGCATGTGCATCAACAGTTTTAGACAACTGTTGATTCTGGTTTGTAGCAGTGAGAAGGATGGCTTGTTGATCATTGCATCTAGTGGAAAGACTTGTTATGGCTTGGGCTTGTTCAGTATTTTGTAGAGTCAACTGACTGATCTGCGAGCCCTGTTGGTCAATACGTTTTGATTGCTCTTCATTCTGAGCCAGTAAACGAAGTACCAAACTGTTTAAAGTACTGATCTGGTCGTGTAGAGAGACAGTCGGCAGTGACATTGAAGATTCAGCTCAAATAGTTGATGGCTGTGATGTAGGAGCAGTCGTGTAGATGGGAGGAGGCACAGTTTGTGTCTGAGGCATAGATGTTGACATTGGAGCCTCAGACCTGGTGGCAGTTGCTGTAGTAGCAGAGGTGCTCTCCGTCCTTCTAACAAGTTTAAACTTTTGGCGTTTGGCCATTCTCTTTCCTCTTCCTTTCTTGACTGGGGTAGATTGGGAAGAAGGAGCAGCAGATACTTGTGGACAGTCAGGGACAAAGTCAGCATCCCTGACGTCATCATCAACCCTTGAGCTTCCTTGATCTGCTCCCCTTTTTCGTTTTGTTGCGACCAATCTTGCCCCTTGTTGACTGATTACAAATTCGTCTTCAGTGTCCTCAGAATCAGTAAACAGGACGGTGTCCAGGTTAACGTCTTCTGGGTTAGTTGGAAGGGAAGAATCGATAGCAGCAACAGTGGGGGTGGTGGCAGCGGTAGATGGAACATTAGGAGCATTGCCACCATCTCCCTGACCATCTTGGTCGTCATCATCTTGGTCGTCAGCTGGAGGTACAACAATATCCTCCCTGTCAGAATCACTGTTATCATGACGCCATTTTCTGTTTGTTGGTGCCACATAATCTGGATTTGCCAGATGTCCAATAAGTCGTTTGTGAGGTGGCTTTGTTGGTCTGCCCCTGTAGGTCTGTACTCTGTTTAGAGTGACATCCGTCATGTGTTCTAGCTTGATCATGTCGATGTCTGACCTTGGCAGAAGAGGAAGTTGGTCATCTATTATCATCTGTAAGAATCTGGGGTACATAAGATACGCATTGTCCCCTTTTAGATAGATGTTTTCCTTAAGATGTGTGAACACCATCTCGAAAAAGTTGAACGGAATGTTCAACACTAATGCAACGAATGCGCTCTGAATTGTTTCGCGCATATCATCAAATCTGCCACGACGGGAACCGAGGCAATGTAGAAGAACATGTCCTAGATACTTGTACTGCGGACAGAGGTTCGCTTTATTTAAAAATCCTTCGGCAACATTCCCGTCGTACTTTATTCTCATGAAGCATCCGCGGACCAGATATTTATCCAGTGTCACTGGATCTTCAGGATGATCACCGAATTGACACAATCGGCGAATGTGAGCTGCCGATACAACCACATCTTGACCTACGATCTTCCCGCGTATGACCGGTGGAGATACCTCGCAGTCAATCTCGGCAGAGGCCCAGAACTCCCTTTGGTGCGACATATATGGAGTGCAGTGATAGGATATAGCATGAGCAATCCTTGATCTAGACAGAAATTCGATCATGCCGACAAACGGTCGTGCATTCTTTGATGTAGGAATCATGTACGCACATATGTTGCTTTTAATGGAAGCCTTAAGAACAACTGGAGCTCTGTTCGCCATAACGATCAGTCTGCAAACACAAAAACATGAAACACATCAGATCAGTACATGCAAGATTTTGGAAATATGAACTTTTGGACCATCTTCCCTTTATACGAATGAACCCTAAAAGTTGGTTCATTCGTGCGAATGGATCATTCTGCCTATTCATTCGTGCGAATGAGTTTCATTCATATGAATGAGTATTCATTCGTGCGAATGAGTTTCATTCGTGTGAATGAGTGTTCATTCGTACGAATGAGTGTTCATTCATGTGAATGAGTGCTCATTCGTGTGAATGAGTTCTCATTCGTACGAATAAACATGAAGAGTGTGTCCATTCGTATGACAGACGGGTCACGATCCAAATTGTCCAAATTCAACCAAGACACGAAAAGATTTGCCGAAAAAGACACCAAAACACTCGATTATGGTTTTCAACCAGTATTTAGCATTTTAATCGGTTTATTAAGTCACTTTTTACGTTTTTTAGGTTTTGTTTTCGGTTTTGAGCCCTAAATCTAGTCGAACGTCCACAAATCGGTATACACTTGATGAATACTTGTAGGGTTATACCTGTAAAATGAAATCGAAAGATTAGATCGGTGATTTGACGGAGTTTTGTTCAAAATCAGAATTGGATGAAACAGACGTGCGAATGCGATTTCTGTTTTGTGCGAATGAGACTGAGAATGTGAATGAATGGCCTTTTTATAGGATGGCCTGGTTCATTCGTACGAATGGACCATTCTGGTCAGTCCATTCGTGCGAATGAGCTAGACTTGATTCATTCTGTCATTCATTCGTACGAGTGGACCATTCTGGTCAGTCCATTCGTGTGAATGAGCTATTCTCCTCATCCATTCGTACGAGTGAGCCATTTTGCTCATCCATTCATACGAATGGGACAATCCCCTTATGCAAATTAAACTTTTCAAGTTAAATGGGGTATCCGACCACATCGGTCTTGACAACAATTTGATTATGAAGTAATTTACATTTAATTATGAAGTGAGGGATCAATTATGAAGTTTTGGAATAGTTTATGAAGTAAAGGAACGATTTGATCAATCAGGAAGTCAAGCGGTTTTCAAATTTTGATTTTCAGACAGTCGTTCGAGTCTTATCAGATAATCTAAAATTCAGGAAAAGTAAAATCTTTTTGGATTTTTGAATATGTAATGCTGAAAATAATATCAACAAGATATATACACGCATGTCTTAGTAAGAATGATCCTTATGAGAAATCATACAGACTTAGTGACTAATGATCTGAGACATTTTGAATTTTGCAGATACAATTATACAATGGTATTTACACATCTTTTTGTGAGAAAGATCCGAACATAGGATCAGTACTAAACTCATAGCAATCAGCAACATTGCAAATTATCTGAGCTTTAAGTACACTTAGTCAAAATGCGATCATTGATATGTTTGTCCATCTTAAACTTATGCAGACCTTTCCTCAACACTTACAAGATGATATTGAAGGATTAAGTCCATTATCTGTGTGTCCCACACTAGTTAAGAATTGACTTGAATTACTTTTCAAAACATGTTAATGTTTCAAATCAGCACAACTTACTTAACCAGTCATCATAAGTTCAAGAGATCTCAGTTATTCCCTGTTACTTCTTTACTACACCAATTTTTTTTTTTTAGTATTCACAGTGACAGCCATAAGCTCATGCACGGCTTCAGCCAGGTATTTACAAGGCAATATGGCACGTATGCAGCTAACGGTGTTTGTGTTCATCCTATCCCATGGATGGCTTCAACCAGGCTGCAACCCGGTAATATGGCACATATACGAATTCGGATTCATACTTTTATTTTATTCTTAATCGCATGGACGGCTTCAGCCAGGTATTTACAAGGCAATATGGCACGTATACGACTTCGGAATCTAATTTTTAATTTTATAACTACTTTCTGATATCTCATTAAACCGATGATAACTGGTGTGCACAGAATGAGAAACACCTTCAGTTTCTATTGTTGATTTTCGTCAATCCTTTCACCATTATGTGACTCACAAGACAATATCTAATATGGTATAGATTGATCATCAATGGTCGAGATTCAGTCAGATAAGTCTATCAATGCATCACATGTCGACTTGGTGTGACTATTCACTATGACATTAAATGCAATGTGCTTCATACATATGGTTAGTGTGCCATCACTTCCCAAAGGTTGGATACGATTTCTCATTTTTGAGTTTTTCAGATGTTTTTGGGTTTTAGACTGTACAAAAATGGAAAATCTTCTTTTTTTTTTTTAATAACAAACTGTACACAAATAACTGTACACAATATAGAAATCTTTTTGGAGTCTCAGATAACTAGCGTCTGTGTACTATCATTTTTCTCAGTGAGAGATCATTTTCTTACTGACATTTTCTCCCCCTAAAATCTTAAAATGAAAAATCTTTTTGAGTTTTTGAGATTTTTAATAAACGCAAGAAAGAAAATATATATACAGGAACGTAATTGATAAAAATGATTATTGACTCAACTCTTGGCCCGGAACAACGTCATCCTTCTTTTTCATGCCGTTTACCTCTAACAAGAATAAAAATCTTGGTTTGTCAAAGGCTTTTGTATAGAGGTCGGCCTTTTGGAAATCAGTGTTAATTTGAACCACATCAATCAGTTTCTTTTCAAAACAATCACGAATGAAGTGATATTTTATGCCGATGTGTTTGGTTTTTGAATGCTGAACCGGATTCTTAGTGATAGCTATGGCTGCAGAATTATCTACATAAATAGGAGTGTTAGAGAATTGCAAACCGTAGTCCCAAAGTTGCTGTTGAATCCAGATAATCTGAGAACAGCAACTGGCAGCAGCGATGTATTCAGCTTCACATGTAGATGTAGCCACTGAAGTCTGCTTTTTGCATTGCCATGTCACAAGACGGTTTCCAAAGAACTGACACCCTGCAGATGTAGACTTGAAGTCTGTTTTGCAACCACCATAATCAGAATCACTATATGCAGTAAGCTCAAAGTTATCATCATTAGAGTACCATAATCCAAGATCAGGAGTACCCTTCAGATAACGAAAAATCCTTTTGACAGTAATTAAGTGGGAGACTTTTGGTTTTGACTGATATCGGGCACAGAGACACGTGGCGAACATGATGTCTGGTCGAGATGCCGTGAGATACATGAGAGATCCGATCATGGCTCGATAGAGAGTAGCATCAATATACTCCCCCTTGTCATCAGGCGAAAGCCCGTGATTGATCGCCAATGGAGTACCAGCAGGTTTGGCATCAGTCATACTGAATCGGCTCAGTATGTCTCCAACATAATTTGTTTGATGAAGGAAAATCCCTGTCTCAGATTGATCTACTTGTAGGCCTAGAAAGAACTTCATCTCTCCCATGGAACTCATCTCAAACTTGTCCTGCATAACTCTTTCAAATTCTTTGCACAGAACATCATTCGTCGATCCGAAAATAATGTCATCCACGTATACCTGTACCATTAAAAGTTCTCCACCCTTTTCTCGAATAAACAACGTGCAGTCGATGACACCTCTTCTAAATCCATTGTTCAGAAGATGAGTGGAAAGTGTCTCGTACCACGCTCGCGGAGCTTGGTGCAATCCGTACAGTGCCTTGTCCAATTTGTAGACACGGTCACGATGCATAGGATCTTCAAACCCTGGAGGTTGACTGACGTATACGACTTCACTGATTTCTCCATGAAGGAAAGCACTCTTTACATCCATTTGATAGACTTTGAACCTTTTGTAGGATGCATAAGCAAGAAAAATTCGAATTGCTTCCAGACGAGCAACCGGTGCAAACACTTCATTGTAATCTATACCTTCAATTTGCCTAAATCCCTGAACGACCAAACGAGCCTTATTTCTTATGACTATTCCCTGATCATCCCTTTTGCAACGAAGAACCCATCGAGTACCAATCTTCTTAGCTCCTTTTGGTAAATCAACTAACTTCCAAACTCCGAGCTTCTGAAATTGGAGTAGTTCTTCCTGCATTGCATTTACCCAAGATTCTTCTTTTAAAGCATCTGTTATAGACCGTGGTTCGATTTGCGAGACGAAACATGAATGCGCACAATCGTTGACCACACCAGATTCCATGATATCTGAGTAGACTCCAGAATTGATCTGACCCCTAGTTTTAACACCAGATGTGGGATCACCAATAATGTTCTGTTGAGGATAAATTCTATCAATCCTACCCACAGGATGAGCAGGAACCTCAACAGTTTGATCAAGGTTTGTGATACTCTGTTCAATTGCCACAGAATGTGAAACATCATCACTCAATTGTACAACATCATGGGAAGGATATTCAATCACCTGGTCTATTTCTTGTCGAGAACCCTCATACTCTGAAGAAGAAGAAGAGTCATCATCCTGTGTGACTTGTGTGTTATTGGAGGACTCAGGAATGTCAGATGATGAGGAAGTAGGTTGCACATGTTCATCAGGTGCGTTTTGAGCATCATACATCATTTGAACAGCAACCTCCTCATCTGAACATTCTGGAGGAAGATTAAACGAGGCAAAAAGTTCTTCATAATCAAACATCCAAGGAAGACCTTTTCCAACAGCAGGAGAGGTATACTTTTGAACATCAACATGGTACCATTCTTCTACATTCCCAGAGGCTTTGTTGTAAACTCTTTTATTGGGAGTGCTGTACCCTAAGAAGTAACCTTCCTCTACTTTCTCGTTAAACTTGCCATGAGCATCCTTTTTCAACATGGTACATGGAGCGCCGAACGGTTCAAGATACTGTAAGTTCGGTTTCCGTCGATGCAACAATTCAAAGCAAGTTTTATCGTGACGCTTGATAACTAGAACCCGGTTGAGCGTGTAACACGCATTAGCAATAGCTTCATTCCAGAACTGCACGGGTAAGTGTGAGTCAGCGAGCATAGTCCTTGCCGCTTCTATCAAGGTCCGATTCTTCCTCTCAGCAACACCGTTCATTTATGGAACATATGGCGCACTGAATTCATGGTGAATACCAAGTTTTTGACAGAAGGTTTCCATAAGATGATTTTTAAATTCAGTACCATTGTCCGAACGGATCCTCCTAACCTTTAACTTATACAAAGACTCCAATTTGGTAATCAGAATCTCCACATATTCAAAAGTTTCAGATTTTTCTTTTAAGAACATCACCCAAGAATATCTTGAATACTCATCCGTCACAACCAAACAATATAAGTCTCTAGCAATGCTCTTCCGGTTGATAGGACCAAACAAGTCCATGTGTAAGAGCTCTAGTGGTATAGTGATGGAATGTTGAGATTTGGGTTTATGAGATTTCTTGGTTTGTTTGCCTTTCTTGCAAGAAACACACACGTTAGGAAGATGAAAACTTTTCACAGTGACTCCTTCAACAAGATTTTTGTGCACCAAATGATTCATTTTTCTGAGACTGAGATGTCCCATTCTTTTGTGCCATAAAATAGAATCCTTCTCAGTGGCTTTTGAAACAAAACATGATGCTGTGGACACTGAGGATGATGCTTGTGACATGTCAAGAATATAAAGGTCATTCACTCTTGGAGCAGACATAACCACCATGTCTTCTGGAATCATAAACTCCTTTTTCAAGATATAACAATGCTTGTCATCAAAAATAACCTTGAACTCCTTATCACAGATTTGAGAAACAGAAAGTAAGTTGTTATCCAACTGTTTGACAAAGTTGACCTTCTCAAAACTGACAGCTCCATTCGACAGTGTTCCCTGAGCTGAGATAAAACCACCTTTATCGCCTGCAAATGAAACATAGCCCCCTTTGATATTTCTGACGTCGAAAAGGAGAGCTAGGTTCCCAGTCATGTGCCTGGATGCCCCACTATCAACAATCCAATTATTGCTAATAGGATTATAAAGGACAACCTGCACAAGAAAGAAAGTAATTAGTTTAGGTTAGGAACCTAAGCCTTTACGGTCTTGGGTTTCCCAGACTCATCTACAACAGTACAATCCATCCACTGTCCTTGTGGACTTTTGGAACAACCATTTGACTTCGAAGTACAGTCGTCAGAAGCATCATCTGATTTTGCTTTCCACACATGTTGTTTGTGCAACGACTGTTTGTGGTAAACAGTGGATTGCTTAACGATTTGTACAGGTGTGGAACTCGAATCAGTGACCAACAAGTCATGCATCTTTTGTTTAACTTTCTTTTGATGCACTTGTTGTTGGGTAAAAGAGTTAGATTTTGACTTTAAAAACTTTTGTTTATTTTCTGGAAAATGATTAACTCTTTTACTTGGCTTCTGAAGATAAGGACAGTTGACAACAACGTGTCCTTTTGTACCGCACTCAAAACAGTATCTCCGCTCAACCAACCTTGGAGATCTGTATTGATTTTCACTTTGGTGAGTTTTTGAACCACAAACCTTAGCTTCTTTTTGTACAGCTGAAGAGAGTGACTTGTTTGATTGAACAGACTCTCCAGCTTTAACAAAATTAACCTTTTTGATTGAGGCTTTGGTTACTTGACTCTTCTGATCAGAAGTAGTGGGATAAGATGGACTGCAATTGGTTGGTTTAATTTTAAAAACATTTTTAGAAGCAGATTTTGAAATACCAATGCTGTCATTCTGTGGAGCAGACGAGTTTTTGTGTCCCAAACCACGAGTAGGACACTCGTCGTCGTCTTCATCCCACTCTTCTACCATTCCATCAACACACTGGGACTCCGAGGTCGAAGCACCATTATCGTTAACCTTTGGTTGAGAAATTTTGTTTTCGGTTGGATCAACGACAAGTGGCGTTTTGACCTTAAAGTCAATGATTGGGTTATCATCCGGTGTGTTTACCATAGTATTCAACACCGGTGGAGGACAATTGTTATATCCCATCCCAGCATTTTTCTTTCATGGACGCCGTGAAATCATGTAATCAAGAATGTAAGCAGAATTTGAATAACTTTTCATCTTTTGATTTAAAGTTTCATAATCACACTCGACAAGCGCCAGCTTTTTCTTTGTTTCATCAATCGTGTTTAAATAAAAAGTGATGGCATTTTGTTTGTTGATAACACAGATTTCTAATTCATGAACTTGCCTGTATAAAAGATCAATTTTGTTTTTGAAGGCAAGTTCGTTTCCCTTTAAAACACGGTTTGCTTCAAGACAATTAGTTAAATCAGCAATTAAGTCTGTGTTGTGACTTTTAAGTGTCTCAACTTTCTTCTCAAGTTCATCACAAATTAAACACGGTTGAGATTCAGACTCACTTTCAAAACTGTCAGAATTTACCTGAATGCCTGTGGATGTTTTTACCATAAAAGCACAGCTACAGGTAGATTCAGAAGAGGAATTGTTATCATCCACATCAGCTGTCGATTGACTTGAAGAGACAACAGATGATTTATCTTCATTCTCAGCTGTGAATCCAGAACTGTTTGAAGATGTGTCGTCTGCAGCTGATGAACTTTGTGAAGCAATCTCTCTCTCAGCATCAGAATCTGATTCTTCATTGACTTCTATAGCCTTTGCCATGTAAGCTCTATCCCCTGAACTACCATCAGCTCCAAATTTAAAAGACCAATCAACAGTCTCATCTGTTTGAACAACCATAGCTTTTGTTCCACTTGAAGTGCCCTTATCTTGTGCAAGAGTAACTGGAACAAGGTTTGTTTCTGTATTTTGAGTTTGTTGCTTCGGTTGGCTTTGACGGTCGTTGAAAGGGTTGCGGTTTCCAGTCTGTTTAGGCTTTTCACATTGCCTAGCAAAATGCCCTTTCTCACCACAGTTATAACAAACAACAGCAGACAGATCAAAACCATAAGTAGTGTCTTTGTTTCCTTCGAGAGTTTTTCCTGTCCTTTTTACATAATCTCTCGCTCTTCTGACTGCACTTGCAAGAGCCCACATTATATCAATTCGATACATTTCATCCTTATCAATCTGAGCATAGTCTTCTGCTGTCAGATGACTGTTTCCAACCTGTCCAGCAACAAGACTGTCATATGAATTGACAACGGTAGACAACAGTGCCATGTGTTCCTTGGCCACTTCGATAGTAACCTTGTCGAAGTTGTCTGTTTGCAATTTAATGGGGCTAGGTGTAGGAGTACTAGCAGTATTTCCCTGCTGTGGAACCGAGCTTGATGAAACTGAAGCATGAGCTGTTGAAGACTGGCTGGCTGAAACATTTGACATGTTTAATACAAACGCAGTCTGCAAAGGAGCATTTTGTTGAGTTGATGTGGAATAGTACAATGAAGGATCCTGAGCTTGTACACCTCTCTTTAACTTCCACTTATTCATCACCTCTTGTTCTCTCAATTTCTGAAGAAATTCATTGATATCAATGGTTTCAAGAGTCTTGTTCTGTTTGAGAACCATCAAGAATGAATCCCATTTTGGTGGTAGCGCATCTGCCATGCATTGAACCTTTTCTTCTTTCGTTGTTTTGATCTCATGGGCATGCAATTCACTCATCAAGTGATAGTATCTCTCAAATAGATCATCTAAGGACTCATTCCCAATATACATGAAATTATCAAATTCCTTCTTAATGGCCTTAGCATTGATAGCTTTCAACGAAGCATTTCCTTCGTGACGTTGTTCTAAGGCAACCCACAGAGATTTTGAAGATGTAAACTGCCTGAATTGATGAAATATTTCTCTTGATATGGCCTGAGATAAGATAGCATATGCCTTCTTTTATAAGTCATAATCTTTTCTTTGTTGTTCGCTTAAAACTGAAGCCAAAACAGGAGTTCCATCCTCACTCAACACTTTTTGATATCCATTCTCTATCATCATCCATAAGTTTGTATCAACTCCATTAATGTGTATCTCAAACCTGTTTTTCCAGTGATGATATTCGTCCATTGTCATGAGTTTTGGAGCTTTGTTAGCATTTCCAGCTTCATTATCTATTAATAACAAGTTTTGGATTTTACTTTTCTGACTGGCAACAAAAGCTAAGTCCGACATGGTAAAAAACGAAGTTTTTCGACACAAAAAAAAATTTAGAAGAGATTTATGCGAATGGGTCTATTCGTGCGAATGGAATGTTCTATTCGTGCAAATGGAATTTTCTATTCGTGCGAATGGAATTTTCTATTCGTGCGAATGGAATTTTCTATTCGTGCGAATGGAATGTTCTATTCGTGCGAATGGAATGTTCTATTCGTGCGATTGGAAGTTTGAACAAATGAGCGGGAGACTGGATCTATTCGTGCGAATGGTAGGAGCCATTCGAGCGAATGAAGTTCATCATAGTAGCCATTCGTACGACAGAGAGCTGTTTGACTTTTTGCACCAAAAATCACTAATGATTGATCCTTTAATCAGATCTGAAAACTGAGACGATCAGATCACTCAGAAGCAATAATCACAAGTTTTGAACGTGGCTAAACAACGATCAAGTGATCTTTATAACATTCAAGAAGCTAGAAAAAGCAAGATTAAAAGCAAGATTAGATTTTCTATGTTGAATCTAGAGCACAATCAGGCTCTGATACCACTTTGTTGGATCGGGATCTACCTTGATCCAATGATTCAACACATAAACCGAACCAAATCGTGCGGAATCTGATTTGATTGGCAATCCAATCTATGACACGGATCGGGTCTTAAGAAACAAGCGGATTAGATGTCGAGACGAAGGTTTCTATCAACCCTTTGGTGTAGAGAAGTTGGATACAAGACCTGGAAACTCTCAACGAACAGAGATTCGACAATACAGGTGAAAAGAGTTTGTGTTCTGTTGGTTCTGCTCTGGTCAGTCTCTCTATGTGTATATGTGTTGTATTTTCTGTTGTATGTGCTCATGAAGTGAAAGTTCTATATATAGTGCTGAGGCCATTCGTACGAATGAGCCATGTGAATGGACTCATTCGTGCGAATGAATCAGTAGAATGGTTCATTCGTAAGAATGAATCATTAGAATGGTTCATTCGTACGAATGAATCATTCTCATGACTTATTCTAGCGAATGAATCATTCTCATGATCTATTCGCGCGAATGGATCATTCTCATGATCCATTCGTGCGAATGGGCATTTCAATAGCACGATTGATCAACGTTATCGATATTTATCAGATCATTTAATACACAGTCGTTATATATGAGTAAACATTAAGGATAAACATGTAATTTCATTAATACATCAAATAATTACATTAAACATAGATGAAATACATATTACAAGGGATTAGGGACATATTATGCATCTACAGAAACCTTATGGCGGCAGCTCGTGATCGTCAAAAGAGCTATGACGACAAGCGTCGTAAACCCTTAGAGTTTCAAATAGGTGACATGGTCTTACACAAAGTCTCACCTTGGAAAGGTGTCATTCGTTTCGGGAAACGAGGCATACTGAATCCTCGTTATGTTGGACCATTCAAGATAATGAAGAGAATCGGACTAGTAGCGTATCAACTGGACCTACCTGAAGGACTTAGTGTTGTGCACAACGTCTTTCACGTCTCAAATTTAAAGAAATGCCTAGCAGACGAATCACTCGCAGTTCCTCTAGAGGAACTACACATTGATGAACAGTTACGTTTCATCGAAGAACCTGTAGAAATTATGGATAGGGAAGTTGAAACGTTAAAGCACAGTAAGATCCCTATTGTCAGAGTTCGTTAGAACTCGAAACGCGGACCGGAATCGTGTGAGCGCGAGGATCAGATGATGCGCAAATATCCTAATCTGTTCAAGTACTCCGTGTCAAATTCTCAACGTACTATTTTAATTTTTGGGACAAAAATTTTTTCAACTAGGGGATGATGTGATATCCCGGGAAATTTTTTTTATTTATTATTTAATTTACGGGACGAAAATTCTTTCAACTAGGGGATGATGCGACAATCCGACTTTTCAAGTTAACTCAATTAGAAATTCCGTTAAGTTTTCTGATAAGTCCTAACTCGGTTAACCTAATCCTAAACTTCAGGGACTATCTCTGCCTATATTCAACTTAAACTCATGAAACTAGAGGGTCTAAACCTGTAATTAAAACATTTTAAATTTCTATTGACTTTTAGAGTCAAATCAAAGGAAATTGAAATCTGTTTGACTTTTCAAAGTCAAACTCGCAACTTTGATAAAAAAAATTCGAATCCCACACGATCGATTGAAGCTTAATTTTGTAACTGAAAATCGTGAATAACATTTACAATCATCATTGCAACCATTAACAGCCTCGTCAATCGTGAATTAAACTAATTAATGACTAATGAAAACATTTCGGTCGAACCGTCGCTCCATTTATCAAAAATCGACGAATTCTTGTATTGTGTTCACAAATTGAGAATACACACACGTAAATCGCACCTCTCTGAAGCTTTTACACAAACTGAATTGGCCGGATTAGTAGCAGAAGCCGCCGGAGAACAACTAGTTGCAGCCGGAACCTGTTCTAGTCGAACTCTATCAATCCGATATCAATTAAGGTAATTTGTTACACCTTCAGCTTCGTTTCCATCTCACCTATGAAAGCCCTAACCAAATTAGGGCTTACATTATCGAATTCGACTCAAACTGGATTCTAGGGTTCATTGTAAACCAGTTTAATCGATCGAGACCCTAGACTTTATTTAAATCCAATTAATATACATGATTAGCTTCACAATCCTCTGTATATCAAAAGCCCTATGTTAATTTTGGGTTCCATTATCGAATTCATCGTGATCCGATACCAAGGGTTCATACGACTTCGGTTTAGTCGAACCCTATCATTTCGATACGGATTACCGAAATTGAAGGCAGTAGTAGACTCGCCTTGATTCATACATTGAAAGCCCTATGAAATTCAGAGGTTTTATCATCGAATCGAAACCGGATCGAACCTAGGGTTCTTTTGGTTTTTTGATTAATCGAACCCATACTAGTACTCATTTTAAATGAAATTAAACTACACCATCAGATTCGTAATCATCAATTTAACAAAAACCCTATGAACCCAACACCTTTCAATATTAGAATCGATCAAATCGATTCAGGATCAAATCGAGAGTTTCCGGTTTTCATTTCACAAATTAAATGACCTTTAACTTGTTAGTTTTGCAATTAAATACGTACACAGGTTCGAAAACACCCGTTTAACAAAACCTCTTTGATGTTTTGATCGATCATTATCGAAATCGATGGTTTTGAGCTGGGATAGATCGTGCATGTATTCGGGAAGGGGGACTCACGGGAGTTATTGGTTAAAACCAATTAGAACCGGATCCTAATGCGATGACCCTAGCGGGCGGGACTGGTTAAGTGTGTGTGCTTGTGTGGAAGAGACCCAGGTTCGAGTCTCTCCACACTGTTTTGTTTTTTAAACATTTTTCTGGTATTATTTTAATATAAAAACCAAACCCTATAATATTATAGTATTATACAAATGTGTTTTAGCTCGGAAAACAACCTGCAGGCTCGGGTTTGAATTTATTAACCCACTTTTATTATTATTTCCCCACTTTTAAAAATAATATATTTACCATGACTTAGTATAAAATAATATGTTTATATTATTTTCAACCCATGACTCGTATTATTAAATAATATATAGATTTATATTATTTCGTATCGTTTTGTAACCTCGAATAACATTTGAAACTAAATAATAATATAATTAATTATATTATTTACTCGCATTTATCGCGTTCATAAAAATAATATATTTATTATTTGTACCACAAATGAGTAATTAGAATATCCTTTCGAACCTAAAAATAATATATTAAATTATATTATTTTCCTAATTTTTGTAAATGACAAAACGCTCGAATATATTTATTATTGTTGTTGTCATCCGTCGCACAACGTATATATATGATCTATTTACTAATTAAAGAATTCCTATTCCCGTGGACACGTTCGTCTACTCTCGGTTACTAGAGCGTTTCGTTAGGACGCTTCTCATTCCGTGTCGTTGTCATAATTCCCATTTTATCCCTAATTTATGTGTTTATAATTTTAGGGCATTCGTAAGTCGATTGAGACTTACACATGTGGTTCCAACTTGTCCTTTGTGTGATACTACCTACAACGCAACCCAGGTGAGTTTTCACGGCCCCTTTACTGTTTTAACTTGGGGGAGAAAAAATGACTAAACAATTTTGGATTTTGTAATTCGTATGATATCAATGTTAAATGCTAAGCGTAACACGCTATCACAGAAAGTCCTCAACTAATATCGGACCGTTAATATGGATCTTAGCGAGGTAATATTTAGTAGTACTAATAGGTTTGACAAATCCCACCTTTGTTAGTCGCGCTAACTCGATTAGATATCGAACGGGTGAAATGTTAGCCTACTCACCCCGCCAGTGTTAATAGACCTGGCAGGAGGCAATAAACAAACAGTCAGGTTCGGTTGCGAGAACTTGAGCTGAACATGAACATAGGTTAGCTACCTATAGATACGTACTGAATGAACATAAATCCGGTAAACGCTTATTTACATATATTGAAACCTGTGGACTCACCAACCTCGTGTTGACATATTTTCTTACATGTTTTCTCAGGTCGCTAAGATAAGACACAGGTGCACGTTAGGGCATGCATGATATTCAACTGCTTTGATTATAACTTATTCATGTTTGTTTGAATTATTCTATTGTACCTGTTTTGGTTGGATGTTTGGACTTTTTGGACTTTTGAACTTTAGTTTTGGGCGCGTGTATTTTGCGCATTTACTTTCTTTACGCTTCCGCATTGATACACTGATTTAAATGATATTTTCATTTTGAGTCTCATGTAGAGTCGTTCAAAGTAACTAATGTCTGAGATCCTGGTTCGTCACCTCCCAAACTGTAAAACTCCGTTAGTTGAAATTGGGGGTGTGACAATTACTTCGATTAAAAATAATATATTTATTATTTTTGCCACAATGATTATTTAGTAATCCTACGAACCTAAAAATAATATATTAAATATTATTATTTTTCTAACTTTTGTAAACGACTCAAGCATATGAATTTATTTATTTATTTAATATTATTCGTTATTAACGTTCAACACGTATCACTTTGATCTTAATTATTATTTTAAGAAATCTTTATTCCCGTAGACACATTCATCTACTCTTAAATCCTTAGAATGTGTTAAGATGTTCTAACTTCCGTGTCGTCGTCACATATCCCAACTTGTCCCTACTTTATGTGTTTATAATTTTAGGGCATCCGTAACTCTTTTTGAGACTTACACTCATGGTTCCAACTTATCTCTTGTGTGATACTGCCTACGCTATTCAGGTGAGTTTTCACGGCCCCTTTTTACTGTTTTAAACTGGGGGAGAAAACATGTTGTAAATGCTTTTTGATTTTTGTAATTCATATATGATATCACTTGTATGACTATGCGTACACATTATGTGACAATCACCAAATTCAAGTAATTTACTATTCATGTAGATAGTGAATTACCAAGCATAATGGATTGAGACTTGGTGAATATTGTGAACTAGATCGTTGTGATAATGCAATTTTATGGATTGGGATCCATACCATATAAGACATATTAACAAGTATTGGTGATTTAAAATTTAGTATTCTATTTACATACAAAATAATGTGATACAAATTATATGTTCAAGTGTTACAAGATTCTTTGGAAAACTTTATGGAATTATCGGTATATTAGAAATTACAAACGTGTAATTTTAATCACTTAATATGCAAGCTTACATACAAAGGTCGTTTTATATGGATTTTATCTAATCATCACTCCTAAATCCATAACAAGTATACTATTCAATTCTATTGAAAATGGAAAACCAAAACCGATCGTTTCACGATTTAGAAATTCGCCTAAACCTCTATAAGTTAGAATTTTTATAAATTCTCCTACAAATGTTTAAGTCATCATCCGTTTACATATATACTTATATATGATCATGATTTTTATACTATATGAACCTTAACTAGTTCATAAATACATAACTGGTCAAGTTATAGTTTTATTATTAACTATTATACATAAAAACTTATGTATATTTGAGTGGATAAACATGAAGCTAGTCATTTATCCTACATGAACCACAAAGTCAACATGTGGGCATTTAACCACATCAACACCCCATCTCCCTTTTCTTCTTGGTTCAGCCGTAGCCAACCCCCCATACAAGTCCTTTAATATTTTCTTTGTTTTGTTCACTCTTTCACTCAAGGTCTTGACTTTTGAGGCAAAATGACCATGTAATATATTAATAAATATCAAGAACAAACCCCATTTAATCATTTCTACTACCAATCACACACAAAATCGTTCATCTCTCTCTTTTCTTTCCCTTGAAACCGAAAACAAACCCCAAATATTGGACAGGTTCGGACATAAATTTTAGTCGACTTCGTAGGGTCATATCTCCCTCGTTTCTTGGCCAAATTACCCCATTTTGCTCTTGAAACAAAGCTCTATGAGTCCTATAACAAACCCAACTGGAATCTCTCGAATCGATGAAGTATTCGGCCACCAAACAGCCGTCACAAGGCAACTACAACGAGCAGCCCGATTCTGGATACCTCTTTTATTTTGCTTGTTTTGAGGTACATATACAACTCCAAACCTTGTGATTACTTTTGCTATATGTTCTCACTTTAATAAACTTGATTTTAGATGGAAACCACAAGTCATTTGGGTTTCTAAAACTATCAAAATCCTACTCGAAAGTCACCTTAAATTCTGAGTTCGTTTTGCTTGGATGTAAACTCAAGATCTTAAAGACTCTAGGATCTTCATCATTTCTTCATCTAGCCAAGGGTATACTTCTTAATCTTGTATCCTTTCACGTTTTCTTAGGATCATCCCATGATTCTTGAACTAAAATCCGTTAGATATGTATATGTATGACAAGTTACAAGTTCTAATTTTCAAGGATGTCAAGTTATGCTTTTATGTTCATGATTTCATAATTTGAAAGCAAAAATGGTGTCATAAAGTGGATCATCATCATCTAAAATATTGACCTTATTCATCTAGGTTTATATACATAAACTAGCGTAATCTTTAAAAAAAATCATGATTATGTTAGTGTTTATGCTAAAAGTTATGGAAAGATATATATATTTTGAAAGCTATGGAATTTAAAATATACATGAGGTACATAGATGTATAAATGAGTATTTTTATACAAGTATATCAAAGTACTTGGATCATATTATTTCACTAAACGAAGTGTTGAATGAATCATGTTAGTTCAAAAGGCTACATGTAAAAGTATGTATATATTTTTTTAAAAAATAAAGGATTTGGACTAAAAACCCTAAGTTAACATCACTAATGGCTTGATTAAACTCATCAATAACAAAATATATGTACAAATAAGTATATACATACATATATATATATATATAGTAGATGGATTTTGTTCAAGAAATCATGGATTATGATTTGAATCATGCATTTACATGTCACGAGACATATACATATAGATAATAAAACCTTTGGTGAAATAGGTTCGTACGATCGTCCTCACCTTTTGGATTGGGTTAATATATATTGTTGTTGTGATGGGATTTGATAGTGGGATTTAAAACGAACTTTTGTCGATTGGGACAACTCCGATTACAGCCGTTATAATGTCGAATTTTTGTAAGAATATAACACTTAGCATTTTGGAAAGCATTTTGTGAAAGTATATTATTTTTCAAAATCATAACTGAGTTCACAAACTATGACGTGTTTGGGATTCGGGGAAGTTCGACACGAAACGAATAGATTTTAGAAGTACGTCATTACGCGAGAAAATATATTTTTGACAAAAACAATTTTCGGATGGCATTACTTACATTTTCAAGAAACAAAATCCTAAATCCATCACAATAATAATATAGTGGTTTCATAAGCATTTATACGAGGTATTAGAAGACTCTAAGCCGTTAAGACGTCTAAATCACCGTTGGCTATGTGAGAGTCGACGCCATGGTAACGTGCATTTAGCAACACCGGTAGTGAGACGCTAAGATATGCATGTAGAAATTCGGGTTGGTCCTTAATTCTCAATAGTATATAATTACTTTTGTAGAAAGTGGGTAGGAACAAGGCCGACGAACATCATTAATTGAAATTCACGGTACAGAGGAAATTCAGGTGAGTTCACGGCCCCTCTTTATTTTTTTAAATGTTTTAGAAACATCAGGGGAGAAACATACTTGCTTTACACGTTTGAAAACATGAAACATATTTACTTGATACGTTTGAAGAACACGAAGTATATTTACAACTACTTTTTGTATGATAACAAGAAAACAAGACCCGACCTTTATGTTTGCATGAGTTAACACATATAGAGCACTGGAAGTCCCCTGACCATCATATTTATAATCATTAGCTATAGATTAGCCTGAGATTCTATGGATAGTACTATTGGGATTGACACCCCCGGTCATGGTTAGTCACGCTAACCATGGGTCCCTCTGGCCAAATAACCGCATAGTGTTCAAACATTTGCTCGTGAGGTACGAGTGAGGGGCAAAACACCTGTGTCATGGTTTGGTTATGCCTCATGTATTTACATATTATTCGTATTCCTAGCTAGTTTACGGATGGGTCAACATTACTTGTTTTGTTTATCATATACACATGAAACCGCTACTTGTTTTGGCTATCATCAAAGAGGGCTTAACACGGGTATAAACTCATTTACACGTTTCCATTGGGAAAACAACTCACTTTATGACGATGAGGTCATCAAATGTTTTCGAGGAAAACGGTTCTATATTAAGCCCATGAACACATTTTCAAGGTTTTTGGGGAAAACGGTTTCATATTATGGCCAGGAACATTTTTTCAACATCTTCACCTTATGACTCTGAAGTCACCACATGTTTTCGAGGAAAACGGTTTTATATTATGGCCATGTACACTATATCAATGTTTTCAAGGAAAACTGATTTACATCGAGACAGCTAACCCTGTGAACTCACCAACCTTCATGTTGACATTTTCAAGTATGTTTTTTAGGTAACACATAGCTATGGCACGGTTGGAATAGGTTAACCAATTGGATTAAACCCTAGAAGTCGATGAAGCATTATTCTCGAACCTCACGCCCATTTTGTTCTAGGTGGATTTAGATCAATGTATTATATCATGTTAGTATTTGTAAAAGTGTTCGAAACTTTAGATATCTTTATTTTAGCTTCCGCTGTTGTGTAATGTTACCAATCGTTGCAACCTGGATTTATTTATTTATTATTAAGTAAATAAATTTGTGGTGTGACACATTATCCTTTAAGTCCTCACATCGGACCGTTAATATGAACATAGCGAGGTAATTTGAGTAGTACTACTGGGTTTGACAAACCTCACCCGCGTTAGTCGCGCTAACTCGATTGGAGGTCGAACGGGTGCAATATTGACCTAAACATGCACCATGATGGTGGGAGGCATATAAACAGTCAGTTGTCGGTTGCGAGCGCATTAGTTAGCATGTTTATGGGTTAGCTACCTATTGATTTATATATTGAATGTACATTAATCTGTTAAACGCTTCTATAAACTGAAACCTGTGAACTCACCAGCCTCGTGTTGACATTTTCTTACAAGTTTTTCTCAGGTCGCTTAAGATAAGGCACAGGTGCACACAATAGGACATGCATGGAATTCTGCCTTTGATTTCTGTTTTATTAAACTGTTTGGACTATTTCGAATTGTGTTTGGTTTGGACTTTTGGACTATCCTTTTGGGCACGTGTGTTTTGCGCATTTACTTTCTTTACGCTTCCGCATTAACTCTGATTGATATGATATTTTCATTTGAGTACCATGTAGAGTCGTTCAATGTAACTAATGTCTGAGATCCTGGTTCCCCACTTCCCAAACGGTAAAACTTCGTTAGTTGAAATTTGTGGGTGTGACAACCTGGGAACTTCTAGACGCTTTCCCACATTCTTATCTGGACAATTTATCAAGATATGGTGAAAAACGCCGCAATGAAAACATGTTCATCTTTCTTTGTAAACCCGGACAAACTTCTCTTGCTTAACACTTCTTGAAGTAGACGATTCACACTAAGAAGCAGTGTTAGATACTTGAACAACCTTGGGTTTTTCTGAATCAACCTTATTTTTAATAAAACCAAGAGTTGAAATTTTCTCAATTTTATTATTTTCTTGAAAATCAAAACCACTGCTCACAAACTTTTTAACTGGTTTAGGTTGTGGTTGTTCAATATCTTCATCTGGTTCAGTCAAGATGCACCGATCCCTGGTGACTTTCTTAACCGCAACTGGTTCATCAACCTTGCAGTCTTTCACTGATCCTTCAAATTTATCTGGATCAAATGTTTCATCATCGCTTGAATCATCATAAACCATGTCCTCTCCTGTAACAGGATTTACCTTGAGGATGGTTTTTGGTTCCACATCGTTTTCTGTCACAACCTCAGTAGTACGAGAAGTGTAATTACCATTGAAAGGTGGACAATATCAAACACCTTCTCCAATAGCTTTGTCATCAAATGAAGGACATGAACCAACACCACCAAAAACTTTCTCACCAGAAGCTTTCTCATTATAATATTCCAACAGAAAACTGGAATTCTTATAACCTTCGAGCTTTCTCAATAATTTGGTGACCTCACTCTGTGATTGGGCAAGTTCATTTATCTTTTTCTCATATTCAGAATATGCTACATCAATGTGAAAAGCTTGTTCATTTACTTTTATCTGTAAAATCTTGATAT
The DNA here is from genome assembly GCA_023525975.1 of Smallanthus sonchifolius. Taxonomy (NCBI): domain Eukaryota; kingdom Viridiplantae; phylum Streptophyta; class Magnoliopsida; order Asterales; family Asteraceae; genus Smallanthus; species Smallanthus sonchifolius. The sequence continues at coordinate 29,066,477 of CM042039.1, read as the reverse complement.
CATCTTTCAATGATTCAATTCTTTCATTTAAAAGCTTTTCATTTTCTTTCAAAACTTGATTTGTTGTATATATTGCCTTCATGTCACATATCAGATTTGTGTTGCCAACACACAATCTTACAATTTTCAAATCTGAATCAATGCATTTAGAACAAGAAACAACCTTATATTCCTGTTTTGAATCAATCATGGATTCATTTGCTTCGGATAACATCTCAACAATTTTCTCAGTCAATTTCTCAGCAGCTCCATTATCAAGCAGTTCTTTAGTTGAAAACTTTGGCTCAGCATTCTGAATGATAGATTCTTCAGTTTCAGCAACACTCCCAAAATCACTCAAGTCACTGTCTAAAAAACTATTATCAGAACCAGCATCAGTATGAACCTCAGCTTTTATCTCTGAAGAAGAAGAGTGAGACACCCAGTATTTCAGTTCAATATCCATATTACATAAATTCACGTTCATAACATATATTTCCTGAAGTTTTATTTTGACTAAGTAAAGTCAAGGAGTCTAGCAAAGGAACTTATATCAAAATAGTAATTTTTATGAATTACTAGGAAAATAAACAGTGGTAACCCGCAAGGTACGGTCGTTGGTGATTAACAAGAATTTTATTCTAGTAAAAGTCTAGGGAGACGCTTTAACATAAAAACATAAATATTAGTGACTAAGCATTTATAAAAAGTTGACTTATAAATAATTGTTACATGGCTCTATATTATTTATATGTGTATACATGTATTATATTATAGTTAAAATAATAACTATGACAGGTTAACTAGTAAATTATGGTGACTAGTCAAACCTCATAAAAACATATAAGATATGTGATCGTTAAAAGTTTTACACTAAGTATTAGATCACGGGATCGACTACCGAGTATACCCTACCTAAAATATATCTAACTAAACACCTATAAACCAACTAGAAGTATAACAAGACCCAACCCCCCACCCTTCTACCCAATTCGGCCGAGAAAAGGGGGGACCCCACCCACAACATCACCTACACCACATCATTACCATCTTTGTGTCATAGGAAGACCATGCCCTTTCAAGTGTAGAGCAAGCCACCATCACATCAAAATCTACACACCATACCTTGCAATCATTTGAATGAGTTAAACACTCCATCTTCTTTTTCTCCATATCATATATACGGCACATACACTTATGCACACACACATTCTTTTACCTAAATATCTATCCAAAAGTACCATCCATCATGAGCCACCATCATTGGTAATGATGATAGTGTGACCAACACACTATCTCCATCCCTTTCACCCTATAAAAATCGATGCACACATATGTGCATACACTTTGCACACTTTGATTCAAGAACACAAACACTAGATGGTTTAACTAAGAATTTAGAGGTCCAAGGAAGTCTTGGAAGTCTAAGGAGCAGTTCTTGATAGCAACTCGAGCATCTACCATTTTTCTACTAACGAATCCCCACCTAGCTTGTCTAACGGTATGAAACCGACACCACACTTTATTTTCATATTTGTCTTTATTTATAGTTTAAAGCCCGTTGTTCACCGAAGTAACAAAAGATTTAAAAGATTAAAAAGGGTTTCTTTTTATAAAGGTGTAACTTATTAAGTTTAAAAACAAAAAAGTTTTATAAAAATATATGTAATGGGCCGAAAATAATAAGTTTATATGCATAGATCATTGTTTTGAAACATTTTATGAGATATTGTTGTTTTGATTCCATGATGATAAATTATAAATGGTTTAACCAAAAGCTTTGTATAAATATATATAAAGGATCGAAATTTGTAGGTATATATATGTATGGATATTGTCGTTATATTAGCTTGAAAATGTGATAATATATCCATATATATATATATATATATATATATATATATATATATATATATCGAAATTGGAATTTTATGTTCATGTGGATGATGACCGATGTGAACTTGGAAAAATGGTCAAGTATATGGATGCATGTATAGGAATCGTGATATGTATATATATGTGTGTTTAAAAACTTGTTAACTTGGAAATAATAAAGTGTATGAATACATGTATGTATTATTGTCAAATGGTATTTGATGGTAAAATGTGGATTGTTAAATAATAGACATGATTAGTAAATTTTACAAAATAAACACTTGCGACATAAAGACTAAGAATTGTTTAAGTATATGCATATTAGGTCAAAAATGGCAAGATATATATATATATATATGATGGCGCTTGGTTGATTGTTTAAAGCACGACGTGATGATATTGGTAGAAAAATATGCATGATCATTAGGTTAAGTTGTATCTATGTATATAAGCATATGGAAATCGGGATAAATGTGTATTATACATATTTGTGTAGTTGTATGATCAAGGGTATATACACATAAAATAATGAAATACATTTGTATCTTGAAAATAAGTCATGAACAACACACTTAAGAGATTTAGAACTTGCAAGTTATTGTTATGTATCGACACGAAATTTGTTGTGATTAAAATGTCTAAGACATTTAGTAAATATAACAATCATATATTCACATATTATGATAGAATAATCGTAGAGAAATTATGTGAATGAAACTAAAGACGTTTCGGTAAAAGTATAAATGTATACGTGTTATCGTAAAGCATATTGAAATATATGTAAAAGTAATAATCATACTTGTGTGTATTTGGTAAGAATATAAATACATGACATATTATTAAATGTCGCTCGGAACAAGAATTTGTGACGTATTAACATGGTTTATGTGCTCGTAGAATAGACGACATGCTTAGTACAAACTTGAGCGATATTTGTGATTTATATAATTATTGATAGGAAATAATTATATGATGATACATGGACTATAATATAAATATATTATAAGATGTTGCAAAAATAATATTTATTTTTGACAAACATAACAAGTCACCAATATGGAAATATAATATTTTTCCGGAAAATAAATAAAGCGTCTAGACTGGAATAATAATCACCAACGAGTCGTCATGAGAAAACAATGTTTTAAATAAACAAAGACGAACTTAACAGGAATAGTTAAGTCGGGTGAACAACTTGCGTTTAAGACAGATAGTCTTAACGGGTATAATATCCTTGTGTAATTAGGATACAGATAGGCGGGTCTGCTTTTATTTAAAGATTTGCTAGCATATACTTCTATAGAGGTGAGTTTCACTAACCCCTTTTTCTAAGTTTTTGAAATGTTTTGGGGTGGAAACATACCTGTAAAGAATTTTCGTATGTAAATGAACGAACAAATGATCAGACCGTATGTGTGCATTGAGGGAAACATAGAGCTCTTAAAGTCCTCGGAATAAAAACTTAGTAACCATTAGCTATGGATTTAGCCCGGGATTCTATGGATAGTACTATTGGGGGTGACACCTCCGGTCATGGTTAGTCGCGCTAACTAGGGGTCCAAATGGCCGAATGACCGCATGTTATCTTACTCGCAGAAAGGCGAGGGGAGGCACTAAATTGTTGGGGTTTGGTTACGGTCTCGTGCATTACATATTATTTTGTATTCCTTGCAAGCTTACAAATGGGGTCAATTGATCAGGGTAATGTTCAGATTCATTGGTTTTACATACAAAGAGTTTTGATCAGAAAATGATCATGTTTAAACGCTGGTTTTAGGATAACTCTTGATAATGACTTGTGAACTCACCAACCTCGTGTTGACACATTTTAAGTATGTTTTCAGGAAATTGAACGTGGTCATCAGGTTAGCAATGTAGGTTACATGCATGCATGTGGATACGGCTTTTGGAAGATTTCTCTCGTATAACTCATGGTCTTAAGTCATATTTGCGAAATCTTAAACTTTTGTAAACTCAAGTTGATATTTTATGATGTAAATATTCTAAACTCGATTATGTATCCAATTACATGTATGTGTTTGCAGTAATCATATGCTTTGGAAACCAGTGAATGTTACGCCTCGCGTTTCCGCCTTGGCGGGGTGTGACAGAACTTGGTATCAGAGCCATTGATTATAGCGAACTAGGTGTCTAAAATGGAACCTAGTCTATAATTTAAATGACTCACTAAAACGTTGTCATGGCATAAGCATTGCATAACCATTCATCATGTCATATGGATATTGTAGTCACACCATGTCACACACTAACCCCACTTAAAATCCATTGTTAGAAAGCAACCTACAAAAAAAAGGCTGAATCCACAGTGAGAATATGCCCAGAGGACCGAGGATTGACTTATCATACTGGGATTGGCTTCGCAAAGCAATCCAAATGTGGAGGGTGGAGGAGGACATCCCTATGACCTGCGACTCTGTCGGAGTAACATGCAGTTCAAAGCCTGTGCCGTTCACCGGGGAGTGCGTGGAATGCAACATCCCCCTACTAGTGTCCCGCAGTAATAAACAAGAGGTAGAAATTCACTACCTAGAGAATGATGTGAAGTCCATCCGAAGAGACTTGTCGACCGTTCCGACCCTGATGGGAAATGTTGCTGGAATGGTGGAAGATAAGAGATTGATCGAACAGTCCCTTCAGCATGCATCTAGTCACATGATGGAGTTCGAGAAAAGATTAGTGGAGATGGAGAGGAGGACCGCCGCAGCTGAGCGGAGGGCAGAAGTAGCCGAGCAGAGGGCGATTGATGCTGAACTCCAGGCTACTCTAGCTGAGGCACGTGTGGAGGAGATGCTGACCTCAGCTACCGTTCCGACAGGAACGCTTTCCTACTTTTAGACCTATTACGAGCGAGTTGTGCCCGTAGCACATTATGTAGTTTAAAACTTTGGTACTGATGTGGTCATGTGAACCCTTCTATTTTGTATCCTTAACTTTTGGGAACAATGTACTGTGTATGTTTTTAACTATTTATGTGATTGTTTATGTTGTAATGATGGTTGTTTACGTTTGATGTTGTTGTATCCTTATGTCATGTTACATCATTATTATATAATGTTGTTTCTTTTTAAATTTTATGTTAGAGAGAACGCCATGGCACCTAAGCGAAGGACACCCCGTGACACCACTGGTGAGAACAACAACGACACGATTTCCCCAAACGTGGAATAACTCATAGCACAGCGAGTAGCTGCCGCCATGGAGCAGTATGAAGCAAATCAAAATAGTGGCGGAGGAAACGGCAGTGGTACCGGCGGAGGAGGTGCAGGAGGTAGCGGTACAGCCGGGGGTTCCGGAGGTAATAGAATAAATAATCACAGCCGTAACACATAGTCATGATCCGAATTAATGACGTTATGACTTGTGATTCTACAGATGTTCCAAGCAGGAAGTGCACCTACAAGGCTTTCCTATCCTGCAACCCCCGCAACTTCAATGGCACCGAGGGTGCAGTAGGTCTAATGAGGTGGATAGAAAAGATGGAGTCGGTAATTGATATTAGTGAGTGCACCGCTGACTACATGGTGAAGTATGCTACTTGCACACTCACTGATAAAGCTTTAACTTGGTGGAATACTCAAGTAAAGACTTTGGGGAGAGAGACAGCGTATCAATTGTCTTGGGAGGACTTAAAAACCATGATGATCGAGGAATATTGTCTTCGAAACGAATTGCAAAAGATTGAGACTGAGATGTGGAATCTACAGATGATCAGAGATGATGTGGCGGGGTACACCGACAGTTTTAATGAATTGGCAATTCTGGTACCGCATATGGTCACGCTAGAACATAAGCGTGTGGAAAGGTATCTGTGGGGCCTTGCGGCCCAAATTCGTAGTATGGTAACTTCATCTAATCCAATGGATGCCAAGAGTGCTGTAACTTTAGCATTAAAACTGAGGGATGATGCAGTGCGTAACAGAGTGTTTGGAAGGAAAGAGAACGAGGAAGGTAGGTTTGGAGAGAAAAGGAAGTGGATGGGAAATTCAAGTAACAAGTCTGAGAAGCAAGGGTTTAAGAAACAAGGAACTGTGAAGGCTTTTGCAGCCAACGCAGTGGAAAGGAAGGAGTATGATAGGGGCCTACCGAGATGTAAGAAGTGCGGAAATCATCATGTCGGTGGGTGCACCAAGTGTGGAAAATGTGACAAGTTTGGTCACACCACACAAGCTTCTCGAACTAACAACCGATTGGGGAAATTTAAGCCAGGATGTTTCATATGTGGTGACCTGAAGCACTTCAAGAGGGATTGTCCCAAGTGGAAGAATCAGAACAACGCTCAGGCACCAGGGAGGGAATTTGTGATGGGTGCAAGGGACGCACGCCAGGACCCGAACATCGTCACTGGTACGTTCCCGATAAATAATCACTATGCCTCTGTACTTTTTGATTCGGGTGCGGATATGAGCTTTGTGTCGAATGATTTTAAATCCTTACTTGGTATTAAGGCCAGCAAACTAGAACAAAGATATACAGTTGAATTAGCAAATGGGAAATTAATAGAAACCGGAGAGGTCATTAAGGGTGGTACTTTATGTTTAGAAAACCATACATTCAGTATAGACATTCTACCCGTCGAAGTAGGGAGTTTTGATATTGTTATTGGCATGGATTGGTTATCAAAGAATCGTGCCGAGATCGCATGCTTCGAAAAGATTGTACGTATCCCACTACCAAGTGAAGAAATTCTTTCAATTCAAGGCGAAAGGTGTAGAACGATGTTGAAGACGATAAACTGCATGAAAGCTCATAAGTATCTACGCAAGGGTTATTGTGCATTCCTGGCTCACATCGTCGAGAAGAAACCCGAGGAACGTCGACTCGAGGAGACACCAATCGTTAGGGATTACTCTTAAGTATTTCCCGAGGACTTACCAGGACTACCACCATCAAGACAAGTCGAGTTCCGGATCAACCTAGTACCAGAAGCCGCACTAGTTGCACGATCTCCGTATCGTCTAGCCCCTTCAGAGATGCAGGAACTGTAGAGCCAACTACAAGAATTACTTGACAAAGGTTTCATAAGACCGAGTTTCTCACCATGGAGAGATCCGGTCCTGTTTGTAAAGAAAAAGGATGGAACCTTTAGGATGTGCATTGATTACCGGGAATTAAACAAACTGACAATCAAAAATCGGTATCCTCTTCCTCGAATAGTCGATTTGTTTGATCAACTTCAAGGTTCCAGTTTCTATTCTAAAATTGATCTACGATCAGGGTATCATCAACTGAAAATTCAGGAAGAAGATATACCAAAAACGGCTTTTAGGACTCGTTACGGTCACTACGAGTTCCTAGTTATGCCATTTGGCTTGACTAATGCACCGGCCATTTTCATGGATCTCATGAACCGTGTGTGCAAGCCATACTTGGATAAATTCATGATTGTATTTATCGATGACATATTAATATATTCACGAACCAAGGAGGAACATGAACATCATTTGAAATTAATCTTGGAACTACTCAGGAATGAGAAGCTTTATGCCAAATTCTCTAAGTATGAGTTTTGGATCCGAGAGGTTCACTTTCTCGGACACGTCATCAATAAGAAGGGTATTCACGTAGACCCAACCAAGATTGAAGCTATCAAAAACTGGGAAGCACCAAGAACTCCGACTGAGGTGCGTCAATTTCTGGGTTTGGCAGGCTATTACAGGCGATTCATCGAGAATTTTTCAAAGATAGCCTTGCCTTTGACCACGTTAACTCAGAAGGACAAAAAGTTTGATTGGACTGATAAACAAGAATCGGCTTTTCAATTGCTGAAGCAAAAGCTTTGCAGTGCACCAATCCTATCCCTTCCTGAAGGACCTGACAATTTCATCATGTACTGCGACGCATCACACCAAGGTCTGGGATGTGTATTGATGCAGAGAGAAAAAGTCATAGCGTATGCATCCAGGCAGCTAAAAGTTCATGAGAAAAATTATACGACTCACGATCTGGAATTGGGTGCTGTCGTGTTTGCACTCAAAATTTGGAGACATTACTTATACGGTACAAAATGTACTATCTTTACAGACCACAAGAGTCTCCAGCACATCTTTAATCAGAAGGAACTCAACATGAGGCAACGTCGTTGGGTAGAGCTACTGAATGATTACGACTGTGATATCAAGTATCACCCTGGTAAGGCAAACGTTGTAGCAGATGCCTTGAGTCGTAAGGAACGGGTTAAAACTCTCCGTCTCACGACTCAAATCCGGATGGCACAACAAGAGGCAATCAAAGAAGAAAATATTCAGAATGAAGCTTTACGAGGAATGATCAGACAGTTAGAGCCAAAATTAGACGACACATTGTACTTTGCAAATAGAATTTGGGTGCCATGTTTTGGTAACTTACGGGAGTTGGTTATGGACGAAGCCCAAAAGTCCAGGTACTCCATTCACCCAGGTTCGGATAAGATGTATAAGGATCTGAAAGAACACTATTGGTGGCCGAACATGAAAGGAGAAATTGCTATTTATGTCGGTAAATGCCTGACATGTTCAAAGGTAAAGGCAGAACATCAGAAACCATCGGGATTGTTACAACAACCCGAGATACCTCAATGGAAATGGGAACAAATTTCCATGGATTTCATTACAAAGTTACCCAAGACATCGTGCGGGTATGATACTATATGGGTAATCGTCGATCGTTTGACAAAATCAGCTCATTTTCTACCCATCAAAGAGACGGATAAAACCGAGAAACTTGCAAGGCTTTATATCAAGGAAATTGTGGCTAGGCTTGGAGTGCCAATTTCTGTTATCTCTGATAGAGACGGCAGATTCGTGTCTAGAATATGGAAATCATTACAAGAAGCCATGGGCACACGTCTTGACATGAGCACGGCATATCACCCACAAACAGATGGTCAAAGTGAAAGGACCATTCAAACTTTAGAGGACATGCTCCGTGCATGTGCAATTGATTTCGGAGGAAATTGGGATACTCATTTGCCACTAGCTGAGTTTTCATACAATAACAGTTACCACACCAGCATCAAAGCCGCTCCGTTTGAGGCTTTGTACGGTCGAAAATGTTGTTCACCGCTATGTTGGGCGGAGGTTGGCGACAAGCATTTAACCGGTCCTGAAGTTATTCAGGAGACTACTGACAAAATATTCAAGATCAAGGATCGTCTGAAGGCCGCCCGTGACAGGCAAAAGAGTTACGCGGATAACAGACGAAGACCTTTAGAATTTCAAGTTGGGGACCGTGTCATGTTGAAGGTCTCACCTTGGAAAGGAGTTGCAAGATTTGGAAACCGTGGCAAGCTTAATCCTAGGAACGTTGGACCATTTGAAATATTGGCTAGGGTTGGCCCTGTAGCATACAAGCTCAAGTTGCCACAAGAACTAAGCAATGTACATGATACATTTCATGTATCAAATATCAAGAAGTGTTTATCAGACGAGACGTTAATTATTCCGCCTGATGAGATTCACTTAGATGACAAGTTGCACTTCATTGAGGAACCGATTGAAGTCACAGATTGGAAGGTTCAGAAAACAAGGCGTAGCCGGGTTAAATTGGTTAAGGTACGTTGGAATTCAAAGCGCGGCCCCAAGTATACGTGGGAGCGGGAAGATAAAATGAAAGCCAAGTATCCGTCCTTGTTCACGAACACTCCAAGTCAGGATGACAAGAACTGAATTTCGGGACGAAATTCTCTTTAACATGGGGAGAATTTGACACCCAGTATTTCAGGTCAAAATCCATATTACATAAATTCACGTTCATAACATATATTTCCTGAACTTTTATTTTGACTAAGTAAAGTCAAGGAGTCTAGCAAAGGAACTTATATCAAAATAGTAATTTTTATGAATTACTAGGAAAATAAACAGTGGTAACCCGCAAGGTACGGTCGTTGGTGATTAACAAGAATTTTATTCTAGTAAAAGTCTAGGGAGACGCTTTAACATAAAAACATAAATATTGGTGACTAAGCATTTATAAAAAGTTGACTTATAAATAATTGTTACCTGGCTCTATATTATTTATATGTGTATACATGTATTATATTATAGTTAAAATAATAACTATGACAGGTTAACTAGTAAATTATGGAGACTAGTCAAACCTCATAAAAACATATAAGATATGTGATCGTTAAAAGTTTTACACTAAGTATTAGATCACGGGATCGACTACCGAGTATACCCTACCTAAAATATATCTAACTAAACACCTATAAACCAACTAGAAGTAGAACAAGACCCAACCCCCCACCCTTCTACCCAATTCGGCCGAGAAAAGGGGGGACCCCACCCACAACATCACCTACACCACATCATTACCATCTTTGTGTCATAGGAAGACCATGCCCTTTCAAGTGTAGAGCAAGCCACCATCGCATCAAAATCTACACACCATACCTTGCAATCATTTGAATGAGTTAAACACTCCATCTTCTTTTTCTCCATATCTTATATTCGACACATACACTTATGCACACACACATTCTTTTACCTAAATATCTATCCAAAAGTACCATCCATCATGAGCCACCATCATTGGTAATGATGATAGTGTGACCAACACACTATCTCCATCCCTTTCACCCAATAAAAATCGATGCACACATATGTGCATACACTTTGCACACTTTGATTCAAGAACACAAACACTAGAAGGTTTAAATAAGAATTTAGAGGTCCAAGGAAGTCTTGGAAGTCTAAGGAGCGGTTCATGATAGCAACTCGAGCATCTACCATTTTCTACTAACGAATCCCCACCTAGCTTGTCTAGCGGTATGAAACCGACACCAAACTTTATTTTCATATTTGTCTTTATTTATAGTTTAAAGCCCGTTGTTCACCGAAGTAACAAAAGATTTAAAAGATTAAAAAGGGTTTCTTTTTATAAAGGTGTAACTTATTAAGTTTAAAAACTAAAAGTTTTATAAAAATATATGTAATGGGCCGAAAATAATAAGTTTATATGCATAGATCATTGTTTTGAAACATTTTATGAGATATTGTTGTTTTGATTCCATGATGATAAATTATAAATGGTTTAACCAAAAGCTTTGTATAAATATATATAAAGGATCGAAATTTGTAGGTATATATATGTATGGATATTGTTGTTATATTAGCTTGAAAATATGATAATATATCCATATATATATATATATATATATATATCGAAATTGGAATTTTATGTTCATGTGGATGATGACCGAAGTGAACTTGGAAAAATGGTCAAGTATATGGATGCATGTATAGGAATCGTGATATGTATATATGTGTGTGTTTAAAAACTTGTTAACTTGGAAATAATAAAGTGTATGAATACATGTATGTATTATTGTCAAATGGTATTTGATGGTAAAATGTGGATTGTTAAATAAGAGAAATGATTAGTAAATTTTACAAAATAAACACTTGCGACATAAAGACTAAGAATTGTTTAAGTATATGCATATTAGGTCAAAAATGGCAAGATATATATATATATGAAGGCGCTTGGTTGATTGTTTAAAGCACGACGTGATGATATTGGTAGAAAAATATGCATGATCATTAGGTTAAGTTGTATCTATGTATATAAGCATATGGAAACCGGGATAAATGTGTATTATACATATTTGAGTAGTTGTATGATCAAGGGTATATAGACATAAAATAATGAAATACATTCGTATCTTGAAAATAAATAATGAACAATACACTTAAGAGATTTAGAACTTGCAAGTTATTGTTATGTATCGACACAAAATTTGTTGTGATTAAAATGTCTAAGACATTTACTAATTATAACAATCATATATTCACATATTATGATAGAATAATCGTAGAGAAATTATGTGAATGAAACTAAAGACGTTTCGATAAAAGTATAAATGTATACGTGTTATCGTAAAGCATATTGAAATATATGTAGAAGTAATAAACATACTTGTGTGTATTTGGTAAGAATATAAATACATGACAAATTATTAAATGTCGCTCGGAACAAGAATTTGTGACGTGCTAACATGGTTTATGTGCTCGTAGAATAAACGACATGCTTAATACAAACTTGAGCGATATTTGTGATTTATATAATTATTGATAGGAAATAATTATATGATGATACATGGACTATAATATAAATATATTATAAGATGTTGCAAAAATAATATTTATTTTTGACAAACATAACAAGTCACCAATATGGAAATATAATATTTTTCCAGAAAATAAATAAAGCGTCTAGACTGGAATAATAATCACCAACGAGTCGTCATGAGAAAAAATGTTTTAAATAAACAAAGACGAACTTAATAGGAATAGTTAAGTCGGGTGAACAACTTGCGTTTAAGACGGGTAGTCTTAACGGGTATAGTATCCTTGTGTAATTAGGATACGGATAGGCGGGTCTGCTTTTATTTAAAGATTTGCTAGCATATACTTCTATCGAGGTGAGTTTCACTAACCCCTTTTTCTAAGTTTTTGAAATGTTTTGGGGTGGAAACAATACTTGTAAAGAATTTTCGTATGTAAATGAACGAACAAATTGATCAGACCGTATGTGTGCATTGAGGGAAACATAGAGCTCTTAAAGTCCTCGGAATAAAAACTTAGTAACCATTAGCTATGGATTTAGCCCGGGATTCTATGGATAGTACTATTGGGGGTGACGCCTCCGGTCATGGTTAGTCGCGCTAACCAGGGGTCCGAATGGCCGAATGACCGCATATTATCTTACTCACAGAAAGGCGAGGGGAGGCACTAAATTTTTGGGGTTTGGTTACGGTCTCGTGCATTACATATTATTTTGTATTCCTTGCAAGCTTACAAATGGGGTCAATTGATCAGGGTAATGTTCAGATTCATTGGTTTTACATACAAAGAGTTTTGATCAGAAAATGATCATGTTTAAACGTTAGTTTTAGGATAACTCTTGATAATGACTTGTGAACTCACCAACCTCGTGTTGACACGTTTTAAGTATGTTTTCAGGAAATTGAACGTGGTCATTAGGTTAGCAATGTAGGTTACATGCATGCATGTGGATACGGCTTTTGGAAGATTTCTCTCGTATAACTCATGGTCTTGAGTCATATTTGCGAAATCTTAAACTTTTGTAAACTCAAGTTGATATTTTGTGATGTAAATATTCTAAACTCGATTATGTATCCAATTACATCTATGTGTTTGCGGTAATCATATGCTTTGGAAACTAGTGAATGTTACGCCTCGCGTTTCCGCCTTGGCGGGGTATGACAAAGAGTGAAAACTTTCTCTATCACTTGATTCTGAAAAACAGTCACTCTCAGAATCACTCTTGTCACTAACTTTAGTCACATCACCTTCTTCATAAGCATAAACTGTACCAATCAATTCTGCTAAAGACATATCGGTTAAATCCACATTTTTCTTGATGAACACTGAGTATTTCGCAAACTTATGTGGAAGGGCATCCAACAAATTCTCATTCACCTTATTATTAGTGTAAGAAACATCATATTTTACCAACTCTCTCAAAAGATGGTAGTATCTCGAAACGATATCATCAACAGTTTCATCCTCCAAATACTTGAAAAACATGAATTGTTTCTCCAACAAATCTCTTCTACTCTTCGAAAAATTGGTCATCTCGAGAATTTGTGTAAACACCCAAAAAAAATTTCCCTCCAAAAAACTCTTTTTAGGGAAGAAAAAATTTTAAAATTACAATATTCTCAAAAATGACTAAAAAGAAGTATATAAATGTCTTCTCAAAAAATTTCACAAGAAAAACTTTCCCTCTAAAAAACTCTAGCGAACTTGGGAACCTGAGGGAACTTAGTAAGTTCGCCTAAAACTACCTGAGCGAACTTATTAAGTTTGCCTGAACTTCACTGAGCGAACTTGTTAAGTTCGCCCGGTTAAGTTCATCTGTAACTGATCAGACAAGTTCGCCTAAAACACTGAAATCTCAGGAAGAACACCAATACGAACCAACTCTGCTGAAAATCATGATTTCCGATCAATATGATGGAACTCTAAACCGTAGGAATGTGTAGAACCTGATTAGGAACAATCCTATCGGATCATTTTCTTCAAACAAATCCAAAATCAATCCAAATTGATCAAAAAATTTTCCATTTTTTTTAAGAAACGAAAAATATGAAAAATCCTTCAAATTCTCTTCAAATTCAGTGATATTTGATGTTGATTGTACATGAAAACACCACGAATCTGCTACTAATCAAGAGAAAAGGCTCTGATACTACTTGTAGGTCTCGTTTCGGATGTGACGGATCTCTACACTCGCGGTACGACACAGTGATAACGTGCGGAATCCATGATCATGGTGCAACGTGTAACTCAATCAACAACACGATGTAAATAATCCTCTTTGTATTTCCACTAAGAATATCAGTTTACAAGTTCTCTCAGTTTCTGTCTGTTCTGATCTATGCTCTTAACACTTCTAAAACATACATGTAAACCTCTATTTATAGGGAAACCACAAAGACCACATGCGAACTTGTTAAGTTCGCCCCTAACAAGCTTAGACGAACTTAGCAAGTTCGCTCTAAGTTCCTTAGGTGAACTTGACAACTTTGCTAACTTACAACATAGAATTTTAGCGACGGTTACAAAACATACACCAACACACACTTTAAACGATTCATATATGAAAGGAACAATCAAATCAAATTTAGAAACTTTTTGAAAAATTTCTGAAAAATCCATAACTCTGGACATTTCGATCGAAAAAACCCCTAAACAATCACTTTTTCGATCGAAAACTCTCTTTAACATTTTTGATCAAAAACTCAGACTTTAGAAAAACTGTACAACACTGATCTTTTTGATAAAAAACCCTTCTAATCAAATACTATTTTTCCATCGAAAACTCTGATTATCACAAAACATCCAACATGAAACATTTTGACCGAAAACCCCTGAACATTATATTTTTCGATCGAAAACTCTGATTTTTAAAAAAATTACAAACTCTAATTATTCGATCGAAAACACTTTTCGATCGAAAACCAATTTCGGACGAATCAGTGGAGACTCTTCATTTCCATCCGAAAAGAGATTTCGGTCCATTCAAGTGACTTTTCGGGTAATTCATCAGACTTTTCGGGCAATTCAAAAATTCAAATATTCAAGTTTAATCTAAGGCTTTGGATTTACCCTACGCACCTCTATGAGTCACGAAAACATACCTCGATGATCGAAAAACTGTGAGAAACCTAATGACGTCACAACCAACGAATTTTCGCACGAAATCTTTGCCCTTGCTAAAATCACTCGACGAGAGTAAACAATGGTAGGAACAAGTGGGAAAACGTTTTCGATCAAAAATCCCACTATTTATAGATTTTGAGATTTCGACCGAAAACATTTCGGTTTGGACTTTTCAACCGAAAACACTTTTTGGATAAGGAGATTTCGACCAAAAACTTTGAACGTAATAAAATTTGAACAATTTTTTTATTTTTCCTTTTTCTTGTCCATTTTGATATCATTAAGACTTGTTCCAATTTTTTGATATATTTCACATAAACGAATACATACAAACATCAATGCAAACTACAATTCATAACAGCTATTTTATTCACAGACTTTTCACAAACACTTGATATCAAAGTAACTTCTTATTTTATGAACAGAATCAATGCACTGAGACAATGATCAACACACTATAAACTTCCACACATTTTTATATGCACATTTATTTATTTACTATACACTTCTTTCTTTCTTTTTTTCTCAATCATTTCACAATCTTTTAGTATTTATTTTCTTTTGGTGAACTGAAATGACATAGGATCATAAATGCATATTGTCTTAATCACACTGCATATCAAATAAGGATCTAAACAGTTCAACCTTGATTGCAGTATATTTTTCAGCATAAACTCATACATCATATTTTAGCAAATATTGTGTGACATTTAAGGTAATATTAATCAATACAGAGTGTACTCAAACATCGATATGGATTGAACTAAGACTTAACACCAAATTTCACCAAAACATGATCCAATCACCGGCATGAGGGTAGCGTTTTTAGCACAGAAAAATAATCCAAGTGGAATTGATATGAATCTTTTTGATTCTGAATCATTTGATTCTTTTATCTTCGTTTCGGAGATGATAAGCACTGAATCATGTTGATTCGTATGAGATGGAATGTGTCAAGAATCATGTTTGATTCAGGTGAATGAATATAGATGTGATGTACATTGATGAACTGTTTGAATAAGATTTGATTCGGGTATGCGGATATCCATAGAATATTGGATATGTCAATTGGAATCACGAATGATTCAACGGGCTGAACAGACTGACTTCCTGGTTTCCATCCGAGATTTTCACCAGAACTATCAGCTGTATAAGAGTGTTTAACTCAAAATCATATATTTGATAGGTATAGTCAATAGAGTAAACAAATTGTGCTAAGAACTCATCAAGATCCTGGTCTCATGGTATGAATGGATTCATTTTGCATTCGAATGATGAAAGTACCGATATTCGATGTGGGTAACACTAAGATTGCAATTTAGTTAATCACACAAATACCGCCTAATTTATACATGCATAGCCTACCGACACATCAAAAATTGTAACCGATGTCACCATCATATCCAATTCATGCTTATGCTCAGCACACAAATGTACTATCATTTTCCTATTTGCATGTTAATATTTTTAAAATTTTTAGACTTTTCTTTTCTTATTATAAAAAACGTACCACGTACTTCAACCTTCAAGTTTATTCACATAATCACATAATACACCACACTTATCAGGAGAGATAGATCACCGATAAAATTTTCAACTTTCATCAGATATTTATCTTTTCATTTTCTTTTATTTTCCCCCTAAAATTGTGATGTGATTTCAACACAAACATAAGCACTTGGAACATAAAGCATAAATTTCAACAAAATTTTAATCACTAAAAGAAAATTTCTTTTTTTTAAGGAACATTTTATGGTCTTTCAATTCAAAATATAGACTTTTATTCTTTTGGAAAACTTATTTAAGATATGGCCCCTTTTTTTTAATCTAAAAAAATATCATCCCCATATTTAAGATGTGGCCCCTTTTTTTAATCTAAAAAAAATATCATCCCCAACATCTTAACCAGAGAGTTAAACCAATCTGTAAAAGCTTTTGTAAAAATGTCAGCTTTTTGCTCTAAGGTATCGACGTGGACCACCTTAATCAAACCATTCTCAAAGCAATCACGAATAAAATGTAACATGATGGCGATATGCTTTGTTTTCGAGTGCTGAATTGGATTCTTTACTATACCAAGCACCGCATCATTGTCACAATAGATTGGAGTTTCCAAAAAATTTATTCCAAAGTCCATCAGTTGATGCTGTATCCAGATGACTTGTGAACAACAACTCGAAGAGGCTGTGTATTCTGCCTCAACAGTTGAAGTGCATACATTTGTTTGTTTCTTACACTGCCATGAAACTAATCTCTCCCCAAAAAATTGACAACCACTTGATGTAGATTTCCTGTCCAAATTACATCCACCATAATCGCTATCAGTATAAGCATAAAAATTAAATTCAGAATCAGAAGGATACCATAAACCAAGATTTACTCGACCCTTAAGATAACGAAAAATTATTTTAACAGCCGATTCATGGGACTCTTTTGGAGCTGCATGATATCTAGCACACGAGCAAACTGCGAACATAATATCATGTCTACTTTCAGTCAGATAGATCAGGGATCTAATCATTGAATGATATGTTTTTATTAACTTCAACTCCAGATAAATCCACACTGAGAGGTTCATGGGGAGCAATACGGGTCATTCATTTTGAACTTTGTCAAAATATTGTTCACATACTTTGCCTGATGAATAAGAATTCCAGCATCAGACTGTTCCACCTGCAATCCCTGAAAAAATTGCATTTGTCCCATTAAGCTCACTTCAAATTTGAGTTTCATAACAACTTCAAAGTCTTTATAAAGAGTCTCATTTATTGATCCGTAAATGATATCATCAACATAGACTTGAACTATCAGCAAATCAGAATCAAACTTCTTAAAGAATAATGTCTTGTCAATTGTACCACGGACAAACCCATTTGATGTGAGGTGAGTCGACAAGGTCTCATACCACGCACGAGATGCTTGATGTAACCCATACAATGCTTTATCGAGCTTCTACATCTGGAATGGATTATCAGGATCTTCAAAACAAGGTGGTTGATTGACATAAACCTCTTCTTTTACAACCCTATAAAGAAAAGCAGTCTTCACATCCATTTGGTAGACCTTAAACTTCTTGAATGAAGCATAGGCCAAGAATATACGAATAGCTTCAATCCGGGCAACAGGAATAAAAACATCATCATAATCCAATCCTTCTTCTTGATAAAACCTTTGGACAACAAGATGAGCTTTGTTGCGAACCACAATTCCACGATCATATCTCTTGGTACAAAACACTCATTTTGTTCCAATTGGATATTTCCCTTCAGGCAAGTCTACAAGATGTCAAACGTTAAACTTTTTAAACTGAAGAAGTTCTTCTTGCATGGCTTCAATCCAACTTGGATTTTGTAGTGCTATTGTGACATTCTTAGGTTCTTCTTGTGATAAGAAACAAGAGTATAAACACACATTAATGTTTCCATCTTGACTTCTCGTTTTAACTCCATCTTCAAGAGATCCGATGATATTTTCAACTGGATGAACATAATGAATTCTATGAATCGGAACATCATCAACTTGCACTAATTATGACATATTTGAAACATTCAAATCTGGAGATTGTCACTGGAATCATTAACACTTGAAGAACTTGTCTGATTAACATCATCAGTTTGACCATTTGGTGTATCTAACTGAATTTCAGTAACTGTTGGATCATCATTAGTATTTGGAACTTGTAATTTAGAATCAGTATTTGTGAATGAAATGTCAAGATGTTCCTCTTGTGCTTGTGTAGATGAAGTCACAGCTTCAGAAATTTCATTTTGAACGATTACTTGCTGTGGACTAACCAAGAAATTTTCAACCGATTGATCAAGCCTTGTAAGAGACTCAACCACTGTATTTGAATAACTTGCACCATAAAAATTAGCTAAAAGTTGTTGATCAAAAGTCTTGAAAATTACATCCGCATCAAAGAACCAATCAGGCCCATTTTTTTCTGGAGAAATATTCATCTCTTGACATTCCACATAATAAGATTCTTGAACAGTTTTTGTTCTCTTTTTATAGACTCTGTATGTGTAACATCCCAAAAAAATAAAAACGACAGTTATAATAACGGAATAAACAAACGAGGCATGACGGGCCGGGCCGACGGGCTAGAAGGGGTGAACTTCCCCTGTAAATAGCCTAAGTCACCACCCTTTTCTCTCATTTGCAACATCTAGAGAGAGAAACCGTAGAGAGAGAAAGTTGGTGGATCGACCTGAGATTGAAGAAGTGTGTTGCTCCATAGCTCGTGTGTAACATCCCAAAAATAGTAAATAAATAAATAAATAGCGAGATCGAGATTTAATCGTCAAAAATGAAAGGAAAGTGGATGGGCTCGGGCTCGGCTCCAACGGGCCGAGGGAAACCCATCTATATAAGGGCCGAGAAAGCCTCAACTATCTCATTTGCAACATCTAGAGAGAGAAAGGAGAGCTCGGGCCTAGAGAGAAAGTTGACGGATCGACCCGGAATTGAAGGAGCACGTTACTGCTGAGCTCATGAGCAAAACCTCCGAATTAGAATCACAATCAAGGTACCGATTCGACCTTAAACTGAGTTTTTGTTCGTTTTGGGGTTTTTCGGGTTTTCGCTAAATAGGAGACGTTTTTGTGGACGAAACTTGAAAATAAGCTTAGAACTAGCATCTAAGAAAATTGTAAGATTTGCATGATCGGGTTAGCATGCAAGAATTTCAGACTTGTTCAGGAAACAGGTCTTGCGTACTTATCAAGTATGCAAGAAGGATGTCCTGCGTACTTATCAAGTACGTAGGAGGAAGATCCTGCGTGCTTATCAAGTACGCAGGAGGAAGATCATGCGTGCTTATCAAGTACGCAAGAAAAATGTTGTAACATCCATGATTTTCAGTCTATAAATTTTTTATTTGATTATTAAAACACTCGAAATCCTATACTTGTTCAACACAATGTGACACAACCATTCACTATTTTAAACACGTATTTATTATTTCAACCTCACTTTTACATCTTATTTTCCATTACATATATGCCATACATACATATATTTAGTTATAAACAAATACATAAGTACACATGCATTTAATTAAATGACCATTTATACAATGTGTACTATTATTAAAATGAAAATCTATTTACTATATAAATAAAAATTTTGATTTTTATATAAATGTTATAAATAAATAAAATAGAAATTAAATCAAATAATTAAAGTATTGGACCCCATCTTGTTTCATTTGAACTCTCACTTAAACATTTGGACCCTCAAGCTTGAACCATCACCATTGAAAGTTGACCCTTTGACCATCAATTTTGGAACCCCGACATTTGCAATTGAACCCTCACACTCCAAGAAGCTTGACCTTTTGTTCCACCAATTTTGACTTTAGAAGTCAACACAGCCCAAGAACACCACGATTCAAGGCTGCCTCGGATCCAAATTGTGTAATTGGACTCCCATATGCGGATGACTGATTATACACCATCCCCAAGCCCATTTAACACTCCAATTCATTCTAGTGCGGCCAATTTTGAAATTCAAATCAATTTGAATCTGATTGACTAACCAGAGTCAAACCGAGTCTAAATCATTACCAAATCAAGAAATCTAAATGCATTCAATCACGTAAATAACGTATGAACTAATTCTGCATGTATCCAGACCACATACGCGACCCCATACGTCCCCAATCAACTGATTTGACGTGAAATCAGTCCCGTATAGCTGTCATATCCAGCCTTTAATCGAATTGTGGGATTTAGACAGAATTTGACGAATTTACACACCCTCACACCTTCGCATACTCTCATATAAACACTTTGGAACCCGTATTGCACTCCATTTCACCTCTATCAATCGATCGAGCACCAAGAACACAATTTCTGATCTTGTAGCCGTCAGCCTTCGATACTCCACCATACGAGGTAATGTTTAGTTCGTAGGAGTCGTGTTAGAGTCCTTGTCATTAGCCCCATATCAATTCGGGCTGACAAAAACCTAACGAACTCAATTGGAATTAGGGTTCATAACCAGTTCATACGAATAGGAGGATTGTGTTCGATTCATGTGTTCAATTTAAATAAACGAGATCCTTATTGACCAGCGAAACCACTTGGCTCGACTGGTAAGACCTTGCACCACGAGCCAAGTGGCGTGGGTTCGAAACCCACAGTCCACATGTTCGGCCTTTTTTGCGCGGGCCCTAAACCCAGTCCCGGCTCCACTACAATGTCATGTTAAGTTATTTTCGGACCAGATCTATATCAGGGATGCGCCCCTGGTCCAGTGGTTGGCGCTTGTTACCTTCACCGGGCAGACCCGGGTTCGATCCGAGCCAGCCCCGTTTATTTTTTAAACCGTTTTTACAGCCCCAAATTATTTATAAAACTTAGTTTATAAAACCCCGTTATCTCTAGTACTGATTTGTAAAAAAAATGATAGATTTCCAATTTAAGATAAATGGTTTTGTAACTTAAACTGTTTAGAATCTCATTTCTCCAATATAAAAACCATTTAGAAATTATTTTGATTAAAATTATTAACTTTAAATAAGCATTTACGTTACCTATTTTATAAAAATATTGTGTCAAGATTTTATAAAATACGTTATCTTTTTTTTTAAATATTTTATAAACCATTTTACACAAAAAAAATATTCCATTTAGTGCTTAATTTATATTTTATAACCCTCTTAAATATATATATATATATATATATATATATATATACCAATATATATATATATATATATATATATTTACACCCCTTTTCATAGACACATCATTATTATATTAAATAAGTAAATAAAAATAATTTATTTATTTAAATTATTTATCTATTTTAATAAACCCAAAAACAATTATTATTTTTCTTTAACCAATACATATTTTGATTTCACACTTTTAAACAAATACCCACTTACACTCATCCATTACATGAAATTTCATAAACACTTTTGTACAAATCCCCATACTATTGCCTTAGACCTTGTACATATTATTAACTCAAATTCATATACATTAGACTTTAGGATAACTTTGTGGTTTGCAAAAGAATCACTTTTGCTACCTTTTTGCTCGTGTTATCTACACCAGTAATACAAGTTATTTTACATAGCCCATTTTTCTTATTTACATATTTGGGGTGAAACATGATTACATTCAAACACTATTTACAATTACACACGTACAATTCTACAATATGGTCATATGTGTTTATTTGTGCTTTATGCTTGAATGCTAATTGTTAAGGCTACATATACATGATATACACGTGCAAACACAAATACATTACTTCAGGCTAACATGTGTTGTTATGCCCTACATTAGGATAACATGTGTTGTTATGCCCTACATTTACATCAGGATAACATGTGTTGTTATGCCCTACATTAGGATAACATGTGTTGTTATGCCCTTCAATTACAAAATTTCATTTGTGCAATTAGCTTAACTTGGATTCTCCATAAATGCTTTATAAACCATGCATCATATGAATTGTACACGAATCATTTGAACTTTACTTGTGGTGTCAAAACCTATGTATGCTCACCAACTATTATAATTGACCCTCTCATTTTATCATGTTTCAGGTACAGTTGTATGAGTTATGCTTCAATCTACATCACTTAGGGTTGAGGACCTAGTCTTAAATTTTAATACAGAGATTCATGTATTCTTAAATTCTTGTAAATGATGTAAATGATTACTTGAGTTATGAAATGAAACTTACTGTTTAATTATTACAACATTAGCAAACCATGAGCTTATGAACAGTCTACATGTCCCACCCCGATGTTTCCGTCGTAGGTTGGGGTGTGACAAATGTTCTACGCACTTGACAAGTACGCATGAACCAGGCCCTGCGCACTTGCTAAGTGCGCAGGCATCAGGCTAGATAGTGAAGTCAGTATGTTCGCCTAATTCAGTATGATTAAACCGTTAGAGTGGGGATTGGGTCTGATGTGTATTTAACTACCTAATTCAGATCATACGTGACGTTGTTGGGCCTTTGTTTAGGACAACCAAGACTAGCTTATCAGGTGAGTTCTATGTGCCCCCTTCTATGTTATGTGCAAATCATTTTAAATGTTTTGGGGCTGAAGTGTATACACTAAATGAATAAATGATATGAATGTCAATGTGATCATACGTGATATACTAAGGTATATTTATATATATATGAAAATGAATTATGAACAAAGAATGAAACGTATGTTTATAAAGAATGAATGAAAGAATGGCATAACGTAAATAAATGAAATCTTGCTTTATAATTATATATATTGCATGTTATGAATGTATGTATACGTTATGGTCGGAAACGAAGCTAACGGCTACTACGGTAGACGGACGACCACTTAACTATTAAGCAGCCAGAAAAGAGAGTCTATAAAGGTAGACTAAATAATGGCCACTACGGTGGAGTAAGTCCCTAAATCGATGCACGGTTGTATAATTAGTTCAAATGGGAAACGGGTGCCTTAGGGCAGACGGGCAAATATGACGGACTACGACGGTAGGACGGTTAAGACGGACGGCCGAAGGTTGGCTGGATGGAAGTTAAGGCGGACGGTTTCTAGGATCGGACGAGTAAAAGGGCTACGACGGTAGCTTAAGGGCGTATGTCTTTGTGATATACGCAGTAAAAGACGGGTTGATCACCCTTATGTGTATGACCAATGAATGTTAAGGAAAGTAAAGGTGAATGCTTATCTATGTAATCACATAAGAATGATGAAAGAAAAGCAAAAGCTATGAATACGTATTTATATAAATGTATATATAATTATGCATACTTATAAAGAAAAGAATGTTCATACTTAATCGTTTTAAACTAGAACTCACCAGCGTTAGCTGACTTTTAGTATACATTTCAGGTAAAGAAAGGAAGGGCCGTGCGAAGGCGTGATGGTTACCCGACAAGCGACTGACATCCCACTCTTAATTGTTAAGAAAATGTTATCTTTTTAATTGTTAGACTTCCGCTGTTATGTTATGTATTTGAATGATGTTTGTTTTCACTACTCTCGAATGTTTTTAATTTAAGTTCAGTATTTAGGACTATGTTTATGAGTAAATCCAACAAGTGAGGTTACCCGGGAAAGGGGCCTTACATCGTGAGAAGAACCTCCGGATCAGAAGCTCGATAAAGGTAACGATCTGGCCTAGATCTGAGTTTTTGTTCGTTTTGGGGTTTTTCGGGTTTTAGATGAAAAGGTAACATTTTTACGGATGAAACTGGAAGAAAAACATAGATTTGAGTTCTTAAATAAAAAGAAAACGTTTTGAATGTAAACAAGTTCGGGATCTTGACGTGAGTAGACCCGCATGCGAAAGTTAGGGTTTTGCGGGGAAGCAGATCCTACGTACTTATCAAGTACGCAAGAAGAAAGGTTCTGCGTACTTATCAAGTATGCAATAAGAAGGCCATGCGTACTTATCAAGTACGCATGAAGCAAGACCTACGTACTTATCAAGTACGCATGAAACGAAGTCTGCGCACTTATTAAGTACGCAAGAACAAGGCCCTATGCACTTGCTAAGTGCGCAGGCATCAGGCTGGATAGTGAAGTCAGTATAGTCGCCTAAATCATAATGGTTAAACCGTTAGAGTCGGGATTAGGTCTGATGTGTATTTAACTAATCAATTCAGATCGGAAGTGACGTTGTTGGACCTTTGTTTAGGACAACCCAGATTAGCTTATCAGGTGAGTTCTAGAAGCCCTCTTTTAAATGCTTTAATTAATATTTTTGGGTTGGTGTGCATACTTACGAAATGATGTTTAACGAAATGATGTTTTATGAAACGATGTTTATGAAAGGAAAGTTGAAATGTTTATGAAGTGTTTTGCCAAAGAGGTTTATGAATGGTTTACGAACGATTTAATGATGAAATGTTTTATAATAAAACGTACGAATGCTTTAAGTAAAACGAGGTGAAGATTTTATGAAAGTCACGAATGAACGAATCTGCCACGAGTTCCTACGGGAACTAAGGTATGTATGCATGAATGAGCCTTACCCTTATGAGGGCCTTTGTGGCTGGCTAACGGTTGTACAAATGGGTGGATAAAGGGGTGACGATGGTCACCATGGGATTATCGGGATCCCTATGGAAGGTACTATTCCTTGCGGGGAAATAGTGTCTAAGGTACGGCTTGGTGTTGAATGGCTTTGAGGTATCGGGCCCTAGGAGTTCTTCACCCGAAGGATAGTACGGTGTTTATGGGCCTAGTGGTGGTGTGCCTCAGGGTTTCTCAGCCAACCGATGATGTGGAATTGACGGTTACGAGAAGGCGCAGATTCGGTTCATGTTGACTTATGTTATGATGACACGATTACGAGGTTTTGATGATGTAAAGTTATTGCATGTTTTTACGTACGGTTTTATTAAATGAATGAATGTTATGTTTTTGGCAAAATGATTATGCTAAGGTTTTATGTAATGCTAGAACTCACCAGCGTAGTTGACTTTTTAGTATGCACATTCAGGTTAAGGGCAGGTTATGATGATGGACGGTGATGCTTGGCAAGCGAGAAGAGTTACCCGGATGATATGAAGACTGGTATCCCGTTATGATTAGCTTATGTTATGTTTATGTATTAGACTATGTTACGCTTCCGCATGTTGAACAATGTCACGATTATGTTTTAATGAAATTTTCTGCTGCGTTATTTTGATATTCAAGTTTAAGAATTGTTTGTGAAAGAGTAAATCCAACAAGTTAGGCCTCCCGGGTTTGGGGCCTTACAATATGCCTTTTGATATGAAGAATATCCCAGAAAATACCATTCATCTCCAATAGCAGCAAATTTTGGCAAAGAATCTTGTGTATTTAAGAGTGTACATGAACAACCAAACGCTCTGAAGAACTTGATATACGACTTTCTTTTGAAAAACAGTTCATAGGAAGTTTTTGTGTGTTACTTCACCATAAGAACTCGGTTCAATACATAGCATGCCGTGTTGACTGCTTCAGCCCAGAAAATGATTGGCAATTTTGAATCTACAAGCATTGTGCGAGCAGCTTCAATTAATGTTCTGTTCTTTCTTTCAGCCACTCCATTTTGTTGTGGTGACCTGGCTGCACTAAACTGATGTTTTATTCCTTTTTCTGCACGAAAAGAATTTATGAGTTTATTTTTAAACTCGGTTCCATTGTCACTGTGAATAATTGACACTTTGCTATCACAGATGTTTTCAATTCTTTTTATAAATTCAATTATTGTTTCAGGTGTCTCATCCTTTGTTGCAAGGAAAAACACCCAAGAAAATCCTGAAAAATCATCTGTGATAACAAGACAATAAGATTTCTTCGCAATGCTTTTGACACGAATTGGACCAAATAAATCCATATGAATCAGAAACATAGGTCATGTAAACGTTGTCACGGTTTTTCTTGGATGGGACTTCTTGTGTTGTTTTCCCTTTGCACATGACATGCAACTCTCTTGAATTATAAATTCTTTTTTGGGTAAACCTAGCACTAGATCTTTATGAACCAAATTGTTCATGTCTCATCCGACGATGCCACAGATAAGATTCGGAACCAGATGCTTTTGATAACAAACATGAAACATTCACTGGTGTTGAATGATCATTCATATCAACCACATATATGTTGAATTTTCTTAGAGCACACGTCAAGATCATTTCTTCAGGAATAACCAGTCCAGGCTTTAAGAATAAGCACTCTTTTGCTGTAAAATAAACTGGTATGTCTTTATCGCACACTTGTGAGACACTGAGTATGTTAAACTCCAACTAAGACACAAAATTAACTTTCTCAAGTGTGATTAGATCATTTGACACTGTTCCTTGACCAGTAATCTTTCCTACCTTTGTGTCTCCAGCAGAAGCAACAAAACCACCATCAAAAGATCAAAAATTATCCAGAATCTCCTTCTGTCCTGTCATGTGTCTTGAGCAACCACAATCAACATGCCAAGCATTATTAATAGTCCTCTCGGTTAAACTCTTCACATTTAAGACAAACCTAATGAGAAACAGGTACCTAGATCATCTTTGACCCGGGCTGACTTTGACTTTTTACAGGCTTAGTCACAACGACTTGTTCCTTCAAATTTACACCATTCTTTATTCCAACAATATGTGAAGTCTGGTCATTTTTAATTTTCCAAAAACAACCAACATCTTTCCCATATTTCTTAGTGGATTTTTCTTTAGCAAAATAACTAGGTTGGTTATTTTTCTTCACATATCTTGGACTGTAACATTTCTGATTTTTAGTATCGGTATTTTAATTCAATGTAATACATTCCAAACTCAATTCTAGTGCACTGTTTTGTTTCTTTTCGTAACATCAATTTAATACTATATTTCAATGCAAATCCGCAAATTTTACTCGATTATATCCTATTAAAACAATACATAAGTATCTAATTATACAAATATGTCAAAAGCCTAAAGTTACAAGGTCTGGTGTTGAAAAATAGCAAGAAACCCTAATAGGCACGGTCGCGCCTCGTTTTGGCACGGTCCCGCCAAGTGCTTTGGCACGGTCGCGCGACTTGCTTTGGAACGATCGCGCCCGGTGCCTTGGCACGGTCGCGCCTCGTTTGGGCACGGTCGCGTCTCGTACCAGTTGAAACGTAAAACCATTTTTAAACGCGAGATCGTTGAGTTTCGTAACCGATATACGTTTCATTTTCATTAACAAAGAAAATAATATTATCAATTTCAACCATTAACATCAGAAAACCCGATTCGTCCCAAGAAATCAAAATCCTCTCCCTTGAACATCGATTATTCTATCCTGGAGTGAAATTCCCCCAACCAAACGCTCCATCGACTTTCTCAGAAACTCCCGAAAGCTTTGAGACAGCCGGAATCGCAGCAAGGAGCACCGGAAACCATCCTCGTCGACGTCGGAACTCTTTCCTACCGTTCTCTATCAATTTGCTGTTCTTACGGGTAATTGAAACCTCTTTCTAACTCGTTTCAATTCATAGATCAAAAGCCCCAATTAATTTGGGCTTTCATTATGGAAATCGTCTCGAACCCGAATCTATATTTCATTCAAAAATGATTTAATCGAATCAAACCTTAACCACGTTTTAAATACAATTAATCTATACAAGAAGACTCGTGATGATCTAATGGGTGAAAGCCCTATGATTTCCAACCCTGATATTATAGGATTTAGTCAATTCGTTCATCATTTGGAACAGACGCGGTTGCGCTAATCATCTAGCGCGGTCGCGCCTCATGAGACGCGGTCGTGCCGACTACCAGCGCGGTCGTGTCCTCCTGTCCAGACCCAATCATGCCCTTTGGCTAATCTCAGTCGTGTCTTAGAATCATAGACACGATCGTGCCTGGCCAAGGCACGGTCGTGCCTGATGATTTAGTTAGTTAAGCTCTCTGTTTGATCAACACGGTCGCGCCCTGACTAGCATGGTCGCGCCCGTGGGTCGAGCACGACCGTGCCCTTCCCAGGCACGGTCGTGTGTGAGTTAAACTTTTGGCAGAATTATAATTTTATATATTTTTCAAACAATATATATTTCTGATTAAATTACAAAATAAAAATAGTTGATTTTAATTCTATTTAGAAAGATCAAATATTTAATCTTGGTATAAATAGAAAATTATTTATTTAAAGTTTATAAAAAATTAAATTTACAATTATTGCTAAACCTTTCATTTAAAATGTATTTAAATGGTTAAGTTACATTTTATAAATAAATAAATAAAATAATTATTATTTATTTACTTTATATTTAAACAAAGACATTTAGTTATTTACACTTAATTACATTTAACACTTACAATATTTTCACAAACGATAATTATTTAATTTACCTAATTAATTATTCAAACTCAAACCTTAAACAAAATGCTTCAAAAATGTTTATTTCAAACCCTTATATTTTATTCAATACTTTTAAGTACAAATCAATGGCCTTATACACAAATTCAAATTCAACTTTAGACTTAAACTTTTGTGCACACTATTGATAAAATACGCATTACACACTAGGTTAACTTGTGCATTTCAAGGATCCTTATTCTATCTAATATCTTTGTTAGCTACGCCTTCGAATCAAGTGAGTATTTCATAGCCCCTTTTACTCTTTTACATTTTTGGGGTGAAACATGAACACTATTCAAATTACATGTTCACATTTACACAAACAACACATGTACAAATCCTATTTACATTCATGTATGCAATTTGAGCTTTATGCCCGAGTGCTATGTGTGGTAACTTTTGTGAACACTTATGTGCAATCATTAACTATTCAAGCCGACGGTTTTCAATGATAGATCTATTGAGTCTGACAAACTCACCCAGATTGGAGTGATTGATATTGACAACACAATTTTGCATGCTAAAAGGTTTGATTGTACTTGGTTACACAATAGCTGCTCCCCATAAATGCCTTATTTATCATGTTATGTATGGATTTGTTTTTCAAACTATATGCTATCTATATACAAACCTGTGTTATACTCACCAACTCTTTAGTTGACTTTATTTTATTCATGTTTTAGGTACTAATGTGTGAGTTTGATCAAGATGTGCTACACTTAGGCTTTGGACTTAGCTAATTTAAATAAAGAAGTCTATGTTTTGAAATATTGTTTCTGTCTTGGATTTGGTTTTGTTTGAATGATTGTAATGGAATTTGAAGTTTAATATATTTCAATTTACTCAACCTTGTGCTTATGAACAGTCTACATGTCCCGCCCCGATGATTCCGCCATCGGTCGGGGTGTGACAGATTGGTATCAGAGCCTTGGTTATAGGGAATTAGGTTATTAGACACCTTGACCTAGACTATAACTTTAGGACACCCACTTATGCCATGCTTCATGTTTATATGATTATGTGCTACATGTTATGTGTTACATGCTTACTATGATTAGTTATTGTTTCATTTTTGATGCATTACTTATTAAAAGTTCATGACTTATTAGGATATCCTTAAATAATAATTAAATAAACAATATCCCTTTCCTATATCCTAAAACCTCATAATATTCTTATCTCCTTCTCTATCTATATCTTTCTTAGCATGTGGAAACTTCATGAAGCTAAATCTATAAAATTTCTTTATTTCCTCGTTGAGGTTTTTAAACTTTGTTAATTATTTGAGGACACGTGCAATCTGGAAGAGTGACACCTGTATTCTGGGTTTTCTGTCTAGGAAAGCATTTCGCATAAATCCCAATCAACCGAGGGACCCGTATGCTTTCCTGGGAATTCCTGGGATGAGTGTTTACTTATAGGCTAAAGCATGTCTCCTTGAAAATTATATGAGTTTAATTAACCTTAATGTGTCATAGTATTCAAGTGATTATATCACTATTTGAGTACAATCCAAACTATGATTAACTATTTTATTTCATTATCTTGTTCTTTTAATCCAAGCAATTCTCATAAGTTCTTACATATTTTCTTGTGTTGTATAAATCTATAGAATGCCTCCTCGTCGTGCACCCGTGGCCAACACCAACACCGACATTGCTACCATCCTTACACAACTCGTAACTCAACTCACTCAAGCTAATGGTGCCGCCAATGGTAACCATGGTGGAAATGGTGGAAATGGTGGTGCCAACCCATCTCAATGCACCTTCAAGCATTTCAACTCGTGTAATCCCCTCAAGTTCTATGGTATCGAAGGAGCTACCGGACTCCTTCAATGGTTCGAAAACATTGAGAATACCTTTCTCAATAGTGACTGCCCCGACAACCTTCGTGTTCGTCATGCCACAAGTGTCCTACAAAAACGGGCACTCACGTGGTGGAATGGGGAGAAGAGAAATAGAGGTGTGGATGTAGCAATGGCCTTACCTTGGGATGAGGTAAAAGGCTAATGACTGAGGAATTCTGTCCTCGAAATGAAGTAAAGAAACTTGAAGCCGAATTTTGGGATCTTGCCCAAGATAGTGGTGAAAATTTGGCGTATACAACTCGGTTTCACGAGTTAAGTCTTCTCGTGCACCACATGGTCACTCCTTTGTCCTGCTGCATTGAAAAGTATATTGGAGGACTACCTAGGCAAATTCAAGATACTGTCCTAGGAAGAAATCCTGCAACACTTGAGGATGAGATCCGTTTGTCCGCTACCTTAAACGATAATCATGTGAAGGCGGGGACTCTTACTAAAAGGGGCACCAAGAAAGTTTCCGACACCGCAACTCCTCCTACCCATATCAAAGAATCCACATCTGAACCCTCTCGCAATAATAGAAAGAGAAAGACTAGAAATTTTGTTGTGGTCACTCCTGCTATTCCTATTAACCAAGTTGCACCTATGGTTCAAGCACCGGCCAAAAAGCCATATGTTGGAATCTACCCACTTTGTGCCACCTGCAACTATCATCATCCCCAAAGCATCCCATGTCGCCTTTGTACTCATTGTGGGAGATATGGCCATACGATCAATGTTTGTAGGGCCAAAGCTCTTGCGGGCCAAGTCAACCCACCAAACCAAACCAACACCCAAGTGACTAATCAAGGTACTCCCGCTATTACAAATGGGCGTGCATGTTATGAATGTGGCAACCCGAACCATTTCCGTGATCAATGCCCAAGATTTGCCAATGCTAGACAAGGTGGAGCTCGTGGGCGTGCTTTCCACATAAACGCCAGTGAAGCTCAAGCCAGCAATGACGTGGTCAATGGTACGTTCCTTGTAAATAGTCAATATGCCTCCATTTTATTTGATACCGGTGCCGATAAGAGTTTTGTGTCACTTAAATTTGAACCTTTACTTGCCAAGACACGATCTCAATTAGATAAAACCTTCACTGTCGAAATAGCAAATGGTGATTCACTTACAATCGAGTCTATTATCTATGACTGTTCTCTAGAACTTAATGAACATACATTCCCAATCAATCTTGTACCAATGCCATTAGGAAGTTTCGATATCATCATAGGCATGGATTGGATATCAAATCATCATGCCGAAATCATCTGTTTTGAGAAGTGTATTCGAATACCTCTACCATCGGGAGAAACACTAAGAGTCTTCGGTGAAAAGCCTTGTAAAGGACTCAAATTAATGTCATGCACTACCGCTCAAAAGTACTTACGAAAGAAGTACGTAGCCTTCTTAGCTCATATTGTTCAAAAGGATGTCAAAGAGAAGAGTATACAAGACATTCCCATTATCCGAGATTTTCCCGAAGTGTTCCCCGAAGATTTATCCGGTCTTCCACCCGTTCAACAAGTAGAATTTCACATTGATCTTGTGCCCGGAGCTAACCCCGTGGCTAGAGCTCCATACCGTCTTGCACCTTCTGAAATGCAAGAACTTGCAAGTCAACTTCAAGAGCTCTCCGACAAGGGATTCATTCATCCAAGTCATTCACCGTGGGGTGCACCCGTCTTATTCGTCAAAAAGAAGGATGGATCATTTCGCATGTGTATTGACTACCGCGAACTCAACAAGCTTACTATCAAGAACCGTTACCCTTTGCCTAGAATCGATGACCTCTTTGATCAACTTCAAGGTTCTACTTGCTTCTCGAAGATTGATCTTCGATCTGGTTATCATCAACTCCGTGTTCAAGAAGATGACATTCCTAAGACTGCCTTTCGAACAAGATATGGTCATTACGAGTTCATGGTTATGCCTTTTGGGCTAACCAATGCACCCGCAGTTTTCATGGATCTCATGAGCCGCGTGTGCAAATCGTACCTTGATAAATTTGTGATTGTCTTCATTGACAATATCTTAATCTATTCCAAGACTAAAGCTAATCATGAGCAACATCTTAGATTGGTTTTGGATCTTTTGAGAAAAGAACAACTATATGCCAAATTCTCCAAATGTGAATTTTGGCTTATGGAAGTTCAATTTCTTGGTCATATCGTCAACGACAAGGGAATTCATGTTGACCTTGCTAAAATCGAAACGGTTAAGAATTGGAATGCCCCAAAGACTCCTACCGAAGTTCGTTCATTTCTTGGCCTTGCGGGTTATTATCGTCGTTTCATCTCAAACTTCTCAAAGATTGCTGTCCCTCTCACCGCTTTGACCCACAAGGGTAAAACTTATGAATGGGGACCAAAATAAGAAGAAGCTTTCCAAACTCTCAAGCAAAAGTTGTGCAATGCTCCTATCTTGACTCTCCCTGATGGGAATGATGATCTAGTTATCTACTGTGATGCTTCCAACCAAGGTCTTGGTTGCCTCCTCATGCAACGAGGCAAAGTAATCACTTACGCATCACGACAACTCAAGATTCACGAGAAGAATTATACGACGCACGATCTCAAGTTGGGTGCGGTCGTATTCGCATTGAAGATTTGGAGAAATTATCTCTATGGCACAAAATGTGTGGTGTTCACCGACCACAAAAGTCTCCAACACATCTTCAACCAAAAAGAACTCAATATGAGACAACGACGTTGGGTTGAACTCCTTAACGACTATGACTGTGAGATTCGTTACCATCCCGGCAAAGCGAATGTTGTAGCCGACGCCTTGAGTCGAAAGGACCATGTCATGCTTCAATGTGTCCGTATTCAAACCGACATTCAAAACCGCATCTTAGAAGCTCAACACGTCTCGGTCACCGAGGGTAACATGTATGAGGAAATGTCGTGTGGTGTTGAACTCCAACTTGAATCAAAACCCAATGGCTTACTTTATTACTTGAACCGTATTTGGGTTCCCGATCGCGATGATCTCCGTACATTTCTTATGAACGAGGCTCACAAGACTCGTTATTCTATTCATCCTGGTGCGGATAAAATGTACCAAGATCTTCGCCAACAATATTGGTGGCCCGGTATGAAAAAGGATATTGCTCTCTGTGTTGCCAAATGCCTAACGTGCTCCAAGGTTAAAGCCGAACACCAACGTCCTTTCGAATTACTTGAACAACCGGAAATTCCCGTGTGGAAATGGGAGAACTTAGCCATGGATTTTATTACCAAACTTCCTCGCACCTCGAGTGGCTATGATAGCATTTGGGTGATCATTGATCGTCTCACCAAATCTGCTCATTTCTTGCCCATCCATGAAGACTATCGGGTTGAGAAACTAGCCCGAATATACATTGATGAAATTGTGAGCCGTCACGGCGTTACTTTAAACATAATCTCCGATAGAGATGCTCGGTTCACCTCTCACTTTTGGCAATCTCTCCAAACTGCACTTGGTACACGATTGGATTTGAGCACGGCTTATCATCCCCAAACCGATGGTCAAACCGAGCGGACAATCCAAACTCTTGAAGACATGCTTAGAGCTTGTGTAATTGATTTTGGTGGCAATTGGGATTCACATTTACCCTTAATTGAGTTCTCTTACAACAATAGCTATCACACGAGTATCAACATGGCTCCATTCGAAGCTCTTTATGGTCGCAAGTGTCGTTCTCCTATCTGTTGGAACGAGATTGGTGAAGCACAAATCACCGGTACCGAGCTAATTGAAGAAACATCCGATAAGATCATTCAAATCCATGATAATATTCGAGTGGCGAGGAGTCGGCAAAAGAGTTATGCCGACAAACGTCGAAAACCCTTGGAATTCCAAGTCGGTGATCTTGTTCTTCTTATGGTTGCAAGTGTCATTCTCCTATCTGTTGGAACGAGATTGGTGAAGCACAAATCACCGGTACCAAGCTAATTCAAGAAACATTCGATAAGATCATTCAAATCCGTGATAATATTCGAGTGGCGAGGAGTCGGCAAAAGAGTTATGCCGACAAACGTCGAAAACCCTTGGAATTCCAAGTCGGTGATCTTGTTCTTCTTAAGGTGTCTCCGTGGAAGGGTGTGATCCATTTTGGAAAGAAAGGCAAGTTAGCACCTCGCTATGTTGGTCCATTCAAAATCCTTGAAAGGATTGGGAAAGTGGCTTACAAACTCGAGTTACCTCCATCTCTTGGCAATGTGCATCCTACATTTCATGTATCTAATCTGAAGAAATGTCTCGCTGATGAGAATCTCCATATACCACTTGATGACGTGCGCATTGATGAAACGATGCACTTCGTTGAGAAACCGATAGAAATTATGGATCGTGAAATCAAGCAACTCAAGCGAAGTCGTATTCCTATTGTCAAAATTCATTGGGAGTCTAAGCGTGGTCCTGAATTCACTTGGGAACTAGAGGACAAAATGAAGCTCAAGTACCCCCATCTTTTTACTGATGCCGTAGCTTCCTCTAGCTAAATTTCGGGACAAAATTCCCTCAACATGGGGAGACCGTAACATTTCTGATTTTTAGTATCGGTATTTCAATTCAATGTAATACATTCCAAACTCAATTCTAGTGCACTGTTTTGTTTCTTTTCGTAACATCAATTTAATACTATATTTCAATGCAAATCCACAAATTTTACTCGATTATATCCTATTAAAACTATACAAAAGTATCTAATTATACAAATATGGCAAAAGCCTAAAGTTACAAGGTCTGATGCTGAAAAATAGCAAGAAACCCTAATAGGCACGGTCGCGCCTCGTTTTGGCACGGTCGTGCCAAGTGCTTTGGCCCGGTCGCGCGACTTGCTTTGGAACGATCGCGCCCGGTGCCTTGGCACGGTCGCGCCTCGTTTGGGCCCGGTCGCGTCTCGTACCAGTTGAAACGTAAAACCATTTTTAAACGCGAGATCGTTGAGTTTCGTAACCGATATACGTTTCATTTTCATTAACAAAGAAAATAATATTATCAATTTCAACCATTAACATCAGAAAACCCGATTCGTCCCAAGAAATCAAAATCCTCTCCCTTGAACATCGATTATTCTATCCTGGAGTGAAATTCCCCCAACCAAACGCTCCATCGACTTTCTCAGAAACTCCCGAAAGCTTTGAGACAGCCGGAATCGCAGCAAGGAGCACCGGAAACCATCCTCGTCGACGCCGGAACTCTTTCCTACCGTTCTCTATCAATTCGCTGCTCTTACGGGTAATTGAAACCCCTTTCTTACTCGTTTCAATTCATAGATCAAAATCCCCATATTAATTTGGGCGTTCATTATGGAAATCGTCTCGAACCTGAATCTATATTTCATTCAAAAATGATTTAATCGAATCAAGCCTTAACCACGTTTTAAATACAATTAATCTATACAAGAAGACTCGTGATGATCTAATGGGTGAAAGCCCTATGATTTCCAACCCTGTTATTATAGGATTTAGTCAATTCGTTCCTGATTTGGAACAGACGTGGTCGCGCTAATCATCTAGCGCGGTCGTGCCTCATGAGACGCGGTCGTGTCCTCCTGTCCAGACCCAATCATGCCCTTTGGCTAATCTCAGTCGTGTCTTAGAATCATAGACACGATCGTGCCTGGCCAAGGCACGGTCGTGCCTGATGATTTAGTTAGTTAAGCCATCTGTTTGATCAACACGGTCGCCCCCTGACTAGCTTGGTCGCGCCCGTGGTTCGAGCACGATCGTGCCCTTCCCAGGCACGGTCGTGTGTGAGTTAAACTTTTGACAGAATTATAATTTTATATATTTTTCAAACAATAAATATTTCTGATAAAATTACAAAATAAAAATAGTTGATTATAATTCTATTTAGAAAGATCAAATGTTTAATCTTGGAATAAATAGAAAATTATTTATTTAAAGTTTATAAAAATTTAAATTTACAATTATTGCTAAACCTTTCATTTAAAAAGTATTTAAATGGTTAAGTTACATTTTATAAATAAATAAATAAAATAATGATTATTTATTTACTTTATATTTAAACAAAGACATTTAGTTATTTACACTTAATTACATTTAACACTTACAATATTTTCACAAACGATAATTATTTAATTTACCTAATTAATTATTAAAACTCAAACCTTAAACAAAATGCTTCAAAAATGTTTATTTCAAACCCTTATATTTTATTCAATACTTTTAAGTTAAAATCAATGGCCTTATACACAAATTCAAATTCAACTTTAGACTTAAACTTTTGTGCACACTATTGATACAATAAGCATTACACACTAGGTTAACTTGTGCATTTCAAGGATCCTTATTCTATCTAGTATCTTTGTTAGCTACGCCTTCGAATCAAGTGAGTATTTCATAGCCCCTTTTACTCTTTTACATTTTTGGGGTGAAACATGAACACTATTCAAATTACATGTTTACATTTACACAAACAACACAAGTACAAATCTTATTTACATTCATGTGTGCAATTTGAGTTTTATGCCCGAGTGCTATGTGTGGTAACTTTTTGGAACACTTATGTGCAATCATTAACTATTCAAGCCGACGGTTTTCAATGATAGATCTATTGAGTCTGACAAACCCTCCCAGATTGGGGTGATTGATACCGACAACACAATTTTGCATGCTAGTTACAAAGGTTTGATTGTACTTGGTTACACAATAGCTGCTCCCCATAAATGCCTTATTTATCATGTTATGTATGGATTTGTTTTTCAAACTATATGCTATCTATATACAAACCTATGTTATACTCATCAACTCTTTAGTTGACTTTATTTTATTCATGTTTCAAGTACTAATGTGTGAGTTTGATCAAGATGTGCTACACTTAGGCTTTGGACTTAGCTAATTTAAATAAAGAAGTCTATGTTTTGAAATATTGTTTCTGTCTTGGATTTGGTTTTGTTTGAATGATTATAATGGAATTTGAAGTTTAATATATTTCAATTTAGTCAACCTTGTGCTTATGAACAGTCTACATGTCCCGCCCCGATGATTCCGCCATCGGTCGGGGTGTGACATGGACCGTTTTGGACCTTTTTGTCCACAAATTTTGTAAAAAATTATCACGACAAGCATTTGAATATAAATAATAACAATCTCTACAAATCAAGTAAGCACGACTGTAACGTTGTTTCACTCCGGACTCAGACAAACTGTCGTTCTCAGACGCTTTCCTGAAACGCTTTGTGATATTGCTTTTAGCGCTCCCTTTGTGCCTTTTGAACTTTGACTCATTTGGATTGTGTTTGCAATTTCTTGCAAAGTGTCCAACTTGACCACAAACAAAACAATTGTAGATTTTAGTCTTTGACTTTGAACACTCGACTACTTCAAACACAGACTTTTCTTTGTCACCTTTTGTCCAATAAACACCTTTTATTAAGATTCCTTTGCTATGAGCAGGCTTATCTTTAACATTAATGAACTTGTCTTTGAAATCAACTGATTTGCCTTTGACACACACTTTACTTGACTCACTTTGAATCTTTATTGATGCACTGATTTTAACCTTGACAAACTTCTTACTCTCCTGTTCACTTATAAGTATATGATTCTCTGGTGCTATGAACACATTTTTCTTAGGCCTTTCATTTGACAAATCATACTCCTGAAGTAATGGATTCACATACTCATCTAGAACATCATCAGCTAGACTTGAGACTTTGTGGAGCGGTACATAGTCTTTAGTTGTGTGCACCACTTTATCAAAGAAAGTAGATGTTGTTGACACCTCAGACACACAATCAGTATCATCACAAACATCATTAGTAGAACATGCATAAACATATGAACTATCAGAATCTGAACAACTGTTTACATCAAATTTCTCACAAACATTAACAAATCTATTGAGATCATAATCAACATCGAGATATTGGTTGCAATCTCTTATGAACTCTGTAGTACACTGTTTATTAAAAAGCAGAAAAACTCTTAACTCCATCAAGATCACTCCCATCCTCAACACAACCGGTGTTTACGTCTGCACTAACATACATGTCATGAAAAATAGAATCACTCGCATTTATCAATTCCTTTGATTCATGCGGTTCAGGAAATGGCACAAAATTATCAGGATGAGGTACCTTGTTATAACCCAAACCATCTTTGATGTAAACTGTTCTTTGTTTGCTAACACAATCATCAAATAGATTTCGTTGCATTTTCCACTTAGCAACTATTACCCGTTCTTTTATTAAAAGTGACATTATCTTTTAAAAAAGCTTTGATTTTTCTGGTGTAAGTAACTTCATTTTGTTTTAACTCCTTATTCACCCTTTTAAGTTTATCATTCTCAACAATTAGAAAATTACTTTCTGCATTATACTTCTGCATTTTATTAACACAATCAAAAGAACAAATAGAAAACTCATTTTCAAAAGTTACCACACTGTCAGGAGAAGTCTCATCAGAATCAACAACAGCTTTGCCTTTTCCTTTGACGTCAGTTTTGAATGCACACTCACTGGCAATATCAGCTACTTTCTTTGAAACTTCTATTTCAGCCATCAGAGTGTGACACCCAGTAATTCCAGTGAATATCCATATTTCATAAATACACGTTCATAACGTATATTTCCTGAAGTTTTATTTTGACTAAGTAAAGTCAAGGAGTCTAGCAAAGGAAATTATATCAAAATAGTAATTTTTAAGAATTACTAGAAAAATAAACAGCAATAACCCGCAAAGTACGGTCGTTGGTGATTAACAAGAACTTGACAATAAAAGTCTAGGGAGACGCTTTAACATAAAAACATAAATATTGGTGACTAAACTTTTATAAAAAGTTGACATATAAATAATTGTTGCATGGCTCTATGTTATTTTTCGTATACATGTATAATATAGTTCAAGTAATAACTACATCAGGAATTCACTAGCAGATTATTAAAGCTAGTTAATCTACACAAAATGTAGGACGTTTTAATAATTAAATATATTAAAACGAGTATTAATTTCGGGTAGTATACCGCGTCTAAATCAATCACATCATC
This sequence comes from Smallanthus sonchifolius, assembly GCA_023525975.1. Classification (NCBI taxonomy): domain Eukaryota; kingdom Viridiplantae; phylum Streptophyta; class Magnoliopsida; order Asterales; family Asteraceae; genus Smallanthus; species Smallanthus sonchifolius. The sequence continues at coordinate 29,026,779 of CM042039.1, read as the reverse complement.
ATCATGATTGCTTTGCTTACACAACACTCAAGCGTCATAATCATCATGATTATGACCAAGAGTGCAAGCAACCTCAAAGATCACATCACCATCATTATAACTTTGCTTATACTCCCCTCCAACGTCAAGGCGTAATGATGATGACTTGTTGAGTTCTACACTCAACCCCCTTTTCATCAAATAATTATATATATACGTGTATATATATGTATGTATATATATATAATATCTAGGTATATAGATATATAATGTTTAAACCATTAAAAAGTGATACACTGAGTATTAGATCACGGGATCACCTACCGGGTATACACTACCTAAAAACCAATCAACTAATACATGGAATGATGACTCGTGATGTGACAAGACCCAACCCCCACCCCATGCCCAATCATGGCCGAAATGTGTGGGACCACCCACACACCCACTCCACCATCATGTCCATGATGATTGTCATAAGAGGCCATACCCTATTAACCAAGTGTGCAAGCAAGGGTCAATCCATCAAGTCAACCATCCCTTGCCAGGATTAGGTTGAATGCAACACCCAAACCCCCACCCTAACCCTTGGTTCGGCCAAGAATAGAGGGCCCTACCCACCTCACATCACCTCACCACTTCCATACTCATGTCATAAGAAGACCATGCTTCTTTGAGTGTAGACCATACCAACATCAAATCCATCACATTTAATACACCCTCTTACACACTCAAGCTCTCACTCTCTCATATATATATCGACATATGCACACACATAATCACTTTGCATCTTTCAAATTCAAGAGCAAAAACCATAGAGAAGTTTGAGTTAGAGTTGAAGATTCAAGGAAGGTTGGAGTCTAGGAGTCGGGACCTGATAACAACACGAGCACCTAGTGTGTTCCATACGTTTTTATTCACCTAGCTTGTCTAGTGGAACGAAACCATCATCCATCTTTTATGTTTTCTTTACTTCCTTAAATTAAGCATGTTGTTCATCCTAATAATTAAAGGAGATTTAAAAAGCTAAAGAGTTTTATAAAGTTTAACATTATTATGATTAAAAACTGGATTTTATAATAAAAAGATGTATGAAATTCGAAAATGATAAGCTCTTATACATCGATTCTTATCTTAACATATTTATGAGATATTTGTTAATTTGAATTCATGATGCTAAATTAAGAATTGATAAACTAAAAAGATGTGTGTAAATATATATATACATATATATGTGTAACCGAAATTTGTATGTATAAGTGTATAAGTGATTGTTTTGATCCTATAATGATAGTTGTAGATATTAAAAGCATGATTAACATTAGATAAAAAGGTTTGAACATGAATACATATCCATGATTAGAGATGTAAACCGGAAATAATCAAGTGTATTATTTAAAAAGAAATCGTGACATATGTATGTTCAAATGTATGTTCATAAAGTGTTAACTTGTTGAATTGAGAATTATTGAAACATATGCATGCTTGATAAGAACCGAAATATATGTCCAGAAATGTATGCATACAAGAGTAAATATGGTACATGAGTAAAATGATATATATATATATATATATATATATATATATGGAAGCTAAAAAGTATATATGGAGACATAATTATAATCGTATCTTGAAAGTAAATTATGGATAATATTGTATTGTTGTGTATTGACATGAAATTTGTTATGATTAAAGTGTTTGGGACATTTGGTAACAATAAAAAGCATACATGCACATATCATGAAATAACCATAGATAGGTTCATGTGCACAAAATTAAAGATGTTTCAGTTAAAAATAAATAAGTGTATGTTGAAATGTAGTTATACTTGTGTGTGTATATATTTGTAAGGAAATATAAATACATGTCGAACTGAAACAAGTTAATAAATATCGTTCGGAACAAGTAATTGTATATGCATATAGAGATAAACATACATAGAAAATACATGAACGATACTTGCATATTTATTGGAAAGAAGTAATTATGTGTTTATACATGGATTATAGTATAAATATATTACAAGACGTTGCAAAAATAATATTTATTTTTGACAAACATAACGAGTCACCAATATGGAAAAATAATAGTTTTTCTGGAAAATAAATAAAGCGTCTAGACTGGAATAATAATCACCAACGAGTCGTCATGAGAAAACATTGTTTTAAATAAACAAAGTCGTGCTTGACAGGAATAGTTAAGTCGGGTGAACAACTTGCGTTTAAGACATGTAGTCTTAACGTGTTTAGTACCCTTGTGTGATTAGGGTACGGATAGACAAGAACTATTAGCACAAGGTTGTTGCTAGGATTTCATTGAACACAAGGTGAGTTCACGGCCCCCTTTTAACTCTTTACTGTTTTGTAAACATCGAGGGAGAAACATACTTACTTGTTATGTTTTGAAAATTGACAATATGAACATTCTGGTTTAACTTCTTATGAGTTTCACTAACCCCTTTTTCTAAAGTTTTTGAAATGATTTAGGGTGGAAACATACTTGTAAAAGACTTTTGTATGTAAATGAATGAACTAATGATCTGACCGTATGTGTGTATTGAGGGAAAAGTAAAGCGCTTAAAGTCCTCTGAATAAGTTAGTAACCATTAGCTATTTTAGCTCGGGATTATATGGATAGTACTATTGGGGGTGACGCCTCCGGTCATGGTTAGTCGCGCTAACCAGGGGTCCAAATGGCCGAATGACCGCATATTGTCTTACTCGCAGAAAGGCGGGGGGAGGCACAAAATGTTGGGGTTTGGTTACGGTCTCGTACATTACATACTATTTTGTATTCCTTGCAAGCTTACAAATGGGGTCAATAGATCGGATTAGTATTCAGATTCATTGGTAATACATGCAAAAGGGTTCTGATCAGGTTAAAGTGATCAGGTTTAAACAAAAGAGTTTTGATCAGGTTAAAGTGATCAGGTTTATACAAAGGGTTCTGATCAGGTTTAAACAAAAGAGTTTTGATCAGGTTAAAGTGATCAGGTTTATACAAAGGGTTCTGATCAGGTTAAAGTGATCAGGTATAAACAAAAGAGTTTTGATCAGGTTAAAGTGATCAGGTTTATACAAAGGGTTTTGATCAGGTTAAAGTGATCAGTTTTATACAAAGGGTTCTGATCAGGTTAAAGTGATCAGGTTTAAACAAAAGAGTTTTGATTAGGTTAAAGTGATCAGGTTTATACAAATGGTTCTGATCAGGTTAAAGTGATCAGGTTTAAACAAAGGGTTTTGATCAGGTTAAAGTGATCAGGTTTAAACAAAGGGTTCTGATCAGGTTAAAGTGATCAGGTTTAAACAAAGGGTTTTAATCAGGTTAAAATGATCAGGTTTATACAAAGAGTTTTGATCAGGTTAAAATGATCATGTTTAAACATTGGATTTATGACGGTTAAGTCATGGTAATGTTTTCAAAGAAAAACTACATATTTTATGACGGTATAGTCATGGGCATATTTTCAAATGAAAACTACTTATTATTTATGACGGTTAAGTCATGTATAGTTTTTCGGGGAAAACTACTTAGTTTTATGACGGTAAAGTCATGTACATGTTTTCGGGAAAAAACTATAAGCACTGATTAACTAACTCTGTGAACTCACCAACCTTTGTGTTGACACTTTCAAGTATGTTTCTCAGGTAACCTTTAGCCATGGCGCGGTTGGAATAGGCTAGCTATGTTGGATCAATTCCTAGTAGCTGGAAGGACGTAGAATATCAAGTCTCAAGTCTATCGTTGATCTAGAAGAACTTAGATCATAGTATTACTTAGTTTTAGTAATTTTATATGTAATCAAGTCTTAGAAATCACAATTACCGCTTCCGCTATCGTGTAATGAACCAATCGTTGCAACCTGTATTTATTTATTAAGTAAATAAATTTGGGGGTGTGACAGATTGGTATCAGAGCAATGGTTTTAGCGAATTAGGTTTCCTTAGTGATACCTAGGCTCTAACCGGATTCATTTAGGGACCAAGATTTCTAAGACTTGCATCACACTAAAAATACCCAAGACTTGAGTATAGGAATTCCAACCGTTGCCGAACAATTTGTGTAGACTATTAGTGTATGGAGTTACACTAGGGTACCATTAGCTACACTAATACAATTACATGGCACATGTAATGAACACTTAAACACATACAACAATGTGGAAATCATAAACACTTACAACATGTTACTGTTCGAATTACGAGTCAAGAATAACGGGTACTCAGCATATTGCAACCTTAGAAGATCGAGTTACGAGCTGAGCTTGGACTACGACGATAGCGATCGTCAGTTACCGATCTTGGTATCACAACAGGCTGAACCCGTACCAGAATCCGTACCTATACCTGCACCACAACTACTCCAGCCATGGAGGCAACTATCTTCCTAACGTATGTACGGTATAAATACTCTTCTTCATAAGTTGTCGGATCGGATGCCTAGACTCTCGCCATGGTATATGGCAGACATGATTGCCCAGACAGAAGGGAATTCAAGGTAAATAAGCAGGACTAAATGGGAGAGAACTCCAAGGGTCAGGAGACCCAGACATACATCAGGATCATGTGGATCCATGCATATATATACAGACTTGGAGCAGGAGTTGCTCGACACTCATTTGAGGATCTCTGCCCAGCACATAGTGCCTGAATTTCACCATACACATTTTATTTTAAGAGACACCGGTGGTGCCTCTCTACCATTAGCCTCATCCGACAACAGCCATATTCGGCAGAGTCATGAGTATTGGTACACATAATTAAGAGTAATCCGATAAAACAATACACACTCCTGTATAAATGTGCGGCAACCGCAATCTAATGATTATTTCAAATCCCTTTTGATTAAAAGCTAGGGATAGAAGAAACACTATAGGGATCAGTCAAGGCAAATTATCATTACGGGTGCACACGTAATCATAATTTACAGTGCATGGGAACTTTAGTGAGTCTTACTGTCTAAGCTAATGATCAACCCATGTTCTCAATCACTTGATTAAGGATTGGATCTTAACAAATCAGACTTCTCAATTAGGTGCTCATAAAGCATTCTCCTAGTTTTGGAGGAACGAGAGAAATTCAAATTGAATTCAACCAATCCTTAGTAAATCCTAAACGACGAAGGAATTCGCACATTCATTCTTTGAGATTCTACTTGTCAGGAATGCTTCAAATTGAGCGTTACCACAACTAATACTTACAGTAATTGCACAACTATTGTGGGAGATTATAGCGTAATATCAGGATCCATCATACAGTTCAATCTCATAATTGCTTGAAAGTTACGCCAAGAGTGTTATGCACTAACTTCAGTAATAGGGCAGGATATTATTCTGACCCGCATACACATGGCACCTATGGATATTGTGGAAGCTCGACATGAGACAAGTAGGAAATCGGACATTTCAGAATGTCGGTCAAACTGGATTGCTCTCGCAGCCATTGACATTCAATATACCTTTAAGTCTGACTATTCTCTCTGCAATGGATAAGCCGGGGTTGATGCTCAAGCGAATGCCAAAGAAACCTAAGTGTGGACTAACGACTATTGTCGCACTAACCGGAAAACGACATGCAAAACTCTTAAAGGAGTCCCAAATGCGGAATTTCATGCTAATCTCATTAGCTCATGATATGCATAAGGGGCGTAAGCTCGAGCTATTCACAACAGGCCACTGTCCACAAAGAGTTGAGAAGAATAATTTATTACTCTTTTGTACTCGCACTTCCCAAAGGTTCATCTTGATGGATGGATCCCAGATTTAGCCTAGAAGAGAGGTGTGATTGCATCTTTCACTCCTAGTTTTCTATAATTGGGAAGCTCTAGAGCATCTATTGTTAAGAAATGATCTCTTGGAGTAGACTCAGTTAGAATACAAAAGTCTCGACGTTCAACACTCATTACCTCAAGTTTATCCTTGTGCTAAGGATTTTGAGGCTATAACCTGAATGAGTGGAATACGTAATGGTAAGTCACCAAAGTACCATTCAAACACTAAGGGAGTGCATACACTCTGTATGAATAATAGTTGGCTATCAACCCTTTCTGCCAACTTAATGGGTTGACAAACCCATAGCCCATTTTGGGGAAAGCACTAATTCGATGAGACCATTCTCACAGTATTACTATTCATTCCCCCAGCTAGACGAAATGTGAATATTCCAAACAAACATCGAACTTCGTATGGCTTACATACTTTGAAGGTATGGTAGTCGAGACATGAGTTTACATATCAGGACGCTACAACCCAAAGGCTAGTCTGCCTCGAAAGGCAGTGCAAGCAAAGGGGTAAAGTGGTGATTAGACTCGAAGTTCGCAAATAAGAGCTCCCAAGGAACATCAATTCCTAGCTCCATGAAGGCACATGGAGAGGAAAATCCTAGAAAACATGAAACCTGAAATAAGAGAAACGTCTTAGTCCAGGAAAATGCTTTCGAAAAGCATAAGAGGGACAAACATAAAGTTTCATTTTCATACTGTTTCATTACTACCCAATATACAACAAAAACTTGGACACCTCGTCGAGTAATTCTTTCATAAGACCTATAGTGCGTAGACGAATAGAGAGTATGTGTCAACATACGCTCAAGATTCGCACGCACCATTCCTTTCATTACCAGGAATGAGCATCACATAATCCTACCATATTGAGGGTAATCAAATAAAGGGATTCTTGCACGTTTAATATCGTTAGTCGGGGAAGTATTCGATTTGCTTTCAAATACCGACTACCAAGTAAATGGAATCAAACAATTGAAGCCTAAGTTGGATGATACAGATATAATTTGGGTACCAGGTATCGGTAGCCTATGTGGGAGGTTATGGATGAAGTCCATAAGACCAAGTACTCCGTTCATCCAGAATAGAATGAAACGTATAAGGACCCCGAGGGACTCCATTATGTGGCCAAACATGAGAGAAGAAATAGCTATCTATGCTAGGAGATACTTGGCAGTACAAGTAGAATGTTAGGAATCACCAGAGTGATCACAACAAACTCATATTTATCAATGGGAAGGGGAAGAGAATTTCATGGATTTCATTACAAATCCACCCAGAACACCTAGCGACTATGATACTATATGGTAATCTTCAGTCGTTTGACGAAATCCGTGCATTCCCTACCAATAAAGGAGACAGATAAAAGTAAGAAGCGTGCAAGGCTAAATGTTAAGGGAATTAAGGCTAGGCATGGTATGCCAGTTTCCATTTTCTCTAAAAGGGACAATCGATTCATGTCAAGAACCTGGCAGTCTGTACAAGAAGCCTTGGGCACACGCCTTTACATGAACACTGCATATCATCCCCAGATGAACGGTCAAAGTAAAAGGACCATCCAAACTTTAAAAGATGTGCTCCGTGCGTGTGTAATCGATTTCAGAGGAAATAGGGATACTCACCGCCGTTGGCTGAGTTTTCATATAATACCAACTACCATACCAGCATTAAAGCCGCTTCGTTGAGGCTTTGTATGGTTGTAAGTGTCACTCATCGCTATGTTGGGCAGAGGTTGGTGAAAAGCATTTGACTGGTCCTGATATTGGCTAGGAAACCACTGACAAGATCGTCGAAATAAAAGATCGTCTGAAAGCCACTCAAGACAGACGAAAGAGAGTTGTGCTAGCAACAGACGAAATCCATTAAAATTCCAAGTGGGAGACAAAGTCATGTTAAAGGTCTCATCTTGGAAAGGAGTTGCAATATTTGGCAACCGTGGCAAGCTTAACCCTAGGTACGTTGAACCATTTGAAATTTTGACTAGGGTTGGCCCTGTAGCATACAAGCTCAAGTTGCCACAAGATCTAAGCAATGTACATGATACGTTTCATGTATCAAATCTCAATAAGTGCTTATCAGACGAGACATTAATTATACCGCCTGATGAGATTCACATAGATAACAAGCTACACTTCGTTGAGGAACCCATTGAAGTCTCAGATTGGAAGGTTCAGAAAACAAGGCGTAGCCGGATTAAATTGGTTAAGGTACGTTGGGATTCAAAGCGCGGCCCCGAGTATACGTGGGAGCGGGAAGATAAAATGAAAGCCAAGTATCCGTCCTTGTTCAAGAACACTCCAAGTAAAGATGACAAGAACTGAATTTCGGGACGAAATTCTCTTTAACATGGGGAGAATGTGACACCCAGTAATTCCAGTCAATATCCATATTTCATAAATACACGTTCATAACGTATATTTCCTGAAGTTTTATTTTGACTATGTAAAGTCAAGGACTCTAGCAAAGGAAATTATATCAAAATATTAATTTTTAAGAATTACTAGAAAAATAAACAGCAATAACCCGCAAAGTACGGTCGTTGGTGATTAACAAGAACTTGACAATAAAAGTCTAGGAAGACGCTTTAACATAAAAACATAAATATTGGTGACTAAACTTTTATAAAAAGTTGACATATAAATAAATGTTACATGGCTCTATGTTATTTTGCGTATACATGTATAATATAGTTCAAGTAATAACTACATCGGGAATTCACTAGCAGATTATTAAAGCTAGTCAATCTACACAAAATGTAGGACGTTTTAATAATTAAATATATTAAAACGGGTATTAATTTCGGGTAGTATACCGCGTCTAAATCAATCACATCATCATCATGATTGCTTTGCTTACACAACACTCAAGCGTCATAATCATCATGATTATGACCAAGAGTGCAAGCAACCTCAAAGATCACATTACCATCATTATAACTTTGCTTATACTCCCCTCCAACATCAAGGCGTAATGATGATGACTTGTTGAGTTCTACACTCAACCCCCTTTTCATCAAATAATTATATATATACGTGTATATATATGTATGTATATATATAATATCTAGGTATATAGATATATAAAGTTTAAACCATTAAAAAGTGATACACTGAGTATTAGATCACGGGATCACCTACCGGGTATACACTACCTAAAAACCAATCAACTAATACATGGAATGATGACTCGTGATGTGACAAGACCCAACCCCCACCCCATGCCCAATCATGGCCGAAATATGTGGGACCACCCACACACCCACTACACCATCATGTCCATGATGATTGTCATAAGAGGCCATACCCTATTAACCAAGTGTGCAAGCAAGGGTCAATCCATCAAGTCAACCATCCCTTTCCATGATTAGGTTGAATGCAACACCCAAACCCCCACCCTAACCCTTGGTTCGGCCGAGAATAGAGGGCCCCACCCACCTCACATCACCTCACCACTTCCATACTCATGTCATAAGAAGACCATGCTTCTTTGAGTGTAGACCATACCAACATCAAATCCATCACATTTAATACACCCTCTTACACACTCAAGCTCTCACTCTCTCATATATATATCGACTTATGCACACACATAATCACTTTGCATCTTTCAAATTCAAGAGCAAAAACCATAGAGAAGTTTGAGTTAGAGTTGAAGATTCAAGGAAGGTTGGAGTCTAGGAGTCGGGACTTGATAACAACACGAGCACCTAGTGTGTTCCATACGTTTTTATTCACCTAGCTTGTCTAGTGGAACGAAACCATCATCCATCTTTTATGTTTTCTTTACTTCCTTAAATTAAGCATGTTGTTCATCCTAATAATTAAAGGAGGTTTAAAAAGCTAAAGAGTTTTATAAAGTTTAACATTATTATGATTAAAAACTGGATTTTATAATAAAAAGATGTATGAAATTCGAAAATGATAAGCTCTTATACATCGATTCTTATCTTAACATATTTATGAGATATTTGTTAATTTGAATTCATGATGCTAAATTAAGAATTGATAAACTAAAAAGATGTGTGTAAATATATATATACATATATATGTGTAACCGAAATTTGTATGTATAAGTGTATAAGTGATTGTTTTGATCCTATAATGATAGTTGTAGATATTAAAAGCATGATTAACATTAGATAAAAAGGTTTGAACATGAATACATATCCATGATTAGAGATGTAAACCGGAAATAATCAAGTGTATTATTTAAAAAGAAATCGTGACATATGTATGTTCAAATGTATGTTCATAAAGTGTTAACTTGTTGAATTGAGAATTATTGAAACATATGCATGCTTGATAAGAACCGAAATATATGTCCAGAAATGTATGCATACAAGAGTAAATATGGTACATGAGTAAAATGATATATATATATATATATATGGAAGCTAAAAAGTATATATGGAGACATAATTATAATCGTATCTTGAAAGTAAATTATGGATAATATTGTATTGTTGTGTATTGACATGAAATTTGTTATGATTAAAATGTTTGGGACATTTGGTAACAATAAAAAGCATACATGCACATATCATGAAATAACCATAGATAGGTTCATGTGCACGAAATTAAAGATGTTTCAGTTAAAAATAAATAAGTGTATGTTGAAATGTAGTTATACTTGTGTTTATATATATTTGTAAGGAAATATAAATACATGTCGAACTGAAACAAGTTAATAAATATCGTTCGGAACAAGTAATTGTATATGCATATAGAGATAAACATACATAGAAAATACATGAATGATACTTGCATATTTATTGGAAAGAAGTAATTGTGTGTTTATACATGGATTATAGTATAAATATATTACGAGAGGTTACAAAAATAATATTTATTTTTGACAAACATAACGAGTCACCAATATGGAAATATAATAGTTTTTCCGGAAAATAAATAAAGCGTCTAGACTGGAATAATAATCACCAACGAGTCGTCATGAGAAAACATTGTTTTAAATAAACAAAGCCGTGCTTAACAGGAATAGTTAAGTCGGGTGAACAACTTGCGTTTAAGACAGGTAGTCTTAACGTGTTTAGTACCCTTATGTGATTAGGGTACGGATAGACAAGAACTATTAGCACAAGGTTGTTGCTAGGATTTCATCGAACACAAGGTGAGTTCACGGCCCCCTTTTAACTCTTTACTGTTTTGTAAACATCGGGGGAGAAACATACTTACTTGTTATGTTTTGAAAATTGACAATATGAACATTCTGGTTTAACTTCTTGTGAGTTTCACTAACCCCTTTTTCTAAAGTTTTTTAAATGATTTAGGGTGGAAACATACTTGTAAAAGACTTTTGTATGTAAATGAATGAACTAATGATCTGACCGTATGTGTGTATTGAGGGAAAAGTAAAGCGCTTAAAGTCCTCTGAATAAGTTAGTAACCATTAGCTATTTTAGCTCGGGATTATATGGATAGTACTATTGGGGGTGACGCCTCCGGTCATGGTTAGTCGCGCTAACCAGGGGTCCAAATGGCCGAATGACCGCATATTGTCTTACTCGCAGAAAGGCGGGGGGAGGCACAAAATGTTGGGGTTTGGTTACGGTCTCGTACATTACATACTATTTTGTATTCCTTGCAAGCTTACAAATGGGGTCAATAGATCGGATTAGTATTCAGATTCATTGGTAATACATGCAAAAGGGTTCTGATCAGGTTAAAGTGATCAGGTTTAAACAAAAGAGTTTTGATCAGGTTAAAGTGATCAGGTTTATACAAAGGGTTCTGATCAGGTTTAAACAAAAGAGTTTTGATCAGGTTAAAGTGATCAGATTATACAAAGGGTTCTGATCAGGTTAAAGTGATCAGGTTTAAACAAAAGAGTTTTGATCAGGTTAAAGTGATCAGGTTTATACAAAGGGTTTTGATTAGGTTAAAGTGATCAGGTTTATACAAAGGGTTCTGATCAGGTTAAAGTGATCAGGTTTAAACAAAAGAGTTTTGATCAGGTTAAAGTGATCAGGTTTATACAAAGGGTTCTGTTCAGGTTAAAGTGATCAGGTTTAAACAAAGGGTTTTGATCAGGTTAAAGTGATCAGGTTTAAACAAAGGGTTCTGATCAGGTTAAAGTGATCAGGTTTAAACAAAGGGTTTTAATCAGGTTAAAATGATCAGGTTTATACAAAGAGTTTTGATCAGGTTAAAATGATCATGTTTAAACATTGGATTTATGACGGTTAAGTCATGGTAATGTTTTCAAAGAAAAACTACATATTTTATGACGGTATAGTCATGGGCATATTTTCAAATGAAAACTACTTATTATTTATGACGGTTAAGTCATGTATAGTTTTTCGGGGAAAACTACTTAGTTTTATGACGGTAAAGTCATGTACATGTTTTCGAGAAAAACTATAAGCACTGATTAACTAACTCTGTGAACTCACCAACCTTTGTGTTGACACTTTCAAGTATGTTTCTCAGGTAACCTTTAGCCATGGCGCGGTTGGAATAGGCTAGCTATGTTGGATCAATTCCTAGTAGCTGGAAGGACGTAGAATATCAAGTCTCAAGTCTATCGTTGATCTAGAAGAACTTAGATCATAGTATTACTTAGTTTTAGTAATTTTATATGTAATCAAGTCTTAGAAATCATAATTACCGCTTCCGCTATCGTGTAATGAACCAATCGTTGCAACCTGTATTTATTTATTAAGTAAATAAATTTGGGGGTGTGACACAGAGCCTCATCAAACTCACCTTCAGCATCTTCAATCTATTCATCCCACTCACAGTTACTTAGTTGCTTTGACATTAGAGCAGTTGTGTCACAGCCCAACCGACGGCGGAATACGTCGGGGCGGGACATGTAGATTGTACATGAGCACAAGGTTGACTAGATTTTAATATGTTTAAACATCACATTTCATTTCAATAAAATCCAACAAAGTACATGATAATGAGAAATACATAACAAGTTCTTTTAAATAACTAGGTCCACATCTTAAGTGTACCAATCTTGTTTAACTCAAACATTCGTACCTGAAACATGATTAAAACAAGGTCAACTAAAAAGTTGGTGAGTATACATAGGTTTTGACTCTAAATAGTATCAAAGTGTTGTGTGTACACAATCCATACATATCATGGTTAATAAGAAAAATATGGAGAATAACTATTGTGTAACCAAATTATACAATCAAACCTTTGTAACTACCATGCAAAACAAAATGTGTTTTCGGTAACAATCACCCTAACTGGGTGGGTTTGTCAGACTCAATAGATCTATCATTGTTAACCGTCGGCTTGTACAGTTAATGATTGCACATGTAAATTGCACAAAAATGTAGTTAACACACCTAGTACTCAAACATAAAGCTCAAATTGCACACATGAATGTAAAGTGGATTTGTATTGTGTAGTTTGTGCAAATCATTGTATATAATGTTCATGTTTCACCCCAAAAATGTAAAAATAGTGTAAAAGGGGCTATGTAAAACTCACCTGCGTTGATGGTGTAGGTAGCACGAACAATAGGTGGCAAAAGGAATTCTTGTAAATCACTAAGTTAACCTTGAGTGAAAATGTATGGATTTGAATTAATAACATGCATGAAGTCTAAAGCAAGACCTAATGTTCATCGGGTTTTGGTAGGTGTGGGTTTGTACAAGGAGTTGTGTAATTTCATGTAACGGATGTATGCGGATTGATGTTTGTATTTGTATAAAGATTTTCAACGTAAAGTCAAAGTATAAGAATTAAATAATATTTGACTTAGGGTTGTACTACGATGAATAACTAGATTAAATAAATAAATTCTTTTTATTTATTTATTATTAGAACAGTATGTCCTTAAAATAAAAATATAGAAAGGGAAAATATATATATTAATATATATTTAGGAAGGTAATATTTGTTTGAATTGAGTTTAAACCGTAATATTTATAATTAATAGAAAAATGATTTTTAAACTTGTTTTATGAAATTTTCTTTTAAAACGGTAGTGTATTTTATAAAAGATTTTGCCACGGTTTTTATAAAATAAGTAACATAAAGGCTTTAATTAGAACTAATAATATTTTTTTTCAATTAAAAATAGATTTCTTTTTAATCTATTTGTATTGTAAATGAGGCTTTAAAATCATTTAATTAAAATCTGCTTATTTTTGCATAAATTAGTTCTAGATGATAATAGGTTTTATAAAATATTTTTTTTATAAATTAGTTCTGCATCTAAAACGATTTTTTAAAATAGAATACACACCCCCGGCTCGAACCCGGGGGGTTCTGTGTGTGTCCCTTGTTTTACCACTGGAACAGGGGTTGACACTTGTCATTGTCCTGATTCGAAATTGATTTGATCTATACTGGAGAATGGGCCGGGTCTCAGAATGTAAAAAGGGAAAAAGGCATGGTGCGGGACGGGTTCGAAACCGCGACCTTACCTGCACAGAGTATGAGTTCTACTAGTAGACCAGGGCATATGCCTTGGTAAAAATCCAATTCCCTTAAGTTATGACTCGCTAGACCAGACTATTCCCCCACCCCTTATCATTCCCGATTGAACATACCCAACCATATCCATTTGCTTGCACCAGATTGCGTAAAATCGACTGCCCAAACCATGGGGCTTTTGATCTCTAGCCTAAAACGAAACTACTGATATAAAATTTACCTGGAATGGCTGAGGGGTGGGGGTGTTTGGCTAGGCACGCAGGTTCGGGTTCGTCGGAGTTGGATCGTGCACCAGAGTCGGAATTGTTCGAGTATGAGGCTTTCAAATGTTTGTAACGGGTGTCGCCAGAGTGTGTGTGTGAATTGTATGTCTCAATTTCGTCTTAATTGCTCGATTCGATCTGGGTTAATAGGAAATAGTTGTCGACATTGATTCGTGTATTAAATAGCTAATTGACGATGAATTGAGACTCGTATATGGTCTGAATACATGTGGATTAGTTTCACGTGAATTGTGGGTATTAACGCGTTTCCAATTCACATATTTGGGTTGATTGGGCTCGGCTTTGACTCTGAAAGTCAAACACATTTAAACTTCGAATTTGGCCGTGATGATCGTTGAATTGAGGTGTTAGTTTAGTCACAATATGGGCGATAATTGTTAAGGTGTACAGGAAAATTCATGATAGCAAGGATTTGAATGATTACAGTCTTGGATTGCAAGATGTTGGAACATTTTGACCTTTAAGGACAAAATTGATCAAGATGGGATATATGGGTTCAAAATTTAGGTCAAAGGGGTTCAAATTTAAAGGTGGGGGGTTCAAGTTGAAGGTTCAATTGTGAAAAGGGTTCATCCTAATCTAATGGAATACAATTTTTATATATATTGAAATGGTTTATTTAAAAACAAATGGTTATACATCTATTTAGATTATAAAAACTTTATAACCTAATTATATTATAAACTTTAAAATGTTTTACTTAAAAATGTTGAATGTATATATGTTTTTGTATAAAACTAAACTAATATTATTGTGTGGTTTAATTAAATTGCATAAAACATTTTTGAACTGTATTATGTGGTGCAAGGTTTCAAAGGGTTCAGACTGATATATGTGTGACATGATGAGTTTGAATAAGTACGGTACTTCAGGTGTTCATTACATAATAAAATGAACGTTAGAAAATCATGGATGTTACAGTATCCCCATGTTGAGGGAATTTCATCCCGAAATTTAGCTAGTGGAGACCACTGAAGCAGAAAAGAAGTGAGTTTTAGTTTTGATTTTCGGTTTGAGGAGTATGATGGATAGCAAGATTTAGGTCTAAAGTTTAAGTTAAGTATGAATGATATCAGTGGGTCTTAGTTTCAACAGAGTTATGGAGAGATCTGTCAAAACATCTAAGGTGAAAGACATTACCTTGGGATGGATTTTTATGGGAACTTGACTATCAGGGTTTGATTAAGGTGTAGTCTAATATGCTCAGGGGTTGTCGGTGGATAAGGGATTTCCCAAACATTGGTCTAGGTCAAAACTTCACGTGACCCGAACAACGCTACTACTGATAATATGATAGAGCACTTATATATAGGAAGTACCATCGGCGTATCCACCATGCCCTTGTCACATCACATTAGTTTTGTTGTTATATATCATGATAGGTTTTAGGTCATAACACACAATAAAATTCACTATGTTTTCCATGCGCTGATTTTTATAATTACATGTGCACCCGTATTACTCGAATCACCGCATGGTCCGTATAGATCCTTCTGTTGTGTGTGGGTCAAAAAGGGAAGTTCGTGTCTATTGATTTCACATATGAGTTGCTAAAAAGTAACTATGTCCTTAAGTAGGTAGGTCAGTTAGCAACTAAAGAGTAATAAGGTAGTATAACTTAAAGTTCCATAGTTTGCTCATGTTTGAACAAGAATACGTCAAACACCGAATTGTTTTAAAGTGTTACAGCTTCCTCGTGTTTGAACAAGATTACGTCAAACCCCGATTAGCTTTAAATTTTTATAGATCTCAACTATAGTGAATAAAGTGTGTGATCATGCCTTGCGTATAATGTGGACGATCAATTGCAACAACTGTAAGCAGTTTAGTTTCGTGTATAATGTAAACACACAAGTTTCATGTATGATCTAGTGTCATGTAGCTTGTAATCAAATAAGCCTCACGTGTATCGTGAACAATTTAGCATATTGTATATGGTAAGAAATGAATTTCATGTATGATGTTAACAACTTAGTATTTTGTAAACAAATAAGCTTTCATGTGTAATGTAAACAATTTAGTATCATGTATGTTGTAATATGTGCATAATTTAGTATCATGTACTTGGTAACCAAATAAGTTCCATGTTTAATGTGGTCAATCTAGTATTATGTACCAAGCAAACAACTTTTATGTATCATGTGATCGAGTTAGTATCATGTATACTGCAAACAACTAAGTTTCATGTACTACATGATTAATCCAGTAGAATGTGTATTGCAATTTAACAAGTTTCATGTATTATGTGATCAGTGTAATATTATGTATATTGCAACCAATTAAGTTTCGTGTATTATGTGATCGTGTTGGGTGCATGCGTAAATTATTGAATTTCGTGTGTGACGTATGCTAACAAGTTTCGTATATGATCGAGTGTTGCGAACAAGCGTGTTGTTTGGCGTTCATGTAAGACGTGGTAGTTAGGTTCTAGCTCTTTAAATCTCGTTGAGGTTTGTAGGGATGGTTCACGTCTACGCGAAATAGGTCGTCTCTTGAAGTGGCAAGTACACTCATACATTATCAAAGGTGCAAGATAATGAGGAGGTTCTGAAAATATTCCGAGTAATGTGTTTCCGAATAATCGATTTTGTTTGTAAGTAAGAAATTGTTCGTAGATGGATAGGATGGTGAAAGTGAGGGGTTGAATAAGTAAATGGATAGTTACATGAAAGCCTTTTTATAAAAATATTTAAGAAAATAGAGGCTAAATAACTTAAACCATGATTTACAATGGCTAAACAAGTAGTTGTATATTAATTTAGCCAAGGTTTAGAAATAATTAATTTAACGAGAAAAGTCATAATTATTTATCAATTTGAAATAATGCTTTTATAAAATAGGTTGTATTAAGTTTTCTCACAAGATGAAAATGTTTATAGAAAAATTATATTCCTGATACTATCTAAAGGTTTGATAAACGTTTTGTTTGAACAAAATAATGAGATTGTTTAAATCAAATAATAGGATGATTTGTTTACGAAGGAGATTGCCGACAGTGTACTAAATTATAATGAATGAAGTAGATGATACTTGAGAAAATTTTGAATATGACGGGTGTAATTTGTACTCACTGTGTCAAATCAATAGTTAATAACATTAGTGTGGTAATATAAAACTCATTATTCAATGCTAAAATGTTGAACATTATTCAAAACATAGGAAAATTGTTCTCAAACTAAAAATTTAAAGACAATAAATGGAAATTTCTGCTAACGTCCTAGGTAGTTTTCCACTAAGATGTAGATGAGAACAAAGACAAGCACCGCTCTGGTTATTCGGGTAGCCGATCTAGCCTCAGCTCTAGCTGCTTCCGTGCGATTCTCCATCATTACTTAGTCTTTTTTTAGGGTGGCAATTTTCTCCTCTTGGCACCTTATTTGATTTGCTAGGCTATTTAATCTTTGTCCTTGCAAGTCTTGCCTTATTCCGTGCTCCATCCCTTGCCTCACAAACTCTGAGGTCCTCACATATTGGTGAATGTCATCGATTGGAACTCCCATGGCACTAACGGGTGCCATGGTATGCCTTGACCAAGGGTTAGGATGATACGGGTCGGGCACCAGATACGGGTCTCTTAGTGGGGGTAGTAACTGAGTGTGTAGATGGAGTGTCTGATACGGGTTTCTGGGTGGGGGTGATCCCGGTGCTCGAAGTCTCAGGCCAGTGTTCCTAATCCAGTCTGCCCTTACGCCAAACCTTGGCCTGGCAACTGCGGGTGTTGGTGACCGATACACGGGTGACCCGGTGTCTTCTTCCTGATCAGATTCTGCTCCGGGAGGGTATACCGGGGAGGAAGGAGAGTAGGAGTCCATGTCTAGCAGAAAAACAATGAAAAGGTTGTAAGCGATAATGAAATACTGAGTGTTAAATATAAGAGTTCTTATAGGTTTAGAGTTTGACTAGTCATAACACCGAGTCTTCACAATTGTATTTTAGAAGTTCACTTGACCTATAAGTAGTGCATCCCTGAGGAGAATTCCCAGGAAAGAGGGGTGGGTCACTAGGACACACTTAAGTACCCAGTCTTTCCTTAGCCAGAATCCCTCATGGGTATACACACTCTTCCAGCCACCGTGCACTAATAACACTATTGTTGGGCTCATGGTCATGATGAGAATTGTTGTGAGCTGGGCTTTGAGGCCCGAGAGTGTGGTTTATTTATTCCAACATGCTTCTTCTTCTTGAAGGATTAAGTCGGCTTCTTGATTTATTATTAATGGGCCTTAGGACTAATAGTTTAAATTCTTGTTCGCAAGAGATGAAGGTATCATGTGTGTGAGATTAAGGGTGCATGAAGAACTAAGTGTGTATAAGTGTGTGTTGAAACTTAGGATAGCATTTAAATGAATCAAACAGATAGCATGTAGATAGCAATGAATATAAGCACAAAAGTTATCAGGTAGTGTGACACATAAACTATTAAGTATTGTATCATGTAGTGTAATTACTTAGGATAACAGGTAGAAATATTTACACAAAAAGTAATCATGTAGCATGTAGTAGCATGGCATATTATGGGTGTCCTAAGGTTATAATCTAGGTCAAAAGTGTCTAACAACCTAATTCCCTATAAACAAGGCTCTGATACCAATCTGTCACACCCTAACCGATGACGGAATACGTCAGGGCGGGACATGTAGACTGTTCATGAGCACAATGTTGGCTAGATTTTAATATGTTTAAACATTACCTTTCATTTCAATTGTAACATCCCAAAAATAAATCGACAGATATAATAACGAAATAAACGAACGAGGCATGTCGGGTCGGGTCGGATGGGCTAGAAGGGGAGCCTCCCCTATAAATAGCCAAGGTCACAACCCATTTCTCTCATTTGCAACTTCTAGAGAGAGAAACCATAGAGAGAGAAAGTTGTCGGATCGACCCGAGATTTGAGAAGTGTGTTGCTCCATAACTCGTGAGAAGAACCTCCGGATCAGAAGCTCGATTCAGGTAACGATCCTACCTAAATCTGAGTTTTTGTTCGTTTTTGGGTTTTTCGGGTTTTGGGTGAAAAGGCAACGTTTTTACGGATGGAACTGAAAGATAATCACGGATTTGAGTTCCTTAATGGAAAACGAAAGTTTTGAATGCAACAGGTTCGGGATCTTGACATGATCAGACCCGAATGCGAAAGTTAGGGTTTTCGCGAAGAACAGGTCGTGCGCACTTGCTAAGTACGCACGGAGCAGGTCCTGCGCACTTGCTAAGTGCGCAGGAAGAGGAACCTGCGCACTTGCTAAGTGCGCAGGAGGAAGGACCTGCGCACTTGCTAAGTGCGCAGGAAGCATGGTCTGCGCACTTGCTAAGTGCGCAGGAAGCAGAGTCTGCGCACTTGCTAAGTGCGCAGACATCAGAACTGATTAAGTGAAGTCAGTATGTTAGAATGGTTAAACCGTTAGAGTCGGGATTGGTCTGATGTGTATTTAACTAATCAATTCAGATCGGAAGTGAAGTTGTTGGACCTTTGTTTAGGACAACCGAGACTAGCTTATAAGGTGAGTTCTAGAAGCCCTCTTTTAAATGTTTTTATATAATGTTTTCGGGCTGGTGTGTACACGTATGAAATGATGTTTTATGAAATGATGTTATATGAAATGATGTTTTATAAAATGATGTTTATGAAACTACGTTTACGAAAGGAAATGATTTGGAATGAAGGGTTTATGGAAAGAAAGTTTATGAACGGAATGTTTACTAACGAATGTTATAAAGAAATGGTTTAATGAAAAGGTAAAGGGTTTTTAAAGTGAAGGAAATGTTTTATGAAAAGAAAACAAAAAGGGGCAAAGGTTTTAAAGAAGTCATTACAAATCTAATCTGTCGAATGAATGGAATTGACGAATGAAGTCTGGGAACGAGATTCCCAGCCTTGTGGTAGATTATGGACAGCGAGCCATAGTTACCATAAGAACAACAGGGGTAGTGTCGTAGTGGCCTGCCAATGGTTTTGATGTTGTACAAATGGTAAGGGAGTAACGACAGTTACTCGGGTGATGACGATCATCCTAAGGGAAAGGGTAATGGGAAATTAATGACGGCGATACGTAACGGTTAATTTCCAAAGGAAAGATGCGTGTTGGGCAATGACGGCGATACGTAACGGTTGACCCCACGTATTGAATGGTAATGGGAAATTAATGACGGCGATACGTAACGGTTAATTTCCAAAGGAAAGATGCGTGTTGGGCAATGACGGCGATACGTAATGGTTGACCCCACGTAATGAATGGTTATGGCAATGACGGCGATACGTAGCGGTTGCCCACAACATTAAAGGTTCCTACGGGGACATAGAGACGTGTAACGATACAGATTTTAGATAGTAATGTATGACTTAAATGAATGTTAATGTTTTAAACAAATGATCCGTTCAATGTGTTTAAATGTGCGAAGGTTTACGAATGAAAGGCCCAGTTTTCTTATACGAATGTTAAACCCTAATGAATGTTTAAATGATGAACCATTTCTTAAATTGAACGAAAACTAGAACTCACCAGCGTAGCTGACGTTTTTAAGTGTACACATTCAGGTTAAGGCAGGTTATGAGGATGGACGGTGATGCTTGGCTAGAGATGAAGAGTTACCCGACTGCTTTGAAAACTGGCATCCCGTTATGTTTAGTTATGATGTAAATATGTTTTAATCAATGTTTACGCTTCCGCATGTATGAACAACGATTAAGTTATGTTTAAATGAAATTTTCCGCTGCGTTATTTGATACTCATGTTTAAGAACTGTTTGTGAATGAGTAATTCCAACAAGTGAGGCCTCCCGGGTTTGGGGCCTTACAAGTTGGTATCAGAGCAATAGTTTGAGAGATTCGGACACTCCCAGTGTCTGAACTTAAACTTTGAATGGGACTGAAAGCGGATGCCAGTACGGGTAACTCGAGCCAAAGCATCAGGTATGAAGGTAATATATATATTACGTATATAGTATGCCTTAGAAAGGGTTAAGTAAGGACTTGTGTTCTGATGGAATCACAAAGGTGGTCAAATAGAAATCGAAAGGTAGTGTAATGGTTAATTACAGATGGCCAGTGTATATTAACATCTTACAGTACTTATTGAATTCTATTTGTTAACTAGCGTGATGACATTGGATTTCTTGTCTTATAGAACGTAATGGCAAGGAGAGGAAACGGAAGGCGTGGTGGCCGTACCGGTGGTCGAAATGGTGGGCGTGGCAGGATCCCTACGCGCCAAGAGTATAGTGAAGAAGGAAGTGTTCACACTGAACCGGCGGTTAGTGTGCATGAAGCTGAGCAGACACAGGTTGAAGAACAACCTTTCACTTTTGTACCAGAAGTGAGGGCAGCCATAGCTCGAGAATTTACAGAGTTGATGAAGACTTCCCTGCCAGGTCTGTTGGCAGAAGCATTGAAGCAGGTCAATGCGGTGGGTGGGTCTAGCGCGGCAGTTGGTGCTCAGAACAATGAGACCGACAATGCACCGCCTGCTCGCGGATGTGATTATAAGTCCTTTAAGGCATGTGACCCGCCGGTCCTGACTGGGAAGAAGGACGCGGTGGCTACTTTTGATTGGGTAATACGTATGGAAGCCGCCATCCGTCTGAGCGAGTGTCGAGCTAATCAAGTAGTGAAGTTTGCTGCTAACTCCTTGAGGGAGGAAGCATCCCACTGGTGGGAAGGTGTACGTCAGGCTAAAGGGAGCGAGATTGTGGATGCGATGATGTGGGCTGACTTGAAAACTTTGGTAATCAAGAATTTCTGCCCAAGGAACGAGATTGAAAAGGTAGAGAGGGAATTTCTAGGTTTGAAGGCCGGGAACATGACGCACCGGCAATACACAACCCGATTTAATGAACTGGCACGTCTGGTGCCACACCTTGTCACTACTGAAGAGAGAAAGATTGCCTGCTATGTTCAAGGGTTGCCGGACCAGGTCCGCACCTATGTTAAGGCAAACGCCCCTACTACCTATGATTCGGCGGTAGAGTTAAGTGGCGTGGTATTTGACGATCTGGCACTGAATGTTGTTGCCGTTGAAGAGCAAAAGAAGAGACCGAGCTTCTCCAACAAGCGAACTGGGGGAATGATGTTTGGGGCTCGTGATAAGAGAGCTCGAGTGGGTGAGCCGACTGTTTGTAAGAAGTGTGGAAGGGAGCATGTAGGTGAATGCAGACTAGGGTCTAACTTGTGCTCTAAGTGTGGCAAGACCGGGCACAACTCCCGAGAATGCCCACAAGGTTACAAATGCTACAATTGTGGGGAAAATGGTCATATGAGTAGGGACTGCCCGAAGCCCAGGATGGGGGAAACCGGGAAGGGAAAAGGCCTAGAAAAGAAGGGAGAGGGATCTCGTGCAAAGACTCGTGCGTACGCACTGACGCAGGAACAAGCCAGGGCGGATCCCGATGTGGCGTCAGGTACATTCATCCTTGACAACACTCTTGTTTCTGTGTTATTTGATTCGGGTGCCAGTAAGAGTTTTATATCTGCGAGTTTTTGTAAGCGAGTGAAGTACACTGTTAGTAAACTAGAAAGGGCCTTTAGCGTAGAAACCGCTGAGGGTAGAACTGCGAGAGTGACCGATGTAGTTGACAACTCCACGATAAAGATAGAAGGTCATAGATTCCCCGTCAGATTGTTCGTTATGGTTTTGGGAGGGTTCGATGTGGTGTTGGGTATGGATTGGCTAACTGCCAATGAAGCGCAAATAATATGTAAACGAAAGATAATCCGACTCAAGGCTCCGGATGGTAGCAAAGTCGAAGTCTTTGGAGATCGTGACGCCCCGATGCCAAACGTCATCTCAATGATTAAGGCAACGAATTACTTGAGGCGCGGATGCGAGGCTTATCTGGTATATGTAATTGACAAGTGTAAGGAAGTGAGGGAACTAGACGATGTACCCGTGGTACGCGAGTACCCGGAGGTGTTTCCAGAGGATTTGCCTGGGATACCACGCGATAGAGAAATTGAGTTCCGAATTGACTTAGTACCGGATGCCCAGCCAGTGGCTAAGGCTCCATATCGACTAGCACCAGTGGAAATGAAGGAACTTATGGTCCAACTAGACGAGTTACTTGAGAAAGGATTTATCCAACCGAGCATCTCGCCGTGGGGTGCTCCGGTGTTGTTTGTAAAGAAGAAAGATGGTTCGATGAGAATGTGTATCGATTATCGCGAGTTGAATAAACGAACGGTGAAGAACAAGTACCCTTTACCAAGGATTGATGACCTGTTCGACCAGTTGCAAGGCGCAAGTTGGTTCTCAAAAATCGACCTTCGGTCCGGGTACCATCAGTTGAAGGTGAGGGAAGAAGACATACCGAAAACTGCATTTCGCACGCGTTATGGACATTTCGAGTTTCGCGTAATGTCTTTCGGATTGACGAACGCCCCCGCAGCGTTCATGGATTTAATGAATAGGGTGTGTCGACCGATGCTGGATCGATCGGTAATCGTGTTCATCGATGATATCCTTATCTACTCCAAGAATGAGGGTGATCACGCGTGTCACTTGAAAGAAGTATTGGAAGCTCTGAAAAAGGAGAAGTTGTATGCTAAGTTCTCCAAATGCGCGTTCTGGCTTAGGGAAGTCCAATTCCTAGGTCACGTCATTGGCCTGAACGGCATTATGGTTGACCCAGCAAAGATAGTAACGGTAAGTGAATGGGACATTCCTAAGACGCCAACTGAAATCCGCAGTTTCTTAGGATTGGCAGGCTACTATCGGAGATTCATCCAGGATTTCTCGAAAATAGCTTCGCCATTGACAAAGTTGACTCGGAAAGAAGTAAAGTACGAATGGGGTTCGACCCAGGATGAGGCGTTTAAGAAATTGAAAGAGAAGCTAACACAAGCTCCAGTCTTGGCCCTTCCCGAGGGCAGTGAAGACCTGGTGGTATACTCTGACGCGTCGGGTCAGGGGTTAGGGTGTGTGTTGATGCAACGCGGTACAGTGATTGCATATGCGTCGCGGCAGTTGAAAGTTCACGAAGTCAACTATCCGACTCACGATTTGGAACTTGCTGCTGTCGTATTTGCATTGAAAATCTGGAGGCACTACCTGTACGGGGTAAAGTTTACTATTTACTCCGACCACAAAAGTTTGAAGTACTTCTTCGAACAAAAGGAGCTTAATATGAAGCAGAGGAGATGGTTGGAACTCCTGAAGGACTATGACTGTGAAATAATGTACCACCCTGGAAAGGCAAACGTGGTGGCTGACGCTCTAAGCCGAAAGGATGTGCCTACTCCTATTAGAGTGAAAGCTTACCAGTTGGTGGTAACATCGGATGTGATGAGAGAAATCGAAAGAGCTCAAGATGAAGCTTTGAAGGAAGAAAATATAAAGGGAGAAAGGATGGTGGGCCAACAGGACAAGTTGGAATATAACACCCTTGGTATTAGAACACGTTATGGACGGGTATGGATACCTATGGGTGGTGAGCTTAGAACCAAAATCTTGGATGAGGCTCATAAGTCTCGTTACTCTATCCATCCTGGTACCAACAAAATGTACCAAGACCTGAAGAAAGACTACTGGTGGCCTGGAATGAAATATGATGTGACGAAGTATGTAAGCAAGTGCTTGACTTGCTCGCAAGTAAAGGCTGAACACCAGAAACCGTATGGAAAGATTCAATCACTTGATATACCAGAATGGAAATGGGAACACATTACCATGGACTTCATAACCAAGCTACCCCGCACAGCTAAAGGTCATGACACCATTTGGGTAATTGTGGACCGATTAACGAAGAGTGCTCATTTCCTACCTATTCGCGAGACGTTCTCGTCGGAAAGGTTAGCTGAAGTGTTTATCAACGAAGTAGTAGCACGGCATGGGATGCCTTTGACGATCGTAGCTGACCGGGACACACGATTCACATCGAGGTTCTGGAAAAGATTTCATGAAGCGATGGGCACGAGGCTTAATATCAGCACAGCATACCACCCGCAAATGGATGGTCAGTCCGAAAGGACTATTCAGACGTTGGAGGATATGCTCCGTGCTTGTATTATCGACTTCGGTGGCAGTTGGGACGGCCATCTGCCGTTAGCTGAATTCTCCTACAACAATAGTCATCACACGACGATAGGCATGCCGCCTTACGAAATGTTGTATGGAAGAAGATGTAGGACCCTGGTTTGTTGGGGTGAGATTGGACAGAAAGAATTAGGAAGTCTCGAAGTCGTAAGAGAGACGTCGGAAAGGTTTGATCAGATCAAAGCGCGAATGAAGGCCGCACAAGATCGTCAGAAGTCCTATGCGGATAGACGACGAAGGCCTATCGAGTTTGATGTTGGGGACAGAGTAATGTTGAAAGTGTCGCCCTGGAAGGGAATCATACGATTCAGGAAGAGAGGAAAGTTAAGTCCGAGGTATGTCGGACCATTCAGGATAATGGCACGGGTTGGTGAAGTCGCTTATCGATTGGAGTTGCCCGATGAGTTAAGTGGGATTCATCCTACTTTCCATGTATCACACTTGCGAAAGTGTTTGGCGGATGAATCGGCTCACGTACCACTTACTGACATCGAGGTCGACAACAACCTTAATTACATCGAAGAACCCGTGGCCATCCTTGATCGGAAGGAGAAACGTTTGCGTAATAAGGTTATCCAATTGGTTAAAGTCCAATGGAAACATCGAAAGGGATCGGAAGCCACTTGGGAAACGGAGAAGGAAATGAGGGAGTCGTACCCTCATCTATTTGACTTATGATAGGTTTCGGGGACGAAACCTATTGTAAGGGGGGTAGACTTGTAACATCCCAAAAATAAAACGACAGATATAATAACGAAATAAACGAACGAGGCATGTCGGGTCGGGTCGGATGGGCTAGAAGGGGAGCCTCCCCTATAAATAGCCAAGGTCACAACCCATTTCTCTCATTTGCAACTTCTAGAGAGAGAAACCGTAGAGAGAGAAAGTTGTCGGATCGACCTGAGATTTGAGAAGTGTGTTGCTCCATAACTCGTGAGAAGAACCTCCGGATCAGAAGCTCGATTCAGGTAACGATCCGACCTAAATCTGAGTTTTTGTTCGTTTTTGGGTTTTTCGGGTTTTGGGTGAAAAGGCAACGTTTTTACGGATGGAACTAAAAGATAATCACGGATTTGAGTTCCTTAATGGAAAACGAAAGTTTTGAATGCAACAGGTTCGGGATCTTGACATGATCAGACCCGAATGCGAAAGTTAGGGTTTTCACGAAGAACAGGTCGTGCGCACTTGCTAAGTACGAACGGAGCAGGTCCTGCGCACTTGCTAAGTGCGCAGGAAGAGGAACCTGCGCACTTGCTAAGTGCGCAGGAGGAAGGACCTGCGCACTTGCTAAGTGCGCAGGAAGCATGGTCTGCGCACTTGCTAAGTGCGCAGGAAGCAGAGTCTGCGCACTTGCTAAGTGCGCAGACATCAGAACTGATTAAGTGAAGTCAGTATGTTAGAATGGTTAAACCGTTAGAGTCGGGATTGGTCTGATGTGTATTTAACTAATCAATTCAGATCGGAAGTGAAATTGTTGGACCTTTGTTTAGGACAACCGAGACTAGCTTATAAGGTGAGTTCTAGAAGCCCTCTTTTAAATGTTTTTATATAATGTTTTCGGGCTGGTGTGTACACGTATGAAATGATGTTTTATGAAATGATGTTTTATGAAATGATGTTTTATAAAATGATGTTTATGAAACTACGTTTACGAAAGGAAATGATTTGGAACGAAGGGTTTATGGAAAGAAAGTTTATGAACGGAATGTTTACGAACGAATGTTATAAAGAAATGGTTTAATGAAAAGGTAAAGGGTTTTGAAAGTGAAGGAAAGGTTTTATGAAAAGAAAACAAAAAGGGGCAAAGGTTTTAAAGAAGTCATTACAAATCTAATCTGTCGAATGAATGGAATTGACGAATGAAGTCTGGGAACGAGATTCCCAGCCTTGTGGTAGATTATGGACAGCGAGCCATAGTTACCATAAGAACAACAGGGGTAGTGTCTTAGTGGCCTGCCAATGGTTTTGATGTTGTACAACTGGTAAGGGAGTAACGACGGTTACTCGGGTGATGACGATCATCCTAAGGGAAAGGGTAATGGGAAATTAATGACGGCGATACGTAACGGTTAATTTCCAAAGGAAGGATGCGTGTTGGGCAATGAGGGCGATACGTAACGGTTGACGCCACGTATTGAATGGTAATGGGAAATTAATGACGGCGATACGTAACGGTTAATTTCCAAAGGAAAGATGCGTGTTGGGCAATGACGGCGATACGTAATGGTTGACCCCACGTAATGAATGGTTGTGGCAATGACGGCGATACGTAGCGGTTGCCCACAACATTAAAGGTTCCTATGGGGACATAGAGACGCGTAACGATACAGATTTTAGATAGTAATGTATGACTTAAATGAATGTTAATGTTTTAAACAAATGATCCGTTCAATGTGTTTAAATGTGCGAAGGTTTACGAATGAAAGGCCCTGTCTTCTTATACGAATGTTAAACCCTAATGAATGTTTGAATGATGAACCATTTCTTAAATCGAACGAAAACTAGAACTCACCAGCGTAGCTGACGTTTTTAAGTGTACACATTCAGGTTAAGGCAGGTTATGAGGATGGACGGTGATGCTTGGCTAGAGATGAAGAGTTACCCGACTGCTTTGAAGACTGGCATCCCGTTATGTTTAGTTATGATGTAAATATGTTTTAATCAATGTTTACGCTTCCGCATGTATGAACAACGATTAAGTTATGTTTAAATGAAATTTTCCGCTGCGTTATTTGATATTCATGTTTAAGAACTGTTTGTGAATGAGTAATTCCAACAAGTGAGGCCTCCCGGGTTTGGGGCCTTACATCAATAAAATCCAAAAAAGTACATGATAATGAGAAATACATAACAAGTTCTTTTAAATAACTAGGTCAACATCTTAAGTGTAGCAATCTTGTTCAACTCAAACATTCGTACCTGAAACATGATTAAAACAAGGTCAACTAAAAAGTTGGTGAGCATACATAGATTTTGACTCTAAATAGTATCAAAGTTTTGTATGTATACAATCCATACATATCATGGTTAATAAGGCAATTATGGAGAATAACTATTGTGTAACCAAATTGTACAATCAAACCTTTGTAACTAGCATGCAAAACAAAATGCATTGTCGTTAACAATCACCCTAACTGGGTGGGTTTGTCAGACTCAATAGATCTATTATTGTTAACCGTCGGCTTGTATAGTTAATGATTGCACATGTAAATTGCACACAAATGTAGTTAACACACCTAGTACTCAAACATAAAGCTCAAATTTCACACATGAATGTAAAGTGGATTTGTATTATGTAGTTTGTGCAAATCATTGTATATAATGTTCATGTTTCACCCCAAAATTTTAAAAACAGTGTAAAAGGGGATAAGTAAAACTCACCTGTGTTGATGGTATAGATAGCACGAACAATAGGTGGCAAAAGGAATTCTTGTAAATCACTAAGTTAACCTTGAGTGAAAATGTATGGATTTGAATTAATAACATGCATGAAGTCTAAAGCAAGACCTAATGTTCATCGGGTTTTGGTAGGTGTGGGTTTGTACAAGGAGTTGTGTAATTTCATGCAACGGATGTATGCGGATTGATGTTTGTATTTGTATAAAGTTTTTCAACGTAAAGTCAAAGTATAAGAATTAAATAATATTTGACTTAGGGTTGTACTACGATGAATAACTAGATTAAATAAATAAATTCTTTTTATTTATTTATTATTAGAACAGTATGTCCTTAAAATAAAAATATAGAAAGTGAAAATATATATATTAATATAAATTTAGGAAGGTAATATTTGTTTGAATAGAGTTTAAACCGTAATATTTATAATTAATAGAAAAATGATTTTTAAACTTGTTTTATGATATTTTCTTTTAAAACGGTAATGTATTTTAAAAAAGATTGTGCCACGGTTTTTATAAAATAAGTAACATAAAGGCTTTAATTAGAATTAATAATAGTTTTTTTAATTAAAAATGGATTTCTTTTTAATCTATTTGTATTGTAAATGAGGCTTTAAAATCATTTAATTAAAATCTGCTTATTTTTGCATAAATTAGTTCTAGATGATAATAGGTTTTATAAAATAATTTTTTTATAAATGAGTTCTGCATCTAAAACGATTTTTTAAAATAGAATACACACCACCCGGCTCGAACCCGGGTGGGTTCTGTGTGTGTCCCTTGTGTTACCACTCGAACAGGGGTTGACACTTGTCATTGTCTTGATTCGAAATTGATTTGATCTATACTGGAGAATGGGCCGGGTCTCAGAATGTAAAAAGGGAAAAAGGCATGGTGCGGGACGGGTTTGAAACCGCGACCTTGCCTGCACAGAGTTTGAGTTCTACCGGTAGACCAGGGCATATGCCTTGGTAAAAATCCAATTCCCTTAAGTTATGACTCGCTGGACCAGACTCTTCCCCCACCCCTTATCATTCCCGATTGAACATACCCAACCCTATCCATTTGCTTGCACCAGATTGCGTAAAATCGACTGCGCAAACCATGGGGCTTTTGATCTCTAGCCTAAAACGAAACTACTGATAAAAAATTTACCTGGAATGGCTGAGGGGTGGGGGTGTTTGGCTAGGCACGCAAGTTCGGGTTCGTCGGAGTTGGATCGTGCACCAGAGTCAATTGTTCTAGTATGAGGCTTTCAAATGTTTGTAACGGGTGTCGCCAGAGTGTGTGTGTGAATTGTATGCCTCAATTTCGTCTTAATTGCTCGATTCGATCCGGGTTAATAGGAAATAGTTGTCGACATTGATTCGTGCATTTAATCGCTAATTGACAATGAATTGAGACTCGTATATGGTCTGAATACATGTGGGGATTAGTTTCGCGTGAATTGTGGGTATTAACGCGTTTCCATTTCACAGATTTAGGTTGATTGGGCTCGGCTTTGACTCTGAAAGTAAAACGCATTTAAACTTCGAATTTGGCCTCGATGATCGTTGAATTGAGGTGTTAGTTTAGTCACAATATGGGCGATAATTGTTAAGGTGTACAGGAAAATTCATGATAGCAAGGATTTGAACGATTACAGTCTTGGATTGCAAGATGTTGGAACATTTTGACCTTTAAGGACAAAATTGGTCAGGATGGGATATATGGGTTCAAAATTTAGGTCAAAGGGGTTCAAATTTAAAGGTGGGGGGTTCAAGTTGAAGGTTCAATTGTGAAAAGGGTTCATCCTAATCTAATTGAATACAATTTTTGTATATATTGAAATGGTTTATTTAAAAAAATGGTTATATATCTATTTAGGTTATAAAAACTTTATAACCTAATTATATTATAAACTTTAAAATGGTTTACTTAAAAATGTTGAATGTATATTTGTTTTTGTATAAAACTAAACCAATATTATTGTGTGGTTTAATTAAATTGCATAAAACATTTTTGAACTATATTATGCGGTGCAAGGTTTCAAAGGGTTCAGACTGATATATGTGTGACATGAAGAGTTTGAACAAGTACGGGACTTCAGGTGTTCATTACCTAATAAAATGAACGTTAGAAAATCATAGATGTTACAAGTTGGGGCTTTCTTAAACTTTTCATTTTCCTCAATCATCTTTACAAGCTTCACTCCACTACCATCTACTTTCTTTTTCTTATCTTTTGAACACTCACGTGCAAAGTGTCCAAGTTGTTGGCAGTTATAACATCTGAGCTTTGCTTTGTCAAAACCAACTTTTTCAAACTAGAGCTTGTCTTTTCCGACCTTTTTAAGATACTTCTTTGCTCTAACAGCAATCATGGCCATTTGCCACTGTAAGTCCATGTATTCAAGATCATCTGGATTTATCTGCACGAGATCCTCAACATCATGCACATCAGGTTGAAGTTTGCCAGTTACCAAAGCATCATAGCTACTCGTAAAGGCTCCAAACAAAGCAATCTGATCTTCAGGAATCTGACGAGTAGCTTTAACCTTCTCTCCAACAGAATGTTTACAACAACCCTTACCCTTTTCAGACTTAGAACCACTTCTTCCATCACTAGTTCCAGAAAACAAAGTTGCATTGGCTGATCCTGAAACATTTGGCTTGTCTGGATTGTTCAACTCTCTTTTCTTAGCATCCAGCTCATATGATTCAAGCAAACAGATTATATCGTCAAGAGACTTTTTTTTCAAATCTAGAGTAATATTTTTTATCAGCATCACGGTATGCTCCAGCAATCAGGTAACGAACCGAGTAGCTTCTTTCCCAAATCATACTCCTCAAACTTGATACCCATCTTCCTCAGTCTGTTAATCATGGTGGTAAACCTTGTGACCTGTTCATTTAGGGTTTCATTCTTTTTGTAACTAAACATGTTATATTGTTTCAACAAAAGATTAGTTTGGCTCTCTTGTAATGCTGCATTCCCTTCAAATCTCAGACATAAAGCATTACATAATCCTTGAGTTCTCTCGTGCTGCTCAAAGTTGAGATATAGTTCAGTTGGAAGAGCTAAAATAATTGATCCCAAGGCAAGTCGGGATCAGCAATAGGAACCAACCCATCAGCATTTGTAGTTTTTGGTATATGATGACCTTTTACAATTTACTCCCAAAGAGTATGTTCGGTGAACTTGAAGTATGCTTTCATCATCAATTTCCAATTTGAAAACTCTGACATTGACTTCAAAATTGGTGGCGACTTTCCCACAACTCTCTCAGTATCGTAAACCTTTCCAGCCATCTTACACTTGCACTTTAAAACACTTAGACGAAATATGAAAAAATTCCAACACAGGACTTTTCGGTCGAAAACCTTTTTCAGACAAGACTTTTCGGTCGAAAAGTCAAGATTTCAAACACAGGAGATTTCGAACTTCTAAGATTTTGGACAACACTTTTTCGATCGAAAACTGCACACTTTTCGGTCGAAAACAGATTTCGACTCCTTCAACCAGACTTTTCGGTCAATTCTTCCCAATAACACTTCAATCGATCAAAAACTCTCTGCAACAATCCGAATCCAAAATCAAGTCTCCAAATCAGTTGTAGACTTCATCTCCATCACTTTTAGCTCTGAAAGTACAACAATGGCATAAAAAATCACTCTGATTCGATCGAATTTGATGAAAAACTACTTGAACACCAAAAGTTTTAACCAACAGCTCTGATACCACTTATATTCCCCTCTGATCTGATGACATCCAAGTCTATGATCTTCAAACAAACTCTGGAAAGGCGGAATCAATCCAGAATACAACTATAATCCGGTAGATCGAATCAAACATCAACGAAGATGAAAACCGCCACAAATATCAAAATGCACAATCAAACATGTAATATTCATTGATAAACTCTTGCCAATTTATAACCAGGATGAACAAACAACAAAGCTTTGATTTCACTACAAAGATAGATCAAAAGTTACAAATGAGAAATCTAATTACAAAGTTCAAAAGAAAAACACATATATACTCAGAAGGTTCCGATCGAAAACTCTGATCGAAAAGTGTTTTCAGCCAAAAATACCTATCGATCGAAAACATAGTTTTTGACCGAAAACTTCAAAGTTGTACATTTCAGCCTATAAACTTCAAAGTTGTACATTTCAACCTATAATTGATTTCTATGGACTACTAGGTTCCAACAATAACTTGGAAAATTGGGTTTTTGTCTTAGAAAAATTTTCAACCTCTAAAAACTCAAATTTTCCAACTTTGTCCAAAAGTTGTTCCAACACATGAATTATGTTCTTACATACCTGGAACGTGATTCCCCATCATTTTTCTTGCCGAAATCGACACGAAACCCTACAAAATCTTAGAAAACTACAAAACATACCGAAAAACATCAAAATTTACAAATCTCAACACATGGTGCCCTACCCCCCCCCCCCCCCAAGAACTTGTGCATTGCCCTCAATGGCACATAAATAAGCCCAAAACACTTCAAAGGCTTCCCCATACTTGGTAAAATGCACACAAACAAAGAAAACAAAGCAATAAGTTCTAACTCACTTTCGTATGCATCACTGACGCATTTAGCGTATGCATCAAGCCATTTAAACCCCTCGGTAGCCCCAGTGGATGAGTTTAGTCTCGTGAGGGTTTATAAGGAACACACCCACAACGTTCATGTACTAAGATTAACAACTAGACAAATGTAAGACTTAGGTTGCCTCCTAAGAGCGCTAAGTTTAACGTCTTCAGCGAGACGTGGTGTACCTGAGATTAGTTACGTGTCTCCATCTTCTAGATTCTCAAGAACAACACCTTAACTTTCTTATCTGAACCATTGATGTCATTTGGCTCCAAGTATGGCTTTAGACGGTGGTCATTCACTGTTTGCCTCAAATGGTCCTCAAAATCCTTAATTTCCACATCGGCTGAGTGACCCACTTTGGTCACCAAATAAGGACTTGTCCACTTGCTCTTCAGTTTGCCAGGGAAGAGCTTCAACCTTGAGTTGAATAACCACACCTTTTGCTCAATTGCAAAGGTTTTCAACCGGATCTTTGCATCATGCACCTTCTTCATTTTATCCTTGTAGGTCGAGGCACTTTCATATGCATCGTCCCTCAACTCTTCCAACTCACACAAGCACAGTTGTCTTTGCTTACCTGCAGCATCATAATCAAGATTAACATTTTTAATAGCCCATAATGCTCAATGAGCCAATTGCACAGGTAAGTGACATCCTTTCCCGTAGACCTACCGGTATGGAGTAGTGCCAATAGTTGTTTTGTATGCAGTATGGTATGCCCACAAGGCATCATTCAGTTTGTTTGACCAATCCTCGTGGTCAGCCCGTACTATTTTCTGCAAAATTTCTTTGATTTGCCTATTGAATACCTCCACTTGCCCACTTGTTTGTGGATGGTATGGTGTGGCAATCCGGTGGTCTACACCATAGCGTTTCAAAAGTTTGCCAAAATGAAAGTTCTTAAAATGAGATCCCCCATCACTTATGATCACACGGGGAAGCCCAAATCTGTAAAAAAATGTTTGATTACACAAATTTCCAAACTACTCTATGGTCATTGGTCTTGGTGGCATTTGCTTCGACCCATTTTGACACATAGTCAACGCCCACCAAGATGTACAAATTGCCAAATGAATTTGGGAATGGGCCCATGAAATCAATCCCCATACGTCAAAGATGTCAACAACGAGGATTGGATGCATGGGCATCTCATTCCTCTTAGTAATACTGCCCATCTTTTGGCAATTTGTATAAGTTCTTGCAAATTCAAAAGCATCTTTAAAAATAGTGGTCCAAAATAGCCCGCAAGCTAAGATCTGATGTCCTGTTTTCTGGCCACTAAAATGGCCACCACACGCAGATGCATGTGCAAGTTCCAACACTGCTGGGATCTCTGATTTGGGAATGCATCGTCTGATGAGTTGGTCTGCTCCCACCTTGAACAAGTCCGGTTCATCCCAGATGTCCTGGTTGACCTTTGTCAAGAAATGGTTCCTCTTCTTCTTGGTCCAGTCTTCAGGAATAGTACTTGTAACCAAATAGTTAGCAATACCTGATACCAAGGATTTGAAGAAGAAATAGACATTAAACACTCATCAGGGAATTGCTCAATAATATCAGGAGTGACATCCTCCTCTACCCTCTGAATTCGTGACAGATGGTCTGCCACAGATGTCTCATAGCCTTTCTTGTCTCTGATTTCAAGATTGAATTCCTGCCATAAAAGGACCCACCTGATTAACATGGGCTTGGCATCCTTCTTTGCCATCAAATAACGAACAACTTCATGATCAAAGTACACAATCACTTTACTACCCCAAATATAAGACCTAAACTTGTCTAATGCATAGACAACTGCAAACAACTCCTTATCCATTGTGGTGTAGTTCAGCTGAGCACCAGAGAGGGTCTTGCTTGCATAGAAAATGAAAACAAGTCTTTTGTCTACCCTTTGACCCAAGACAGCCCCAACTGCATAATCACTGGCATCACACATTATTTCAAAAAGAAGATTGCAATCCGGTGATTACAAAATTGGGGCTTGTACCAATTGATCCTTTAAGATATTAAAAGCAGTTAAACATTCTTTACCAAATTCAAAATGCACATCTTTGAGAAGTAAGTTACATAAAGGTTTTGTGATAACACTAAATCCCTTAATAAACTGACAGTAAAACCCGGCATGCCCTAGAAAACAGCGCACACCCTTGACATTTATCGGGGGACGTAATGTTGAAATAACACTGATTTTAGCCCTATCGTCCTCAATCCCCTGACTTGACACCACATGACCCAACACAATACCCTCTTGAACCATAAAATGACTCTTTTCCAGCTTAAAACCAAATTAGTTTCCACACACCATTTTTAAACTTTAGATAATTCATTTAAACACAAATCAAATGATGAACCAAAAACTGAAAAGTCATCCATAAAGACCTCAAGTGACTCCCCGACCATATCCGAGAAAATACTAATCATACACCTTTGAAAGGTGGTCGGGGCGTTACATAACCCAAATGGCATCCACCGAAAGGCAAAGGTACCATACAGGCAAGTGAAGGCGTTCTTTTCCTGATCATCAGGGTGGATGGCTATTTGGTTATACCCTGAGTAACCATCTAGAAAACAGTAAAATTTATGACCTGAAAGCTTCTTAATGATTTGGTCAATAAAGGGCAAAGAAAAGTGATCCTTTGATGTGACAACATTCAATTTCCGGTAATCAATACACACACGCCACCCGGTTACCGGCGAGTGGCAATTTGCTCACCTTTCACTACCTGTATACCTACTTTCTTGGGCACTGTTTGGGTTGGACTCACCCCTGAACTGTCAGAAATGGCATAAATGATCCCGACATCTAACCACTTCAAGACCTCCTTCTTGACAACCTCACGCATGTTGGGATTTAATCGGAGTTGTGTATCCCGTGATGGCCTTGCATCGGTGTCTGTGATGATCTTGTGCATCACAATGGATGGACTAACACCCTTCAAGTCAGCAATGGTCCATCCAATTGCAGGTTTGGGATCCTGAAGCACCTTCAAGGGGTCACCAATGGTGACATTTATTGTGTTTGAATCGTTATCATTATGACATGACAAACGGGATTGTGAAGGTCGAGGTCCTTCGGGGGGTCACCAATGGTGACATTTATTTAATAGGTTAATGATGAGCTTGGGGTGTGTTAATGCCCTGAAGAGGGTGCATTGATGAGGTATGTGTTTGCATGCTTATTATATTTGGTTAAATTTGCATGCAAGTGTCGAGTTTTATTGTTGTGCATGAGATGATATTAAAGTGGTATATAGATGATACCAATGTGTTGATATTAATGTGAAGTGTGGATGACCTTATTGTGATATGTAGAGTTAGAGCGACCGTGGTGTCGGGATTTTAAGGCGGTGTTTACAACTGTTGTGTCAGTTGATTGCGAAAGCCTTGGTCAAGGCTGAGTAAGTCAATGTCTAGGGGTTAGTGGGGTTAATTGGGTTTTTGAGTTAATATGGGTTGTAGGTTATGAGTTACTAGGGTTGTAAGTTCGAGTCATGTCGATGGAATTTACTGGATTAAAGTTGTGGTACGAGTCTTGGGAGGTGAACCTATTTAGGTATCATGGGATAACGGGGGTGATATATAAGTTAACTAAGTATAAAACTACTTTCTAAGGACCAAAGGGTCCCGAGTAAAGATAAACAATTTTTATGACGAAATGGCTTTAATTAAATTAAACTATTAGAACTCAATCAGCGTAGCTGACTTTGTGTGTACGTTAGATTGTTTTGCAGATGAGCTTGGTGATTTACGTATCTTGGCTTGGGAGCGGCGTTACTCAGATCCGGTGTGCAGACATTCGTGAGGTAAATTTAATAACATTAAATAGTAATAAATGATTTTAGAAAGACTTCGATGTAGTTTGATTAATAATAAATGTCTTTTAAAGAGAATGACGCGTTTTGAGAACCAACTAGAGGATGCTCGGGTTGGGGTCTTACAAACCTCTGATCAAACTGATGTTCATTCGGCCTTTCAAACCGAACACATGTATCCTGTCTCCTCATATCCCCTAGACTCATCATCAAAACCATCTGCCTCATCCTCATAGTCTAAACCTGAAGTGTATGGATGAAATCCCGGTGGGGGTGTGGAGTGGAAAATGGAAGGTTTTGTCATGGGTGGCTGTGATGTTGGAGGTATGGTGTCTGACACTATCCTCACATATGGTGAAGAATAATGAGCTTCGGGTTTGAAATCAAATGGTTGGCACTTGTGGAAAAGGTTGGCCAAAGGGTGGTAATGGTGGAAGTTGACTGGTGAATTGGTGGAGGTTTCCATATGTCCTAGGTGGAGGAATAAATGATGAGAACACACCCGAGGTGGGCTGCTGTTCTGGTGGTAACTGAACTGCAGGAGGCATATCATATTGCTTCCCAAGATACTGTTTATTCTCCATGTGAGTTGGAGAAGTTACTACCATGTTGGTTCTATGAAAAACCTTGTTCTGTCTGGCAGTCTTCTCAATTTCTGGATCAAAGAGCAATGGAGATGATTTGTTGGAGTATCTTGTATGATGCATACAATTGATGAATCACCTGCACAACATAAACAAGAAAACCCCTGTGTAATACTGAACAAAACAAAATAAGACAAGAGAAGTAAAACAAGAAATTTTTTATTTTTATGAGTTGTTATAAAACAAGAACAAATTAACACTAAGCGCAATAACTCCCCGGCAGCGACGCCATTTTGATCGATGTCGTTTGGTCGGTCAAAAATAATCCTTAAATACTTAACTAGTAAGGGTAAGAAGATTATCGTATCCACGAGGAGTTTGTGGAAAGTGTCACTTTGTTACAATAGTTAAAAGACAGAAAATAGTAAACACTGATTTGGATTTGGATTTAAAACAATAATGAGAGAGGTAATCCTCTCCGGGGTTCAGGTTTGCAAGCACAAGTCACTTCTAGATAATTAGTAAGCAATTACATAAACATTATCATACGGTTCAATTGAATTCAGTGATAATGGAAGAACAAGTTGTAAAGAAAACCTATTCTCACATAACCAACTTAGATTAACCAACTATCATCCAACCCCCAAATTATCCCTGATGTGAATAAACCCGAGACTAATGAGACTTGAACAACAATTCGAAATCAACCAAAGTAGTTTAAAGCATTCGATCAATAAATGAAATCATATGGCTTCACATGCCAATCAATATTACAAACCAAAGCTAATCAATCCAGAAAAAACAAGTTTTCAAGAAACCCTACACCTAGAAAAGACCACAGGTGATTTAGCTACTCATACTCATAAAAACAATCAAAACTAATGTAATGGGACTTACAATCATGAAACTCTAGTAACAGTCAACCTAAGAATAGTGGAAATCGCCCTCTTGAAGCTTTGGAACGGCTGGAATCGAAGATGGGGGAGAGTGGAGGCTGCTAAGGAATAAAACCTAATTTAGGTTAATTTTTCTGTAAAACAGCTCAACCGCATACCGCGAAGATCCTGGCCAAGTCCCTCGCGTACCGCGAGGGACAAACTAGCCGGGGTGCCTTTTTGATTCTTCGCGTACCGCGAAGATGGTAGCCCAGGTCTTCGCGCTAGAAAATCCAGAATTTGACTTTTTGACTTTTTCAATTCTCGTGCTTCGTGTCCAACTGCTTCGCTTCCGTTTCCTGCTCATTTAACACATAAAACCTGGGAGGCACACACACAACCACAAACACACATAAAACCAAACAAAGATACAAACTAACACAATTAAAACGCACAAAATACGGCATATAACATGGGGTTATTAAACACTACATCAATAGCCAACTATCTAGACCAGAAATCTTAAAGGAGAAAACTGATAAGATAGCCCATAACAAACAAAGGTTGAAAGCAGCACAAGATCGGCAGAAAAGTTACGCAGATAAACGCCGACGACCATTAGAATTCCAAATTGGTGACTACGTTATGTTAAAAGTATCACCTTGGAAAGGTGTTGTACGTTTCAGGAAACGTGGGAAATTAGGTCCAAGGTATATTGGGCCTTATAAGATCATAGAAAGAGTTGGAGCTGTAACATACAAACTTGAATTGCCTAAAGCATTGCAAGGTATTCATAACATGTTTCATGTGTCATGTTTACGCAGGTGCTTAGCAGACTCAGTCCAGGTAATCTCGTTAGATGATGTACAAGTTGATGGCAAGCTCCAATTCATCAAGCAACCCATTAAGATCTTAGGAACACAAGATCGAAAGCTCAGAAAGAAAACTATACCTATTGGTACAGTGGCAAGGTCGGAAAGGTGCCGACAAGACTTGGGAATTAACAGAGCATATGAAAGATAAGTATCCTCATCTGTTTGACTAACCCTGAAGGGAAGATTTGTAACACCCGGATAATTCCCAAGGGCCAAAAGTGTCAAAAAAATATAAAGTTCAGTGGTTGAACTTTACATTCTCCGAAGATAAGGGGCTAAAAATGAAAAATCTAAGAATGAGGCGGATATCGGACCGATATCCTACCCCATATCGGCTGATATGTGTAGAGAAAGGAATTAATCGGGTGGCAACATGTGTCCGATGACTCGGCTGATGACTCAACTTGATGTCGGACCGATATGCCTTTAGATGTCGGTCCGATGTGTGCGCGAAGTCAAATAGGCCGACATAGGCGATGTCGGACCGCTATGCTCTTGGATGTCGGTCCGACATGAACCCGATTTCACCCTATAAATAGATGGATCGATTTCTTCACTTTGCACACACAAACACTTCACCCCACTCCCACTCTAAGCTGCTAGCTCGATTTCTGAGGTCCTGGTCCGCTCCCGAGAGTCCAGTTTCTCGCAATTCGTTAGATAGTGACAAGGTAAGGTTTCTGAACACCCTGAGGTTTCTTCGTGTAAACCTATGATAGGGATATTGATTATAATAATGTCGAATATGAACTAGGGTTCTGTCAAAGTATTGATTATTATATTCAATATAAGAGGAGGTTCTGATTGAGATGAGTTCCTCTGAATTGTGCTCTATAAAATATTTTGTAAATGATTTGTATCTGCGATCCCAATACTATCCATGCATATATCCTATAATAAGTACTTATTATGGTAATGATTGGGGTGGGACCTAGGGACAAGATTGATCATCTTGTTTTAGATCCGGTACATATGGGACAGCGCGACGGAATGTTCCTGTATATATGTATGTTGTAGACTCAGAGTCTTAGGGCGATTCGTGTGATGGATTGGAATGGATGGTTATAAGACCTAGACGAGGCATTCATCCCTGTATCAAAGATACGTTGTGGAAATGTGATTTTGTTTATGAACTCACCAGCGTAAGCTGATCCAAAATGTTTTCAAATATTTTTGAGCACAGGTGAACCCTAGCTAGTAGTTGGCATTCCAGGAGATGTACAGATGTTGGAAATAGGGATGACTGAGGGCAGGTCCCTGGGTGACCATAAGGCCTGAGTGATTGGCATGATTCTTCGTGAGCTATAAGTCCAAAGTTTGTTTATGATGTATTTTGTCAGTCAGTTCCTATTGTACAAACGTTATAATATGAAATAAAATAAGTTATGATGTTAAGTCTTCCGTTGTGTGTTTTTGGTATCAATGTCGCTGTAACTAGAAGGCGACATTCAACCTGTATGTAGTTATTTGACGAACGGAATGTTCTGTCTAGAAAAGAGCGGTGTATAAATCTCTCCTAGACCTGTCGCTCTTACCTGGGAACATATATGTTGGAGGTACTACTCTGGTAGATGACTGTCCTATGTTACGGGTGTGACATTTGGGCCGTGACTCACTTGATGCCGTGGCAGCCCTTGAGCCACAGCTCAAGTCTTGTGTTTTCTTTAAGATCCCTTTTTAAATCTCTCACTCATCAAATCTCTTATTCAGTGTCGTGTGTCGCATCAAACAGAGATGGAGCTGGTCGGGACTCCACGGGATCTACCCGTGATTTACTTGTTGCGGGGGCAGACCCTAAGTCGTGGGTTGCATCAAACAGAGAGCAAAACTTTTAAAAAGGTTGATAAATGGACAAAAAATTTAAAAACTTTGAAAGATGAATTTGTAAAAAGAAATTAAGCTGGAAATTGAGAAGGAAAAAAATCAACATAATTAAGGGGAGAGTGTCGGGATTCAAACCCTCGTCACGTAGAAGGGAAGTCACGCACACAACAATTAACCAGTTCCACCAAAAGTTTTTATGCTATTTAAAGTGAAAGTAATTATATTTATCAATAAAAACTACTTTCTCTTTCAAAGAAAAAAACCTTAATCAAATGGTGACACATGTCAAGGTGGTCAATAGGAAGTAAGAATTGTCCCTATCAGTTCTCTCTTAATAATAGTTATAATTAACACTTTCATTAAGTCTTTGGAACTGATCTGATTATAAATAATATTCTCACAAAATAATTAACGTAAAATCATTTTTTTTAAATGATAAATATTATATCCCCTTCCTAAGTTCCTTTATTACATATTTACCCAACCCTAAAATTTAATTTTATATTTCCTCTTTCTAAAACTTATATATTACATATTTATCCAATTTATTTAAAATGACTTATTTTATTACCATTTTACTCTTAAAAAACCAATTAAAGTGTTATTTACATGTATCCTCTTCCTAAATATTTGTGAAGGGCAATTGGGTAATTTTAAGTTAATTGAGGAAATATGTAATTAAAGATAGGGTTGGGGATATATGTAAATTAGAAGTTTAATAAAAGGAAATATGTAAAAAAAAACTAAATATTAAAGATTTATGAAAACGTGATAAGATTAAAACCAAACCGACAACAGTTATGTTGCTAATGGAACTAACGGAACAAATAGTTTAATTATTTAGACTTAACCTAACTGATAGTTATGAGTTCTATACCTAATATAACTCTTAACTAAATCATGAGTATTATTTTTGGAATAATTAAGTTAAACGTATTTAGGGTAAAACTCGAACCTTTCTAATTTTGGAAAACTTTAACTCGGTAAGATATTATTTATCTAACTTGTTAATTATCTTGTCACGTGACTAATAATACCATATAGTATTATAACCTAAGTCTAAAACACCTCATATTACAACTTTCTTGTTTAGAAAAGTTCCCGTGAAAACTTTTGGAATATTGGTTATATAATGGAAAACCTATATGACTTTACTTGAATATGATATTACTAAGTATTCATAAGTAAATTTCATAACTTAAAACACTAAAATCCATAACTTAAATAAGGAAACTTTGCTACACATCGTCACAATAAGCCACCACAATCCCAAACAATCTTAGTTAAGACATTAACATATAGGACTCAGGTCATGAGCACATAGAATATGAAACATATTACCTTTAGTTAGGTGAGCAAAAAACCCCAATTAACCGAATCAAAACTGAATTAACCGAAAAACCCGACCCAAACTAAAAACCGATGGTTTGATTTTATAATTTTTGAAAACCGTAAATTACTGTTCGGTTTCGGTTTTATATCTTTCAAAAACCGAAAAAACCAGACCGAACAGAACATATACATATTAACTTTAATTATATATTGTGTGCATGTACTTTTCATAATATATTTATATTGTGTTGTGTGCTTGTATGTTAAAAATGTATACATACTTGTGCTACACGTACTTACCTTAATAGTAGGTTATTATTTATATTTGTTTTTTCAATTTATAGATTATATATATTGTTTATTTTTTTTAAGAAACTAATAATTTTTGTAGCCAAAATGTTTAGGCTCAAATGTGTGATGATAAGTTAAATCATTAGTTAATAAAAAGAAACAAAATTTATGTATAAAATTTCAAACCCAAGTTTATTATTTTAGGCTATTTTCTTTTACTTAAAAAAATTCAAGCCCAGTTGTTTTAAAGCCTAAAAAACCGAAACCGAAACGAACCCATTATAAAAACCGAAAATCGAAAAAACTGAACGGTTTTCAAAAAACTAAAACCAAACTTTTGGTTTTGGGTTTGGTTTTACCCCAAAACCGACTCAAACCGACCCATACACACCTCTATCTTTAGTGACATGTTATATGGACTTAGGGATGTCTACCATTTGGAGTCGTTTCCGGCGTAGCATACTAGATTTCCTTAGTATTTTTGTCTTCACGCTTAGACCCGGGTGAGTTCATGTGCTTCCCCTTTTACTTAAACTTTCGGATGATTACATACTTCTAAATGTTTTTAACAATTGGTATATTATTAATCAAGAACTAATTTAGTTGCAATAACATATCCCCGAATTCGAGCACAATCATTAACTTAATTAGAAGCCACGAGAATATATGGGTAGATCTATCTGGGGAAGACCCTCACACACAGTGGGCCCTTATTGACCGAGAAACCACCCACTGATGATAATGACATCGTTTTGACATATATTCACGCAAAACTTAATTTATGTTAGCAGGACATAAGCACATTGACCCATGGCAATAAAAGGTATAGGTAAGGGGAATTATTAAGACGTTCACGGGTTGTGGACGCAAGTTTGAGTGTGAACTTTTTTTTGTGCACCATACTACTCAAATTCTTTATATATATGTTTTGTAACTTAAACTCATGAGTTCACCAACTTTTTAGTTGACACATAATTTTTAAGCGTGTATTACCCTTTTTTTCGAGACTTGGAATTAGCAGCTTAGATACGAGCTTATTTGGAGTTAGACGATCCTTGTAGAAGATTTATGTCGAACCATAGATTATACGCCAAAGAAGCTTTGATGGATAATATATCCCATCACTCATTTGGATTCTAGTTTGAGTATATATTTGTGCATATATTTGACATTGAGATTGTAACCTTGACCTAGTACTTTAGTTACACACATTTTACGTTATTTTAGCTGTGTTTTGTTTGGTATTCAATCGTCACGTCTAGACCCCTTGGTTGGGGTGTGACACTACAAAGTCATGTCTCATACCGCTCCAAGTTGCTAGAGAAGATTGAACCTGGTATAACCTGCCGTGCAATTACATCTAAAATTGTAAGTTATAAATGATCTTGATCAATGCTTTTTTCTTGATATTATATTATTATTGTTTTATTATCATCTTTTTGATTTTTGATCATTATTGTTTTTTTTCTAGAAACAACATGATCTGCAAACAAAAGCTGACATCATTATGTGCTAAAATGTTCATGGTCTACATTCAGTTAAAAAAAATTGAGCATAAAATATTCACACACATTCCCCTTTAACAAAACGGTTTAATGTTTGTAGGTTTTAACAATGGAAAACTTTGAGCATGAGAATTTTGTGATCCTAAACCAAAGATGAAAAAAACACACCATTTATCCTGTGAAACTTACAATGTTTCACTTTTTTTCACAATGTTTGACTTGTTGCAGGTTCGATAAGAAAACAATGCAAATGAAGCAGCCGGACGAAGCAGATAATTAAATGAAGAAACGGGTGTCTCGAGTTCAAACAAAATTACAGAAGACCCAATTTTTTAATCGATTAACAAAGAGTTTGACAACAAAAATA
Source organism: Smallanthus sonchifolius (assembly GCA_023525975.1). Lineage (NCBI taxonomy): Eukaryota > Viridiplantae > Streptophyta > Magnoliopsida > Asterales > Asteraceae > Smallanthus > Smallanthus sonchifolius. The sequence goes on along the minus strand of CM042039.1, from coordinate 28,981,849 downwards.
TAATAGAGCTAGTGTTACATTCTGAAATGGCAAGAAATAGAGAACACATCTTATTAGTGGTGCACAAAAAAACCGGTTTTTTTTTCTACACGGTTCAAACCGGCAAACCGGTTCGGGTTACGCTTAAACCGTCGGTTACAAACCGGTTTAAATCATTTAGGAGGCGACCGGGTTGAGGACCGGTTTGTGTGAACCGGTTCGGTAAACCGGTTTAAACCGGTTTTGTCGCTGGGAAAAAAAATAGCCGTTAGGGACGAATTTGACTTTTTTTTTGCCTTTTTTCACCTATAATTCACTATAAATAGGTGGGGGTGTTTAGGTTTAATCACACCTCTCTCTACACTCTCTAATCTCTAAAACCGCTCTTTAAACTCTCAAAAACCGCTCTTTAAACTCTCAAAAAACGCTCTCTAAAGTTCTAAACTCTAAAAAAAAAGCATGGCAAGTGTTGGTGGTTCCTCAAACGAAGTTACCATTGTGGAAAAATTAGAAACAACGAGAAATCCGATAATTGGTGCAATTACGATCTATGTTTTTTGTCAAATGGGAAGGAACGTGCTCGTTGCAAGATGTGTGGTGCGTTTTTGGGGAAAGATTCAAACACTAAGATCTCATATGGAAAAATCTTGTCCGTCCTTGAAGAGAAATCCAAGTGAAGGTCAAGCCTCGATGACACCCAAAGGAGAAATTTGGAACTTTGATCCAAATATTGTTCGAGATCGAATGGCGAAGTTAGTGATCCAAGAAGGATTGCCGTTCAACCACTTTGACAATCCGTGCTTGACAAGAATGATTCAAGAGACACTCCAACCACGTTATCATCAAGTAAGTCGCACAACCCTTAGACGAGATTGTATAAAAATGTGGAAAAAAGCAAAAAAAAAATTAATTTTGGGATTTGAAAATTTGAAAACCGGTGTAAACTTAACCACCGATGTTTGGTCGGCTCCACATGGTATACCCGATTCGTACCTTTGCGTTACCGCGCATTGGGTTGATCCCAATACGTGGCAAATGATGAAGCGTACAATCGCTCCACATGGTATACCCGATTCGTACTTTAGTTACACACATTTTACGTTATTTTAGCTGTGTTTTGTTTGGTATTCAATCGTCACGTCTAGACCCCTTGGTTGGGGTGTGACACTACAAAGTCATGTCTCATACCACTCCAAGTTGCTAGAGAAGATTGAACCTGGTATAACCTGCCGTGCAATTACATATAAAATTGTAAGTTATAAATGATCTTGATCAATGCTTTTTTCTTGATATTATATTATTATTGTTTTATTATCATCTTTTTGATTTTTGATCATTATTGTTTTTTTTTTCTAGAAACAACATGATCTGCAAACAAAAGCTGACATCATTATGTGCTAAAATGTTCATGGTCTACATTCAGTTAAAAAAAATTGAGCATAAAATATTCACACACATTCCCCTTTAACAAAACGGTTTAATGTTTGTAGGTTTTAACAATGGAAAACTTTGAGCATGAGAATTTTGTGATCCTAAACCAAAGATGAAAAAAACACACCATTTATCCTGTGAAACTTACAATGTTTCACTTTTTTTCACAATGTTTGACTTGTTGCAGGTTCGATAAGAAAACAATGCAAATGAAGCAGCTGGACGAAGCAGATAATTAAATGAAGAAACGGGTGTCTCGAGTTCAAACAAAATTACAGAAGACCCAATTTTTTAATCGATTAACAAAGAGTTTGACAACAAAAATATAATAGAGCTAGTGTTACATTCTGAAATGGCAAGAAATAGAGAACACATCTTATTAGTGGTGCACAAAAAAACCGGTTTTTTTTCTACACGGTTCAAACCGGCAAACCGGTTCGGGTTACGCTTAAACCGTCGGTTACAAACCGGTTTAAATCATTTAGGAGGCGACCGGGTTGAGGACCGGTTTGTGTGAACCGGTTCGGTAAACCGGTTTAAACCGGTTTTGTCGCTGGGAAAAAAAATAGCCGTTAGGGACGAATTTGACTTTTTTTTTTGCCTTTTTTCACCTATAATTCACTATAAATAGGTGGGGGTGTTTAGGTTTAATCACACCTCTCTCTACACTCTCTAATCTCTAAAACCGCTCTTTAAACTCTCAAAAAACGCTCTCTAAAGTTCTAAACTCTAAAAAAAAGCATGGCAAGTGTTGGTGGTTCCTCAAACGAAGTTACCATTGTGGAAAAATTAGAAACAACGAGAAATCCGATAATTGGTGCAATTACGATCTATGTTTTTTGTCAAATGGGAAGGAACGTGCTCGTTGCAAGATGTGTGGTGCGTTTTTGGGGAAAGATTCAAACACTAAGATCTCATATGGAAAAATCTTGTCCGTCCTTGAAGAGAAATCCAAGTGAAGGTCAAGCCTCGATGACACCCGAAGGAGAAATTTGGAACTTTGATCCAAATATTGTTCGAGATCGAATGGCGAAGTTAGTGATCCAAGAAGGATTGCCGTTCAACCACTTTGATAATCCGTGCTTGACAAGAATGATTCAAGAGACACTCCAACCACGTTATCATCAAGTAAGTCGCACAACCCTTAGACGAGATTGTATAAAAATGTGGAAAAAAGCAAAAAAAAAATTAATTTTGGGATTTGAAAATTTGAAAACCGGTGTAAACTTAACCACCGATGTTTGGTCGGCTCCACATGGTATACCCGATTCGTACCTTTGCGTTACCGCGCATTGGGTTGATCCCAATACGTGGCAAATGATGAAGCGTACAATCGCTCCACATGGTATACCCGATTCGTACCCGATTCGTACTTTAGTTACACACATTTTACGTTATTTTAGCTGTGTTTTGTTTGGTATTCAATCGTCACGTCTAGACCCCTTGGTTGGGGTGTGACACTACAAAGTCATGTCTCATACCGCTCCAAGTTGCTAGAGAAGATTGAACCTGGTATAACCTGCCGTGCAATTACATATAAAATTGTAAGTTATAAATGATCTTGATCAATGCTTTTTTCTTGATATTATATTATTATTGTTTTATTATCATCTTTTTGATTTTTGATCATTATTGTTTTTTTTTCTAGAAACAACATGATCTGCAAACAAAAGCTGACATCATTATGTGCTAAAATGTTCATTGTCTACATTCAGTTAAAAAAAATTGAGCATAAAATATTCACACACATTCCCCTTTAACAAAACGGTTTAATGTTTGTAGGTTTTAACAATGGAAAACTTTGAGCATGAGAATTTTGTGATCCTAAACCAAAGATGAAAAAAACACACCATTTATCCTGTGAAACTTACAATGTTTCACTTTTTTTCACAATGTTTGACTTGTTGCAGGTTCGATAAGAAAACAATGCAAATGAAGCAGCCGGACGAAGCAGATAATTAAATGAAGAAACGGGTGTCTCGAGTTCAAACAAAATTACAGAAGACCCAATTTTTTAATCGATTAACAAAGAGTTTGACAACAAAAATATAATAGAGCTAGTGTTACATTCTGAAATGGCAAGAAATAGAGAACACATCTTATTAGTGGTGCACAAAAAAACCGGTTTTTTTTTCTACACGGTTCAAACCGGCAAACCGGTTCGGGTTACGCTTAAACCGTCGGTTACAAACCGGTTTAAATCATTTAGGAGGCGACCGGGTTGAGGACCGGTTTGTGTGAACCGGTTCGGTAAATCGGTTTAAACCGGTTTTGTCGCTGGGAAAAAAAATAGCCGTTAGGGACGAATTTGACTTTTTTTTTGCCTTTTTTCACCTATAATTCACTATAAATAGGTGGGGGTGTTTAGGTTTAATCACACCTCTCTCTACACTCTCTAATCTCTAAAACCGCTCTTTAAACTCTCAAAAACCGCTCTTTAAACTCTCAAAAAACGCTCTCTAAAGTTCTAAACTCTAAAAAAAAGCATGGCAAGTGTTGGTGGTTCCTCAAACCAAGTTACCATTGTGGAAAAATTAGAAACAACGAGAAATCCGATAATTGGTGCAATTACGATCTATGTTTTTTGTCAAATGGGAAGGAACGTGCTCGTTGCAAGATGTGTGGTGCGTTTTTGGGGAAAGATTCAAACACTAAGATCTCATATAGAAAAATCTTGTCCGTCCTTGAAGAGAAATCCAAGTGAAGGTCAAGCCTCGATGACACCCGAAGGAGAAATTTGGAACTTTGATCCAAATATTGTTCGAGATCGAATGGCGAAGTTAGTGATCCAAGAAGGATTGCCGTTCAACCACTTTGACAATCCGTGCTTGACAAGAATGATTCAAGAGACACTCCAACCACGTTATCATCAAGTAAGTCGCACAACCCTTAGACGAGATTGTATAAAAATGTGGAAAAAAGCAAAAAAAAATTAATTTTGGGATTTGAAAATTTGAAAACCGGTGTAAACTTAACCACCGATGTTTGGTCGGCTCCACATGGTATACCCGATACGTACCTTTGCGTTACCGCGCATTGGGTTGATCCCAATACGTGGCAAATGATGAAGCGTACAATCGCTCCACATGGTATACCCGATTCGTACCCGATTCGTACTTTAGTTACACACATTTTACGTTATTTTAGCTGTGTTTTGTTTGGTATTCAATCGTCACGTCTAGACCCCTTGGTTGGGGTGTGACACTACAAAGTCATGTCTCATACCGCTCCAAGTTGCTAGAGAAGATTGAACCTGGTATAACCTGCCGTGCAATTACATATAAAATTGTAAGTTATAAATGATCTTGATCAATGCTTTTTTCTTGATATTATATTATTATTGTTTTATTATCATCTTTTTGATTTTTGATCATTATTGTTTTTTTTCTAGAAACAACATGATCTGCAAACAAAAGCTGACATCATTATGTGCTAAAATGTTCATGGTCTACATTCAGTTAAAAAAAATTGAGCATAAAATATTCACACACATTCCCCTTTAACAAAACGGTTTAATGTTTGTAGGTTTTAACAATGGAAAACTTTGAGCATGAGAATTTTGTGATCCTAAACCAAAGATGAAAAAAACACACCATTTATCCTGTGAAACTTACAATGTTTCACTTTTTTTCACAATGTTTGACTTGTTGCAGGTTCGATAAGAAAACAATGCAAATGAAGCAGCCGGACGAAGCAGATAATTAAATGAAGAAACGGGTGTCTCGAGTTCAAACAAAATTACAGAAGACCCAATTTTTTAATCGATTAACAAAGAGTTTGACAACAAAAATATAATAGAGCTAGTGTTACATTCTGAAATGGCAAGAAATAGAGAACACATCTTATTAGTGGAGCACAAAAAAACCGGTTTTTTTTTCTACACGGTTCAAACCGGCAAACCAGTTCGGGTTACGCTTAAACCGTCGGTTACAAACCGGTTTAAATCATTTAGGAGGCGACCGGGTTGAGGACCGGTTTGTGTGAACCGGTTTAAACCGGTTTTGTCGCTGGGAAAAAAAATAGCCGTTAGGGACGAATTTGACTTTTTTTTTTGCCTTTTTTCACCTATAATTCACTATAAATAGGTGGGGGTGTTTAGGTTTAATCACCTCTCTCTACACTCTCTAATCTCTAAAACCGCTCTTTAAACTCTCAAAAACCGCTCTTTAAACTCTCAGAAAACGCTCTCTAAAGTTCTAAACTCTAAAAAAAAAGCATGGCAAGTGTTGGTGGTTCCTCAAACGAAGTTACCATTGTGGAAAAATTAGAAACAACGAGAAATCCGATAATTGGTGCAATACGATCTATGTTTTTTGTCAAATGGGAAGGAACGTGCTCGTTGCAAGATGTGTGGTGCGTTTTTGGGGAAAGATTCAAACACTAAGATCTCATATGGAAAAATCTTGTCCGTCCTTGAAGAGAAATCCAAGTGAAGGTCAAGCCTCGATGACACCCGAAGGAGAAATTTGGAACTTTGATCCAAATATTGTTCGAGATCGAATGGCGAAGTTAGTGATCCAAGAAGGATTGCCGTTCAACCACTTTGACAATCCGTGCTTGACAAGAATGATTCAAGAGACACTCCAACCACGTTATCATCAAGTAAGTCGCACAACCCTTAGACGAGATTGTATAAAAATGTGGAAAAAAGCAAAAAAAAATTAATTTTGGGATTTGAAAATTTGAAAACCGGTGTAAACTTAACCACCGATGTTTGGTCGGCTCCACATGGTATACCCGATTCGTACCTTTGCGTTACCGCGCATTGGGTTGATCCCAATACGTGGCAAATGATGAAGCGTACAATCGCGTTTGACTTGTTTGAATATCCACACACCGGCGAAAACTTATTTTATATATTAGATGGTGTTATAACCGAATTTAAATTACAAAATAAACTTTTTTCAATGTCTTTGATAATGCATCTAATAATACAAATATGGTTCAAAAACTAAAAATGAAATATAAACCGGTATGCAACGGCGGTTTTTTCCATAGTCGATGTGTTGCACAAATCATTAACTTGGCGGTGCAATTGAAGAGGTTTCAAACTTAACAAATGCTTTTCGAGTAATGCTTAAAGATATTTTTAGTAACAAAAAAAGATACCATGATTATATTAGATTTTGTCGTGAAACGAATAATATTTGCTTAGGTCCGAATGGGGACGTCGAGACAAGATGGAACTCGACTTATAATATGTTTCATAGCGCTTTACGACAAAGAGAAACTTTAGAAATATTTCATGAAATGCTTTCCTCAAAACCTCGTCGTAAAATTCTAAAGTTTCCGTCTACGAGTTGGGACATTTTAAAAGACGTAACCGAATTGCTTGAAGTTTTCAAAACTACCACCACTTTTTTATCTGGTGTTTATTATCTCACAAGTCCATTAACTCTAAAACAAATATATTTAATGGCTAACAAGTTTTATAAACTTGAAAATAAAAACACTCTTTTTACAAAAATGATAGAACCAATGAAAGAAAAATTAGTAAAATATTTTAAAGAAATGTCTCCCATTATAACTTTTGTCGCCGCGTTAAACCCTACCATAAATGTTTTCGGGGTTGAAACGTTGATTGATAAAATTACTTACGCTTTAAATTTGGATAGTGAAGACATCCATTTTGCACAAGGCAGTGTTGTAAAAATCGCGCCTAGACGCCGATTAATCGCTAGGCGCTCGCCTAAGGAGGAATTTTGACCTAGTCGGTCCAAAAATCGCTAGACGGTCCAAATCGGGCAGAAAACATGAAACACTACCAGATGGAGTGACTTCATTCATGTCAAGCACATATAAGTTGTCCTTTCTTTGAGCAGTTAGAAGAATCTTCTCTGGCGGGGGTTTAGATAGGCCAGGAGCTAACACAAAGCATTCTTTGTCAGTGAAGAGCATCTAATGCTTTTGATCACATACTTGGGAAACACTCATGAGATTGAAGTCAAGTTCTTTAACATAGTTGACTCTTTCAATGCTCATCCTCTCATTGGACACAGTGCCTTATCCAGTGATAGATCCACCTTTTGAGTCACTCCCAAAGGCAACATATCCTTCATTGAAATGTCTGAAGTTGGAGAGGATGGACCTGTTGCCTGTCATGTGCCTGGAACAGCCGCTATCTACCACCCAGGTGTTATTCTTGTTACATGGCTGTCCCTGCACATGAAAGAGATTTAGTTAGTGGGAGTGGTCCAAGAGCTCTCCTTTTTGAAGAAAAAAGTTCTTGGACTTTCTGATTCATCATGCGTGCATTCAATAGCACCGATGATGATTTTGCTGACATGAGCAGAGATTTTGGCTTTCCATTGCTTAAGTAGTGGTTTTCCAGTTCTCTTTTCTTTATCGGCTGCGGATTTGGCTTTGGCAGCTGATGAATTTGCTCTATCAGCAGCTGATTTTCCTGCTTGAGGTTTTGGCTTGTCAGCAGCGGCAGGTTTTGCTGCTGATGGCTTCAGCTTATCAGCTGCAGATGTTGCTGTTGATGGCCTTGGCCTTTCAGCAGCAGATTTTGCTTTTGCTGCTGAAGGCTTAGTTGGAGCAGCAGCAGATTTAGTTTTTGCTGCTGACTGCTTTGTTTGAGCAGCAGCAGATTTGGTCGCTGCTGAAGGCTTTGCCTTTTGCTGCTGCTTGTGTTTTTCTGCAGTTTCAACTTTTCTACTGGCTGCAGATGGCCTATCAACTGAAGTATGCTGATCCTTCTTTTGTTTATGCGCTGATTGAAGAAGGATCTGGTTGAAGGGGTTAAACTGACATTTTGCAGCAAAGTGGTTTGATTCCCCACATATGATGCAGGACTGCTGAACTTTGGGCTGCTGCTTCCTTGGTGGAGAAGAAGAGTTTCTGAACTGAGTTTTCTTGGTCGTAACTCTTCTAACCTGTTGCTGATTCTTCTGATTTGGCATGAACTGAGGCTTGGAGTTTGTGGGTCCTGATGTCTGTCCCTTTTCAATGTTTCGCTTTCTTCCACCTGGAGGATAGCTGATCCTGATCTGTTTGAATGGTACAGGGGCTGGAACAGCTGGGAGAACAGTAGGGACTGGGACTCTATTCAGAACAGCTTCAGATGAGGCTGTACTGGTTTCATCATGGTCTGAGAAGGTTAACTCAGATTCTGATGAGGTAGTGCAGTCTTTAACAGGGGGTTCATCCATTAGAGGATCAAGATTTCTGTTTGTAGTGTCGAGTTTTGCAACATCGAAGCTTGGTTCATAGATGGCAACATAGTCAGCTGGATGAGGAACATTATTGTACTGTTCCTTGCCATATCCAAGTCCTCCAAGCTTTACCTTTTCATGGACTTGAATATCTAGAAGTCTCTGTAGCTTTTTAGAAGAAAATTCATATTTTTCAACATGAACTTTCTGTTCTGCCAGATCAGCTCTGGTTGATTTAAGTTTTACTAATAGATCATCAATCTGAGTTTCAAGATTGGTTTGTTCATGTTTTAGAGATGAAATCTCTTTCTTAAGGCATTCAATTTTTTCTTTGTAAGTGATTTCAACCTTTTTGAACTCAGATTTCATTTTGAAGAAACTCTTCATTTTGATCTATCAGATTTTGGTTATGCTTTCTATAACCTAAAACTCTGTCAATGCAAGCTTGAGAGCAAAGATGTTCAAATACCTGAGGTGGTATCTCTACATTGTCTGCCATAAGTGCTTGGTTGGAGGCAGGAACATCTTCATATTGAAAACTCCAGTCAAAGTCTGAAGTTCTAACATTTGCACAGGCTGCAGTCTGTGCTGGAGTAGTTCCTTGCTGCTGCTGCTGCCTGGGCTGACCTTGGTAACCTTGTCTTTGATGGCTGGCACCCTGATTGGCTTTAGGTGCCTTGCACTCCCTAGCAAAGTGACCCATTTGGTTACAGTTGTAACATCGGATCTTGCTTTTATCAAGCCCAAATCTGGTGTTTGAGTTGTTGCTTGGAACTGATCTCCCGGTTCTAGAATAGAACCTTTTTGCTCTGAGGGAGAGCATGGCATATGAGTGCTGAATATCCATTTCTTCAAGATCATCTGGATGAAAGCATTCCAGATCCTCTTTTATGAAGTACATGCTGCTTGAGTTGTCAGAGACAAAAGCAGTAGAGGTTGGCTGTTGAGGAGGTGCCTCAAGAAGAAATGGTGATGAGTTAGATTGTGAAGCGGTTGGGGTCTGAGGGTGAGTAACGATTGGAGGATAGTAGTTGCTTGCACTAGGACCGGAATGATCAGAGTGAAGCGCTGAGGAGGTAGTGGTGGCTGATTGATAACTGGAGCTCCTTTCTTTAGCTTGAATCGTTTCTAATTCATAGGTTTTGAGCATGCCAAAGAGCTCAGTCATCTGAAGAGTCTTCAGATTCTCTGTTCTTCTGATGGACACAGTGTATAATGTCCAATAACTAGGAAGAGATCTCATGAACTTCTTGAGAATGTCTTCATTCTCCAGCTTTACCTTGGAGCACTGCAGTTCACCTACAAGATAGGTAAATCTGTTATATAAAATAGTTAAGGACTCACCTTCCCTCCAGACGAAGTTCTCATACTGCTGCTTCAGTATGTCCCTTCTGTTCTCTTTGACTTCTTCAGAGCCAGCAAACATCTTCTCCAGCGCCTCCCCGAGCTCCTTGGCAGTTTTGTAGCTTCTGAAGTTGTGAAAAACTTCATTTGGAAGGCACATATGGATGGCTCCTAGTGCCTTGAAGTCCACCTCCATTTCTTGATGTCCTCTTCAGAGTACTTGGAGGTTTCCTTCGGGACTTGTATCCCTCCACCATCAGCAGAGGCCACCATGGGAATATATGGACCCTCCTTGATGGATCTCCACATTCCGTATTCCTGGTAACAGAAGAAGCTTTCCATGCGATTTTTCCACATGTCATAGTCTTCTCCAGATACCAACCTTGGTGGTCGGTTGATGCTGCCAATATCTTCAAAGCCATTGCTCTGTGCCATTTTTGTTTTGATTTTGGGTGACTTGATAAAAGAGAGAGTTTAGAATAGAACCAGAGATGATTAGACAAATGTTAGTTTGTTTAATCTGAGCCAAAGCTCTGATACCACTTGTAGGATCGTGAGAATACAAGATGGTTCTGTTTAGTTGAGGTTGGCGGAAACAAAAATCAACTACACAATTTATAATCAAGTAAACACAAAGAATACTGATAAACACTGTTGTATTAAGCTTTTGTGAATGCAAAGATTACAAGTGAGAAACTCAATGAATAAGTATGACAAGCACTACAAGCACACTTACAATGAAGTGGCAACTCAGTATTTATAGTAACTTAGAATCAAGACAGACCCTTGATTCTAAGGATCAGATCGAACACAAGCCGTTGATCTTGTTTATTAATTTACATTACACGTAAAGGCTAATCTAGTTAACTTTACTGAAACGTTTTCTTTATTCATGATTGTTTGCATGCTTGGAGAAGTGTATTGTTATCCGTCATTGGTTGACCATAGCGGTTCCTTCTGCTTTGAGTCTGTCAGTTGCTTTTGCAGAAAGGTGTCAGAGACGCTTGGCCTGGATAGTCAGCTGCAACGTTTGGTTTTCAGTGAATAGAGCTATCAGCTGCAAAGAGTGAAGGTTGCTGCTGGTAAGCCTATCAGCAGCAAACATGGATGACCGCTGCTGATAAGCCTATCAGCAGCAACTTGTGCTGAATGCTGCTGATAAGCCTATCAGCAGCAACTTGTGCTGAATGCTGCTGATAAGCCTATCAGCAACATTTGTACTTAGAATAATTTTGTAACAATCAGTCTTTGGTTCAACAGATATTGATCGCGGTGTCAAGGTCAATCAAAAATATTTATAAAATTCACTACTTAGCAACCTAGACTATAGACAGGGAAGTATGGTTGTCAAATCCACAGGGAACACGTGGAGAATGCTATTTAGATGAAACCGATTCAATTACTACTAAAGATTAAAACTTTATTACTTAGAACACTTGAGTTTATAAAAAGCAATTACTTTAAGTTGGAAAAACAATTAGAGAAAGACGGACCACTCCGACATTCAGATATAGCAAAGCATACGCACAATTTCAGTTTCAAATCAGATCAGAGATTACATAAACATAACCTTGTTTAAATTGTTTAACCCAACCACACAATAATCAATTCAATCACAAAATCCGATTATTCCCGATGCAAGAAAACCAAGAAACGATGATAGATGCAATAAATCGAAAACATGCAACTGTTAATAAATCAAACACACAATTGAATTCAAAGAACTTAAAGGGTTCACAAAACTTCAATCCAATATTGATCATCTACTGAAATCATACACATACAAGCATAAATCGTTCACCCGGAGGGATCACAAAAGCTTTTAGCCGCTTATGATTGTCGAAAACATTAATGTAATTAAACTAGAACTTACCAGCATTAGAAAACAAGAACAATTGACCAAACTATTACGGGTTAAAATTCAGAGCAGGATCCTGAGCAACATGTGATTCAAGATCCGGTATCCCGATAAGGTCAGTATCCTGAATAATACTAATGGCTACTTGTTTATTGGTTTTGTTAATCGCAGGTAAAACATTCGTAATGCAATGCTCACCTAAAAACCCGTTCAAGGGACGTGGACTACGTGTGGAAAACGTGTAAATTAGCTTGCAACGGTAACAAGGGGAAGATAGGGTCAAACCCATTATTATCGGATAGTTAGTTGGAGATAATTTGTATATTTAATAAGCATTCTGATCGTATAGGAACACACAAAGAACACCCGCACTCGCAAACAACTGTAACACTTAGCATACGATCTTATTTGCTCTCTTTTGTACTCGACAGTTTCTAGTTTAATAAAATTTATCAAGGCAGTCCGACTTTCGTCGGCTCCCGAGGTTTTATGCCGGAGATCATCAAGGATCAAGGGCTTTCACGTAATCATCCGTGTCAACTTTTACCCTTTTATATTATTTCACACTGATTTCACAAAGCACGCTACCTCACTATCGAAATTTGGTTACAAAGTTATTTTACATAACTTTTACCCAAAACAATTTTGCGCCCATCGTGGGGCAAGTGGTGCTTTTTATCTTCAAATTGATTTCAAAAATGTCGTCCCAATCTAAAAATGTTTCTGTCTCTGCTCCATCTTCAACCTTCGGGCTAGTTATCCCTATTCCTCCCCCTCCTTCATACTAGAAAAAAAGAATGATGGTCAGCCTCGGAAGACTGTTCCTGCACGTTTTTCGGGATCCGGAATATCCGCTAGCCCGCCTGTGCTCATTTCAAACGATGAACTTCTCAAACTATTCTATGAGGTAAAGCAATAGATGGAACAACAGAAAAAGACCAATCAGACAATATTCAGAGAGCTTGAAAGGATCAAAGATTCAAAGAAACCGGTGGAAGTGACGACTCCATTGCAACCAAGGGCTTTGAACTTTGACTATCCGGGATTTTCGGGGGTCCATCAGGGAGACTTCCTACCTATGCAGATTGGAGTCGCAACTCCGGCTACCAGAATTACTACAACTTAAGATCTTGGATTTATCCTGAGATCGTCTCTCAGAGATATCGGAATGGGTAACACATTCAATGATTTTTTGAATGCTAACGAATTTGTGCAGGATACAGGGATCACTCCTTCCATGGCGAAAGAGCTGAAAAAGCTAAGAGAGATGATTTCCAGTGTACCTGGAGTGGTACAACCCATACCTGAGATGACCGCTTCCAGTCACAGGACTTCTAGATTCGCTCCTCCTATTTATGATGCCGAGATCCCCAAGCGTTTCCAAACTGAACAATGGATCTGTAAGGCCCCTTTCCCGGGTAACCTCACTTGTTGGATTTACTCATAAACATAGTCATAAATACTGAACTTAAATTAAAAACATTCAAGAGTAGCGGAAGCAAACCTCATTCGAATTCATAACATAACAGCGGACAATTAAAAACATAACATTATCTTAACATGTATAAAAGTGGGATGCCAGTCGCTTGCCGGGTAACCATCACGCCTTCGCACGATCCTTCCTTTCTTTACCTGAAATGTATACTAAAAGTCAGCTAACGCTGGTGAGTTCTAGTTTAAAAAAAAACAATCAGACATAACATTTATCTTATCGTTAAGTATTATATATATATATATATATATAATATACGTGCATTTGCATATTCTTTGTTTTACTGTTCACACATAACATTCATACTGAGTATATACATATGTACATATATACTTACTTTGGGGAGAACATTCATTGGTCATACACATATGGGTGATCAACCCGTCATAATTGTCGCGTGAGTCACAAAGACAAACGCCGTGAGAACTACCGTCGTAGACCTTTTCATAAACCGTCCGGCCCTAGAAACCGTCCGTCGTAACATAAATCCATCCGACAACCTTTGTCCGTCTGCCTAAAACCCGTCCTACCGTCGTAGTCCGTTCATTCGCCCGTCTGCCCAAAGGCATCCGTTTCCCACACGGCTATTATGTATGCAGCCGTTCTACATGTAATAAGGCATTTGCTTCGACTGTCCATGAGTTCCTTTTATACGTCCTAGCTTATGAAGGAACGTTTTTGTCCCGATTGCAAAATAGTCAAGTGGTCGTCCGTCTACCGAAGTAGCCGTTGTCATCGAAGCGTCCATAACGTTTACATACATTCATAACATGCAATATATAAAACATAAAGCAATATTTCATTCATTCACGTTATGTCATTCTTTCATTCATTCTTTATAATCATACGTTTCATTCTTTGTTCATCATTCACTTTAATACATATATGTATATATCACGTATGATCACATTGGCATTTATAACATTTATTCATTTAGCGTATACACTTCAGCCCCAAAACATTTAATAAGGTTTGCATATAACATATGGGGGCACTTAGAACTCACCTGAAGGGCTAGTCTCATCCTGTCCTAACAGCGATCCAATGAGTGCCACACACGATCTGGATTGATTAATTACACATACATCAGACCTAATCTCGACTTTAACGGTTAAACCATTCTGAATTAGGCCACTATACTGACTTTACTAACCGGCTTGTTGCTTGCGCACTTAGCAAGTGCACAGGGCCTTGTTCTTGCGTACTTGATAAGTACGCAGAACATTCTTCTTGCGTACTTGATAAGTACGCAGGATCTGCCTCTTGCGTACTTGATAAGTACGCAGGACCTGCTTCTTGCGTACTTGATAAGTACACAGGACCTGCTTCCTCGCAAAAACCCTAACTTTCGCATGCGGATCTGATCGTGCCAATCTTACAACTTTCTTTCTTCAAAACGTGCGCTTTCCATTCTAGATGTTAGTCCTAAGCTTATTTTCAAGTTTCATCTGTAAAAACGTCACCTATTTAGCTAAAACCCGAAAATCCCAAATTACACAAAAACTCAGTTTAGGGTCGAATCATTACCTGGATTGGGATTCGGATTCGAAGGTTTTGCTCACTATCTCAGCAGTAACGTGCTCCTTCAATTCCGGGTTGATCCGTCAACTTTCTCTCTTTAGGCCCGAGCTCTCCTTTCTCTCTCTAACTTTGCAAATGGTGGAAGTTTGCAAGTTTGAGGCTGTCTTGGCCCTTATATACCTGGGCTTCCCTCGGCCCGTTAGAGCCGAGCCCAAGCCCATCCATTTTCCTTTCATCTATTAAGATTAAATCTCGATCGCGTTATTATTTATTTATTTACTATTTTTGGGATGTTACAGGATCCCGAGGAACATGTGGCGCAATATAGAGAAAGAATGGAAATCAACCCCATTCCTTTGGACATGAAAGAGGCTTGCTTATGCAAAGGCTTAGGTTCTACCTTAACAGGATTAACCTTAAAATGGCTACTTAATATTCCTCCATACTCTATTACTTCATTTGCTCACTTAATTAGCCTGTTTAACAACCAATTTTCTTGCTGTAGAACTTTTGAAAGATTGACAAGTGACTTATATAGGGTGATCCAAAATCCTGGAGAATCCCTCCGAGATTATGTCAGTAAGTTTGGTAAGGAATCCCTGGATATCCCGAATCTTGACGTAGCTACAGCAGTCCAGGCCTTCAAAATGGGATTGAGGAAAGATTCCCAATTATATGAAGACCTTGTCATTAACCCTTGCTGACGAAGTCAGAAATAGAGCACTAAGATTCATCATACTCAAAGACGATAAGAAGATTCAACAAAGGATGGATGCTCCAACCTGTTATAGTCAACCTAACCGGAAGACTGAGACTGCACCTTTCAAACCCTACAGATCCAAGCCGTATTCCAAACCCGATAATCACAGAGTCAATGCTGTGGAAGATGACGAGGAGGAAGAGGAATATCCTAAGTTATCTGAATACTATTTTTCACTTTACACAACTGGTTTGTTATATGCTATGCAGGATCTTGGAGACAAAGCCAGATGGCCCCGTAAATTCGAAAAGAATACCGGGGGCAAAGACAAGTCCAAATGGTGTGCCTTCTATGAAGATTTTGGACATATCACTGAAGATTGTATTGCCCTGCATAAAGAAATAAGCTATCTCTTAAGGAAGGGATATCTTAAGGAATTTCTGGGCAAAGGAAAGAAGCAATTCAGGGATCATGACAAAATACCGCAAAGAGCCAAATCTCCGCCACCCGATGCTAAGGTAATAGGATTTATTTCTGGTGGTTCTGACATTTGTGGTACCTCTTACTCTGCAGCTAAAAGAAACGCCAAGGAAGCCAAAACAGAGAAAGGTGATAGACCCCTCAGAACTTCTAGTCTGATAGAAGAAAAGATAATTTTCTTCAATGAAGAAGACAAGGATAATGTACAAGATCCTCATCATGACGTCCTGGTGATCACCCTATACGTTGCAAATCACTTCATTCGAAGAATACTAATCGATGGAGGAAGCTCGGTGAACATAATCCAGCATGATGTCTTGAAAAGAATGGGGATTCCGGATTTCGAGATTATCTCTAAATCCGCAGTGCTAGTGGGATTTAGCGGAGAAGTCAAAAACACAGTCGGAGAGATAAAGCTTCCGATATATATCGAAGGGGTAAACACTATACAAAAATTTTGCATAATTGATTCGTTATCTTGTTACAATGTTATACTAGGGAGACCATGGATACATGATATGAAAGCGGTACCCTCGACATATCATCAATGTGTCAAGATGCCAACTCCTTGGGGAGTAGTAAAGATCAACAACGATCAGCAAGATGCAAAAGATTGTTATACTTCTTCAATGAAAGCGTCAGCAAAGACTAGACATGCATAGCAATTAAAGAAACAGACTAGAGATGTCTTAGAAGCCAAGGAGCAGGATGTCTAAGAATTATCCCTAAATCCTGAGGATCCTGACCTCAAGGTGCTTATTGGAACCAGTATCCCTGAGGATATTGAGAAAAGCCTCACCAGATTACTAAAGAGCAGAATTTCAACTTTTTCTTGGAAACATGAAGACATGACAGGTATTTCTAAAGATATTATTACACATAAATTAGGACTTGATAACAGTTTCAGGCCCATACATCAAAAAAGAAGAAAATTCGCTCAAGAAAGAAATATAGTCATCCAAGAGGAAGTTGAGAGACTGTTGAAAGCAGGAATGATTAGAGAAGTAAAATTTCCAAGATGTCTAGCTAATGTAGTAGTGGTTCTGAAGAAGAATGGGAAATGGAGAGTATGTGTAGACTTCACAGACTTAAACAAAGCATGTCCGAAAGACCCCTTCCCTCTGCCACATATAGACTCAATAGTGGATGCTACAGCAGGCCATGAAATGTTAACCTTCATGGATGCCTCCTCTGGATTTCAACAAATCCAGATGGAACCCTCTGACCAGGAAGACACTGCCTTCATGACTCCGACAGGTATCTATTGTTATATTGCAATGCCTTTTGGTCTAAAAATTGCAGGTGCTACATACCAGAGGGTAGTAAACATGATGTTCAAAGACAAAATTGGGGACACCATGGAAGTCTATATTGATGACATGGTGGTGAAGTCGAAAAAAGCTGAAGATCATCCCAGAGATCTTAAAGAAGCATTGGACATCCTAGATCATTATAACATGAAACTCAACCCTTCAAAATGCCACTTTGGAGTAGTGGCAGGAAAATTTCTAGGATATATGGTGCCCAAAAGAGGAATAGAGGCCAGCCTTGAGCAGATCAAGGCAATAATCAACCTGAAATCCCCAGCCAATACTAAAGATGTCTAAAGGCTGACTAGTAGAGTAGCAACACTCAATAGATTTATCTCAAGATCCTCACAGAGGTGTAAAGAATTCTATGATATCCTAAAGAAAAACAAAAGATTAGAATGGGAAGAAAAACATGAGCAAGCACTCTAAGCGCTAAAGGAGTATGTATCTACAGCTCCTCTACTAATGAAACCTGAAGATGGCGAACCGTTATCATTATACTTGACAGTATCTGGACATTCTGTAAGTGCTGTCCTAGTCAAAGATTATGAAGGCCAGCAGCATCCGGTATACTATGTAAGTAAAAGTCTACTTCCAGCGGCAACCATGTAAATAGATCTCGAAGTTCAACAACTAGAAGAATCAAAAGATAAATGGATTCTATTCACAGACGGTGCATCTAATATAAGAGGTACATGTCTGGGAATCATACTAAAATCTCCACAAGGGGACATACTACCCTAGTCAATAAGTTGTGAGTTCCAATCAACCAACAACGAGGCAGAGTACGAGGAGCTGATAGCAGGATTACAACTTGCTTGCGATATGAAGATCAGGTATCTCCAGGTATATGTAGATTCACTATTGATTACTAACCATTTCAATGGCTCATATGCAGCAAAAGGGTGAAAGATTAATCAAGTACCTCGAGATAGTTAAACAATTATCTGTGAAATTCAAAATTTTTAGTATAATACAGGTACCAAGGGAAGACAATGCTGAATCCGATGCTTTAGCAAATCTTGCCTCAGCACTCAAAATCCCGGAAGGAACCACAATACCGATTATACATATCCTAAGTCTAGCAATTGAAAAGAAAAACGAAGTATCCAATACGAAAGCTGAAGAAACAGACACTCGGGATCCGGAACCAAGCCAAAGATCCTGGATCCCACCTATTATAAAATATTTTACAGGATGGAGAGTTCCCAAAGGATGAAAAGAATCACAGGGCTTTTCTTATGAGAATATCTTGTTTTATAGTGCTAGATGGTGTTTTGTATAGAAAATCTATTGCATGTCCTTATTTGAAATGTTTAGAAGATCCTGAAGCACTTGAAGTCCTCAAAGATATACACGAAGGCGACCGTGGAAATCACATCGGGGGCAGAGCACTCTTCTCAAAGATCCTAAGGACAGGATACTATTGGCCGACCATGAGGAAAGATGCCATGGAATATTCCCAAAAGTGTGATGTATGCCAGAGACATAGCAACATTTTCACCAGCCAGTAGAGCCCTTGTACCCGATTATTTCTTCCTGGCCATTTATGAAGTGGGGAATGGACATAGTTGGCAAACTCCCAAAGGCACCAGGAGGAAAAGTATTTATGTTAGTAATGACTGGCTACTTCTCCAAATGGATCGAAGTCGAAGCATTCCTTCAAGTCAGAGAAAAAGAAGTTATATCCTTTACCAAGCACAATATCCTGACAAGATTCGGCATCCCGGCGGAAATAACATGTGATAACGGATCTCAATTCATTGGTCAAAGAACAACCAACTTCTGTGCTAGCTGGGGAATTAAGATGATAACCTCTACCCCTGTGCATCCTCAAGCCAATGGATAAGCAGAATCCAGCAACAAGATCATCATCAATAACCTAAAGAAAAGATTGTGAGCAAAGAAAGGGAAATGGGCTGAAGAACTGCCATTTGCACTATGGGAAGATAGAACAACTTCAAAAAATGCGACAGGTTAAACCCTTTTTTCTTTGGTGTTTGGCACTAAAGCTATGATCCCTAAAGAAATGGTCATCCCTACAGCCAGAACTAGTCTTCAAACTCAGACAAATAATAGTGAAGCTCTCTCAAATGAACTTGATACTATTGATGAAATCAGAGATCATGCCAAAGTTCGCATGGCAGCCTATCAGCAAAGGATAGCAAGATCATACAACAAAAACATAAGGATCAGAAGGTTTCAAGTGGGTGATCTCGAGTTGAGAAAAGCATTCCAGAATACTATCAATCCTAGCGACGGTAAGCTTGCACCAAAATGGGAAGGCCCATATTTGATCGATTCAGAGGCAGGTAAAGGTGCTTATTGGTTAGCAACTTTGGAAGGAGATCTACTGCCAAGATCCTGGAACACTATTCATCTAAAGACCTACTTCATGTAAGCTAGAATTTATATTCTAACTTAGAACGGTACGTATTCTTTCCATTTTAATTAATTTATTTATCATTCCGTATCAATGTACTGACTTGAGCGTCGGAGGGGTGTTAGCCTAGCTAACACCCACCTTCACCAAAAGTTCCTGTCTTGCAGGAAGTATCTCAAGGGATCCCAACACAAGACAGAGACTGGCCATCTCTCCTACATTAAGGTATCCTGCGTACCTTCTAAAGTTTAAAGGTTTTCACCTTTCTACGAATTGAGTTTAAACACTCCGCCAGTTGTGTACGATGTTCAAGTATAGTTCGAGGTGGTGCGACCAGACCATGTAAAAGTGGCTGACAATTTCATCACTGTTGGCTATAGCTTGTTCTCTACGATAGTAACAGACGTGTTACTCCTAAGGTTTTTAGCATTTTCATGCTAACTCAAGACTGGCTTGGCCCACGTTATTCTGGCTTGGCCCACGTTATTCTGGCTTGGCCCACGATAATTTGGCTTTCCCCATGTCATTTTTACTTGATAAATTTTACTTGTTTACTTAACAAATGCTTATCATTGGTGTACTAGTTCAAGATTCGCGACCGAATCAAAGACTTACACCAATTCTAAAAGTCAACTACTAATCACACAATATGATTGGCAAACATACATAGGGGACAACTCAAGGTTATAACATTTCTTATAACATTCATCAAAGTTCTGGTATGTACATTTATCTATTTCAATTCTTAAAACTTAAGATTATTTCTTGATTCACCATTAAAGGTAGAATCGAAATCTGTTATGATTTAATCTATTTATCGAAACTAACCTATGGTTTTATAAGACTAAGTTTGATAAATTATACTAAAGGATCCTGGATCCTGATTATATACACAAATATATTTTTCTGTAAATACAAGCAATCGATAGAATAATCATGGCAAGATAGTCAAAAGCTACTACCATTATAAATGCAGGAAACCATAATATGTCTTGGGCTTCATCCAAAAACAGGACCCATCCACCCGAGACTTAAAGTCAAAGAAAATTGTCTATCCTATTCCGGGATCCCATCAACAAGAAAATTAAAATTGTTCAAGACTAACGAGTTAAAGGCAATCGCATCAAAAACCACAAAAATCAGGGCTCAAGCCTAAGCATCATTACCTTCATCGCCCTGATTCACCTGCTTACCTACATCCACAGCCTCATGCTCCTCAGCCACCATTGTCGAACCCTAAACCTGATCCTCAGCCACCGCTTTCCCCACATACTTCTCCGATGTCAATTCTCCTCCAAGCTCAGCTACCAACCTCTTCCACTCTTTAACATCCTAGGTGCTCCTATCAAAATCCTTGTCCTCGGCTTCCGTGGCCAATTTGATTCTAGACTGGAAGATAGAGATAGCAGCGGAAGCTTTAGCCTGCTCGTTAGACTCATCAATATCTCGGGCATGTTGAAAGAGCATTTCCTGCTTTTTGGCTTTAACCTGGGCAAGATGTCGGAGAGCTTCTTATCCTTGGCAGCCTCATTCTTCTGCAATTCCTGGATCCTCAGCTTGTTGGCATCAGACTCTTTTAAGAGTTGATTATGGAACATAGCCATCTTGTTCAAAGCCTGTTTCATTTAATATATTAGCTAATACGCAGGACTAACCCTATTACTTAGAATAATGAATATCGCTCACCAAATAACTGAGGTTATGCAGGATCCTGTGAGAATCAGCAAAGTCTGTGCAATCTTGGATGGACAGTTCTGCAGGATTAGGAATCTTTCGCTTCTTATTGGAAGATGGCTTAGTAGTAGAAGGTTCAGGTCGAGGAGCAATCGGTTTAACTGCTAGAACCACATTCGACAGGACTTCCTTTTTGACAACTTTGCCCTTGGAAACCATGCTGTCGATATCCTCTAAAGCAAACTTGGAACCAGCTCTCCTTGCGCCTATCTCAAAACAAGAGGTTAACATATTTTTACATTTCTAACCAATAACGTAAGATGTTGTTATTTTTCTTACCAGACATAGTCGATTCGGAAAAATAGGCCTCTGGTTCAACTTCCAACAGTGGAGCTTTGAATTGAAAGGTCCGTTCATTGGGTTCAAAACCTAAGAAAGCGGCAACTTTCTTGGCCGTGTCAGGAGTCGGAGGAGCGAGGATATCGAACTTCAGCGCTGAAACAAAAAATCATCAGTTAGTATCCCAAATATCAAATCTTTATAAGAAATTCCTACAAGGCAGAATCCTACCCTTTACAATCCACTTGATTGGCAGTTTATCCCCATCTGGGATAGAATCCCTTCTCACGAAGAAGAAAATACTTTTCTAGTTAGAATCGTTTTGGGTGGTTTTCAGAATCAAGTGGGTCATGCCGGATTTAATTTGGAAAAGGAACCGAGAAGAACCGTGACCCCTGGATTGTAAACATGGGCTATCTCTAAAGCAAAAAAGTCAACAGCGTGATGTTTGACCAAAAACTCCAAAGTATACAGGGTTCTACAGACCATGGGCATGGTTTGAGCAAAACTAAGACCGCTCTTTCTAAAAAAGTCAATAGTAAGAGGAGGAAAGGGATAAGTGAACCTTAGAGAAAAAGGGAAGAATGGAAAGCAAACCTAACTTTCAGAGGTGAAATCAGCCCTAGTTTTGGGATCAAAGGGCCGGAATACGGTATTCTCAGGGAAAAAGCCTCTAGATTTGAGAGAATGGATATCAAGATCCGTAAATGTGCATCTCTCAGAATCCGGATTAGCTATCAAGTTTTGGCTTTGGAGATCGTCGGAAGGGGTAGAAGATCGTGTATGCTTTTTAGCCATTGTTGAGCAAAAAACCAATAAAAACGAGAAAGAAAGATAAGCTTTTTTACCTGAAGTTAGCAGAGAGGATTCAGAGAAGACAACTTCGAAATAATGAGAAAAGAGGAGTGAATATAGCCCTAATGATAACTGCCTCGGTCCACGATGTTTCGCTCCCTCGTTTCCCGCACCAAGTCTTATCAAGCAGCCATATTAAGTTAAAATTCAAAATTTAAAAATTTTACAGCTGTACATCATTATTACAGCTGTCAAATTTGGGGACAATTGTTAACGGTTACAATTCAGAGCAGGATCCTGAGTAACATGTGATTCAAGATCCGGTATCCCGATAAGGTCGGTATCCTAAATAATACTAACGGCTACTTGTTTATTGGTTTATTAATTGCAGGTAAAACATTCGTAACGCAATGCCCACCTAAAAACCCGTTCAAGGGACGTGGACTACGTGTGGAAAACGTGTAAATAAGCTTGCAACGGTCATAAGGAGAAGATAGGGTCAAATCCATTAATATCGGATAGTTAGTTGGAGATAATTTGTATATTTAATAAGCATTCTGATCGTATAGGAACACACAACGAACACCCGCACTCGCAAACAACTGTAACACTTAGCATACGGTCTTATTTGCTCTCTTTTGTACTCGACAGTTTCTAGTTTAATAAAATTCATCAAGGCAGTCCGACTTTCGTCGGCTCCCGAGGTTTTATGCCAGAGATCATCAAGGATCAAGTACTTTCCTCGTAATCATCCGTGTCAACTTTTACCTTTTTATATTGTTTCACACTGATTTCACAAAGCACGTTACCTCACTATCGAAATTTAGTTACAAAGTTAGTTTACATAATTTTTACCCAAAACACAAACTATGCTCAAAATTGCCTAAGGACTCCTC
Organism: Smallanthus sonchifolius; assembly: GCA_023525975.1. Lineage (NCBI taxonomy): Eukaryota > Viridiplantae > Streptophyta > Magnoliopsida > Asterales > Asteraceae > Smallanthus > Smallanthus sonchifolius. The sequence continues at coordinate 28,958,490 of CM042039.1, read as the reverse complement.
TGGAACGGCTGGAAAGAATAATTTTCGACAATGGGATCATAATGGGTTTATAATTACAATTAGGTTTAATTTTGCCGTAACCCCTTTCTTCGCATGTCATGAAAGAATCTAGCCGGTCCTTCGAGTGGTGCGAAGGACAAAATAGTCGCGGCCCATCTTCAAAGCCCTCGCGTACCGCGAACAAAGTCACCCAGATCTTCGCATGGCGCGAAGATCCTAATTTCCAGTTTTTTTACTTTTGATCTTGACTTTGACTTTCTTTGACTTCTCGGGCTTCGTGCCTTCTTATCAATCACTCGTAAAGTTCCGCTGTAACACACCGAATTTTTTTGAAAAGTTTTATTATCCAATTTTAGGGACGAAATTATTTTAAGAGTGGTATATTGTAATAACCCGAATTTTTTTGAGTTATTTAATTTAATATTTTAATTACTCCAAATTTATGCATATATTAATGAGAATTTTATTTGTTGGAAATTTTAAATTTTTATTTATAATTTATGTCAAATGGTTATTTAAATTGTAAAAAAAAGGAAGAAAGAAACGTTTTAAATATAACTGTGCTTATATTTTAGAGTAGGTTTAAAGTTGGCAACAAAAATTAATAATTAATTATAGAAATTATTTAGACTTATTGATATTTAAGGTAAACGTAAATGAGTTTAATATGATTCTAATTATATACAAATAATGAATAAAACTAATTGTTAGTTACGGACAAAAATAAATTAAATTAAATGGCATTAAAGAAAGCAAGGTAAATTTGGCTATAATATAGAAACGTATTTTGAATCGAGTAAAATTAGAAATTTAATAGAAATCATTATTTATACCCTAATGACCTCATATGCTTTAGCGGTTTAGTCATCATCCCCATGAAACCCCAAACACAATTTTTACGTTTCATAGTACCGGTGAGAAGTCCGACGATACCAAAACCAATTAAAATAAACACTTTCGATCATCACCGTCGACGATATTGAGACACCGATTCGAGATTTCCGGAACGTTTATTTCACGCAGAAAGATCTCATTCTGGTTATCGGTTATCGTTTTAAGGTACGGACCTCCGAACAACTTATGTGTACGGTTTTGGGTTTTCCTTTACTCGTGTGATTGAGAATCTAAAATCGTTTGATATGCTACATGCTAATTGTAAATTTAGATATTGATAGTTATAGATTATAGATACATAGTATTTTATATAAATCTTGATTGTGATGTTTCGAACGCACGGAACTATAGAATGTATTAAATGACTCATAGAATGTGTTATGTGACTCATTGTATGTGAATTATAGTATATATTACTCATAGTATGTGACTTATAGTATATATTACTCATAGTATGTGACTCATAGAATGTAAGTTATAGAATGTGACTTATAGAATGTGTTATGTGACTCATAGTATGTGACTTATATTATATATTACTCATAGTATGTGACCTATATTATATATTACTCATAGTATATGACTCATAATACATGACTCATAGAATGTGATTTATAGAATATGTATAAATATTGTTTGATATATAGAATATGTATAAATATTGTTTGATATATAACTATAGATATATTGTTGAGTTTTGTTTATTCTATAGTTGTTGTCCCACTGAGTAAAGCCAAGTTTACTCATGCGTACATTTTCCTTGTTATGTACGTTAGGTTACAGGGCTATCTGGGAAGACTTGGAGAAAAAGCGAGAGATTAAAGACCAAGAATTTTTGTTTAAATAAATTTTAATTATTTTGTAATTGTTTTCAAATTAATGTAACGCGTTTTTCATTAATGGGATTGATGTATTGAATTCTGATTACTGTTATAGTGACACGTCAGTCTTAGCCGGGTTGGGGGTGTTACATCTGCTCTTTAGCACATTTAAACTATTACACTTCAAACTACAAATACCCCATAAAACTAACTCGATAAACACAATTGAACTATCAAAATGTACAAAACTCGACTCTTATATACGAGATATTTAACTCTACATCACATCCCCACACTTGACCTTTTTCGTCTCGAAAAAGAATAATGCAAAGGAATCATAATCAGGAAACTTGTAACTTTACTTTCATTTTATACAGCACAGACTTTCATAACACGTTAACCGTAACAATCGGTATTTCTGTCCGATTAAACCCAGTCACCAACTCTCGAGCCCCCAATTATGTGATCTATTATATTATACATTACCAAGCAGGCAGTCAATCTATGGGTCTCACACTCAGAACACTACGACTCAGCCTAATCCCATCTCAAGGTCATGTTTAGGCCCAGGTTAAGATTTCCCACCATTATAAACACGAATTTATTTGTTTTAAAAATTAGATGAATAATGGATCGATGGTTGAATGTTTTAGCTTTTATTAATACTTTAAGAATAAACCTAACCTAGTGGTGTTTCAATCATGCTGGAACACGATATATGACACGTAGGCTGCAATTTTTAAGCAATGAAGTACCTAAGCTTCGGAGCATGGGTGTATCCTCCAAGTCACCATCCTGAAGGGAAACACGTACTCCTAACTTAGTCATCCAATATTGATCACTTAAGTCCCGCCCATGGGTGTATCCTCCAAGTCACCATCCCAAAGGGAAACACGTAGACTGAACTCAAGCTTTCAATTTAATTAATTAAGCTCATTCAATTGATGGATTTATGGATTGCGGGCGCCACCAACTTTCAAATTTATTTTCATAAAAAGAAAGCGGTGTGCCAAAAATTTTAAAAACTTATAAATTTTTATTTATAATGGTACTTATCACCCTATATTAACAGTTTCGACCTTACTGACACCCTAAGATGAAAACCCACAAGACATACTGAATTAATTATCCAATTAAGTAGATTCACTATCAGGATGTTTAAGCTCTTAAATTGGTTGGGCTTACCAAAACGTTACAAATTATACGTGTTTGATCATCTTTATTATTCAATTACATTACACACGCAACTTCCCGATTGTACTATCATTTGCCATTTAATTGCAAACATTTTAATCCAAAGACATTTTTCAAAATCTTTTTTTAAAATTTTTATGTGTTTTTACGACTCAAAACTCACTCAAACAAAAGACTCAAACTAGACCTGGACAAGGTCTCCCCTCCCCACACTTGAACTCTGCATTGTCCTCAATGTAAGAAGAGCGACTCAAAAATAAAATAAAACACAAAACAGAAAAAAACTTAGCTCAAAAGACGATCGTATAGCATTTCATTCGCGATCATGCCCCACGGATACAAGCGGGTTGCTTTGTATAAAAGAATCAAGCGAAAGTCTTATTATCGTCCCCTGAATGGAGATTGAGTACGGGAAATTCAAATCCAAACCTGCAAAATAAGCTCGAAACAAAACCCACAAGCATCATATCGACTCAAGATAATGACTCAAAGAAAAATAAAAGACCCCATGGACTCGAACGATTCAAATAATAAAAAATAAAAAATTAGGGTTTTTTGGCGTTCTCGCGTGTCGCGAAAACCACAGAGACATCCCTCGTGTACCGCGAAGGACAAACAACTGTCCGACCCTTCTATATGTTCTTCGCGTATAGTGAAGACCCAAGGGCAACTCTTCGCGTGGCGCGAACATGCCTCCATAACAGAAAGTTAAGAAATTTTTCTAATTTTTGCCTTAGAAAATTTTTGACCTCTAAAACTCAAAATTTTCAAACTCTTCAAAAACTCATTCCAACAGTTAGATTAGATGCCCACATACCTGGAATGTCTTTCCTGATGATTTTTATCACCCAATTTGCCACGAAACCTGCAAAAACTTAGAAAAGACGCAAAACTATACCCAAAAAACTGAAATTTTTTTACAGACTCTACAAGGACATCCTACCCCCCATGGGTTTGTGTATTGCCCTTAATCACACTCAATCCAACCATAATCTCCCCAGAGACGTCCCCACACTTGGCCAATTGCATATAATTAACTGGAAAAAGAAATGACACCCTAACTCACTTTCGTAGGAATCACGAAGGCATTTAGCATATGCAACAAGGCTTTTAAACCCCTCGGTATCTCGAGTGGACGAGTTTAGTCTCGTGAGGGTTTCTAGAGAACACACCCACAACGTTCATTTAACTAGACATAAAATTAAAGTTAACTAACCTTAGGTTGCCTCCTAGTAGCACTAAGTTTAGCGTCTTCATCCAGACGCGGTGTACCTCATTATGGTTAAGGATTCTTCAAAACACTCCATGACTCTTCAATGAAATTGATGTCTGCTGCTTCCAGATATGGTTTCAACCGGTGGCCATTAACCACTTGTCTTAGATGATCATCGAAGTCTTCAATCTCAATATCCCCATAGTTACCTATCCGTGTAATTAGATACGGGACCATCCACTTACTCTTCAACATACCTGGAAACAACTTGAGCCTAGAATTATAGAGCCAAACTTTCTGCCCCACTTCAAACGTCATCTTCTTTAACTTAGCATCATGTACTTTCTTTATCCGATCCTTGTAGGTAGAAGCACACTTATACGCTACATCCCGTAACTCTTCCAGTTCATTCAATTGTAACTTCCTTTCTATACCCGCATCATCATAGTCGAGGTTAACTTCTTTGACTGCCCACAATGCCCGATGTGCAATCTCAACCGACAAGTGGCATCCCTTGCCATACACCAATCTGTATGGTGTAGTGTCGATTGGAGTTTTATAAGCGGTGCGGTAAGCCCACAAGGCATCATCATGCTTCCCTGACCAATCTTTTCTGTCTGCCCGCACTGTTTTCTGGAGAATATCTTTGATCTGTCGGTTGGACACTTCGACTTGCCCGCTGGTCTATGGGTGATCTGGGGTAGCTATTATGTGATCGACTCCATTACGTTTAAGCAATCTCTTGAATTGGAAGTTCTTGAAATGTGATCCCCCATCGCTTATGATTGCATGAGGGATTCCAAATCGGGAAAAGATGTTGGTTTGCACAAATTTGCACACCACCGCATAATCGTTTGTCTTTGTTGCTATAGCCTCTACCCACTTGGACACGTAATCCACAACCACTAGAATATAGAGATACACACAAGAGTTTAGAAATGGCCCCATAAAATTGATGCCCCATACGTCAAACAAATCTACAACCAAGATTGGCTGTAATGGCATCTCATTCCTCTTTGAAATACTTTCCATCTTCTGACAGTTCACACAATTCTTGGCGAACTCAAAAGCATCCCGAATGATGGATGGCCAAAATAGGCCTGCTTTAAATACCTTCCGACCTCTCTTCTACCCACTGAAATGACCACCACACGCAGATTCATGTACCGGCCCTAACACACACTGAATCTTTGACTTTGGTATACATCTTCTAACAAGTTGATCTGCACCCACTTTAAATAAGTCTGGTTCATCCCAGTTGTACTGGCGCACCTGCATGATGAACTGGTGCCTTTTCTTCTTAGACCAATGTTCCGAAATTGCACTTGTAGGCAAATAGTTAACAATGTTAGCAAACCAAGGAGTAGTAGAAACTGATAGTAATTGTTCATCAGGGAATGTGTCATTAATCTACCCCTCAGATTCACTTCCATCCTGCACAATGTGTGACAAATGATCTGCCACGACATTCTCACTCCCCTTCTTGTCACAGATCTCCAAGTTAAACTCCCGCAATAACAAGATCCAACGGATCAACCTGGGCTTGGCATCCTTCTTTGCTATGAGGTACCTGACTGAACTATGATCAGAGTAAACAATAACTTTAATGCCCCAGATATATGATCTAAACTTATCCAACGCATATACTACTGCTAGTAGCTCCTTCTCAGTTTTGGTGTAATTAAGCTGAGCATCAGAGAGAGTCTTACTTGCATAGTATATCACCACGGGTTTCTTATCTACCCGTTGTCGCAATACTGCCCCCACAGCATAGTCACTTACATCACACATTATTTCAAAGGGTAACGACCAATCCGGTGATTTTAAAATAGGGGCCTCCACCGATTTTTGTTTAATTAATTCAAATGAATCGACACATTCTTTATAAAAAAAGAGATATCTTTAAGTAGTAGATTACACAATGGTTTGGTTATGACACTAAAACCTTTAATGAACCTTCTGTAAAACCCGACGTGTCCTAAGAAAGAACGAACGCCTTTGACACTATTTGGTGGAAGTGGAGTTGAAATGACCCGGATTTTTGCATGGTCGACCTCAACACCCTTACTAGAGATAACATGCCCCAAAACCACCCCTTCTTGCACCATGAAGTGGATTTTCTCCCAACTGAGTACCAGATTAGTTTCAACACATCTTTTTAATACCTTAGTTAATTGATTCAAGCAAGTTTCAAAAGTTATGCCAGATATTGAAAAATCATCCATAAAGACTTCCATGGACTCCCCAATCATATCTGAAAAGATACTCATCATGCACCGTTGAAAGGTGGTAGGGGCGTTACACAAGCCGAAAGGCATTCGCCTAAAAGCGATGGTGCCATACGGACAAGTGAACGTGGTCTTTTGTTGGTCCTCTGGATGTATTGCAATTTGATTATAACCCAAGTACCCATATAAGAAACAATAAAACTTTTGACTTGCAAGTTTCTCAATGATTTGATCAATGAAAGGGAGAGGGAAATGGTCTTTTGATGTTGCAGCATTTAATTTCCTGTAGTCGATGCAGATTCGCCACCCGGTTACCGGCCAAGTGGCAATCTCTTCCCCACTCTCTCCGTTTATTACCTGGATGCCAGCCTTCTTAGGCGCTGTCTGAGTAGGGCTCACCCAGCTGCTGTCAGAGATTGGGTAGATGATACCCGTATCTAGCCACTTGAGCACCTCTTTATTTACCACTTCACGTATGTTAGGATTCAACCATCGTTGAGCATCCCAAGCAGGTTTTGCTCCTTCTTCTGTGATGATCTTATGCATGAAAATTGTTGGGCTGATCCCTTTTAGATCTGCTATGGTCCACCCAATTGCTGCCCTATAGGCAATCAAAACCTTCATCAACACCTGCTTCTATTCCCCAATTAAACCTACAACAATGATAACATGAAGAGTGTTATTATCACCCACAAATGCATATTTTAAATGTTTAGGCAAATCTTTCAGATCCAGCTTAGGTGGTGATTCCAGTGATGGCTTTAGCTGGGTATCAATATGATCTGGTAGACTCTCGACCTGAAGTGACCAGTTTGGCACTTTTTATCTCAAAGCATACACCTCCACTTGTGCCTCTGCTTCCTGCATATCAAGCTCATATTCCTCCTGTTTCCTGTCACACACAATACATGGTTCCTGTGTTTCACCCTCATTTTCATGAGGGCGACACCCCTCAACAACGTCTGCCATAAAGCATTCGCCATTGATTGGAATAGGGATAGCACTAGCAAATATGTTTAATCTTTACCTTTGGTTGCTAAATGCCATGTCCAATGTACCTTTTACTGTAGGTCCCTAATTCGGTGCGTGCCGGATCTCTAGACTCGCGGTATGACACGGTGATAACGTGCGAAATCCATGATCAACGTGCTCGTGTAACTCAATCAACAACAACGGTGTAAATAAACGCTTTGTATTTCCACCACAATATCAGGTTACAAGATTTCACAGAATTTCTCTCGTCTCTAATCTGTCTTGTTTGATATCGTCTCACCTCTTTTTGTTCTCTCAAACTGACTCTGTTATGTCTATTTATAAACTACTGTTCTGCACCAGGCGAACTTATTAAGTTCGCCTCTAACAGGCTAAGCGAACTTAATAAGTTCGCCTTTGATAGACTTAAGCAAACATATTAAGTCCGCCTCTGATAGTCCAGGCGAACTTATTATGTTCGCCTCTGATAGGCTAGGCGAACTTGTTAAGTTCGCCTCTAGCAGAACTTACACAGAATTTTATCAACAGTTACAAAAATGTCCTAACATTTACGCAATTGATTACACATTTAGCTGTTCTTAAGAATGGTCTTCCCAATATCACAATAGGATGCCTGTCATTAGTAGGAGCAGCATAATCAAGTACTAAGAAATCGACAGGATAGTAAAAATCTTCCTTCTTCACAATAACATCGGTTAGTATTCCCATAGGAAGTTTAAGTGTAAGATCTACCAAAACCACGGTGGTATCAGCCTTTTGTAGAGGACCAAAGTCGTACTGGTCATACAAACTTCCTGGGAGAATACTAACACTAGCTCCAATATCTAGGAGAACCTTATTGATATTTAGTACACCAATTTGCATAGAAATTAAAGGTGCTCCTGGATCTTGCTGCTTAGGTGACAATACACCCGACAAAACGGCATTGACATTGTCGGTTAGGTCAATCTTTTTAGGCATTTTACGATGCCGTTTCAGGGTGCATAATTCTTTCAAGTACTTCGCATAAGCCGGAACTTGCCTGCTTGCATCTAAAAGGGGAAGGTTAATTTTCACTTGTTTAAACATGTCCCACAACTCGTCCTTTTAGTCACATTTTTCTTAGATGGTTCCAATAGAGCAGCAGGAGAAGGGATGGTATTATTCTCCACGCCCCAACACCTTGAGTGACAACTGTGTTCGGTTTAGTTTTAGATGTTTCAGAAAAAAGTTACCTTTTTAGGTTGTTAAATAAAATCTGCTTCCGAATCACTGTCACTCTCACCATCCTTTCCTAGGTCAACTACCACTCCCTCAACATTCGGTGACGCTGATATAAACCTTACTGCTTCTTAGGGTACTTACCTGGGAGACATTTGCATTCCTTGAACTCGAGGAGCTGGTACCTTGGTGTTGGGGGTTTAACTTGGTATCACTTGGAAGTTGCCCTCTGCTATCACTTCAGCCAACTGACCCATTTGTCATTCGAACGACTCATTGGTTTTGACCTGGATCTCTTTATCTTGCTCAATCCTTTTCAAGGACTCCAGTATGGCTGCAAGCTGTGTGTCACCGCCAACTGTAGGTTTGTTTTGTTAGGGTTGATTCTGTTGGTAGTTTCTTTGCTGATAGACCCCATGTTGGTACCCTTGATTACCTGAGTTCCTTTGATACCCGCATGGGTTGTAGCTTTGTTAGCGGTTCTGGTACTGCTGCTGACTCCCAACCTGCACATCAGGAACCTGAAAGTTAGGATTCATTTGATTATTTGCATTATCGTACCTGAAATTTGGATGATTTCCGAGTCCCAGATGGTAGTGTGTTGCATTCATGTCTGTCTTCCTATCACCTCCAATCTGGTTCACTTCTTCCGGCTTGCCCTGTTCTCTTGGACAACTCTCCACAGTATGGCCCAAATCACCACAAACATCACACACCGGGTATCCCTGTGCGACATTAGACACCTCTCTTCCACTAGGCCTACCAAGCCTTGCCATTTGAATTTCCATGGAATCCAAACGCTTCTGTGTCTCATAATCAACTGCTTTCGCAGTTTCTCCCACTTTGCTCTTCTGCTGGCATTAGCTTGCCTTTTAGTTGTCACTGCCATCTTTTACAAAATATCCCAGTCAACATCCACATGATTCTCAAAGAATGACCCTGCACTGGTGGCGTTGACATCTCTCACATCCTCCGGTAATAACCTATCATAGAAAGCCTGTATGAGCTCCCACTTTTGTATCCCATGATGTGGGCAGTTTCGTAGCAACTTCTTGAATCTTTTAAATGCCTCATAGAAAGGCTCCCCTTATTGTTGCTTGAAATCCCGTATAGGAGCTCGGGCCTTATTGGTTTTATGAGGTGGAAAATATTCATCAAGAAAATGCTACTGTAACTCTGCCTAGGTGGTAATGCTTGCGGCTGTTAGAGACAAGAACCACTGTTTTGCCCGGTCCTTTAGTGAAAACTGGAAAAGCACCAGTTTCACCTCATCAGTAGTGAACCCCTTACCACCTATGGTCCTGCAAGTAGCCTCATATTCATTAATCTCCCCCTCAGATTCACTTCCATCCTGCACAATGTGTGACAAATGATCTGCCATGACATTCTCACACCCCTTCTTGTCACGGATCTCCAAGTTAAACTCCTGCATTAACATGATCCAACGGATCAACCTGGGCTTGGCATCCTTCTTTTCCATGAGGTACCCGACTAAACTATGATCAGAGTAAACAATAACTTTAATGCCCCAGATATATGATCTAAACTTATCCAACGCATATACTACTGCTAGTAGCTCCTTCTCAGTTGTGGTGTAATTAAGCTGAGCATCAGAAAGATTCTTACTTGCGTAGTATATCACCATGGGTTTCTTATCAACCCGTTGTCCCAATACTGCCCCCACAGCATAGTCACTTACATCACACATTATTTCAAAGGGTAACGACCAATCCAGTGATTTTAAAATAGGGGCCTCCACCAATTTTTATTTAATTAATTCAAATGAATCGACACATTCTTTATAAAAAAAGGGATATCTTTAAGTAGTAGATTACACAATGGTTTGGTTATAACACTAAAACCTTTAATGAACCTTCTGTAAAACCCGGCGTGTCCTAAGAAGGAATGAACGCCTTTGACACTATTTGGTGGAGGTGGAGTTGAAATGACCCGAATTTTTGCATGGTCGACCTCAACACCCTTACTAGAGATAACATGCCCCAAAACCACCCCTTCTTGCACCATGAAGTGGCTTTTCTACCAACTGAGTACCAGATTAGTTTCAACACATCTTTTTAATACCTTAGTTAATTGATTCAAGCAAGTTTCAAAAGTTGTGCCAGATATTGAAAAATCATCCATAAAGACTTCCATGGACTCCCCGATCATATCTAAAAAGATACTCATCATGCACCGTTGAAAGGTGGTCGGGGCGTTACACAAGCCGAAAGGCATTCGCCTAAAAGCGAAGGTGCCATACGGACAAGTGAACGTGGTCTTTTGTTGGTCCTCTGGATGTATTGCAATTTGATTATAACCCGAGTACCCATATAAGAAACAATAAAACTTTTGACCTGCAAGTTTCTCAATTATTTGATCAATGAAAGGGAGAGGGAAATGGTCTTTTGATGTTGCAGCATTTAATTTCCTGTAGTCGATGCAGATTCGCCACACGGTTACCGGCCGAGTGGCAATATCTTCCCCGCTCTCTCCCTTTATTACCTGGATGCCAGCCTTCTTAGGCGCCGTCTGAGTAGGGCTCACCCAGCTGCTGTCAGAGATGGGGTAGATGATACCCGCATCTAGCCACTTGAGCACCTCTTTATTTACCACTTCACGTATGTTAGGATACAACCATCGTTGAGCATCCCAAGCAAGTTTTGCTCCTTCTTCTGTGATGATATTATGCATGACAATTGCTGGGCTGATCCCTTTTAGATCTGCTATGGTCCACCCAATTACTGCCCTAGAGGCAATCAAAACCTTCATCAACACCTGCTTCAATTCCCTAGTTAAACCTACAACAATGATAACAGGAAGAGTGTTATTATCACCCACAAATGCATATTTTAAATGTTTAGGCAAATCTTTCAGATCCAGCTTTGGTGGTGATTCCAGTGATGGCTTTAGCTGGGTATCAATATGATCTGGTAGACTCTTGACCTGAAGTGACCAGTTTGGCACTTTTTATCTCAAAGCATACACCTCCACTTGTGCCTCTGCTTCCTGCATATCAAGCTCATATTCATCCTGTTTCCTGTCACACACAATACATGGTTCCTGTGTTTCACCCTCATTTTCATGAGGGCGACACCCCTCAACAACGCCTGCCATAAAGCATTCGCCATTGATTGGAATAGGGATAGCACTAACAAATATGTTTAATCTTTACCTTTGGTTGCTAAATGCCATGTCCAATGTACCTTTTACGCAATTGATTACACATTGAGCTGTTGTTAAGAATGGTCTTCCCAATATCACATTAGGATGCCTGCCATTAGTAGGAGCTGCATAATCAAGTACTAAGAAATTGACGGGATAGTAAAAATCTTCCTTTTTCACAATAACATGGGTTAGTATTCCCATAGGAAATTTAAGAGTAAGATCTACCAAAACCACGGTGGTATCAGCCTTTTATAGAGGACCAAAGTCGTACTGGTCATACAAACTTCCTGGGAGAATACTAACACTAGCTCCAATATCTAGGAGAACCTTATTGATGTTTAGTACACCAATTTGCATAGAAATTAAAGGTGCTCCTGGATCTTGCTGCTTAGGTGACAATACACCCGACAAAACGGCATTGACATTGTCGGTTAGGTTAAGCTTTTTGGGCATTTTACGATGCCGTTCCAGGGTGCATAATTCTTTCAAGTACTTCGCATAAGCCGGAACTTGCCTGCTTGCATCTAAAAGGGGAAGGTTAATTTTCACTTGTTTAAACATGTCCCACAACTCGTCCTGTTGCAGGCCCCTTTTAGTCACATTTTTCTTAGATGGTTCCAATAGAGCAGCAGGAGAAGGGATGGTATTATTCTCCACGCCACTACACCTTGAGTGACAGCTGTGTTTGGTTTAGTTTTAGATGTTTCAGAAAAAAGTTACCTTTTTAGGTTGTTAAATAAAATCTGCTTCCGAATCACTGTCACTCTCACCATCCTTTCCTAGGTCAACTACCACTCCCTCAGCATTCGGTGACGCTGAGGTGACATTGATATAAACGTTACTGCTTCTTAGGGTACTTACCTGGGAGACATTTGCATTCCTTGAACTCGAGGAGCTGGTACCTTGGTGTTGGGGGTTTAACTTGGTATCACTTGGAAGTTGCCCTCTGCTATCCTTTCAGCCAACTGACCCATTTGTCATTCGAACGACTCATTGGTTTTGATCTGGATCTCTTTATCTTGCTCAATCCTTTTCAAGGACTCCAGTATGGCTGCAAGATGTGTGTCACCGCCAACTGTAGGTTTGTTTTGTTAGGGTTGATTCTGTTGGTAGTTTCTTTGCTGATAGCCCCGATGTTGGTACCCTTGATTACCTGAGTTCCTTTGATACCCGCATGGATTGTAGCTTTTCTAGGATTGTTTGGACCGTTCCTTGCATTTTTCTGATTTCTTTTGCTGTTTTCTTTATCTCTAGATTAAACAATAATGGTGTTGTTCTTCCTGAGCGCCTAGTATGCATAAAACTGCCCCTCTACACGTAAGCACAAAATTAGTAGCACTAAACAAAATAAATCAAAAATAGCACTTTGCGCACTAGTTCCCCAGCAACGTTGCCATTTTGATCGCGGTGTCAAGGTCAATAAAAAATACTTATAAAATTCACTACTTAGCTAGCTAGACTGTAGACAGGGAAGTAGGGTTGTCGAATCCACAGGGAACACGTGGAGAATGCTATGTAGATGAAACCGATTCAATTACTACTAAAGATTAAAACTTTATTACTTAGAAGACTTGAGTTTATAAAAATCAATTACTTTAAGTTGTAAAAACAATTAGAGAAAGACGGACCACTACGGGATTCAGATTTAGCAAAACATACGCACAATTTCTGTTTCAAATCAGATCAGAGATTACATAGACATAACCTTGTTTAAATTGTTTAACCCAACCACACAATAATCAATTCAATCACAAAATCGGATTATTCCTGATGCAAGAAAACCAAGAAACGACGATAGATGCGATTAATCGAAAACATGCAACTGTTAATAAATCAAACACACAATTGAATTCAAAGAACTTAAAGGGTTCACAAAACTTCAATCCAATACTGATCATCTACTGAAATCATACACATACAAGCATAAATCGTTCACCCGGAGGGATCACAAAAGCGTTTAGACGTTCATGATTGTCGAAAACATTAACGTAATTAAACTAGAACTTACAAGCATTAGAAAACAAGAACAATTGACCAAATTATGCTCAAAATCGCCTAAGGACTCCTCTGGAACGGCTGGAAAGAATTATTTTTGACAATGGGATCATAATGGGTTTATAATTACAATTAGGTTTAATTTTGCCGTAACCCCTTTCTTCGCGTGTCGCGAAAGAATCTAGCCGGCCCTTCGCGTGGCGCAAAGGACAAAATAGTCGCGACCCATCTTCAAAGCCCTCGCGTACCGCGAACATTGTACGCGAAGATCCTAATTTTCAGAATTTTGACATTTTATCTTGACTTTGACTTTCTTTGACTTCTCGAGCTTCGTGCCTTCTTATCAATCACTCGTAAAGTTCCGCTCTTTAGCACATTTTACCTGTAATACTTCAAACTACAAATACCCCATAAAATTGACTCGATAAACACAATTGAACTATCAAAACGTACAAAACTCGACTCTTATATACAGGATATTTAACCCTACATAAGATATCTATCAATATAATCTTAACGTTTCACACCGTGTAACACACGGGGGTTAAACCTAGTTATACTTATATTTAATTACACAGATCGTCCATGTGATTTACTCACATTTCACTCCTTTAGAAAAATGGAAAATTAAAAGTTTGGCCCAATAGTTTGCACGATTGTAACACCCATGGCCCCTGGATGGGATGTTCGTTAAGTGAGTGAAAAATGACCAAAATACACCTTACATTAAAAATAAATAAAAAAACAAGGATTATAAATTATAAAACTCATCCCAAACACCCCCTTTCTTCATCCTGAAAGGGGGTGTTTGGGATGGGTTTTATGATTTATAATCTTTGTTTTTTTTTGTTTTTTTAATGTAAGGGGTATTTTGGTCATTTTACACTCACTTAACGGATAAACTTAACGGATATCCAACCCAGGGGCCATGGGTGTTACAATCGTGCAAACTATTAGGCCAAACTTGTAGTTTCCCATTCGTATGGGCCAAAAGTAAAATCGGGGTAAACCACATGGCCATCCGTGTAATTCTTTCTCATACTTATCACTTGATGTTTAATGTATTTGTTATATAAATTTTGGGTTTATATATATTGGTTTAATTTAGTAATGTAATGAAATAACTCTAGCTAGAAATTATGACCCGTTCGTTGCACGGGGTCTTCTAGTGACATTAACGTGGTTAAATACATAATTAAGTACACGTGTTTGTCAATCTCATTGCACGTGTTGTGGCTGTGACATTAACGTCATTAAGTATAGTAACATTAGCACCCCGCATTCTACGACGGGAAGCGGACCTTAAACGGTTGAGGCAGTGACAAATGTGACTAAGCACAAAAAAACATGATTAAGTATATAAAAGAAATGTATGAAGTTACAGCAAATTGGTTAGTCCAATAAAAAAATGTAAAATAACCAAGGAAAAAAGCCCAAAAAAATTATGGACCAACATGGCATGCATTTGAAAAAAAAAAGATCATTAGAATAACAAATCTTATTTTTTTTTTCCTATAACGACCCACTTTGATACATTTTAACTGATAAGTCATCAAGTTCCATATGGTGCAACCTCGGAATATATGGCTGGAAGTTAAATTCAGGTCTTAATTTATTGTAAGGTGTAATGTATGTAGGTCCTGAACAGACCTGTAAACACAGATCTTGTAGGTCCTGAACAGACATGTAAACACAGATCCAGATCATGAGGCGGAATCTCTGGATCCGATATCACTCTCGAATTAAAAAAAGGTAGATATGGGTGCGGGAATGTGACATTTCAAAATTTCAGTTATAATATATTTTAAAATTATTTGAGTAAAATGTAGGTTCAGATTTACTTGGAATTTCTGATTTGATCGAAACTATTTTTGGTAGGGTAAAATATCGAAACTATGTTCAATCGAAACTACTAGTTTCGATTGATCATGGAACTGTCGAAACTATGTTCAATCGAAACTATTTAGTTTCGATTGAATTAAATAAGTAGTTATTATGTATTTATAAAAAAAATTCTATTTATTTATTTATATTATCATTATTATATATATATATATATATTTTTGTAAGTTAAAACCATTTTAAAAATTTTATAAAAATAAATGACGTTGAAAACAAATAAAATGATTTGACAAAAAAGAGTTGATTTATATAAAGTAATGTATTTTAATAAAATAAGTTTATAAAAACAGTTAAAATTTAATAAAACAAACCGCTCGAAAGCATTCTCTTTATTTTTTTTGAGAATACCAAACCATATTAAAACTAATTCTAAGTGTTTTACACATACTCGTATTTTGTCAAAACTATTAAACATATATATATATATATATATATATTTTATATATATACCCGACCCGTACCCAACTGACATATAACGACTATTAATAACCGGGTTACACTTAGCGGGTAATCTACCGTGTAAGACACCTAACACTAAACACCTCAAGCCACTACCCTACCCTACCCCCTTACCCCCTCGTCTACTCTCTCACGGCCGAAAGCACCAAACAAGGGGTGTTTCCCCTTTTGTTCCCCGAGACACCAACATTCTCCCCAACACTTTTGTCTTATGAAGACAAATTTGTCTCCATGAGACACACAAACCTTTGGGCATTACACCATTGAGGTGTTATAAATAGGAGACCCATACAATCCACCACCCCTCAATCTTGCTCACAACACAACCAACACTCTCTCCCTCTCTTGCTCTCTTCTCGACACCACCAAACATCACCTCACCACCACTGATCACCCTCCACCGTAAACCACCACCTTCACTCCTTGATTCCTTTTCGACCCCACGAAAACAGCAGCAACACCCCCTCCACCAGACTCCCTCACCCTTCTCCTTGATGGTCCATGAACAGCAGCAGCATCACCATCCCCAACAGTAGAAGCACCACCAAGCAGCACCATAAACCACCACCCTTCACCACCTTTTGCTCTCAAGTGTCATTTAAGTGACTTTACAAGTGTTCAAGCCTTCTACAATCATCTTACCTTCTCCTTGCTTGCTTTAAGTGAGTGTTCATGTCCTAATCTTGATCATTAACATGTACATTAGTTGTTTTATGTATACGTTCACCCAAATAGTGCATATTTCAAAAGAAAATATACCATTTGAAACAACTATATTGCTGGCAGAATTTGGTTGGAAGGTCATATCTTTGTCAAAACTAAACCAAATTGGACGTTTCTTGAGTCTAAGATTAAGTTTAGAGAGTTCTCTTTCCAACCCAATTGGTTTCACAATTTTTGGAGGAGTTTTGATACCCCAAAAGGGTGATACAAGAAAATGTGTATCTTCTGAGTTTTATGGCAGATTTATAGAGCTAACTTGTTGGAGCCATATCTTGTTCAATAATAGTCCAGATAACTTGATTCTTCTTCCTAAAGTTAGCATTTTGTGTTGTCTTTAAAACCCATATGCCCTCCCCTCTTGAAACTAACATTTTGATTTCCAGAACAACGAAATTTCAAGGACCTATCCAGAAAACCGAATCTGTTAACATACTTGTTTTGTTTTAAATATTTGAAACCCTTAAACCCATCCAAATATTTTAAGCCCTACATTTTTATAGACCCATGACATATAGTTATGCACGTCTAGAACCCTGTAATTTATTGAATTTATTTAGAATACAAAAATCATGTCTTAAGTAGACTTAAAAACCCGAGTAATTTTCTGAACAACTAGTTTGATATCCAAAGCCTTATTTTTATAGTATATACTTAGTTTCAATCCTCAAACCTAATAATGATACGTGAATGTAATGACATGTTTTGGAATACACATCTTATCATATAAGTATATATAAATGTATTTTGTATCACCAAACCATCACCAACGATCGTCGTGTCAAACCACTTGAAAACCTAAAACGGGTTCATGTCAAGCCTAGTTGGGTGAATTGAATGCATGATCAAAACGCGGTATAATCATTACATAGACTTTATGATATCTTAAATATTTAGGACTCGAGTAGGTCGGAGTACACTATTGGACTTTGCTACATACCGCATCACTACCTTGTTTGCACAAGTGAGTTACATATCCCCTATTTACATTTTTATACATTTTGGGGTGAGACGTAATCTGTACATATTTACATACAATTCAACTTGTGTTTACATGCTTAGATTATTGTGCTTTTGTGCATTGGTCACTTATTATGCTCTGGATACTTTTAGGATGGTTTTCAAACTGTGTGTGACCCACATAGTCTTGATTCCTTGCCTATCACGTTAAACCTTTGTGCTTATACATACTTTCATGCTTGGATACTTTTAGGGTGGTTTTAAACTGTGTGTGACCCACATAGACTTGATTCTATGCCTATCACATTAAACCTATATGCTTATATCTACATACTTACATTTGGTATACACATAGTGAATCCTCCACATTATACCGTGTCTTACCATGTCAAACCATGAATTGTATAAACGTTTTAAATTAAACTTTTATTATATTTAACCATATGTAAACTCACAAAATCTCGTAGTTGACACTTGTTTTGGATTACGTTTCAGGTGAAGATATGTGATTGTGTGACTATGTGTTGAAGGTGCTACACATAAGGCTTTTGGACCTAGTAAAATAATTTTGTGTAATATTCTAGAATAGGGTGTTGTAACTTGAATTGTATTTGGATATTTGGTATTTAAATCTTATTAATGAATTATGCAACCTTAGTAGATCATGTGCTTATGAACAATCATTTCATTGTCCGCCTCGATGATTCCGCCATTGGTCGGGGTGTGACAAATTGGTATCAGAGCCATGGTTATAGGGAATTAGGTTATTAGACACAATGACCTAGACTATAACCCTAGGACTCCCTTTTATTTGTTATGTGCTAAATGATTAATTGTTATGTGAATTATTTGTAGTTAGGTATTATTTGAATTCTCCCAAGTTTAGTACATAAGACTTATACACATACATACAAGGCCTTAAACATACAATACATACTTCACATACAAATAAACATATGCAAACAAATACACTACACATCCTTATCCATACTCTTTCGTCATCCATACTATTTGCAACATTCCTACATATTTTATACTCGTAGACTCACAAGTGTATTAAATTATTGAAAATCTCGTCAACGACTTAATTTCTTGAAAACTAGTAAAGGACATGTGCAATCCGGAAGGGTGACACCTGTACATTGGGTTTTTTTGTCTAGGAAAGCATTTCGTATAAATCCAAATAAACGGACCCGTATGCTTTCCTGGGAATTCCTGAAGTGAGTGTTTACCTATAGGCTAAAGCATGTCTCCTTGAAAGTTTTGAGGAATCACTTAACGTTGATAAGTCATTGTATTCGCAAGAATACGATCCGAACCTAAACTCAAAATTTGGGGACATTATAGCAAGATAGGAAGAACTAGACAAACATGCAAAACAAATCATTATTACGGGTGCACACGTAATAACAATTTGTAGTGCATGCGAATCCCGGCCATTCCTATCGCGCGAATAATGATCTATGTTATCATATCCTCCCAGGAATAGATTTCATGGCTTATTTCCCCTATCCTTTAGTGTTATAAATTTTGAATGAATTATGTGATCAGTTTTAGTCAGAACTTACATACATTATCACGCTACATGATGAGTGTCATCTCACGTTCCTGCTTGTATTATTGTGAACAGTCTACCAACTGTGGCACATACATGCCTATTTTATCTGAAGTCTCATAAGTTCTTGTCTTTTCTTGTGGTACTTATAGAATGCCTCCCCGTCGCACTGTTAATGCTAACTCTAGCAACTCCAACGCTGACCTTGCTGCACTACTTACCCAACTAGTAATCCAAATGATCCAAGCTAACAACAACAGTAATGGGTCTAACACGCAATGGAATGGCGCAAACCCACCATACTGTACATTCAAGCATTTCAATTCTTGCAACCCCACCAAATTCTTCGGGACGGAAGGTGCAACTGGCCTTCTTCAATGGTTTGAAAGTATGGAGAGTACTTTCCTAAACAGCGATTGTCCCGACGGTCTCAAGGTCCATTATGCTGCCAGCGTCTTCCAAAAACGAGCTCTCACCTGGTGGAACGGTGAGAAACGTACTCTAGGCAACGAATCCGCTATGTCCTTGTCTTGGGACGAAATGAAACGACTTATGACTGACGAGTTCTGTCCTCGCAACGAAATGAGGACGCTCGAAGCTGAGTTTTGGGATCTCACCCAAGACAGCGGAGAGAATTTGGCTTACACCACTCGTTTTCAAGAACTAAGTCTGCTCGTGCCCCACATGGTTACTCCCTTAGCGCGGGGAATTGAGAAATACATAGGTGGACTACCTATGCCGCCCCAAGACACCGTATTAGGAAGTAATCCCTCCACTCTAGAAGACGCTATCCGTTTGTCTGCTGTGTTGACTGATAACCACGTCAAAGTGGGTACCTTATCTAGGAAGGGTACCAAGAAAGTGGTCGACAAAGCTGCTACTTCCGTGTCCGACAAAGATGAAGAACCCAAATCTTCCCATTATGATAGGAAGCGTATGGCCCAAAACTTTGCGGCCATCATTCCTGCCGTACCTGTGACCCAAGTTACTCCTGCGGGTCAAATTCTGAGAAATTATGTAGGTTCATTTCCCCAATGCCCTACTTGCAAGTATCACCATGCCCCGCATGCTGCATGCCGTCTATGCTCAAAATGTGGACGCTATGGACACATTGTTACTACTTGCCGTGCTCGCACTATCGTTAATCAAGCTACTCAAGGCAATCATCCAGTGCCTCTCACTGTCACCTATGGACGGGCCTGTTACGAATGTGGAGACCCAAACCACTTTCGAAACCAATGTCCAAAACTTCAAAATCAAGGTGGTCATCGTGGACGAGCATTTAATATAAATGCTAACGAGGCTCCGGCCAATGATGACACTGTCAACGGTACGTTCCTTTGTTCACTATCTTTATACATCCGTTTTATTTAATATTCATGCCAATAGAAAAATTGTGTCTCTTGATTTTAACCAACTATTTGCTAAACAACCAACCAATCTTGATAACTCGTATATCATGGAAATAGCGAGTGGGAAATTCATTGCTATGAGTCCTATAACCCATGATTACATATAACAGCTATGCTATCACCATTCATCTCATTCCTATACTTTTGTGAAACAAACCTATTATGTTTAAATCCAGTCATACAACTTGCTAGCTCTGTTAAAGTTTACTTAAATTGTTGAAGTTCTAAATCCTAGTAATTATGCACGGGGAATCCCCGGTATATCAAAGGGGTGGTGGGCTAGCCGCTGGTACACCCTATACATAAACCCACTTGATATAACGAGTATAAACCATGCATAAGTACTAGGAGAAGGACCGGTTTTTGAAAATGTTTTTGCAAAATTTTAAAATATGAACACCCGTGGGGTAGAGTTTTAAAGGAAAATGCCATGTCACGAGGTGATTGGCACCAATATTGTTAAGTATGGTTTCATGTAGTTTACATTCATGCGTGTATGAACAATTGTATGCATAAGTCGCACTATACTATTAGAGCAATTAGTTGAAAACTCGACTCGAATTAGCATCGTCATCAGTTATCATACGATATTTCCCCGCTGAATCTTTCTCTTGTGAAGAAATTCCATCCTAAGTCTTTTGTCATCTCTTTCCAGCTTCTATAACCTTCGAAAATCGAATTTCGGGACGAAATTACTTCAACATGGGGAGACTGTGACATTTCAAAATTTCAGTTATAATATATTTTAAAATTATTTGAGTAAAATGTAGGTTTAGATTTACTTGGAATTTCTGATTTGATCGAAACTATTTTTGGTAGGGTAAAGTATCGAAACTATGTTCAATCGAAACTACTAGTTTCGATTGATCATGGAACTGTCGAAACTATGTTCAATCGAAACTACTTAGTTTCGATTGAATTAAATAAGTAGTTATTATGTATTTATAAAAAAATTCTATTTATTTATTTATATTATCATTATTATATATATATATTTTTTTGTAAGTTAAAACCATTTTAAAAATTTTATAAAAATAAATGACGTTGAAAACAAATAAAATGATTTGACAAAAATGAGTTGATTTATATAAAGTAATGTATTTTAATAAAATAAGTTTATAAAACCATTTAAAATTTAATAAAACAAACCGCTCGAAAGCATTCTCTTTATTTTTTTTGAGAATACCAAACCATATAAAAACTAATTCTAAGTGTTTTACACATACTCGTATTTTCTCAAAACTATTAAACATATATATATATATATATATATATTTTTATATATATACCCGACCCGTACCCTACTGACATATAACGACTATTAATAACCGAGTTACACTTAGCGGGTATTCTACCGGGTAAGACACCTAACACTAAACACCTCAAGCCACTACCCTACCCTACCTACCCTACCCCCTTACCCCCTCGTCTACTCCCTCACGGCCGAAAGCACCAAACAAGGGGTGTTTCCCCTTTTGTTCCCCGAGACACCAACATTCTCCCCAACACTTTTGTCTTATGAAGACAAATTTGCCTCCATGAGACACACAAACCTTTGGGCATTACACCATTGAGGTGTTATAAATAGGAGACCCATACAATCCACCACCCCTCAATCTTGCTCACAACACAACCAACACTCTCTCCCTCTCTTGCTCTCTTCTCGACACCACCAAACATCACCTCACCACCACTGATCACCCTCCACCGTAAACCACCACCTTCACTCCTTGATTCCTTTTCGACCCCACGAAAACAGCAGCAACACCCCCTCCACCGGACTCCCTCACCCTTCTCCTTGATGGTCCATGAACAGCAGCAGCATCACCATCCCCAACAGTAGAAGCACCACCAAGCAGCACCATAAACCACCACCCTTCACCACCTTTTGCTCTCAAGTGTCATTTAAGTGACTTTACAAGTGTTCAAGCCTTCTACAATCATCTTACCTTCTCCTTGCTTGCTTTAAGTGAGTGTTCATATCCTAATCTTGATCATTAACATGTACATTAGTTATTTTATGTATACGTTCACCCAAATAGTGCATATTTCAAAAGAAAATATACCATTTGAAACAACTATATTGCTGGCAGAATTTGGTTATAAATTGGGAAGGTCATATCTTTGTCAAAACTAAACCAAATTGGACGTTTCTTGAGTCTAAGATTAATTTTAGAGAGTTCTCTTTCCAACCCAATTGGTTTCACAATTTTTGGAGGAGTTTTGATACCCCAAAAGGGTGATACAAGAAAATGTGTATCTTCTGAGTTTTATGGCAGATTTATAGAGCTAACTTGTTGGAGCCATATCTTGTTCAATAATAGTCCAGATAACTTGATTCTTCTTCCTAAAGTTAGAATTTTGTGTTGTCTTTAAAACCCATATGCCCTCCCCTCTTGAAACTAACATTTTGATTTCCAGAACAACGAAATTTCAAGGACCTATCCAGAAAACCGAATCTGTTAACATACTTGTTTTGTTTTAAATATTTGAAACCCTTAAACCCATCCAAATATTTTAAGCCCTACATTTTTATAGACCCATGACATATAGTTATGCACGTCTAGAACCCCGTAATTTATTGAATTTATTTAGAATACAAAAATCATGTCTTAAGTAGACTTAAAAACCCGAGTTCTTTTCTGAACAACTAGTTTGATATCCAAAGCCTTATTTTTATAGTATATACTTAGTTTCAATCCTCAAACCTAATAATGATACGTGAATGTAATGACACGTTTTGGAATACACATCTTATCATATAAGTATATATAAATGTATTTTGTATCACCAAACCGTCACCAACGATCGTCGTGTCAAACCACTTGAAAACCTAAAACGGGTTCATGTCAAGCCTAGTTGGGTGAATTGAATGCATGATCAAAACGCGGTATAATCATTACATAGACTTTATGGTATCTTAAATATTTAGGACTCGAGTAGGTCGGAGTACACTATTGGACTTTGCTACATACCGCATCACTACCTTGTTTGCACAAGTGAGTTACATATCCCCTATTTACATTTTTATACATTTTGGGGTGAGACGTAATCTGTACATATTTACATACAATTCAACTTGTGTTTACATGCTTAGATTATTGTGCTTTTGTGCATTGGTCACTTGTTATGCTCTGGATACTTTTAGGATGGTTTTCAAACTGTGTGTGACCCACATAGTCTTGATTCCTTGCCTATCACGTTAAACCTTTGTGCTTATACATACTTTCATGCTTGGATACTTTTAGGGTGGTTTTAAACTGTGTGTGACCCACATAGACTTGATTCTATGCCTATCACGTTAAACCTATATGCTTATATCTACATACTTACATTTGGTATACACATAGTGAATCCTCCACATTATGCCGTGTCTTACCATGTCAAACCATGAATTGTATAAACGTTTTAAATTAAACTTTTATTATATTTAACCATATGTAAACTCACCAAATCTCGTAGTTGACACTTGTTTTGGATTACGTTTCAGGTGAAGATATGTGATTGTGTGACTATGTGTTGAAGGTGCTACACATAAGGCTTTTGGACCTAGTAAAATAATTATGTGTAATATTCTAGAATAGGGTGTTGTAACTTGAATTGTATTTGGATATTTGGTATTTAAATCTTATTAATGAATTATGCAACCTTAGTAGATCATGTGCTTATGAACAATCATTTCATTGTCCGCCTCGATGATTCCGCCATCGGCCGGGGTGTGACAGGGAATCACATACACGAATAAACATATATAAAAGTGAAAAAGAATAGATAATTGGAGCATAAAACGTATGATTCTTTGATTGAAATGAAAAATAAAAGCTCCTCACACACTCACAATTAGTCTCACCCCAGGGTGAGCTCCCTCTGGGGTGGTGATTCCTTCTACAGACACACACTCCTCCTATGAGATAATCTTCCTATTTATAGGAGGCTAAGCACATATGCCTCGTTTTTCAAGCCACCGCCAATGGGCCTGAAAAACAGGTATCGAAACTACCTAGTTTCGATTGAACAAATGTTGAAACTAGTAGTTTCGATTGACAACATCAATCTTAAAATTATACCCAAAAATCTCCCCTAGACTGATGCTATCAATTCTTTTCCGACTCTATCTTTCGTCTTCATAGATTGACTGATGATCCAATATCTTTCGTTGTGATTCTCCCCCTTAAGTGTAGACCCTCCTATCTTGTAGGCAATTGATAAAGTTTGAATCCCAATTATTTAGTAGTAAATAACCATCTTTCTACAAAGATTATTGACATTCACGAACACTTGATCAACTTGTGCCTTCTCTCCCCCTAAAAAAAGGTCAATTTTAAGCGAATGCTCACTTTGTGTTGCATTTTCATAACTCTACTGATAATTTGAAGCCTTTAGTGTTGATTCTTCCCCTGAAGTGTAGAACCTCCTATTTATAGGCAAAAGATAAGAGATCCAATCACCATGTAATCAACAACCAATGATCCGGTTCGTCACAAATATGCTTGACTTTGCTACCCAGCTGCCCAAACTTGAACTTTAAACAAAGTGATTACAGCTTAGTCAAGCAGAACATCATGTATATTGCCGAATAAACGAAATTTTCAAAAACCTGAAAAAGTTGTCTCCAAGTTTTCAGCTAAAACTCCTCTCCTTCTATACAATATCCTATAAAAAAATTCAACCAAGAAATTTTCTCCAAAATACTTTTTTTAATATCCTGGAGAGTACTTAGACAGTTCTGCCTGTAGTTTCGATAGGCTCCACTTTGGTCGAAACAAGACTAGTTTCGGTAGAGAGAGTATCGAAACAAGAAGTTTCGATAGAAAGATTCCTCAACCGAAACTAGTAGTTTCGATAGGAGATTATTTAACCGAAACTAGTAGTTTTGATAGTCTAGTTTTGACAGCCTAGTTTCGATGTTTTCTACTTTTGATTTGGGGCTTCATCAGTAGTTTCGATAGAAAATGTTCAGCCACCACCTAGTTTCGATTGAGCATCTTCAACCTTCAGCTACTTCGATACCCCCAATCCGGGTCTGAAAATTGCTTCACAATCCTTACATCTTCAGATTTTGAAAGTGAAAATGTAGAACAACAGTGATGAACCTGCTACACGTTGATTTCTTCATGTTTAACATCTCAACGGTGGGTTTTCTCTGATTTTCGAGCAGATTCGAGAGCAAAAAGAGCCACCATGGCTCTGATACCACTTGTAGGTCATGAACAGACCTATAAACACAAATCTGCAGAGAAATCTTCAAACAGTCCGGATCGAGAGGCGGAATCTCTGTACCCGGTATCACTCTCGAATCAGAAAAGGGTAGAGACGGGTGCGAGAATCACATACACGAACAAACATATATAAAAGTGAAAAAGAACAGATAATTGGAGCATAAAACGTATGATTCTTTGATTGAAATGAAAAATAAAAGCTCCTCACACACTCACAATTAGTCTCACCCCAGGGCTCCCCCTGGGGTGGTGATTCCCTCTACAGACACACACTCCTCCTATGAGATAATCTTCCTATTTATAGGAGGCTAAGCACATATGCCTTGTTTTCCAAGCTACCGCCAAATGGGCCTGAAAAACAGGTATCGAAACTACCTAGTTTCGATTGAACAAATGTTCAACCGAAACTAGTAGTTTCGGTACTGTAGTTTTGATTGACAGCATCAGTCACAATATTATACCCAACAATGTAGTTATCCATTTTGCATCAAAAGTTTTAAGATTTAGGATACTGGAAGTCAAATTTAGGTCTTAATTTGTTTAGTTTTTGTTCTATCTTCTTATTTCAGATTCGGATTATGATGATTCAGATATTGAGGACAAGTCTAAGCATTAGATTATTTGACCTGATGGTAGCATTTCGAACACACACGTGATTGCTAATTGTGAAATTGTTAAAACAAGAGTTGCAGCTGCTGAACATGTAGGTCCCCGGGTGTCTCGGATCGTTACGTGTGGGTGTGTGACTAGTCTAACCGGGTGCGGAATGCCCGTGAATAGATGGAGAATCAAGCAACACAAAGTAAACCGACAACAAAATCACTTCCAAACTTCGTCTATTATAATCTCAGCCGATTACAGAAAAGTTACAAAATGAATGCGTACATAGTTTCTGTCAACAGATGCTATTTATACTAGACCTGATCTCTGCGCACTTAACAAGTGCGCAGGGCAAATTGTTCTTGCATACTTAACAAGTACACAGGAAGTAATTCCTACGCACATGCTAAGTGCGCAAAACACTTAGAGAAAACAGACGACTAGTACATACATTAGTGATTACCACTCAATACCTAATGCATACAAACACTAACATACAAAGACTAATACAAACAAAGAAAGTACAAAAAAAGCTAAGACAGTATCCAGAGTGTTTGTCACACAAAAGTGCTTCAACAAACTCCTCCTTGACAACAGCTCTTGATTGTCTTCGGTCTTCACTGCTCCCCAGCTTTAAGTTCCATCTTCTTCTTGTAGTCAAGATAGAACTTGACCACCTTGTTCGGATTTAGAAGCAAGGAACTTTGTCCACTCGTCCGTGTACATGCAGTACTTGTCAGCTAGCGCCTCCAGATCTTTCACAGAGAAGTTGATGAAGCAGACTTCATCAAAAACTCTGGTCAATTCCCTTGGCACTAAGCTTCCACTATCGGACCAGACCTTTCCAATCACCACCGCCTCGCCCGTTTTGGATCAATGTACTAGTACCATATGTTACTGAGGATATCCTGAGATAACTTGCTCAGGGGAATCCTGGTTTCACATAGCACTGGCTTGTATACCGGTTTCTTTAAGATTTTATGAGTCACGGGATGTCATACATTCTTGTCCCTGACTTGCTTAGGCAATTGAGGCTTAAAAACTTCAAACTTCCCAGATCTTCCCTCTCGCTGTAGAACCTGCCACAAACCCATCGCTAATGCGTGATTTGAGTGACCCAGCAGCTCTCGGTTTGCTAGGTTCACGAGGTCGTACTTTAGCAAGGAGCTGAAAGCTTCACTGGTTGGTTTCAAGTATTGAACCCCCAACTCTCTTAATGGCGAACAACTTCTTGTCCTCCTCGAACCTCATAGCTAAGATCATACATGTCGCTCCATGTTTGTCTATGATTGATGTCTTATTCTAGACAGGAGCCAGATCCTTTGATGAACTTGCAGGCGTATGTTTGCTTTTCTGCGCCTCTGGATCCACAGGTGTAGGGTCGGTAGGAGTGGCTTTAGTCGACGCCTTAATAGTACATACATGCTTGAATGAACCTGTATCAAGATTAGTTTCAAAGGATGGAGCTTTGAAGATCTCTCCATCCTCAAACTCATATTCTCCTTCCCCATCACCCTTGGGAACTTCAATCACAACATCCTCATCCTCCTCATCCCAGTCATCACCAGACTCGATGTATCCCTCTTCCAGATTGCAGAGAGCATCGATCTGTGTTTTCATGGAATAGTCTGGCTCTAATAATAAGATCACATCATCCGACACATCGTCAAATAGATCTTTCAATACGTAAGCCACAGACTTTCCTTTATCACCACCTGAAGCATCACCTCCACCTTCACTCCGAGAAGACTCCCCCTCAGCCATAGGCACGGAAGAAATGGGAACAATCGCCAAAGCCGAAGATTGCTGCTCACTTCCACTCGGTCTGACTTCAGGATCCTTGTCCTGGTCATCACTCTTAGTTAGATCAACTAAGTGACAAGCCTCTTCACTGCTAGGCTTAGGTGGTTGCTTCTCCAACAATTCCTTCAATCTCTCCCCCTGAGCAGCAAGCGTCTTGGCCATATCATAGACCAATTTAACCATAGCATCATGCTTCTTACGCTGCTTTTCATTAGCCACCCACTATTTCTTCAAAGTGGCTACTTCATCAATCAGCGAGTTTATCTGGCCATGTTGCTTGTCAGATTCTTCACGTGATTTCCGTACCATTTCAAGTAATCCAGCGACTTGAGTCTCTAGGGTAGTGATGCATTATGAGGATCAGGACCCCTAGACGAGGATGCTTCGGCTTAATGAGTTAGGAAGGTAAAGATTTTGTCAAAATCGAATCCCTGATTGAAATCAAAATCAGCAAATGGTTCACTGATGTGTTGAAGAGTGGTTGTGGGGATTGAGGTAGGGATGGTGGTTGAGGTGATGGTGACAGACTCAGTCAGAACTGGAGTCGTCACCGCCACCTAGATAGACTGTACAGGGAGGGTCACTATCACAGGAACCTCCTTTGTGATAGCAGTGGTAGCCACATCAGGTGTTACATGTGGCCTCCTCCTCTGTCGCCTATAAAGCTATTGTGAAGGTGAAGTAGAAGTTGAATTAGTACTCGTAGCCCTCAAAGTTGCATGCCTTTAAGCACTGACTTCTACCTCACGAAGGATAAGTTGGTGTTGCCTATCCACCCGGTGCTTGTTTATACTTTCTCTTTTGCGTCTTTGTATAGCAGCATCCGAATCAGAATCGGGCTCGTACTCACTGCTAGTACTCTCCTGTCTCTTTCTCTTAGAAGACGACTCAGGAAGGGTCACCTGTGTCTGTCTCCTTGGGTGTGATGGTGATGGTGCATCATCAGAATCAGATGAATCGGAATCGGTTGCCTCGAAGTCGGATTCTTCAGCACCACCACTTCCCGCTTCTTCATCTCCTCCTTCTTCAGAAACTTCATCCTAACTTTCCACTTCCTCCTCTCCTTGTTGCTCATCAGAATGTTCACTGAGTTCTAGCTCAGACTCTGCACTAAACCATCTCCAATCTGCTGGCGCCACATAAGCTTCATTAATCAGGTGGCCAAAGAGTGGAGTATGCTCAGGGGTAGGTTCTACACTGCCTGGCGTTAGAAATTGTGAGAAAACTCTCTTGGCCACCCGCTTCACTTGCAGTCTCTCCCCAATAGCAGTTAAATTTGGTAACGCATCATTGATCAAGAGTTGTACAAATTTGGGGTGTAACAAGAACCTGAACCTCTCCGCTGTGTTGATTTGATCAGTTAAGGCTTTGTAGATATACTTGGAGAAGTTAAAGCCCCTGTTTAGAGACAATCCAACCATGGCAGCTGCTAGATCATGTCCCATGGCATCCTTCCCTGCCTTCCTGGAAGAAATGCACATGATCATTATGTGGGCAATGTACCTCCACTGATCTAGCACCCACATCTTCTTGTACGATGAATAATCTCGCACACCGACGTATCCTATACGTTGCCTCCAACACCCATCCACAAAGTAATAAGGATAGGAAATTGGGTCGGTTGCAAGATCCCAGAACTGTAAAACCCTTCTGATAGTGTCTTCAGAAATAGCAATGTCATGACCTGCCACAGTAGCCCGAATGACATTAGGGGTTACCATGCAGTCATGATCTGTTGTGTCCCAGAACTGCTCCAGGTACAGTATTGATACGATAAGATCTGCTGAGATAGCATAGCTGATCTTTGAGCGGTTCAAGAAATCAACTATCTCCCTGTATTGAAGTGCAGCACCCTTCCATTCCGGTTGTGTAAGTGCCAGCATATTGAATTCGCTTGTAAACGCATGAGTCATCACTGCAAAAACAATAAATAAACACAATAAGAACAAGAAGCCTCATTGGATTTGAATACACATGACCAAGTATAGTACATTCACAAAGAACTGAATATCCAGACTTAGAAAAATTTCAGAATTGGCCTTCCTGCGTATTTGTTATGTACGCATGGTTTAGGTCTTGCGTACTTAGCAAGTACGCATGACTTATGTCTTGCGTACTTGTTAAGTACGCATGACTTAACACTTAGACAAATTTTTGAAAATCCAAAATCAGTTACTTGTGAGTTTTGATGGTAATGTTGGTTGCCACTAGGTTGAAAACCATGTTTACAACCCATAGAACCTATTTCAACACCAAAATTTTGCTAAAACCCGGTCATTTTGACCTAACTTTCGACCAACGTGAACCCACGGTCAAACACAAAGGTCAAAATCAAAATCAAAGAGTGTTATGTACAATTATGTGAAGATCGAGCCTTGAATAATGATTTTAAACAAGTTTTAAGTCATAATGTGTGTTAAAAACAACCAAAATTTGTCAAAAATCAAAGTCCAAAAACCTAGTTCTTCAAGTTCACAAATCGGTCCAAAACTCAAGATTTAACAGATGAAATGCTCCTAGATTCTCACCAAGTGTAAGTTAGATGATGTTGAAACTAAGATCGGGACGAAAAACTATATAGGAACACACGAAATTTTGAGTGAAAAGATGATCAGGGTATACAACAGTGTAGACGGTTTGAATGAGATAAAACTCAAAAAAATTCCAAGTGCTGTATATATACCCCACACATTTGGGTCTTGCGTACTTAACAAGTGCGTAAGACTTAACTTTTGCAAACTTAGCAAGTACGCATGACTTAAGTCTTGCATACTTACAAGTATGCAAGGTTTAATTCCTGCGCACTTGATAAGTACATAGAAACCCTTGTGTTTCACAAATTTCAACTCAAATTATGAAGATGTCAAGTCAAATAACGAACAGGATAAGCACATTCAATCAAGAGGATTCAAAGTCAATTTAAGAAGGTTAAACACAAATATCTTTTTTTTGATTAAAATTGAACTGTACATAAACTTAAAATCTTTTTATTCTTTTTTTAATAGAGATATACAAGTATATACACACACACTATTTTGTTCAAAGACACGAGCAGAGGATCATATCAGGCTAAGTTATAGCAATAATGATACAAGATAAACATCAAAGAATATGAGATCATGTCATGGATTACTATTTATTCATACGTAATAAGCACATAAACAAGTAATTTAAGTTGGCAATATTATAAGATTTGAAACCATAAGCATCTTAGTATCACGTTCTTGTGTGATAAGGTAATAACTATAAGTATACAACGTGTACCCCACAGTTATGGTATTTGAATTTAACTAGCACTAACTCAAGGCATATAAGATTTTCCCAATGATTTTCTAAATTTCCAGAATGAAGTTACATCAATTAGCACAGGAAAATCAAACAGAATCCATAAGGATTATCAGGAATCTTAAGATTCAGAATCGAGTGATTCATTTGTCTTGGTTTCATGTGATTTCTTAGTGAATATCGGTATGATGATTCAGGATAATGAATATGGTGTTTGAGGATTTAGATAAGGGGTTCCAACTTTTATCTAGATTTAATTTCAATGAATCAGTAGTGATTCAAGGGTGAATATATGCTCAACGGTTGATGTCAAGACATATCTTGATTCAATCTCTCATTGCATACTTGTGAGTATGGGCAGTGAGATGAACCGCATTAATTGTCTTATCGACCTAACCCGAAACACGTCTCAGAAGAAAATCATTGCCAAAATCTAACATCTTATATCTGATAGTGATCTTTTGCATTCTTTTACTCACACACACTAGCAAACATGGGTTCAAACACAGTTGTAGTAATGATTTAATTTCCACACTACTAATGATTCAAAGACGCTTACAGCCTACTGACAATTCAAATTACTTGTAAATAAGCAGATTAAAAACACAACAATTTAAACAATCAAGTAAGCATGACGAAATCATTTCCCATATGTGAAGTCTAAGACATTTAGATCATTTCTGATGTACTATCATTTCCTCTTTTCTCAAGAAAACTTTGAAATTTTTTCTGGTTTTCTATTTTGTTTGGATTTTTTGTAAAACATTTGAAAGTTAAAAGAACTATACAGAAAACATTTAAAAGAAATAAAATTTAACTTTCATGAATTGAATTGATTTTAGAAAACAAGTTCACTCAGGATTGAACATTCCTATCATGTTGACAAGATGTTCAAAACGTGTTCGATCAAACGCCTTAGTGAAAAGGTTAGCAAAGTTGTCATTTAGTGTGAACCTTTACAAGTTCAATGAGATGCTTTTCAGCACAATCACAGATGAAATGATGGCGGATTTCAATATGTTTAGTTTTGGAATGTTTCACCTAGTTGTTAGTGATGGACATGGTGGCATTGTTGTCAATGAACAGTGGAGTTCCAGTGAAATTTAAGCCGCAGTCTCTCAATTGCTGCTGAATCCACAATATCTGAGAACAACCGCTCACTGCAGCAATATACTCTGCTTCACATGTTGAGACAGAAACCGTTGACTGCTTCTTGCACTACCAGGAAACCAGCTTGTCTCCCAAGAATTGACATCCACCTGAAGTTGATTTTCTATCAAGGTTACAACCGCCATAGTCTGAATCAGTGTAGGTTTTGAGATTAAATGACTGCTGCTTAGAGTACCAAAGAACTAATCAGGGTTTCACTTTCAAGTATCTGAAGATTATCTTGACAGCTATCAAATGAGACTCCTTCGGTTGTGACTGAAACCTTGAGCACAAGCATACAACAAACATTATGTCGGGCCTTGAAGCTGTGAGATACATGAGAGAACCGATCATCCCACGATACAATTTACCATCCACATCCTTTCCATCTTTGTCTGGATGCAAACCATGATTAACTGGGATAAGTGTCCCATAAGTACTGCTATCATTCATCTTGTATTTTGACAAGATGTCCTGCACATACTTAGCTTGATGTAGATAGATGCTATCCTCTCTTTGATTGACTTGCAGACATAGGAAGAACGACAATTCACCCATGTTGCTCATCTCAAACTTGGACTTCATCACCTGTTTGAATTCCCTACACATCTCTTCATTTGTAAACCCAAAGATAATGTCGTCGACATACACTTGTACAAGTAGAATATCACCTCCTGCTTTCTGAATGAGGAGGGTCACGTCAATCTGTCCATGATCGAAACCATTGGACATGTTTTGATAACGTCTCATACCATGCTCGAGGTGCTTGATGAAGACCATAAAGTGCTTTGTCGATCTTATACACTTTATTGATATTATGCGGATCTTCAAATCCGGGTGGTTGAGTGACATAGACCTCTTCATGAACTTTTCCATACAGGAAAGCACTCTTCACATCAAGTTGATAGACCTTGAAGCCGACATAGGAGGCATAAGCCAGAAACAGTCGAATGGCCTCAAGTCTAGCAACTAGGCATATACTTCATGTAATCCAGGCCCTCTTGTTGATAAAATCCTTGAACAACCAACCTTGCTTTATTCTTCACTTCGACAAAACGATCATCCGTTTTGCACTTGAACACCCATCTGGTTCCAATTGGTTGTACGCCTCTTGGCAAGCCAACTAAGTCCCACACATGCAACTTTTGGAATTGAGACAATTCATCTTGCATTGCCCCAATCCAGCAGTTGTCAGTGAGAGCCTCCTTCACATTCTTCGGCTCCTACTAGGATACGAATGCAGCATGAAAACATGTTTCCATGATACCAGTGTCAAGTATTTCAGCGTACAAACTGGTGTTCTCAGCAATGGTTCTATGACGAGTCTGAACACCGGCATGAGGATCACCAATGATGTTGTCAATTGGATGATTCTTATACACTCTCGTCTCTGGTATGTGCGGTTCCTGGAGATTTGTGTCTAGATTCGTGCTCATCTCCCCCATATCCTATGTTCCAGAAGAAGACGATTCAATGTTGATAGGATCAGCTGGAGCTTCATTTCCTACATGAGTGTTAGGATCAGCTGGAGCGTCATCTCCATCAACATAGACTTCAACGTCATCACTGTCATGAGTTCCAGATGCAGCTGCATCATTGGAATCGGAAGTTACAATAGGTACGGTGTCACAGGTTGTTAAGTTGGAGTCATCGCCGCTAATAAAGAAATCATACACATTTGCAGCATCATCGGCAGATAAATCAGGAAGGTTGAAATACTTGAATAGCGCATCATAATCAAAACCCCAAGCTGGACCAGTTGGTTCTGGTGGAATGTTGTGTTTGCTGCAATCCAATTCGAACCATTCCTTGACAGTACGAGTTCCTATATTGTACACTCTCTTGCATGGTGAATTGGCAACATATCCTAAGAAGATGCCTTCCACTGCTTTTGCATGAAATTTAGATTTCTGATCCTCGTATTGTAGCAATAAGGAACAAGGACTACCAAAAGGAACTAGGTAGTCAAGATTAGGAGGTCGATTGTTGATCAACTCATAATAAGTCTGGTTGTGCCTCTTAATAACCAGGACTCTGTTCAAGACGTGACAAGCTGTATTGACCGCTTCTGCCCAGAAAGTGACAGGAAGCTTTGCATCTGACAGCATTGTCCTTGCAGTCTCAATCAGTGTTCTGTTATTCCGTTCTGCAACTCCATTCTGCTGAGGTGTGTGTGGGGCGCTAAATTTGTTACGAATGCCCTTCTTGAGACAGAAAAGCTCCATCAAATTATTCTTGAACACAGTTTCGTTATCACTCCTTATTCTTCTAACCTTCATCTTGCATAGGGATTCCAAACTCAAGATCATGTATTAAAGAATGTGAGCAGTCTCATCCTTTGTACCTAAAAAGTGCACCCAAGAAAAACGTGAGAAATCATCAGTTACAACCAGACAAAATAAATTACCTCCAATACTCCTGATACTTATGGGGCCAAACAGATCCATATGTAATAGCTCCAAAGGGGTATCAATAGAGTTTTAGAGCTTGGGCTTGTGAGATTTCCGTTGCTGTTTGCCCTTTTTACAAGGCATACAGTCATCTACAATTGCAAGTCTCAACATAGGAATCCCGGTAACTAAACTGTTTTGGACAAGATGATTCATTTTTTGATAAGAAATGTGTCCGAGTTTCCTATGGCACAAGATTGAGTCAAGCTCTGTCGCTTTGGTAAGCAAACAAGTAGCAACTGATGAGGTGGTTTTTGCCACACTCATATCGATCTGATAGGTGTCGTTTGTTCTTGGTGCTCGCATCAGAATCCAGTCTTCAGGAACTTCAAAATCAGGTTTGAGAATCATGCATTTTAACTTGTCAAACATAACCGAGTACTGCTTGTCGCACATCTGGGAGACCCTCAACAGGTTATGCTTCAGCTGCTCGCAGTAGTTGACGTTGTCGAAGCTAATACAACCATTCAAAACCACACCTTGACATGTGATACTACCGCCTTTCTCTCCTACAAAGACCACATAGCCGCCTATGAATGGCTTGAAATCTTGAAGCAGAGCCATGTTGCCTGTCATGTGCTGGGATCATGTGCTATCTACATACCAATGATTAGAGATAGTACCCTTCGGATATCCCTGCATGAGTCACAAACAGATTAGTTAGATTTAGAGACCCAAGCCATAGTGGTCTTGGGTCATCTGTCTTTCTCAAAATAAACTACCTCTATTAACTCATAGTCGTGACTGTAAAAAATGGATGAATCTTTTGAGGACTTGGGATCAGGAGATTGAGAACTTTTAGATTTCTTATTC
This sequence comes from Smallanthus sonchifolius, assembly GCA_023525975.1. Taxonomy (NCBI): domain Eukaryota; kingdom Viridiplantae; phylum Streptophyta; class Magnoliopsida; order Asterales; family Asteraceae; genus Smallanthus; species Smallanthus sonchifolius. Next base: position 28,922,460 of record CM042039.1, on the reverse strand, counting down.
CAGGACCTTTTCTTTTTCTTAACTGGAACAGTAGGCTTGCATTCAACAGCAGCATGTGAACTAGTAGAAGCTTCACCTGATTGAATTCCAGCCAACTGTTCCAGCTTTCTCAATCTCTTGTTCCTTCTTCTCCTCTGTGGTTTGGAGAGTTTGACCACAGGTTTATCACCAGTTGGTGCACTACCAGAGGTAGATGCACAGGGTTTAGCAACTAGCTTTCCTTTTTTTTGAAATAAATGGTTTAGCCTCAGATGTGATCTTTGGCTATACCATAGGTTTTACTGATGGTTTCACCATATTTGCTTTTGGACTCTTGGTCTGTTTCACTGGTGGTGACTTAGGGATAACAGTTGGTTGTGAAACAATGGCCGTTTCCCTTGGTTCTTATTAGGGCAGTGCACCAGGATGCGACCGACCATACCACAGTGAAAACATGTTCTCCTATCCTTGTAAATCCTCCTGTAAGGTTCTTTTGATTTAACATTAGATGACTCAGCATGATGAGCAGAAGGAGTTGTTTGATGAACAATGGCTTTGGTTTGATCCGATGGTGATTGATTTTTAGGATTATAATATTTTTGCAAATTTTCTTGATAGCCAAGCCCATAGTGAGCTGCAAAGGCTTTTTTCTTAACTTGGTTAATATTTTTATAACCCCTATAACACATCACTTTTAATTTTTCATTTGTTTCAACAATGTCGGGTTCGGTTAAAATGCAATTATCATGATCAGTGACAATGTTTTTCTTAACCTTCTGTTCATCGAGCAACTCCTCTAAGACTACACCATCAGGGCAGGTGTTCTCAGAGCCTTCATCAGTAAAGAACTCTTCATCAGAGGCAGAGCCAGCCTTACTTGAGGAATCATCCTTGTTAGAGGAATCATCCTGACTTGAGGACTCATCAAGGCAAGACAGATCAATGTCAATTAAGCCGTTGACAAATTTCCCGCTTAATGGTGGAGGAATGCCATTAGTACCCAGCCCTAAGCCATTCAATTGTCTCACTACGGATTCGTAGTGTTCCACCACAAACCGAGAATTTTTCAACTTCTCAATATTGCCTTTCAACTGCAAGATCTCATTTTGCAGCTTGGTGATCTCGTTGTTTCTCTTTTCCAACCCCTTGTACGCAACATCCAAATGAAACTGTCCATCATCTCAACGATCTCAGCCATCAGACCAACCTGTGTTTGAGCAATAATGGCATCTTCCAAATGAACACCCCAATCAAATCTATTGTTCTGTTGTGCTACCAAAGCATTGGACGTTCCACCTTTACTTTGATTGCGGTTGTTGGAATTGTTATACCTTTGACCGTTTCCTTGGCTAGGTCTGGTGAAACCCGAAGCCGGTGCTTTGTCCTTCTGACATTCACGAGAAAGTGTCCAAAGTTCTGACACTTATAGCACTTGGCTTTTGATTTATCAAAACCAACCTTGGCATTTGAATGCCCACCAATGAACATTCTTCCTGTTCTGTTCAAGAAACGTTTGGCTCTTCTCAAGATCATGGCCATATTCCATTGAATATCCATGTCCTCTATATCATCTTGATCCACCTGATTAAAGTCTTCTTCTATGGTTTCAGGATCCGTTAGCTTACCACCAATGAAGTTTTTATAGGCAAGCATACAAGATGAAAACAAAGCCACATGATCTTTAGCTATCTTGGCTATTGCATATTGGTTAGCTGAAGATGTGGGAGAAGGATTTCTTGATGAATTTTGGTGGTGAGAGCCAGATCCTGATCTAGATGCTGCATAGCAAGCATGACCACCATAAACATTTGAGTTGTCTTCTTCATGATAATTTCCAGAGAATAGGGCAATCCCTGAACCCGATGACTTAGATGTGGAAGACGCCCCATAATACATAGAAGGGTCTTGAATTTGAGGTCTTCCTGAGCTTTCTCTTCTTTTCAGATTCATATCATGTGCTTGAATCTTTCCGATTGCTTCATCAATCGTAATCTAATAAAATTTTGAGTTCTCTCTCATCAAGGTTGTGTACATTTCAAACTTTGGGGGTAGGGCATCAAGAAATTTCTCAACTAACTCCTCTTCAGTATACATTAGATCATGAGATTTTAACTCAGTTTGCAGATGATAGAATCTGGACATAAGTTCATCTGTATATTCATTCTCCATATATCAGATGCACTCATACTACTTTTTAAGAAGATCTCTCTTACTCTTCTTGATGTCACTGTTTCCCTCAAATCTTTTCTGCAATGCCTTCCAGAGATCCTTAGAGTTATCGTATCCTCTGAAGCTGTGAAATAACTCTCTGGTCAAGGCCATTGTGATAGATCCATGTGCCTTCTTCTCCCTGTCATACACTTTCTTTTCTTCTTCATCAAGTTTAGAGATAGGCTTGGGAACTTCCTCATCAAGATATGTATATGTGGGATGCTTATAACCCTCAAGAATGGGTATCCATAGTGAAGAATCGGTGTATGAGATATAATGCTCAAAGCGTGCTTTCCAATTTGAGTAATCATTAATGTTAAGCAGCTTTGGTGGTTTCTGTGGGGTTCCAATCTCATTGTCATAATTAAGAAGGTTACCGAGGTTCTGAAGATTTGCCATAGTGAGACATTTAGTCAAATTTCAGAAAAATCAAAACAACTTGCGCACTTGAATCTGGCCTTGCGCACTTAAATCAAATAGTCTTGCGCACTTAAGATTTGCTCTTGAGTACTTAATAAGTACGTAGGAGTAACGAATAAGTACGCAGGAGATAACTTAAGTACGCAGCAAGACTGTACTTGTTGCCAAATATGGTAAGTACGCAGATCACTTTTTCACCAACTCTCACCAACTTTTTCCAGTCACTGGAAACTCACCGGAATCTTCAAAAATTGAAGATATGACCAACTAAATCAAGCCAAGGGGTTAGAAACTTGTTTCTAACCAACCTTTGTTGCTCAACACACTCAAACAAACAACAAAAGGTCGGTTTTTGAGTGATTTTTGCCTCTAAAATAGTGCTCAAGAGCTACACATATTTTATCACAACAATCACAAAAACACACTCACTTTTGCTTATAAAAAGTCTGTAGGTTGTGTAGAAGATGCTCCTAACACACTCACAACACTCGAAATCAAGAACAATGCTCTGATACCACTTGTAGGTCCCCGGGTGTCTCAGATCGTTACGTGTGGGTGTGTGACTAGTCTAACCGGGTGCGGAATGCCCATGACTAGATGAAGAATCAAGCAACACAAAGTAAACCGACAACAAAATCACTTTCAAACTTCGTCTATTATAATCTCAGCCGGTTACAGAAAAGTTACAAAATGAATGCGTACATAGTTTCTGTCAACACACGCTATTTATACTAGACTTGATCTCTGCGCACTTAACAAGTACACAAGGCAAATTGTTCTTGCGTACTTAACAAGTACGCAGAGTGTTCTTGTGTAATTGCTAAGTATGCAGGAAGTAATTCCTGCGCACATGCTAAGTGCGCATAACACTTAGATAAAACAGACGACTAGTACATACATTAGTGATTACAACTCAATACCTAATACATACAAACACTAACATATAAAGACTAATACATACAAGACAAGTACAAAAAAAGCTAAGACAGTATCCAGAGTGTTTGTCATACAAAAGTGCTTCAACAGAACACATAGCACATGTGCAGTTTGTTTATACTTTCTCACACATGTGTAGTTTTTCTATGATGTTTGTACAACTAAATAGCTACTATTTTGGGCTGCAAATCTTCTTTCTTTGGGCTGCGAGCTACCGTTTTTGGCTGCAAATCTTCTTTGTACGATGAAGACGGAATCTAAGTTGCTAGAGAAGACTGAACCTGGTATAACCTGTCGTGCAATTACTTATAAAATTGTAAGTTATAAATGATCTTGATCATTGCTTGTTTCTTGATATTATATTATTATTTTTTTATTATCATCTTTTTTATTTTTGATAATTATTGTTTTTTCTAGAAACAACATGATCTACAAACAAAAGCTGACACCATTATGTGCTAAAATGTTCATGGTCTACATTCAGGTAAAAAAAATTGAGCACAAAAGATTAACACACACTCCCCTTTAACAAAACGGTTTAATGTTTGCAGGTTTTAACAATGGAAAACTTTGAGTATGAGAATTTTGTGATCCTAAACCAAAGATGAAAAAAACACACCTTTTATCCTGTGAAATTTACAATGTTTGACTTTTTTTTTCACAATGTTTGACTTGCAGCAGGTTCGATAAGAAAACCTTGCAAATGAAGCAGCCGGACGAAGCAGATAATTAAATGAAGAAACAGTTGTCTCAAGTTCAAACAAAATTACAGGAGGTTAAAATGCTTTGTTGAAACGCCTTGTGTGTCGATACACCTAATTTTATACGGGGTCAAGTGGTTTGCGTAAAGAACCCGCTGTTTCATTCATTGAACCACATCTTTTACCGTTAATTCGAGTGGGAGACAGTCCTTGGGTAAGGTGTTATTCTATTTGATGATCAATATGCAAGCTTAGGGTTGGTTACTTATGGTCACTAGAAGTAATTGATAAAGGATGGTTTTTTTTTTGTCAAGAATAGTATTGCAGTCTGGTGGTGGCCAAGATACTCCCTTTAAAGGGTGTCTTTATTCTTCTTTTATTTTTTTTCAAATAATATAAATTCAAAATGTTTTTTTAAATAAAAGTCATTGCTTTTAGGCATGTTCCAAGTTAAATCTGGCATGTTTCAAGTTCACACATGTGAAGGGTTTGATCCTCTAACACTCAGTTACTATCTAATTTTGTTACCAATTACTTAAACTCATAAACTGATTTGTTACTGTTTCTAATGATTGCATTCAAAATACACGTCCAAATATCCCCAGAGTTAGCTTAAACCCTCACAATTTTACATTCATCTTGATAATAATCATTCTCAAAGAATGTCATAAATTGTGTTTCATGAATGTTAGCTTGAGAAATGATTTATGGCTTAGAGAACCCAACGCAAATAATTTTTTTCAAGCCTAGCGTGAAGTCTTTTATTTCCAGAAATTGATATTTGCAACCGATGAAGCAAATGATGGAAGTGGGGTTGAGATCACGGGATAGTTGACCTCATTGCAGCAATTACAGAACTTTTGGACCTTATTGCATCAATTACTGACTTTTGGATAATGTTGTTGATGAGGTAATTGTTAGTATTTGACGTCACAAGAATTTAAATGGTTTCTTTTTGTGTAATAAACTTATGTTAAATCTATACATCTTCTTCAGTTATAACATGTGCCTTCAGAGACTTTTCGTTGTTGGCAAATATGTTCAGAGACTTTTAGTGTAAATATTAAAATGACTTTTCGTTGAAGATGTTTCCGTAACTGCATCAGATTTAACATTTTCTATAGATTTACCAAGAAATTATAACACTACAGAAGATGTAACAGAGTTACAGATTTACCAAGAAGATGTATAGATTTAACATAAATATTAAAACACATGTATAGACTTTTCGTTGTATAGGGAAGTACCAACTTATAACACTATAGAAGATGTATTTCTACACATGTATAGACTTTTCGTTGTTGGCAAATATGTCAAGATGTAATAAACTTATGTTAAATCTATACATCTTCTTGGTAAATATTAAAATCTCTGAAGTCAATTATAACACTAAAAGGCACATGTATAGACACCAAATTGACTCACACTTTCCCCTTGGTAAATCTATACATCTTTAAATATTCTTTGAGTTTTTCTTGTTTTTTTTTAAAAATTGAAATCATGTGCCTTTTTTTCCCTAAAGTATGATTTTTTTACAGGTAAGTGTGTTTCACGTCATTTGCAAGAATAGATTATGAACAACAGAAGATGAGAGTGGACCCTAAGACAAATGAACCCCTGTTTACAAATTGCACAAGAGACTTCATTGCCGCCCTTGATTATATATTTTACTCCGGTAGTATATCCTTTTGTTTTGGCCAAACAGTCGAACAACTGATTATTTGATTTTTACAACTTCAAACATCAAAACCACATCCAAACGCCAACTTTAACAAACCATTTTAGTGTTTACTATAACTGATTAGCGTAAGTAGAATAATTATTTTGACTGTTTTAAGTCATATGAATGATTTTATAGTTAAAATGTAACTATTTGCATGCTTATTTGAAGACTAGGTTGAAAAGAAAATTATTGGTGATAAAATAAAGGGAAGCCAATTATTGTTTTCAGTCACATTTCACTTATTTCCTCTCATGTAAGTGTTCATATCTTATGTTAATGTTTTTAACATATCCTGCTATGATAAAACAACTTTTGAGTCTTTTTGTCCTATCCTGACCACGTATTAATTCTATGATTATATTATCTTTTTAATTTATTTAAATATTAAATATTATCTTTTCTATTTATTTAAATATTGTGTTTTCTATTTTAGTGGTCTAGTTGAATTATATATACGGAATTTAGGGTTGATGTTTTGATAGTTTTGAAGTTTGAATAAAATATAAGAACTTTGTTCTTGGAACCTTTGGTTCAATTTATCGTCTTTGTTTATCATTGGTTATTGAGCCATTTGATTGTTTCCGTAACTGCATCAGTTGGTATCAGAGCTTTTGGTTCTTAAATGGCTCGACGTGGAGAGGAATACTTACTTGCTCGTAGATACGCCGACAGAGGCAACGTCAAACGTGTTTTCTATTCACGTGCTCGTGGAGAAGATCAACCTTCAACTCGCAAAGTCGTCGATAGAGGCAGCGTAGAGTTGGTCCCGCCCCACGGGATCTCAAGATTAAGCGACTCCGACAACGAGTCCGCAATCTTGAAATACAACAAGAGATCAAATGGATTTGGCAAAGGATCCAACAAGAGTTGCAAAGGGAGATGTCCAAGACGGAAACAAAGTCGAGCACCTTCGCCAGAGACGAAGGTGTCGACGGAGAGCAGCATCCGTTTAGCCGTCATCCACACCGGTTCTCTAAACCAATCTAGCAGAAGGTTTATCGAAAGACGAACCTATTTTTGATGAAGACGGAATGCCCTACGATCAAGATGAGTATTTGTAGAGATAAAGACTGATGGCTACAAAATTCTCTAAGTATAATTGTTGCGGACTTCACAATTTTGCTGCTGACTTACAAGTTGCTGCGGATAAGATTAAGTGCTGTGGATAGTTATGTTCTCCTGCTGATGAACAACTATGCTGCGGATAGCCTTATCTGCTGAAGTCAAGAGTTGCTGCTGATAGGCTTCTCAGCAGCATCAAACACTTGATGCTGCTGATAAGCAAATCATCAGCAGCTTTGACTTTGCTTCTGACACCTCTACTGCAACACTGACACATCTATCAGGAGAAGGAATGTTATTGGTGCAGATGATTAAAGACAAAGTTACTACTTCTGAAGTCTCCTGCAAAGATTCCTATGAAGACTTTTGACCTAAACAGAACTGTTTGCAGTAGCTTATCTTTTAGTTGTCTACCAATTGTAGTGCAGCTTGTAACTATCAAATATCAACGGCTTGTGTTTGATCTGATCCTTAGAATCAAGGGTCTGTCTTGATTCTAAGTTCCTTTATATGTATTGTATCTTCTATTTGTACAAGTGTGCTTCCTAAGTGTTTTCTCTGTAACTTGTAAACCCTGAGGATTAATACAACTTGCATTTATCAGTATTATCATTGTTTACTTGTATACATTGATTAGTTGTTATTGTTTCCGCCAATCTCAACTAGAACAGAATCATCTTGTAAACACCGATCCTACAAGTGGTATCAGTGCTTTGGCTCTCAGATTAAACAAACTCACACTTGTTTAATCACTTTCTGGTTCTGTTCATTACTATCTTTTTGCTAAACACCATTCTTTTAGAAATGGCACAAAACACTGGTTTGATGATATTGGAAGCCTCACCAGACCACCAAGACTGGTGTTTGGAAAAGACTATGACATGTGGAAAAACAGAATGGAAAGTTTCTTCTATCATCAAGAATATGGAATGTGGAGATCCATAATTAATGGTCCATATGTACCCATGGTGGCCTCTACTGATTCTTGAGGTTCATCAGTTCCTAAAGAAGATTCAAGGTACCCAGAGGAAGACATCAAGAAGATGGAGGTAGATTTCAAAGCTTTGAGAGCCATTCAGATGTGCTTGCCAAATGAAGTTTTCCATCAGGGACTGCCAAGGAGCTATGGGAAGCTCTTGAGAAGATGTTTGCTGGATCAGAAGAAGTGAAGGAAAATAGAAGAGATATCTTGAAGCAACAATATGAAAATTTTGTCTGGAAGGAAGGTGAGTCTCTTACTTCTCTATACAATAGGTACACCTATCTCGTGGGAGAGCTACAATGCTCCAAAGGGACGTTGGAGAATGAAGACATTCTGAAAAAGTTTATCAGATCTCTTCCTAGTTGTTGGACACTCTATACAGTGTCAATCCGAAGAATTGAAAATATGTAGATCTTGCAGATGACTGAGTTGTTCGGTATGCTCAAGACATATGAACTAGAAATGATTCAAGGAAAAGAAAGAAGCTCAGGTCATTCATCAGCCTAATTATCTACCACCACTTCTTCTGCACTACACTCTGACCACTCAGTTCCCAGTTCAAGCAACTACTATCCTCCCATTGTGTCACACCCCCAAATTATTTACTTAGTAAATAAATAAATAAATTAAGGTTTAAACAATTGGTAGCATTACACAACAGCGGAAGCTAAATAAAGACTTCTAAATATGTCGAACACTCTGCGTCTCCATCTTCTAATGGCTTAATCCGAATGTTTAACCTATTCCAACCATGGCGTAGCTATGTATTACCTAAAAAACATGCTTAAAAATGTCAACGAAATGTTTGTGAGTTCACAGGTTTTAAATGAATACAATTGGCAAAACCATATTTACGAAATCGTTTGTCAAAAACTATTTATACGAAATCCTTCGGCAAAAACCATTTACACGAAATTGATTGACAAAACTATTTGTACGAGAACTATTGGCAACATCCTTTGCTTGAAATTCACTGTCAAGACTATTGATACGTATACCAATGGCAAAACCCGTTTCTCGAAATTGACTAGCAAATCCATTGGTACGTATACCATTGGCGAAATCCTTTGCTCGAAATTTACATTATGCATATGATAAGCAAAACAATTTAGCGGTTGATTCATCGTTGTCTAGCTAGCACAAACGAATTATGTGATGCAAAAGCCTATAACCAAACCTTTAATGAATTCTTGAATTTTTCCCCAGCCCATTGTACCTTTAAACAATGAGAAACAACATGACCTAATATGCAATCATTTAACCATGCTGGCCGGGTTAGCGCGACTAACCATGATTGGGGGGTCAACCCGAATAGTACTATTCATATCGATCTACGGCTATGTCCATAGCTAATGGTTATAGTTCAAAATACCAAAGACCTTTTAGTGTTAACTCATGCTCACAAGGAAACCAGATGCTTGTTTCTCGTTTTCTAGTTATCATACCGTTTGAAATTAACATGTTTTTCCCCTAAAATAGAAAACAGTAAAAAGGGGCCGTGAAACTCACCTGGTGACGGGTCAGGAACAATGAAATCGTTCATGTAACAACGGGAAACCAAAGTCCACGTAATATAGTAGTAGCCGGTCTATATCCTATCCGAGTCATACGATACCTGTAGGTACTTAATGAGCATTATAAACGAACCCTAATAATATAAAGCGAGTCTAAACATGTGTCGAGTTATCATGTGTGAGGTTGAGCTCTATTGATTCTTAACAGTATTACCGATTCAGTATACGATATTGGTTTGACATTCGGTAATATTAGTTGCTTAATTCGAGTCGAGTCTCTCGACTCGAATATGTTTCAATAGTTATATTCAAAAATATTAGTTTGTCGTGTATATGATCGTATATAATTATGTGCACGTATATTTAATAATAATAATAATTCAGGTTCACGTGACCTTTAACATAATGTATGCATCTATATGATTTAGTAAAACCATTTCAGGACTTATATTCATGTGCGTATTTATAAAATTAAATATATTCGTATATTTGTATAGTTTCAAAATCCTAAAATATATTTGTACCGTAATGTATTTCATGAATAAACTTACCTTACTAAGTTTTGTTCGTTTTTATGTAAACATATAAACGTAATACACATTCTTTAGTATATTTAGTTATCATATTTTGTTTATTCCAGTCATAACCGAATATATATATATATATATATATATATAACATTATCCGTAAATGTAATCGTCTTAAGTAATCATATACTTATTTGTTTTCTCACATAACATACGTTTATATACTACGTATATATATAAGTGAAATACCGTTTAACGCGAGATATGAAAGTACATAATTTCATATACATTTACACTCCTTCAACGTAATAATTTAACGTCTTATGTTTCGAAATCATTCGTATCAATATATATTCAAAGAAAAGCTCTAAGGTCATATAATTATTTATATTTGTATTCAAAAATAGTTTCACAAATAATCGTTCAATTATGTATAATGAGAATATATATGTATTTACCTTGAATGTATATATGTGTTCGGACGTAAATACTGTTTTATAAAACAATTGTTTGGTTTCCTCAAAGTGTAAGGATTCATAATTACATATTTTTGTACGAATAAATTTAAATATATACAAGTATATATTTTACGGGTCGTTTTTATTTGTCAAACTCTCGCTTGGTCGATCCGGTTATATATATTTAAGGGCCAATTAACGACATATCAAACAGATATACACACATATATATATATATATATATATATATATATATATATATATATATATATATATATATATATATATATATATATATATATATACGGATATACGTTTATACAAAATACTTACAGTTTGAAAGTCATCCCAATCGTATTTATTTAGTATAACTTTGTTTCATACCACTAGTATTATTCAGTTGGTTTCACGTTCGAGTTATGATATTTAATAGTTGTACGTATCGTTCGTTAATCACCTTCAAGATTCTAATTTAACCGATTACTCATTTACGAATATACTTACTCGTTTAATAATACATATAACAAACTCTCAAGATTTAATATGCGCGTTTTTACGGTTTGTTAATATTAATTGTTGAATTAATGTTTATTTTTACCGATAACGAATCGTTTAGGCTCAACTAAAATTAATCACGCACGCGTTTAACTTTTTCGTAAATGAAGATAATCAATTTAGCGCGCGTTGTATACCTTTCATTAGTCTGGTTTACGAATCGACATGGTCTAACCCTTGCGGTTCACACATTGACCGCGTTTGACCGTCGTTGACCAGCATTGACCGAGCTTGACTTTTGTTGACCGAAACCCGAAACTTTCGGGAACTTCCCGAGCAACCCCGAACATCCGGGTGACGTCCCAACTTCACCAAAACCTGTTTAACACCCGGGAATGAAAACCCGGCCACTTTAATCAATCGGTTTGGCCGGAAAATTAGGAGAATCGAAAATGAAAGGTTAATCTTTAAAACTAACCTTTAGAAACCAAAGATCGGGACAAGAAAACAAGTATTCAGACCTTTTTGAGGTTGGCCGAAATTCGCGGGTGGCCGGAAAGACGGGTCTGAGGAGAGCTAGTTCGAAAACCGGTGAAACTCTCTCCCTCTTCTGTCGGGTTTCTCCTCCGTCGCCAGTGCCACGGTGGGACCCTAGCCGTATTCACCGGAAAACGGGTTTGAAACCCTAGCCGACTCCTCTCTCCACTGCTGCCGCCGTCTATGGTTGCCCTTGTCATAAACACCACCACCATCTTCACCTAAGGTCTCGCCACTGTCTGCCATTTGTGGTGGTTCCAACCACCATGACCGTCGTTGTTGTTGTGTTAGTCGCCACTGCCGCCGTGGCTGGTTCGCCGGAGGAGCCGCCAAAAGGGTGGCCACCGGAGATGAGGGCTCCCCCCTCTTTCTCTCCCGCATCTCCTGCTTCTCTCTCTATAACTCTTAAGAGAGTTTAGGTTTTCGTGTGACTTTTGTTTTGCAAGAGAAAAGGATATTGTTAATATATTTGAGATGGATTTTATGGGATTTTTAAGATCTTACGTCAGGCAATTTCTTGGGAAAATGAATCAAATCAATTGAATCAAATATATGGAGTGATATCATAAGATTTTTAAAAGATCTTAACATATCTGGTTGAAATAATAATTAATTATATTTAATAAGGATGGGCTAAAAGCAGTATAGATTAGACCGGTTACTCTCATATCTCGTGTCCACACGAGTCTCTGTCATAATAATAAATTTTGAATTTTGTCCTATAATTCTTATAATAATAAGACGTGCTAATATATATGATTTAGATATTTATTTCACAAAACTTCCGTTCCATCCGTTGTCCAAGCCGGTATGCTTCGACATCGCGTGTCTCTCTATCCGCCTAAATAAACGTCTCGCGCTCCATTTAAATAATATTATTAGTAATAATAACAGATAAGAATAATTAATTATTTAATTTATATACTTAATCTCGCAACTCAAAAATAGCCGGTATCGCTCTGTACCGCGTGCTCACACGCGTCCGTTCCGGATAAAACGCGTCGCGTTCCGTAAGTAGTTATTACTTCCTAAATAATAATAATATTAATATTTTTAATAGAATAGATATAAAATAAGTACTTGTTTATATTATTTAGTTATATCAGATCTAGCAAAAGCCATTGATGACTACATTATCGCGGTCGCGCGTACAACGTCGTATATCTCACCTATAAATTCCTAATCAGTCGCCCGAATAAATACTAGCATTTATTAATAATATTTATTTGAGATTAGACGTATAAATATTTTATCGCGTCGGATAACCGGTAATAACCGTAAGAGCACGTTAATCACTATAACAGTTCTCTGACTAAACGGTTTGGTTCGTAATCATTATAAATTATATCGAATCATGTAACGATCCATCAAACAATGTTTATTAGTTTGTTTTAGATTCGGTTCACATGTTGGACCTTTAGTTGGGCCGTTAATGGGTCGAGCCCATTTGTAGTGAATTAATTATTAAAGGTTATTGACTCTAATTCAGGATTGTTACATTATCCCCTCGTTAAAGAAGTTTCGTCCTCGAAACTTAATTTAAGTTATCTCCCAGGATTGTCTCGACTTATTTAGATAAGGGTTATGCATTCCGAGTTTATTTCTAGCTCTTAGGGAGAATTTTCGGTTTTGTTTACTCAGCGATATATGATATCCTGTACTTTTAAATAATGGATACTAGCAGACAGATCCGGAACTAGTAGACTTCCGTTTATCGAGATTTCCAACAAGCAATTTAAGGTGTAGAAATTTTACCAACATAATGCGGACAAGTATACTGGACCTCAGATAAGGGACGTAAATCGAGAAGTTATAGCTGAGGAATAGGTAATTGGTTTAAAGTATAAATCATAATGATGGGCTATGTGAGAAATCTAAGTGTGTCGTAGGCACACTTGACATTGGTATTTAAGAAGTACTAGATGGAAGTGTTGTTGTAACTATCCATCATTCGTAGTAGTGACTATCTACCATAGTTAGCATGATTCGGATAAGGCATACTCGTTTAGAGGTGTTGGGGACTAATTGATGGAAGGTTTTTGTTTTCAAAAACTACAACGTAGGGTATCGAGGGGACGGTAATTACAACACCACGAGGTGGTAGAGTCATTCTAAAGTCCTATAAACTGACAAGGTTATAATAAGGCATATTAGAGGAGAACAAAAGGATGTTGTTTCGTATAGGATCTATTCTCCTTATCGATGTCTCATAATCATAATGACAAGGACTAGATTATGATTAGTTTTTAACAATGAAAGCATTCGGATGTTTATAAGAGATAAAGGCTTACTATGAAACTGATATAGATTTAAAATGCTTTTCCGGGTTCCTCAAAATAGTTCTTGATCATATGGATGTTTGCTTATTATAACTGGGAATTGTTCTGATATGTCCACCTTCGATGAAGTAAGGTTATCCCTATCGTTGAACAAGAGATTCTCATCAAAATTGTATCACCCAAGAAGAGTTATAAATTTAGTCTGATTGACCTAGACTATGGGTAGGTCATTAACCTTCATAACTTCCTTTACTTGGACAATGATGGTTCAAAGGAAGCTGATTATGGTTGTCTAGGTAGTGAAGTAGACAGTTATGATATGGAATAAAGTTTTATGGAAATATGATTTCCTGAGTTTGATCCTGGTTTAGACTGAAGTTTTGATGAAATAGTTGTCGAGTCATCTATTTATGACAACAAAATCTTGTGTTACATCGAATTATCTAGATTTCTATAGCTCTTCCAAAAGTTGAGGATGTGTCTAGATAAAGAGGTAAGAGATTATCAAAGTATTTGAGCATAGTCTAATTGATTTGGCTTCAAGTGATTAAATAATAGACGGTGTGGATCCACTCATTGTATTGCCACTGGTATTCTGAGATTCATAAACGAAATAGCTGAATTTGTAAGTATGATCATCGTGGGTGATGATGACTGAGTTTCCTAAAGAATGTTTGTGGGTCGTTGGTAGTCTGTAGATGAAAATAACATCTCCCTTCGCATATTTTATAGACATTCGGTCGTCGAAGACAACTCATTCTCATCTTTCACAGAGGGATCTGAAGCAATGATGTTGTACGGTTCTTCGTAGATGAAATAAATTCTAGTCATGGAGTGTTGGCTTTGTGTATGTTTGGCAGTGGCAAACAACTCACTCCTAAGTCCTAGGACACATCTAGTCATAAGCGTCGGTAGATAAGTAACGAAATCGAAAAGATAAAATCTATAGCTGAATATCAAAAGTTGAAGTAGTACTTTACAGAGAATTTCCAGATTCTTTCTAAATACCGAGGCCAAATCAACTGAGAATAGATCTCTTCAAAGTTTCGGTCAGTGTTTTCGAGTAAATGAAGTCTCGATAAGAGTTTTGGATCCATTAAGATTCAATGATGAAAGATATGATGTACATTTCCTTGTCACCTACGATAGCTCATCGCATCCTCTAGTGCCTTTTGGCTCAACCATACGGTTACGTTAATTTTGATCAACAATTATACGTCTGGGAATTAGAATTAGGAGTAAAGATTGATCTTGAACATTTGCTAGGACAGTAAGACTCACTAGAGTTCTCATGCACTGCAGATTATAATTACGTGTGCACCCGTAATGATAATTCACTTTGCATGGTCCCTATAGTGCTTCTCTTATCCAAAACTCTCGATTAAAAGGGGCCGGAAATGTTCGTTAAGTCGTGTCATCGTGTTGCACTTTCGCGTACGAGTATGCATGCTCGATCTGATCACTCATGGTTATTTGTACCAATACTTATAGATCTGCTGACTAAGGCTACTGCTGGATGGGGTTAATGGTAGTGAGGCACAACCAATGCCCTCTATTAACAAGACGTGTGTGGTGGAAGTCAGGCACTATATTAGAACAGAGATCTTTAAATCAGTGTCGAGCAAATCATGCTCCAAGTTTGTATGTACGTGCGGATACTCATGATCCAATTGAGTCTATGGGTCTCCTGACCCGTAAAGTTCTCTCTCGTTTAGTCCTGCTTCTATACCTCGGGTTCCCTTCTGATTGGACAGTTTCGTCTGCCACAACTCATTGTGAAAGTTTGAGTCATCACATCCAGCAGATCACGAAATAGAGTATACATAACACACCAAGTGAAGACGACGTATGTCAGAAAAGAAAACTGACTCCACATCCACAGTAGATGCAGGTGTGGTGCGGGTATAGGTTCAGTCTGTTGTAACACCAAGATCGGTAAATAGAGGGTACTACCGTCGCCACCGTAGCTAAGCTCGTAACTCGATCTTTCGGAGTTATAGTGTGCCGGGTCTACGTCATGACACACTATTGGGTCATATTGTAGGTGTCTATTATTTTCACATTGTTGCACGTATCAGATGTTAGTCACGCATGACACATAATTGTTTCTAGTATCAAAGTAGTTAATGATATTCTAGTGTAATCACATACGCTAATAGTTGACTTAAGTTGTCCGACAACGGTTGGAATTTCTATGCTCACATCTTAGGTGTTCATAGTATATTGCAAATCTTAAAAATCTGGGTCCCTAAATAAATCTGGTTAGAGCCTAGGTGTCACTAAGGAGACCTAATTCACTAAAACCATTGGCTCTGATACCAATCTGTCACACCCCCAAATTATTTACTTAGTAAATAAATAAATAAATTAAGGTTGTAACAATTGGTAGCATTACACAATAGCGGAAGCTAAATAAAGACTTCTAAATATGTCGAACACTCTGCGTCTCCATCTTCTAATGGCTTAATCCAAATGTTTAACCTATTCCAACCATGACGTAGCTATGTATTACATGAAAAACATGCTCAAAAATGTCAATGCAATGTTGGTGAGTTCAAAGGTTTTAAATGAATACAATTAAAACCATATTTACGAAAGCGTTTGTCAAAAACTATTTATACGAAATCCTTCGTCAAAAACCATTTACACGAAATTGATTGACAAACTGTTTGTACGAGTACTATTGGCAACATCCTTTGCTCGAAATTCACTGTCAAGACTATTGATACGTATACCAATGGCAAAACCCGTTTCACAAAATTGACTAGAAAATCCATTGGTACGTATACCATTGGCGAAATCCTTTGCTCGAAATTTACTTTATGCATATGATAAGCAAAACAAGTTAGCGGTTGATTCATCATTATCTAGCTTGCACAAACGAATTATGTGATGCACAAGCCTATAACCAAACCTTTAACGAATTCTTGAATTTTGCCCCAGCCCATTGTACCTTTAAACAATGAGAAACAACAAGACCTAATATACAATCATTTAACCATGCTGGTTGGGTTAGCGCGACTAACCATGATTGGGGGGTCAACCCGAATAGTACTATTCATATCGATCTACGGCTATGTCCATAGCTAATGGTTATAGTTCAAAATACCAAAGACCTTTTAGTGTTAACTCATGCTCACAAGGAAACCAGATGCTTGTTTCTCGTTTTCTAGTTATCATACCGTTTGAAATTAACATGTTTTTCCCCTAAAATAGAAAACAGTAAAAAGGGGCCGTGAAACTCACCTGGTGACGGGTCAGGAACAATGAAATCGTTCATGTAACAACGGGAAACCAAAGTCCACGTAATATAGTAGTAGCCGGTCTATATCCTATCCGAGTCATACGATACCTGTAGGTACTTAATGAGCATTATAAACGAACCCTAATAATATAAAGCGAGTCTAAACATGTGTCGAGTTATCACGTGAGGTTGAGCTCTATTGATTCTTAACAGTATTACCGATTCAGTATACGATATTGGTTTGACATTCGGTAATATTAGTTGCTTAATTCGAGTCGAGTCTCTCGACTCGAATATGTTTCAATAGTTATATTCAAAAATATTAGTTTGTCGTGTATATGATCGTATATAATTATGTGCACGTATATTTAATAATAATAATAATTCAGGTTCACGTGACCTTTAACATAATGTATGCATCTATATGATTTAGTAAAACAATTTCAGGACTTATATTCATATGCGTATTTATAAAATTAAATATATTCGTATATTTGTATAGTTTCAAAATCCTAAAATATATTTGTACCGTAATGTATTTCATGAATAAACTTACCTTACTAAGTTTTGTTCGTTTTTATGTAAACATATAAACGTAATACACATTCTTTAGTATATTTAGTTATCATATTTTGTTTATTCCAGTCATAACCGAATATATATATATATATATATATATATATATAACATTATCCGTAAATGTATAAGTCTTAAGTAATCATATACTCATTTGTTTTCTCACATAACATACGTTTATATACTACGTATATATATATATATATATATATATATATATATATATATATATATATATATATATATATATATATATATATAAGTGAAATACCGTTTAACGCGAGATATTAAAGTACATAATTTCATATACATTTACACTCCTTGAACGTAATAATTTAACGTCTTATGTTTCGAAATCGTTCGTATCAAAATATATTCAAAGAAAAGCTCTAAGGTCATATAATTATTTATATTTGTATTCAAAAATAGTTTCACAAATAATCGTTCAATTCTGTATAATGAGAATATATGTATATTACCTTGAATGTATATATGTGTTCGGACCTAAATATTGTTTTAAAAAACAATTGTTTGGTTTCCTCAAAGTGTAAGGATTCAAAATTACATATTTTTATACGAATACATTTAAATATATACAAGTATATATTTTACGGGTCGTTTTTATTTGTCAAACTCTCGTTTGGTCGGTCAGGTTATATATTTAAGGGCCAATTAACGACATATCAATCAGATATACATATATATATATATACGAATATACGTTTATATAAAATACTTACAGTTTAAAAGTCATCCCAATCGTATTTATTTAGTATAACTTTGTTTCATACCACTAGTATTATTCAATTGGTTTCACGTTCGAGTTATGATATTTAATAGTTGTACGTATCGTTCGTTAATCACGTTCAAGATTCTAATTTAACCGATTACTCATTTACGAATATACTTACTCGTTTAATAATACATATAACAAACTCTCTAGATTTAATATGGGCGTTTTTACGGTTCGTTAATATTAATTGTTGAATTAATGTTTATTTTTACCGATAACGAATCGTTTAGGCTCAACTAAAATTAATCACGCACGCGTTTAAATTTTTCGTAAATGAAGATAATCAATTTAGCGCGCATTGTATACCTTTCATTAGTCTGGTTTACGAATTGACACGGTCTAACCCTCGCGGTTCACACATTGACCGCGTTTGACCAGCAAAGACCGAGTTTGACTTTTTTTGACCAAAACCCGAAACTTTCGGGAACTTCCCGAGCAACCCCGAACATCCGGGTGACGTCCCAACTTCACCAAAACCTGTTTAACAAGTATTCAGACCTTTTTGAGGTTGGCCGAAATTCGCGGGTGGCCGGAAAGTGTAAGGCCCCAAACCCGGGAAGCCTCACTTGTTGGATTTACTTATTCACAAACAGTTCTTAAACATGAATATCAAATAACGCAGCAGAAAATTTCATTCAAACATAACGTCATCCTTGTTCATACATGCGGAAGCGTAAACATTGTTTAAAACATAAATACATCATAACTAAACATAACGGGATGCCAGTCTTCATAGTCAGTCGGGTAACTCCTCTCGCTAGCCAAGCATCACCGTCCATCCTCATAACCTGCCTTAACCTGAATGTGCATACTAAAAAGTCAGCTACGCTGGTGAGTTCTAGTTTTAACATAAACTTTAACTTCGAATAATTTGCCAAAAACATAACTTCAAACTTCATTTAATAAAAAGCGTACGTAAAGTAATGCAATAACAAAACATAACACTTCATAAACATAAGTCAACGAACATATCGAATCTGCGCCTTCTCGTAACCGTCAAATCCATACGTTACATACTGGTTGAATAACCTAAGGATCACCACCACTAGGCCCATCATCACCGTACTGTCCTTCAGGTGAGGAACTCCTAGGGCCCGATACTTAGGTCATCCAACCCTTCAAGCACGGCGTCCCAAAGGATAGCGTGTACCAAACTTCAAGCACTGCATCTCGTCAGACACAAGTACCAAACTTCAAGCACGACTACCCCGTAGGGTAAATCGTACCAAACTTCAAGGATCACGATAATCCCCTTGGCGACCGTCATCGCCCCAGTTGTACAACAGTTGGCTAGCCACAGAGGCCCCTAAAAGGTAAAGGTCCATACTTCCCATCCCTTAACCTTCATTCCCTAAGGAATATTGGCAGATTCGTTCGTTTGTGACTTTCATAAAACTTCGCTTCTTTTACTTCAAAAACTTCAGTTAAAGCATTCGTACGTTTTATTAAAAATCATCCCTTCATTCATAAACACTTCGTAAACTTCATAAACTTCTTTTGGCAAAATATTTCATAAACACTTCCTTCAAAACCTTTACTTCTAAAACATCATTCATAAACATCCTTTTATAAAACGTTACATACAACCTTCATAAACATCGTTTTATAAAATCGTCACATCATTACGTATGCACACCAGCCCAAAAACATTATTAAAACATTTAAAAGAGGGCTTCTAGAACTCACCTTATAAGCTAGTCTCGGTTGTCCTAAACAAAGGTCCAACAACTTCACTTCCGTTCTGAATTGATTAGTTAAATACACATCAGACCAATACCGACTCTAACGGTTTAACCCTTCTAAACATACTGACTTCACTTAATCAGTTCTGATGTCTGCACATATCGAAACTAGGTAGTTTCGATGGAGTCTGCACATATCGAAACTTGTAGTTTCGATGGACCTGCACATATCAAAACTTGTAGTTTCGATGGACCTGCACATATCGAAACTTGTAGTTTCGATGGACCTGCACATATCGAAACTTGTAGTTTCGATGGACCTGCACATATCGAAACTTGTAGTTTCGATGGACCTGCACATATCGAAACTTGTAGTTTCGATAGACCTGCACATATCGAAACTAGTAGTATCGAAACTAGTAGTTTCGATGGGGTCTGCACAGATTGTCTTCCCAAAAATCCGAAGCTTTTGCATGCGAGTCTGATCGAGTCAGTATCTCAACTTTTCTTAGATCAAAATGTTCGGTTTTCATTCTAGATGCTATACCTAAGCTCATTTTTAAGTTCCATCCGCAAAATCATTGCCTTTTTAGCCAAAACCCGAAAATCCCAAAAACGAACAAAAACTCAGATTTAGGCAAGATCCTTACCAGTATCGAGATTCTGATCCGGAGGTTCTTCTCACGAGTGCAAGAGACACGAGCGGGTGCAATATTGTGCGATTCTGAGACTTTTTCTCTCTCTACGGTTTTTCTCTCTCTAGAATTGCAAATGAGAGAAACATGTGGTGACCTTGGCTATTTATAGGGGAGACCTCCCCAAGCCCGGTTCGCGGCTGACCCGGCCCGACTTCGGCCCGCTTGAACTCGTTAACTTTATTTCTCGACATTTTGGGATGTTACAAGTCTACCCCCCTTGATGTCGTCCAGACGGTCTATAAAAACTATCAAATAAAACCTAATCTAGACTCTCTAGCTTTAAATTTATAAAACCTAGACTCGACCTAAAACTAGACCACACAACCGGCAAGTGTACCGATCAATGCAATATAGCCTAACGAAGTCCGGATATCGAACCCAAAAGACACTGAATAACTAAATTAGACTCTAACTAGGACTTAATATGATTAATTGATTGGGGGGTTTACTACACTAAAGATTAACTAAGAATGCAATAAACTAAGGACAATTCAAGCTATCAAGAGTAAACTAAAGATGAAATCAAGAATGGAGAAGTCACTACCTAGGTCGGAATCCTATGTGTAAAGCTCAACTTCTATCGGTTTTGGAACTAGGTTGGATCTGGGTTTCTAAAGATATAACACCTAAAAGATATCTAGTGGATTCCCGATCACTCTCGGTCTCGGGATGTGACCAGAAGACAACCTAAGGATATTAACTCACCAGATGATCGGATCACCTCTCGGGTATTTCCTACTATGACAAGTACCCTAATAAACGGATTACCTCTCAGTCTCACCGCTTACCATACACTCAAGGAATGCATGGGGTAGTTCTAGAATGGATACTATGATTCGGATAGCAACTATCACTAGACACCTAATACCAACTTCCTCTCAGACAGCTGACACTCGGATTCCTAATGACGAAGACTAAACGACTAATTCTCAACTCTCGGGTATTGAACTAGGACACACATTCACTTCTAATCAGTAATTAACTAGGTTTTCTATGGCTACTACGTCTAGACACCACTCTAACTCACAAACCCTAAAGTCTATGAACCAGAAACGAAGATCAAACTGGCAGACAACCACAATCAACGCAGAAAAGCATAATCAACCACATAATCAGAATTAAACATGCACTAACATCACACATAAACAAACTCAAACCTTTACTAAATCATAAATCCAACATTCAAATCCAAAAACCGAATAAAAATCGAAACTTTAACACATAATCATCATATTGACCTAGGTAGATCAAGGATCTAGCCTAGAATCATACTAAGAACATCTACACAGAAGCAAATAGCAAGATCCATAGGTTCAAAACACAAAATCAAAGATAAAGTTTGAATCTTTAAACCCTAGAATGCAATTACACAAACCCGGAATCCAAAAGCTTCAATCTTCAGCTTCAATTGACTTCCAAGCTCAAAATCGCCTCTTTTTCTTCTCTGGAACGGCTTAGAATCCCCCTTTTTCATAATGGCCGTTTAAATCTTTTTAATTTAGAAAATTAGGGTTTTGCGGAAAACGGCCCTCTCGCGTACCGCGAGATAATGTTGACTGGATCCTCGCGTACCGCGAGGACCAAAATAGTCGGGCGGATTCCTGGAGTTTCCCGCGTACCGCGAGAATTATTACACTCGTCTTTCGCGTACCGCGAGATACCTAAATTTCAGAAAATTGTCTTTTGATCTTTGGACTTTTCCGGGCTTCGTTTCTTCGCTCGTTTTCTTCACGTATTCTTCATTAATATTCCCGAGCTCCTACAAATAAGACCAACGACTCAAATGTACATAAAATTGACTCAAAACTAATATAAAACTACTTAGAACACATTAAAACAAAGGAATAAAGACGTGTGCTTTCGCACCCTATCAAATATCCCCACACTTAACCTTTTTTCGTCCTCGAAAAATCTGCAAATGGAATCATAAATGGCATCTAACTCAACAAACATAAATTTCAATTTTCAAAACATACTCACGTGTTAAAAAGCAACAATTAGTATTTCTGTCCGATTAAACCCAAGCACTAACTTTCAAGCCCCCGTTACGTGTTCTAAATCCATTTTATACAACATATCAATCAATCTATGTGACTCACACTTAGAAGTTACAGCTCTACCTAATCCCGTCTCAAGGTCATGTTTAGGCACGGATTAAACCATATAGATTTACCCTACCACGTTAAACTACTATTTACAGGTTTTTAGAAATCAGATGAAATCATGAATGAATGGATGATAATGAGCATAATAAGCAAAAGAACTTTCGTCTAGAGGCGTTTCAACCAAGTCACTATCCCGGAGGGTAACACATAGACTACATTCTATCAATGAAGCACATAAATCTTACTTAGGGGTGTATCCTCCAAGTCACTATCCCAGAGGGAAACACATAAGCAAAACTCAGTATAGCTCATAAATTATGGAATAACATGGATTATGGAATGCGGGCGCCACCGAAACTCGGATTTATTCTCATAAAAAGAGAATGGTGTGCCATAAAAAATTTCAAAAACCTTTAAATTTTAACTTAATCGTGGTACCTATCACCCTATATTGACAGTTTCAGTATTACCATTACTCTAAGATGAATACCCACAAGATATCATGATTTTATTCCGTGATTAATCCTAAATAACACAAACAGGATATTTAAGCTCTACTAGTTAGCTGGGTCTACCAAAACATCACTGATTAGACACGTTTTCAATTATTTAATCTTTTAAACTCATAAATAGATCCAGTTCTACTATCATTTTCCAAATATATGCAATTATTTTCAAGAACATTTTTTTAAATTTTTCAATTTTTAAAGACACAAACTAAACAAACTAGACACTCACATCCCCACACTTGAAAGACACATTGTCCTCAATGTGAAGCAAAACAAAACTAAAAATAAAATGCAAAAATAAAACAAGAAAAAAAAAAAAAAAAAAAAAAAAAACAGGAATCGACTTAGCTGGTAATGTAGATGCAAACTAATATGCAGCTTCGTTCTTCCTTGTGTGTGCACCGTATAGCATTTTGGTCGCGGTTACACATCAGCTGTCGGGTTGCCTTTACAAGATAGTAATGGTGACCATCAATTCCGCCCGAATGGAGATTGAGTACGGGTGGAATGATAAACCTGCAAAATAAGACTAAACATACCCGCAGCATTAAACTGACTCAAATAATAACTCAACTACTAACTCAACTAGACACTTAAAAGACTCAAGATAGATAGATGCAGAGAAAACATACTCAACGTGTGGCAAACACATAGACATGAAGACCACAGCAAGGTCGAACATCGGTCATAAACAGTTTCTAGTTTCCCATGGTCACGGTGGTCGGATGGTGGTAGGTGGGTGAATTAATGTGATGGATGATGGTGGTTAAAGGTGATGCTTCATGGTAGTGGTGGTACGAAGGAAGGTGATGAATAGTGGTGGTGAGTGAAAACGGGGACAGAAACGGGTACGGGAAACCATGGGAAACAAAGGAAATAGGGTGACACCAGCAGTCCCTCGCGTACCGCGTAAGTCGAAGGGGATATTCGTCGCGTACCGCGAAGGCCAAAAAGTTAGGCCGGCCGAGACTTTTGTCTCTCGCGTACCGCGAGAGATCTTCCTCTCGTTCTTCGCGTACCGCGGGAGGGTGTCGTTAACAGAAAGTTTTTAAGTTTTTCCAATTTTTGTACTTAGAAAAAATTTTGCCATTTAAGAAAAAATTTTCACCCAACTTCCTTAAAACCTTGTCCCAAGGATAAAAACACATGTAACCATACCTGGGGCTTCATTCCCGACGATTTTCCTTACCGAATCGAGCATGGATTCCTGCAAAACTTGACACAACCAAAACACAAACCGAAAAACAAAGAAAAAGACACGGACTCAACCCAATGAAATCATACAAACTCTACATCCCGGGCACTTGCCCATGACTCAAGCAAACCTATCAGGAGGCTTCTCCTTGATCCTAACCGGTACCGCCTTCATCCTTCGCGGCCTACCGGTTCTCCACAGCCTCAGCAAACAACTACTCCTACCGCACCATGGATTTCTATCCTTCATCTCCTTCCACCACAACTTAAATCTACCCGGTCCGAAGATAATACGCATTAAATAACCAAGTAGTTTGTCACCCCTCGATATCCCCACACTTGAGGTTAGCACTCTATCTACGTTGCCTAAGTCAATTAACTCTCGAGTCCTCTTACGAGGCGGCCTAGACCTAGGGGGTGACTCGATCTTTCTCCCCAAAGCACAAACAGTGGTGAAGATATGTAGGGGTTTTGGAATAGGCACTTCTAAAGGAATGACCTCCACAATCTCACCAGGATCCTCATAGGGATCCTCCACGATATCTACTAACTTCCCCACACTTGGGGTTTTGCCCATGACATCTTCAAATTCAGCCATTATGTTCAGTACATCATCGGGCATCTCATCATCACCGTAATCATCCGGCTCCCCTAACAACCTTTCTAACTCCAACGCCCACTCAGATGGTTCTTCTATATTCGGGGCGGGTTCACCAACTTCTAACATCGGATCGGAGTCCCAATGGTGGTCTATGAAAGAGTCGAGCATGCACACGGAATGGCTGTGCTCGCCAACATCCTTCCCGGACTCTACAGCATTGAATGTAAGGACCTCATCCCCCACACGAAGTGTGAGCTTCCCGTCAAAGACATCAATCATCGCCTTTGCGGTCCGTAGGAACGGGCGTCCTAAGATGAGTGGGACCTTGTCATCCACCTCCATATCTAGAATCACAAAATCCACGGGGAAAACAAAATTGCCCACTTTCACTAATAGATTTTCCACTATTCCCCGTGGATACTTGACTGAGCGGTCAGCCAAGGAAATGCTCATGCGCGTTGGTTTGGGTTCACCTAGGTCCAGCTGCTTATATAAAGAATAAGGCATCAGATTGATGCTAGCCCCAAGGTCGGCCAACGCGTGGTGCATAGGTAGGTTGCCTATCAAGCACGGTATCGTAAACCGACCCGAATCAGACAACTTTTCTGGCAAATGATTTTGCACCACTGCCGAGCATTGCTCACCAAGTGAGACTCCAGAGACCTCCTCAAGTTTCTTCTTGTTGGAAAGAAGGCCTTTTAAGAACTTGGCATATTTGGGCATATGCTGGAGGACCTCTACAAACGGGAGATTGACCTTGAGTTGTTTGAACATATCAAGGAAGTGACCGTATTCCTTAGCGTGTTTATGTGGCAACACACGTGCGGGATAAGGAATACGACTCAAGTCAATCTCGGGGGACTTCATCTCCACCCCCTTCTTCTTCTCCTGTGCCTTCTTGGTAGGCACCTCAACCACTATCTCCTCCTCCACCGGCTCTTCTTCTACTACTACCGGTGGGCTCTCATCCTCCTTCTCTATCATGCTCCTCGTCGAAACAGCATTCGACTCGGTCTCTTTTAGCATCCTAGCATCGATCTCAGCAAATCGAGCTTCCCAGTCAATCTTGTTCACCTCCTCCACTGAGGGAATATTATGCTCCTTAGAGTGGGGGTCAACCTCTTCAACCACTTTACTCTCCACACTCTCTATAGACACGGCCATCACTGAAGCGTTCGGGCCCGTAGAAGGGCTTCCTTGTCTATCATGTATGCTCCTAGCAATGTCTCCTACCGTGCGTTGCAAATCCTGGAACGCCGATTGCTGATTCTTCATCAAAGTGTCATGGCTATCCAGTCTTAGCCGAGCATCCTTGTTATTCTGCACCAGCTGGGCAAGCAACTGTGTCTGAGTCTCCATCATCTCCTCAATCCTTCGTGACCCAACAGTGCTCCCAGAACTCGCTCCTTCTTCTGCTCCTCCATACTGTTGCTGACGACCAGTGAATCCAGATCTCCATCCCGAACCAAAAGTATTAGAATTGTTGTAATTTCGGTTCTGGTATTGGTTGCCAGCATAGCTCACATGCTCTTGATTATTTACCGGGCAATCTCGGGTGTCGTGTCCTCCCCTGCACACCTGACACCTCAAAGCATTGAGCTTGAGCTCCTTTATCTCATTCGCCATCGAGGCGAGGGCAGCAGCCACGCTAGTATCAGGAGTGACCTGATGCACACCTCTAGGAGAAGAGGCGTGTGACCTAGCAGTAGGGATGGAATCCCTAACAGAACGTGGGTGCTGCTGTTCGGCTTGAGCGAAGCTCTCGAACATATCCTCGCACTCCTCAGGCTCGAGTCTATCCATGATATGGCCTCCTGCAGCTGTGTTGAACATTTGCTGCGTCTCGAAGGTGAGGCCATTATAGAACTTCTCCACTAGTGCCCAGTCGGGGAGACCGTGCTGGGGACATCGGCTCAACAGCGCGTTGAACCGCTCCCAGGCCATATGGTAAGGTTCGTCGGGATCCATCCGAAACGAATGGATTTGGTCCCGAAGGCGAGCGGCCCTGGAAGGTGGAAAGTATTTCTTGAAGAACTTGGCTTCGAGATCCTCCCATGTGGTGATAGAATTGTCGGGAAGAGTGTCGAGCCAAGTAGATGCACGCCCAGAAAGGGAGAATGGAAAGAGACGCAAGTAGATTGCGTCCTTAGATACACCCGTGATATTAAATGTATCACATATCCGCGCGAAGCGGGACAAATGTCCGGGTGCATCCTCATCCTCGAGGCCATGGAATTGAGTGGCATGAGTGATCGTACTCATGACATGTGATGGGATCTGCCAAGAATTGGTGTTCGGTATAGTGGGGCGTGTGATCGAAGATCTCGCGCCCGTGACCCCCTCACTGGCCCTCTGGTGTACTGTACGCCTCGCTGGAGGATCAGCGTCGCCCATAGTAGGAAATGGAACTGGGCTAGTAGGACGTACCTTAGATTTAACCAGCTCCTCTAAACGCTCCCGAAAGTCGCGGGTGCGCTCGTGAAGCTCTCGTTCGGGCTCTTGAAAAGATGCAAAAGATGGTGATCCTTGCGAACGAGTATTGGGCATAAACAGAAAGACTCTAAGAAGGAAACAGAATAAAGACTCACAAGTAGCACACAAGACTCAAAAGAAAACAAAAGACTCAAATAAACCAAAAATCAAACAAAGAACTAGTCAAAGCTAATATTGCTATTGCCAAGTGTCCCCGGCAACGGCGCCAAAAACTTGATGTCGTCCAGACGGTCTATAAAAACTATCAAATAAAACCTAATCTAGACTCTCTAGCTTTAAATTTATAAAACCTAGACTCGACCTAAAACTAGACCACACAACCGGCAAGTGTACCGATCAATGCAATATAGCCTAACGAAGTCCGGATATCGAACCCAAAAGACACTGAATAACTAAATTAGACTCTAACTAGGACTTAATATGATTAATTGATTGGGGGGTTTACTACACTAAAGATTAACTAAGAATGCAATAAACTAAGGACAATTCAAGCTATCAAGAGTAAACTAAAGATGAAATCAAGAATGGAGAAGTCACTACCTAGGTCGGAATCCTATGTGTAAAGCTCAACTTCTATCGGTTTTGGAACTAGGTTGGATCTGGGTTTCTAAAGATATAACACCTAAAAGATATCTAGTGGATTCCCGATCACTCTCGGTCTCGGGATGTGACCAGAAGACAACCTAAGGATATTAACTCACCAGATGATCGGATCACCTCTCGGGTATTTCCTACTATGACAAGTACCCTAATAAACGGATTACCTCTCAGTCTCACCGCTTACCATACACTCAAGGAATGCATGGGGTAGTTCTAGAATGGATACTATGATTCGGATAGCAACTATCACTAGACACCTAATACCAACTTCCTCTCAGACAGCTGACACTCGGATTCCTAATGACGAAGACTAAACGACTAATTCTCAACTCTCGGGTATTGAACTAGGACACACATTCACTTCTAATCAGTAATTAACTAGGTTTTCTATGGCTACTACGTCTAGACACCACTCTAACTCACAAACCCTAAAGTCTATGAACCAGAAACGAAGATCAAACTGGCAGACAACCACAATCAACGCAGAAAAGCATAATCAACCACATAATCAGAATTAAACATGCACTAACATCACACATAAACAAACTCAAACCTTTACTAAATCATAAATCCAACATTCAAATCCAAAAACCGAATAAAAATCGAAACTTTAACACATAATCATCATATTGACCTAGGTAGATCAAGGATCTAGCCTAGAATCATACTAAGAACATCTACACAGAAGCAAATAGCAAGATCCATAGGTTCAAAACACAAAATCAAAGATAAAGTTTGAATCTTTAAACCCTAGAATGCAATTACACAAACCCGGAATCCAAAAGCTTCAATCTTCAGCTTCAATTGACTTCCAAGCTCAAAATCGCCTCTTTTTCTTCTCTGGAACGGCTTAGAATCCCCCTTTTTCATAATGGCCGTTTAAATCTTTTTAATTTAGAAAATTAGGGTTTTGCGGAAAACGGCCCTCTCGCGTACCGCGAGATAATGTTGACTGGATCCTCGCGTACCGCGAGGACCAAAATAGTCGGGCGGATTCCTGGAGTTTCCCGCGTACCGCGAGAATTATTACACTCGTCTTTCGCGTACCGCGAGATACCTAAATTTCAGAAAATTGTCTTTTGATCTTTGGACTTTTCCGGGCTTCGTTTCTTCGCTCGTTTTCTTCACGTATTCTTCATTAATATTCCCGAGCTCCTACAAATAAGACCAACGACTCAAATGTACATAAAATTGACTCAAAACTAATATAAAACTACTTAGAACACATTAAAACAAAGGAATAAAGACGTGTGCTTTCGCACCCTATCACCCCTTATAATAGGTTTCGTCCCCGAAACCTATCACAAGTCAAATAATTGAGGGTACGACTCCCTCATTTCCGACTCCGTTTCCCATGTAGCCTCTGATCCCTTTCGGTGCCTCCATTGGACTTTAACCAATGGAATAACTTTATTACGCAAGCGCTTCTCCTTTCGGTCTAAGATAGCCACGGGTTCTTCGATGTAATTAAGGCTGTTGTCGACCTCGATGTCGGTAAGCGGTACGTGAGCCGATTCATCCGCCAAACACTTTCGCAAGTGTGATACATGGAAGGTAGGATGAATCCCACTTAACTCATCCGGCAACTCCAACCTATAAGCGACTTCCCCAACCCGTGCCATTATCCTGAATGGTCCGATAAACCTCGGACTTAACTTTCCTCTCTTCCTGAATCATATGATTCCCTTCCAGGGCGACACTTTCAACATTACTCTGTCCCCAACATCAAACTCAATAGGCCTTCGTCGTTTATCCGCATATGATTTCTGACGATCTTGTGCGGCCTTCATTCGAGCTTTGATTTGATCAAACCTTTCCGACGTTTCTTTTATGACTTCAAGACTTCCTAATTCTTTCTGTCCAATCTCACCCCAACAAACCGGGGTCCTGCATCTTCTACCATACAACATTTCGTAAGGCGGCATGCCTATCGTCGAGTGATAACTATTGTTGTAGGAGAATTCGGCTAACGGCAGATGACTGTCCCAACTGCCACCGAAGTCGATAATACAAGCACGGAGCATATCTTCCAATGTCTGAATGGTCCTTTCGGACTGACTATCCGTTTGCGGGTGGTATGCTGTGCTGATATTAAGCCTCGTGCCCATCGCCTCATGAAATCTTTTCCAGAACCTCGATGTGAATCGTGTGTCCCGGTCAGATACAATCGTCAAAGGCATCCCATGCCGTGCTACTACTTCGTTAATAAATACTTTCGCTAACCTTTCCGACAAGAACGTCTCGCGAATAGGTAGGAAATGAGCACTCTTCGTCAACCGGTCCACAATTACCCAAATGGTGTCATGACCTTTAGCTGTGCGAGGTAGCTTGGTTATGAAGTCCATGGTAATGTGTTCCCACTTCCATTCCGGTATATCAAGTGGTTGAATCTTTCCGTACGGTTTCTGGTGTTCAGCCTTTACTTGCGAGCAAGTCAAGCACTTGCTTACATACTTCGTTACATCACATTTCATTCCAGGCCACCAGTAGTCCTTCTTCAGGTCTTGGTACATTTTGTTGGTACCAGGATGGATAGAGTAACGAGACTTATGAGCCTCATCCAAGATTTTGGTTCTAAGCTCGCCACCCATAGGTATCCATACCCGTCCATAACGTGTTCTAACACCAAGGGTGTTATATTCCAACTTGTCCTATTGTCCAACCATCCTTTCCTTCTTTATGTTTTCTTCTTTAAGTGCCTCATCTTGAGCTTTTTTGATCTCGCTCATCACATCCGATGTTACCACCAACTGGCAAGCTTTCACCCTAATAGGAGTAGGCACATCCTTTCGGCTTAGAGCGTCAGCCACGACGTTTGCCTTTCCAGGATGGTACATTATTTCACAGTCATAGTCCTTCAACAGTTCTAACCATCGCCTCTGCCTCATATTAAGTTCTTTTTGTTCGAAGAAGTACTTCAAACTTTTGTGGTCGGAGTAAATAGTAAACTTCACCCCGTACAGGTAGTGCCTCCATATTTTCAATGCAAATACAACAACAGCAAGTTCCAAATCATGGGTCGGATAATTGGCTTTGTGAACCTTCAACTGCCGCGACGCATATGCAATCACTCTACCGCGTTGCATCAACACACACCCTAATCCCTGACCCGACGCGTCAGAGTATACCACCAGGTCTTCATTGCCCTCGGGAAGGGCCAAGACTGGAGCTTGGGTTAGTTTCTTCTTCAATTCCTTAAACGCCTCATCCTGGGCCGAACCCCATTCATACTTTACCTCTTTCCGAGTCAACTTTGTCAACGGCGAAGCTATTTTTGAGAAATCCTGGATGAATCTCCGATAGTAGCCTGCCAATCCCAAGAAACTGCGGATTTCAGTTGGCGTCTTAGGAATATCCCATTCCCTTACTGTTACTATCTTTGCTGGGTCAACCATAATGCCGTTCGGGCCAATGACGTGACCTAGGAATTGGACTTCCCTAAGCCAGAACGCATATTTAGAGAACTTAGCATACAACTTCTCCTTCTTCAGAGCTTCCAATACTTCCTTTAAGTGACACACGTGATCACCCTCATTCTTGGAGTAGATAAGGATGTCATCGATGAACACTATTACCGATCGATCCAGCATCGGTCGACACACCCTATTCATCAAATCCATGAACGCTGCAGGGGCGTTCGTCAATCCAAAAGACATTACGCGGAACTCGAAATGTCCATAACGCGTGCGAAATGCAGTTTTCGGTATGTCTTCTTCCCTCACCTTCAACTGATGGTACCCGGACCGAAGGTCGATTTTCGAAAACCAACTTGCGCCTTGCAACTGGTCGAACAGGTCATCGATCCTTGGTAAAGGGTACTTGTTCTTCACCGTTCGTTTATTCAACTCGCGGTAATCGATACACATTCTCATCGAACCATCTTTCTTCTTTACGAACAACACCGGAGCACCCCACGGCGAGATGCTCGGTTGGATAAATCCTTTCTCAAGTAACTCGTCTAGTTGGACCATAAGTTCCTTCATTTCCACTGGTGCTAGTCGATATGGAGCCTTAGCCACGGGCTGGGCATCTGGTACTAAGTCAATTCGAAACTCAATTTCTCTATCGGGTGGTATCCCAGGCAAATCCTCTGGAAACACCTCCGGGTACTCGCGTACCACAGGAACATCGTCTAGTTCCTTCACTTCCTTACACTTGTCAATCACATACACCAGATAAGCCTCGCATCCGCGCCTCAAGTAATTTGTTGCCTTAATCATTGAGATGACGTTTGGCATCGGGGCGTCACGATCTCCAAAGACTTCGACTTTGCTACCATTCGGAGCCTTGAGTTGGATTATCTTTCGTTTACAAATAATTTGCGCTTCATTGGCAGTTAGCCAATCCATACCCAACACAACATCGAACCCTCCCAAAACCATAACGAACAATTTGACAGGGAATCTATGACCTTCTATCTTTATCGTGGAGTTGTTAACTACATCGGTTACTCTTGCAGTTCTACCCTCAGCGGTTTCTACGCTAAAGGCCCTTTCTAACTTACTGACAGTGTACTTCACGCGTTTACAAAAACTCACAGATATAAAACTCTTATTGGAACCCGAATCAAATAACACAGAAACCAAAGTGTTGTCAAGGATGAATGTACCTGACGCCACATCGGGATCCGCCCTAGCTTGTTCTTGCGTCAGTGAGTACGCACGAGTCTTTGCACGAGATCCCTCTCCCTTCTTTTCCGGGCCCTTTCCCTTCCCGATTTCCCCCATCCTGGGCTTGGTGCATTCCCGACTCATATGACCACTTTCCCCATAATTGTAGCATTTGTAGCCTTGCGGGCATTCACGGGAGTAATGTCCGGTCTTGCCGCATTTAAAGCACAGATTCGATCCTAATCGACATTCGCCTGCATGTCTTACCCCACATTTCCCACAGACTGTCATCTCGCCTACTCTGGCATGCTTGTCCCGAGCCCCAAACAACTTCCCACCCGATCGTTTAGCGGGAAAACTCAACTTCTTTTTAGGCTCTTGAATGGCAACAACATTCAGCGCCAGATCATTGAATACCACGCCACTTAGCTCTACCGCCGAATCATAGGTAGTAGGGGCGTTTGCCTTAACATAGGTGCGGACCTGGTCCGGCAACCCTTGAATATAACTGGCAATCTTTCTCTCTTCAGTAGTGACAAGGTGTGGCACCAGACGTGCCAGTTCATTAAATCGGGTTGTGTACTGCTGGTGCGTCATGTTCCCGGCCTTCAAACCCAGAAATTCCCTCTCTACCTTCTCAATCTCGTTCCTTGGACAGAAATTCTTGATCACCAAAGTTTTCAAGTCAGCCCACATCATCGCATCCACAATCTCGCTCCCCTTTGCCTGACGTATACCTTCCCACCAATGAGATGCTTCCTCCCTCAAGGAGTTAGCAGCAAACTTCACTACTTGATTAGCTCGACACTCGCTCAGACGGATGGCGGCTTCCATACGTATTACCCAATCAAAAGTAGCCACCGCGTCCTTCTTCCCAGTCAGGACCGGCGGGTCACATGCCTTAAAGGACTTATAATCACATCCGCGAGCAGGCGGTGCATTGTCGGTCTCATTGTTCTGAGCACCAACTGCCGCGCTAGACCCACCCACCGCATTGACCTGCTTCAATGCTTCTGCCAACAGACCTGGCAGAGAAGTCTTCATCAACTCCGTAAACTCTCGAGCTATAGCTGCTCTCACTTCTGGTTCAAAGGTGAAAGGTTGCTCTTCAACCTGTGTCTGCTCAGCTTCATGCACACTAACCGCCGGTTTAGTGTGAACACTTCCTTCTTCACTATACTCTTGGCGCGCAGGGATCCTGCCACGCCCACCATTTGGACCGCCGGTACGACCACCGGTACGGCCACCACGCCTTCCGTTTCCTCTCCTTGCCATTACGTTCTATAAGACAAGAAAACCAATGTCATCACGCTAGTTAACAAATAAAATTTAATAAGTACTGTAAGATGTTAATATACACTGGCCATCTGTAATTAACCATTACACTACCTTTCGATTTCTATTTGACCACCTTTGTGATTCCATCAGAACACAAGTCCTTACCTAACCCTTTCTAAGGCATACTATATACGTAAATATATATACTACCTTCATACCTGATGCTGTGGCTCGAGTTACCCGTACTGGCATCCGCTTTCGGTCCCATTCAAAGTTTAAGTTCAGACACTAGGAGTGTCCGAATCTCTCAAACTATTGCTCTGATACCAACTTGTAAGGCCCCAAACCCGGGAGGCCTCACTTGTTGGATTTACTCATTCACAAACAATTCTTAAACATGAATATCAAATAACGCAGCGGAAAATTTCATTCAAACATAACGTCATCCTTGTTCATACATGCGGAAGCGTAAACATTGTTTAAAACATAAATACATTATAACTAAACATAACGGGATGCCAGTCTTCATAGTCAGTCGGGTAACTCCTCTCGCTAGCCAAGCATCACCGTCCATCCTCATAACCTGCCTTAACCTGAATGTGCATACTAAAAAGTCAGCTACGCTGGTGAGTTCTAGTTTTAACATAAACTTTAACTTCGAATAATTTGCCAAAAACATAACTTCAAACTTCATTTAATAAAAAGCGTACGTAAAGTAATGCAATAACAAAACATAACACTTCATAAACATAAGTCAACGAACATATCGAATCTGCGCCTTCTCGTAACCGTCAAATCCATACGTTACATACTGGTTGAATAACCTAAGGATCACCACCACTAGGCCCATCATCACCGTACTGTCCTTCAGGTGAGGAACTCCTAGGGCCCGATACTTAGGTCATCCAACCCTTCAAGCACGGCGTCCCAAAGGATAGCGCGTACCAAACTTCAAGCACTGCATCCTGTCAGACACAAGTACCAAACTTCAAGCACGACTACCCCGTAGGGTAAATCGTACCAAACTTCAAGGATCACTATAATCCCCTTGGCGACCGTCATCGCCCCAGTTGTACAACAGTTGGCCAGCCACAGAGGCCCCTAAAAGTTAAAGGCCCATACTTCCCATCCCTTAACCTTCATTCCCTAAGGAATATTGGCAGATTCGTTCGTTTGTGACTTTCATAAAACTTCGCTTCTTTTACTTCAAAAACTTCAGTTAAAGCATTCGTACGTTTTATTAAAAATCATCCCTTCATTCATAAACACTTCGTAAACTTCATAAACTTCTTTTGGCAAAATATTTCATAAACACTTCCTTCAAAACCTTTACTTCTAAAACATCATTCATAAACATCCTTTTATAAAACGTTACATACAACCTTCATAAACATCGTTTTATAAAATCGTCACATCATTACGTATGCACACCAGCCCAAAAACATTATTAAAACATTTAAAAGAGGGCTTCTAGAACTCACCTTATAAGCTAGTCTCGGTTGTCCTAAACAAAGGTCCAACAACTTCACTTCCGATCTGAATTGATTAGTTAAATACACATCAGACCAATACCGACTCTAACGGTTTAACCCTTCTAAACATACTGACTTCACTTAATCAGTTCTGATGTCTGCACATATCGAAACTAGGTAGTTTCGATGGAGTCTGCACATATCGAAACTTGTAGTTTCGATGGACCTGCACATATCGAAACTTGTAGTTTCGATGGACCTGCACATATCGAAACTTGTAGTTTCGATGGACCTGCACATATCAAAACTTGTAGTTTCGATGGACCTGCACATATCGAAACTTGTAGTTTCGATAGACCTGCACATATCGAAACTAGTAGTATCGAAACTAGTAGTTTCGATGGGGTCTGCACAGATTGTCTTCCCAAAAATCCGAAGCTTTTGCATGCGAGTCTGATCGAGTCAGTATCTCAACTTTTCTTAGATCAAAACGTTCGGTTTTCATTCTAGATGCTATACCTAAGCTCATTTTTAAGTTCCATCCGCAAAATCGTTGCCTTTTTAGCCAAAACCCGAAAATCCCAAAAACGAACAAAAACACAGATTTAGGCAAGATCCTTACCAGTATCGAGATTCTGATCCGGAGGTTCTTCTCACGAGTGCAAGAGACACGAGCGGGTGCAATCTTGTGCGATTCCGACACTTTTTCTCTCTCTACGGTTTTTCTCTCTCTAGAATTGCAAATGAGAGAAACATGTGGTGACCTTGGCTATTTATAGGGGAGACCTCCCCAAGCCCGGTTCGCGGCTGACCCGGCCCGACTTCGGCCCGCTTGAACTCGTTAACTTTATTTCTTGACATTTTGGGATGTTACAGAAAGACGGGTCTGAGGAGAGCTAGTTCGAAAACCGGTGAAACTCTCTCCCTCTTCAGTCGGGTTTCTCCTTCGCCGCCAGTGCCACGGCGGGAGCCTAGCCGTATTCACTGGAAAACGGGTTTGAAACCCAAGCCGACTCCTCTCTCCACTGCTGCCGCCATCTATGGTTGCCCTAGTCGTAAACACCACCACCATTTTCACCTAAGGTCTCGCCACTGTCTGCCGTTTGTGGTGGTTCCAACCACCATCACCGTCGTTGTTGTTGTGTTAGTCGCCACTGCCGCCGTGGCTGGTTCGCCGGAGGAGCCGCCAAAAGGGTGGCCACCGGAGATGAGGGCTCCCCCGTCTTTCTCTCCCGTATCTCCTGCTTCTCTCTCTATAACTCTTAAGAGAGTTTAGATTTTCGTGTGACTTTTGTTTTGCAAGAGAAAAGGATATTGTTAATATATTTGAGATGATTTTATGGGATTTTTAAGATCTTACGTCAGGCAATTTCTTGGGGAAATGAATCAAATCAATTGAATCAAATATATGGAGTGATATCATAAGATTTTTAAAAGATCTTAACATATCTGGTTGAAATAATAATTAATTATATTTAATAAGGATGGGCTAAAAGCAGTATAGATTAGACTGGTTACTCTCATATCGCGTGTCCACACGAGTCTCCGTCGTAATAATAAATTTTGAATTTTGTCCTATAATTCTTATAATAATAAGACTTGCTAATATATATGATTTAGATATTTATTTCACAAAACTTCCGTTCCATCTGTTGTCCAAGCCGGTATGCTTCGACATCGCGTGTCTCATACATCCGCCTAAATAAACGTCTCGCGCTCCAAGTAAATAATATTATTAGTAATAATAACAGATAAGAACAATTAATTATTTAATTTATATACTTAATCTGAGAGCCACTGTCGAGGGTGGTGGTGCTCGATGGATGTAGGTGCGTACGCGAAGGTGACGATGATGGAAGTGGTGGTTAGACAAGGAGGACGTCAAGGGAACGCAATGATAGTACACGACCGTTGGGTTAGGGTTTCGTAAGGCGCACATGCAAGGAGGACCCGACATGGGTTCATACGTTAGCATGGTTAGGCTTTTACGCTTTATGGCTTGCATGTGTGTATGAGACCCAGTTTGAGTACGTGTGCTCTAAGGGGAGTTCAATTGGTTTGGGTGTGCATGCATGGGATGAAGCCGGTGCGGGTATGCGAGTTCCAAGTAAGCCAAGGACGGTCCGGATTACCTGAACGTGTGGAACTAGGGTTACTTAGGGATGATATGTCAAGCTAATGAGACTGAGTATCGGGATTTATTTTATTTATACGACATGCGACGTATGTCTAGAACGTGTTCTGATCACGTGATCACATGTTTGTCAGGTTTTGCATTCGAGCGTGGACGGACGAGTTGCAAGGCAAGGACCGAGACTCAGCATAACCAGTGAGTTTCTAATCCCCCACTTCTTTAAATGTTTTTAATTTTTTTAGGGCTATCGTACATACTTAAGAGACAAGCTTAATCTATTTAACGTGCTAAGATTTTCGGATTCTAATCCGACGTGGTTATAAAATTAAATGAGTCTTAAGGGGTCGTAGGGCCTATGGTGTGTCCATGAGAATGTGCTAGCTAGAGATATGAGTTATGAATGTGTGACGTGTTAGGTGTGGATCAGGGGGAGTCGGGCTTTAAGCTAAATGCCTATGATTTTATGTGGAGTATATATATATATATGTTTTTCTAGTGTCATGTGTAAGGTACAGGTGTAGTTAATGAGTCATCTATATGATGTGTCATATTATGTGCTTTATATTGTGTGACGTGTTTGCATCGTTGTCTATATGACATGGCAAACGAGAATTATGAAGTATGAGGTTCGTCGGGAAGTCACCAACGGTGACATTTGTTAACAGGTTAATGATGAGCTCAGGGTGCGTCGAACGCCCTGATGAGGGTGCAGTGATGAGGTGTATGTTTGCATGCTTACATATGGGTTAATTTGCATGCAAGTGATATGTTATATTTACTGTGCGTGAGATAGTATTAATGTGATGTGTAGATGATATTAATGTGGCAAGCAACGTTAGATTGATCGTTGTGTCAGGATTTTGATGCGGTGTTGATAACTGTTGTGTCAGTTGATTGGTAAGAGCCTTAGTTAAGGCCGAATAAGTCAAGGTCTAGGGTTTTGTTGTGGTTAACCAAGTGTTGAGATAATATGTGTGCTAGAGTATGAGTTATTAGTATAGTAAGTTCGATCTATGTCGATGAAACTGTGGGATTATTATTATTATGGGATGAGTCTCGGGTGGTGAACGGTTATGGGATATTAGGTGATAGCATGGGTTATCTAAAAATTAGATGAATTATGAAACTATTTTGAGAGTCCTGAGTAAAGTTTAAATAACTTTCGTGACGAGTTGACTTTTCATTAAATTAAACTATTAGAACTCACTCAACGTAGCTGACTTTGTGTGTACGTTAGATTGTTTTGCAGGTAAGCGTAGCGTTGACGTATCTTGACTTGGAGGCGGTGTTACTCGGATCGGTGTGCAGGCATTCGTGAGGTAAACTGAATTAAATTAAATAGCAATAAATGTTCTTAGAAAGCCTTCCGCTGTAATTTGAGTAACAACAAATGTATTTTAAATGAGAATGACCCGTTATGAGAACCAACAGTAGGATGCCCGGGTTGGGGCCTTGCAAGTTGGTATCAGAGCCATGGTTTAAGAGAAAATCGGTGTTTTTATAAAATAAAATACCTTAACTTAAACTGAAAATGGGACGAGGGTGAAACGAATGCCACCACAAGTAACTGCGAGCCAAGAGGTATGACTTCTAAGTTAATCATAAATTGTTAGCGTGTTAATTGTGTAGTTTAACACTATGTGAAGTTGTGTGGTGTGATTTGGTGAAATCATGTTTTGTGAGTTAGTTAATATGGATTAGCATTAATTGCGTTATGTGAAATGGTTTGGTGTGTTAGCATGGTTAGTGATTTTGTGTGTAACCATGTGTGGTATGCATTTGTGATGAATATGATAATTTGTTAGATTATTGCTATGTGTAACGTGAGTTGTGTGGGATGCATGTGCATCCGGTGTGCGTGAAGGTAGAAAGTTAGTGTGGGTATGATGGGAGAGGTTTAGAATTCGAGCAGTGATGTGGACCACCAAATTGCATTTGATCACCGTGATTTGGCAGTCTATGATTACTCTCATATTCTGAATTTATGCCCATAGTAATCACTCTAGCGTTCTATCTTGAGTAGGACTAGGTGGTTAAGAAGAAGCATACGACATCGGTCAGGCGTGATGCTCTTGCTAGGGGGAATGCAGAACGACCAGTCAAGACAACGACTGGTGCGTGTGAAACTGCTAGTGAAAATGGAATAGTGTTGGCGCTTCTCGTGCCAAGTGTGATTAAAACTTTGGTCGGTGACATACCGCGTGGAGCTATGGTTGGAGAGACGGGATGGGAAAGGAGAGTAGTACCAGATGTACGTGATTTTCCTCCAAGGAGTGGACCTGGATGGTTGAGAGATCGACCACTTGCGTCAGTTATGAGGGCTTTATTTTTGGAGAACCCAGTGGATGACACAGGATACGACGAGGAGAAACCAGAGGATGACA
Source organism: Smallanthus sonchifolius (assembly GCA_023525975.1). Lineage (NCBI taxonomy): Eukaryota > Viridiplantae > Streptophyta > Magnoliopsida > Asterales > Asteraceae > Smallanthus > Smallanthus sonchifolius. The sequence goes on along the minus strand of CM042039.1, from coordinate 28,882,263 downwards.
GATCAGATGTACCTGAAGTGGTCTAGTAGTGATTTTGCATGCAATGTTTGGGATGCTCGATTGCTTGAGGAGTAGTTTGTGTGGTAGTTGTCATGAGAGATTTTGAGGTGATTTGACGTTGTAACTGATTAGATATTTACGTGCAGTGATGCTTAATTCAAATAGTGATTATCTAATTTTGACAATTATTGTGAGTCTTACCGCATGATGATTCAAACATAATTAATGATAATTGTGTTATGATGGCGTATAATTGTGTTTACAATAGGGGAATATGTGCGGTGTAATGTGATTGTGTGATTGCATTCTGAATAATGTGAGTTAGCATTAGATGTGATTTTTGTTATGATACTAGAGCATGGTTGATTAAATGGTGTGAGTAGACTTGCATAGACATGAATTTTGAATTTGTCTGTGTCAACGGTCGTATGATAGTATCACCTACGTGTTAATGTGTAGGTGATTGTTTGAAGTGTAATGGGTGCGTTGCACCTTGTGTGAGTATTCAGGATAGGGTCCTGTGGGGAATTATGATTTATATATATTATTTATGTAACTGATTAGAATGATGTCTTGTGTCTAGACCGAGTAATGTGTTGCTCGGAAACATTGGCACGACCCGTTGGGGCGAATAGAAGATAGAGCTTAGGGGTGTGTGTGTTTACAAATGACAAGGTCGTATACTAAATATGTTGAATTGCTCAGGTCTAGCTAGTTATGTGTGAGCTTTGTGCGAGTTAGGGAGATAAGATGCTACGTATACATACTTTGGACATGATAAGTTTTGTTATTATGACCTGACATTATGTGTCATGGTAGTATGTGCTTAATCGTGCATAGGACAGGTGGCGGGAATGCTCAAGCATAATGTTTCTATCCTGATGGTTTCTTCATGTTGATACATAGAGGTAATATGAGGAGTTTTGACGTCATTCGAGATGACCGGCGAAGTACTCTTATGAGATGCCTATACTTATATCTCGGGAATTCGGAGCACGAAGCCGAGGAGTGGAACTGTGAAGGTTAATGACGAAAGCGTTATGTGGGCGCTTGACTGGAGATAGTTATGATGAGATCGAGATATCAACGCTGAAGACTTCAGCACGAAGCGAACGAAGTGACGATAGGGACTCTATGGAATATGTCCATATAAGGAGTTCCTTCAATGTAGGACATAAGAGCGTGGAAATATTTACTTGAAACAGGATGAGGGGCATCACGTTCGTATTTAATGAATGAGACGCGATCGGTGATCGTGTGGCAATGATAGAGTAATGACGAGAGACGTGGAACGGGTGAAGGGTAAGTACAGGTTTGCACATAAGTGACTGTAAGGGGAATGCCTACGCTGGTAAGCATATGGCGAAGTTATAAGGAGAAAGCTCTTGCGGAGCATCAAAGGAGATAACGTTGGGATTTTAGAGCAAGCATGACTGACTAAGTTAAATCATCAGAGGACGATAATCGAGGCACTAATGACAAGCAACATGTGCTTACCTACGAGATGCAATGATCGTAAGGTAATGTAGTAAGAAGATACTATAATAGTGAAACCTAAGATGAGATCAACAAAGCTTTGCACAAGCTCTTAGTGATCACATGAGAGGGACAGATGTATCACACATATGAGGGAAGCGGTAGTGCCGAGTTTTGAAGAATCATCGTCGGATGGAAACTAGAGTGTGAGATGAGAAGGACAACGAATGATCTATATTTTTGAAAAGCAACAAACCCTACTTGGGGATGACCATCGGAATGATGAGATGATCAGTGTTATAAAAAAGAGTGGCGTCATGTGTGCTGCGAGCGGATTGGGGAAATAAGACATATGAGCAAGGAACTAACGGTATTGTATCGTCTGAGTTAAATGGAGAGACGTTCATAAAAGGACATGTAGGTAGGACCTACCAGTCCCATGGTTGAAAACGAACAATGGAGAAAACTTCCTTGAACACCAACGATGGTGGCCGAGCTATAAAGTAAAGTGACCGAGACGATTTACACGAAAGTGAATGAATGGCATCAAAGGACTTTGGATGCACAAGTAGGAGCAAAATAATGAGTTGTGTTGGTTTGTACTGACGTAGGATTCGAGGATGAATCCTCTTTTAAGGGGGGTAGACTTGTAACATCCCAGAAATTTTAAACTAGTAGTTTGGCGTAGTGGATGACCCGAACCTACATTAATTGAGAAGATACTGAAAGGATTTTATACGAGGTGCATTTAAACTACCCTGAACATCACGTTTGGTTATTTTAAAAGATAGTTTGGGATCAAAGCATGCAATTCGGATCTGGAAGGACCTGAAGCGTAACTCGTAAGGATCTTTAAACATCTTTAGCATAAACCCTAGGTCATTATTGACCTAGGTGGTGCAACGGCAGAGAAGATAACGCAAGAGAGAGGTTTCGGCGAAGAGTGGCTCTCGGCTGTGGTTCAACGGTTCCGACACAATAAAGTAAGACACATTTATGTCTTTGTAATGTTATCCATGTCCGGTTACGCATGAAAACCCATTTAGGGTTGATCCTCGTTACATCGAGCAAAGGATGGGGTGAGGACGGTGGTCCGGTGGCGACCGTGGGCGGCGGCAACACCGTGTGGAGCAGGGCAGTTCGGCGAAGGCGTGATGAGGCTGTAATGACCGTTGGCAGCGGTGGTTGGCGAAGTAGTTCGGTGGGATGCAAGAGGCTGACTTTGGGTGAAAGCGTTAAAGAAGACGATGGGAACTCGTGGCGGTTCCGGTGACTTTGAAACGTGATGGAGTAGGCTGTGGTGGCGTGATGAAGAGCCGGCAGTGACCAGGGCTGGCCATGGCAGCGCGGTGGTGATGCGGGGTGACAACCAGTGATGATGGAGAGGGTGTGTTACGGCGATCGGAGGGAGGACTGTCAAGGGTAGTGGTGCTCGACGGACGCAGGTGTGCACGCGGCGGAGACGATGATGGCAGTGGTGGTTAGACCAGGAGGACGTCAACGGAACGCCATGATAGGGTGTGCATGCATGGGATGAAGCCGGTGCGGGTATGCGAGTTCCAAGTAAGACAAGGACGGTCCGGATTACATGAACGTGTGGAACTAGGGTTACTTAGGGATGATATGTCACGCTAATGAGAGTTAGTATCGGGATTTATTTTATTTATACGACATGCAACGTATGTCTAGAACGTGTTCTGATCATGTGATCACACGTTTGTCAGGTTTTGCATTCGAGCGTGGATGGACGAGTTGCAAGGCAAGGACTGAGACTCGGCATAATCAGTGAGTTTCTTATCCCCCACTTCTTTAAATGTTTTTAATGTTTTTGGGGCTATCGTACATACTTAAGAGACAAGCTTAATATATTTAACGTGCTAAGAGTTTCGGATTCTAATCCGACGTGGTTATAAAATTAAATGAGTCTTAAGGGGTCGTAGGGCCTATGGTGTGTCCATGAGAATGTGCTAGCTAGAGATATGAGTTATGAATGTGTGACGTGTTAGGTGTGGATCAGGTGTTGAAGCACTTTTGTGTGAGACACTCTAGGTAGTGTCTTAGCTTTTGACTTTTCTTGTATGTATTAGTCTTTGTATGTTAGTGTCTATATGTATTAGTTATCGAGTTGTAATTTCTAATGCATGTTATTGTTGTATAATTTCTCTAAGTATTTTGCGCACTTAGCATGTGCGCAGGAATTACTTCCTGCGTACTTAGCAAGTACGCAAGAATACTCTGCGTACTTGCTAAGTACGCATGAACAATTTGCCCTGCGCACTTGTTAAGTGCGCAGAGATCAGGTCTAGTATAAATAGAATAGGTTGACAGAATTTATGTACGCAGACATTTGCACTCAGTATATTCTCTCTGTAACCATCAAGTTTATAATAGACGGAGTTTGAAAGTGATTTCGTTGTCGATTTACTCTGTGTTGCTTGATTCTCCACCTTGTCACGGGCATTCCGCACCCGGTCCGACTAGTCACACACCCACACGTAACGATCCGAGACAACCAGGGACCTACAAGTGGTATCAGAGCATAGCTCTTGATTTCGAGTGTTGTGAGTGTGTTAGGAGCATCTTCTACACATCCAACAGAGATTTTGCAAGCAAAAGTGGGTGTTTTTGTTGTTTTTTATGATAAAATAGGGGTAGCTCTTGAGCACTATTTTAGACGCAAAAATCACTCAAAAACCGACTTTTGTTATGTATTTGAGTGTTTTGAGCATCAAAGGTTGGTTAGAAACGAGCTTCTGACCCTTTGGCTCATTTTGTTTAGTCATATCTTCAATTTCTTCTATCTCCGGTGTGATTCCAGTGACCGGAAAAAGTTGGTGAGGGTTGGTGAAAAAGTGACCTGCGTACTTACCATATTTGGCAACAAGTACAGTCTTGATGCGCACTTACCAAGTACGCAAGACCATATTTGTTGCGTACTTAAGTGATCTCCTACGTACTTATCATTTTATCCTGCGTACTTGTCAAGTACACAAGAGTAAATTCTAAATACGCAAGACCAGATTTTTTAAGCGCGCAAGGCCAGAGTCAAGTGATCAAGTTGTTTTGATTTTTCTAAAATTTCACTAAGTGTCACACTATGGCAAATCTTCAGAACCTCGGTAACCTACTTAATTATGACAATGAAATTGGAACTCCATAAAAACTGCCAAAGCTGCTTAATGTAAATGATTATTCAAATTGGAAAGCACGCTTTGAACATTATATCTCATATACTAATTCCTCTTTGTGGATACCTATACTTGAGGGGTATAAGCATCCAACTTATACATATCTTGATGAAGTTGTTCCCAAGCCTATTTCTAAGCTAGACAAAGAAGAAAAGAAAGTCTATGATAGAGAAAAGAAAGCACATGGATCTATCACAATGGCCCTAACTAGAGAACTCTTTCACAGCTTCAGAGGTTATGATAATTCGAAAGATCTCTGGAAGGCATTGTAGAAAAGATTTGAAGGGAACAGTGACATCAAGAAGAACAAAAGAGATCTTATGAGAAAGCAGTATGAGTGCTTCAGATATCTGGAGAATGAATCTACTGATGAACTTATATCTAGATTCTATCATCTTCAAACCGAGTTAAAAGCTTTTGAGCTAAAGTATCCTGATGATGAATTAGTTGAAAAATTTCTGGATGCTTTACCACCAAAGTTTGAAATGTATACCACTCTGCTGAGAGAGAACCCGAAGTTCTATGAGATGACGATTGAAGAAGCAATCGGTAAGGTTCAAGCTCATGATACGAACCTGAAAAGAAAGGAAAGCTCAGGAAGACCTCAAATCCAAGACCCTTCTATGTATTATGGGACGTCTTCCACAGCTAAATCATCTGGTTCTGGTATCGCCTTATTCTTAGGGAACTCTAATGAAGAAGATAACTCGAATGGTTGTGGTGGTCATACATGCTTTACAGCATCTGGATCTGGTTCTCACCACCAACATCCCTAAAGAAATCCTCCCTCTACATCTTCAGCTAACCAGACTGCTATAGCCAAGATAGCTGAAGATCATGTAGCATTATTTTCATCGTGTATGCTTGCCTATGAGAACTTCATTAGTGGCAAGCTTAAAGATCCTGAGACAATTGAAGAAGATTTTAATCAGGTAGATCCAGATGACATGGAGGACATGGATATTCAGTGGAATATGGCCATGATCTTGAGAAGGGACAAGCGTTTCTTGAACAGAACTGGCCGAAAGTTTATTGGTGGGCATTCAAATGCCAAGGTGGGTTTTGAAAAATCCAAGGCCAAGTGCTACAAGTGTAAGAACTTTGGACACTTTACTCGTGAATGTTAGAAGGACAAAGCACCTGCCTCACGATTCACAAGACCAAGCCAGGGAAACAACCAAGGAAACAACCAAGGAAACAATCAAGGGTACAACCCTAACAACCGCAATCAAAGTCAAGGTGGAACGTCCAGTGCATTGGTGACTCAACATGACGAAAGCTTTGATTGGGGTGTTCATTTGGAGGATGCCCATATTGCAAAAATACAGGCTGGGCTAATGGATGAGATGATGGAAACAGAAGAACGGGAAGCGTCTGTAGCTGACCAAGAGGAGTCTACAACTGCCTTTGCCCTCATGGCTATTGGGGAAGCATCAAGTTCGTCAACTGAGGTAGACTCTAATTCTTTTGCTGTTATTTCATGTTCCAAATGTATTGGCTTGAAAGAATACAATTCTAAGCTTCAGGACAAAGTCGAACCCCTTCGTATTGCAGCGTTAAGCTACAAGGAAAATGAAAAACGTTACAAAGATTCAATTGAAACTTTAAAGAAAGAAAAACATGATTTTTCACTTAAAATCAACGAACAACAGTTTCATTTGGATGTTGCATACAAGGGGTTAGAAAAGAGAAATAATGAAATTACCAAGCTGCAGAATGAGGTCTTACAGTTAAATGGTAAATTTGAGAAGTTGAAAAATTCTCACTTTGTGGTGGAACACTACAAATCAATAGTGAGGCAAGTGAATGGCTTAGGGCTGGGTACTAATGCCTTTCCTCCACCAGTTAGCGAGAAATTTGACAACAGCTCTGGATTGTCTTCGGTCTTCACTGCTCCCCAGCTTTAGCTTCCATCTTCTTCTTGTAGTCAAGGCAGAACTTGATCACCTTGTCATATTTAGAAGCAAGGAACTTTGTCCACTCGTCCGTGTACATGCAGTACTTGTCAGCTAGCGCCTCCAGATCTCTCACAGAGAAGTTTATGAAGCAGACTTCATCAAACACTCTGATCAGTTCCCTTGGCACTAAGCTTCCACTATCGGACCACACCTTTCCAATCACCAGTGCCTCGCCCGATTTAGGATCTACGTACAAGTACCATATGTTACCGAGGATATCCTGATATAACTTGCTCAGGGGAATCTTGGTTTCACATAGCACTGGCTTGTATACCAGTTTCTTTAAGCTTCTATTAGTCACGGGATGTCTAGCGTTCTTGTCCCTGACTCGCTTGGGCACTTGAGGCTTAAACATTTCGAATTTCCCAGATCTTACCTCTCGCTGTAGAACCTGCCAAAAACCCATCGCTACTGCGTGATTTGAGTGACCCAGCAGCTCTCGGTTTACTAGGTTCACGAGGTCGTATCTTGGCAAGGAGTTGAAAGCTTCGCTGGTTGGTTTCAAGTATTGAACCCCCCCAGCTCGCTTGATTGCAAATAACTTCTTATCCTCCTTGAACTTCACAGCTAAGATCATCCCTGTTGCTCCGTGTTTGTCTATGATTGAAGTCTTTTGCCAGACAGGAGCCGGATCCTTCGATGAACTTGCAGGCATATGTTTGTCTTTCTATGCCTTTGGATCCACAGGTGTAGGGTCGGCAGGGGAGGCTTCAGTCGACGCCTCAACAGTACTAGCAGGCTCGACTGAACCTGTGTCAAGATGAGATTCAAAGGATGGAACTTCAAAGATCTCTCCATCTTCAAACTCATACTCTCCTTCCCCGTCGCCCTTGGGAACTTCGATTACCACATCATCATCTTCCTCATCCCAGTCGTCACCAGAGTCGATCTCTCCCTCTTCTAGGTTACAGAGAGCCTCGATCTGTGCTTCTTTGGAATAGTCTTGCTCTAAGAATAAGATCACATCATCCGACACGTCGTCAGATAGATCTTTCACAACGTCAGCCACCGACTTTCCTTTATTGTCATCTGAAGCATCACCTCCACCTTCACTGTGAGTGGACTCCCCCTCAGCCATAGGCATGGCAGAAATGGGAACAATCGCCCAAGTCGTTGATTGCTGCTCACTTCCGCTCGGTCCGACTTCAGGTTCCTTGTCCTGATCATCACCCTTAGTCAGATCAACTAAGTGACAAGCCTCTTCACTACTAGGCTTAGGTGGTTGCTTCTCCAACAGCTCCTTCAGCTTCTCCCCCTGAGCAGCAAGCGTCTTGGCCATATCACAGGCCAATTTCACCATAGTGTCATGCTCTAACTGCTGCTTTTCATCAGCCGCTCGCTGTTTCTTCAACGCGGCTACTTCATCAATCAAAGAGTTGATCTGGCCCTGTTGCTTGTCAGATTCTTCTCTTGATTTCTGTACCGTTTCAAGAAGGCTCGCGGCTTGAGTTTCTAGGGTAGTGATCCGTGTATCACGAGGATCAGGTCCTCTGGAAGACGATGCTTTGGCTTGATGAGTTGGGAAGGTGAATATTTCATCGAAATCAAATCCATGAGTAAAATCTAACTCATGAAATGGTTCACTGATGTGTTGAAGAGTGGTTGTGGGGATTGAGGTAGGGATTGTGGTTGATTTGATGGTGATAGGGGTGATGGTGACAGACTCGGTTAAAATTGGAGTTGTCATCGCCACTTGGACAGATGGTACAGGGAGGGACAATATCACAGGAACCTCCTCTGTGATAGCAGTGATAGCCACAGCAGGTATTACACATGGCCTCCTCCGCTGTCGCCCGTAAAGCTGTTGTGAAGGTGATGTAGAAGTGGAATCAATACTCGTAGCCATTACATGTGCTTGCCTCTGAGCACTGACTTCTACTTCACGAAGGATAGCTTGTTGCGGCCTATCCCCCCGTTGCTTATTTATACTTTCTCTTCTGCGTCTCTGTATAGCAGCGTCCGAATCATAATCGGGTTCGTATTCACTGCTAGTCTCTTGTCGCTTTCTCTTGGAAGATGACTCGGGAAGGGTCACCTCGTCAGTCTTCTTGGGTGTGTCTGGGACGGTGCATCATCAGAATCAGAGGAATCTGACTCGGTCGATTCAGAGTTGGAATCTTCAGAACGTCCAACTCCCTGTTCTTCATCTCCTTCTTCTTCAGACATTTCATCTTCAGATTCAACTTCCTCTTCTTCTTGCTGTTCATCACTGTGTTGACTGAGTTCTGGCTCAGACTCGGCACTATACCATCTGAAGTCAGCAGGGGCCACATATGCTTCATTGATCAGGTGGCCAAAGAGTGGAGTATGCTCAGGGGTAGGTTCTACACTGCCTGGCGTTAAGAACTATGAGAAAACTCTCTTGGCCACCCGTTTAACTTGAAGTCTCTCTCCAATTGCCCGTAGATTAGGTACAACATCATTAATCAACAGCTGCACGAACCGAGGGTATAATAGAAACCTAAACCTATCAGCAGCATTGATCTGATCAGTGATAGACTTGTAGATATATTTTGAAAAGTTATAACCCTTGTTAAGAGAGAGGGCAACCATTGCAGCTGCCAAGTTATGCCCCATGACATCCTTTCCCGCCTTTCTAGCAGACAGGCACATGATCATGACGTGCGCGAAGTAACGCCATTGATCAAGTACCCACATTTTCTTGTACGAGGAGTAGTACATGGTACCAACATACCACATCCTTTGTCTCCAGCATCCATCAACGAAGTAGTCAGGGTAACTCACCGGATCAGTTGATAAGTCCCTAAACTGTAGCACGCGTCTGATGTTGTCTTCAGAAATAGCAATATCATGACCTGCTACAGTAGCCTTAATGACGTTTAGGGTTACTGTACAGTCGTGATCAGCAGATTCCCAGAATTGCTCCAGATACGGTCTTGAGACAATAGGATCAGCAGAGATGGCATAGATGATCTTCGATCGGTTCAGGAAGTCGACGGTTATTGAAGTGCAGCACCCTTCCACTCGGGCTGTGTTAGAGCTAGTAGATTGAATTCGCTGGTAAATGCATGAGCCATCACTGCAAAAAACAAACAATTAACACAACAAGAACAAGAAGCATCATTGGAAATGAATCAAACATGACTTGATATAGCAACTACACAATGAATTGAATTTCAGACTTATTGCGTACTTAGCAAGTACGCATGAATTACTTCTTGCGTACTTGTTAAGTGCGTAGGAACTTTCACTTAGCCAAATTTCAAATTTCAAAAATTTAATTGATGTGAGGCATTGCTGTGGATTAGGGTCACCACAAGGTCGAGATACATGATTAGGACCTATGGAACCACTATCAACAGCAAGGAGTTGCTAAACTCGTCAATTTTGACTTAGCCTTGGTCCGACGGTAGTCTACAGTCAAACAAGGGGTCAAAGACAAAAATCAAACCCTGGTACAGATAATTTAGGAGTCAATAAGCTTTAATTAGTGACTAATAACAAGTTTTAGGTCTAAATTTTCATGTAGAACAACCAAAATCGTTTAAAGTTTCACTATCAAGAACTTAAATAATCTGTCAATAAGCGGAGATGTAACGGGTGAAATGAACTGAGATTCTCACCAAAGAGGATTAAGGTGAAGATGAAACGAAGATCGGGATGAAAAAACGATTAGGAACACATGAAAATCTTGCGTGAAAAAGAGCAGGAGGTATTTAACAATGTGAAACGATTGAAATTAGATGAAACTCAAGAAAAATTCTAACTGATGTATATATACCCAACACAAACTGGTCGTGCGTACTTGTTAAGTGCGCAGGACTTAACTCCTGCATACTTACTAAGTACGCACGACTTAAGTCTTGCGTACTTGTTAAGTATGCATGGTTTACCTTATGCACACTTAATAAGTACGCAGAGACCCTTGTGTGCTCAAATTTTCAACTCAAATTATGAAGATTTCAAGTCAAATAACGAACAAGATAAACACATTCAATCAAGAGGATTCAAAGTCAATTCAAGAAGGTTAAACACAAATATTTTTGGCTTTTCTGATTAAAATTGAACTGTACACAAACTTAGAATCTTTTTGATCTTTTCTAGATAGAAATATACATGTATATACACACACACACTATTTTTGTTCAAAGACACGAGCAGAGGATCATATCAGGCTAAACTATAGCAAAAACGATACAAGATAAACGTCACAGAATATGGGATCATGTCATGGATTACAATTTATTCATACGTAATAAGCACACAAACAAGTAATTCAAGTTGGCAATATTATAAGATTTGAAACCACAAGCATCTTTGTATCACGTTCTTGTGTGTTAAGGAATTAATTTTAAGATATACAACGTGTACCCCACTGATATGCTACAGAAATGTAAATTGCACTATCTCAAGGCATCTAAGATTTTCTCAAAGATTTTCAAATCTTCAGAATGAAGTTACATCGTTTAGCATAGAAAAAATCAAGCAGAATCCATAAGGATTATCAAGAATCATAAGATTCATAATCGAGTGATTCAGATGTCTTGGTTTGATTGGATTTTCTTCAATGAATATCATATGCTGATTCAGGTTAATAGATATGGAGTCTGAGGATTTAGGTAAGGTGATCCAACTTTTATCTAGATTTGATTTCAATAAATCATGTATGATTCAAGGGTGAATACATGCTCAACAGTTGATGTAAAGATATATCTTGATTCAATCTCTCATTGCATACTTGTGAGTATGGGCAGTGAGATGAACCGCAGTAATTGTGCTAAAGACATAACCCGAAACTGGTCTCTTAAGAAAATATTTGCTAAAATCTTACATCCTTTATCTGATAATGATCTTTTTGTATTATTTTACACACACACATGCATACATGGGTTCAAATCACAGTTGTAGTTTAGATTTAGTTTCCACACTACTAGTGATTCAAAGACGCCTACAGCCTACTGACAATTCAAATAACTTGTAAATAAGCAGATTAAAAACACAACAATTTAAACAATCAAGTAAGCATGATGCAATCATTTCCCATATGAGCAGTCTATGGCGTTTAGATCATTAATGATGTACTATCATTTCCTCTTTTCTCAAGATAACTTTGAAATTTTCTCTATTTTCTATTTTGTTTGGATTTTTGTAAAATATTTGAAAAGTAAAAGAACTATAGAGAAAACTTAAAAGATATAAACTTTAACTTTCATGAATTGAATTGATTTAAGAAAAACAAGTTTTCACTCTGGATTGAACATTCCTATCAAGTTGACAATATGTTCAAAACGGGTTCGATCAAACGCCTTAGTGAAAAGCTCAGCAAAGTTGTCATCCGTGTGAACCTTTACAAGTTCAATGAGATGCTTTTCAGCACAATAACGGATGAAATGATGGCGAATTTCAATATGTTTAGTTTTGGAATGTTTCACCGGGTTGTTTGTGATGGACATGGTGGCATTATTGTTAATAAACAGTGGAGTTCCAGTGAAGTTTAAGCCATAGTCTCTCAATTGCTGCTGAATCCACAATATCTGAGAACAACCGTTAGCTGCAGCAATGTACTCTGCTTCACATGTTGAGACAGAAACCGTTGACTGCTTTTTACACTGCCAGGAAACCAGTCTGTCTCCCAAGAATTGACATCCACTAGAAGTTGACTTTCTAGTAAGGTTACAACCGCCATAGTCTGAATCAGTATAGGCTTTGAAGTCAAATGACTGCTGATTTGAGTACCAAAGACCTAATCAGGGTTTTCCTTTCAAGTATCTGCATATCCTCTTAACATCTATCATATGAGACTCCTTCGGTTGTGACTGAAACCTTGAGCACAAGCATACATCAAACATTATGTTGGGCCTTGAAGCTGTGAGATACATAAGAGATCTGATCATCCCACGGTACAATTTGCAATCCACATCCTTTCCATCTTTGTCTGGATGCAGACCATGATTGACAGGGATAGGTGTGCCATAAGTATTTCTATCATTCATCTTGTATTTTGACAAGATGTCCTGCACATACTTAGTTTGATGCAGATAAATGCCATCCTCTCTTTGACTGACTTGCAGACCCAGGAAGAACGACAATTCACCCATGTTACTCATCTCATACTTGGACTTCATCACCTGTTCGAATTCCCTACACATCTCTTCATTTGTAGACCCAAAGATAATGTCGTCGACATACACTTGTACAAGAAGAATATCACCTCATGCCTTCCGAATGAAGAGGGTCGAGTCAATCTATCCACGGTCGAAACCATTTGATAGTAGATGTTTTGATAATGTCTCATACCATGCCCAAGGTGCTTGATGAAGACCATAAAGTTCTTTGTCGAGCTTATACACTTTATTGATATTATGCGGATCTTCAAAGCCAGGAGTTTGAGTGACATAGACCTCTTCATGAACTTTTTCGTATAGGAAAGCACTCTTCATATAAAGTTGATAGACCTTGAAGCCGACATAGGAGGCATAAGCCAGAAACAGTCGAATGGCCTCAAGTCTAGCAACTGGGGCATATACTTCTGTGTAATCTAAGCCCTCTTGTTGATAAAAACCCTAAACAACCAACCTTGGTTTATTCTTCACTACAACATGACGATCATCCATCTTGCACTTGAACACCCATCTGGTTCGAATTGGTTGTACGCCACTTGGCAAGTCAACCCAATCCCACACATGCAACTTGTAACATCCCAAAAATAATAAAACGAATAAATATAGCGAGACCGGTGATTTAGTTGGATTATTTAAACAAAAAGGGAGCGGGCCTGGGCCAGGCTTCAATGGGCCGGGGGAAGCCCATGCACATAAGAGGCAAGGCAGCCCTCTTCCCTGCTCATTTCCCCAACTCACGCAGCTTTTAGAGACAGAAAGGAGAGCTCGGGTTTAGAGAGAGAAAGTGACGGATCAACTCGGGAATTCAGGAGAACGTAACGCTGCTGATGTTCTCGTGATCATATCCTCTGGATCAAAAATCCAATCCAGGTAACGATTCGATCACATTATGAGTTTTTGTTCGTTTTGGGAGTTTTCGGGTTTTGGCTAAAAGATAACGATTTTGCGGATGAAACTTGAAAGTGAACTTAGGTATAGCATCTAGAATGAAAAACGAACGTTTTGATCAAAGAAAATCTAGATATCGACATGATCAGATTCGCATGCAGAACATTCGGATTTTTGGGGAAGGCGATAAGTGCAGACCCATCGAAACTACTTAGTTTCGATATGTGCAGACCCATCGAAACTACTTAGTTTCGATATGTGCAGACCTATCGAAACTACCCAGTTTCGATATATGCAGGCCCAATCGAAACTACCATAGTTTCGATATGAGCCCCCGATCCGAAGCTAAGATAATACATAAGTTACTTATCGAAACTACCTATCGAAACTACCTATCGAAACTACCTATCGAAACTACCAAGTTTCGACAGAAACAACCTATCGAAACTACCAAGTTTCGATATAAGCTAATCAATCGAAACTACTATGTTCAAGCATAGTAATGTCTAGTGTCATCTAGGAGCACCATCTTATGTGTATGACTTTATTATACAGATCGTGAGTGACATTAGTGAAGCCCAGTAGCCAGCTTAGTGTATTACAGAAACTACTCATCAGGTGAGTTCTATGTGCCCCTTCTATGTTATGTGCAAATGTTTCCAAATGTTTTGGGGCTGAGATGTATACACTAAGTGAATAAATGTTATGAATGTCAATGTGATCATATGTGTTATACAAGTATATATATATATATACCTATACATGAAAGAGAAATTATGAATAAAGAATGAAAAGCATGATTATAAAGAATGAATGAAAGTATAACACAATATGAAAGAATGAAATCCTGCTTTATATCCATGTATATATTGCTTGTAAAGAATGAAATGAACGAATGGCATAACATGTGAGAATGAAATCCTGCTTTATATCCATGTATATATTGCTTGACAAGTACAGAAAATGTTATGGACGCCTCGATGATAACGGCTACTTCGGTAGACGGACGACCATGTGATTATTTTACAACCGGGACAAGTGCGTTCCTTCATCAGCTAGGACGTACGAATGCCATTAAAGGACGGTCGAAGCAATTGGCATATTATAGTAGAACGGTTGTATAAATAATAGTCGCATGGGAAACGGATACCTTCGGGTAGACGGGCGAATTACGGCCTACGACGGTAGGACGGTTGTAAGTCATGACGGACGGACAAAGGTTGCCGGACGGTTGTAAGAATAAAATGACGGACGGCACTTGTTGCCGGACGGTTGTAAGTATAGGTGGGCCATGACGATGGACCACGGCGATTGTCTTTGTGACATTCGTAAGCAAATGACGGGTTGATCACCCTTATATAGTATGACCCATGAAAGTAAAGAAAGAAAGAAAAGAAAGAAAAGGGTGAATGCATATATATATATATATATGAAATCACAAAGATACAGAAAAGAAAGATGAAAGAAAGAAAAGGGTGAATGCATATATATATATATATATATGAAATCACAAAGATACAGAAAAGAAAGATGAAAGAAAGACAAAAGTTCTGAATACGTATTTATATGAATGACTATACAGTAATGCATACTTATAAAGTAAAGAAAAGAATGTTTATATCAAATCGTATTAAACTAGAACTCACCAGCGTTAGCTGACTTTTAGTATACATTTCAGGTAAAGGAAGAAAAGGTCATGCGATGGCGTGAAGGTTACCCGGCACAAGACTGACATCCCACTTTTGTTTGTTAAAAAAATGTTGTGTTTTTAATTGTTAAGACTTCCGCTGTTATGAAATGTAATTGAATGATGAAGGTTTATAATTTAAGTTCAGTAATTATGGCTATGTTTATGAGTAAATCCAACAAGTGAGGTCACCCGGGAAAGGGGCCTTACAAGTTGGTATCAGAGCAATAGTTTGAGAGATTTAGACATCCCTAAATGTCTAGACTCAAACTGATTATGGGACCAACGCACGGATGTCAGTATGGCTAACCAACGCCAACGCTAGCACGGTAAGTAAGTCATAAAGTTAATCCTCTTGCATAGGAATAGATACCTTAACTTAGAACAAATAGATGTTAATGCCACGACTGATTTGAAGAGTTTCGAACCCGAAAAGCAATGTAACTTAGTAATCACAAACCGGTCACTGTAATTAAGAATTTACCTTGCTCGTACTGTTCCAAACTATGATCTGAAGAAATGACATTGATGTATTCCCTTTTTAACTATCAGAAAATTAAGAACTATGGCTGGTGGAGGAAGAACTGGACGACGAGGCGGTCGCACTGGCCGAGTAGGTAGACCCCCATTGAAACAAAGACAGGAAGAGGAAGAGAGTGTGCACGCAGAACACACTGAGAGTGTGCACGAAACAGATGTGACACCAACTGGGAACAACAGTCCAGGGCCTATACAGTTGGAACCTGAAGTCAGGGATGCTATTGCCCGTGAAGTCGTGCTCACTTTGAAGAAGGTATTGCCTGATCTACTATCCGAGGCAATAAAGAAAAGCAAAGAGGAGGATGAAGGAGACAATGAAGAGAAAGTATATGATAGTGATGGGGATGAAATAAAGATAGGATCGAGTAATCGTGGGTGCACTTACAAAGGTTTCAAGGACGGAGACCCACCCAAGTTCGATGGGAGCAAAGATTCAGTGGCAACGCTTGAATGGATTGAGAGGATGAGTGCTGTAATCAACATCAGCGAGTGTCGACCAGACCAGGCTGTTAAATATGTTGCTCATTCTTTCACCAATGAGGCCCTAGGTTGGTGGAGGAACATCCAGAGGACAAAGTCCCCAAACGCTCTTGCAAGAATGACATGGGAAGAACTGAAAAAGCTGGTAATTCAAAAGTTCTGTCCCCAGAACGAAATTGATCGAGTGGAAAATGAATTCCTAAACCTTAAAGCTGGCAATAAGACACACCGCCAGTATACTTCTAGATTCAATGAGTTGGCACAGCTGGTACCCCACCTGGTGGAGACAGAAGAGCGAATGATCAAGTATTATGTGAAGGGCCTACCTCAAAGGGTCCGTGTCCACGTGAAAGCCAACCTACCCACGACCTTCGAGTAGGTAGTGAATCTGAGCGGAATCGTCTACGACGATTATGCCAATGAGGACCCACCAACAGAAACCCAAAAGAGAAAGTGGGAGAACCCGTCTAGAGGTACCGGAAGAGGGAACGTAACAACTGAAAATAAGAAACCAAGGTCGAACAAATATGAAACCTGCAAGAAATGTGGAAGGCAACATTTTGGCGAGTGTCGGGTCGGCTCCACCACATGTTACAGGTGTGGGAAGCCGGGGCACTACTCTCATGACTGCTTGAGAGACACTAAATGCCAAGTATGTGGACTGTTTGGTCACCTGACTAAGGATTGTAGAAAAACCAGACAATCTGGTTCGGGAAAAGAAAAGGAACAGGAACAACCAAAGACTAGGACTCGAGCTTACGCCCTGACTGAGGAGGAAGCAAGGGGAAACCCTGATGTTGTGTCAGGTACGTTCCTAGTTAATGATGAACATGCGGCTATATTATTTGACTCGGGTGCTAGTAAAAGCTTTATATCAAATGCCTTTAGTCGAAAACTGAATTGCACTATCAACACCGTAGTAAAGGCCTTTAGTGTACAAACTGCCGTTGGTAAAAATTCGGCAGTATTCCAAGTAACAGAGGATTGCATAATAGAAATAGAGGGTCATAAATTTCCTTCTAGATTATTCCTTCTCACCTTAGGAGGATTCGATATAGTATTGGGTATGGATTGGCTAGCTGCCAACGAAGCTCAAATCATATGTAAACGTAAGAGGATACACCTCAAAGGTCCTAGCGACAGTCCAATTACGGTGTATGGGGATTGGAATTGCACAATGCCGAACGTCATCTCGATGATAAAGGCCGAAAGTTACATGAGGCGCGGCTGCGAAGCTTTTCTGGCATATGTTATAGATGATAGAATGAAAACGAAAGAACTCAAGAATGTACCCGTGGTGTGCAATTTTTCAGAAGTATTCCCTGAGGATCTACCTGGGTTGCCACCCGATCGGGAAATAGAATTTCAGATTGATTTACTGCCAGGAGCCGAGCCCGTTGCCAAAGCCCCTTACCGATTGGCTCCGTCAGAAATGAAGGAATTGATGTCCCAACTAGAGGAACTAACAGAAAAATGATTTATTAGACCGAGCATCTCACCATGGGGCGCTCCGGTGCTATTTGTGAAGAAGAAGGACGGCAGCATGCACATGTGCATCGACTACCGCGAATTGAACAAGAGAACAATAAAGAACAAATACCCACTGCCTAGAATAGACGACCTTTTTGATCAACTGCAAGGTTCGAGTTGGTTCTCAAAGATCGATCTTAGGTCAGGTTACCATCAGTTGAAAGTAAGAGAAGAAGACGTACCAAAGACCGCGTTTCGCACGCGTTATGGACATTATGAGTTTCTCGTGATGTCCTTCGGATTGACCAACGCACCAGCAGCGTTCATGGATTTGATGAATAGATTATGTCGACCAATGTTGGATCGATCGGTGATAGTCTTTATAGATGACATATTGGTGTATTCAAAAAGCGAGGGTGATCACCACTGTCACCTAAGAGAGGTTCTGGAGGTGCTAAAGCAGGAAAAATTGTACGCAAAATTCTCCAAATGCGCGTTCTGGCTTAGGGAAGTCCAATTCCTAGGTCATGTAATAAACCCAAATGGCATCATGGTGGATCCTGCAAAGATCGAGATAGTAAAGGAATGGAATATCCCAAAGACACCAACAGAGATACGAAGCTTTCTAGGGTTGGCAGGCTACTATCGAAGGTTCATCCAAAATTTCTCAAGAATTGCCTCGCCGCTAACCAAACTGACACGGAAGGAAGTAAAATAAGAATGGGGTCCAACCCAAAACAACGCGTTTGAGGAACTTAAGACACGATTAACTCAAGCCCCCGTCTTAACACTACCGGAGGGAAATGAAGACTTAGTAGTCTACTCTGACGCTTCAGGGCAGGGTTTAGGGTGCGTACTCATGCAACGAGGAAAGGTAATTGCTTATGCATCGCGGCAACTAAAGATTCATGAGGTTAACTACCCAACGCACGATCTAGAATTAGCAGCAGTAGTTTTCGAGTTGAAAATATGGAGACACTACTTGTATGGAGTTAAATGCACCATCTACTCCGATCACAAAAGCTTGAAATACTTTTTCGAACAAAAGGAACTAAACATGAGGCAAAGAAGATGGTTAGAGCTACTGAAAGACTATGACTGTGAGATATTGTACCATCCAGGCAAGGCAAACGTAGTGGCTGACGCTTTAAGTAGAAAGGAAGAATCGGCACCTATCCGGATCAAAGCGTGTCAGTTGATTATAACGCCAGACTTAATGGGTTAAATATCAAAGGCACAAGATGAAGCATTGTTAGAAAGAAATGTGAAACGGGAAAGAATAGTAGGACAACAAGGGAACTTAGATGCGAATGCATACGGAGTACGAACTAGGTTTGGCCGGATGTGGATACCTAAGATTGGTGAGCTTAGAGCCAAAATACTCGATGAGGCCCATAAGTCTCGCTATTCTATCCACCCCGGGACAAATAAAATGTATCAAGACTTGAAGAAAGAATACTGGTGGCCTGGCATGAAGAATGATGTGACAGAATACGTGAGCAAGTGCCTAACGTGTTCTCTAGTTAAGGCCGAGCACCAGAAACCATGCTGTAAAATGCAACCTTTACCAATACCGGAATGGAAGTGGGAAGAGATCACAATGGACTTCATTACCAAGCTACCGCGAACAGCTAAAGGCAATGATACCATTTGGGTGATCGTCGACCGCTTGACAAAGAGTGCTCACTTCTTGCCAATACGAGAAACTTCTTCTTCTGAAAAGCTAGCAGAAGTATTTATCAAGGAAATTGTGAGCAGACATGGTATGCCGCTGTCGATTGTGTCCGACAGGGATACTAGATTCACGTCAAGGTTTTGGAAGAAATTCAACGAAGCAATGGGCACTAGATTGAACATCAGCACCGCTTACCACCCCCAAACCGATGGACAATTGGAAAGGACCATTCAGACCCAGGAGGACATGCTTCGGGCCTGTATCATTGACTTCGGTGGGAGTTGGGACAGCCATCTACCATTGGCAGAATTTTCATATAACAACAGCTATCACTCGACTATTGGCATGCCGCCATATGAAATGTTGTATGGGAGGAAATGTAGGACCCCGGTTTGTTTGGGGGAAATTGGACAGAAGGATTTTGCAAGCCTCGAGGTGGTCAAAGCTACTTCTGAGAAATTTGATCAAATCAAGGCTCGTATGAAAGCCGCAAAAGACAGACAGAAATCATACGCGGATAAGAGAAGGAGGGTTTTAGAGTTTCAAGTAGGGGACATGGTACTGTTGAAAGTATCACCGTGGAAAGGAATCATTCGGTTCATAAGGCGTGGAAAACTAAGTCCAAGGTTTGTCGGACCTTTCAAGATTTTAGCAAGAGTGGGTCAAGTTGCTTACAGACTCGACCTACCCGTCGAGCTTAGTGGAATACACCCTACGTTTCATGTGTCGCACTTACGCAAGTGCCTAGCTGACGACACAGCTCACATACCTTACGACGAGATCGAAGTGGATAACAGTCTTAACTATGTAGAAGAACCAATAGCCATTCTTGACCGAGCTGAAAAACGACTACGTAATAAGTCGATACCGTTAGTCAAGATACAATGGAAGCACAGAAAAGGGTCAGAAGCTACATGGGAAAAAGAAGACGAGATGAGGGGACTGTACCCTCAATTGTTTAACGTATAAACAGTTTCGCGGACGAAACCTCTTTAAGGATGGTAGACTTGTAACATCCCAAAAATAATAAAACGAATAAATAATTCGAGACCGGTGATTTAGTTGGATTATTTAAACAAAAAGGGAGCGGGCCTGGGCCCAGCTTCAATGGGCCGGGGGAAGCCCATGCACATAAGAGGCAAGGCAGCCCTCTTCCCTGCTCATTTCCCCAACTCACGCAGCTTTTAGAGAGAGAAAGGAGAGCTCGGGTTTAGAGAGAGAAAGTGACGGATCAACTCGGGAATTCAGGAGAACGTAACGCTGCTGATGTTCTCGTGATCATATCCTCTGGATCAAAAATCCAATCCAGGTAACGATTCGATCACATTATGAGTTTTTGTTCGTTTTGGGAGTTTTCGGGTTTTGGCTAAAAGATAACGATTTTGCGGATGAAACTTGAAAGTGAACTTAGGTATAGCATCTAGAATGAAAAACGAACGTTTTGATCAAAGAAAATCTAGATATCGACATGATCAGATTCGCTTGCAGAACATTCGGATTTTTGGGGAAGGCGATAAGTGCAGACCCATCGAAACTACTTAGTTTCGATATGTGCAGACCCATCGAAACTACTTAGTTTCGATATGTGCAGACCTATCGAAACTACCCAGTTTTGATATATGCAGGCCCAATCGAAACTACCATAGTTTCGATATGAGCCCCCGATCCGAAGCTAAGATAATACATAAGTTACTTATCGAAACTACCTATCGAAACTACCTATCGAAACTACCTATCGAAACTACCAAGTTTCGACAGAAACAACCTATCGAAACTACCAAGTTTCGATATAAGCTAATCAATCGAAACTACTATGTTCAAGCATAGTAATGTCTAGTGTCATCTAGGAGCACCATCTTATGTGTATGACTTTATTATACAGATCGTGAGTGACATTAGTGAAGCCCAGTAGCCAGCTTAGTGTATTACAGAAACTACTCATCAGGTGAGTTCTATGTGCCCCTTCTATGTTATGTGCAAATGTTTCCAAATGTTTTGGGGCTGAGATGTATACACTAAGTGAATAAATGTTATGAATGTCAATGTGATCATATGTGTTATACAAGTATATATATATATATACCTATACATGAAAGAGAAATTATGAATAAAGAATGAAAAGCATGATTATAAAGAATGAATGAAAGTATAACACAATATGAAAGAATGAAATCCTGCTTTATATCCATGTATATATTGCTTGTAAAGAATGAAATGAACGAATGGCATAACATGTGAGAATGAAATCCTGCTTTATATCCATGTATATATTGCTTGCCAAGTACAGAAAATGTTATGGACGCTTCGATGATAACGGCTACTTCGGTAGACGGACGACCATGTGATTATTTTACAACCGGGACAAGTGCGTTCCTTCATCAGCTAGGACGTACGAATGCCATTAAAGGACGGTCGAAGCAATTGGCATATTATAGTAGAACGGTTGTATAAATAATAGTCGCATGGGAAATGGATACCTTCGGGTAGACGGGCGAATTACGGCCTACGACGGTAGGACGGTTGTAAGTCATGACGGACGGACAAAGGTTGCCGGACGGTTGTAAGAATAAAATGACGGACGTCACTTGTTGCCGGACGGTTGTAAGTATAGGTGGGCCATGACGATGGACCACGGCGATTGTCTTTGTGACATTCGTAAGCAAATGACGGGTTGATCACCCTTATATAGTATGACCCATGAAAGTAAAGAAAGAAAGAAAAGAAAGAAAAGGGTGAATGCATATATATATATATATATATATGAAATCACAAAGATACAGAAAAGAAAGATGAAAGAAAGAAAAGGGTGAATGCATATATATATATATATATGAAATCACAAAGATACAGAAAAGAAAGATGAAAGAAAGACAAAAGTTCTGAATACGTATTTATATGAATGACTATACAGTAATGCATACTTATAAAGTAAAGAAAAGAATGTTTATTTCAAATCGCATTAAACTAGAACTCACCAGCGTTAGCTGACTTTTAGTATACATTTCAGGTAAAGGAAGAAAAGGTCGTGCGATGGCGTGAAGGTTACCCGGCACAAGACTGACATCCCACTTTTGTTTGTTAAAACAATGTTGTGTTTTTAATTGTTAAGACTTCCGATGTTATGAAATGTAATTGAATGATGAAGGTTTATAATTTAAGTTCAGTAATTATGGCTATGTTTATGAGTAAATCCAACAAGTGAGGTCACCCGGGAAAGGGGCCTTACACAACTTTTGGAATTGAGACAGTTCTTCTTGCATCGCCTCAATCCAGAAGTTGTCGGCGAGAGCCTCCTTCACATTCTTCGGCTCCAACTGGGACACGAATGCAGCATGCAAACATGTTTCCATGACACCAGTGTCTAGTATCTCAGAGTACAAACTAGTGTTCTCAGCAATGGTTCTATGACGAGTTTGAACACCGGCATGAGGATCACCAATAATGTTGTTAATTGGATGATACTTATGCACTTTCGTCTCTGTTACATTCGGTTCCTGAATTTATGAATCGAGGTTCGTGCTCAACTCCCCCATATCCTGTGTTCCAAAAGAACAAGATTCAATGTTGATTGGATCAGCTGGAGCTTCATTTCCTACACGAGTATTAGGATTAGCTTGAGCGTCATTTCCGTCAACATGAACACCTTCAATGTTATCACAATCATGAGTTCCAGATGCAGATGCAGCATTGGAATCGGGAGTTACAATCGGTACAGTAGCATGAGTTAAGAAACTGGAGTCATCACCGCCACCAAATAATTCATACACATTTGCGGCATCATCGGCAAACAAACCAGGAAGGTTGAAAGTTTTGAATAGCACATCATAATCAAAACCCCAAGCTGGACCAGTTGGTTCTGGTGGAATGCTGTGTTTACTACAATCCACTTCAAACCGTTCCTCGACAGTACGAGTTCCTATATTGTACACTCTCTTGCAAGGCGAGTTGGCAACACATCCTAAGAAAATGCCTTCCACTGCTTTTGCATGAAACTTAGACTTGCGGTCTTTGTATTGTAGCAATAAGGAACATGGGCTACCAAAAGGAACTAGATAGTCAAGATTGGGAGGTCGATTTTTGATCAACTCATAGCAAGTCTTGTTGTGCCTCTTCATAACCAGAACTCTGTTCAAGACGTGACAAGCTGTATTAACTGCTTCTGCCAGAAAGTGACAGGAAGCTTTGCATCTGACAACATTGTCCTTGCAGTCTCAATCAAGGTTCTATTCTTCTGTTCTGCAACTCCATTCTGCTGAGGTGTGTACGGGACACTAAATTCGTGACGGATCCCCTTCTTGAGATAGAAAAGTTCCATCAAATTATTCTTGAATTCAGTTCCGTTATCACTCCTTATTCTTATAACCTTCAACTTGCAAAGAGATTCCAAGCTCAGGATCAGGTATTGAAGAATGTCAGCAGTTTCGTCCTTTGTACCTAAAAAATGCACCCAAGAAAGACGTGAGAAATCATCAGTTACAACCAGACAGTATGACTTACCTCCAATACTCCTGATACTTATGGGGCCAAATAGATCCATATGCAATAGCTCCAAAGGGGTACTGATGGAGTTTTGGAGCTTGGGTTTGTGAGACTTCTGTTGCTGTTTGCCCTTTATACAAGGCATACAGTCATCTGCAATGGTAAATCTCAGCTTAGGAACACCGGTTACCAAACCGTTTCAGACAAGATGATTCATTTTTCGATATTAAATGTGTCCGAGTTTACTTTGCCACAAGATAGAGTCAAGCTCTGTCGCTTTGGTAAGCAAACAAGTAGCAACAGATGATGTGGTTTTCGCCACGCTCATGTTGATCTGATAGGTATCATTTGTCCTTGGCGCTCGCATCAGAATCCAGTCTTCAGGAACCTCAAAACCAGGTTTGAGAATCATGCATTCAGTCTTGTCAAACATAACCGAGTACTCTATGTCACACATCTGGGAGACACGCAACAGGTTATGCTTCAGCTGCTCGCAGTAGTTGACGTTGTCGAAGCTGACACAACCATTTGAAACCACGCCTTAACACGTGATACTATCGCCTTTCTCTCCAGCAAAGGCCATATAGCCGCCTCTAAATGGGTTTACATCTTGAAGCAGGGCCATGTTGCCTGTCATGTGCCGGGAGCATCCACTATCTACATACCAACGATTAGAGATAGTACCCTTCAGATGCCCCTGCATGAGTCACAAGAAATTAATTAGATTTGGAGACCCAAGCCATAGTGGTCTTGGGTCGTCCGTCTTTTTCAAAATAAACAACCTCAATTAATTCACAGTCGTGACAGTCAAAAATGGATGAATCTTTAGAAGATTTGGGACCAGGAGATTGAGAACTTTTAGATTTGTTATTCCAGGACCTCTTCTTATTCTTAACTGGAACAGTAGGCTTGCATTCAATAGCAATAGGTGAACTAGTGGAAGCTTCACCTGATTGAGTTCCAACCAGTTGTTCCAGCTTTCTCAATCTCTTGTTCCTTCTTCTCCTCTGTGGCTTAGAAAGTTTCACCACAGGTTTCTCACCAATTGGTGCACTACCAGAGGTAGATGCACAAGGTTTAGCAGGTAGCTTTCCCCTTTTTGAAACAGATGGTTTAGCCTCAGATGTGATCTTTGGCTTTACCATAGGTTTTACCGGTGGTTTCACCACATTTGCTTTTGGACTTTTGGAATGCTTCACTAGTGGTGACTTAGGGATAACAGCCGGTTATGAAACAATTGGTTGTTTCCCTTGGTTCTTAGAAGGAAAGTTCACAAGAATGTGACCAACAATACCATAGTGAAAGCAAGTTCTCTTTTCTTTGTAAGTCCTCCTGTAAGGCTCATTAGATCTGCCATTAGATGACTCAGCATGATGAGCAGGAGAAGTTGTTTGGTGAACATGAGTTTGACCCGATGATGATTGGTTTTTAGGAATATAATATTTTTACAAATTTTCTTGTTAACCAAGCCCAAAATGAGCTAAAAAAGCTTCTTTCTTAACTTGATTAATGTTTTTATATCCCCCATAAAGCAACACTTTTAATTTTTCATTTGATTCAATGATATCGGGTTCAGTCAAAATACAATTATAACTATCAGTGATAATGTTTTTCTTAACTTTTTGTTCACCTAGCAACTCCTCGGAGACTACTCCTTCAGGGCAGGTGTTCTCAGAACCATCATCAGAAGCAGTATAGAACTCTTCATTAGATGCAGAGTCAGCCTTACTTGAGGAATCATCCTTGTTAGAGGAATCATCCTGACTTGAGGACTCATCAAGGCACGATAAATCAATGTCAATTAAGCTGTTGACAAATTTCCCGAGTCAGGGACAAGAACGCTAGACATCCTGTGACTAATAGAAGCTTAAAGAAACTGGTATACAAGCTGTGCTATGTGAAACCAAGATTCCCCTGAGCAAGTTATCTCAGGATATCCTCGGTAACATATGGTACTGGTACGTAGATCCTAAATCGGGTGAGGCAGTGGTGATTGGAAAGGTGTGGTTCGATAGTGGAAGCTTAGTGCCAAGGGAACTGATCAGAGTGTTTAATGAAGTCTGCTTCATAAACTTCTTTGTGAAAGATCTGGAGGCGCTAGCTGACAAGTACTGCATGTACACGGACAAGTGGACAAAGTTCCTTGCTTCTAAATGCGACAAGGTGATCAAGTTCTGCCTTGACTATAAAAAGTAGATGGAAGCTAAAGCTGGGGAGCAGTGAAGACCGAAGACAATCCAGAGCTGTTGTCAAGGGGGAGTTCGTTGAAGCACTTTTGTGTGACAGGCACTCTGGATAGTGTCTTAGCTTTTGTACTTGTTTTGTATGTATTAGTCTTTGTATGTTAGTGTCTGTATGTATTAGTTATCGAGTTGTAATTTCTAATGCATGTTATTGTTGTATACTTTCTCTAAGTGTTTTGCGCACTTAGCATGTGCGTAGGAATTACTTCTTGCGTACTTAGCAAGTACGCAAGAATACTCTGCGTACTTGCTAAGTACGCTTGAACAATTTGCCCTGCGCACTTGTTAAGTGCGCAGAGATTAGGTCTAGTATAAATAGAATAGGTTGACAGAATTTATGTACGCAGACATTTGCACTCAGTATATTCTCTCTGTAACCTTCAAGTTTATAATAGATGGAGTTTGAAAGTGATTTCGTTGTCGGTTTGCTCTGTGTTGCTTGATTCTCCACCTAGTCACGGGGTGGTCCGACTAGTCACACACCCACACGTAGCGATCCGAGACACCCGGGGACCTACATCAGGGGGAGTCAGGCTTTAAGCTAAATGCCTATGATTTTATGCGGAGTATATATATATTGTTCTAGTGTTATGTGTAAGGTACATGTGTAGTTAACGAGTCATGTATATGATGTGTGATATTATGTGTTTTCTATTTGTGTGACGTGTTTGCATCGTTGTCTATATTATATGACATGGCAAACGGGAATGGTGAAGGATGAGGTTCGTCAGAAAGTCACCAACGGTGACATTTGTTAACATGTTAATGATGAGCTCAGGGTAACCCTGATGAGGGTGCAGTGATAAGGTATGTGTTTGCATGCTTACGTATGTGTTAATTTGTATGCAAGTGATATGTTATATTTACTGTGCGTGAGATAGTATTAATGTGATGTGTAGATGATATTAATGTGGCAAGCAACGTTAGATTGACCGTTGTGTCAGGATTTTGATGCGGTGTTGATAACTGTTGTGTCAGTTGATTGGTAAGAGCCTTAGTTAAGGCCGAATAAGTTAAGTTCTAGGGTTTTGTTGTGGTTAACCAAGTGTTGAGATAATACGTGTGCTAGAGTACGAGTTATTAGTATAGTAAGTTCGATCTATGTCGATGAAACTGCGGGATTATTATTATTATGGGATGAGTCTCGGGTAGTGAACGGTTATGAGATATCAAGTGATAGCAGGGGTTATCTAAAAATTAAATGAATTATGAAACTATTTCATAAGGACCGAGAGTCTTGAACCTATTTCTCGATTCAATAGAAACCCTTCCTCTCTTCTCAAGAATCCATACATCCCTTATCAGTGTATGGACAGCTATCTCTCGAGCACAGGTTTAGGTTTACCGTCTGGGTGGAATTGCCACAACATGGGCATTGGATGATCCACATCTCAGGGTGGTTGGCTGAATTCACTCATTTTTTTGATAGACGAATAATTGATGGAATTCCAAATGAATCTCTAAATTGATCAGAAGATCCTTTCAATTGGCTAGAATACCTTACTTGAACGAAACTAGGCTTTCAAAAAAATTATCGTAGAATCGAGAATGAAGTTTTCATTTTAACTTTTACTTGTTCAAATAAAAATTAAGGTGAAGCAGGGTCAGGAACGACGAATCTCTTTATGATAAACAGATCCGTTTTGCAAGTTCGTTATTCCGAACCTTTGAATTCTGACCCGCACGAAAAGCGTAACAATATCTGGAAAAAAATTGCGTCCAATAGGATTTGAACCTATACTAAAGGTTTAGATGACCTCTGTGTCTATTTTGGATTACCCCAAATTGACACATGTTTTGTACTAAATGAAGAGAACAAATATTTCTGGGAGGGATTATTCGTCTTCCTAGTCTTCGACACAAGAAAAGGGTGTGAATACTAATTTGTTAAGAATTAATCAGATTGAAGATATAGGTCTGGAGAAAGCAGAAATCACCATGATGAGAGAATTAAGGATGCCAAGGGTGGCAAGATCGAGTATGATGAAGAGGATGAGCTTCAAGAGAATGATTCGGAGAATTCAATTTTTTGTCCTCTTAAATAGCAAATGTGTCAGTTTGGTAAAGAGTAACTGTCTAACTGATGCCAAAACATTCTCATTTTTGAATAAACGTGTACACCAAAGAACCGCCAGGTTGTCGAGGACACGTCTGAAGAGGAGGCCGTCGGCCTCTAAGTTTACCAAAATAAAATATGTAAAAATTAATATATATATATATATATAACTGAGTTTCAAAAATACGTTAATTACTATTTAATGTAATTTGAATTTCATTTACTATTTGATTGAAAATAAACATTACATAATTAGATTTCAATGTTTCTTATAATCTATCTATAAGGCGGGGTAAATGCATTAAAAAGGGACAAATTTTAGCGTGGCGGAAAATGAATGTTAGTGCATGTTTTGTAACTGTCGCTGAAATTCTATGTTGTAAGTTAGCGAAGCTGTCAAGTTCGCCTAAGGAACTTAGAGCGAACTTGATACGCAAACTTGCTAAGCTCGCCTAAGCTTGTTAGGGGCGAACTTAACAAGTTTGTCTGTGGTCTTTGTGGTTCCCTATAAATAGAGGTTTACATGTCAGCTGAGAGCCTAGATCAGAGATGAGAGCATAGTTTAGAACACATAACAGAAAAACTAAGAGAACTTGTAAACTGATATTCTGAGTGGAAATACAAAGAGGATTATTTACACAGTGTTGTTGATTGAGTTACACGTTGCACGCTGATCATGGATTCCGCACGTTATCACCGTGTCGTACCACGAATCTAGAGATCCGTCACACCGAGTCAAGGACCTACAAGTGTATCAGAGCCTTTGCTCTTGATTAGCAGAAGATTCGTGTTGTTTTCGTTTACAATCAACATCAAATGTCACTGAATTTGAAAAGAATTTGAAGGATTTTTCCTCATTTTCGTTTCTTGACAAAAATGGAATATTTTTGATCAATTTGGATTGCTTTTGGATTCGTTTGAAGAAATTGATCCGATAGGATTGCTCCTAATCAGTTTCTACACAATCCTACGATTCAGAATTGTCTAATTCCGTCTCTTTGATCAGAAATCATGATTTTCAACAGAGTTGGTTCATCTTGGTGTTCTTCATGAGATTTCAGCGTTTTAGGCGAACTTGTTCATTCAGTTACAGGCGAACTTAGGGTGGAGAACTTACCAAGTTCGCTCAGTAAAGTTCAGGCGAACTTAATAAGTTCGCTCAGGCAGTTTCATGCGAACTTACTAGGTTCCCTCAGGTTCCCAAGTTCACTAGTGTTCATAAAAAAAATCCTTTGGAGGGAAATTTTTTCTTGCTCAATTTTTTTAGGACGCATATATAGACTTCTTTTGAGTCATTTTTGAGAATATTGTAATTTTGAAATTTTTTCTTCCCTAAAAACAGATTTTTGGAGGGAATTTTTTTTTTGTGGTGTTTACAAAAATTCTCGAGATGACCAATTTTTTGAAGAGTATAAGAGATTTGTTGGAGAAACAATTCATGTTTTTCAAGTATATGGAGGATGAAATTGTTGATGATATCGTTTCCACATACTACCATTTTTAGAGAGAGTTGGTAAAATGTGATGTTTCTTACACTAATACTAAGGTGAATGAGAAGTTGTTGGATGCTCTTCCACCTAGGTTTGAGAAATACTCAGTGCTCATCAAGAAAAATGTGGATTTAACCGATATGTCTTTAGCAGAATTGATTGATACAGTTTATTCTTATGAAGAAGGTGACGTGACAAAAGTTAGTGACAAGAGTGATTCT
The DNA here is from genome assembly GCA_023525975.1 of Smallanthus sonchifolius. Classification (NCBI taxonomy): domain Eukaryota; kingdom Viridiplantae; phylum Streptophyta; class Magnoliopsida; order Asterales; family Asteraceae; genus Smallanthus; species Smallanthus sonchifolius. The sequence goes on along the minus strand of CM042039.1, from coordinate 28,852,329 downwards.
GAAAGTGACTGTTTTTCCGAATCAAGTGATAAAGAAAGTTTTCACTCTTCTTCTTCTTCAGAGAATGTTGAGCCAAAACTTTCAACTAAAGAACTGCTTGATAATGGAGCTGCTGGGAAAGTGACTGAGAAAATTGCTGAGATGTTATCTGAAGCAAATTCATCCATGGCTGATTCGAAACATATACATAAGGTTGTTTCTTGTTCTAAGTGCATTGATTCAGATTTGAAAATTGTAAGATTGTGTGATGACAACACAAATCTGATCTGTGACATGAAGGCAATATACACATCAAATCAAGTATTAAAAGAAAATGAACAGCTTTTAAATGCAAGAACTGAATCATTGAAAGACGATATCAAGATTTTACAGATAAAAGTAAATGAACAAGCTTTTCACATTGATGTGGCATATTCTGAATATGAGAAAAAGATAAATGAACTTGCCCAGTCACAGAGTGAGGTCACCAAATTGTTGAGAAAGCTCGAAGGTTATAAGAATTGCAGTTTTCTGTTGGAATATTATAATGAGAAAGCATCTGGTGAGAAAGTAGTTGGTGGTGTTGGTTCATGTCCTTCGTTTGATGACAAAGATATTGGAGGAGGTGTTGGATATTGTCCACCTTTCAATGGCAATTACACTTCTCGTACTGTGGTGAGTGTGACAGATGATGATCTGGAGCAAAAAACCATCCTCAAGGTAAATCCTGTTACAGGAGAGGACATGGTTTATGATGATTCAAGTGATGATGAAACATTTGATCCAGATAATTCTAAAGGAATAATGAAAGACTGCAAGGTTGATGAACCAGTTGTGGTTAAGAAAGTCACCAGAGATCGGTGCATCTTGACTGAACCAGATGAAGATATTGAACAACCACAAATTAAACCAGTAAAAAAATTTATGAGCAGTGGTTTTGATTTTCAAGAAAATAATAAGATTGAGAAAACTTCAACTTTTGATTTTATTAAAAATAAGGTTGATTCAGAAAAATCCCAAGGTTGTTCAAGTATCTAGCACTACTTCCCAGTGTACATCATCTAGTACAACAAGAGTTCCGAGAGAGAAGTATGTCAGAGTTTCCAAAGAAAGACGAACATGTTTTCATTGTGGGATTGTTGACCATATCTTTATAAATTGTCCAGATAAGACTGTGGGAAAGCATATAGAAGATCCCAGGTTGGGAAGACCTTTTGTTAAACCCCCAGCAAAGCCAGTGGTGAAAACTATTCTTGTGAAGAAACCCGATGTTTCTAAACCTGATGTAAAAGTTTCATATGTACCAGTGAAACCAAAGTCACAAATTCAGTCATCAAAATATGTGAATCATACTAAAGTGTCTAGTGCTAGAGATTCAAGAGATATGACTCCTAAAGCTCCTTATGTAAGGAAGCTTATTGAGAGGAGAAGTTGTTTTTATTGTGGTGTAGTGGGTCATATTTGTTTGAATTGTCTTTCAAAGACCCAGTCTTCTGAAACACCAAAGACTAGACCAGTTGTGACAAGTTCTCTTAGTAGAAAGTCTCTTAATTCACAATCGAAGGTTCAGCTCTCTCGACCTCAGAGATGGAGAAGAAACATAAGATTGAGAAAATTGTTAGAACAACAAGAGGTTTCGCAATCGCATCATGTTTCAAATGAACCAAAATGCTCAGATACTTCAATTTTTAAAAGGAAGGAACTTAATGAACAGAAGCGTGTTTGGAAAAGAAAAGTTTCTATTTCTGATTCATCGAAGCAATCTCCAAAAATTGAGGAGAGATTCGACTGTGAATTGCGTGAAGATATTTATTTTAATACAGATGGACGACCCAGGACTACCATGGCTTGGGTTTCCATTTCAGACTAATGCTTCTTGTTTAATGTGCAGGATTAACCAAGAGGGACTATTAATACAATTTGGTTTGTTAATAGTGGTTGTTCATAGTACATGACAGGGAATGACATCTGAAGGAGCAATGAGTTGTTTGATAATTGATAAGTCTATTTGATTCAATGACTTGATGCTCAAGGGGGAGATAATGTCCCACACAATGTTCGTTTTTGGAAAGTGTTTGACCAAGTCCAAAAGACATCCTGAAACTTAGGATGATGATGGTGAGCATAAATCGTTGATGCAACCATTTGACTAGTTGAGGGGGAGTCTACACGACAGGGGGAGTACAGAATTGTGTTGGTGACAAAGGCAAAGGCATTCGATTACATCGGTTTGAGTTTTAATTGACTGAATTGCTTAATCCCATGTAACCAAGTAAAATGTTTTTCTTAAAATGTTTTCATGGAAGTTTTACTTTCTGTTAAAAAGATTTTTAAAAAGCCAAACAAATTGAAAAAGTTAAAATCGACATTACTTGAAGTTATAAGGAGAAATGATAGTACATCAGTAGATGTTCAGTCACACATGACCTTAGTTGGACTTTATGATTGCTTATCTAATATATCTCTAATAAATGTTTTGATCAAAACTTCTTAGACTGCACAGTTTGGGAAATGATAGCTTTATAACTGCTTATACTGAAAAAAAATTTGATGCTTGATGCTTATATTTTAATTTGGATACTAGTATGTAGTATGAATTGTCAATAGGCTATGAGTATCTTTGGTCCACTAGTAGTGTGATAACATAATGAACTTTGTAACAACTGTGATTTGAACCCATGGTATGCCGGGTGTGTGTGTAAAAGATCATTATCAGATAAAGAATATAAGATCTAAAGTACTTCATGAGACCAATATCGGTTATGTCGTTAAACACAATTTTTCAGTTCACTTCACTTCCCATGCCTCGAAAAACATGCAATGTGAAGTTGAACTAAGATATGTTTCTAACAACATTTGTTGGAACATATACTAGCCCTTGGATCATGCTACCCTATGTCATTGAATCATTCGATTCCTTGATCATCCTAGAGATTGAAAATTATCTTACAATGATCTTATATGTCTTGAAGGTAGTGCATTTATTTTTCTGTTGGCATATTTGTGCGGTACACGTTGTATTACAAAATAAATGGTACCTTAATTCACAAGAACATGGAACAAAGATACTGATTGTTTCAAATGCTATAATATTGACAACTTAGATTGACATGTTATGTGTTGCAAATTCGTATGTAATTTATTATAAGCATGTTATGATTTGATCCCATCTTCTTTGAAGTTCTTCGCGTATCATTACATGTTTTTGGTTGAAGCTTAAAAGATTTGATCTTATCTGATATAAAGAAAAGAAAGAAATGAAAGAATGAATCTGGATAGGATACCCATAGAATGTTTATGGATGTTTATCCAAAATGTGTGATTGATGCATTGTTTTTACTGATATGATCTTCTTACTCGTGATGTTCGACCAAAAAGATGTGATTTTGTATTTTACATTTTAGTTTGTATAGAGAAAAACCAAAAAGATTTTGTGTTTCTTGTGTTAGAAAAACTAAAAAGATTTTATTTTTTCTAGCTTCGATGGAAATTTTACTAGCTGGTTACACTTGGTTGTTCTTCTTTGCCATAAGTGAAAAATTTGCAGATAGAAGTTGACAAGGGGTCCTTCTCCCAAGTTTTCTTCTAGAAAGAGAGAGAGTGTGTGCAGATGTACAAGACAAAGACTATGAGTTGTTTGAGGATTGATGACAATCTTCTGAAGCTGTTGTCAAGGGGGAGTCTGTTGGAACTATTTCTGGTGACAACGAGCTTGAAGATTCTATGTCTTAGTCTTAGAGTCTTTGCTTGTAATGTGTTAGAATTGTAAGCAACAGTTAAAGGGGAGTCTGTTAGTGCATGTTTTGTAACTGTCGCTGAAATTCTATGTTGTAAGTTAGCGAAGCTGTCAAGTTCGCCTAAGGAACTTAGAGCGAACTTAACAGGCAAACTTGCCAAGTTCGCATAAGCTTGTTGGGGCGAACTTAACAAGTTTGCCGTGGTCTTTGTGGTTTCCCTATAAATAGAGGTTTACATGTCAGCTGAGAGCCTAGATCAGAGTTGAGAGCATAGTTTAGAACACAGAACAGAAAAACTAAGAGAACTTGTAAACTGATATTCTGAGTGGAAATACAAAGAGGATTATTTACACCGTGTTGTTGATTGAGTTACACGTTGCATGTTGATCATGGATTCCGCACGTTATCACCGTGTCGTACCACGAGTCTAGAGATCCATCACACCGAGTCAAGGACCTACAACGAATCGACATCCAGCGTGTGGAATGGCAAGAGCAAATAAAAAATTTCACTTCGAGAGAAGCGAAAGCGAAAGCCTATGGGGTTGCTTCTAATTTTCTGAAAGGTAACTATCTCAGTTTCATATCATATAGACCTCTGCTACTAAGAAACTCATAAAACCAACTCCATTTCTACTCAGCGCAACGCAATATGGAGGTACTGATGGCAGAACGGCCCACTCAGGACTTTCACAATAAAGTGATAGACGGAACTGCCATGGAAACAATATTATTTCAAGTGCTATTATTCCTACTTCTGCAGCTATAGGTTTGCATTTTTTTTACCCAATATGGGATGCAACATCCGTTGATGAATGGTTATACAATGGTGGTCCTTATGAACTAATTGTTCTACACTTCTTACTTGGTGTAGCTTATTACATGGGCCATGAGTGGGAGCTTAGTTTTCGTCTAGGTATGCTACCTTGCATAGATAGATTGACCATCACACCCGAGATCTTTGATAGTAGCGGTATCCACTCATATGGCCATGTTCTAGTCGGAGGAATAAATCACAGCTTCCTCCTATTTTTTTTGTAAAGATGAAGAAAGAAATTATATTTTCTCTCCAATTTACTACGACGACGAAGAATCAAATTATCACTATATTTATTCATTTTTCTACATCTTTTTCCAAGTGCAGGATAAACCCAAGGGGTTGTGGGTTTTTTTCTAATTAAATTAAACTATTAGAACACATTCAGCGTAGCTGACTTTGTGTGTACGTTAGATTGTTTTGCAGGTATTTGTGAGGTAAACTGAATAACATTAAATAGCAATAAATCTTCTTAGAAAGCCTTCTGTTGTAATTTGAGTAACAATAAATGTATTTTAAATGAGAATGACCCGTTATGAGAACCAACAGTAGGATGCCCGGGTTGGGGTCTTACATCCATATGTTTAGAAAACATTGGAGGAAGCCACTTTTGAACACAACAAAGCTCATCCCTCGAACTTCAAAGATCTATTGAAAAGAAAAGATTATGTATACTTTCAAAGGGATAAATCAGCTAAATCTTGTTTTGTCTGTGGCAAATACAACCACACTGCCAGCACCTGCTTTTACTCTCTTCAACAGCAAAGAAATCTTAAGCAACATGCTTTTGAGAAAACAAACAAGAACAAGAAGGTAAGAAGCCATGAAGCCAAGACAACTCAGTTTAGAAAATCTGTCTCTCCTTCAAGAAAGCAGCTTCAAAAACCTCAACAATTATGCATCATATGTGGTGAATCAGACCACTTTGCTGCAGATTGTAAATCCAATCCTTTCAACCAGATATTTCAACCAGCCTCTACAGCAGCTCAAGCCACTCCTAAAAAGAAGCCACACTATAGAAGAACTCATACTAAGAAGCCCACTTTCAATAGGAAGGTAAAGAAGGAGAAGCAAGTATTTGTTGAACCATCAGCAGCCAGCAAAAATGTTGCTGATCAGATGAAGAAAAAGGAGCCCAGAAACAAGCCTTCAGCAGCAATCAAAGTTGCTGCTGATCAAGTAAAGCCATCAGCATCAACCAAGTTTGCTGCTGACCAGCCAAAGTCTTCAGCAGCAAAGTTTGCTGCTAATCATGCAAAGCCATCAGCAGCCAAAGCAACATCGGCTGCTAGTAGAGTCAAAAGGTCAGGAAAACCCCCTCCACAAAAATGGAAAGCCAAGTCCACAGCTTATATCTCTCAAAGCATCATCATTGGGTCCATTGAATGCAAGCATACTGATGCTATTGGTCCAAAGTCACACTCACCCAAGTCTGTAAGTTCTTGGGTTCCTCCCTCTAACTAGATCTCTCTCATGTGCAGGGACAACCAGGTCACAAGGATAACACGTGGGTTATAGACAGTGGTTGTTCCAGGCACATGACAGGCAACAGGTCCATCCTCTCCAACTTTAGACATTTCAATGGAGGATATGTTTCGTTTGGGAGTGATTCTAAGGGAGGATCTATAACTGGACAAGGAACTGTGTCCAATGAAAGAATGAGTATTGAAAGGGTAAACTTTATTAAGGAATTGGAATTCAATCTCATGAGTGTGTCTTAGGTATGTGATCAAAAGCATTGGATGCTTTTTACAGACAAAGAATGCTTTGTGCTCTCTCCTGGTTTGAACAAAACTCCTCGAGAGAAGATTTTATTGACTGCTCAAAGAAAAGATAACCTATATGTGCTTGACATGAATAAGGTCACTCCATATTGCAGTGTATCTTGTTCTCTGTCCAAGGCATCAGTTGATGAATCAGCTATCTGGCACAGAAGATTAAGCCATGCCAATGTAAAGACTATCAACAAGTTGGTAAAGGGAAATCTTGTCAGAGGTTTTCCTGACAAGGAATTTCAACTTGAAGATCACTGCATTGCATGCCTAAATTGGAAGCAACACAAGAGTTCTCACAGGCCCAAGACATTGAATTCAAATGACACTCCACTACATTTGCTGCATATGGATCTTTTTGGTCCTACAAATGTCATGTCCATGGGCAAGAAGTCATACTGTCTGGTGATAACTGATGACTATACCAGATTTTCATGGGTATACTTCTTGAGAACAAATAATGAAACTGTTGAGATTCTTAAATCCTACATTCTTAGGGTAGAGAATCAAAGCAATCAAAAAGTCAAAGTCATAAGGTGTGATCAAGGTACAGAGTTCAAAAATCACAAGTTGAACTATTTTTGTGAGAGCAAGGGCATAGAAAGACAATACAGTGCTCTAAGAACTCCTAAACAAAATAGGGTTGCTGAAAGAAGAAACAAAACTCTAATTGAGTCTGCAAGATCAATGTTGGCTGACTTAAAACTACCTCTCACATTCTGGGCTGAGGCAGTTAGCACAACTTTCTATGTGCAAAATAGAGTTCTCATTGTCAAGCCTCTCAACAAAACACCTTATGAACTGTGGTTCAAAAGAGTTCCCTACATTTGATTTCTAAAACCCTTTGGATGTCCATGTACCATTCTTATTACACATGGGGTTCTTCCTAAGTTTGGTGCCAAATCAGATGAAGGATACTTTGTGGGCTATTCCTCTCAATCTAAGGCCTAAGAGTATTTAACTCAAGAACAAGAATAGTGGAAGAATCAGCAAATGTGGAATGTAGGGAACACATTGCTTGTGAAAAGGGTAAAGGACCAGACTGGCTCTTTGATATAGACTCCTTCTCGCAAGTATTTGAGCCTCTCATATTCTCAAATATGAATTCTACCTCTTCCAAAGAACCAACTTCCACATCATCAACTAAATACAGATTGGAATTCAATAGTCCTTCTATAAGAATCAAAAGACCCTCTATTGATCCTCCATCTGTTGTGGAAGCTATTGAAGCCAGTGAAGCAAGAACAAGTCTCTCTAATGTCACCAGCAGCAGTCTCTCTGAAAATGAAAATCTGGATGCAATTCATGACATCTCTGCAGATGGTGTAGAGGCATCTGCTATTGATGCTGCTACAGATGATGTTGATGCAATTGCTGATATTGAAGACTCTTCCACCATGAATGAATAGTTTCCTGATCAAAATCAAAGCAATCTTGAGCAAGGAATAAAGTTGGATGTTGTTCCAGCACAGAGAATCAACAAGGAACATCCATTGGAAAATATAATTGGCCAAGTTCAGCAAGGAGTCCAAACAAGATGTAAGACTCATGAGGCCAATATATGTTTGTATTCTTGCTTTCTGTCTCAAGTAGAACCAAAGAAGATAGATGAAGCTTTGAAAGAAGTTGGATTGAAGCAATACAGGAAGAGTTGCTGCAATTCAAAAGACAAGAAGTGTGGACCCTGGTTGATCTTCAACCGGGTCAAACTGCTATTGGCACAAGATGGGTATTCATGAATAAGCAAGATGAGAGAGGAATTGTAGTCAAGAACAAAGCCAAACTTGTAGCTCAAGGCTACACTCAGGAAGAGGGAGTTGACTATGATGAAGTCTTTACTCCTGTTGCCAGACTGGAGGCCATCCAAATCTTCTTAGATTATGCTGCATCCAAGAGCTTTACTGTTTATCAAATGGATGTAAAAAGTGTCTTTCTGTATGGGAAGATTGGTGAGGAAGTCTATGTCAGACAGCCTCCAGCCTTTGTAGATCCTGCCCATCCTGACAAAGTATTCAAACTAGACAAAGCCCTCTATGGCTTATATCAAGCTCCAAGAGCCTGGTATGAAAATTTATCAGGCTATCTACTCAGCAACAATTTTAGAAGAGAAGCCATTGATCAGACCTTGTTTATCAAAGATGAAGGGGGAGAAATCCTACATGTACAAATCTATGTTGATGACATCATCTTTGGATCAATAAGGAAGAAGTTGTGCAAAGACTTTGAGATCCTAATGCACTCAAAGTTTGAAATGAGTTCAATGGGTGAACTAAATTTCTTCTTGGGTCTCCAAGTCAAACAAGTTCCAAATAGAATCTTCATCTGCCAATCCAAATATGTCAAGAGCATTCTGGAAAGATTCAAGCTGGCTGACTGCTGCAAGTACTCCTATGCAAGTGCACCATCAACTGACTCCAGATAAAGATGGACAAGACACTGATCAACATCAGTACCATGAAATGATAGGATCACTCATGTATCTAACTGCCTCAAGGCCATATATCATGTTTGTTGTATGCCTTTGTGCAAGGTTCCAAGCAGCTCCAAAGAATACACCCCTTCAAGCTGTCAAGAGAATTTTTTGATACCTAAAGGGAGCCCCAAGACTTGGGTTATGGTATTCTAAAAATGACAAGTTCAACCTGTATGCATACACTGACAGTGACTATGGAGGATGCAACTTGGACAAGAAGTCCACATCAGGGGGATGTCAGTTTCTGGGAGGAAGACTGATTTCATGGCAACGCAAAAAGAAAACTTGTGTATCAACCTCTATAGCAGAAGCAGAATACATTGCAGCTTCCAGTTGATGTGCACAAGTCATTTGGATACAAAATCAAATGCTGGATTATGGGATGACTTTCATGGCAACTCCCATTCACATTGATAACATGAGTGCTATATCAATTACAAACAATCTTGTGCAGTACTCAAAGACAAAGTACATTGATATCAGGTATCATTGCATAAGAGATCAAACTGAGAAAAAGAGAATCATTTTAACCAAAGTTCATACCAATGAGCAACAAAAGGTTTGTCTTTTGTTGTAAATAGATATTTAGTTGAATCAAATGGAATGATGAACTTTGATTAAAATTTTCTCCAAAATTTTTATTGTGTTTGTCTTTTGTTGTAAATAAAAGGTTAACAGTCAGCAGCAAACATTTTTGCTTCTAACATGTTTAGTCATCAGCAGCAAAGAATTTGCCACTGAATACCTTAAGTTATCAGCAGGAACAAGTTTCCTGCGGATAGCTTTAAGGCAATCAGCAGCAACATTTTTGTTGCGGACCATTACATCCATCAGCAGCAACCAAGTTTGCTGCTGATAGACTTAACCATCAGCATCAACCAAGTTTGCTGCTGATAGGCTTAACCATCCGCAGCAACCAAGTTTGCTACTGATGGGTAAAATGAGTCCAAATTAACTTTTACCCGCTGTAAAAACCACCTTCAGTCTTTACCATGGCTGCTACAGTGTGTTACAGCTGGAAAACAGTGAAAAGTAAATGGGTTGTACAGTACAAGTAAATATGCTTTTCCCTCCTTTACTGTTATAACACAAATCAAATTTCTTCCTTCACCACTTCACATTCAATTCTGACCTAACCCTCACCATTTTCTCTCAAGCATTCAAAGCTTTCCATACTTAACCACATTTCAAAAACTTCCTCCTTCCCTCCAAACTTAACTGTAATGGTAGAAGTTGATATCGACAACCCCGATGACAAGTTCTCAACCTACCATAATCGCACAACATATCTTGTCAAAGGAAAGAAATATGAAGGGTTCGACGACATGATCGACTTCCTTTGTCGATCAAAAATCCACTTTGCACTCACAGTCAACCCCACTGTAGGTCCCCATGGCGCGTCTACGGATCGATCTCGTGATAAGACGTGACGTTTACTCGAAGTGTGGAATCCAACGAGTTAACATTTATATGCATAAAAGACAAGCAAACAATCAAGTAAATAAACTTCTCAATTTGTATTCCAATCACAATGATGTTTACAGACTCAATCTGATCTCTCTAGTTCGTTCTAGTTCACTCTCTATGACTGACTCTGTAAACACACATATATATAATCAACTGACCTGATATAAGCGAACTTAATAAGTTCGCCTCTAACAGCATAAGCGAACTTAACAAGTTAGCCTCAGTTATACCTAAGCGAACTTATTAAGTTCGCCTCTGATAGACCAGGCGAACTTAACAAGTTCGCCTCTAGGCTATACTTGTAAAACACTTAGTGACTTTTAACATTTACATAACAAAAACATAAAGACATAAAATCTAACTATTACAAGCTTTTGTCATTCCAATCTATGTCCTAACACCCACAATCGATATCCCCCACATGGAGGATTTCTGAAACTCTGTCATCTTCTCTACCGAACAGGGGACTCTCCAAATAAAAGCCACGGTAGACGGCAAAGACATCACCATCACGGAAGCCACACTCAGAAAACACCTCAAGCTTCAGGACGAGGGGGCCGCCATCTCATACACCAAAGACAAATATATGAGGACCTTTGTATCCAAAGGGTACACTGGTAATCAGGACGAGTACACGATTGAGAAGGCACTGATGGGTCCTCCTTGGAAGTTCTTGTGCCACACTCTTCTTCAATGCATATCTCAGAAGAGAAGTGGATGGCATCAAGTGAGCTCTGCACTTGCTTCTGCATTTCATGGTATGGTAACTGGACAGGGTTTCAATTTTGCTCATTTGATATTTGATGGTTTGAGATATAACCTTCGGGAAGGAGCAAGTAAAGCCTTCTTTATGTACCCACGGTTCTTGCATGAAGTTTTTAATCATGCAATAAAAGTTCTTTCAAAACCTGTAAGAATCTATTTGATTTTGGGTCATAAAAATAACATTTTTCAAAGCATGAGAACAATTTCAAAGAAGTTCTCAGGAGTCAATGTTACATTGTTATCTACAATATTGAACATACAAAGTACCCAGGGTGACAGTTCAGCAGTCCCAGCTGATACGGATCCCACACCCTCCACTTCACAACCTGAACATACAACAGTCTCCCTTGATCGAACCCCTGTGCAGCCTATTGATGTGCACAGGCTCAACAAATACTTACACCAGTTCTTCAAGCCCAACTGGAACACAGGGCCCTAGTTGAGGCTAGCTATACTCGAAAGAGAAAAAGAGCAAGAAGACTCCTTCTATTCTTGTCTCACAGACCCAATCCCAACCCAAAAGCCCTCATTCATGTGACATCCGAAAATTTCAGGTTAACTCCGTTAACGCAAAAATCGTTATCTCCAGCATCGTTCATACAAAATCAGTCATCTCAGTTAGACACACATGCATTGCATTTAATTAGGTAAATTAAATGTGTCAATTAATTCACAAACACTCACACAACGGTAACTCGTAAAATTACCGGATCGCACTTGAGTCTAACCCGGAACGTTAGTGATTAATCAAGAATAATATTTCGAACAATTAATAATTTATAATTAATATAAATTATGTGATTTTACATATTATATGATTTACATGAATTGTGTGAATTTTCTTGATATCGCGTGTGTTTATCAAATGTTAATTGTGTTAGTTATTTTTATAAAAGATGGAGTTTTTTTATAAAAATAATAGTTAAGGGACTTAACTATTATTAGTGTTAATTGTTTTAAAAGTTCCATGGACCATTTAGATTAGCCCATGGATTATCCTTGATCCAAGTTTTTAAAACCCATGCATGCAAGTATAAATAAAATTTTATAAAAAAATTAAAACCCTACTCTCCCTTTTCTCTCTAGCCATCGCGACCAAGTCCCCCCCTCTCTTGTGAACCGAGAACAATAATCCACCCAAACACCCTCTTTTGATCTTCAATCTTGCAATCGGAAGTGTAATCGGTCTAGTCTAGGCGTTTCTAACACTCCAACGTAAGTTGTTTCATCCGATTTCGTTACTTTATGATTCCAAAAATTATTATTGAAACCCTAGTTCATCCAAACATGAATTTTTATAATAAAGTTAGTGAATTGGTTATGTGATAGATGTTATTGCATCAATTTGATGAGTATGTTGTTATTTAGAAAACCCTAGTTTTATATGGTTCATAACTTGTCTAAAGTAGAGACTTTTTGATTCTGTGATGATGTAGGATTGCATGCTAGATGTTTATGATGATTGTTATGGTTATATTTATACTGGTTAGGTTGTATGAAATTGAATTGGTGCGTTGAATCTTATTAACAAAGCTAGAAATCGTAGACCTTCCTAAAGAGGAAACTTTATGGAAAGGTGTTTGTTGAATGTGAGTTGTTCTTACGTGCATGCTGTTATAGGATGATGCTAGCATGTTATTATGAGCGTATTAAAACTTGTTAGAGTGTTGTTAGGTACAAATCACATGCATTGATCATAACTTACTAAAAGTGCAAACTTGTAGAAGTTGAAACTTAATGTCTAGACCTAATGTGTATGTGGTGATGATCATTCATGCATTAGTAGGTATGTATAAACATAATTAGGGTCATTCAAATGTGTAATAGATGATGTAATCTATTGAAACCAAACTTTGTGTTCATACATTATTAAAAGTAGGAACTTTGATGAGCATGCAATTATGTAGACATAACTTGCCATGCTAAGTTACTTGTGAGATGTGTAGCATGAAACTTGAATTACTTGTGTGCTGTGTGTGTTAGTATTCAAACCAAACATTTAATCACTAAACGGGTCACCAATGGGTCGTCGGGTCAAACTTGGTCAATCTTAGTCAAACTAGGGGGAGAAAACATGAAACAAAAACAGTTAGATCTTACATTTCTTTTATATCACTTGTTGTACTAAGCGCAAACATATCATACAAGTACGTACATATCGAACCGTTTAATATATGGAATAGCGAGGTAATATTGAGTAGTACTACTGTGCATGACAGGCCCCACCCGCGTTAGTCGCGCTAACACGACAGGAGGTCGAACGGTTGTAATATTGTTTGATGTTTCATTTTACCATTGTTTCATGATAGACATGCTAGAAGGCAAATCAAACACAAACAGTCAGATTCGGTGTCGAAACGCTTATATTGATATAATTGCAATTGTTTTATCTAGTATCTTTACTTACAATTGAAACATGTGAACTCACCAACCTAGTGTTGACACATTTTAGCATGTTTTCTCAGGTCACTAAGGTGCGAGCACGAGACTAGGGCATGCATGCATTGGAGTCTCATTTATTTTTTTCAAACATCGGATTTACTTATTTATTTATTTAGAATTACATGGTTTCGACGCGTTTGTTTTGAGAGTGGATTTTGTTAAACCTTTTCGCTTCCACATTCCGTATTTACTCTGATCATTAAATGGTATTTATTAAGCTCATATAGAGTCATTCAATGTAACTAATGACTGGGATCCTGGTATGTCACGCTCCTAACGGTAAAACTTCGTTAGTGGATTTTGGGGGTGTTATAGATTGGTATCAGAGCCATTGGTTATACAGAATTAGGATTTGCATACAAAAATATAACCATACACGTGCATTAGTTACACAACACTTACACTCATACATGAAACCCATGCATTACGTTACAGGAGATGTCTTCATCACCTAAGTCACCTACATCCCCAGACAACCAGGAACCCGTTGTTCCTGTAGTACCATAACCTGAACCCAAACATCGTCGAATGAACCCTGTTGATGACATTATGGTGTACAATGAGCCTTTCCATGTGCATGTCGTAGACAACACACAGGACTAGGATTGGTATCCCGATAAGATCACGAGCTGGATCCGTGAGGAGTAGGTCCCACCTCCACTCACTACTGACACTCTTTCTTCATCTTCTTCACGAGTCTTGCCATCACTGCAGTACCCACTTGAGCGGGTTTTAGCAGCTTTCATAGCTAAGATGGACCGAGAAATCAGTAACATGAGAAACGTTGCAGGATAGATTACTGGCCTTTTGCTCAGAGACAGTCAGAAGAATGAGAATATCGTGAACCTAACTACATGACTAGCATCCATTGACCACCATTACGGGAATTTAGCAATGTCATGCATAGAGATAGAAGAGCGTATGAATACCCTACAGTTTAACCTAGATGTAGCCTTCAATAGGATTGAGCATATGCAGGCGCAATTTGGAGCTGCCAACACAGCAGGGAACGCATAGGCTGATGAGCCCGAGGGAGTCCTGGCTGAGGACGAGGATGCCAGATCAGATGTCACTTCAGCTAGATGGGAATGGCTGTTCCCATTCAACAGATGTTTCTGAATTTTGATGTTTGATTGAAAGTACTTTGTAGCCATTACAATTTATTTTATCAAGTATTATTATTGAAATGTTAGATGTTGTGGTTTAGCTTTCTTTTGTTTACTTATGCTTGTATGATGATAAAATGCGATGTATTTTTCTCATTATTGTATATTGTGAATGTAAAGATAATGTCTGGACGTGGAGGTCGCAGAAATGTCAACATGACTGCAGCCGAGCTCACGGCACTCATAAACGAGCGTGTGGCTGAAGCTGTAGCAGCTAGCCAAGCAGCTGCTAATGCCGAAGGTAAAGCAATCATTTTTTTATTCTAGTGAGTCATCATTCATTCTAAACTCAAATTTGAATCTTGTATTCCTAAAACGCATTCTTGTCTGCAATCTAGGTCAGCACAACAACCAACAGACCTGTACTTTTAAGGCTTTCATGGAATGCAAGCCCCACTCTTTCAGTTGAGCTGAAGGGGCTGTTGGCTTACTCCGCTGGATGGAGAAATCTGAGTCCGTCTTTGCAATGTGCAATTGTCTGCCGAACAACCAGGTGAAGTTCACATCTGGCACACTTAAGGGTCTGGCCCTTACCTGGTGGAACTCCCAGGTGGAGATGCAAACTCTAGAAATGGCAAATGCATTGCCATGGGATGAATTCAAGACTATGCTGTGAGAAGAGTACTGTCCCCGCGATGAAGTGTAGAAACTTGAGGGCGAATTCTGGAACCTCAAGATGAAGGGGTCTGAAATTGAAGCCTACACTACTCGCTCACTTGAGCTAGCAACCTTGTGTCCTCAAATGGTCACACCTCCCTATAAGAGGATCGAGAAATACATCGAGGGTTTAGTTCCACAGATTCAGAGTATGGTGACATCCTCCGATCCTACTACAATCTAGCAAACTATCAGGTTGGCTCACAGGTTAACCGATCAGGCAGTCGCTTAGGGCATCCTACCCCCTAGAGGTGCAGTACCAAAGGCAACCGACAACAAGTGAACGTTTGACAGTTCACACTCCAAAACTTTCCAGTCAAACCCACATCCTCAACAGCAACAACAGCAACAACGTAAGTTTGAACCTTCCAAGAACCTTACTCAGTCTGCCTCCTCTCAACAAAATCAAGGTTCGTATGCCGGTAAGTACCCGAAATGCAACAAATGTAATTTCCACCATAACGGAGCATGTGACCGATATCGTTGCCAACGATGTGGAAAGATGGGCCATTCGGCCAAGGATTGTAGAGGAGAATTGCAAAGCAAACAGACACCATATGGTGAAGCACCCAAAGGCTTCTTTGAGTACGGCAAAGAGGGAAATTTTAGGAAAAAATGTCCGCAACTGAAGAAAAATAGAAACGGGAATGGAAATGATAACAACAACCAGGGTGGTAATGGAAGCAATAAAAACAATGGTGCGAAGGGTCGAGCCTTCATCATTGGCTCAGGGGAAGCTAGGAATGATCGGAATGTTGTTAACGGTATGTTTCCTTTGAACGACCATTTTGCATGTATGCTTTTTGATACTGGCGTCAATATAAGTTTTATATCTAGAACTTTAGTAAGCGGCTAGAAGCAAACCCAACCCTACTAGAACACCTGTATACCATAGAGATAGCAGACGGTAAGATAATTGAAGCAACCCACATCCTCAAGGGATGTAAGTTAGGACTATCTGGTCACAAACTCGATATCAATCTCATGCCAGTTACACTTGGCAGTTTTGACATAAATGGATTGGTTGTCTAAAAACCAAGCTGAGATAATCTGTAGTGATAAGATTGTTCATATAACCCTTCCTAGTGGAGAGATCCTATCCGTTCATGGCGAGAGAAGTGGTTCAGTCATGGGCATCATATCATTTATGAAGGCGCAGAAGTGTCTGCGTAAGGGTCATATCGCGATACTAGCCCTTGTCGCTGACAAGTCTTCCGAGGAGAAAAAGCTAGAAGATATCCCTAACGTTCGCAATTTCCCTAAAGTATTTCCTGAAGACTTACCTGGTCTTCCACCCCATCGTCAGGTCGAATTTCAGATTGACCAAGCACCCGGAGCAGCGCCTATTGCTCGAGCACCATATAGACTTGTACCAAGTGAGTTGCAGGAGCTATCCACGCAACTGCAAGAGTTGTTAGATAAAGGTTTCATCCGACCTAGCTCATCGCCATGGGGAGCCCCAGTCCTATTTGTTAAAAAGAAATATGGGACTTTCCGCATGTGCATTGATTACCGAGAGTTAAACAAGGTAACTGTTAAGAACCGCTACCCACTTCCCCGCATTGACGATCTATTCGACCAACTTCAAGGATCGAGTTTCTACTCAAAAATCGATTTAAGATCTAGATATCATCAGCTGAGAGTTCGAGATGAAGATGTATCCAAGACTGCATTCAGAACCCAGTACGGCCATTACGAGTTTTTGGTCATGCCATTCGGATTTACCAACGCACCCACGGTGTTCATGGACCTCATGAACCGTGTGTGTAAACCCTATCTCGACCAGCTCGTCATCGTTTTCATTGATGATATCCTCATATATTCTAAGAGTAAGGAAGATCATGAGGAGCATTTGCGTTTGATCCTTGAATTACTGAAACAGGAGCATCTGTACGCTAAGTTTTCCAAATGCGATTTTTGGATTCGCGAGGTTCAATTTTTAGGACATGTGGTTAATGAGGAAGGAATACATGTCGATCCAGCCAAAGTAGAAGCCATCAAGAATTGGGCAGCCCCAACAACTTCGACGGAGGTTCGAAAATTTCTAGGATTGGCTGGATACTATCGTCGGTGTATTGAGGGATTTTCAAAGATTGCTCAACCTCTCACCGCCCTAACCCAAAAAGGTAAACCCTATAATTGGAGCGAGACTCAAGAATCAGCATTCCAGCTATTGAAGCAGAAACTATATAGGGCACCCATCCTCTCTCTGGCAGAGGGAATGAATGACTTCATAGTGTATTGTGATGCCTCCATCCAAGGTCTCGGTTGTGTGTTGATGCAACGCGAGAAGGTTATCGCGTACGCTTCCCGGCAATTGAAAATCCATGAGAAGAACTACACGACTCATGACTTAGAGTTGGGAGCCGTGGTGTTTGCAATAAAGATCTAGAGACATTACTTGTACGGTACCAAGTGCACCATTTACACCGATCACAAGAGTCTTCAACATATTTTCGAGCATGGAGAATTGAACATGCGACAACGTCGTTGGATTGAGCTCTTAAACGATTATGACTATGCAATCAAGTACCATCCGGGCAAAGCTAATGTGGTAGCCGATGCCCTAAGCATAAAAGAAACCAAACCCTGACTAGTTCGAGCGTTACAACTCACTATTCATACAAGATTACCCGAACAAATCCGTAATGCCCAACTTGAAGCCCTAAAAGAAGAGAACCTATCGTTGGAAGCCACTTATGGTATGTAGAAACAACTTGAGGTTAAAGCAGATAGTATTTGCTACTTCGTAGAGCGAATATGGATTCTAGTGTATAGAAACTTAAGGGAACTAGTCATGGACGAAGCTCACAAATCCCAATACTCCGTTCATCCGGGATCCGACAAGATGTATCACGATCTAAAGGTGTTTTATCGGTGGCCAAACATGAAAGCCAACATAGCCACCTATGTGAGCAAGTGTCTGACTTGTTCAAAGGTCAAGGTGGAGTATCAAAAGCCATCGGGATTGCTCCAACAACCGGAAATCCCGAGGTGGAAATGGGAGCAGATTTCCATGGATTTTATCACCAAATTACCCCGAACCCCTACTGGATGTGACCAACCTGGGTGATAGTGGATCGCTTAACCAAATCCACTCACTTCCTTGCTATCAAAGAGACTGACAAAATGGAAAAGTTAACCCGCCTCTATCTTAAGGAAGTAGTGTCGCGACATGGGGTGCCAATCTCCATCATTTCCGATAGAGACGCTCGATTCACCTCACGTTTCTGGCAATCATTACAAAGCTCTAGGCACGCGCCTGGATATGAGCACAGCGTACCATCCTCAAACAGATGGCCAGAGTGAGCGTACCATTCAAACCCTAGAATACATGCTACGGGCTTGTGTGATCGATCTCGGTAACAGTTGGGAGACTCATATGCCTTTAGTGGAGTTCTCCTACAATAACAGCTATCATACTAGCATCGAAGCAGCACCGTTCGAGGCTTTGTATGGACGAAAATGTCGATCGCTTATTTGTTGGGCTGAAGTTGGAGATAGCCAACTTACGGGTCCTGAACTTATGCACGAAACATCGGAGAAAATCGTGCAAATCCGAAACCGTATGGCGGCAGCCCATGACCGTCAAAAGAGTTATGCAGACAAGCGCAGAAAAGAGTTAGAATTCCAAGTAGGCGACAAAGTATTATTAAAGATTTCACCTTGGAAAGGTGTGATTCGTTTTGAAAATCGAGGCAAACTAAACCCACGTTACGTTGGACCATTCGAGATAGTGAAAAAAATTGGTCCAGTAGCATATCAACTGAACCTACCAGATATACTCAATGGAGTACACAATGTTTTTCATGTTTCAAATCTAAAGAAATGCCTATCAGATGAGACACTTGTGGTTCCACTCGAGGAGTTAGAAATCGATGAGCAGCTACGTTTTATTGAGGAACCAGTCGAAATCATGGACCGAGAGGTCAAAACCCTTAAGCGCAGTAAGATACCTATTGTCAGAGTTCGCTGGAACTCGAAGCATGGACCGGAGTTCACGTGGTAACGCGAGGATCAGATGATGAGAAAGTATCCTCACCTTTTCAAACAGTCAACGGCAAGCACAGAAGGTTCTAGTTAAATTTCAAGATGAAATTTCTTTCAACAAGGGGATGATGTGACAACCCAAACTTTTTGTTTCAGACAACTAACGACTTTGCTTAATTTTCGGGACGAAAATTCTTTCAACTAGGGGATGATGTGACATCCGGCAATTTCAGGTTAACTTCGTTAACGCAAACATGGTTATCTCAAGCATCTTTCATACAAACTCAGTCAACTCAGTTAGTCACACATGCATTGCATTTAATTAGGTAAATTAAATGTGTTAATTAATTCACAAACACTCAGACAACGGTAACTCGTAGAATTACCGGATGGCACTTGAATCTAACCCGGAACGTTGGTGATTAATCAAGAATAATATTTCGAACAATTAATAATTTATAATTAATATAAACTATGTGATTTTTGCATGTTATATTATTTACGTGAATTATGTGAATTTTCTTGATATCGCGCGTGTTTATCAAATGTTAATTGTGTTAGTTATTTTTATAAAAGATGGAATTTTTTATAAAAATAATAGTTAAGGGACTTAATTATTATTAGTGTTAATTATTTTAAAAGTTCCATGGACCATTTAGATAACCCCATGGATTAACCTTGATCTATGTTTTTTAAAACCCATGCATGTAAGTATAAATAAAATTTTATAAAAAATTTAAAACCCTACTCTCTTTTTTTTCTCTAGCTGTCGCGACCAAGTCCCCCCCACTCTCTTGTGAGTCAAGACCAATAATCCACCCAAACACCCTCTTTTGATCTTCAATCTTGCAATCGGAAGTGTAACCGGTCTAGTTTAGGCGTTTCTAACACTCCTACGTAAGTTGTTTCATCCGATTTCGTTACTTTATGATTCCAAAAATTATTATTGAAATCCTAGTTCATCCAAACATGAGTTTTTGTAATAAAGTTGGCCAATTGGTTATGTGATTGATGCTATTGCATCTATTTGATGAGTATGTTGTTATTTAGAAAACCCTAGTTTCATATGGTTCATAACTTGTCTAACGTAGAGACTTTTTTATTATGTGATGATGTAGGATTGCATGCTAGATGTTTATGATGATTGTTATGGTTATATTTATACTGGTTAGGTTGTATGAAATTGAATTGGTGCGTTGAATCTTATTAACAAAGCTAGAAATCATAGACCTTCCTAAAGAGGAAACTTTATGGAAAGGTGTTTGTTGAATGTGAATTGTTCTTACGTGCATGATGTTATAGGATGATGCTAGCATGTTATTATGAACGTATTAAAGCTTGTTAGAGTGTTGTTAGGTATAAATCACATGTTTATGATGATTGTTATGGTTATATTTATACTAGTTAGGTTGTATGAAATTGAATTGGTGCGTTGAATCTTGTTAACAAAGCTAGAAATCATAGACCTTCCTAAAGAGGAAACTTTATGGAAAGGTGTTTGTTGAATGTGAGTTGTTCTTACGTGCATGATGTTATAGGATGATGCTAGCATGTTATTATGAACGCATTAAAGCTTGTTTGAGTGTTGTTAGGTATAAATCACATGCATTGATCATAACTTACTAAAAGTGCAAACTTTTAGAATTTGAAACTTGATGTCTAGACCTAATGTGTATGTGGTGATGATCATTCATGCATTAGTAGGTATGTATAAACATAATTAGGGTCATTCAAATGTGTAATAGATGATGTAATCTATTGAAACCAAACTTTGTGTTCATACATTATTAAAAGTAGGAACTTTGACGAACATGCAATTGTGTAGACATAACTTGCCATGCTAAGTTAGTTGTGAAATGTGTAGCATGAGACTTGAATTACTTGTGTGCTATGTGTGTTTGTATTCAAACCAAACATTTAATCACTAAACGGGTCACCATTGGGTCGTCGGGTCAAACTTGGTCAATCGTAGTCAAACTATTAAATATTTTCTAAACACTTAAAACAGTGGGATTGTTTGGATACTTAGGGTTCATGTCAACTTACACAAACACACACTTATAAACCGATGTTTATAAGTGGCAGTTAGTAGTCCAGCAGTTTTACTTAGCTTTCATCTTCACGCATTCTAAGGTGAGTTTTCACTGCCACTTTTTCTATGTTTTAAACTAGGGGATGAAAACATGAAACACAAATAGTTAGATCTTACATTTCTTTTATATCACTTGTTGTACTAAGAGCAAACATATCATACAAGTCCTTACATATCGAACCGTTTAATCAATGGAATAGCGAGGTAATATTGAGTAGTACTACTGGGCATGACAGGCCCCACCGCGTTAGTCGCGCTAACACGACCGGAGGTCGAACGGGTGTAATATTGACCAAACATTTTACCATTGTTTCATGATAGACATGGTGGAAGGCAAATCAAACACAAACAGTCAGATTCTATGTCGAAACGCTTTAGTAATAAGTTATTAGGCTAGCTACCTATTGATATAATTGCAATTGTTTTATCTAGTATCTTTACTTACAATTTAAACCTGTGAACTCACCAACATAGTGTTGACACATTTTAGCATGTTTTCTCAGGTCGCTAAGGTGCGAGCACGTGACTAGGGCATGTATGCATTGGATTCTTATTTATTATTTTCAAACATTGGATTTACTTATTTATTTATTTTGAATTACATGGTTTGGACGCGTTTGTTTTGCGCGTGGATTTTGTTAAACCTTTTCGCTTCCGCATTCCGTATTTACTATGATCATTAAACGGTATTTATTAAAATCATATAGAGTCATTCAATGTAACTAATGACCGGGATCCTGGTATGTCACGCTCCTAATGGTAAAACTCCGTTAGTTGATTTTGGGGGTGTGACAATTCAGAATCCCAACATTCTGATGAGAATATCAAAAGAGATAGCCTCATTATTATGGAGACTACCTTGGAAGTCCCTCTATTAGGATCAGGATCACATCCCGGATCCATAGAACAACCCCCTGAGCCTATACACTCTTCTTTTTCTTTGAACTTAAGTACAGAGGCACCTTGTCAAGATGATGTACCTTTTCCAACTGCCACTATCTCGAAGGTACTGATCGACTTGGCTGCCAAAGTACCTAGCCCAAGTTCATCACCTGAGAAGGTTCACTCTGGGAGTGATGAAAGAGTGAATGTAGAAGGGGCTATCGCTACTTCTGGTCCTTCAATTGACCATGAGGACAGTGATAACAACCCTAAGTCCCCAACTACGGCAACTCATAGTGAGAATGTTTCTTTTGAAACATTCTCTACTGAGAGGAATCCCAGGAGCCAAGAAAACCAGGGTGATGGGGATGCAGAGGCTAGGCCTAAGGCCACATCTAGTTCCAAGGATTCCACAACTGTGGATGAGGACAGACTGAAACTAGCAAATCTGGAATTGACGGCCAGGGTAGCCATGCTAGAGGCTGAAGTGTCCAAATTAAGGCACCAAGTCTCTATGCATGAGGCCCATAAATGCCCACCTATGACTTCTCCTTCCCTTGTATAAGTAGGAACCCAAACAGACCAAACCCTATGCACTGATGCAACCAAAAAGGGGAGATAGTTACTGTTGAAGATGACAAGACAGTCTTGATGAATGGATACAAGAACAGTCTGCCATTCAAAGCACACTTTTCAAGCCTGCTTTTGTTCAAGTTCATGACTTGCCAGACTCAGAATATGAAGAGGAAGAAATCTATGTGGATTGGAAGTTAGTTAACAGTGCTGTAGATGAAGTGTTCCCTAAGGAGATGAAGATAAATAATGAAGATGGGGATGTGCCTCACTGAGTCACTATACTTCCAGTTGTAGCCAACATCTCAAGACAAGTCATATCTTCTCAGTTCCCATTAATTACACACAATCCGGAATATAACTAAATTCTATCTAGGGGATATGATGGTCTATCAGAAAGATTTTGGATTAGATGGGAATCTGGTAAAATTGAAGAGTTCAACTAGAATACTCTAAATCCCTTTCATATCTTGGAACTCCATCTTACAGAATGCATCAACACTTTAACTGATCTTCCTTCTGAACTTGCCATTGAAAGATATCATGACCTAATGGAAGACAACATGCCCCTGGTTTGAGTGGTTTCTAGAAGAAGCAAACAGGGTGGCTTATCCTAAACATAATAATCAGAAACAAATAGCCAAAGATCTTGCTGCATTTCAGGCCTTTATGGAAGATGACATGCCTTTAACCACTGAAGAGTCTTCAAGAGCAGCTGAACAAAGACAAGCTAAAAGACTTGAATTAACAAGAAGCAGGGTTTTGACAGAAGAACAAGTTCTATGGTTGAGAAGATTCTTGTACAATGAAGTTGTAAGGGGATTGGAGGTGTATGGATGGTCAGACATTGTGCCATCAGGATTCAAATTTTTCTTGAGTGATGGATCTACATTTATAATCAACAATGCCCAATAGATCCTTCTACTCAACCCAGACTTCCTCTTCAAGGTGTTTGAACAAAGATCATAGATCTACAACACCAACTCCAGAAGCAGTAAAAACATGATCCTTATTGTTAAAGACTTTCTTGAAAAAGAAGGATGGATTGCCATGGAGGAACCAGACTCAGACCTGTCCCTTCCTTCTTCTCCAACTGTTGTATTAAACATAGAAGAAAAATAAAAAAGAACGGTTAAACAGAAGGTTGAGGAGGCATGGAAGGCTGAAACTGAAGAGGAATGGGAGATGAGTAAAAATGAAGAAGTCCCTCCACCTTTGTCTGTTCCTCAAATTACCAATGAAGCCGAAGCTGAGGTCTCAACAACATCTCTTACATCTGCTGTTGTGATCCATGAAGCTGAAGCAGAGGCATCCAATAAAGACAATGGGAAGGGTATCATGACTACAGAGGAAGAAGAAAAGATAGAGAAAGAGAAGAAAGAAAAGGAGAAAAGAAGAAGAGAAAGGGAAGAGGATGAGATGGCTGAGCTAAAAAAGGCTCAAGAAAGAAAAGCTGCCATACTCCTTCGAGAACAGCAAATCTAGTTGCATGCTAGGCAACTGGATAAATTAAAAGTTAAAGTTTCTACAGCCTCTCAAATAAAAGAAGATGAAGCTTTAGCTCTTCAGCTGTAGGAACAACTGAATAAAGAAGAAGAGAAGAGAAGATGCTAAGTTCAGAATCACTGATTTTGAACTAGCAAAAGAAATGAGAAAGAAGTGGATTGAAGCTCTAATTTCTCAAGGTGAGGATGCAGACTACCTTGATAAATTATCTAATAAAGAAATATACAGAGCTTTCATGGGTCAACAAGGTAAAGTGGCAAGCAAGAAGAGGGCAGAAGAAGAAGAAAATGTCAGAAAAGCCATTGCCTTCAATGTTAGATCCCATGAAGAAAGGAAGGTCATGATGGACTTCCTAAAGGCTAGAGGTGAGAGTGGAAAAAGGCTGGGTCCCATGAGCTTCATGAACCTGCAAGCCCTCTATGTCAAAGTTAAAAAGGAAGAGGAAGAGAGACTGGGGAAGATAGGATCAAAGAAAAGGGTTATCACACAGACATCAGAAAGAAAATCAAAGAAACATATGCCTACTTCCTCATCCACTTCTTCCTCTATCCAACAACCTTCCACTTTCCCTCCTAGACCTCCCTCCTCTCCACCTAAAGAGTCCAAATCCTCTCATCCAGCTCCCCCTCATCAACAGCCTCCCAAGAAGAAAACCAAACCTACTAAGACTCAAGAGAAATTATAGTATGGTTTTAAAGCAATCAAGACCAATGGTTTGAAGTCTTCATGGGAAGGGCAGAAGTAAAAAGATCAATTTATACATCTATTGATGAGGTGATGCAACTTCCAGATTCTGATCTTCAAACAATGATGGAGTTGGGTGAAGCTCATGAGCCTGAGAATGATAGTGGAAGACATCTGTTGCTAGTTATCAAGCATCACTTCAACCCCAGCAAAGATGTGATTATCGATGTTAAACCTCTTCAATCCCACTTTCCATTCATCAGTTGGTCCTACAATGCTACTCAGGATGAGTACATTTTGATAGACGTTAGAGGAAAGAAGATGAGATGTTCAAGAAAGGCCATCTTCAATATGCCAAGCAAAGATATCAAGACTCTATCCGAACTCCTTCTTGACAATCCAAGAATGGACCCTAGAGGCTATGAGACAGCAAGGATTGTTGCTCACATGCAAAAGCTTCAGCAACAAAGGCAGTAAGAGAGTTTTGGTAGCATCAGTCTAGGGGGAGTTTGTAGAGATAAAGCACCGATGGCTACAAAATTCTCTAAGTACAATTGTTGCGGACTTCACAGTTTTGTTGCTGACTTACAAGTTGATGCGGATAAGGCTAAGTGATGTAGATAGTTATGTTCTCCTGCTGATGAACAACTATGCTGCGGATAGCCTTATCTGCTGAAGTCCAGAGTTGCTGTTGATAGGCTTCTCAACAGCATCAAACACTTGATGCTGCTGATAGGCAAATCATCAGCAGCTTTGACTTTGCTTCTGACACCTCTGCTGCAACACTGACACATCTATCAGCAGAAGGAATGTTATTGGTGCAGATGATTAAATACAAAGCTACTACTTCTGAAGTTTCCTTCAAAGATTCCTATGAAGACTTTTGACCTAAACAGAACTGTTTGCAGCAGCTTGTATTTTAGTTGTCTACCAATTGTAGTGCAGCTTGTAACTATCAAAGATCAACGGCTTGTGTTTGATCTGATCCTTAGAATCAAGGGTATGTCTTGATTCTAAGTTCCTTTATATGTATTGTATCTTCCATTTGTACAAGTGTGCTTCCTAAGTGTTTTCTCTGTAACTTGTAAACCCTGAAGATTAATACAACTTGCATTTATCAGTATTATCATTGTTTACTTATATACATTGATTAGTTGTTATTGTTTCCGCCAATATCAACTAGAACAGAATCATCTTGTAAACACCGATCCTATAGTATTTGTGGCTATTGATGGAGTTACCAATCGGGAAGATGAAGAAGTGTTGTGAACGATTCTCTAGGTAACTTTTCTTATCTATACAAAGATGATGGGTCTTTAATGGGGGTATTCCGGTGGTTGCCTATGATAGTGCTACGGCGACCGTCGGTGGTATTACGATGGCTAAGGAAGTTCCACTTAATGAGCCGAAAATCATGGAGGAGTTGAAAGATTCTTCGCCAAATAGGGAACATGCTTATCATTCGAAAATTCAAATTGAGGTAATTAATGAGGTTTCCAAACTTACGGATATGTCTACCGATAATTGGGAAAATAGTTATTTCTTTCCAAACAAGGGTGCAATTCAAAAAGATGACAATATGGTGGTGGGCTCCAATAAGAAAAAAGATCGCACGGCTTCTGTGCATAGAAAGAGTCCACATGGGTCTTGGCCTTCAATTAATAAAAATGGTGTAGTAGATTTAATGGGATCAGTGGAGGCCTTGGAATATGGGTGCTCAATTAATAAAAATGGTGTCACACATTCTGGACCCATAAAAAATGCATAACAAATTCAGTTTGGTTTCAATCAATGGAGGCTTTATGAATTCGAAATGTTTAGGCAGGTTGTGGTTATATTGGATAGAAATCGAGTTGATATTCCTTTCGCCCCAGATGGCCTTGGTTTGTGGGCAAAACTCGAGGACGAGTTTTTTTCTCAAAGACGGAGAGTATGACGTAGGAGCATCAGTATTATCTTTTCAATTTATTTAAATATTCAATATTATCTTTTCTATTTATTTAAATATTGTGTTTTCTATTTTAGTGGTTTAGTTGAATTATATATACGGGATTTAAGGTTGATGTTTTGATAGTTTTGAAGTTTGAATAAAATATAAGAACTTTGTTCTTGGAACCTTTGGTTCAATTTATCGTCTTTGATTATCATTAGTTATTGAGCCATTTGATTGTTTCCGTAACTGCATCAGTTCTGAATCGTATTAGGAAAAAATGAAACCCGATATTTTTATTCAGGGTGTTATTAATGGCTCATACAAACTGTAGTTTATTACTAGGACAAACTGTAGTTTTTTTTAAACTGACCAACCTTAATAAAGTTTCAATGCAAATATAAGAACAGATGTTGAGGTCTCTAAGTATTTAACTTCATTCAAATTCTAATAATATATCCACTTTAACTTTTCAGTTTAATTATATCAACGAAAATATTATATAACATATCAAGAATCGCCTAAAAAATCATAAAAAGTCATAATAAGCTAAGAGTTCTCTCTATTGATCTTCAAAATCATCACCAAGAAAATAAAAAAGATGATGATGCGGTCACTAGATGATTGATAAACTAAATTAAAGCGAGTATTGTGTTGTAAATTGTCTCTGTCGCCGCATCACGTGGGTTTCCGACTAGAAGTGTAAAGTATATATCACTGGCATTTCACTTACAATTAGAAGTGTAAACGAGACAAACTATTCGAGATCGACATGTTAAGAAGTTGAACTTTACAATTAGAAGTGTAAACGAGCCGAATTTACTCGAGATTGACACTTGTAAATTGTTGTCGCCGCATCGCATACAGAAGAATACACAATATATCAAGAGATGATCTATAAACTAACATAAACGAGTACTGCATTGCAAACTTCCGCCGCCACCGCATCGCGCGGGTCTCATACTAGTGTGTGTGTATATATATATATATATATATATATTTACAACACTACCCTTGTTATCAACTTTATACGTTTGAAGATGTTACCTCGTAAAAAACCTTGTAAAGGAAAACTCAGTGGGACAAAACCTTAGCTAAGGAAAAAAAAAAGTGCAACGCATATTGTATCTGCTTGATACTTTTGGATTAATTACATTGGCTAGTTAAAAACATTATTGAGAAAACCAACAGGAAAAAACTTAACGATGGAAAAAATAGTATGACTTGTATAATACTCCCCCTCATTTTAATATGTATCATTTAAGTGACGGATGTTAATCTTTTAAGAAAGTTATGAAAAAACTTTTATACTCAATAATTTGTCGCTCGATTCCTTGATGTACACTTCTTTAAGTTGGCCAACTTGTATGAGTTTCATGTTCAAAATCTGTTTTCTTATCTCATAAACAAATGCCATAATTAAGATTCACAATTGTGTTATGTTACGTTCCCTTAATCTACAAGGGTAACTAAACTTGTTTTTGATGGGTTAGTAAAATATAAATCATTATCTTTCATACCTTAAGATCATCAAAATATTTTTTTACCATATTTTATTTCAAATTTGTTCTATAGTCATTTGAACCAGAGTTAAATACGGTTTCTTCGATGTGTTTTGACCAAAATAACCCTTTTAGTCCAATAGTTCTAATTTGACTTTTTTAGTACAATATTTTCATATTCATCTCAATTTAAGCCCAGCTAATTAACACCGTTTGTTTTTCATTTTAACTTTTTAAAAAAGTCCAAACTACCTCTCTTAATAAAAAAATAAATTAAATTGAAAACAAAAGCATTTATAAACCCCTCTCTCTAACTTATCTCCCTCTTTTACCTTTCCTCATTTCCTTCTCCATATCACTGATAGAGCTTCTTCTTCCTCAACTGAGACTAGGGGCTTCTTCTTCCTCAACTGAAATTTGAAATTAGGTTTCGTACCTAAAATTTTTCTTTTAACTATATAACAAAACAAACATAAATATTTCTATGAAGGGGTGTTTTTTATTCTTCTAAGTTATCTAGAGAGGAGATTTAGGCTTCTCAAACGAACAATTTCTTTTCCCTAGCTTGAGGACACGTCTATCTTTCCTTCTTCCTTCTGATCATCGCCATATCTTCCGGTCAAGAGAAAATGTATCCCGGTTCTCGGTTTGAGGTCAAAACTTAACAAGAAATCACCGGTCTTTCCTTCTTATCGTCGCCATATCTTCACCATTGTCTACCTTGTTTCTTGTGGTTAATCTGTCACACCTCGCCTCAGGCACCCCTGGGCATGTGTAAGCACGATTGGCACCGGTTTTGATTTCAGAGTTTTTATAAAACAACGGAAGACTTTTCATGGATCGTTTTATCATAAATCCCAACGTCAAGGGTTGTTTTGTAAATGTCAAGACCAAGATGTAAAACGAAGATCTTGTATTTATAAACATGGGAATTAAATATCCTTTCTGTTTTGATTACAATCATTGTTTGAAATCAAATTACAACACTTGGCACTATTCCTATCTCCAAACAAGTTTAAAAGTTACTAGGTAATAGTCATGTCCAAGGTGGATCAGTTCCTTGACACTATTCCTATTTCATCATTCAGGATTTCCTATGCATATGGCCTAAGAATCCATCTTGCACTTTATCATGTACATATACACATAGTCATGGGCCAGACCAAGTTTGCCCAATAATTCATTCCCATCACATTTTATTTATTATCTGAAAACATTTTGAAAATGAAACGTCAGCACCAACGCCGGTGAATACAATTATTTTGACAGTAAAATCATATAGCAAAAACAGTTATTAAATTCATAATCATAATATATATATATATGGGGGAAGGTTCCACTAAGAAGTGGTTTTTCGCTAAAAATCATAAGAAGTGGGTCAAACGAACTCCGATTGAGCTCATTCCAACAGTGTTGGAACCGTCTCATCGAACCCTAACCCGGACCCAAAAACCTAAACACCCCTCCACCCGTAACCCCAATAACCTAAACCCTCCCATCCAACCCCACCTCGAAAAGTCTAAAACCACCACCCTCACTCCCCAAAAACCTAACCCCCCACCCCACCCCCCAAAAAACTAAACCCCCACCCCCTAAAAAAACCTAAACCTTAAAAGCTAAACCCTAAGGCTAAACACTAAGCCTAAAATCCTAAAATTCAACGCTAAAATCTAAACCCTAAAAGCTAAGATGGTAGAGGTCGACGATACGGTTCCAACGCCACTGGAATGAGCTCAATCAGAGTTCGTTTGATGTCGTTTCTTAATGTTTTTGTCATTTCTTACATTTCTTAGCGAAAAACAACTATATATATATATATATATATATTCAATCCACACATCTAATAGGCCCTCGTGTCTTGACTTTTCTGCACCATTGTATACACTGGTAGTATGTCTTATAACAACGGTCAGACTGCATCTCCGAAATCGTTATAAGGGAAGTACCGGCCGCTATCCAAGACTTTCACCCATGATCTGTGTATCTTTGCAAATTTTACGTATACGTATGGCCTAAATGCTTTGTACTTAGATGAATGTTATGCATTAATCCTTTAAAACTTACTTGGCCATTTTCGTAAACGTAAATGTTTGACTCAAGGTTTTAAAGTATTCATCTTAATAAATGAAAGAGTGACAACTTTATAATGAGCCTCCTAAGCATGGGATTACAACACTAGCCTCCTATATTAGCTTTCTTGAGCGTTTCTTACTTCTACGAGCATTTCCTCGTCAGTGCGGGTCGAAGCGGGATCACTAGGAATCTTCTAGAGGGGTTGTGGGACGTGTTTTAAAAGTTGGAAACGAGTTTAGATGAGTGAAATATGCTAAAATCTATCAACTATTTATAGGGTGAAAACTGGACCAGTAGGGGACCGTTACGTAGGGTCGTTGCGGTCCGCCACTGCCCAAGGTAGCATCAGCCTTAAATGTCTCCATCTGATTGGACTATTTCTAGGATTGCGGCTAGTGGACCGTAACCCGGGAGCGTTGCGGTCTGCCACGCTACTACGTGGGATTGTTGACTTTTGAAAGTCAAAATCAAGCACACTTTGATCCAAATTCGCAACAAAAACACCAAAACCGTTTGAATTCAAAACTGTTATACACTACATTCATGATCTCGATCACTTACTAATTATTTCCATATGTTATAGTGCGATAATGATTAAGAATTAAGAGCATTAAACCGAAACCGTCGACCCCCTCATCTTGAACCATCTAATTTGACCAATTCGTGTATCATTTTACAATCAAACGCTCTGCACATGATAAACGAACCTCTGTTAAGCTTTTGCACAACTCAATTTGGCCGGAGACACAGTCGGAGTCACCGGAGACCAAGTCGTTCAAAGTCGGAACCCCGTTTAGTCGAGCTCCATCAATTCTAACTCGAATCAGGTAATTAAAACCTCTCTCACACTCGTCTTAGTCTATAGATTGAAAGCCTTAACCTATCAAGGGCTTATAACATCAAATTGATCAAGAACCAATTCTAGGGTTCATCTCATTACGGGTTTAATCGAAATCCAACCTAGACTCAATCTCAATCAAATTAAACTACATGAGTAGTTTCGCAATCCCCTACTCAGTAAAAGCTCCATGAATCCAACTGTTAATCTTATCGAATTTGACCAATTGGATTCGTGGTTAGAACCTAGGGTTTTTGGTGTTTGAAAACAGAAATTAACAACTCTAAACTCAATGATTTTTACAATTAAATACACCCACAGATTCGCAATTCACTGATGAACAAAACCCATATGTTCTTTTGGATAATCGCGATCGAATTCAATGGGTTTGAGGATGGATTTGGGACCGGGTTTGCAAAGGGGGAAGAAAACTGGGATTCGGAGTGTTAAAACCAAACAGAATTGACCCTTAACGTGATACCCTAGCGGGCGTAGTGGTTAAGGCTTTGGGCTTGCACACAGGAGACCCGGGTTTGAATCTAGTCTCCTGTAATATTTTTTTAGAGCATTTTCCTTGGTTTCCTTTTTATAAAACATGCTAAGTTTGCTTAAGAGATTCTAGGCGAACTTGTTATGTTCGCATGTGGTCTTTGTGGTTTCCCTATAAATAGGTTTACATGTCAGTTTTAGAAGTCTCAGTCTTGAACAGAGTAGAACAGAAAACACAGAGAACTTGTAAACTGATATTCTAAGTGAAAATACAAAGAGGATTATTTACTCTATGTTGTTGATTTCTTTACACGTTGCACGTTGATCATGGATTCCACACATTTTTACCATGTCATACCGCGAGTCTAGACATCCGTTACACCCGGGTGGGATCTACAGTTATTCTCATTTTAAAAATAATATAATTATTTATATTATCACCTAAACTATTATTTCGTTCGTAAAAACACATGAACATTTATTTAATATTATTATCACGTGTTTAGTGGTGTTTCACACATACCACATCCTTATTAAATACCAAACGAGGGATTTTCTAATCCCGATAACAAGGTTCCTATTCGTTATTCATTAGTATATTTAGGACATCCGATTCTCCCGTATCATCGTCACTCATTCCTATGTGTTCCTAATTATCGTGATCATATTTTAGGGCATTCGAAGTGTCACACCCCAACCGACGACAGAATACATCAGGACGGGACATGTAGACTGTTTATGAGCACATGGTTGACTAAATTGAAATATATTATACATCCAAATTTCATTGCATAATCCAAAACAAACAAAATCCAAATCAAGTACATAAATTTAAGTACATGAATTCTTTATTAAATTTATCTAGGTCCAAACTTAAATGAAGCATATCTTGATCAACTCATACATTCGCACCTGAAACATGATTAAAATAATGTCAACTAAAAAGTTGGTGAGCATACATAGGTTTGTACATAGATATCATAGAGTTGTGTGTATACAATCCATACATGTCATGATTAATAAGGCAATTTTGGAGAATAACTATTATGTAACCAAAATTGTACAATCAAACCTTTGTAACTTGCACGCAAAAACAAATTGTGTTGTCGGTAACAATCACCCTAACTGGGTGGGTTTGTCAGACTCAATAGATCTATCATTGTTAACCGTCAGCTTGTATAGTTAATGATTGCACATGTAAATTGCACACAAAAGTAGTTAACACACCTAGTACTCAAACATAAAGCTCAAATTGCACACATGAATGTAAGGTAGAATTGTATTGTGTAGTTTACAAAGCATTGTATATAGGTATTCATGTTTCACCCCAAAATATGTAAAATAGTATAAAAGGGGCTATGTAAAACTCACTTGTATCAAAGATGTAGCTAGCACAAGAGACTAGGTAGCAAAATGATCATTGGAACTCACACAAGTTAACCTAGAGTAAAAGTGTATATGGGTATGTATTAATATCATGCACAAAAGTCTAAGGCAAGACTAGGGTTTCAATGGGAGTGAGTGTAGTGACTTCTAAAGGGTTATGTAAAAGGATTGTGTAGGTGATTGTGGTTGGTATTTGAATAAGTATTTTATAAAAATGAAAAGTTGAAGTATGTGGTTTTAAAATATAGGTGACTTAGATTTTAGGTTTGAATAACTAATTAAATCAAATAATTGTCATTTGTTTATTTAATTAGAAAAATAGTGTGAAAATACCATTTAAATAAATAACTTTACTTTAGTTATTTACTTATAAAGGTGTGTTGTATGTCCATATTTCCCACAGTGGTTGCAAATGCTGCAGGGAATGTTTTGGAGATGGTGATAGTTGCACGTGATACAAAGGGGGTAGCTTCCCATATACAGTTTCTTGGCTGGAGCTTGAGCCGTGGGTACAACTTGGTTAACGGGAGTAGCCGGAGTGACTACAGCATAATTTTTAGCTTTTCTCTTCCTATTGTTTTGGTAAGGTTCTGTTTTAACTTCTCTGATGTGTGCGGGGGGTGTTGCGGTGTCGGAAACTTTCTTGGTGCCCTTTCTTGTTAAGGTTCCCGCCTTCACATGATTATCTGTTAAGGTGGCGGATAGACGGATAGCGTCTTCGAGAGTAACAGGATTTCGCCCTAAGACAGTATCTTGAATCTGTCTGGGCAATCCACCAATGTACTTTTCAATGCAACGGGACAACGGTGTGACCATATGGGGCACAAGAAGACTCAACTCATGGAAACGAGTTGTATAGGCCAAACTCTCACTGTTGTCTTGAGTAAGATCCCAAAATTCGGCCTCTAGTTTCTTCATCTCCTTTCAAGGACAGAACTCCTCGTCATAAGCCTTTTCACCTAATCCCATGGCAAGGCCATTGCCGCATCCATACCTCTAGTCCTCCTCTCACTATTCCACCATGTGAGCGCCCGTTATTGGAAGACGCTGGTGGCATGACGGACCCGGAGGTTGTCGGGGCAGTCACTATTGAGGAAATTGCGCTCAATGCTTTCAAACCATTGAAGGAGTCCTGTGGCTCCTTCAGTACCATAGAATTTGAGGGGATTAAACAAATTGAAGTGTTTGAAGGTGCATTGGGACGGGGTGGCACCACCACCACCATTAGCACCATTGGTACCATTGGTGCCCCCATTAGCTTGCGTGAGTTGGGTCACAAGTTGGGCAAGAATAGCAGTAATATCAGTGTTGTTGTTGGTCTCATTGGCACGACGGGGAGGCATTCTACATATTTGAATAACACAAGAAGAGATGTAAGAATTTATGAAAGTTGACTAAATTTAAAGAGGATAAAATAATAAATAAAAATAAGTAATCATAGTTAGGATTGTACTCAAATAGTGACATAATCACTTGAATACTATGACATATTAAGGTTAATTAAACTCATATAACTTTCAAGTAGACATGTTTTAGCCTATAAGTAAACACTCATCCCGGGAATTCCCAGGAAAGCACAAGGGTCCCTCGGTTGATTGGGATTTATACGAAATGCTTTCCTAGACAGGAAACCCAGAATACAGGTGTCACCCTTCCAGATTACACGTGTCCTCTAATAATTAACAAAATTTAAAACCTTAACGGGGATAAAAGAAATTTTTTATAGACTTAGATCCATGAAGTTTCCACATGCTATGATGATGATGACAGAGAAGCATGTAAGAAGGATTTGAGGCTTAGGGTATGGGTAGGGATATTTTTTATTTAGTTTATTATTTAAGTATATCCTAATAAGTCATGTATTCTAACAAATACGACATCAATTAAACTAACACATAACATAGTAATCATGTAACACATAGTATGTAGCATATAACACATCCTGAAGCATGGCATAAGTGGGTGTCCTAAGGTTATAGTCTAGGTCAAGGTTGTCTAATAACCTAATTCCCTATAACCAAGGTTATGATACCAATCTGTCACCCCCCAACCAACGACGGAATACGTCGGGGTGGGACATGTAGACTGTTCATAAGCACATGGTTGACTAAATTGAAATATATTAAACATCCAAATTTCATAGAATAATCCAAACAAACAAAATCCAAATCAAGTACATAAATTGAAATACATGAATTCTTTATTAAATTTAACTAGGTCCAAACTTAAATGAAGCATGTCTGAACAACTCATACATTCGCACCTGAAACATGATTAAAATAAAGTCAACTAAAAAGTTGGTGAGTATACATAGGTTTGTACATAGATATCATAGAGTTGTGTGTATACAATCCATACATGTCATGATTCATAAGGAAATTATGGAGAATAACTATTGTGTAACCAAAATTGTACAATCAAACTTTTGTAACTTGCACGCAAAAAAAAATTGTGTTGTCGGTAACAATCACCCTAACTGGGTGGGTTTGTCAGACTCAATAGATCTATCATTGTTAACCGTTGGCTTGTATAGTTAATGATTGCACATGTAAATTGCACACAAAAGTAGTTAACACACCTAGTACTCAAACATAAAGCTCAAATTACACACATGAATGTAAGGTGGAATTATATTGTGTAGTTTGCAAGGCATTGTATATAGGTATTCATGTTTCACCCCAAAATATGTAAAATAGTGTAAAAGGGGCTATGTAAAACTCACTTGTATCAAAGATGTAGCTAGCACAAGAGACTAGGTAGCAAAATGATCCTTGTAACTCACACAAGTTAACCTAAAGTAAAAGTGTATATGGGTATGTATTAATATCATGCATAAAAGTCTAAGGCAAGACTAGGGTTTCAATGGGAGTGAGTGTAGGGACTTGTAAAGGGTTATGTAAAAGGATTGTGTAGGTGATTGTGGTTGGTATTTGAATAAGTATTTTATAAAAATGAAAAGTTGAAGTATGTGGTTTTAAAATATAGGTGACTTAGGGTTTAGGTTTGAATAACTAATTAAATCAAATAATTGTCATTTATTTATTTAATTAGAAAAATAGTGTGAAAATACCATTTAAATAAATAACTTTACTTTAGTTATTTACTTATAAATGTGTATAAATAATATTGGTAAAAATTAATGTTAAATATACTTTTAAATCCTAAGTGTAGATTATATAAATAATAAATAACTTTATTTATTTATTTACCATTTAAAATAAGTATTTATTTGTTTTAAATAAAGTTAAAAATTTTATAAAACTTTATAAACTTTGTATTCAAGGGAAGGTATTTTATAAAATATTGTCATCATATTTATAATGTGAACAAAATTATTACTTTGTAAAAAGATCTTTAGATAAATTTTTTTTGTTAATTAATTACAATGACATTTCAACAATTAATTTGTGATAATAGTGATTTTATATTGAAAATTGTAAAACTTGGTTTTATTTAGTTCAAAATGTTGTAGAGTTTATAAAAATAATTTTTATATAAATTTTGGAGCTTTAAAAACGGTTTTAAAAAAATAAACAGACTAGGGGGTTCGAACCCGGGTCTTTGCTGGGGAGTCCAGTGGTGAATACCACTGGGCTAAGGGTCGGATCATGTCACTGAATTGATTCTAAATTGATTTAACCTGTGACTGTAATGGGACCGGGCCTAGTTTAGTGATACGCGCAAAAAGAGCCAGCCTGTGGGTTTCGAACCCACGCCACTCGGTCCAATGGTGCAATGACTTAGCCAGTTGGATCGAATGGTTCGCTGGTATAATATGAGAACCCGGATTACTTAAACGCTTATTAGATTAAGAAAAGTTTCCAGTTTCGAATACGTATGAACATGCCATGAACCCTAATTTCATTCGATTTCGATACTTAATGATAGTACGAATTGATAAGGGGCTTTTGACGAGGATTCGAAGGCGATTAGAATGATGTAAAAACTTACTCGGTTTATGTGGGCACGAATGTAGACGGCTACGAGTTCAGTCCTGCTGTTCTTGGGACTTGATCGTCGTCTAGGGGTGAAATGGAGTGCGTTTAAGGTTTCAGAGAGTTTGTATGAGGGTACGCGAATGTGTGTGAGTAATTTAATTTGTTTAATTTCATCCTAATTGCGCGATTTGATTAAGATTGGGATATAATAGCTGTCGGGATTAATTTACGCCTAAACATTTTGATTTGGATGGATCGAGTCGTGTTTGTGGTCTGAATACATCCGAGGATTGATTGAACGTGATTTGCGGAATTGATTACGCGTTGATTTGCACGAATTGATGGTGAATTGTTACGGGTTTGACTCAGAGAAGTCAAACCTGTTTGAATTGGAATCAGGCCACGCCATTTGATCGAATTGGAACTCTGATTGGGCGTGGGGATGGTATGAGGTCAATTTTGCACGCATGAGGAGCCCATCATAAGTAGATTGGATCGAGCCGGATCTAGGATTGAATGATCGATGGATTGCTTTGACTTTAAAAAGTCAAATGTAGTCATTGTTCTTGAGTGTGGTCAAATTGAGGCTATAAAGGGTCAAGTTTGGTTGAGTCTTGCCGATTGGGTTCAAAACCTAAGTCAATGGTTCAATTGTAGGGGTTCAAATGCTTTAGAGGGTTCAAAACCAATGTGTAAATCATTGTTAATTGTATATAACCATATATAATTGTATATATATTTGTATGAATTTGTTTCCTTGTTTTTAAAATCCTTAAAGCTTTATAAATGTTTATAAGTAACTAAGTTTGCGACAATCATATGTTTAACCCATATATTTTATACCATTCAATACATATTATATATATATATATATATATATATATAGGGTTGAGTTCATGAAAGAACTTACTTTAATGAGAGAACTAGAGAACCACTAAAAAAAGAATGGGTGGGATTTTAAAGAGGAAGGGTAAAATTGGAACTTACAATATATAAATCTTTAAACATTTCTATATTTTGCATACATTATTATTATTTTTTTAAATTGCACCACTAAATCAAGAATTTCTTTATCTTTCATTTGAGTATAAATAACGTTATAAAAAATAAGAATTAACTCGTCGTTTTTTTTATTATTATGTTCAATATTGCATATGTGTAGTATCACCCTAAAAACCCCACCCCCACCCAAAAACCTAAACCCCCACCGCCCCCACTCCAAAACCTAAACACCACACAACCATCCCCAAAAACCTAACCCCCCCCCCCCCACACACCCCCACCCAAAAACCTAAACTCCCCCCTCCCCCCACACACACCCCCACCCAAAAACCTAACCCTACACGTAATACTGCATATGTGTAGTACCACCCCAAAAACTTAAACCCCTCACCCCACCCCCACCCCAAAACCTAACCCAACCCCCACCCCAAAACCTAACCCAACCCCCACCCACCCCAAAAAAACTTAAACCCACCCACCCACACCCCAGCCAAAAAGTATCGCCGTGGCAGGAGGCCTTAGGGAAGAAATGGTTGGATTGGTCCCTTATAATATGACGACCAGAGAAGTTATAATGATAATCAATAAGAAACTCTTTTCTCAAAAAATTAACAATTTCCTAAGAAAAACCATATGGTTTCGCAATTTGGTATCAGAGCCATGTGCTCTAAAATAAATAAATCTTAAAAAATGAATAATAATTTATTTAAAAATGATTCTGAGGAATCTAATCAACAAACAGCTGAAGTTATTAATTTCAGTGAAAATGAAAAAGGTTTTCAGTCTGATTATATGATTAATTTTGACCAATTAACAAAAATCAACAAGCTTAAGTTTCGGCTTGATACAAGACAGGTTTTTAATCAACCAACTAGTCTACAGAGTTTAGTTTCAAAAGCTTTCTCTAGAAAAAATAAAATCATTTATTGCTTCAATACTGAAGAACTTTCAGTAGATATAAAATATACTTCAGGAGAAGTGTTTTTGCCACTTCTAACGAAAGGAGAAATAGCAAAAAGACTCTTATCTATTAAACCAGAATTAAGAAAATCTATAAATATGGTGCATATAGGAGCGGTAAAAATCCTTTTAAAAGCACAATTTAGAGATAGAATTAATTTTCCTATAAAAATGGCTCTCGTTGATAATAGAATTATCAACAGGCAAGATGCACTTCTTGGAGCTGTACAAGGAAATTTAGCGTATGGTAAATTTATGTTTACCATATATCCTAAATTTGCTTTAAATCGAGATTCAAAAGATTTTGATAAAACCCTAAGTTTCATACATCAGTGTGAAAGAACTGATCTTATGGAACCTGGAAATAAAGTATTTACGATTAATTATTTAATCTCTTATGCTTTAACTAATAGTACTCATTCAATTGAATATAAAGAAAAAGAG
This sequence comes from Smallanthus sonchifolius, assembly GCA_023525975.1. Lineage (NCBI taxonomy): Eukaryota > Viridiplantae > Streptophyta > Magnoliopsida > Asterales > Asteraceae > Smallanthus > Smallanthus sonchifolius. The sequence continues at coordinate 28,812,766 of CM042039.1, read as the reverse complement.
AATATAGCAATAGAGGACATATTCTCAGATATAGGCACCATAGAAGAAAGTAAGTTTTGTGAACCCTCACAAATACAAGAAAATTGGGCAATTAATATAGCTCGAAATAAACAAATTCTAGGATCTCAACCTAGACACAGTTTCTCTGGAAATTCTCTAAGAATAGGAGAATCTAGTTCTACCGGATTACAATTAATAAGATCTATGTCTGAAAGAATAGATAAGTGTCAAGAAATTCTTAAAGAAGTAATTGGAAAATAATGTCTTTAAGACCAATCCTAGAGGTACTAGAAATCTTAGATGAAGAAATTGCTTCGGAAGAAGCTTCAATACAAATTTCTTTTACAAGAATAGAACAATTAAGAGCAAATTTCATGTTAAGCCATAAATTAAAGGCTCTTGATAAAAACATTCTGAGATGAAGAATTATTAACTCTAAACAGAGAATTGCTGAACTTAAAGCAAGAAAAACAATAATATCCATAAGATGAGCTCTCTTGTGAGAATAGAAGAATTAGTTAAAGAACTAATTAATAAAGTAGAAAATCTATCTACTAATGAAAATCTAGAAGCAATAGCTAGAACAAAGGCTAGAACAAATATTTAACGAACAGCTAGAAATCATTTTAGCTGATCAAATAAATGAACTTGTTCAACTAATGTACCTAAGTGACGAAAAATGTAAACAAAATTTTTTTGAAAATAAAGAATTACTGGACAAATATTTTCCAGAAATAAAAGAGCAGGTTTTTGCTGTTCAAGAACCCAAAACTGAAGATGAAAACTCCTCTGAAGAAGAAGAAGAGAAAGAAACTCCAACATACAATAATAGGATGAACCAAACTAATGCTAGTAGCAGTAGTCACAAAAAATCCTATAGAAAAAAGAATACATAATTTTCTATGCCCTATCACAAAGGCATACCTAATTCTAACAATGGTAGTTCAACTGCGATTGACACCATTAAAATATATTGTATATTCGATCTTGAAAAAAGAAAAGAAGTTATAGACAAATGGAATACTAAGATTAGCCTAATAATCCAGTCTAACCCAGAAGAATTTTCTAAAGCTAAGGCTTTGTTATTATTAATTGAGCACAAATTGGCAGGAATTATCCAAGATTTCATTAAAGGAACGGCTTGGAACGAAGATCTGCATGGTGAAGATCTTTTTGATCAAATTATTAACGCCATCTACATGATGTTTTTAGGTCTCGATTTTCTTACAAATAAAGGCCATGAAAATCAAAAACTGCTTGAAAAAGCAAGACAAGTTCTAACCAAATCACAACTCTGTGATATATGTCTCCTTGACGACTTTACTTGTCTATTTGAGCAAAACTTATACAAGCTAAGTATAGGAGAATACCACTCTTGGATAGAAGCATACTTAATGAAAATTCATATTGTTGGTGAAAAGGCCAAAGAACGATGGAATAAAGAAAAGAACAATCTAACTATGCATTCCCTTGGATTTGCTACAAGGATTGTTAAAGAAGAAATTGCAGTTTATTGTGATTTCTCCAACAAACAAAAACAGTTAAAGAAATTTAACAAAAGTTGTTGTAAAAAATTAACAGAAGAGCCACAGTTATCTTTTGGCTGTGATCAGATCAAAGATAAAAAATATTTCAAAAACAAAATATAAGAAAAAATACAAAACAAAAAGAAGGTTTTGGAAAACTAAGAAAAGAAAGTTTACTCCTGGAAAATACTTTTCTAACGAAAAATCAAAGGTCTGTCCTCAAGGAAAAAAGAAATGTCATTGCTGGATATGCTCTGAAGAAGGACATTATGTCAACAAATGTCCTAATAAACAAAAATTTCCAGAAAAAACAAAGCTCATTTTAGAGGCTGAAAATGAAGGATTTTTCCCTTCAGAAAACATTTTTGAAGGCTATATACAAGTATATTCTTCAGAAATAAAATATGACTCATCCTCTGAAACAACTACTGACAGTACCGAATGAGCAACACCCATCCTTCAAAACAGGGGGGTAATCCTGACAGTTCATATTTTTTGTCAAAATCTTTAAAAAGAAAACGAATTAGTTTATTCAAATATAACTAATCCAAATTCTATTTATATAAAATGAAAGATTTTCTTTAAAAACTATAAAACCATATTTCTACATTGTTATGTAGACACAGGAGCAAGTCTTTGTCTTGCAAGAAAATATGTTATTCCTGAAGATCTATGGGAAAACACTCCCAAAGATATCAACGTAATAATTGCAATAAAGAAACCATCAAATTAGACAAGGTATGTAAAAACCTTATTGTCTATTTTTCAGGAGAACAATTTCATGTTCCTACCATCTATCAATAAGAGTCAAGAATAGATTTACTTCTTGGAAATAATTTCTGTCAATTATATGGGCCTTTTACCCAGTGGTTAGAATATCTTTTCACCTTAACCAAGAAATGATCTTGATTAAGAAAATAACAAAAGCTTTTCAAATCGAAAAACCTGAATTTCTTGAATCAATGAAAAAAGATTCAAAAATAAAACAAATCCCTGGTACCAATATAACTCAAGAAGTTATAAAACCAAAAGAAAAATATTTTCTTGAAATACAAAATATCAAAAAATTTAAGCTTTACTCGAAAAGGTTTACTCAGAAAACCCTATCGACCCAGAAAAATCCAAAAATTGGATGAAGGCGTCAATAGATTTAAAAGATCCAAAAATCGTAATCAGGGTAAAACCCATGAAATACAGTCCACGGGATAGAAATGAATTTAATAAATAAATTAAATAATTA